>JAUMJJ010000036.1:18372500-19600727 GCA_033556795.1 Tapera naevia | reverse complement strand
AACATGGAAATGCAAGATTATGATGCAAGGTTAATTCCTAATAAATACTGAAACTTCCCAACCCCAAGGCCAATTCCTTCAGCTAAATTAATACAATGAAGTTTGAAAAGCTAACAAGCAAAAGTTAAGACATGTCAGATAATATTTGAAGTACAACTTCAATACTTTCACAGTGGTCATTTGGGATAAATTCCTTTAGGAAAAATATAACTGAATGACTCTACAAGCTCACAGCAATAATGAATTACAGTTGCAAGGGTGTAGATGTAGGTTTCCTTCCTAATTTCTTCTACGATCAAGATGAGATACTGAAATGAATTCATTACTGTAAACTCTTATTAGCAATGAAACATGTAAAATCAGTAAATATGAAAAATATTATATATAAGACATTAAAAATTTCTAAATTTTTTTTATTCGCAGGTAATGTAATTTTAGGTCATTTATGGGAATATCAGATAGGCTTGTTCTACAAGAAAAAACAGACTTGCTTTACTAAGCTAAGTGTCTTACATTTAGTCTAGCAAAGAAAACTATCAAATTCCTGTCTTTCTATAAATCATACTGATGTAGGCATGCATCTTCAACTTTAGTTATGTAAGCTCTTGACTGTCCCATCAAAATAATGAACATAACAGGCAAATTCTGTGTTTTAATCAGTATCTCTCATATATGTAAACTCTGTTATTGGGTTGATAAATATTATGTGGATGTTTAAAGTGCATAAGCCATATACTTTTAGGCCAAAAGAGACAGAGTTAAATAATCTGCCCTGTTGCACAAATGAAAAATCTTTCATCTAGTGATACCTTAACAAAAAGAACTTTCTCTTTTATTATGCAAATGAAAATTATCCACCCTAGAGTACATTTTGGAGAAAGCTATCCAGTTTTGAACTGAGGAATTTTGAAGAGAGGAATTCACTACATGATCAGGGTGGCCTAATGGCTAATTACTGCTGTATTTAAAATGTTCTACCTTGCTTCTTAATGCAGGCATTGATAATTTTGATTGTCATTCAGTAAATCACGCTCTTTTTGTTTGCCAAATCAAAAGGCTAGTAAACTCACACCTTTTCCCTGTGTATGAGTATTTCTTACTGAATTTGTCTTACTACTGTATTTGAAAACAAGTAACTCAGATTGCAGTAACTGTCAGAAAAGTCAGATCAGATTCTAAAGTGCTCAAAACCACTCGATAATGTAAGACAGCAGTGTTATGAATTGTGTGTATCTGGGCATATTAAAATTGCATTTGACACCTTTTCCACAAGCTGTTTATAGCTTGGAGGAATATTCACAAAGCTGTACAGTCCCAGCTCTCCCACTTACGTATGGTAATATTTCTAAACATTCAAAGGCCTTAGTATCAGTAAAGGCCTCTTAGTGCTATTGTTCAGGAGTAAGTATGTATCATGCATTTTACTCCTGAGTCAAGGATATTGTAGGCAGAGCTGAGCATAAACTCCAGGTTTTCAGTGAAATAGCTACAAATTTTTTTCCCTTGCTAAACCACAGCCCAAATTTCCTAAAAGATATGCAATAATAGTGGTTTTTCATCTCTAGTGTTTTAATGACCTAGGAAAAGCATGTCCTCTAGGAGGAGGTGATATATTTTCTTAGATTGGCTGGAAAAAAAAGTAAATAAATATGTGGATTTGTAAGGACATCATCAGGTCTGGAAAGAAAACAAAAATTTGAAACTAATGTAGGAAATGAAAAGAGTTAAGCTCAATTTTGTTATATACTTAAGACAACTTGAGACAAATGGATATTTAGTGCTAATAGCTAACCCAGCTATTTTTATCACTTGCTTGTGCCTAGATTGAGGAAGCCAAGCCAAGCATCAAATATTTAATTTACAATCTCAGCATCATTTATAATCGTATTTCTTACTAGGCACTGTGCTATGGTACTTAACAGCAGAAGAGAAAAACATTTGTTCTGAATATCAGAAGGATGAAAAAATGGAATAACTCTTCATGGTCCAGCTTATTAGACATGTAAGTGGAACAAGATTGACCTAAGGAGTACCTTAGCTCAAGCGTTACTCTAGATTTTAATTACCTGATGATACCTATTGTGGTCTTTTAAAATTTACTTTATTTATAAGTAACACTAAACTAGCATTTTCTCTTGGCAAAAGAACATTTCCTCTGTATATTGACTGTACTGCAGCCCAGTTCAGTAGAATGCTAGAGCTGCTCTTGCTTAAAAAACTTAGGAGGTGATCTTGTTGACTCAGAGTCAGTTTCCCTATCCATCAGCATGGTCTGCATGCTTACTGGAAGCCCAGAGCTGCACAAATCACAGTGATTGAAATGTTTGTTACCTACAGAATTTTTTCATCTCCCCCTGTTTTTAGTCTGCTTGCAGACCACTGGAGGACAAAAAGTTGCCTTAATCCCAATCTGTAGACATAAAGCTTTGTTCGCCATAACTGGTGCTCCTTCATCAGCACTAAATCTATATGGAAGCAGGCACTCTTCAGAAAAATCTGAAAATTTAAAAAAATTCATAAAAGAATTCTTGGTTAATGAATAATGCAGGTTGCAACTGTAGACAGTAGGGAGAGCTGCTCTAATTACCAGAGGACTCTACACTACAAAGGACATCGTATTACCTCGATTTCAGAGCACCACTGAAAAAAGATCAGGTTTTCAGTAGAGCAACTCTACCCTGTCATATATCTGGAAAACATTCAGATCTCTGAAGGACTCAAATTCTGTTTCCAGCCTTCACCTCTGGTCTCCCCACTAAACTAGATTGTTCAATATGTTTATACTGGCAATATACACATGAATGCCTTTCTTTCCCCACTGCAGGAAGCAACTACAGTGAATGTTGAAAATTAGCCTGTTATGAAATTCCTTTCCCTTGCAAGGTTTTTATTTAATTCCCAATGTCAACTTGCTCAGCCTCATGAAGGGTGAATTTATATATCCAGACTTTCTCAGAAACTGCCAGAACTATGTGTGGGGAAGCAAACTTTCTTCTTTCCTAGAAACAGTCCAGATGATTTCTTTATGTCCATATTAGTCTATTCAAACTTGTGAAAGCCACAGACCTCATAAAAACAGCTTTAAGAAGACTAATTAAATTAGTTCTATGAGATGAAGTCTGTGTTTTCTTAGTGTATAAACTATTTTAATTAACCATGAGTTGGAATGTTAATTGCTGTTGTCATTTCATTTTAGACAATTGCATCAGTTTCAGCATGGACTTCAGCATTTTTCAAAATCAAACATGTGACAAATTAAAGTGTTTTAAATAAGCACCATTCAAATTCTATTCTGCAAGTAGGTGGGAAAATAATTCTGTTGTGCAGCCTAGATCTTGGATGTCATGCCACTGCAAGGAAAAGCCTCTGTGGCAAGGAGATTAACATACACAGTGCTTTACTTTTCCACTTAACCAGAATTTTTGCAGTAGACACAGGCTGCGTATACCTAGACTGGAAGGGCAAAAAGAAGCGGGGCATTTCTAGACAGAAAGCTTCTCTCAGGAATTTTGGAATATTTTCTTGTACTAGCACATGCATTTTCTTATCTGCACTTTGCAGCTGTCTAGCAGACACTAATGAGATACTTCATGTTCATACCAATTACTTGAAATATTTAATGTCCTTCTTAAGGTGCATTTACACATCAAAGAAATGACGCAGTCCAAGCATCCCACAATGCTAGAGAGGAAAGTATGTCCCCACTTGCTGTAACAGAAATGACTTTGAGTTCTCCTGTAGCTAAGGCTACATCATCAGTTTTATTTTAGACCTTCATTTTCAGAGACTGACAACCCAGGACAAAAGTGCTGTATCCATACAATTCTGGGTAGAGAGTATATCAGGTAAACATTAAAGTCATACCCTCCTTATCTAGTGATATTTTTAGGTGGGCAGCAGTCAGGATCCCAAAACAATATGGACACAGTAGTGAAAAACATAGTGTGCAACTAACAGGCAGTTGCACTCTGAAACAAAATAACTCAGCATATGTCATGCAACTAAGACATAGAAGATCTATTTTTAAGGTCTGAGACAAATCACTAAACTTCTCTATCTGTGAATATCCTTCCAGAAATAATGATCTTCCTTTATTGGTTTTGTCAGAACTCACTCAGTAATATTCATAAAACTTTACTTCTTTGAGGAACACTGGGCATTAATTAATTTTTTATTATGTGAGAAAAGAGTTACTGAAACAATAGGTTTCAGTTGGTGAGAAAACTATAAAACATGTAGGTGAGGTTGCTAGTGATGTGTTGCAGTGATGGTTGTCAGTTACTTTGGTAGCGAGTCTCAAATGTATAAGATTTTTTAGTGGTTTGTATATTTTTTCTAAATTGTTAGAAACTATATTCAGCCATCTCTATGACAATCTACAAAGAAAGCTGGGTTTGCTTAGCGAAAAGATCCAATTAATTGTATAACAATCTCCTCTTGTGTACTACTATCTTACTTACTAGAAATTTCTGTTCAGACAGCTCAAGGTGGTTGATTACAGGTCACCATTGCCTATGTGCATATCAACCTGGCCCTGCCCAAGCCTGTCTACAACTATGGCACTTACAGTTGGTGAGGCAACACAGCAGCTGGTGGTGAGTGGCAAGCCTAGCAGTGTCTGCATGAAACACCAGGCACTGAAATCCTCTCCCTTCATTGTGCCATGAGGCTACTTCCTTCCTGCCATTTTCCATCCAAAGAAATTGTAGTTATTGCCATAGACTGTTGTTCACAAAGACATCTTACCCTCAGTACATAAACATTATCTGAGTTTTAGCCTCACATCCTTTAAGGTCTTATTAGATCTGTCGCTGCTAAGGAAACATCTTTAGCTGTTAAATAACATTTCCTAGCACATACATTTCAATAGCTGAGTTTGGCTCACAGTCTATTTCTCCACTCTGTATATAATTCAATCTTTTAAAGACATACTAGTCAGCATTGGGAATACATTTTCAGCCTTCAAACAGCTGGAATCATAACTGTAATTTTTGGTTTAGAACACTAATACAAATAAATACATTCACAGATATGAAGTGTACTTCCTATATGAATGGAATGTTTATAAACAGTCTCAATATTTTAAAATTCCTAATTGTCTGCCATTTTTCAATGTTTTGAAGAGAATGTAAAATCTTAAATTTAGAGAAATTAAAAATGAAAGTGTTAGTTTTTGAAAAACAATACAGTTCAAAGTTCCTTTCTAAGGAAAGGAAGACTGCCTCGTGGTCAAGGAGGACTGGGTTAGAGATCATCTAGGTAAATTGGACACTAACAATTCCATGGGCCCTGATGGGGTGCACCCACAAGTGCTGAGGGAGCAGGCAGATGTTATTGCTAAACCACTCTCCGCCATCTTTGAAAGATCATGGAAAACAGGAGAGGTGCCCGAGGACTGGAGAAAAGCCAATATCATTCCAATCTTCAAAAAGGAGGATCCTGGAAAGTACAGGCCAGTCAGTCTCACCTCCATCTCCTGAAAGGTGATGAAACAGCTTCATCCCAGGTGTCATCTCAAAGCATGTGGAGGAAAAGAAGGTTATTGAGAGTGGTCAGCACGGGTTCACCAAGGGCAAATCACGCTTGACCAATCTGATAGCCTTCTATGATGGCACAACTGGCTGGGTAGATGAAGGGAGAGTGGTGGGTGCTGTATAGCTTGACTTTAGCAAGGCTTGTGACACTGTTTCCCAGAACACTCTCATAGGTAAGCTTAGGGAATGTGGGTTACATGAGTGGACAGTAAGACGGATTGATAACTGGCTGGATGGCAGAGCTCAGAGGGTTGTCATTGGCAGTGCAGAACCTAGTTGGAAGCCTGCGGCCAGTGGTGTTGCCCAAGGGTCAGTACTTAGCCCAGTTTTGCTCAATGTATCCATCAATGACCTGGATCAGCGGACAGAGCGTATTCTCAGCAAGTTCACTGATGATGCAAAACTAGGAAAAGTGGCTGACACATTGGAAGACTGTGATGCCATTCAGCAAGACCTGGAAAGCTGGGCAAAGATGAACCT
The DNA here is from genome assembly GCA_033556795.1 of Tapera naevia. Lineage (NCBI taxonomy): Eukaryota > Metazoa > Chordata > Aves > Cuculiformes > Neomorphidae > Tapera > Tapera naevia. The sequence goes on along the minus strand of JAUMJJ010000036.1, from coordinate 19,594,713 downwards.
AATGAAGTTCAATACAGGCAGGCATAGGGTTCTGCACCTCAGGAAAATCAGCCCTCTGCGCCAACACAGGTTAGTGGTTGACTGGCTGGAAAGCAGCTTTGTGGAGAAGGACCTGGGAGTACTGGTAGACAAGTTAATCATGGAATGCACTGTTGTGGCCAAGAAGGCCAATGGTATCCTGGGGTGCATTAAGAAGAGTGTAGTAAGCAGATTGAGGGATGTTATCCTGCCCCTCTACTCTGCCCTAGTGCGGCTGCATCTTGAGTATTGTGTCCAATTCTGCGGTTACCAGTTCAAGAAAGACAAGGAATTACTGGTGACAGTCCAGCAGAGGGTAACAAAGATGATTAGGGGACTAGAGTATCTCTCTCTTATGAGGAAAGGCTGAAAGACCTGGGTCTGTTTAGCCTGGAAAAGAGAAGACTAAGAAAGGACTGCATAAATACTCTTAAATATCTAAGGGGCAGGTGTAAGAGGATGGGGCCAGACTCTTCTCAACTGTGCCCAGAAACAGGACAAGGGGCAATGGGTACAAACTGGAACATAGGACGTTCCACCTTAACAGAAGGAAAAACTTATTTACTGGAAGGGGGCACTGGAAAAGGCTGCCTAGGGAGGTTGTGGAGTCTCCTTCTCTGGAGACATTCAAAACCTGCTTGGAAACATTCCTGTGCAACCTGCTCTAGGTGAACTCACTTTAGAAGGGGGGTTGGGCTAGATGATCTTCAGAGGTCCCTTACAACACCTAGCATTCTGTGATTCTGTGATAAAAAAACCCTGCATTTTATTTTGATGGTAAACCTCCAATTTTGATGGTAAACCTCCAATTTTGATGCTAAACCCCCAATTTACTAAAACTGACATTTTTTAGTAAAATACATACTTGTCATTCCACTTATAAAATATAGTTGCTGAATTTGGAAGAGTAAATTTGTTGTTATTAATGCAGGCGGCCTTCATCTGTTTTGTAGGTCAGATGAAAAACAAAGATCCCTTTGACAATGTTAGCAAAAATCACTTCCATGATTAAGCCTTTTCTTCAGTTAGTACTCCCTTAGGCCAGAAATTATTAATCTTTGTGGCTTTTCATTCCCAGGAAAAAGTAGCTGTTGGTACTCAACCTCCGTTTAAAAAAACCCTTATTAACTTATTTTGTCGTGAAATACAGTTGAAATGGTTCAGAGGTGCCCTTTAACTGTTGTTGCTGTGTGGTCAGTATGGTGCCAGACAGAGAATAGAGCTTCAGTAAGTTTCTCAGAAAATATTTGCATCCTCATTCAGATCCCAGATATTACACTGTCAGAATTACATTAAAACCTCTGCAAAAATGTTCAGCTGCAGATGGAACCAAATAAGATGTGTGTAATTTGAAAAACAAGTGTGGAGTGGTGGGATGGGTGGGAATAAAAATCTACCAAAATAGGTTACTGAAATGACAAAATCCTTGGCCTTCAAAGGAATTGAGAACACAACTGTTACTGGTCTTCAATAAGACCTGGGAACTAAACACTTTTGTACCCCTTTTGCAAGTTAAGCTGAAATGGACACAGTATCTGTGACGGGACACGATGCAAACACAAGTTAGCTACAGACTGCTGTGGCAAAGAAATAAACTTTCTGTATAGGTATGTAACAGTATGATTTGTGTGTGTGAAGATGTCACAGCATGTTTTGAAGCATGTAGTGCTGCTTCTCACAGAAAACTAAAATGGATCATATTTCTAACGCACTTGTGTTACTATACGCACAAAAGGAAAAAGAAAGCAAACTTATTGTGCTTGCAAAGGACGACTAAGGGCTTGAAATGCAAGGAGATAAACAGGTAAAACTATCCTTGGGATACCTGTAATAGCAATGCCAATAAAAATTCTGCTGGCCTGAAACTCATAATACTAAGAGAAGAATTGTGGAGAGAGTGAACCAATTAAATAAAAGTTTTTAGTGAAATATTATCAAAACCTTCATGCTTGGTTGTAATGGCGACAACACGCTTTCTAGAAGAAATGGTATTATCAGCATATGGATCTCCCTCTTTGGTGCCAGAACAGTTGATGAAATAGGAGGAGCAGCGCAACAAGAGGAAAACTTTTAATAATATGGATAGGACTTCAGTACTGAAGAATAAATAAATATAATTAGCATAGGTATATGAAGCGTAAGTGTGTCTCAGATACTCATCTGTAAGAATTTTAAAGGGATAAACTTCAAGAAAGTATTCCTTTATATTTACACTAATAGTATATCTAAAAACTGCTTACAAGTAAACTAAACAAAGGAACACTCAGATTGATAAAAGCAAACATTTTATGAAAAGTGAGGTGTCTTCATGTTTGGAATGGTCATAGATGTATGAGGGTATGACTTTGGAAGATATTGTACACTGTGTCAGCCCAAGATTGCTGTATTCAATATCTCTGAGCACCCATGCAAGATAAGACCCGGCACAGACAGGCAGCAGAGGTGGAAAGTGATGATTAACAAATACAGGCAGTGCCTCCATGACTCAATGAGAAAAGAGGACTTTCCAGTCAGTGAATGTGGCATATCTGGAGCTTGTTGGTTTTGCTCGTTCAAAGAAGGCCTGCCCTGCCTCCTGCAACCCATGACTGGACAGGGCTGCCTCAGCCTGCTACACGCTGAAATGGACAGAGCCTACAAATTTAGTGTGAAGCGCATTCCAACAACGCACAATAGGTGAAAGAGATGTCTTAAGTACTGTCTTTCAGAGTTTAGTTTCTGTGTATCTCAGATTAAAGGTGTGTTATGCAAAAGGACATAGGCACCGTGTGAAGGCATTGTGGTGCCCGACTTTGAAGTGCTTGGCACCTCCTTCTGAAGTGCAATCCACAGACCCACATTATTCGCCTGCGCTCCCTACAGCACTTTTCCAAATGAGATTCAAAGCAGCAGTCCAAAGGAAAACTGAACGAGAGAGGCGTGTCTGAAGTCCCACCTACCTTTAGCTTTGGACTCCCAGAAGAGTTATTAGCTGTGCTAGGGAGTCACACACAAACCACCTTCCTAGCTTCACACAGAATCTGTGGAGAGTCTAATCCAAACTTGTTGGACTTGGATGCCCAGATAGTGCAGCTGTAGTAATCTCCAGTTGTATAATACATGTCTTACTGAGAACACAAGGAACTGTAGATGCTGAGAAGCTAAACCAGTGCCATCACCAGTGCTTCTGGTCCTAACAGAATCCATCCTGGATATGCTCAGCTACAAAGCAAAAGAAAAAGGTAGCACAGTACAAAAGGTAGGCTGATGGGGAACACCCCAGTTAAGATGGCTGAACCAAGAACAGTTCCTCTACTTTTTTAACAAAAGCATCATCTGATACTGCTGTGTTTTCAGTGGACCTTATTCCACTTGTATGTATTAGATTTGCTCTGACAACATACGCTAGACTGAATGCCTAAGGGATATATGTAGAGAAAGGCCTGAGAAACAAAATAGTTGCTGCACTTCCACTTCCACTGGGCACGTGTAGGTGCAGAATTTTAGGTGTAAGGGAAGTAACCAGTGAAACCGAAGTGTCTGCAGACCCAGGGGCATGGATTTCTAAGTGAAGTATAAATACTGCTAAAGCTCCCCAGAAAAAGACCAAGTCCTTTTGTCTTCCCAAAAAATGAAACTGAGAAACAGGAAAGGATAGAACTGAAGGAAATACCAAAAAAAATTAATGAAAGGTAGTTTGGGGTTTATTTTGTAAATAGCAGAGGTGCAAACTATGGTGTAACTTACATGTGAAGTGTGAATTAGACAAACACAATAACTGTGTTGAAAACAGGCCACTAGAACCTGCCCTCAAAGGCTGCAAAGCAAATAACGTAAGATTAAACAGAGTAAGTCATGACAGAAAAAGTGTGCAAAGCTATAAATTAAAGTAATGGCAAAAAATCACCACTTCAGACACTGATACAGGATTTTATGCCACTGTGAAGAGCACTGCACGCATGGGAAGGATATCATTCTTGCTTTTGAAGAGTTAAGCCTATGAAAAAACCTAAATCATATACTAATATGTATGTATTTCACTAAATGTAAGAATTTGTGAATCGTAGATTTCCTTCATTCACCTTTGGCATTTGCCATAACCAACCAGCACTATCGCTGCTCTTCTTTGTCTATATTGTCCCTAGTTCTCTCTTGCATGCTCCTGACTGTTTTTCTCCTTGTGCAATGAGGCTTATAGATGTGCACCAACAACTGTGAAGACACTGTCCTTCTCATAATATTCCAGATTGTTAACAACAAAACATGAAGAAAAACCTAAAAACCTAAGGAAAGGAATTCATCCTAATGGCAGAATGACAAAGGTAATGTTTGGCAGATTCTCTTCCAGTGCATGCATACAACGCTACTTACATACAACTTACGTAAAAACCCAAAATCAACGGAGTTGCAAGGTAGTATTTAAAGGATAGGACTTTTATCTCTGTGAAAGATTACAGATGTGATCTGGATTCCTACAATAGATTGAATACTATAGCAAGCTTTCTTGTGAGTTGTACAGCTTGTTCTGAATTGAAAAGCCATGTCTTAAAACCTAAATCCAAGCACTGCTCAAAACCTCATTACTGAAATCAGGTGGATGCTTGATGACTAATTAATTCAAGCAACAACGACGTGAAGGCAGAAGACACAAAACGAGTACCCCATAAGAACAAAGGAGAGACTATTTACAAATCCAATTGCATTTGCAACAGTAGGTGACAGGTCCTTTCCCTCACAAGTTAGACTCCTAGGTCAGCAACTGTTACTGTCTTTGGTGAGAGGCTTTTCATCTCAGGCTGCTGAACATTACTGACAAACACTGACCTTGCTTGACCACAGTCATTAACTATGTTCACCACCATGAATTTAACAGCATTCCTGTTCTAGACAATTCTGTTTACGCTACTTTCTCTGACCTATTTCTTCCTGGTTTCTCACTCAGACCTGGCTCAGGATTCCTCTTTTCCAGGAGGAAGCCTCAGTGTTAGGTTTTCTCAAATGTTTTCTGTTTTGCTTTGTGCTTTTTTTTTCAATCTATGACCTGCCCTGGATGGCTAAAGGGAAGCGGTTCAGTAGTCTGTCAGGTCTAACAATTCCCCAGGCTAGAGAAGGAGACATGGCTCTTTCAAAACGTATTAAGAGTGCCAAAGGGACTATTAAGAATGGAAAAAAAAAAAAAAAGAAGGGAAAACAGTCCACTCTGTCTTAATTTCTGAGCATGCAGTGTAGAATAAAACAATTTGTGTCCTCAGTTTTAGATACCAAACAGAAAACTAAGCTCTCTAGAGGAAGATAAAAATCTAAGCTTTTTTGGCATTCATAATCACACAGGCAGTTCACCTTTTCATAATATACATTTTATTTAAGCAAATTTTCTATTTTTCTCAACCCCACAATTAAATTGTTGATGCAGTTGTGCAAAATTTGATGTCGGCTGTGTTTAATACTGGTGGATGGAAAATATTCAGCATTGAGAAAAGAGGAGTGAATAAAAATAAAAGGATAAGAATCTTAAAATATCATTGGTTCAGAAATCTTACTATTGTTGGGATGAGCTGGTAAGAGCAAGCAGGAGAAATTCCATATTTCAGGACTCTAATAATGAGCACGTATAGGCTAACAGAAAGAATGCAGCTAAAATTGTCAAAGGTGGTTGGCTATACTGCTTATAATCTGGGTCTCACCTCCTAAACTAGGATATTTCATGGAGTACAAAAGAGTCTTCCCTGCCACTCAGGAAAACCTTGCCAGTGAAGAGTCTCAAGTGAATTATGATGTTCCCTTATTCAGCAATGGGGATGAAATCGATAGCCCATTGTTCAATGTTAATAGTAATCTTTATATAACAGCAATTTAAAAAAAATCACAAGGATATTTATGAAAAAAAGCTGATTTATCGCACATTGAGAATATGCTTTGCCTGCAGCAGCCATCTGTCTAGGCTCTTCAAAGATCTGGTTTCTGAAGAAGACAGGCTGTCATATAAAATGTTTCTTTCTGCTATTTATTTTGGGGTTCTCATTTGGAAAGAGATCAAGTATTTTGTATATTTTTCTCAGCACAAGAAGACATATTTGAAGGCTGACACGTGAATCAAAGACCCAGGGAAGGTCTTAAGCTTTTATAAAATTTCAAGTGGAAGTGAAGCTTGGGTCATGTGATTGTCAATGGCTGGGAAAATTTTCAAGCAAAGTGCCTTACAGAAGGAAAATACTAGTGTTCAAATCACCACACTGAGCAGTTCGGAAAAACAAGTATGTTGTCTGCTCCAGCACCAACACAACCCTTTTAACATTTGACAGTGCAACCATGACAGTAGTTCCCACTCACAATTCTCTTCAAACAAGCATTTTATGCATGTATGAACATTTATGATGGAGTTCTATTAAGAATGCATATTATTGACTATCTGACGATAAATTCCTTTCCTTAGCTTTTGTTTCTGTTTTGTGGTTAAGATTCTAGGAATTTGAGATGGACAGAGTCTTTCCTGTTGGAGGTACACATTTCTATGCCTGACTATTAACTATATCCACACAGACACAAAAGGCAGGCTCCTGGGGGAAAAGCCCAAGAAAAATAATGATAGTTTCAGAGGCTGATAAAGATCGGTTCTGTACTGAATTTAGATGTTTCAGTCAGAAAACTGGGGTTGAAATTTCCAGCTTGTTTTGCAGCAATATGGTCAACTTCAAAACTGTAGCAATGAAAGAAAACAGTAGCAGTGACCCTAATGCCTTTGCTATAGAACCACGTTACGGAATATTCAACTGGGCAAAATCAGTGCACACCTTGCTGGATAAAGAGGTAAGGTGGCACGAAAGGAACCATTCTAGCAAACCAAACACAGCTATGTCCTCAGAAGAGGTGAGAAAAACAAACATTTTTTTTTGAAGGAGGCATAAATGCAAGCTTTCGATAGCAAAAGCTGAGATGAGAGCTGTAGTTGGTTAAAAGTGACTGAATAAAGAGGGAGTAATACAGTCAGGAAGCAGCTAAAAGAATGAAACGAGAAAATACAAAAAATTCACAGAGAGAGACAGAGAAAGAGAGAGAGGGAGAGAGAGAGAGAGAGGAGGAAGCATGTAATGAGAGGGAGGGAAGAACATTTTAACGCTTCTCTGGATAAGTCCAAAGTATTTTTTTAATGCAATTCTACCACTTTCAACGGGAATTTACTTGAGTTTCTATTAGGCATGCAACTGTGTGAAGAAAAAGGAAGAGAATTTGCAGGGTCTTGTTGTTTCAAGATAAACAGAAATGCTGGGCTGACAAGTCTGGAGGAAAAATAATCCTAACTGAAAAACAATAAAATGTCTTAGAGAATATTCTAGGTTTACGTCTGTTTCATGTAGGTTCAGTTGAAAAGACTGCAGATGTGGTGAATACTCACTCACTACACTGCTACTCGGGTGGTTGTGTTGTTTTAGAATAAAATCCACTTAGGATAAGCTGTATGTGGGAGGAAAATAAGGAACAGAAGACATTTCTGGCACAATTTTGTCATGTACTTCAATGTGAAAGAAGCACATGTATGTTGAGAAGGAAATGCACACTCTAAGCGTTATACAGTGCAGAAAGGCTTGGACACTAAATTCTCCTCAATTCTTTGGTACACAAAATCCACAGTTCCTTCAGTAGAAAATCACAAAGGGGTTTTTTTTGGTGTTGTTTGTTTGTTTGTTTTGTTTTGTTTTCCCCACAGGAAGAGGCAAACAAAAATCCAAGACTCATGATCTCAGGCAAGAAAGTCTCAGATACCACCTTCCCTCAAGGTCAAATAAAATAACCAACCAAAAGGGCCAAATTCCTTTTTCTGAGAAGTCTATAGGAGATCCATTACATTGGCACAACAACGTCCACAACTGCAGAGAATCTAACTCAGGACAAGATGTAACTTCTAGCAACACTGATAGAGTCAAACTTCTGATAAGATGCCACAGGGCTGCTTTTCCCCACGTTTCCCTGTCTGAAATAAAGGATACCACCTCTCCGCTCTTTCCTTCTTCTATCTATGTAACAAGCCTGGGGAGAAGGTAAATAGGAGGAAAACAGAAAGAGGAAGAAAGTAGACTTCACAGGAGACACCTGACCTGGAAGTTGCCAAGGTGCGTAACTAATTGCTGAACTGGTGAATTAAAAGATTACGGGAGCACAAGCAGGCTAGAATTCTTACAATAAGAATTATATATACATAAAATTATAAAACATTTAAAATCTGTAGCATATTAATATTACATGTAAGAAAAGTTTTCTACAAGTCACTTCAAAACACATTTTCTCAGGACAGCAATCAATAATATTTTAGCCTCCAAAGAGCTACAGTGCATAGCCTGGGGACTTCTGGAAAGAGCATTGACCAAGCTGAGATCCTGCACTGAGTGCCATTGTGCTCTACACCACAGGAAGCAATTCAGCAGATGCATCTGCAATCAGATGAATTTTGAAATAGAAGTCATGCTCTCCAAAACTCCACTATATTTTACGACTAGGTAACTACTTTATGCTAGCAAAATTTAGACGTTAAACATCTTAGTGCCCCAGCCAGGAGAACCACAGGTATTGCCTTAATGCTAAACTAAAAGGAAAAAATATATTATTTTGCCAAAATACAAATATGTGCCAAATGCTTTTCAAAATTTAAAAAACGCACAGAAGTGAATTACTGTCTTTCTAATACTGCTGGATATTGGGAAGAAGTCCTGAAAACAGACATCTGTTGCATTAAAACAACAAGCAAGGAAAGAAAAAGATAGATTTGTAGTTTGCCTAAACAAAACCCTCAAACCATTCCTATTACTCACAGCTTGTTCTTTCAGTAGGTGATATCTCTCACTGCTATAGCTCTTGTTCCATCAGAATTACCCCAGGGGTAAATACTGCAGCCTAGGGATAGCTTGATGAATGGTGATTCCTAGACACCAAACAGCTTTAGTCAGCATAGCTGTCAAAGAAGGAGATCAATCAGTGTTTCTGCAGCTGTTCAGCTGTACTAGCCAAAACACAGAAAACAGGTCACAGAAGAGTCTTGAAGACCTTGGAAACATTCTCTTGGGATAATTCATTCTTTCTACTGTTAAAAAAATGTATTATTTCCACCGATATTTCATGTATGTCCTTATGAATTAGAAGAAGACTGATTTTCACAGTCTATAATCTGTATTTGATTATCCATGTAATTCCCAGTTACTGTGTTTTTTAGTGGTTTCTAAGTTCTTGAGATTTTCTGCTTATTAGAAATTAGTGAGAAAAAAAGAATAATCCAAAATACTTCAGACTGCTTGCCAGTTTCCTAATGATTTTCCTTATAACACAGTACAGTTTTTGATAAACAGCCTCTCACTGGAGTTTTCCCAGTAGTTAATTACTTTACACATGCCACCTTCATGTTTTTGCCCTCTGTAATTGCATTTCACCCTTGAAGCCCTAAAGCAGTACTCTTTCACCTGGAATGTCTCAAGTGGATATTTATTTTCTTTGAAGAAAAGCAATATCAATAATAAAAGAAAAGGAGAAGGAGAAGGAAAATTAAAAAAAGGAAAAAGAAAAGAACCCCCCACACACTTTTCCCTGAATAATCTTCGATATCTTAATGCAGTAACTGATGGTAAAAAGAATATTCCACGTGTTCAGAGAAGCCACAGGTCATTCACTGAGCACATGTTGGTGGCTGTGCAGAATAGCTTGCAGAACCAGGACCTGAATCAGCAATATAATTGGTAAAAAAAAAAGACAGACACCAAAAATCTACAACATATGTTCTGAGGAGCTGCTTCATGAGATGCAGATGACAAAATGCCACTCTGTACTCTGGGTGTTAAGGACACGAATTTCTACTAGTAGTTTCACTCTACTATTTTCATTTTCAAATACCACACACCAGGTACAAAAAACCTGGCAGTTTGCACTGGCCGTGTTAATGCTGTACTTTGTTTCACAAGTCTTCTACCCAATCTCCAGGAAGAATATTTGTGAACAGAGAATAGTTTCTTCTTAAAAACATAAGCAAAAAAATTACAGTGAAATTCACCTGTGCATAGAACAGCCACCTGAGCCTTAATTTGCTCTTAAAACAAGTCCTAAATGGTGGATAGTTTCACTGGTCTTATTGGTATCCTCTGTGCACATAGAAAAATATTAAACTGTGTTATTGTGTAAAGATGATACTAACAATAAATCTAAGCTTACAGGAAGAAATCACAGATTTTTTAAAAAGACGCAATATACCAATCCAGACAGTTTTGCATTCAAAGACATACTTCTGTTTTTTTCTCAGCCACTCAATGAAGTGAGCAGTAGTTCGTGTTTTATTTATTATCAATTTACCTTATTCAGTTCCTTGTTCCCTTGAGAAACTACTTGTAGTTTTCATTACTTTATTTCTTCTGCTTCTCTGCCTTTGGTTCCATGGCAACCAAGGTAAAATTAGTAGCAGAGAGGAAATCCCAAGCAGCTCTGAGCTAGAATATTAGGAAATCCATCTTTCTCTTTCACAGAAACAAAGAATCACAGAATGGCTAAGGTAGGAAGAGATCTCCAGAGGTTATCTGGTCCAACTTCTCTGCTCAAGCAGGGCCATCTAGAACAGATTTCCGAGAGCTGTGTCAAAGTGGTTTTTGAGTATCTCCAAGGACGGAGAATCCTCCACCTCCCTTGTCAATCTGTGCCAGTGCTTGGTCACCCTCACCATGCAGAAGTGTGTCCTGATGTTCAGAAAGAACCTCCTGTGCCTCAGTTTGTGCACATTACCTCTGGCCCTTTCCATGGGTGCCACTGAAAAGTGCCTGGCTCCATATTAATTGCCCTCTCCCTTCAGATACTTATATACGTAGATAAGATCCCCCTCAGACCCAGCTCTCAGTCTTTCCTCACAGACATGGAGCCAGGCTTGTACTGTTGCATGGGGTTGCTTCTCCCCAGGTGCAGGACTTTGCACTTCCTCTTGTTGATCTGTACAAGGTTCCTGTCAGCCCATTTCTCCAGCTTGTCAAGGTTCACCTGGATGGCAGTACAATGCTCTGGTATATCAACCACCTCTCTCAGTTCTCTGTCATCAGCAGCCTTGCTAAGGGTACAACTCTGTCCCACCCTCCAGACCACAAACAGGACTGGACACAGCATTAACTGCTGGGGTACACCACTAGCTACTGGCCTCTAACTGGACTTCGTGCCACTGATCACCAGCTTGGGACCTGGCCATTCAGCTAGTTTTCGATTTACCTCACTGTCTGCTCATCCAGCCCCTACAACAACATCTTCTCTATGAGGATCTTAACAGTGTTAAAAGCCTCACTAAAGTCAAGCTAGACAATATCCACTGCTCTCCCCTTGTTTTGCAGGCCAGTAATTTCACCATAGAAGTTTTTCCTCCTTATTTAAAAGGAGGATGTTAAACTAAATGTGTGGTTTGATGAGATAACTAGTTCTCTATCAGGATTTATATGGAATAAAAATTGCTAATATACCTATATGTAACAGCCAGTCCTTAAAACACAACACTGCTTGGAATGCCACAGAAACTAGCCAAGTATCAGGAGCTATGTTGTTGAATGCACTTGGCCAGCACTCATTTGAAAAACAAAAGCAAAACTGAAGAAGCAAAGATGGAAGAAATAGAGTTGTGACCATTTAAGCAGGTTGGATGGAAAATACCATTTAATAAAGAAATATCTGCAAGTCATTACTTTTATTTGAACTTCTCTCTGGCACACAAAGCCACTGCAAAAACCCTTGCTGTTGCTACGACTGTCACTGCCATATGACAAGATAAGATGAAAACTTTTAAGTAGGGAACAGTTTGAAATTTCTGTCCTTTTCATTTATCAGACCATGAGCTAATTAGTTGGAATAAGTAAGAAAGCTTCCCTCATGGCGCATTAATTCACAATGCATATTCATGGGGGTTCCCACTCATCCTCTCAAGCATCCTGAACTGCCTACTGAGAGGCAGCATGGTTTGCCCTCCAGTACTGCCCTGCAGAAAAATGGGTACAACACCACTTACTGTGTTTTGAAGTCTAATTAGCTGTTTGCAAAAAGAACTGAGGTCGGCAGATGAAAAGTGCTTCAGAAATGCAAAATATTATCATTACTATTAATAAGAATAATAAAGAACATGCACCAAATAATTGTCATAGCAAAACATCACTGATAATTTTATAACATTCCCAGAATGTACAAAATGAGTGTTAAAGGGAATTTAGGAAAATACCTCTTTTTCCTTCAGCAAAACCACTTAAATATCATTGTTTATGCTTTTTAATAGATCCTCCTAATAATACAACTGGCATTAAATGCTATGCATAACCTAGGTGACTTTTCTAAATAGAGAAAATAATATGGCTAATGTTTTAAAAACAAGTCCATATTATGTTAAGAAATACTGAATGTTAAACAGATTTTCAAGCACTGAATTGGCTCATCTCTTGAAAAACATGACCTATTTTTAAATACTGATCTTCAAAACGCTCTACTTACTGTCTTATGTTCAAAGTATTAGGCTGCAAGGTTTGGACCAATCTAAATAATTGATGATCTCCTAATCAAAAGGGACATACATCAAAGAGAAAAAGCTACAGCTCTGTTCATTGAAAGAGTTAGGCAAGCATGGGAAAAAGAAAAAGGAGGGTAGTGACCGAAAATGTAGGGAAAAAAAGAATTAAATCAGTACTGAACGTTTTTTTACAGACCACTCCTATCATAAGTCCCGCAAATTGTTTATGATGAATAATTCAGTTGACAATAAAAAGAAAAAACTGAATCCCAAACCAAACTATATTTTCATTTAATTTCCATGAGTCATACCTTCTATCTCTTTGTACACAAACCAGTAATAGAGCCTCATCCAAGTATTCAAACTTCTAATAGATAAGATTCCAATCCATCAATTTATTCCACTTAAAGTATGTCTTTGTGACATAATTTAAATAAGTTAAAAATAGTTCGTTTAAACTAGCAACCCCCCCCCACCGCAGAATTAGAAAAAGGTTTGACCTTAATAACTGTACACCAGCAAGAATTTCTATGTGAATTAAATGGCTATAAGCCAGGTCAAAATCAATTTAGAGATGTCACAAAATATGTCCACTTTAGAATACACTTTAGTTAAACCCTCTCAAATGCATATGTAAATCACATCCTGGGATACAGAGACATCTTAATTCTTTCAGCACCAATGGAAGTAAATTTCCATGGATTTTGATTTTATACAAAAGGAAAATAGCATCAATTTCACATAGGCATAGGGTATTTCTAACAAAGAAGAAGAATCACTTCACCATGAGATTTTCTGAATAGATTTTCTAAGGTAAGAGTCTTCTTTTTAATTAACGTTGACTAATTGCACTAAAATAGTCCTACATTCCAAAATATACTCCAAACCCTGCAAATTTAATGGCTAGCCTTCATTAATCTTTCAAAAGAACCTATTCAGTTACTGCTTTTCAGTCTGCATTGAAGAAAATAAAAGAATTACCTGCGTATTTTCTTTATAGACGTCTTTATGTCCAGGTATAGACATTTTCACCAACAGCAACATATTTTTGTCATGCTTTCTTTGCTGGCTTCTGGGACACTGATCCAAAAGAAGAATAGTCTTCTGTTCCTCTTATCTTTTTTCCTTAGGTAACCCTAACTTTCACTCCTGTGTCTAAAGGTTTTTGCCAAGTAAGATCAATAGAAAAGCTTCTTGTTCTTCCATATTACTAGTGTATATAAGGCAGCATTATCATTCACAAAAGTTTAAAAGATTCTGAATCATCCCGACATTAAATTATTTTCTTAAAAATGTAGGTTTTCATAGAATCATCTGTTTTGAAAAGACCTCTGGGATCACCAAGTCCAGCCACACCTGTCCCCTTACTAAATCATGTCCTTGAGAAACTCTTCTACCCACTTTTTAAACACCTGCAGGGATGGTGACTAAACCACCTCCTGGGCAGCTGTTCCAATACCTGACCACCCTTTCAGTGAAGAAATTTTTCCTGATGTTTAATCTGAACTTACCCTGGTACAATTTACAGCCATTTTGTCTTGTCCTATTGCCTGTCACTTGTGAGAAGAAACCAGCACCCACCTCATCACAGCCCCCTTTCAGGCAGCTGTAGACAGCAATGAGGTCTCCCCTCAGCCTCCTCTTCTCCAAGATCAACAACCCCAGTTCCCTCAGCCATTCCTCATAGGACTTGTTCTCCAGCCCCTTCACCAGCCTCGTCTCTCTCCTCAGGACACGCTCCAACACCTCAATGTCCTTGTAGTGAGGGGCCCAGAACTGAACACAGTACTCGAGGTGTGGCCTCACCAGTGCCGAGTACAGGGGCACAATCACTGCCCTGGTCCTGCTGGCCACGCTGTTTCTGATACAGGCCAAGACACTATTGTCCTTCTTGGACATCTGGGCACACTGCTGGCTCATAGTCAGCCGGCTGTCAACCAACACTCCCAGCTCCTTCTCCTCCAGGCAACCTGTTTTTTTTAACCTGTTTTGGGGGTCAACTCTATTGTTATAAAAGTAAATAATTCTTCTCATCCTTTCTAGTACTTTTATGTGGAGTTTCAATAACACAGTGAGCTGAACATTGTTCAAACACATGATAGTCTATGATGTGGGATGTAGGACTGCAAACAAGCAAATTTGCTTTGTACGAACAGCTACCAGACACCTGATGAGGTACATCAAAAACAGAGAAGAGGATGTGTCCATAACACAATTCCTATACCATAAGGCTACCACACCCATAATTATTAATATGACAACTTGGAAAACAAACTTATTTTGAGGAAAAAAATGACAAAATTAATTTTATCCTTTATAGCATACGTATACATAATGTCTTGAACTATTTGGATCCAAAAGCAAAATTTCGTGCAACTCTCCTGCACTTACCAAAGCTATAAAAAACAGATGCAAATTTTAACTAGAACACTTTACAGGATGGGAGGGGGGAAAAGTTCAGCACGTACACTAGGCACTTTCCTTGAGACACACATACATTTTTCTCCCCTTTACCCCTCTAAATCAGTCAGACTTTGAATAGAAACAAAATAGTAAGTGGCCACTTGCTCTACCTCTCTTCCCTTTCAAATCTGTAAAATAAAGGAAGATTGTACACAAATATCTAATGATTTATTAAGCTATTTTAGATTTATGGGTTGAAGGTCAGATGCTAAAATCAGATTTTATTCCGTGACTTAAAAATGGAAACGCCTTCAGAAAAGTTAGAGACTGGATAGCCTAACACTTTGGTATCTCCCTCGTCTGAATCACCCTCAAAGACTAAATTAAAAGGTCTCCATGTAAAAGAACAAGAGACTAGAGATCTACAAAGTTGCCTCTTATCACATTCTTGAACCTTTATAATAATTTACTGAAGGCAAAGTCAGAACAAGGCTTGATTTAAAAACTGCACACACCTTTGATTCTTCTCCAAATGAATGAGAATTGGATGTCTTTCATGACATACTAAAGTCCCGTTGCCATCTGAAGTTGAATACAGAGGGACCTACTTTAATTGTAAAATTTCTTTTCACTTCAGGATGTCAGCATGACACTGTAGTTAACAATGAGGGCTGTTGGACGTGCAGAAATGCAAGACATAAGGGGAGGATGTTCACTTACAACTCAAGTTTCTTGGCTCTCAGCTCAGTCCAGTTCCCATTATACCTCAAGATAGGCAATATGGCTCTTTTCTTCTGTACCTGCTCCAAAACATGGAAGATAATTGCTGTGTAATGAAAGCAATTAGCTTAAAAATGATGTTATTTTCTATAAACTTGACAGTCGTAAGAAGTTGCACAAATATTTGGTAGTCAACATGAGGTTCATTCACCAATGTACTTACTAGTTTGTTTCAAACACAAGGCTGCTAATAAGAAAATGAAAATGTTTTCCTTTAGTCCCTTCTCATGATTCATTTATGAAGTTCCTGACACAAATTAGAGTACACTGCTCCTAATTAAACAGTGGCAGCTCTTTGCTGAAGGACTGGTTGTCACTATTAAACACTTCTGTCACACAGTTGGAAGCACCTTAATTCCCAGTTTAGATGAACATGCCTCTTTCACCAAAGGTTAGACAAAATGTGGAGAACAGTTTGTTGCAAGCATTGACACAAGTCTGTCACATTTAAGCCACATATTTTTTGTAATTTGCCTCGTCTATTTTTACCTATTTGTTTCTACAATGTGCTGTGACAGTTTGACAAATTCAAAGCCCTAACAGTAACTCACAGAGCCTTCTTGCGTAAAATGAAAATAACTATTTCAAATAGGCTAAATATATTTACACAAATATATAAAGAGGTTTTGAGGTTCCCAGATGTGTATTATTCCATGTTGTGTTACTGAAAAAGTAGCTGTGATCTAAAAGAGACTTTATTTAGCCATGCTTTCATTTCTACGCATTTAGTACAGCCTTTTACTTTCCTAGTCAGCAGCATGCCACCTGTTCTTTCATTTCCCCAAAGTAGGTCAGCAGTCAGCCATCAATCTTTCATCTTCATTACAGCTAAATCCTAAAGCCTGAGGCAAATGAACCATTTTAAAGGAGATGCAGTGATAGCTCTGGTATTCTCTCTCTTTTGTCAGCCATTTATGGCTGAAAAAAAATCACAAAGTCTAGATGAAGCTAACCAGCCTTTCACTGGAAAAATAAGAGGAATTTTCACAAATTCTTTGTGAAAATCTGAGGCAAAGTTCATAAACACGGAAACATGGATCCAGATTTCACATCATATAATCTCCTTCATATACGTCTTAAACTCCTACAAGAAGATGATTCTAGATCTTCAACTAACCTAGTGCCTTAAAAACACCTTTTCACTTCCAGCTTCTCTTTACTCATAATAAATTTTTAGATTTTTTTTTCATGTATCAGCACTGCCACATAATTTGAATAGTTTGTCTCCCCTCCTGGTCTTTAATATCCCATGAAATTTAGAGATAGTAATCATTTCTCCTCCTAGCATCAATTCTGAAAAATTAAGCAAGCCATAATTTTTTAGACTTTTTTAATAAGAGAAGTTTGCTGGTTTTTTTGATTAACATAATATTTTTTGAATGTACCTGTTCATTTATGAGTTATTTTTTTTTATTACAGGTGACTGTTTTTAAACTAAATACCATTATTCAGAATTTATTAACAAAGTTTGTGGAAATTAGAGTTTTCTGTCATATAGTTATGTATATTTGTACTGAATTAGCTTTCATTCAGCACTTCTGTTCCTATAAATCAATGAAGCACAGTAAAGTTCAGTGAAGCACTGAACAGGTTTCAGAAATATAGGTATATGACAGTTTCACCAGACACAGGCAAAAGCTCAATGATTTTTTCTTGAAGAGTGAAAGACTAGGCAGCGTAAGGTAGACAAGAAAGAGCTTGAAAACAGCAAAATGAAGGAAGACCACAATGAAGTGTATGCAGTCAAATGCCAGGAGGACAAGGGTGAAGAAAAAAGTGGAGGAAGCATTCACTTTATTTCTGGGAACTCAGCATGAGAGAACATCTCTTTGATGTACCTATACACTGATGCATGCATGCAGCATGGAGAACGAACAGGTGGAATTAGAGGTATGTGCACAGTTTCAGGGCTGCATCCTCATTGGGGTCATAGAGATGTGGTGGGAAAGCTCCTGTGACTGGACGGCTGCAACAGCTAAATAGGAATGAACAGGCTGCAAAGGGAAAAAAAGAAAGTTGCCATTTACATGACATAGCAGTGGGAATACACTTGGCTCTGCCACAGGATGGGTGATGAGCCAGTCCAGAGCACATGGGTTAAGATTAGAGAGCATAATAAGGTGCTGTATGTTGTAGTTGGGGTTTACTACTGACTACTTGATCAGGAAAAAGTTGATTAGGCTGTATGCAGAAAACAGGAAGAGGCTCCGTGTTTGCAGATCCTAGTTTTCATGGGGCACTTAAACACCTTGATATATGCTGCAAGGACAACATAGGAAAACACAGATCTTGGGGATCTCTGGATGACATCGATGAGAACTTCCTGACATAAGCAATGGATGCTCTGATGAGAGAAGGTACTCTCCTGGACAGGATACTTAGAAAAAAGGCAGAAGTGGAAGAGGAGAGAATTGGTGGCAACCCACTTTGATCACGAGATGGTGAAGTTTGTGATCCTGAAAGGAGGAAACAAGGCAAACAGCATGATAACAACCTTAGATTAAAGGACAGCCCATTTTGGTGTGTTGAAGGATTTTCCTGGAAGGATCCCACAGGAGATGAAGAGCAGGCCAGGAAAATTTGTTTATTTTTCAGGTATCACCTCTTCCAAGCATAAGAATGGACCATCCCTAAATGGAGAAAATCAAGGAACAACCGCAAGAGGCCTGCATGCATGAACAAGGAACTCCTCGCTTAACTAAGATCTAAAAAGGAATTGTACAAGAAGTGAAAGCCAGGGCAGGTGAAACCAGAGGAATACAGTAACACTGCATATGTGGAAATGAGACTAGGGAAGCCAAAGCACATCAGTGGCTAAATCCTAAGATAGATAGGAAGGGCAACATGGAGGACTTTTATAGGTCTATCAACAGAAAAATGTAGATTATGGAAAATAAGGGCCTGCCACTGAAGGACATGGAAAAGGAAGAGGTATCCAATGCCTTCTCCAACTCAGATTTTACTGATAAATTTACCTTGACGAATCGCAGCCCTTCAAAGCAGTGGGAAGGTCTGGAGCAATAAAATTTTATGCTCAGTTAGGGAATATTTTAACCAAGTGGACCTACACAAATCTGTGAGACCCAATTGAATGTGTCCATGAGGACTAAGGGAGATGGTTGACCACTACTGATTATCTTTGGAAGACTCTGGCAACTGGAGGCGGTTCTAAAGGACTGGAAAACGAAAAGTCACCACTACCTTCAGTAAGGGCAAGAAGAAGGATCCAGAGAACTACAGGCCAATCAACCTCACCTTAATACCTGTGATAGCAATGGAGCAAATCTCACCAGGAACCATTTCCAAACACATTAAGGACAAGAATGCAATCGGAAGTAGTCAGCAAGGATTTATAAAAGGGAAATCTTGCCTGATCAACATGATAGCATTCTGTGAATAAATGCCTAGCTTAGTGGATGAGGGGAGCACAGTTGGCACTGTTTAGCTTCACTTGAGCAAGGTTTTCAACACCATCCCATAACATCCTCACGGACTAGGAGATGAAGGAGAGATTAGATAACTAGACTGTGATGGGGACTGAAAACTGACTAAACAGCCAGACTCGTGGGATTGTGATATCCAGCAGCATAATATTCAACTGGCATCCAGTCCTGAGTGGTTTATGCTAGGGATCAGCACTGTGGCCAACACTGTTTAACGTATTAACGATGTGAATGACAAGACAGACTGCCTCCTCACCAAGTTTGCAGATGATACAGAACTAAAGAGGAAGCATTGATATAACAGATGATTGTGCCAGTGTTCAGTGGGATGTCAAAAGGCTGGAGATCTGGTCTGATATGAATGTCCTGAGCTGAGCAAAGGGAAATGCCAAGTCCTGTCCCTGAGGAGGAAGAACTAGAGATGCCCATCTATATAGGCTGAGTAATGCTTGGCTGGAAAGCAGCTCTGCAATAAAGGTGTTGAGGGTCCTGGCAGAGACCAAGTGAGCTAGCAGTGTGGCCTTGCACTAGGAAGAGTGTCACCAGCAGGCTGAAGGAGGTGATTCTTATCCTCCACTCAGCCCTGATGAGATTGTATTTGGAGTACTGTGTCCAAGGTTGGGATCTCTAGTGCAAACTGACATGGACATGCTGGATTGAGTCCAGGAAGGGACCACTAAAAAGCACAAAGTATTTGAGCATCTGACATGAGGAGAGGTTAAGAACTGGGGTTTTGCCAGGAAGGCTGAGGAGACTCTTATCCATGGGCATAGATACAGAATTGGAAGAAGCAAAAACAATGATGCCGGACTTTTGGCAGTGGTATTCAATGAAAGCACAAAAGGCACAAATTGAAAGGCAGGCAATGTCATTGAAACATCAGAATAAGGCTTTTATGGTAAGGGTAGTTGAACACTGGAACACATTGCCCAGAGAGGTTTTAGAAAGTCTGTCTTTCAAAATATTCAAAACATGACTGGAAATGGTCTGAATGAACCTAATCTAGGTGACCATGCTTTGAGCAGAGACGTTGGACTAGAAAATATCCAGAAGTCCTCTTTAGCCTCAATGATTGTATAACTCTATATTTAGCTCTTAAATTCAGTTTCCTTTTCAGGAGTTGAAGTTTTCTATGAATTAAATAAAAATGACATAAAGACACAAAATATATGTCTTTATGACATATTAGATGAATATGCTTTTCCACTGTAGCCCAACTAGCAAGTGCCATAAAGATATGATATAGTGATATACCTGGAAAAGAATGCAGATGTGGTCACTTTCTAAACATTCTTCCATCGATGTTCAGAAGTTTTATCTGCAGTTTGTCAGAACACCGCTCTCTATTCTACAAAAACACTTTAAAGAATAGAAATAAAATCGATTACAAAGAGAATTTTAAAATTAACAAAGTATGCCCCTCTGCATAGCTGATGCAGATAACAGTTGTACTTGCTCACAGGGTTCTGTCCAGCCTGACAAGCGTCTCAAGTCCTACCATACCACTGCTTTAATGAATGCCTAGAGAAGAATCTGAAAACCGGCCAATCACATAGAAACAATTCTCTAAAATATTCTAATTCTTGGCCACTCAAAGATTCTTTGAGAGTGAGCTCAACCTTTAACATCTCTTGATGACTCTTCTTTGATGAATGTTCCCAGTTACTACATTAGTCCCATGTAAGCTTTTAGAATAAACAGTAGTCTGCAGCAAAGATTTTTCCATCTGTTTTTGAATCTGCCAGGTCCACTTCATGCTCCTTAGCTCTTGTATTGGAATAGACTATATGTGATCATTTCTTTTTACATTTTCTAAGCTACTGAAGATTTTATACTTTTCTGTTCTCATCCATCTTTCTTCCAGAGAGAAGGAATCCCAACCTCTTCCTTGGTGAAGGCTATTCCACATTTCTT
Organism: Tapera naevia; assembly: GCA_033556795.1. Classification (NCBI taxonomy): domain Eukaryota; kingdom Metazoa; phylum Chordata; class Aves; order Cuculiformes; family Neomorphidae; genus Tapera; species Tapera naevia. The sequence continues at coordinate 19,573,683 of JAUMJJ010000036.1, read as the reverse complement.
GTAAACCCTCTGCATAGCTCTGTCTGTACCTTTTCCATTTTCTAAAGGTAGAGAAGTATGCTGAAATGGTACACAGTGAAGGTATAACTCCACTCTGGATTTATATACAGGCATAACATAGCTTTATATTTTGTTACCTACTTCTTTCCTTATAATTTCTTACACTTGTTTTTCCTTTTTGAGCCCTACCGGGCATCAGGATGATGATTTCCTCTAACTATATACTGTTGTATCAAGATTTTGGTAAAATCATCTGTCATTTATTTATATTCAGTTTCACCCATCATTTCATTTTCACTGAAAACACAAATCTTGCTTGGGATTTAAGTTTTTGAAATCAATGTCATATTGACTTGTGGAAATGACTTGTCAAAGTTCATCATTTTAACTGCCTAAATAATTACTTTGATCATTTCTGATACGACTGTCAGTTCAGGTTAATTAAAATTTTATCAATTTACTAAAAAAAACCCTCAAGCACTGGCAAAATAGGAATGATATCAAAATTATCACACTTCGGCCCCTGCAGTGATCTTTTCCATCTTACTTCCACCTTATTCCTTTGTAATGCTATTTCTTACAATGTTGTTTGATGATCCACCATCTCAGACACGTTTCCATCCTGTATGTGTCTCCACAGTGCTTTAACTGGCTGTTCTTTCTTCTATAACAGTACATGCAAATAAAGAATATGAAAAAAACCTTTGCTCTAAAACTTTGCTCACAGCATTATTTTATGATTAAACTCTAATAAAAACATTAAAGGTATGCGTCTTCAACCTATATAAGAAAGCTGAAGAACACCTCCACATAGGCAGTAAGAAATTTTCATTTTGCTTTCTTCTATTGCACAAAATTATGTGCTGGTTCAATGGTATTATTGCAAACAGAATATTCCATAGTAAATTACTTTCTATCATTAGCTCTACAAATTTATGATGTAGGTGTTCTGTTCCACTTTTATTTGCAATAATCCCACAAAATGAGAGGGGTTTAGTCAAAGTTGTTGGATCAAAACTCCTTTTCTGCAGAGAAGTAACCAGCATAAAGAAATACATAACAGGGGGAATATCCAGCTTTTTGCCTATCACAGTCAGAAACACAGGTCCTTTCAGTTACACTTGGGTTCTACACCATTCTATATGAGATTCTTGAAATTCACATTGAAGAATGTGAGAAAGTAAAAGTGAGTCCCTGCTCCTTCTCTGTATCTCTTGGAAAAATGCAAATACATTAAGTTTTAGTAAAAGTAAAAAGGAAAAAAAGAGTGGACTTCTTTAACTGTGAATGTGGCCATCTGAGTTATCCTTGACCAGATATCAGAAGGGAAACATCAACAGTCGAAATAATAAATATATATGTATTTATAAACATGCACACTCATTCATACATATAGACACACACATCTATATGCAACACACAGAAGCTAAATATTTAGAGAAGCATTTCTTCACAAATACGTGCCTTTTGGATTAGCTAAGTTTGTAGCACACATGAGAAGAAATTCTTGCTAATAATTACACAATATTTTATTTATTAATGAGCAATTACACAAAGGCAGTCATAATGATTTATAGTGTAAGCAGGGCATTTCCAGAGAATGCAGATTCTAGCCTCATAAGCCTTAATCCGATAATAGTAATAAAGGAACTACCAACTGCTTTAAAAAGATTTTCTGATGTCTAAATATCTTACTTGGGTCAAAGATGTTGCATTAGAAAGCAATAAAAATGCCTCAGAAAGAATGGAAATTATCAAATAAAACAGCAATACTAAAGAAATCAGTACACCAAGACATTCATATCTGAAATGTTATTTGAGATAACTAGGAGTCCCTTATAATATAACCATAACATGGAAGTTGATACAAAAAAAAGATATATTACAGAAAAGAAAATTATATGAGAAAAATGAGGATGGCTAATGTAGATTTTCAAGAGCAAAGAGTTAAAAGACAACACAGTTTCTTTAATTGTCCCTGAAAGTTAAAAAAAAAAAAGGGTCCATGACATTGCTGGAGTTGAGGTGAGAAGCAAGGATGACAGAAGGAAGACTAAGGATTTTCTGGTGAAGAGAATGTTGACAAAGTTCCTATATCAGATCTTTCTTTTCATGTAACAGAAATTAATTACTCCACCAAGACCGAGAAAACTTGAAACATAATTATATATTAAGTATTCATTACATAATATATGCCCAGGGGTAACATTGCTGCTTAGTCGTCAAAAACAAGCTAACAACAAAAGCAATTTGACAAAATCTGAGAAGAATGTATTGTCATATTGCTTTTAAATCAGAAGACTAAAAGGCAGTAAGTGATGTTCCTACATTTTAAAGGCTGTAAGGGACATGGTATGAGAACGATGTCTAGGAATACATAGAAGCATTTTTGCAAGCTGTAAGGTTATTTCCCTCACACAGGGATAGACTTAGACATAGAGTCCATAAGCAGTGGTGTAGACACGTAGGTGGATGCTACAGATCATACAAGCGGTCCTGTGAGGCTTAACACTCTTGCAGCTTACCTAGCCTATACAGAAGACACAATGACTGCTCTGTAAGAGTGCTTGGCACCAGTGAAGAATCGAGGAGAACTGAATACAGAGTTAAATGACCTGTGGTGCACAGACATAAAGAAGAAGGCTTTGTGTCCGAAATTCATCTTCAGGCCCTCTCCCCACCAGCATAAAATCTGTTTCACATGAATTACATTTCCTGAGCTCTGCCATCTGCTTATTGCCTGTGTGTGTGCCCCTGCCGTTTTGCTAGTTCACCGTCTCCCTATAGAAAACAGAAGGGCTACAAGTAGCATTTTGCCTCTAAAGTAGAAGTACTTCAGTACCTACCACATCTGAGAAACACAGAGAGCATTACTTCGTGGTCAAGCACTGCATGCAGATCTAGTGGCAGGTGTCTAGATGGCTTGCTTCTCCTCATTTGACAACAGGACTAATCCAGCACTGACATTGCAGTGTTTCAGTACAGTGTCTTGGCCAGAACTCAGGGCATTCCAGTGAATGATACTGACTATAATTACTTACAATATAAGCTGAGGCTTGCCTTCTCCGTAAAATTGCTCATGACAAAAATTGCGGTTTTAAAGGAGTACCAGGATACCTAGGGTGTGTGTTTTCAGTATCAGCTTATTAAATATTTGAAGGAACAAGGGGATGCTCTTTCCCCAAAGAAACATTAACTACAGTAGACAATTTATTATCCTAAATAGCTATTTTAGCACAGAATTTGCTATGTTTAGAGAAGTCAAGTAGAAGGATTTTATTGGTCTGTATTGCAGCCTCAGCATATTCTTGGAGTAATTAATTATGCTTCATTTCATCTGCATCAGCATCTACTTCTTGACATAAGCATTAAAATCTGTCTTTCTCTATAGCGTGGTGTTTGCATCCAGAAAACCACAGAGTGATATTAAAGGACCAGGAAGAGGTGAACATTGAATGCCCAGGTCAGAATGCAACAAGAAAGATTAATCAGTTCCTGGAGTGTGTTTTATGGAAGTTTTTCTTAATCAGGCTTTGGCATTTGATGGAGGGGATTGTTCTAATATAACAACTCAAATCAATGACAAAAGAACAAAAAATGTTCCTGTCCAGATTATAATGCTTCTAAATCTTGATACTTAAAATGCAGTTCAAGTAAAAATGTGTCCAGATATCCCTCAGATATTTATCTCTGAAAGTACAAGGAAAGAGTGTGAGGAGATGAACTTATAAGCCCTTGCAAGTGTGGCAGTGCTGGACAAATGCTGAACGATCTGGAAGTTAGGTATATTGCTATTAGGTAGTCAGTTCCTGACTGCTAAAAAAGCATTGGTGTTGTCCTATACCAACTCTGTAGCTGTTTGCAGCTTTATAAGGGAGCATAAAATCAATGTTAACTTTGGCTCTAGCTTCAGTCTTCAGAGGAATAAATGTGAATGAATGTATCCTATCTATGTGAAGTTTCAAGTGAAGAAATGCCACTGGCATCTATCACATACTGAGTGTCTTCAGGGAATGAGCAAACCTGCCACAATGCCTTCTGTGTGAACCAGGCAGGTACCCCTAATACATGACATGTCTAGTGCTTTTAATAGTAATTCATTTAATTGTGATTCATTTACTGATAGTATCACACTACACACAGCAATTTCAGTAATGTTGTCACCAAAAGCAGTAAATGATTCCTTTTAACCTGTGCATATTTAATGACTTTACCACTATTAGGTAGCTGCCATCTGATTTCCTTTCCTCCAATAATCTATTTCTCTTAGAACTGGGGATTACACCTTGAAACCTCAAAGGCAGAACGATAGTTTGGATTGACAAATGCAGTGTAAAGGACAGGACCTGCTGGGTACCACTGGTAGCTGAATCCTCAGAACTGGAGGAGCTACAGCAAAGTGTTCGCAAACCAGCAACAACGTGCCAGAAGTATGACTACACAACAACAGCAGAAGAACTATAATTATATTAACAAAAAACTAGTATCATGATTCCATACTCTGGAGTAATACTTCCTCTCTAAGAACTGTAATCCCATACTAAAATCAGTGTTGCTCAAGCAGGAAAATGTGTAGACAGAAATGCTGAGGTTAATTGAGTCTGAAGATTTTTTTGAGGAGAGTAGTTAGAATGAGTGGGCCATATGATGACAAATTTAATTCAATTTTAGTAACTGAAAAGCTATTTTCACTTAAAAACAGTGGAACTACTTATACATTTTCTAACAGTCTTAATTAGTGCGTGAAAGTGATTTGGGAATCACTTTGACACTGAAGTCCAAATTTTTGTTTAATGATGTACAATAGAGAAAAAGAATATACTAAAGAACAGGATGAATAATAGATAAAATCATTACAAAGATCCTCTAAAACATGCAATATTAGTCATACTAAGTAAAAAAGATGCTCTATGGTTTCTATGTCATAGGAAAAAAAGAGCTTAATAAGACTGTCTACCAAAGAGAGAAGAGGAAACCAAGTATGCATAGTAAACATGTGTGAAATAATGAATGGTACTGCAAAAAGATATTTCATCCCTAAAAAAAAAAAAAAATGTATGCTCAGTGAGACTGAAAAGCAACATTTCCAAAACTCAGAAAGGAAGTTTTTCATGCAGTATATAATTAGCAATTACACCGAACTGTGAAAAGTTAGCAGGAGTCAAAATTAACTGACATGTATAAGAATAACAAAATATTCAAATAGAGAACTCATAACACAGTGTTATGACATACAGACAACTGTACATTTGAAATCACTACTCATGGTGAACCACAGCTGAAATTTTAAGCGTGACAGATGAACTCTCGGATGTGCACTACACATTTCTAGCATCCACTTCAGAAAGTATTTGGGCGAGCCACTTCTGCAAACAAGCTCTTAAACCAGGCAAATTGCAAGTCTGGTCCATAATAGTGGTTCCTATGTTCCTGAAGTTGGGAAGTAATGTTTATTGGGAAGTGAATATTGAATGCAGAACTACAATTGGAATGGCTTATTAAAGAGGAATAAATACCAGCAAGCCTCATCTTATTAAGTAGCTGAAGCAGCAGCCATTCATACTGCCATTTTGGAACTGACCCTGTCCTGTTGCGTTATTTTTGCCAATTTGATATGTGTTTCCATGGAAACAGAAGCAGAACTAGCCACCAGCTGAGTCAATCTCAGCTGCTGGCTTCCAGTTCTCACGTTTTGTTCTGTTTCCTTGGAAACTGATGTCAATCGAGAAAGAGAAGTAAACCAGCTTTGGTCTTTAATATTTACTCTTTCTTTGGACCTGCTCTAGATCCTCTGGGTCAGCAGCAGGTTTACAGCTGACTCTAATGGCAATTCATTTTCCTTCTTTCTGGAATGGCTGCCAGGCACCGGTGGGCCCCAGCAGATGAAAGTAAGAGTTCTCAGTTTCAGCTACTTTCAGCTACTGCTGGCAGGCCGCCTGTTGTGAGCTACAATGGCAGTGTTTGAAAGCAGGCTACAGATTTCAGGAGACATTTGGCTCCCACAGTCTGTAATACTTCAAATTGGAAGGAAAGAAATTAAATTTATTTAAAAAATAGTAGGGGAAACAGATGGGTGTAATGATATTTAGAGAACAAATTGACTAATGAACTCTAACCTGCATTAGGCTGAACACCCCCAGAAACTACTTCAGCCAATTATATTCTTCTTTTCATAATGTATGTTTGACAAATTTCTTCCTAATCCAGCTGTTGAATGACTGAATAGCCCAACAGCACAATGTAAACAATATCTCCTAAACACATCTGTTTATGCATATATATATATATGTAGAAAGAGAAAAGAACATGATCAACTTGTTTCAAAACAGCAAAGAACCTACATAATTTTACTTGAGCATGTGAATTTGAATCAGACATCTTTACTAATTCCAGGCGTATGTTACTTCGATATTTTTCTCATGTGTATACAAACACATATCCCCCTACCTTTCTGTGCATAATTTGGGGCCAGAGTATTTTCCAGTTCTTATAGCAGCAATGTCATGACTGAAGACAAGTATTAGGAAAAAAATAAATCTTAAAAGTGCAAATAAACATATTAAAAAAGAATATTAAAAAATCCTGGGAAAGCATGCATGTAACTAAACTAGGACTTAAGCAAAATTTTATATGAAGATGATACTCAATTAGTACCTGTGCAGTTGAATATCAATTTTAACGCGCTTTATTTAAAAATGCACAAACAAATCAATTTCACAAGACAAAACGTTGTCATAAAGGAAAATTTTGTATTTGTTGGCTTCTCCTCCTAGTTAATTGGTCTAACTATTTGGGAATATCATCATGCTTACCTTGGACATACTTTTACCCTTACTTTCCTTTCACACCTAACATATGAACTCCTTTCTAAGTTTTCTTTACATCATATTCCAATTATGTCCACACAAATCTCAGCAACCAGTGGCCTGGTATTGCTATCTTGAATAACTTCCAGAATCATATATTTAGTTGAATTCACCTGAAGCCCACATAATATCTCTGTAATATTCATACTATCTTATGAGCAGTCTCACAGAAAAGACAATCAGATACTCAAGAACAACACCTATTTCTCCAGTCTTTTTGCACTTGATTCCATCTACTGAGAATACACTCAACATCTTTGGGCACCTGCAGAGTTGTGTCAAGCCAGCTAACACTGTGATTTGTTCCGAATTATTTATTTGAGTGAAAAAAAGGGCAGTTTTAATTTTTTTAAGTCAGGTTATTTTGTTTTATTCGAAGATATGAAAGATGCGCTGAGTTTACCGAGTCTGTTTATGGGTTTCCTTTGGCTGAACTTAAAATAAAAATCTAAAATCCCTTCTTCCTCTACATCAGTAACATTTCACATAGTAAATGAGATAATAAACTCTAGGTTTGCTGCTGCAGCTGCAATCAGAAAAGACCGTTTCACTTTATGGTGAGCTTTGCAACGTCCCTCCAGAATTCTTCACCATCAGCCCTCATTTTTACTCTCTAGAATAACTTACTATAACTGCTAATTTTTTTTTCAACTCATCATTCTTTTCCTCTTCCACTGAACAACACAAGTCCTAGCAGAGACTGTGACTTGTCCTGAAGGACTCTACAGGTTATCTCCCTCCTTCCTGGAAAACAAACTTTTAGTTATTCCTTAATGCTATTTCTTTTTTCTAAAGAATTTTATACCCATTTGCATGCTCCTCTCTTATTCTATGGCTATTTAATTTCCATTATAGCCTGTGATGAAATAAGTTGAGTCCTTTCTAGAGTCCTACCAGGCTATGATAGCTTTGGTTCACATGCCTGCTAACTTCTTTAAAGAAGTTCACTGAGTATTTGAATGATTTGTTCCTTCACAAATGCCATGTCAACTCTTTCTGAATGTGGCATATTTACTTCTAATTCCAGTCCTGAATATAATTTTTATAAGTAGGCCTGCTATAGATATTAGCTTACAAGTTTGAAGTTTCTACTGTCTTGAAAATATGGCGAAACATTTTCAACTTTTCACTCAGACATCAAAGCAGTTTTGAGCTAATGATTACATACTGCTGTCAGTAGTTTGACTATTACTCCTTTTAATTTCTATTCCTATCAGTAACTACAGTCACTCCTCAGTGAGTTCATCAGAAGAGTTCCAGCACAACAATCTCCACAAGCTCTTCCACAAAGAATTTTGCTGAACAATGCAGCAAAGCAATCATTTAATCATTCTACACGACCTTGTTTTCTGCAAGTAATGCTCTTACGTTCTGATCAAATATTGTCCCCAAAAATTCTGCAGCAAACTTCTTGCTACCGATATTTAGGGAAAGATTCATTATTCACTGTTTTGTCTTTTCAAGCTTTTTTTAGATAGCTCTACTGTGTTCCACATTTAATTTACCAGACTTCACGATCCTTTCATTTTCCTTATTTGGATACAAATTTGGTTTTTTGAAAGATGTCTTCTTGCTGTCTCGTCATGCTGAGTCTCTTTTTTTTCAAGTCTTACTTGATGTGTGGCACGCATTTACTCTGTGTCTCCAATATGATATTTCTTAGTACTCTCTAGACCACCTGCAAAGATTTAATTCTCTACAGTGTCCTCTTCACAGTGTCTTTAAGAGTCTTCCCCAGTTTTGTGTTCTCAGTTCTAAAGCTGAGTATCACTCCGCTGATCTTTTTGGGTTGTTGCTGCCTCTACAGAGCTATCAAAGCTAAGAACATCTTGTTTGCAGCTCCATAAAAGTCCTTCAAATATCAGTGCTTTGGAACATACTCTGTATTCTCTTCAGAATGAAATCAAGGGTTATTTCTCTCTTTGTGGGTTCTCTAATCTGTTGAATTGTGAAGCAGTCACTGTTCTTAAATGAGCACTAAGATTGTCCAGCTCACATAGACGTTTTTTGCTCTTGCAATGTTTATTACTTCCTCAACATATTAGTCAAAGCTATCTTTCTGGCTTGTTGGTTAGCAATACATGTCCAATAGCATAGTTATACACTTGGAGTGCATAGAAATTCTGCCTCACCCACTGAAATGATTAATTTATTAATCTGACTTTAGTCTGAACTTTCTTTAACAGATATCACAACTCTGCCACTGGCATGGCACACTCAATTTTTCCTGCTTAATGATATTTTTATTATAGCAATGTCCTCATATAAAGTTAGATATACTTAGTTTCCATATTTTATTTCCATTTATTTCTAGAAAACCTAATAGGATGTATCTCATTGATCTTCTTTTCTGTTCTGTGTCTTCTAAAATGGCACTGGCAAACAAATTTTGCTAAGCAGCACGAAAAAACCCACAGTGTACTCTTGGACATAAACATTGCTTTCTTAAAAAACAGGGCAAAATCCAGATGGTTGGAAAAAGGTGATAGAGCCTTGCCACCTCTTCCACAGGCACATATAGAGAAGCACTGTAATTCCTCATGGCCTGTCAAGGACAAGAGCCTGGACAGCAGGACGGGGAGGAAGGACATACTCCAGTTCACATGACTAGGAGAAAGTTAGTCTGGCAAGAACCTAGTTGAGACCAGATCAAATACAAAAAGCATTTTGATTATAACAAAAAAGGTGAATTACGATTTAAAAACAGATTTCCATTTCTGCCTAGAAAGAAGTTACTGAAAAAAAAAGAATTGGTCTCTTCACTAGTCTGAAATATCAGCAAAAGGAGAAATGTTAAAGCTGGTGTAACAAACAAAACAGATGAACAGAGGTAACATTATAGCTCAATTCCCATTTTTCACCCTGCTGCTTGAAGCATGAATGGTGAGAAGCATTTTGTGTCAGAAAACGCATTTGCACTTTGTGAGAACCAAGACTACAATAGGCTATACGAAGTGTATGTAGGAGGAACATTATAACTCTTCTGAAGGTGATCAGTCTACAGCTAGGGAAATTTTAAAGTGGTCTCTGCCTTTATCTGTAACCCATTTGCCTTTACCCAGCGATACTATTGTCTATATATCATATATCAAGTAATTGCCCTACACATAGTCGGAGGATCAGGATGCTTTATGGCTCAGTCATTAAACTTTTGCCATGATCTCTTATGGCAGCCATAAATGTGCTTTTCATAAGGAAACTTGACATTTGGGATCAGGATGCCAGACACCAGTCTGAAAATTGACAGACCAAACTTCTCATCTGTGTTCTTCCTTCTCTCAGTGACAGAGAGTCACCACAAGCATCTTCACTTCCCTTTGTATTTTTACATGTAGACTGCCCATCCTCAGTCTCTAAGACATGAATAGGTTGACTTCACAAACAACTCTCGAAAAGGGGTCTGGATTTTCAAAAAGTGCTTGATAATTTGCTGGTGTTTGTATTCAAATGAATTGTTTCGTGAATAATGCCAAACAGAAAAGACACTGTCAGTTTTTAGGTTACTTGTCTCGCTTAATTTGATTGATGTGTTTACGGAGCCAAAGTTAATAGAGGACCACCTGATAGGGGCCAAATGCAGAACTTGCACATAGGAAGCTGATGAGTAACTGAGATAAATATGCCTTTAAAATTATTTCATAAAAACAAGTGGGACATGAAATATATGTGATACAATATTCCTGAAATAAAACAGAAACTTGCGTCCAGTAGTGTTTACTATGCGATACGTACTTTTCAAACACACAAAAGATAATACCTACTCAGGCAAGCTCAACTACAGAATTGCAGAATGCATTTTATAAATATAAAATTAAAAAAACAATTAATTTTTTTGAAAAAAGGCAAATACAATTGTAATTTGCTTTTACAAAGGAGTTTCAGACCTGATGAGGTCTGCTTCAGAAAAGCAAATGGTAGTTCACCTCACTGCTTATACATATGAACGTGTGTACTATTTTAATAACCAAACTTGTTTGTACAATACTTTTATTTCCTTCCCTCTCCAAACCTAGTAGCTTAAAAGAAATCATTCTGGAAAATTTACAGTAATAGCAAAGAGCTCTAAGAGTAAGTTTAAGTAAATTTTATACCGAGCGTTCAAAATATTGCACATTCACGTCTGTGCATTTAGTGAATGTGAGTTTGCATGGACTAAACCTACTTCCCAGAGTATCCAAGTTCTAATGCAAAGTTGAGGCAACTGGTATACAACGTAGTGGTTTAGATAGAACCAAACGTGGAAGAAATATGCTAAGGTTTTAGTGGTACACATTACACCACCAAAGAATAAATATTGATAAGCTTAGATGGAAACTGTAATAATTTAAAAGTGCAAAACATAATTTTTCAAATATATGGTATTTAAAATATGATAACTTCACAGTTACAGCTGCTGTCTACAGAAACTTTACTACAGTGATTCTGCTAAGATCAGATATCAAGATCTTAAGTTATGGCTTCCCTCAGATCAAGGAAAAAAGTAGAAGCCCTTCTAAGACATCGCCTACAGCAGTGAAAAAAGTATTATTTCAATTGGGTTTTGTGACTACTCACATATTATATTTGGGTTTATATGAGCAGTGAGCAGCTAACAACACTGACAATTGAAATATCAGTTGCAATGCAGCTGGAACATAATGAACAAGGCTATAGACAAGCTCCTATTGTTCCAAGCTCTATAAACATAGAGTGGAAGTATCTGCACAAGACAAATTTCATTTACATTTTGCATTTTTTTATTGACAACTGTAATAAACGAGGAGTCTCTTAAAAAAGAGTTCAAACTCTAGGGAACAACTGAAAGGTATCTTTTCAGACTCTGAAGTGGTTCACTGAATGGCATCCCTTGCAGTTTAGGAAGCATTGATTTAAATATTGTCTACATATTATATTCAAACAAAAAGCAAAATAGTCTCCTAATAAAACTCGAGAGCTACACTGCAATGTTAGAAGAAAATAAAAACAATGGAATAAAATAGCATATCTTTTTTTGCAAATATCAACATCAGAAAACTACCATTCTTTTTCTTACTGATTGCCAAGTATTAGAGCATAAAATAACACTTCAGTAGTGTCCTCATATAATCTAGTTTTCAGATAACATTAGTTTCCATGTTGGACATAATGAACTCTCAAATGCTGCTAATCTGCATACAGATAGAATTTTTTTTCCTTGCTCTGTATTGTTGTTGCCATGGTTTTTGTCAGTTTGTCCAGAAAGCTCTACTTTTACAAACCTGGAAATTTTCCAGAATGCTGAAAAATTTGTACAGGTGGTATTAAGCTATTACCTCCTCCCTATCAGTAGTTCTAGCATGACCTTTCTGAGAATGACATTAAATAGGAAGAATTAGTATGTGTGTATGCACACACTGTTACTGAAAATAAATACAGCAGTAGGCAACATAATTCCTGAACATCTCCACCAATAATGCAGTCTAAGCATTAGACTCTCCATACTTATCTTGAATGAGGTCTTACTGAAATCTGCTAATGGGTTTTGATAATCTATTATTTATTGCAACAGATTCTAAGAGAGTCTTAGCAGAGGACTCTCCTGTGTTTATGACATTTTCACCTAAGATCTCTCACGAGTGAGAGAAATGTGGCACCTTCAAATACAGATACAATTTCTTTCAGTTACAGTTATTCCATTTCTATTGGCTTTTAAAAAAACCCAGAAACATCCTTCCCTGCAAATACACAGCTTGATCTGCTTTCATATAACCTAGTGCATCTTTAGCTCGGTCTTACTGTAGTACTGTAGTAGCTGTAGATACTGATATGCAACCATAAGCATTGCTTAGGCTTGAGGACATACCTCCATGTTATACTTTTCCACTGTCCTTCTCAAAGGATCCACAACCTGCCAGCAAATCAGGATGCAAAGATCAATCAGTAGCATCCCTCCAACTATCACCAGTAGCTTCTGGTCTTTAATGATCTGGAGAGACAAAAAAAAAAGGAAAAAAAAAAAGGGGGAGATTCCCATGAGCCATAGATAGATCCCTGTACAGCTTTATTCCTATATGGGGAGAAAAACACAGGTTGCTAATAAAAAGGGTTTTTAACAATGAACCAAGAAAAGTTTCAGAAACATCAAAAGACAAAAGCAAGAAGACACAAATTATTTGAGTTTATTTCATGATTATTGGAGGTATCTCAGGTGCATTCTGACCTCTAAAATTTTGTTGAAGACTCATATATTAATATTGAAGTCTAGATTTAATATTAACTCCTAGAAAATGAAAAAAAAAAGTCTACAGAGCCACTATTATGTTTATATATGTAAATGTGGAAAAGTTTATTGCATCTTAGCATAGCTAAGACTTACAGTGTTCACTTTTTCATAATCTTGGATGTGCAAAACACATTTGCAAGGTATTAAAAGATAAGTCCATTTTTGAGGTTTGGTGTGTATGTGTGTGCGTAATATTTGCTCCTGTTACCGAGGGAACAGAAAGGGATGATGAATTTTTTCTATATTACAAAGGTTAGAGGCTTTTATGCACATGCAACTTAAAATATATCTTTAATTTTGCATGGAATTTAGGTTCCAAAAAGAAAACAAGATCTTCTAATAAAAATAACCAGCCAAACCACGTACTACAGCCTCGTATAGCTGCACGCGATCCGTGTATTACTACTGTTATACACATAGAAATATAGAAAAAGTATACTGCAAGTACATTGTTTCAGTTGCAGAATTTTAAGCATGTTCAAATAGCAGGCTTAAATTAACTATGTCATAATTAACTATGTCATTCCTCTTGTGCTTATGTTCACATTTTTTTTTAAATTAATATATACTTCTATTACTAATGAACACTCATCCAATATTCAAAAGATATTGCGAAATTGTTTTAACATGGACAAAACCACATATTTTCCCCTAGTTTTGGTTCTCAGAAACATTTGGTTTAATCCAAATGAAATATTCAAAAATATTAAGCCTGAGCAGCTTAATAAATTTAGGATTAGTTCAGTTCACTTTGATAAACTTGTTAGGATTTTGAAAATGCATTACAAAGCTAGAAGTGTCAGCTAATCTTAATACAGGAGAGGATGGCATTCCTGCCTAGAATAAATTGTATTTGCACTGAATTGCTATGAAGCTTAAGGAAATGATAAAAGGAACACAATTTGAAATAATGTAAGATGAATTTCAGAAAGTTTGTTTTTTTATTGACACATATAATTTTGAAAGACTTTTCTGCTATATTGTGCACCGTTAATTTATGCTATTTTATAAATCATTTGGAGTAAACCAAGTGTAAAACAAAGGCTAGCAACCAGAATGACTTAAAGGACTTGATGCATTATTTTCATATCCTGAAATCAGTTATTTAAATCTATGACCATAAAGAACCAGAAAATTATGCCTTCCACATGTTTGCACAAGGAATAAAATAGTTTGTCCATCTCATCAGAGATAGCATAGGCATGTCTGGATTGGAAGGGTAAAGCTGAAGAAGGACTGTTAGCCACTGAGGTTACCTTCTGTAGAAAAAGCCCATGTACATTTTAAGTTTTTATCTAATTCTTCTAAACAGGACTTAGGTGAAACATAACTAGTACAGGTCCTAGCACGAACGGAGACACTAAGAGAGGAAACCATGGGGAAGGAAGTCTAAAGAGAACTTCAATTTAAATAAAGTTTAGCCACCTGATCCCAAATTTATTTTTCTCCCTCTTAAATGGCTAGGTAATTTGTTATACTGGCATGTTTCAGTTGGTGTTTCTTCTTAATTGATGGGGTTTATTTTACTGAAGTTGGCTGTTTAACCATTACGTGCTGAGGCTCTCTCATTAGCCAGTGGGCAGAGACAGAAGTCTTTAAAGGACAATTCACCTCATCTATTTTGGGTACAGTTCAGAATCAGAGAAATCAGTGTTCTGAAACACATCCCTCCCTTGCTCACCACTCCCCAGCTAAAAATACATATTTGAGAAACTTAGAGCTATACGAAAAGAATCTGCCAGAAACATTTCCCTCTGCTATACTGAACCATAAAAGCTTCCTGCAAAAAAATCCCAAAGTATCAGTAATGATTCATTATCTTATCTTTCTAATGAAAATAGTGAACATTTTACACAGGACAGGTAAAACATGACAACTATCCCACTGTCTTCCAAATTTGTCTGGACTATACTGATATTGAAAGTAGGGTTGCATTAGATGCAGATTTACCAACACCTGGCAATATTAATGAAATTAGTACAGCAATGCCAGAAGTAAAAGAGTGAAAGGATACTATCAAAAGCAGTAATACTGATAATCCACTCACTAACAGATTCAAAGGAAATCTCATATTAACATTTCCTATTCAGGATCACATTGCTAACTGCCTTTCCTTGTTGTTGTGCATCTTCTATTTGAACCTGACCTCGCGCTATTGGTCAATATTCATATTTTATTACATATGTAAGTTTGTTAACCTTTTTGGGGGGCAGTCAATTATTAGAATAAAACAAAAATATAGCAGATAGTGGAGCTCTTCCTTGGATACCTCCCGGGGCGTTTTTTTCTGTGTTACATTGTGAATGGCCCTTTTCTGGACAGAAGGGGAGAGGTGCATAACAGCAGCTGTCAGTGGCAGCAGGTGTTATTCATCCATCTTTTCTGCCAGACAGCCAGGAGGAAGGCAAGTAAAAGAAATCCCATAAGATAAACCGAGGAAGCCATCTGCGCTAGCTCTGTAAAACACTGTGCTACCAATGCTGCACTCAGGGTCAGCAGGGTGAAAGCAGGGCTCATGAAGCTGCCTCACACACCCATCATGATCCTGAACTGTCCCTAGCAAAGCTGTGGCAGAAATGCAGCTCTGAAACAGATCTCTTCATTGAACTGCTAGCTTTTCAGAATGAGATGTTGAGATTCATTTATTTTTCTCTCCGGCCAGTAATTAGCAGTCCTAATGTAAATTTACTCTGAGAAACACTGTTGGTATATCACTAGCAGCAGTTCCAAAAGGCTTGCCGGTCTCCTTCCTCCACCCTCAGGAAGCCCAGCTTTCCCTCTCCCCAGCCATCACTCCCACCCACCAGCACTCCTTAAGTTCAGTACATTCCCTTCTTGGGAAACACCAGATGCACTGAAGGAGTCTTGACTCAGATCTAGTGAATCCAACAATTTCTCTGTCTGACAAAAGAAAGTCATGAGCAACTGAGGCTCTTTACAATTAAATATATCATTCCTCTTTCAGAGGAAGATTCTTATTTTTTTTTGCCTTTTTTAACGTCGTTCTGGCATACAGTAAATCTTTCTTGGGAGAAATGCAGCGTAGTTAATAAAATTCACATTTGTGAGTGCTCCTGACTCCTTGCTGAAGCCAAGCTCTCATACAGCAGCATCTGTGAGTAATATTTTCTACCATCTGTGATTGGATAGGTGAATCTGTCTCATCCTGGCAGATCTGCCCACTGTTATAAATGCCATTGCTACCAGTCTGGACTGTATATCTGGATATGAAGCTACCTGTCCTCAAAATAATTTCACTCAAAACAGAAACTGGTAGGCCATTTTCTCCTCAGCAACATCACTGTTGACATCAACACCAACAATCAACATATTTCTGAAAACTTGTGACGATGAAGACAAGTTCAAGATCAAAGTCCTTATCATCTGTGGGCCTTGCAGTCTGATCACAAGAGATATAAAAACTGTCTAGGATGAAGTTCCTGCTCATGAAACTCTTGAGGATCTTCTAGAATTGTCACAGGTTGTACTATCTGCCATGGCAACTTCAACTGCCCATTTGGTTATTATTTCATAGACCTTTTGCAAAGCTTTTCTTGATTTCCTTTCTAAAGCACATCCATTGTGTCCTATCGTCACGACCCTATCGTCAACCAGTTTACAAGATCACCTGGTAATCTGGCTAGCAACTGCAATTAAACATTGCCTTCTTGTAGTAAAGGCAAACCTTTTGATTTTTCTTACCTAATTAGAAATCAACTCTGCAAACGTATATGACATGAACTTTAAAGCTGAACTCTGCTCTAAACCAAGAACAAAGAGTCTTATCTTATGAAGACTTACCATCTTCTCTAGGATGCAATGTTAGCTTTGTACTCTCTGAGTTCCACAAATAGGCTTCCAGTATGGACTGAATAGTTAATTTCCTTCTATTCTTTTTTCAGAGTAACTTTCTTTGTTACTAGGAACTTCTCCTTTTGTCAGAATAAAATCTCTTCAAATTTAAAGGAAGTTCTATTAGCTAAATCTTGGTGTTGTTTTTTTGTTCGAGTTTTTTTTCATTAAATTCATAGAAGGATAGCAAGGCAGGGAGTATTTTTGTATCTATTTATGTTTCAAGATAAATATATTTTCTTTTTCCTTTAAAACTTTGATTTTTTTTTTTTTTTGTGCTTAAGAAAACAATCCTGTTTTCTCTTATGTAGATCAGCCCTTTCTATAGATCAGCCCTGTATAGCTGACAGATTTTTCCCTTGCTTTCTGGTACTAGCTGGATAAACAATGCTACTCAATAACTTTTTTTTTTTTTTCCTATTGTCCCTTCCCCACACTCCTGTGATGGAATCTGTAGACATAAACCCTCTTTAAAGGACCCCTCCGTGAAGCTTCCTAGACCTTATTACATTAAATGAATGGCAATGACAGCAATTATCGAAGCTCTCAGAAATCTTAAATGCAATGTTCCTCCTCCCTTCTACACACAGAAACTATGCTGATAGGAGTCCTCCCTCTGAACTTGAAGGGCAAGAGAAAAAATAACACAGTTTGTGGGGAAAAAAATGATAAAGTCTGCAAGGCTGGAAGAAGGAATCATAAAACCCCTCCTAAACTTGCCTTCAGGGTATTCTCTCTATTGCATAAACTACCCTTTCAATTCTTCCCATATGATTAACTGGGAAACACCTTAGGGTTGCTCCCCTACAGTTACTTCATCTGCACAGTTGGGATGGTACCATGAGGTCATGGTACAGAGGCAGTGGCAGATAGCTGAACTTTGCCACACATGGGCCAAAGTAGATGTCTATCTTTGAGTTATTAAAGCTATTAATATTTTAGAGAACTATTCTCTAATATATTCTTAGTTTCTATTGTGTAATGGAATGAGAAAAAAGGATTATTGAAAACACATTACGCACTTTTCCCCAATAACTCCATGATGTTTTTTTCAACAGCTATTATGAGTATTTCCTATAATAGGTTTCATGATTATTATTGGGAACATTTTCACATTGCAATTACAGTAGTTTTAATGACTGAATGCTAACATTTTAAAAAGCATACTTTGTAGTACCAAGTTTTTTGACCAGTAAGTCACTGATAGTACAAAGCTAAGCTTAAGACATTTTACTCCTCTTTAATTTGATTAAAGATTTGTGTATCTACTTATAAATTAAAAACAAAGCTGTTTTCTGTGAAGTCTACTGTGACCCCTGCAGTCTGAGAACTTTTTGATTTTTGCTGCTTTCCAGAACAATGGAGCGTGTGGTACTACTGGGCATAATGCACAATTGGATATGACCAAAAACCTTGGGTTTGAGAATTGAATAGCTACAGTCCCTAGCCTGCTAAAGCACACATTTCTATAACATGTCTTCTTTGCTAACTGATGCTCAGAATAATTGTAGAGCATCTTTGGCTGGACTCACTCTTCCAGTAAGTGCACTGCAAATGTGGATGTGTTGACTCTGCACCTTGCTGCCAGGAGAAGCTATACAGTTAGAATGAAGATCATTCCCCTTTTCCATCTAATATAAAAGACAGATGAAACTTCCTAGGGTTATGCTCCTTAGGAGGAGCAGAAAATAAAAATTTTACAGCAGTTAGAGAAGGAGAGGGATCCAGTGACAGCTTAAAGAAATTATAAAATTCCTTATCTTTGAAAGCCTGAGCCTTAACCGTGGCTACAATGCATTGGAGAATTGGAGACATGATTGTTTTATTAATGTTCAAACTTAGGGACAACACAAAGCACTACAACATGGTTAGTTTCACAAAGCTCCCTTGAAATGACAAAAATGGAAAACACTGTAGTCTTAAAAAACAAAACGGTACTACAGAAATCAGACTTGACAGTGTCAGAACCAACCATTCCTGCTATCCAGTGTTTCGAAGAACAGCCTTAGAAATGGACCTTAGCATTGTGTTAACTTCCTCACTCTGAGTAAAGCTAAGTATGCTGTCTTGAGCTGTATATTCCATCAACAAATCAAGTCAAATTCACCTTTAAGAGAAATGCATCTAGTAGCCCAAAATTGCATGGGCCAGAGGCGTAGAGGAATTTCTACCAGGGATTTGAATTTTCATCTGCAGTCCTAAAAGGGAACCCCATCTTTAGAAAAAAAAACGAGCAAAAAATTTGAATGGTCTGGAAGAACTGTTCTGATTTTGTTTGAGATAACATTAACACATCTAGCCTTTAATATTTTTTTTAATGAACAATTTTGTGCGAAAGCATACTACATCACTTCCAAATAACTGGCGACATCAATGCACTTGATTACATTTACAATCCAATTTCAAGCTATTCATGAATAAATTGCCTCATACTGTATAGCGACATGTTCTTTATTTCTCTGCCATCCATTAGTCTCATAATACATAGAAATTACAGTTGTAGCACCATTTATGAGCAGTTACTTTTCACAGAGTTTTCATTGTTTTTGTGGCTGCTGAGGTTTAGTCTTATCAAACTTTACCATGCAGAAATTTACATACATAAATTACTTCAAAAGCAGATTTTTCTTCTAGATGTACAGTTCATTAGCTAAACTTCTGTCTGTGACAGGAGCTTGAGATTTAGCTCCTAGATCCATATTTATATGAATGTAAATTTTAGAAATATGATTCCAATTGTTCCCTGGCTGACACTTTGGCTGATCAGCTCTTATGAAAAACAGGTTGCTTATTTTACATCTAAATATGCGTTCTAGGATTACACTGACTATTTTTGAAGCTTTGGACGTACAATTTATAGTTATAGCTATTTGAGGAAAAAAATGTAATAAAATAATTTGGTTTCCTCTTATATCGCTTTAGGAAGTACTATATCTGTGTATTAATAACCCATGAGGCTGTACCTGAATAATTTACACTTCACTGTAAGTATCATGGAATACTTGGTCCAGTGGTAAATATTCATAGTGAAAAAAAACACCAAACATAATCAAATTTCAAACCATTGTCTTCTTTCTTGATCTGAAAGACTGAACAATAACGCTGAACATTTCTTACGTATCCGTATGCTGGATCATTTTCAGGCATATGATCCTTAGTAGACTGTAGTACTGCTGGTATGGTTACCCAAAGTAAATTTTTTAACCTCTGTTTCAGACTTATGAACTCTCATACATACTTAGTGAAATACATGTGTACCCTAGAGGGAATCCAGCATACAGCTTTTTGTTACAGTCATAGAAAGCTCTTGCTAGATGAAAGAAATGTCCTGGAAAAGTATAAATATCTGCAGTCTGAAAACTTACCTGGAAAAATATTTTATAGCAGTAGTTACAGAAAGAAATGATTAGCTAATATGATCTACATTTATGCTAATACAGAAAGAACTACGCCTACAAAGGCATTTAAGTGAGTAAATAAGATGTGCCCTGTGAGGTTCTGACCTAAACCCTCTGTCAATACAATCTGGAAAACTTTGCTTCATCTATTTTTAAAGGATTAAGATAATGAGTATATATTTTAAACCTGTTCAGGACTTTTGTGAGAATTATTATAGGTTGTAATAAATTCTAAATTCCACAAGTGACTTGAAAAAACACATAGAAAAGTTTATAACCAGAGACTACACTCATGCTGTAAACTTTCTCACAGAGGTTTTCAACTGAGGGATGCGGACAGCAATAAACAGACAAGTTGGGAGGAGAAGGCAGCAACACGTAAGCTCAGAAGTGTGTGGTCTCCAGCTCTTTTCTTCTCTCTGTTTTTTTTTTCTCCAGGGACACTGTGCAATTGCAGGTACTGACAGCTTCCCTGCAGCTGGTACCACAGGGCTGGAGCACACAGCCATCTGCTGCCTACTCTGACTGGAAGAGTCAGGAATGGGGGCTGCTCAGAGCAACCCATGTGTCTTGCTCCTTAGAAAAACCATGGATGGTCTCTTACCCCTTCCCGTCTTCCATGTTTCTCAGTTTATGAACCATTATGTATTCACATTAGGGAGATGGATTAGCCCAATTTGTGTTATAAAATGGCGTGGGAAGGCAAGGAGCTAAAAAGTTTGAGAATTCCTGCTCCGCTTCACTCAGGTAATAAATTTTCCTCTCAAAAACAAGTGCTATCTTCTACCGAAAACAGTGCTCAGAGAGACTTCTAAAGCATAACAAATAATTTTGGCAATTAATTATTTTTCTCCATGTGGGCAATTAACAGTCTTATACATGAGAAAGAAAACTCTTAATGCATTTTTCATCATGTAACTTTTTCTGGGTTAGATGAAAAGGATTCCAACAGAGAAATGTCTGTTTTTATTATACAGTCCTATTGCTTGCTCAGAGCAGACTCACTGTGTCTGCTCCGTGACAGCAGCATCCTGCAGAAAACTGAAGCTGCATTGGTGTCCTAATAAAGCATAAGAGGGAACAAATGTACATGGTAGAGATCTCAGCAAGCTGTAGGTTTTCAATGATTGACTTTTTAGGCATGACATAAGCCTTCTAACATTTTCATGAGCCCATTCGTTTCAAAGAAAATGAAAAGAAAGTGAATTCAATTATAGATAGAGCTCCACACATCAGCAAAAAGAACCTTTAGATCTTTGCCCACCTCATCAGCTTGAGCTATAAAGCAACTAGTAGCTACCATGAGCCGTACAACAGCAAAGAGGATAAGGTACATATTTTGCCTTCAGGTTTTACTGATATATAGTAATAGAAAAAAGAACAATGAAACTCTAGAACCCTCTGATCAGTTTTTACGCTCTGCCCACAGTTCTAAGTGAAACTTTTTCTTGCTTCTTAATCTTTTTCTACTCCTATCTTTCTTCCCCCTGTTCCTAGCAGGCCTGCCACCCTGCACCCAAACTTCTGTCTTAATCTAATTTTAACCCAGACCTAGTCCCTCAACTCGAGTATGCCACTTGAATCTCAAACTCTGTCTCTGCATACCACCACACTCAGTTTTCTCCACCACTTCTTACAGCCCTCGCTGACACAGTTAACTCTTCGGCTGCTCTCAATGTTATTTTAATTCTCTGGGAATTCTTATTCAAACTCAGCCTCCCTCCTCAATTCTGTCTCTCAGTCTATAATCTCAATCTTTTCCCTATTCTGTTTATCGGGACAGGATCCAGTTCCCTCTGAAGCCCTTAGGTGCTAACCTGATTTCTCATTCTCAGCCTCTTCCCTGTTCCCTACCTCTTGGCCCCACAGCCCTCTGCTGTGCCAGCCTGTCTTCCTCATGCTAGCGTTAACACGGTAGGCTGTGCAATCTCCTGTCTTTGCAGTGCATGAAGACTACATCTCTCTTTAGAAGTCTTTTAAGGACTTAGTAGGCTGAAGGTGAGACAGTAAGTTTGCCAGACTGCAGCCTGACAGGCATAGCTAAGTTGGGTTGGACTTCTGATATTTCCCTCTTGTGGTTTGTTGTAACTTTCTAACCCTGGGATAGTATCGGGATCTTTTCTCAATACTTGTTAAACTCGCTAATCTTCTGTCATCTGTGAGAATGCTCCAATCATACAGTAAATTTAAGAACACAGAAAAGGTTATGAAATATCATTAATGAGTAGAATAATGTTGGCAAAACTATAGAAGCACAAATCTTTAAAAGAGATGCTGTCAGACATCCCGTGTGCACTTATGTTCTGTTTATCTTGTAACAGCATTGTCAACATAAAGACATATGTCATCAGAAGTCTGCAATGGTAGTTAGAATTGAGCTCACTGGCAATATTTTCAATGAAAATTAAACATAAAATCTCTCCTAAAGTCACAGTTAAAGGATTAAATACAAACAGATAGAGCTAGAATGTACTATGTTAAGGGTAAGACAAGCATCACAGCAACGTCAAACAAGAAGTATTGTATTTTCAAATATGGACTGCAACGAGCAACAGCGTGACCCAGATCATCACGCTTTACTGTATTTACCCGCAAATAGTCAAATAATTGTCTTTTAGCAGCAGATATATAAAGCTTAGGGAGGATTTAATGCGCACTGCTTTGAATTTAGTACTGTTCTGTTTTTTGTCAGAAGTGAAAGGTCTTTATTTGGCATGCTGGAGTTGTGCAAGAGCAGGACTGCTTTAATGACCCTTAAAACTTAAGAAAGTGCGGTTTCTATCAGAAAAGACAGCTTTACAGCCTTCTACATATTAATAGAAGGGCTGCCTTCAGCTACATACTCTCCTGCCACTCATATTCTCCTCTTCCTCCTCTTATCCAGTACCAATCCTCCTCTGCTGGTGAGAGGAAACATAAAAGCAGTCCCCACCTCTCACAGACCAGAAGATACTCTGCCTTCCAAAATGACAGAAAGGGGACTTATAAAAAACAATATTGAACCTCAATTATAAGTGTTACAGTTATTTTTAATACTAATTTTATTCTACTTTTCATTATTTCTACTAACCTCTTTAAAACTCAGAAATAATTTATTTTCCCCTACCGATTTTGTTATTTCCATTTGACAAAAATTGATTCCCTTGCACCCCTCTGTTTCAGATCTAGCTAAAATTAATGTATTTTTAATTTCTTTCCTTTGAGCCCTAGCAAGATCAAAGATAGCAACAGAGCTCTGGGAACTTTGCGAGATTTGTCAGTTAGCAGTCTGATAGCAGGAGTGTATGCTGAATCTTATTGTTTATTTTTTGCAATACAAAGGAGGGCATGTATAAATGGGTGAAAATAAAAGAGATTTTTGAGAGCTTTACAAACAGAAGCTAACACAAATCTTCACCTAATTCAAGACACCCTACATCATTTAGTTCCAGTCTCCACTGCGCTAAAACAGAGCTATAGTGTACTGCTTTTTAAAATTCTATATATTTTCTCACGAGAGAGAAATCCACTCATGTCTTCACAAAGCTATGCTGTATACTTAAAATAAGTGTAAAAGTTTGGCAGTAAGGTTGCCTCATATGATGAAGATAGACAGATTTGTTCATTAAATTCTTCCCTCCTTACTTAATACCCACTTCTACGAAATCAATGAACCAATATTTTTAAAATACTGAGATATTCTTCCACTTTGTGAAACTAACAACCTGTTTGGAAAATTTTGCTGATGAAAAACTTCAGGATGACAGGCAAACATGCCAGATTTTACTGGCATACTTATATGCAGGTGGAAACTGAAGTGATCACAAATTAATAGGATCCACAGTATTTAAATAATTTTGGAACTTCATACTCATCATATTGAAATGCCAGTCTGCTCTGTTATGGCACAGATAATTTAAAAAAACATGAATGTATTTTTTCATGCAGAACTACCTTTGGTTTTTTTCTCTGTTTGTAAAAATTTTATTGTCTATGCTGCCATAGATACAAAATACTTCATCTGCAAATTGCATCAACTGAAAAGGGAAATGTCCTTGTAAAACATAAGTAAAAATGCCATGGTTTTTAATAGAGTCTTAAAACCAGTTATGGCTATCCTGGCAAATCAAGACAGAAAACGTATGACTAGTAAACACTTATCATACATAGCTAATTTGTTTTGCATTAAGAAAACGTCTTATGATTCATGATTGTGTTCTGGAGTGGGATATCCAAATAAAGCAAACCAAGATAAATCTGTGGAATGGGCATTCTTTAAAGTTTACAGAATAAAGTGCATTATTTACTTAATACCAAAATACTGAATAAAGTGGCTAATAGCCTTGATATTTCCAGTGTCACTTAAAGCAAAGCATTTCACTGGTCAGCATCCCGATATATGAAAGCTTACCTCCCTTGTAGTGGTCAGTATCTTTTTAACTGATCTTAAATCATTTTTAACTTCTATCTGTGAATAAGCAACTGCATTTTGCAATTGTTGATGGGCCTGTGGAAGAACAGGCACTATATAGAATTTGAAGGTTATTTTTTAATTAACAGTTAAATTTGAGTAGCAACTTGAAGCTTTAACACGATCTAGCTGGAAGTGCAGGGGGTGTTGGACTACATGAACTTTAGAGTCTCCTTGCAACCCAAACTGTTCTATTATTCTACGTAAATGAAATGTTTTCTGAAAAAAAAAATTAAAGCAAATACTTAGTCCATTGAAATACCTGTTAATTTCTATTTGGAATACTACACACCGTAGAAATGATAAAATTCTCAGTATAATAAAGGTTAGCAAGTAAGTTCTTTTATGTGTTACACTGGTAGTAACTTGTATAACTTCACTAACTTACAAAGATTTGTACTGACACAGCTGAAAATGTATTTCAAATACAAAATTTCATTTTTGAAGAAGTTAAAATACTGGCTAAACTTTGGTTAAAAATCTTTAATACAGGAAGTGTAAGATCCTTGAAAAATATATACTGGACTCTGGTAGCAGAAACAGTTATATAACAGTGGGCTCTTTGCACAGGTGCAGGAAGCATGGTCTCCACTTCCCTCCATCCAGGTTATCACATTTCTGGTACAGAAATTTCTTACAATTTTAGTTAGCCATACAATATTTGTTATTTACTCTTCACTATTTTTTACATCGATTGATATTTGGGATTTAATTAACAAACTTTTAAGCAAACCTGACATGACTGAATAGGAGAGGGAAGGACTAGGTAGTTGCTTTGTTAGGATGCCAGAGTGCTAGGTTCACTTCCAGAGTCCAGTTCCATCATGTATTTCCTTAATTATCTGAGATATAAATGCTCTCAGAAACTGAGTAAACTCTCTGTCTACCTAAAGCCCAAACTTTTCCAGGAAAAGGTGTATCTTCTGGTGACAGCAACTCCCTACATCTTGAAACTGTAGAAAGAATAACATAGTACTAACAAAATAATAATAATAATACAGCTCCTCTAGGACTGCATTCAGAAAGAAAAAAATAGAGGAATCTGATGAAGGAATATTGTTCCACTTATTTTGGGTGTAAATGACTCTTTACTGCATATTAGAATAAATCTATTCAGCTGCATACAGGAACTGCATTAGGCACTACTTCCATTTCTATAATATTCATTTTGTTTCTCTGTTTAATGCAGATTTCCATGATTTTTTTCCATCAAAATTATTTCTATTCACCAATTTTCCCATTTTTAAATAAAACTATCTGATTAAAAGCACTTCATATGCAAAAAGAAGCTCCACAGGAAAACTATCAAACAAACAATATAAACATGAAGGGTTGTGCTACTGCTAAACTGAACCTAATTGTTTACAGAAAATATTCTGTACTCAGAAATGTTGGAGATAACTTCTGTGGTTCAATTCCAATCAGTCTTGGCAGAAGTTTATGCAATCTCTATCAAAATTAGAAACAGAAAGCTGTACAAGCAGCAAACTCTCTTACCTCTACCTACCACCTCAGCAGAAACTTGTGTGTAATACCTGTATCCCAAAGAGACATATACAGAAAACATTCCATAACAGCTGTGAATTTATCAGAATAAGACCTCTGGATGCTGAAACAGCATACTAAATAAACACGAGGATCTGAATTTACTTTGACAGTTTACAGCCATCTCCAGTGTCCACCTCTCATTATAAAGACTGAAGGGCTGATGCCCAGCTCTGGCTCACAGAGACTAAAAAGGAGATGAAGAAAGCCCCAATACCAAACCATTCAGGATCTTTGAATGTGACACATGAACAGAGTCAGCTCAAATACGGCCATCCAGGAAAGGCAGCAATGAGAATTACCAGAGCAATGAGAAAAGTTTACTCTCCCTCACCTTTTTCTTCATTTTTACATTTTTGAAAATTGCATGAACTCTCCACGTTTTTGCAAACATTGCTCCAAATGCAGTCGTGTATCCCACTGTAAGAATCCATGTTCGGACCTAAAAAAAAATATATATAAAAAAAAGACAAAGCCATTCAATTTTCATTGACAATGTGGGTATCACCATTTCAGCCATTTTTTTCTGCAAGATTTTGAGAAAAACATTCAAACAACTTCATGAAAATGTTGACATTTCAGAATTGTCTCATTCATTGCTTTCTTGCTTTTTTTCTCCTCCCTCCATCCCCTCGCCAAGTACAAAAAATCTGGATGATGAATTAACAATCTCTTCCACATATATAAAGACACAACTCAATTACAATATTGTGCATTTTTTCACTTTAATGTGCTCCATGCAGACAGAAAGAGGAACTACTGTAGGAAACCAAGAAACCGAGACTATAGAAAGCCTCCAGGGTGCTCATACTAACAGTAACATTTTGAACAGAAATGAACAGAGAAATAGAAATGTTACTCAAACTAGATAAGAGAAAATTGTACTATGCGACGTATGCATCACTTAATTCAGACCCTGAGCATTCTGAAAAGATAAGAAAAACTGACCTTAGAATTATCATACAGGGAAAAATGTCAAGACATAAACATAGTTTTGGTGGGTAGACCTTGAAGACAAGACCTGAATTAAAGATAATACCTACAATATAGGCCTAAGAAAAACAAGATGGTGAGTTTACAAAGAATGATGGAGCAACAGGACCCTGAGCTGGCCACAGCATGGCATGGACCTATCTAGACATTTCCCTTATAGTGAGTTTCCCAAAGAAAACCAAAACACTTTTAAACTAAAAAAGACACGATGTCTTTAGAGTGAAAACTAGAAAGACCTTGGTTTTAATAGGAAAACCTCAAACTGACCACAGAGGACAGAACACAGGTTACAATTTTTTTTTGCAATTCCCTGCCTCCCTGTAGCATCCTTGTAGGTAACAGTGTGCTCTCAGACTTGGTTTCAGCTGAGCCAGTGGCTTTCAGAGTTGTAGCAAGCTTCATAAAGCCCTTTCTAAGTTCTTGGAATTTTCTATTTTACTTACCCTAGAGGTATGACTGTTTGAAAACTTTTTTGCCCTGAACAGACTATTTTCTTCCCCAGAGATGAACCAGAGACTACAGAGATTAGCAGGTGTAAGACCATGCAAGAGGCACAGCAAGGAGCCTGTGGCTGGACCTGAGAGCCTAAGAAATCACAAGGAGCAGAAAAAATCTTCTCCTCTCTCCAGAGACTCCACCTTGGCCGGCTGTCAAAAGGGAAGACTGCATTACCAGGTTGCAGAGATACACACAAAGGTGGGGAGCCCACATCTTGCAGAGGATCGGTATGTATAGGGAACCAGCACCCCCAGAAGAAAGGGTGTTCTGGTAACCTGTGCTTCCTGTGAGGAGGAGGTGTCTGCATGTATCTCAGTGTGTGTATTAATTAGAAAACATTAGGATTATGTTCAGACCGTTTAGATATTTGTATATGTATATTAACATTATATTAGCATCTACTGCTGTGGTTTATCTGTTGCATTGCTGATATTGATCTTGAACGAGTAAGTTCACTGATTGCTGGTTAATTTTACTATTAATAAAACCACTAAACCAACCGTGATGAATTTCAAATCATGTGAGCTTTGCCACTTTGTGACATTCTTGAATGCAGCATTGAAAAAGAAACTTGT
The DNA here is from genome assembly GCA_033556795.1 of Tapera naevia. Taxonomy (NCBI): domain Eukaryota; kingdom Metazoa; phylum Chordata; class Aves; order Cuculiformes; family Neomorphidae; genus Tapera; species Tapera naevia. Next base: position 19,545,265 of record JAUMJJ010000036.1, on the reverse strand, counting down.
AACAAAATGAAAAAAAGAATAGATATTTAGGTCACCAAAGTATTATTTTTAACTTAAATATTTTTTTAAAATCTTTGCTTGTCAGCCATTATCATACATTATGCTAATAACTTCAGTAAACCCACAGTTAGAACTACCCTAAGTGACTTAAAAAATACATTTCATATCAACATGTTCGTATTTGCCAGTTACATCTTTTTTGACTTCGCATCAATCGAGTTGTGATAACCATACTTAGCATTCAGTATTTTAATAAGTCAGTCTATTAATAAGGATTCAGCTCTTTTGTGTACAGTTTAGTGATATATTTGGCAAACAGCTCTAATAAGACTCCGGTTTGTTCTCACTGACACAGTAATTGCCTCTTGGGAATAGTAATAAATTTAATTATGCTCATAATATGTTCCTAATGCAATATTAAAAGAAAATTATTTCCAGTATGTTTTGTTCAAAATTTCTTACATATTCCTGATGTGGTTTGTGCAAATGAGAATAATATAATATTGGCTATAGTTGAAACGTTCTAGCTTAAACATACCAAGAGACTTCATCAAATGAGGTTGCCATTGCTAAGAATGAGATGGTAAGTTTCAGATGAAAATAAATTTTTAATTTTGAATAAAATGACCTTGAATTTGTCTGCTATAATTCATTAATGCAGCCAGCAAAATGAAAAATTTAGAAAACAGCAAAAGCTTCTGAAATTCATATATCTACCCATTTGTATTCTTAAATATCTCCAAAACCCATTCATTTCAAAGAACGTGATAGAAATAACACCAACAATTGGAGAGCATGAACATGATGTTATTCAATTGATCAGCAATTCTCTCCTGTTGGAAGTTTTTAATGATCTATTTCAGCAGAATAGGACAAGGAAGATCACCTTCCACTCCAGCACCCACCAAATGAGCAGGAAAGGCAGCTCCTTAGAAGATGGGAAACCTGCAAATCCCTTCACACAAAACCTGAAAACATTCCTATGCGGCTATAGAAGGACAATTTGTAAAAATACTTACTGTTTATCTTTTTCTTAAAGGTTAGATCATTACCAAATTCCTCATGCATTCACTGAATTTTAGAATAATACCTTCAATTATCTTCAATATTTCTTCGTTACTTCTTTTATCTGAATAAGATGTTTTGACTAACTAAATATCTCTTAATTTTTTTTTGTTTTCCATCATTCAAAGACAACATGCAAGTATCAAAGGAGATAATATTGTCTGATATAAAAAAATAAAGTATGTCTATGCAGACACTAAAATGCAATTTTCTAGTTCTCTTTTCTTTCTACTTCCTATACTATGTTGGCTTAGGGTCTATTTTCTAAAATACTACGCATGTACCCATGATTGAAATTTGTGTTTTTTATAAGTTACTCAATAGAAGACCTTACATGTGTGTTATCTGTGACATGTGAAAAAGCTAGAAGTCATTTATTCAGCAGACAACACACAGCTGATGACCACCAAACACTGAAAGAGTCTCCACAAAGAAACTGACCATTCTGCGTCATTTTCCAGACTTGGAATGGATACTATATTTATTTAGAACAAACAAAAAATCTACCTTTGTCAAGTATTAATTTTTAAACAAATTGTTGTAAGGTGTTTAAACAAATGTAAGGTTCAGCTAAAGAATGACTACATTTATGAACAAGATGCTTGTAGGATCTTGTAGGAGCACTTCTTTTCAACTTCCCTTTGCAACAAAATGCCTTTGTTTTAAACCTATCCATAGAGTGCTAAAGATCTTTTGCTTTTTTAACACTATTATTCTATCATATAATAAAAAAATTCTTATATAAAGTTACTTCTATTTGCATTGTATTTTCTCTCAGCCTTGTGCTTTAGCTGTCTAGCCTATGTTTGAGTGTTGCTATTTGCTATCTTCAAACAAATCCATCTGCACCTTTCCAACCATCTTGTTAAGTGAATAGTGAAGTTCCTACTATTTATATATCTGTGTAACAGATCTACATAATTATTTGACATTATAACTCATTATTAATAAAAGAAGCCATCTAATTGTGAACAATGATTTAATAAGGGGATATCAGTAAGCGGTGAAAGCATCAGAAATATCCTGAACAAAGAAGTAAAAGTCTCTCCTTGTTTATATAAATTAAGAATGGAGCTTAAAATCAAAACAATATTTTAGGTATTGTTAACTTTCAGATAAACAACAATATTATTTTAATATATTTTAATTCAATTATTTTAATACAATTATAATTCTATGTAAAAGAGTAAAATAAGATTATCTCAGAAAATGGACTGATTTGATGAAATGAAAGAAGTTTAACTTTTAAAGATGTTTCATTTTTTTCCCCATATCAGACCACCACTACATATGCATTCAGAAGCCCACACAGTCATGAAATAATGAGGAATGCCTGGGAAAGTACTGAGCTCAAGAAAGCAATAATAAAAATTTCAAATGCAGTTGATCAAGAAAGATCAAGATCTTAATTTTAATGGTTTCTTTTAAATAAAAACTTTCAAATCTTTCTTTCATAAGACTTGGCACTCCAGACACTCTCCAACCTAGTTTATGACACTCAGAGTGATTAATTTTGGTCACATCAATAATTAGCAGGTTTTGTACACATAATAGGTTGGAAGCTGCACTAACAGGGTTAGGCTGAACACTCGTGATGAACAGCTTGGTGGCATCATAGTATTAGACTTTGGCACTAAAAAGTGACAAATGTGAGAATAAAGCATACTTTAAGTAGAGAATTGTGTTGATTTCTATGGACTACTCATTAAGCACCTTCGATTTTTCTTGGCAAAGTGGGGACATAAAGGATAAATAGGAGGAATAAAAGCATGTCAACTCAACAAGTTTTTACTGGGGCTTGATCCCGCTTCTATTAACCGTGGGAAAATCCCCAGTGTGAGCACAGGCAGGCCCCAAAGAATGAGTTGATCCATTTGAATTACATTTCTCATTTGTATCAAAACATTTTATGACACGTTTATAACTTCTAACTCATTGTTTAGAATTTGTGTGTCAGTGACATAGTTCTTTGTAAAATATAAGTGGCAATAACATTAGAGAACTGAATCCTGTAGTTTTCACATAAATTAGATACAGTGATTTCTTAATACTGAGATGTTCTCTAGTGATTTCTTAATATTTTTCAGAATTGATCTATGGGCAGTGTAAAAGATTCTACAACTGTCCCCGATTCTATAAGGAAGCTTTAAAATTTGGCTGTTGTCCTACTGAAGCAGAGGCAAAATGTTCTAAAAATATTACTTTAATAAATGTCTGGCAACATTTGGTTGGTGGTGTATTTGCTTCAGCACATGAAATAATTTTATTTCAAGGATAGATTCAGTCTTGTAACTTTTGTCACTACTTTTTTTTTTCCCTGAGAAAACATCATTTACTGAAATAGAAGCTGATCAGGCTCATGTTAAAGTCAGTAACAGAATTGCCTTCGAATTAAAATGGAATGAGATCAGGCTCAGACTGAACAACAATGAGGATAAATATGGAAGTGATTATATAGAAAAGGGAGATTAAAATTAACAGCTAAACAATTAAGTAGGAAATAAACTAAAGGATACACACAAAATGAAAAAGGCTAGACTAAAAATACAAAGGCTATGGCTTCTAGAGACAAAGAAATGGATTAAAGGCCCAGTAGTCCAGTAGGAGATAAGTGTCTATACATTGCTTTTTAAATTCCTAGCCAAAACGTAACAATCTGAGAAAAGTACTTCCACAAATATAAAGTCCAAAGGAGGGAAACCCCCCCAAAAACAAGGGAAAACAAAGCATAAATAAATATATAAATCGACAGAAGATTCATACATCTTATTTCTCTTCCTGCTTTACCATTAAATGCAAGTCCCTACTTCCAGAGCTGCTTGCTCTCAGCCAGCTTCACAACTTTCAGAGTTTTAGCAAATTGCTTAGTATCTCCCTCACCCTGTTTCATAACCTCTCACACCTGGCTTTTCTTCCCTGCTTCTCACTGCAGTTTCCCAGCTTCTATTTGATATGCTTTTCAGGATGTCTTTCCACTCTTATACCATCCTGCAATCCTCACCTTGCACAGGTTCAGGGCTTCCTAAGAAAAGGTGTAATGGGGACAATGGAGTTCCACCTTTGCCTTGCTGTTCTGTCAGCAGGGCAGACGTAAGTCTATGAAAAATTAGTAAAAAACCACAAACCCTTCCTTTCACAAGACACAATCTGAAGTGTTCATTACTCATAATTAAAAATAACATTAGCCGAACCCCCCAGATGCTTCTGAATATCTGGATATATTTAAAGGTCCCTTTGAGAACACAGGGTCTTTAACACCTACTGTTGCCATGAATGCATGTGTTCTCAAGATGTCTGACTAAGAAAATCTAAGATAGTCACACACACTGCAGTAGGTAGCTGCACTTAATCACTGATATTTCTACTCTTTCCTTCTCTCTCTCTCTCCACCCCACTCCGTTGTTTGGTTCCTTCTTTCTGTACAAAGCCTGTTTCCAAACGCCTGCATCATGACTTAGAGCAACTGACTGAAATCTGAAAACCTGAGCACCGCCTGGGATCGATGAGGGCACATTGAGCACCATAGGTGTGTAAAAGCATTCATGCACTCTGTTTACTTTACACAAGGCAAAACATTGACAGTCCTCAGTGAGATCACCAGGAATCATAGAATGTCAGCCTGGTTTTGGCAACTCATATAAATTATGCTAAATAATGAGATAAACACGATAAAACATGCTTTATTTTAGTCTCCATATAAACTGCGAGACTTGGATCATCTCATCTTTGATGTAAGACCTTTGTAGAACTCAGGTGTAAAGGAGACTGGAAGACAATGGCTACCTACAGAACAGGTATCTCCCAGAACAGTGTGAATCCTATCTTGAACTACTCCAAATAGATCATTTGCCCCTTCTCCATCACTCCAATCACGCAGTGCCCCACACTCTCTAGGAGAAAGTGTTGTTATACATCAGGACTACCAGGACTGAGGAGAAGCAGAGCTGTTCAGTCTACTACTACCTAATACACCAAACCTTTCTGGGTGGAGAGTATGGGCATTTTACTGTAACCTGGAGTACTTAAAACAATCTTCTTTTAAGGCCCAATCTAATCAGTTATATTCAGAAAATACAAACATGCATTTATTTACCTACTCCCTACTTGAGGGAGACGCAGAACAAAGAAGAGGGGACTGTGCTCTTCCTTAGGACCATAGTAGCCTTTCGCCCTATAGTTCCAACTTGCAAAGACATTACTTGTCTTAAACGTAAAGTGTGAAATTCTCCATAGAGAAGACTATTACAGAAGTCTAAACGTTATGATCATAGATGATATTCTCTCTATTTTAAGTATCTCTATTTAGTATGTCAGCTTAAACTCTATTCATAGGATATGTCACTGGCATTGCTAATTTTGAGTCTCTCTCTTCCATATAATGAATGCTTTCAATTATTTTTCCACTTGCTTGCATTTTTCCAGTTGGCATCACATCTCATTTCACACCCTTAATTCTAACTTCCTTTTTGCTAAGATACCATGGCAATTCTGCCTTTAAAAACAAAGACAGATAATTTTCATTCTCTCTCTGTCTCCATCAAACCTGAAGTACTTTCTACTTTGGCATACCTATGCATTTAATGAAATATTGTATTGCTTTTCCTTTTTCTGTACAACCAATAAAGTAGCTATTAAGTCAGACATGATCTAATGTTCCTATTAGTATAATACACTGACCATTTTCTCAGAATTCTCTGCTTTGGATAGTCTGAATTTCATTTAATTGGAGTTTTATTATATGACACCTAATCTCTAAATCTGATATGGGACTAAATAATGCTGCAATTACTATTATGAATTCTTACCATAAGAATACAAATTATTATGTATTTAAATATACTTGATTACTTTTCCGTTGAAAAAAATTAGTTAGTTTGGGAACCAATCACCCACTCTGGCAGAGAGTCAACACCATATAATTTCAAAAACTTATATAATGCCCCTATTCAGAAAATTATTTGACCATATGTTTGAAGTGCTTTGCTGACTCTCAAATACATTGAACAATTGGTTCTGTGTTTCAGCATATTGACTTACATATCACATCCTCCTAAAACCAGTGCCTTACAGGTGGAAAATGGGAGTACAACTTATCAAAGAAATTCTTTGAAATTTTGAGGTGTTACCAGTGTAATTTGGAATCATGTTTCAGTGTCCTTGGAATATTACAGCATGAAATGTATGCCGTATGTAGATACAGACTACAGAAAAGTCAAAAAAGCCAGAGACTGCAAAGCATTTCACCCTTCAAACCACACTACAAACACTGCACAAGGGATTTGGAATGTAATACCTACGATTTGGAAATAATTTTTCCTGAATTTTGTACACAGACTCAGAAGTACCAAAGGACGATCAGCAAGTGTTGTGAAACGGTTATCAGAAAATTAAACAGAGACTATATGTAACATACCTAAAGGACATGAAACCATTAAGCATATTGTCCATATGGAAAGATGATGTTCATGACATGGCACCAAATGTACATACTGTACCCAGCACTTAGTGGATGTTGTGGGGAGAAAGGAGAATAGACAGAAATGTTAATGAAGAGTAAAGTGGGTTTGTTGCCCATATTTATGAATTCCCCAGCACCAATTCAGAGTTTTCTAGATACAAAGGAAGTGCATTGCCACGGTCAATGGTGGCCATGTAAAGATGATTTCTAAGAGAGGCATAAGCTATCCCAATGAAAGAAAAATAATTGGAGGAGAAAATTCTGTAAGAATTGTTGTAAAGAGCAGGAAGTTAGGAAAAAATCTCACAGCTTGCTGCTGAAGGGCTTCTTGCATCTATGAGTGTAGTAGTAATCACTAACAGAGCAGGGATTTATAAGGCAAATCAATAGCCACACACAGAAAAGCACAAGCAGAATTGTTTCTATACTGGACTGAAAGCCTGGAAAGCCAAGACTGGGAAGAAATCTCACTGACCCTGCCTTGCTGATGTAACATTTAACTATGTTAAAAAAAAATAAAATCTCTGTTTAAGGTATGTGGCAATATTTCTTAATCAAAATCTGGCTTTAAGAACATAGTATTTTCCCCTTTCTCTTTCTTTTAATGCTCAGTTAAGTAAAGCAGTTATCTTACCCAATGCCCATCCAGATCTTTCCCTCTCTGGCAAACAGACAAACAGATTTAACATAATGTGACAGATAGAAATGAAAAAAAAGCAGAGGTATGTGAGATAAGATAGAACAAAGCAGTCTTCACTTAAATTTTGCTGCATTTAGAATATGAGAGTAATGGTTACATTTTAAGAAGCAAATTAGGGAAAAATCAGATAGAAGAAATGTTCTAACTCAGAGGCACAGGATTTTGAATGTTGGTTCATTTTTTCAGAGTTACAATTGAGATATTTCACATTTAGATTTAGTTTTATACAGCTAAATCTGGATGGAAACCTGTTCCCTAGTACAGCTCCATGCTGGTAAGTACCGCTGGTTCCCACTTATTTTCTCTATGTTCAGCAATGCTTGTCTGCTTCAAGAGGAGAGTTGCAGCCCAGTCATGTAATGACCTAAAGCCTGGCAGCCAAATTAGGAGCTTGGAATATGAGCCCCTCAAGGCTGAGCAGACACCAGGACCTAAATTTGTACCTTCTGCCACTAGATTCTTCTGCAACAGAGGGTGAGAAAAGAATGTGTATAGAAATCAACAACTGGATGCCTAATTACACTTCTGCTCCATCAGAAGATATTTCACAGAAAAAAGGGCATAATTGCTGGATAAAAAATGGATGCTGGCATCTTTCATTTCCTATTAGCCCCTGCATATTCAGACAGTTACATACTAGTTTGAATAGGATCGTCATTTTGAAGTCTTTGAGGCACCTCTTTCAACCAGCTGCAGAGAGAATTTGCACGCTAGCTATAGGAAGACTGGATATTCTTCCCTTCCTCTTTCTTTTGCTACTACTGTAGCAAACTGCTACTTCCCAACTAAGGAAGTTAAGATTTTGCACAGAAAATCCTATGTGTTCACCTATATTTTAGCTTCCAGTGCATCTTGGCATGTTCTAAAGAGGTCTCCAGTGCTTTGAAGTGGTATCACTGAACAAGTCACATATTTCACTTCTGCAATTGTTCTAGTCATTATGGAAGATTTCAGCTGAAATATGAATATGTATCTGCACCAACTAGCCTTTTTTGGCATCCGACTTTCATGTTCTGAATTATTCTCTGGAAGTAAAGTCTCTCTGTCTGATGATGACATCAGAAATTCAGACTCCTAAAAAATGTATCTGTAAACTGCACCTTCCTAGAGACCTGAAGAAGGATCAAAACCAGTGAGGATAACTCCTGAGTAAGTCTGATATTCTTCAGCAATGGGCCAAGCATAGTCTTAGGATTTTTTGGGGAGAAAATATTTGATAAATTTAAATGCTGTTTGTATTGTTTTGGGAATACACTTGCAGATTAGTTCTTTCTGTTTCTTTGAAATGGTCTGTCTAAGTAAGGCTGCTTCCAGAAGTTTTTTGGAAGCCTCTGTTTTGAATGGTTGAGTGCATCACCTAATAATAATGATTGTAAAGATGCACTGAGAAAAGTTGGAGACTACTGTAAGCAACAGGAAGACAAAGTATTTGAGGTTTTGGTCCTTACAATTTAAACCTTCCCATTTTTTTGTCAAAGCAGGACTTCTATGAGACAGTTCATGACAAGAAATATTCAAAATTCTGCACAGAACACTAGCTACTATACAATGATGTTGCTATTAGTCACACAAAATATTCTTACACTGGAGCTAAGAACATAGTGTAGTCGGAAGTGGTGGCTGGTTGCAGTGTGTAATCACCTTCCAATAACAACCAAAAAGCAACAGAAGCCAAACTCCCCCATCAGTTCAGGCAGTAGATCCAAACCATAGAAACATCATTATTACAGTAAGCAATTAAGACACTAGAAGTTTCTAAATGTACATAGTTAATTTAGTTTGAGAGTTGCTTGTTTTGATTTAACTAGAATGTGTTCTACATGGATCTAGGCTTGTGTGAGCTTATAGTTCAGCCTGGAAATAGCAGTAGAAATCTTCAGAGAGTCAGCCAAAAGACTAAGTAAAAAGACCGGGACAAACATCAGTCAAGGAATCTCAAATAATACAGAACCTACAAAGAAAACATAGTAGCTTTGCAGATATTACTGTAGTCATGCTACAAGCACAACTTTTAATAAATCGTATTTATCAAACCAAGAAAGCACATCTACTCTTTCAGTCTGAAGCCAATTCCCAATGCATCTGAAGTTTTCACCAATAATAATAAAATAGCTTTATACATGTTTCAGAATTTGGTCCCAGAAAATATCCTAAGAAAGAACTAAGACAGTCAGTGATTAAATGTAATGAAACAACCAACTACTGAACTTTTCTGTTTGCATTTCTTGTAAAGCTTCTTGCAAGACTATCTTCATGTACTAGAGTACATGGAATTACTTACTGTGCAAAGTGTCTCAAACGTCTTTTCGGAGACAAAGGATCCATCAAGACCGAAAAGAAAAATAGATGCATAAGAAAGCATCCCTCCAAGGATAATAAGGTTGTTCATGTAGGGACTGGACATCTTTATTAGTCTATGGACAAAAGGTGATAGTGCATTAAAGAGGAAAATATTACTGGTTGGCTATTATAGCAAAAAAAAAGAGCTTTACTAACCAGGCAAATAGATAACCCTTCTTGTAGAACTCCATTAAATCTATAAGCACGCACACTATTTGCATGCCGGTTTATAAAGTCTAGCATTGTATCAGAAATTTAAATGTTTAGTAAAAAGACCTCCTATTTTCCTGGTGGATTAAGTATCTGGCATTAATGTTATTAGCAGACAGTCAAACACAAATAAAAATATTATACTTTTCAGACAGTATAAAAGAACTTGTCTTAACAGATAGACAACCTGCTTCAATGTGAATATATTAGAGTGATTTCAACTAAACAGTTCTAAAATATCATCTTTCCACAGTTTTAAAATTTTCCATATATATATAGATAAGAGACTTTACAAGCATGGCATTTAAATACAAGAGAAGTAGTGAACAGAAGTAACAAGGCTGCCTTACTTCTGATTTCTGTTTTTGATGTTAAAGAACAAGAAAGCACTAGCCATTATCATTCCTAGGATGGTGAGGGCTGAGAGGATGCTGTAGAGAGGCAGGGAGATCTTGCGTAGCTCCTCTTGTATAATTGTTTTGTCCTTTGGAGGTTCAAGTCCTAGAATTACAAGAGGAAAAAAAAGTCCAAGCTCAGCCAGATGAAGAATTCCTGTAAGAATATATGCATCTCTCCTCATTACTATACCTTGATTTAGTGGATTTAGCATCTGTAAACCAGATCAGTAGTTGATGAAATCATTGACTTTGATATACATATATTAGTCACATTGATTGACAAGAAGGTTTGTATTTCTGGAGCAGGTAAACATCCTCTTTTGTAGAAGAAACACAACACAACTCTAAAGCAGAACTCTGTAAAATATATGCTAACGATCCTTATTCTAAAGTGTAAATAAAAACTAAAATGGATACTATGGTGGGGCATAAGCAGGGTCATTAGCGCCCTTGGGACTTGGCAGAATGCAAAACGGATAGCAAAGGTTTTATAGGGTAGATTCACTTTTCAAATCCCTTCAAATGTATACTTGAATGTTTGAACTTAAAAAACATGTTTAAAGCCATGTGCTTCATCAACAGTCAGCTCCCGCTAATTAAAGGCTTCTTGGTATAATGAGAAAAATTACTTTCCGACAACTGCAATAAAGCTCTGCATTCCCTACTTCTCATGCTCCATTTTACCTGCTAACTGAATTTTTTATTGGTGATGGGGATTGGCAAAAGGTTTTTTGCATCACTGTCTTCCTTTGGAAAGGGATTTGTGTTCCCTAGAGTGGCTGAGCCTGTCCTTTCACATCAGCTTTCTGTAGGGCTGCGAGGACAATCACACAGGGCAGAGCAGCTTCGTTTCACAAACTGGCTGCACAGGCAGGGCTCTGTGGACCCGCTGATCACAGAGCTGTAAGTAACTGACTAGCAGCTGGCATAGCTAAATTTCACGTCCACTCTTCTGCTTTGCACCTAGAAGAATATTCAAGGACTTATACAATAAAAGAGCTTTATCCATGCCAGTTAAGAAGAAAAAAAAGACAATGGAAACTTGCTATCCTTTGGTCTTATGCCCAACATTTCAGCAAAACAATTTCCTTTCAGGTGATCACAATAAAGTGGCAGTCAAGGGGCCATTTACTGATTTGAAATTGGAGAAAAGTACTTGAAATTTTCGCTTTTACCTTTCCCACCTCAGAGCATGTGTTTAAAGTGCATGATACTTCACAAAATTAGGCAGCAAGTAACTAGACAAAAATACAAAAATACAAAAAAAGTATGCCTGAACTAAAAGAACTAATATTAAATAAAACTCTCCACCCTGCTGTATCTAAAATATAGAGTATGCTGATGATTTGTATTTATGAAATACATACAATCAGTGATTCTATAAAACATATTTTCTTATTTGTGCAATGGCCATTCAATTCTATCGCTTCTAATATAATGAATTATTGTTTTCTTGTGTGCAATTTTTTGCAATGGTTTAAACTGGGCTATATTTACTACTCTTCATTTCAAATATTTGAAGTTACTAAGTTTTTTATAGTGCCTGGAAGATGTAACAAAAGCATCCTTCGCATCGAGTCCATGACTGCCTCAATGAAAATTTAAGGTGGGTACATTGAGAAGACTCTCTGTGAGTCACATCACGCATCTTAAGACAAATACAAGACTGGCTACAGGTGGAAGAAACACCAGATGTGGTCAGAAGAAGAACTAGGAGTCCGATACTGTAAAAAAGCCTGAACTGAGAATTCTTCCGATTATCCACTGCCCATAAAGACATGGAGTTATGAACAAAACCTGTGTCCTGTTACTTGGTTCATCCTGCACATATTCTCTGGAAATTAATGGTATTGAATCAGTATTCAACTGTGTCATCAATTCCTCCTGGCAGCAAATATAATCTGCTGAGCCCCAAACTTTGGCAAATGGGACAGATTCTGCACCGTTCATTTCCAAAATCTCATTCTCCAGACAGATGTAAGAAGTGCATGTAGCTGTGCTCTTTTAAGTTCAGCAAACAATATCAAAAGGAAAGGTGGAAAGCTTCAAGCAGTCAAGCAGTTGTGGACAAGCACTCATGGATTAGTTTGCTGCAGTGAAACTCCAGTCATGCTTATGCAAACCTTGGGTGTTGGGACACTGGAGGCATGTGCAGTAGCGCACGGGATGCATCAGTTTCATACTCATCCACCATTCCCAGGGGAAACCACACAGCCAACTTTACTTTCCGTTACTGAATGGCACCATAGCATACCTTAAGATTAAATATTAATTATTAGCTTTAAAAATAATGTATATGCCTATATTCAACAGGAAAGACCCTTTCAGCTGACATCTGGCTGCCATGATCAAATGCTTAGATAGTCGTGGTTATGGCATCTTCTTCTGGGGCACAGTAAGTTCCCATGTTGACTTTGGAGCTGCATGGGATAAAAAGCGGCAAGAAGATAGAGCAACTGAGACTACAGGCCTGCTGTGGACCTTGGGAGCGCTGCTGGGATGAAGACCCTCTCTGGCTGTGTTTTATGCGGGCCATCTTAAAGCTGGCCTCAGTATTTTGATACCCTGTTTTCTAATTGCCTAACAGATACCTCTCAAAGGAAAAATGCACCTCTTCCTTGTGTGTGCAAACGCAGCACATAAGAGCATCCCTCAGGTGAGATGAACTGGGAGAGTGGGAAACGAGGATGAAATAGAACATCATTTATTGGTGCAGATGTAATAGAAGATATATCTTCAGCTTGTTGAAATACCAAAAGAACATTTGTGTATATAAATAATTTTGAATCTGTCCTGGGCATTGGAATGAAAAAAAAGGGCACAACATCAAAACATTGTGATTTTCTTTTCAGAATTCTTCTATTCTTTTTTAAGCACAGATCAGTTCCTTTTCTCTTTATGCAGTGTCACAGCTTTTTGATATGAAAAATCCTAAATCAGTTATTTAACAGCATGCAGTCATAAACTACATGCATCCATGACATTCTTGTACCTTTTTCCAGTTTCTTCTCCTACCTTGGAACTTGATGCTGTTGTTGAATATTTCCAGCGTGTCAGCCACAGCATTGTACTCTCCCACCTTTACTTCCTTTCTTTCTGCAGAGAAACAAGAGGGATTGTTTTTAGCAGTTCACATGTTCTCAATTATTTAACTGATTTTGCCTTCTGTTTTTGACAGTAAATCAAAAGGGAAAGAAATACGCCTGAAGTGCATGAATTATTAAAGCAGAATGCCAGACAGCTGACATCATTAAAAGAAATATTTCAGATTCTTTAAAGAAACACGAAGTATTTTCAAGAACTCAGTTACACAATTGGGGAATTGTTACTGGGCACAGACATCTCTAGCTTAAAGATCACACAATCACTTACTAGCTCACACCATGCAGGGTATTTTGCTAGGAGAACAGACATAGCTAAATAAGACATTCCACTCATTTAAACAACTAGGACATCTTGCTTTGTTAAGTATTTCCCAGGGCAATTGTAGTGGTAGGCTCCAGCCAGTACAGAGTTTACTGGATAGCTAATAGATATGCTGGGAATCTAATCTCTTATTCTGATTGGGAATTAGCAACTCATTAGTACCCTGGCTGCAAAACACACTACGTTACATAATTAAAGCCAACATGCACTTGAACTAAAATTTTACTGTTAGTCTCATCTGCTGTTTTGGGACTATGATCACATATATGGCCTTCTTGTACCTAATGGAATAGAGTAATGCAGGTATAGGGACTTAATCTGTTTAGTTGCTGCCTTGGCCACTGTAGCTGAAACCCCATCCCCGCTCAGGTTAAAATGAGGAAGAAGAATACAAGGGAAATATACTTGTTTTGTGAGATGTTTGTCCATATCATGACAGGAGTGGTGCAATTTTAGAACTTGCAGCTGTTCTTTTACACAGGAACAGAAAACTACAAAAATTAACCAACCCAAAGAAAATTGGCATGGAAATATGTGACTGAAAATTATGCCTATCTAACAGAATTAAAAGCAACTAGTCCTTGTCATTAATTAATTGTTACAGAAGAGATTACTGATACGACCAAGTTAAAAGCCTCTGCTAACAAAGAACTAAAGTACTCTTAAAGGTGAATTAAAATGTGTTATTTCAACATGTTTTATTACAGAATTTTATAGTCCAATTTAAGCAACTCCAGACAAATTGACACACTACCACTTAATTAACTAGGCTACATTTCACAATGTTAATTCAACAGATTTTTAATTGCATATCAGATAGTTACATGTTCATGTTGAATAAAAGCAAAAATAATCCTGCAACAACCATCAACTCAATAAATCAAGCTTACGAAAAGGTACAAAATCATGTTTACCAATATGACTGATAATCACTTACTCTAAGAATTTTCAGATGAAACTATACTTAGTTTTAGTTCCTTTCATTATACGTCATAATTTCCATTTCCACTACATTTTTTAAAGCGTACTTTTTCACACATCATGAAGATAGTTTCTACTGAGAGATGTTTAAGGATGAGAAAAAGCACTTGCAATACTTATGCAATGATTAAGAGATGGGACAGATGTATTTCCTTTGCCTGCCTCTCTGTAGACATTGCTGGCTACCTCCTAATGATGCTGAGACTATGTTTGTATCTAAGGCTTGTAATACCTTCAGGTATATGACAGCCTGGCTGAAAGGGTGAAATAACCCTAGTGCTGAGGCAGTCAAGCCAACATAAAAATGTTACACCAGTATAATCACCAGTATAATTTATGCCCATGATAATTAGGGCACTCTGAAATAACACAGTATCCTACAAAGTTAGAAAAGATATACATTAATATGTGAATGCATTAATGACCTCCTACAGATGTAGTTGATTATACAAACATAAAAAAAATAGGTACAGTCCACCATACAAAGACATATTAACAGGTCTGCCCTAACATTACCATGGTGCCCAAATCACATGGCTGTAAATGAAAATTAAGGACCTCAAAGCTCTAAAAAGCCAACCATAGCTTGACACTACTCATACTTTGTTATGTCACTGTAGCTCTTTGAAAAGTTAGAATTCTGTGCAAACTGTGAAGATAAATGTGTGCAAGTGATGAGTACCCACTTTCCAAAGACTATAGAATGAATTTTAAAGTAAACTTAACAAACTGACTATGGACTATTCTCCAGACAAGTTAAGGGTCACTGAGTTTTCTCATCTAAAGGACACTTAGGTTATTCTCAACTTAGAAGCAGCAGAAAAAAGACGTTAACCTACAGCTGAAAGAACACACAATATAATCTAGCTCTTAGTTTGTCCTGTAAAAACATCCTTCCATAAGATGCTGCTTCCATGTCTCCCTCTCCTTGAAAACTTTCAATTTTTTTTATATAGCTCCTCCCACTTCTTCATTCAGGAAATTACCACTGTACTCCCTGAAAATCTTAATCTGACATTAGTTTAACAGCCACTTCTCCTACTACTTGTAAACTGCCTCCCTTGTTTAACCATTGTAATCCAGTAGGAGTGATTAGATGCTTAGCACATTAGAAAATCTAGCTGCATATTCAGCAGTTAGCAGCCTGTCTCAGGGTCCAACATTATTAAACCTTGTCCTGCAACAGAAACAACTAGCTTTTGCACATTGTTCCTTATCCATGCATTGCAGCCCAACAGGGCTGCTGGCAGCTATGGGAAATATTTACTCATCAGATCTCAGAAGGGTTTTGGAAATTCCCAAGTGGCCATCAAAAGGTGAAGCTGAGCATGGACCATACACACCTGAAATATTTAAAGGTCCTTAGTAAGAGAACAAGACTGGTATACCCTTAAATCTGCAAAGATTTTAATTTCAAATGATCTCCTAGATATGAATAAAGAAAATCATGCCACTGCACACTCTCAAAGACACATCTCTCTTATCTGAATGTTCACCATTTGCAAGCTATTGGTAACTCATTGACAGGGTCAGTCCAGAGACAGAGCAAGGAGTGTGCAGACGCATTAAGTTACGGTGTACTGAGGCTTGCCTTTCTCTAGTTTAGCTTCTGATCACATTCTCTTTGGCACTTTAAGCTGTCAGTCTCCTATCATTTGTCACTGACAGGTCTTAGCTCTTCTATCTCATATTCTTTATTGAATCATAGAATCGTCTGATTGGAAAAGACCTTTGAGATCATTGAGTCCAACTGTACCTGTCCACGACTAAACCATATCCCTGGGAAACTCATCTACCCATCTTCTAACCACCCCAGGGATGGTGACATAACCACCTCAGCCATTCCTGGTAGGACTTGTTCTCCAGCCCCTTCACCAGCCTCGTTGCCCGTCTCTGGACGTGCTCCAACACCTCAATATCCTTCTTGTACTGAGGGGCCCAGAACTGAACACAGTATTTGAGGAGGCTACTGTGAAGGCTCCCAAAGAGCTAGCATACCGCACTGAGCTACAGTAATCCTATGACCAAGGGTATTCAGAGAACAAGACCCAGGAAAGACTATGGACCAAACACAAGCACTGAAAAAACTTAGTTAGAGACTGTAAACTGAGGACAAGTCTGACAACGCTTCCCATATTTCAGTTAGTCCTGTGCAAATTGCCTGCAAAGTCTCTTCTAATCTGTTCTACCTTCGTCTCACTCATTTTGAAAAATGTTTCACAAAATAACAATCTACCAGAAAAGCTCGAAATGCTGTTTTAAATGCTTTTACATTACTGAATTAAACTATGCGTCATGGAAGGTAAATTCCTTCAGAATAAATACAGAAACACTTATGTTGTGGATTCTGTATAAACTCTTAGTAATTTAATGTAATCTTAACTTTCATAATATATCCTTGTCAGGCAGCACTGGAAAGCTTTTCAGTTACCCTTATCACATGTCAGCAATAACTTCTACACTTTGAAAGTTTCCAATTAAAAAAATCACAAGAGAAGCTTATAAATAATGAATGAGGAAAGCCTTTTTCATGAATTTCTATCCACTTGTAGGCAACCATTTCTTTGTTTAAAGACAGAAATGCTGAGATTAAGAATTGCAGTTCAAACACAGAAGGAAATGTCAGGTCAGATAGGAGATTATTCTTCAGCAGAAGCTGCCAGAAAAGAAAGAATCAAGGAAGAAAAATATGTTACCTTTGCAAGGATTTGAATTCCCACAGTTTTTACCCTTTTAATTAGAGTTAAAAACCTGTTTTGCTAAAGAAATATTACCTTCAACTTTAATTCCTGCATAACTGTTTCCTTCCTTTGAAATCACGTTTTATTTCTAAAATCCTGGATTCCACTGCAGACAATATGCAGGAAATCCTGAGTTATGAAAGCAGTATATGTAGTAAGTGATAATTACTCTTCACAGCCAGTTCTCAGGTCCTGTCTTTCATTCATCCAAAAAGCAAAACAGACGGAAAGGCCAAACAGTATATGTCAGCCTTCGAGTCGGGATAAAAGCCAAGAAGTCTTAACCCTGGGCTTATTTCACTACGTTAGTAATGGTATTTAGCCAACAGGACATAGCAAGCAAGTAAGCAAGCAGCACAGAAAATGTCATTAAGTACCCTGAACTTATAAAAAAATCTAGTTGCTTTATAGTCCAAGAAGATTTTCCCATAAAAAATTCAAGCATCTGCATTTTTAAAGGCTTATAAAAATTAATTTAACTGATTCTTTTCAACCTTTGTTTTTAGCTTTTGGATTTTACATGTCTCATATTTTGCTTGTTAGACTGGCTTCTAGCTCTGCATAGAGATTTAGTAACAGAGTTAATGTGGATTTAATACCCAAATACCTTAGGTATTTATGTATTATGTATCAAAGAGCTATACAATGAAATAAAAAGTAATGACCTTGAGTTTAAAACAATTACTTCTTAAAATCTGAATTGTTAACACCATCATCATACTTTTCATTCAGGAAATTGAGAAAAATATAAGCAAATACACAATAATGAACGCAGACTATCCATTAAGTATAATGACTGCCGTGATAAAGCATGTGTACAGAGCCTACACTAATTCTTCTTAAAATAAGTTACTGTTTCTTAGGACGTTTAATAAATTCCTTGAGATGTTGTATATCAGATCACACTTTTTTTTTATTTTAATACTTCTAGCATAAAATATTTACCTAGAATGATTATCAAGCTGTATAACCACTGAAACATTTGTCAGAAATTTGAATTATCTTTAACTCCATTAGGGAAGTTAAAAGATACAAACAAATATTCAAATAGGTACAGTATGATTATATTTTAGGATACACACATATGCAGTAACTGCAACAGCTCAGTTCAGCTAAGGGATTTCCTATTCTATTGTTTGTCCTCTTTTACGATTTGTTTAACTTTTCAGAGAATGAAAATCCTTATAATTCTGAGAGTTTATTTGCCAAAGTAAGTTATTCTTTTATGTCACACAGTACAAGTGTAAGTATACATCTAGCTTTTAATAGTAATATTTATCTATGTGTAAAACGATTTACAAGCAAAAGTTGATATTTACTCCACTTATCACTTGGAATCATCTCTTTCTAGTGTAGTTTTCTTGACTCAGAATTTACAGTGGGAAACAGCATTGCATGTGTAAACCTACAGGCAGCCACCGTGAGAAGGAATTTTCTGAATTATTGAATAATAAACCAACTTTATTAATTGTTGTGTGCCTTTAAGTACCGTTGCTCTTTTCTACAGTGGGTGTACTAGGAATTCAACATGTGCAGACACACAGGCTTGGGCTTGCTTCCCGTGAGACCTCCCAGGAGCTTTGAGGGTTTGAAGGGCCATCCAGCCAGTGACAGGTTTGGACGTGGATGCCACTGATCAGCAGAGAATTCCCCCTGGCAGCAGCCCAGGGCCCAGCAACAGCTCCATCTGTCAGAGTCTCTCTGGAGGAAAGACAACCGAAGCCAGGACTGTGCAGGAGGTGGAGGTGCCAGTGAGAGAGGCTGTGGCCATGTTTTGCTGCCTCTTGAACTTGACTTCAGAGTGCTGAAATGTCAGAGAGTGCAAGGCACAATCCAATATATACTGTGATACTGCACTAATTCAGAGATAAGGGACAGCAAACCATAGGATGGCAGCATATCTATTTTGACAATCTACGAGACTTCCAAATAAACACAAGATGACAGAGTAGCAGTGTTTCCAGATCTCTTATCCAAGGGGAATAAATGCAATTATTATCTCTCTGGTGCCCTGGAAACTGAGACTGAGTAGGAAAAGTGTGCACTATCTGGCAAAAGAAATATTTGAATCATTATCAAATTACTAGAAAACGGTTTTTTAGTTAACCCAAAAGTTACTCATGAACTTAAGTCGAATTCACCAATCAGCATTATTTACAGAAGAAACAACCGGGAATAGCACTGCTGGTCAGTCTTTTCTGACTCACGAGGTTATAGTTCATCCATAGCTGAAAAATGAAAGACACCCAAGCCTAATCCCAGCTTCCATCTGCAGGTGCAGCCTTTAAGCTTTCCATACAAACATGACAGAAGATGCAAGTCTGCCACAAACAGGGGATGGCCTGACAGGAAAGACAGCCTGGGGACACAGGCGGACCTGACTCCAGCCCCGACTCCTGTGGAATCAGACAGAAGATCAGGGTGACCTTTTCCTCCTCCAGTATATTAATACTCCAGTCTTTAATTTGATTTTCTCGTGGATGCCCAAAAGAAGTGTTTCGCTACACTTAGGTAAGCACAACGCCTATCTAGCTGTGATTTTAAATTCAATTCAATCTGCAGTATAACTTATTTTTTTGCAGTTGAGAAGACAAATAGAAAATCTCTAAATCAGTTACTTAGAAAACCTTGGATGGTTATTTCTTTCCCCAGAGAGGCTTCTCTTGTCAGCACGGTGATGCACGGCACAAACACTGACAGTAGCCCCAGTCTGTGAACAGATTCAGCTGACCTGAACAGTGCCACCAAGTCTCCGCCACTGTGTTTTTGGGGGCTGCTCAGACATATAGAAAAACCTGCATGATGCAGTCCTCCTTTCGAGGGTTGGGTGGCCCCTCCTAATTTATGCAATAACCAAACTTAAATGCTTAACATGACAGAAATAAAAAAAATCCTCACCACAGTATACCCATGCTTGGCCAGAGGACAGGAGCAGAGCAACATGCCAGGAATTGCATGGATGTGACGAAGTGACTGAGTGTTGTGAGCACCTCACAACAGGGCTATTTTTGCAAGGCATGCCTGCTCTCTGGTAATCTCACACAACACAGGGACAAAACAAAGGCTCTGTTATCGCACATTTGGATGCATACCTATGATTATATGATTAGGGCCTTCCCTTGCCATCTGCCAGGGTTGTGCTTCCCTGCCCTTGGGAGGGGAGGGCTCAGCACATGCTGAGCAGCCTTGCAGCAGACTGTGTCTGGTCTGCTCCAGCTAAGAAAACAAGATGCTTTGGCTTTTTCCTTGCATACTGCATCCTTAAACTTTTTTAGAGTTATGAGTGCATTATTTAGAGGTGAGATTTTCACAGTTACCATGCCTGAGAAGGGAGGAGGATGGCAGCTGTTGTGCCTATTACAAGTGTTGGATCTGAACTACTCACTCTGTCCTTGAATATTCACTCTTGCTATTACACCAGGTGGCCTGTGAACACATGGTAGCACATAAAGAGCTTTGAATATCTTCTTCATGATTCAAAGTAAAACCTACTGCCCTCATCGTAAGATGCAAAATAAGGTAGTTAAGGCCACACTGAACACGTTTATACAAAAGTACAAACTCTATGCTCTTCTCTGTCTTGTAAATTTGTATGGAAACTGCCGTTTCTTTTTCTGTACAAGAAAGCCAGTTTTGACTCACCGAGGTGTATTTAATCCAGACACTTTATTCAGAAAGAGTAGGATAAACATTCCAGAAAAAAAATCAGAGCAACAAAAAGCCCACTTGTGTAATAACCTGCATCTGCAAGTGAACCCTCACTGAGCTACAGAGGAGACTATAAAGGCACCCAAGTAGCGATACTCCCCTAGAGCATTCTTCCAACTTCCACTGCTGATAGAGTTGTCACTCTAAGAGCCACCAAATGCCACAGACATCACACCGTTCAAGCTCTATCCCTCCCCTGACAATGAGCTCCCTGTGAAGAAGACTTGCTTGAGGCTGAGATCCACATGGGATTACAGATTGTATTTCCCTGTCTGCAGGGAGGAGCTCTGCCCCTCAGGGACAGGCTTGCCACTGTTTTATTTAGGGATGGCACATCAGGGAATGAGAAAACAAGAAATGTTGCACAACCCCAGGACATCCATTTAGCCCAAGAATTCCATGATTCATAGGGTGAGAAAAGTGTGTTTGGGAGTGCTACTTCGAGTGTTTTTACAAGTAGAAGTGGATGCTGAGAAATTCCTCTTTGAAATCTGTGTTTCTTGCCTATATTTTTGACCCCAAAGAGGCTATATGAGAAGCCTGGGGTACTCACTAGGAGGAGGGGTTCTGTAAGACCGTAAGGACATGTGTGAGGAACCTAAAGCCTGGGCACTGGCCAAGGGGATGCAAGCAGTGAGGCTGTGCAGCCCCATGCACTAAGACACTGGAAGACACAAATTCTCTGTGTGAAATATCAGCAGACAGAAGAAATCGTCATACCCTATGTGATTCTCACAGGCTTTAAGAGACAGATCCAGGAGATGGATGCACACACGGGAGATTGCTGATCTACAAAAAAAGTGGTGAGTTTACAAAACAAGCGTTTGAAATGTTTTGGGTACCAGCCCAGTCCACTAGGCCCCTACAATATTTCTCATTTTATGAATTTCCATTGGTTTTTTTTTTGGATGTAAGTGTATGTGAATTGTACTTAAGGATGAGACCAAAACAGTTTTGAAATGTAAGATGATAGCAACAGTCAAATCAGAATTTAACCCATCCTGACACACCTTTTTCATGTTACTAGAGCTATTTGGCTTCCTTCAGTTACTACCAGTACATTTTAGCTAATTTTGTATTCAAGAGGAAAGCAACGTACTCAACCACAACTTGTTAGAAGTCAAAGTTCCAGAGAAATAACTCCATTTTCCTGCTACTTCAGTGAACCTCCACTTGCTTTAACCTGTTTTGTGTAATCTCTTTGTACTACTAATCCACTGGAAAAAACAGAAAGGACGAAAAAGAGCCAACAGTAATCTCCTCTTATTACTAATTAGGAGCAACATGTATCCTACTAAGAGCAAAGAAAGTGGTATAGAAGACTGATTAAGATACAAAGAAGAGTTTTGGAGTGATAGTGCTCATTTTATCTTTAATGATTGTTTCAAAATTTTCCTACAATACAGTACACTTCATTGTTGTGCTGGTTAATTTTGAATTCTGATTTATTTTTCCTTTTTATTTTTTCATCTGAGGTTTGAATAGCTACAGAAAACAAGTCTGCATTAAAAGAAAAAAAACCTCCCATGGAAATCTATAGTCATTAAATTATAATTACTCTAAATAATAAGGGATTTAATAATTAATACAGAGCAGTTACATAATACACCTGACAGACTGCTCTGGAATAAATTTGTCTGGTAATGCATATACAGAGCATACAAGCATCTATGCATAAGCATAGCTTTGTTTTTTGTGCATAACATTAAAAACACTCATCTAAGAGTTTCCAGAATCAAGAGTGATATTCTAGGTACTAAGAGAAAACAATTTGACCAAACAATCACAGTTTGAAATAATTAATTTTCCCTAGAAAATTGATAGCATACAGCAATGATGATTTTAATTTGAACACTAACTTGTTACAAGAGGTCAGGATTTATGCCTGTAGGAATGGAATATGATACAAGGAAAAAATCTTTGAAAAGCTGTTTAAAACTAGAAAAGCAGAAGCATGCATTCTTCCCATGTAACGCTGTATTGCAGTATGACAGTGAAGAATGATACTTTACAATTGGCTGAGTGTAAAAGACTAGATTAAATAACCTCTGTTGCACAGCTCTGTTACACAGAACCCAGGTAGCCTGTTGTACAAATGTAATATAATTAGTTTTTCATTACAACTGGAATCAAAACTTGAAAATTCTTGTGTTTCAAATGTGAGGGATATTTGTGTCCCTGCTCTAGCATAATATTTTACCTTTTGCCTGAGATTATGCTGTAATTGTAGAAGCGCGATGAGTAAAGAAAGCTGAGGTTTGTTTGGAGTATGAGACCAAGAGGAATTCTGGCAACAGGAAATGCCAAAAACACATTTAAAAAAAGTTCAAAAAGCTTTTTACTAAACTGTTGGCAAAGTATTACTATCAGCTATTTAGAAAAGTAAATTATCTGACAAACTTTAATTGTGACAAGTTTGAAAGTCAAAACCACAGTGATTAAACTGTTGAGAAGATTTAAATTTTGCTTGAACGTGAGTATACATCTCAGCACACGTGTATCTAAGAAATTCCTAAAAATCCCTTTCTAGTTCAATGGAAAGGTAAATTATAGAATCTTTCAGGAAGAAAAAAAAAGACCGAATACAGTAGAATCATAATCTATTTGATGTGTGTTATATAGTTAGCAGAATTAAAAAAAGCAAGTACTTCACCTGTTTGTCCCCTCAAATTACCTGTTTGACCCCTCAAACTTTAAGAACCTCAGTACAAAACTGTATTAGAAAAAGACTACCTAAACTTTTTTGGCTTTGTCTCTTCACCTTCTTGTACACAATTGCTACTTCTGCAATAGCCTTTGTAGATTAATGTGAGCTAGCAATGCAAGTCAAATACTCTTACTAACTGCTTTTCAGTATAAGATGTGAAAATGTCTCACTTTCCTGGATTTTAGGTAGGTACAAGCTCTCTTGTTTCTAGATTTAAGTAACTTTTATTTAAGCAAGAGCAATATAAGGTAAGACAATAAAGGTCAAAACTCATGAGCACACAGCAGAAACACATGAAACACAACCTACAGAAGCAGTCACACTTCTTGTGTGAGACAAGTGCCTGTATCCTCTTCCGCATAGTTGGACACCTGGGGCTCCCAGACTCCAGCTACAGCCCTTTTCTATTCCTGATGCCCTCCTCATCTCAACAATGTCCCTGCCTCAGCATCTAGCACCTCCTGACTTTCTCAGAGGAACAGAGATGTCTTGGTCTTACCGTGACCAGGAAAGAGAAGGTACAACAAAGGGGCCAGGATTTACGACATGTGTCAGTGACAGAACTAGAGGGCATGGACTCAAGCTTCGTCAGGGAAAGTTTAGGCGTGATGTGAGGAAAACGTTCTTCACTGAAAGGGTGATTGGCCATTGGAATGCGCTGCCCAGGGAGGTGGTGGAGTCGCCGACCCTGGAGGTGTTCAAGGGGAGACTGGATGAGGCACTGAGTGCCATGGTTTAGATGATGGGTTGGTGTTAGTGTTGGGTTATAGGTTGGACTTGATGATCTCAGAGGTCCTTTCCAATGTTATGATACTGTGATACTGTGATACTGTGTTGCATTCCACAACATGAGCTAAGACAGGGCTTACCTATACCGACAGTCTACCCTGCTTAAATAATTTTTTTTCATTCAGCTAGACCACATTACTTCTCATTGCATCAGTAGCATGTGTAAACATGGGGGAAAACACAGCTGCTGAACAGAAAAAGGCTCTTGTGTCATCCTCCTCTGCTCTGCCCTTGCTGCAAGAGGAGTTGCTGGCTCCTCTTCAATCACACCATTCACGGGAAAGCAGTGCTGTTTGGCAGTGCCCCTGTTTCCTACGTACAAGACCAACACTGAACTGTAACTTGCTTTGCCTTGCTTTGCTGAATAATTTCTGTCACACAACAGCAGATATATTCCTAGAAATGGAAGTTTCTTCCTCAAATGGAAAATCCTCTGTAATTTCCATAGCCTATCCCAGGAGATCAGTTGTTTCGGCAGATGCATGTTGTACCTGAGTTGTAGAGGTGCTCTAATTCATGGAACCAGAGTGAAAGTGATTTTCACTTCCAGAACCAGACCCTGTCAACCTGCTGCGTCACTTGGGCTATTTCTTTACTGTGTAGTGTGTCCCTAATCATTCTGGCAGATTTTGAAGCTGCTCTTTTACTCAAAGATAGTACATTACAGATTTTCTGTTTTTTTTTCTTGTCTGTGTACGTGGGAGAGAAGGTGGAGCTACCAGGAACATTTTATGGACCCTTCTGGACTAGCCATTGCAAACATAGTCTTTTACAGTTCATGTTCCTACCCCAAAATACTGAAACCCTTCACAGCTTTGACAACCCTCCCTCCCAAAATACCAAGGTTCAGTTCAAAAGCAGCAATTCACTAAACAGCACAGCGCACCTAATCAGTTTGTGATTTCTGTTTATAAACTTGTCCTCTGAGTTCTCTGATTCTGCCTATAAAAATGAAATAATGAACAAACAGACAGAAAACATAAACCAATACCTCATTTTGATAATGAATAACATATTTTTTTTTTAACTCAGGGCATGATGTTCTCAGATGTACTGTTTCCAGCTCTTTCAGTGGAGCTTTCCATATGTTAAGATTTCACAGAAAATGATGTAAAACCTATATTGCTGAAAGTTAACTGCAAAAACTATATCCATCTTATAACCTAACTTGTACGTTGTCTGATACCTTCAATAGTTAATACTGTTTGTGTGAAAACCTGCCCACTGATTTTAGTAGGAGAAATTGATTAAATCTGTTTTGAAGTGGTCCAATTTCTTTCGCATATATTCTTAATAAAAGCCTCCTTCTTTACACCCCATCCAAACCTTTCATTGAGCTTAAACACAAAATTACCTGCTATCTGAAACCCGATAATATGCTTCTCCATTATCTAATTCCCATTCACTTAAAAGAAATGATAATCATTTATTCTATACCTTGACCTAGCACAGTGTAATTTAATAATCAACAGAGCACTATACACATAATTTCATGAAAAATCCATTTGAAGAATCTTAAATTTCTATGCTTCTTGCATGAGACATTTTTTAGAGGAATCTGTGTATGACTAATTTAGCTCTATATTGGAAAGAAAACAGGTCTCTTGAAGATCAAGTTGTATGGAATTATCACAACTAATTTTTTGCAAAGAGCATGCCAGCTTAGATGATATTTTTTTTTTAATTATATTACTATAGCTTTTATAGCAATCACAAATAAAAGGAAGAGTTTTTAAGCCACAATTGTCTCCAAATCAAGTTACAATTTTTCTCACTATTTCATTTTGCTGGAAATAAACCTGAATTACTGAAATCAACTTTTAGTTCTTATTACTGTTTAAGTTATATTTTGTATTTTCTTCAAACAAATAATCTTGCAACTTTATTTGATTGTCAAGCAAAATCAAAAAGTGAAACCCCTAACTTCTAAAACATTTAGATATGTTTCCTAAGTATTACACAGGATTACTATATTAGGCAAAAATTAGGTAATTTTCAAAAATATTTTTTAAAAAGTAAAACAATATTGTAGAAAATAAATATTTAATATTATATATTTATAGCTAAACACAGCTTATTTTTCTTTTGCGGCAGAGCTATGATCATCAAAATATTCTGCATTGATTACAAATTAGAAAGATACAGGAGTTAGCTCCATCTGTACTCAGGCAACTAGGTACCAAACTGTTTTACTGCACTGAACAGGAGGCACCACAAGGGGACAAAACCTACCACAGATGTCCACCAAGTTGAAGACAGGATGCAATCAGAGAGGTGCTTTAGGGAGCCCAGAAAGTCTCCCAAACTCAAGTATCACACTAACAATTTCTGTTCTTTTGCAGTTCATTTCAGCACTGAATTTATCAGCCTGAGATGGCACATCCAAAAGACACAGCAGCCTTCTGCTGAAGACACATAAGGTACCACATACAAGAAAGTCTCACCATTTCCCAGGCTGTTGAGTCCCTAACCCGACTACACTGTTTTGGTACTACTGAGCTTTGACATCACAAATAATTCTCACACTGTTATCACACAACATTAATTTACTCAATTTTTTAAAACAAATTCCTATTGCAAACCACCTTTAAAATCAGTCTAAAGGCTGAAGCCTGACCTTGAAAACAATTCTCTTCCACTGCGGATGGATCGTCTCACTCACAGCTCACCCTCCATTGAGAGGATAAGAAGTGCAATAGGGCCTGGCATTAAGATTAGACAGCAGGAAAAAATTCTTCACTGAAAGATTGTTAAGGACTGGAACAGCTGCCCAGGGAAGTGGTTGAGTCATCATCCCTAGAAGTGTTTAAAAGACAGGTAGATGAACTGCTCAGGAATATGGTTTAGTAGTGGGCAGGGATTCAAAGGTCTTTTCAAACCAAGTGATTCTATGACTAACAATCCCTCTGAAAGCTTGCTGGTTTATAGATGGTGTGACTGTTTGGAGCTTACCATGTTTTGCAGGTACAAGAAAACTTTATGCACCCAAGCAGTATAAGTTAGGTTGTTAAAGTCTTTTTTTTTTTCCCCTTGCCCTGCTAGAATAAATTATTCAGGGTGTTATCTATACTAGCTCTGAAGAACTAGTCTTTGGATTTGCTTCATTATCCAAATTACTGTGCTGGGGAAGAATCTAAAATCAATTTAATCTTAACTTAATCTTACATGGCATTACTAAAATATGTAGTTTGTGCTTTCTCAGTAAGGATGCTGAGTTCATAAGTTTACCGATTTTATTTTGTTTGTTTTACTCTTTTTGTGAGATCTAAAGCCAGTAAATACTAAGTGTCAGAACTTGGTCGTTTAAACTTTATTATATGAGAAGTGACTTCAGTGTTGAAACCTACAGAACAGGCAACTGAACAGTGCTTGTTAACTATTATTACTGTAGTTAATTCCTCCCTTTCATAGCCAATATACTGTTTAGTAGTTAGAAGAATATTTGGTGGGATTATCTGTCCAAATTTGATTAACATGGTATAGACTTTTCATCTGCTTTGTGAAGGCGCCCTATCAAGATATTGAGGAAAACAGGCACTTCTTACAGACCATGATTTACTTTGTCTACTGTAGACACATACCTAAGGATAACACAGAGTTTCATTCTAGAATTGCCTGTACGTGAAGCAAGGCAGCTTGTGCAGATGCAAACATCTAGGTAAATTATTTGACTTTTCATGGATATCAGAGGTGAGAAAGATTTTATCTTCTGAGATGACCATCTTGCAAAAGAAAAATGAATGAAAACATAGATCTAATAAATCATTCCTTGCTTACACATAGGATTTATCATGTGTAGTAGCATAGTTTTGAAAAGATTTAGAAGAACAAATGTTAGGAAGAAATGTTGGTAATAAGGCCACTAAAGAAAACAATACCTACTCACAAACAAAAATCCTGCTGTGATTTAAATGTGTGCAAATAAAGCCAAGCACACAAACAACAGAAACAGAGTTCAGCCAAAGATGACTGCTGTAGCACTGATATGTTTGAGCTTAGGCTATTTCTTGAAATTCACTACCTTTTCAACTAGTTTAAGCTAATAGTTTAGCTTTTCCTGGTAATGAAGCAGTTCAAAAGTCTATAACTGTTGAAATACAAGCTAAGGAATTTCCACTTCGGTTTCTAGTTGTGTTGTCCAGGAGATTCAATGATGAGGTTCATCAAAAACTTAGGCATTGAGGCCAAATACAAATATTGGCATAATTAACAGTGGAAATATATTTTTTTGTGACAAGAAAGAGGAATTTCTGTTAACTCCATTCAGCCCCTTAGGTCAGTCATAGGAATATTCATGTGAGATACAGTAAAAAACAGTTCTGGTTCCTTCCTAGACCAAACTGGATGATGGGCCTAAACTCAGCTTTTCTCCGGTCTAGATGAATAACCCAGCTCCTGGACCGTCATTCTGTGCTTTCTTTGTGGTAAATTTTCAGTTATTTATATAGCCCATAAGATCCAGCATGAAAGACTTAGAAATTCACTCCAGACACACCTCAGGAGCAGAATAAAGAGAGCTTTTGATGCAAATTCCTTCTCCATATCAAGCACAAGATGGAATTAAATCTGAATTATGCACCTTTTATATGGGTGCTCTACCTGCTAGGCATGGGGATGTCTTGAGCAAAGCTACACCTGACAGCTGCACCTTTCTTGGAACTGCAGACCACTCAGATGCATAAGAAAGCACTTAGTTTGTCCTGAGGTACTAAGGCTTAGGTGTGCTATATTTTAGCGTGAGTCCAGAGCAGACAAATGCTGGTGTAAACACGGGCATGCAGGTAGTTCAAGATCAGGCAAACATCTGAGGAACAATGTAAGTTTCTACATTCTTATTCCTATATAGTAGGGTAAATCAAAATCTCTTTCAAGGAACTCCACAATATTCAGTTACTGAATAAAACAAATTTATCATCCAGACTTAGATGACCATTTTCTCCTAGCAAGCATGGTTTGTTTGTGTATGTGTCAAATCAAGCCAAACAAAAAAACCCCAAGCATTCAAAATGACACGATTAACTCTACAGGTGCTTTTGCAAGCACTAAATTCTATGCACAACCATTTCTCCAAGGAAGTAAGGATTTATATTTCGCATGCCTTAAGAACATATTTTCTATAACTTATTCATTATTAATATTGGTTCAGGGTTTTTTTTTACCATATAAAATGAGCT
Source organism: Tapera naevia (assembly GCA_033556795.1). NCBI lineage: Eukaryota > Metazoa > Chordata > Aves > Cuculiformes > Neomorphidae > Tapera > Tapera naevia. The sequence continues at coordinate 19,515,568 of JAUMJJ010000036.1, read as the reverse complement.
CAAAGTAGGCTGTGAAATAATACTTTAAAAATTAAAACCAGCTATAGGCCCAGATGAATATTTAAGCCATGTGCAAAATGAGGTCTCTCTCCCACTGTTTATCAGACTATAGTTTGATTGCGTGAGATGCTGGAAGTCCTGAATGCCTAATCAATTTAACATTTCAGGACTTAGTCAGAACTTTTCTGGATCAAGCTCAGAGTTTACAACAGTACAACTACACCGTCTTCATAAAGCACTGCTTAATTGAAGTATTTATACACAAAGCAGTAATTCATCATACCATAAACTACTGCTGATTAAAACTAGTAAGCTGCTTTTAAATACTTGTGCTCTCATTATAATCAACAGTAAGGAAGGATTCCTAGAGGCTTGACCCACTTCCAATGCAATTTGACCCAATTCAGTGTTATGCAGCTCCATTTATATTTTATCAGTTGATTGTTTTTTATCCATCTAATACATCAACTATTGATTTCTACAGAACAGCACAATTTATAGAATCATTCCAGATGAAAAGGAGAAACATCTATTGTTCAGTTTTGTTCCCTTACATCTTTATCTAGCCTCATAATTACGAACAAGAGGTAAAAAAACCTATCCTTGAGAATAGCAGCTAAATTGTAGTACAGGAAGGGAAATCTACTATGTATACAAGCCAGGAAGCTTTCCTCCCATTTTAGACATTTGAGGCACCCACATCTTTTTGTTTAGATAATCAGTGGCAATTTCACGAAAAGCAGTTCACAAGTCTCAAATGAGGACAATTCCCAGCAAATTCACATCATCTGAGAAAAGGGAATACACAGGAGAATATTCCAGTCAAAGCACAAAGGAGTTTACCAATATCTCAGGGACTGATTGCTACTGGCCCTCTACAAAGACTGGAGAACACATACATGATGGTGACAGAGGGCACACTGATGTTTTTGATCTGACACAACAGTATAGGTACATCACTATATTTTATACAGAATTTAACCAATTGTAAAGTCCCCAGCATTTTTACCAAAGGAAGAACAGAACCTAGTTTTCAAGGTCTAATTTTCTAGTACTCCTCTGCTCTGGAATGATAGCAACAAAGATGAAGGGGAAATTCAGAGAATGCCATAGTTTCCCTGTATTTACTTTCTGCCCATCTTGTGCCGCCTTCCTGTTTCTATATTAGTCCAGAAACTATTTGCCACTAAATGCTAAGTGGCAAACTATTTGACTGAATTAAAGTAACACTATGAAACATTCCAACTTTGTGTTTCCAACTCCATCCTAAGCAATATAAAACAGGGACAGAATTTCACTTTCTTAATGCGAAGTGACTAAAAGCCACTCTATGACCCAATCTTTCACCTAGTTAAAATTGGGTCTGTCAGCCCAGAGTATTCCAGTTTCTTTATCTGGATCCTGAATGAGCTTACTTCAGCTGCATGTAACTTTTCTGTTGCTAGAAATTTTTGGCATTAGTTAAGAATAGAAGAAAAAAAAAACTTGTGCATTTTCACTTTTGATCCTGTAATTGCTGACTTATGAGTGCTTGGTTTATGGCATGCAAATGTCATATGTCACTCCTCCTTTTTTGCTTGTTTTAATAATAGCTGCAAAGCCGAGAAGACGAAAGAAAAGCAAGCAAATGGAACATGCCTAGCCTTAAATAAAGCATTTCATAATATATCATCCTAAATTTATCCAAAATGATGAGAACATAAATGCCACTTAGAATGAATACTGCTTGAATGAGTATAAATTACAGAGTCATGAAACCAATTATATTGCAATGAAGGATACTAGAGAGCCACTTTCACACCTGTTCTTTTAGTATATGTACTACTGAGCTGGTGAAAGCACAATGCTACAGATACTGATAGTGCCTAGAAATTATTGCAACTTTCAACATCCTTTGCATCTGCAGATTTCAAGAGTTCAGAAAATGCCTGGCAAATTGTGGGGTTCCAATAAGCATAATTTTAATGCATGCCAAGAGCCCATAATTGGCCAAAGCCCTTAGAACATGTGCACCTTCCCCTGGTGCCCATGCTGAACAGCACTGTTTGAGGGAATGAGGTTGCACGTAATTCCTCAAATCTGTCATGAAAGAAGCAGTGTGCATTTGTGCTAGTATTTGCTGCCCAGCACAAGGAAGTACATATGCAGATTGTGAAGGCTCAAAGTTATTCTTCTAGCACATCTGTTCATGGTCCTATGTGATACAAAGTCCTGCCAGGGATACTAGCTGAATTGCTTTGTATGGGTGCATCTGTAGACAGCAAAAAGAGCTTTTCTTCCAGCTTTTCTGCCCATGCAGGAGCAGCCAAGGTTTTGCTAAATGGAAGAGCCCCAGGCCAATTACTGCAAATAAATTGAAACTGACAGATGATTTAAGATAAACTTTCATTCCTTTCAGGATCTGATGCAAGGAAAGTCTAACACAAAATTCCACAATGCAGAGCTGAGGAACTTTACAATGCTCCAACCTAGACAATTTTTCTTTTTAATTCAGTAAAAGAGCAAGAAAACATTATAATTATTCTGGCAAGATCTTCTTTGTCAATCAAAACAAATGTCTGAGGGGAGAAAAGCTTAGAAAACTGCTTACATGCTCAAGTCTTCAGTTAGGAAGCCAAGGGAGACATACTTATCGGACTACTTTATCTTACAAAACAGTTTGGTTTCAGATTTGCTCCATTTGGGAAGAATCCATTTTGGGTAGCATTTTGAAAATGATTCATTTAGAAATATGTTTTATAACTCAGTTGCTTTTCACCCTAACTTTTTATCTTTTATATTTCTTACATACAATCAGCCTCTTCTATATATGCAGATAGATCACAGAGGGATTAAAAATATAAAACTGAACTTTGGTTAAAAAAAAGATTGAAATAGCAATCAATAAAGGGGAACAGAAGCATAAGACCATCTCAAGCCCAGAGGAGCCTGGTTGTACTGGTCCATGGCATCAGCAGGACACTCCATATCCATCGGGGCCATGTATACATATTTATGACTTACCAGCCCAGAGTCCTTCCCAGAACTGAGGCTTCTGTAAAGCTCACTAATTTCAGAGCCAGCCCACAGTCTGAATTATGTGCACCACTGATATTAGCTATCACAGTACATTATTAGCTGACCTAAAGCTGCCTGAGTCTTGTAAGGCTTTCAGTGATTAAAACAGGCCTACAGTGCTGAAAAACGAACCTGTAACACACAGGCAATAATCTAGCATTTGGCTGCAGGTCATCACTTAGATTGTCAGCTAAATTTATCAAAGGTGGATATGAGCATTTAAAAAGCTCTGGATGATATATAGCTTCCGAATACAACTGCAACCTTAAATCCAACTTCATATTTTCTGGGTGTGAAAATTTATGAATAATTTTTTTAAAAAAATTGCTGTCTTCTCTCAGTTCAACAAGCCCTTCATGTATTTACTGACCTTTGTGGCTCACACTTCAGGGGCTTTTCATAGTCTTTCCCTTTAGAGGGGAGAAGCACAGACTAAATATGTGAACAACGTCCTCCTTTTTATCAGGCCCTCTGCCATTTACTGACACAACACTACATTCGCCTGCTGTCACATCAGACTGCCACAACCATGCTCCAAATGCCACATTAGCAAAGTCAGGTTAAAATCATTTTGTATTATAACACTTTCTGCACTGACCTTTTGAAGGGCCAGAATGAGAGGGAAGCTTAGTTCCCCTTGATCTGTGCAGGGAGCCTCTCCTTATTGTCTCTCCTAAATGCACGAAGAACACGCTTCGTATTCAAGATCCTGCTGGACTTGCCAGCTTTTACAAATGTGCAACATCCCTGCAATCCATCAAACTCACTGTGGTTCCATCCTATAACCTATATGGTACAATTTGGGTCTCTGTATGTGTTACACACCTTGTTCTATGCATGTTGAGGAACACAGGAATTTGCTTCCCCTCATGTACTCACCTTCACATTTTAACACTGTTCAGGGCAGAATATGGAGCAATTTGCCCCACCAGACTTATAAACAACCTCACCTTTTAAAATGACTGCAACAGGGGACCTTTATTACTAATTTGGATGTATAGCATATTTTTAATTGAGGCAAGGATCCACCATGGCTTTATAACAGATGGGAAAATATGTTTGCCAGAGAAAAGCTATCCAGTCTGCTCAGTGGAAAAGTTGGTGTGCACCTATGCAGGAGGACTTTTTGGCAAGGTATCCCTCTTTTCTTCCTCCTTCAAACTAACCCTCAGCAGCAGCCCCAAGAATATTTGCTGTGGCCCCGCTATTGACAGGGAGGCTATGCCAGTGCTTCCCATGCCAAGCGGGGCTTCTAAGCCCACCTGGTGAGACTAAGGAAGTCCCAAATCTGGTAAAATAAAAGGAAATTGGTTATTATACACACACACTTCTACACAAGGGATTAACCAGCAAAGACTGTACACAGTCTGTCAAGGTCAAGCATGGCCTGGATAGCTCTGAATTGGATATGAAGAAAGCAGTTAATGAAGGAAAAATGTGTCTATGGCATAGAGAGTAAAAAAAGCGGGGAGGAATATAGTGTGAACACAATGAGGTATCAAACGATTTTGTGTCAGTAGTTAGTGAACATGTAAAATAGCATTCAGTTTTATGTACAAGTGATAGTTGCCTCTTTTTCTGCAGACTCTTTCTTACATGCACAGTACTAATCCAATGCATTTTTCATTCTGGCAGTAGTTTGAACTAAATCACTGCTAAATCTTCTGTGGTTAAATCATTTCTTTACAGGTAGATGTACTAGATCAATCTAACGAAATAATTTACTCATGAAGAATTCCTCCGTTGTCCTCCATAATCATTTAAGGAAAAACTTCTACAAGTGCTCCTGTTGAAGGTAACATATACCAAGATGGATGGAACTGTAACTAGACATTCTTCTTAACAGTCCACACTCATGTTCTTCCTTTGGTTTCAATTTTTGAACCAATAATTAACAGTAAGAAAAGTATTGACTCCGTCCTTTTAGTACAGGGGCAAGTGGATATTAGAATCCATAGTAAGCTTTTAAAAGATGTTTTGCCTAAGTCCTAACTATCTGGGTTTTTTTTGACTCTCAGAGTCTGCAAGAGGGAAGTCTGAAAAATGAGCTTGATCTCAGCCAGCTTATGTGACTACAAAGGGTCCATACTGCCCCTGGGAGTAAAGAAATGGAAAGCTATTATTTCCTAAACTGGCACCCTAACTTTGTTTCTTTTGAAACGGAGTGTGACAAAGTCCTGTTCAAACAAGTCAGCAACTTTCATGGAAAATAGAGATGTTTATCACAGAAGTATAACAAATTTATCCTAAATAACATGATTCAAGCCAGAAAATGACGTTTGTGCTGTTGTTGTCTGTTACACAAGGTCAGACATTTAGAAACAAAATCAAAAAGTTTTTCTCTTGTTGCATGTATTAATTGCATGTGCTCATTTTCTATTACTACGTTTACAGAATCAGAATTCTTTGATTTCTGAACTATATTCCAGTGATGATATATTGAAATAGACTGTTTTTACAGACACTAAAATGTCAACTTAGAGAAGAAGGTGCCAAGACAATGACTGCATGATCAGCTATGACTTGAAATTAAATTAGCACTTGTAATGACAGAACAAAACAAAACTATGATTAGGATGCAAAAATGGCAATTAGTAAATTTGAAAAGCAATTTAATCTCTTTGTACCCTTAATAAGGAGCTAATATCTGAATTAATACTGTTCCTGTGCTCTCAAAGGTTTGGTACTCATGCCTATATGAATTCCGTAGCTTATGGTTCGCAGTTGCCTTTGGTCACCTATACAGCAAATAAACCTGTTTTCACTGTTTTTTAAAAAGTATTCCTTGTTTATCTCCCTTGTCTATGAGAGGTCTCCCTGTCATACTTGTTTTCTTGTAACATTGTGATAATATTGACTATCATCCCAGAAACAGTTGTCTAAAGGAAATTTTGGCAAATATTCTTTGTTATAAAACTCCATTGATTTAGAGATGCATCAGGCATCACAACCTTGGTATCTCTAGCCTACAATTGCACAAACGCTTACATGCTGACATGCTGGTATGATGTATTACTAAGCAATATTCTGGTTTCGTCCATTCAAATGCTGTAATGTCAAGTAATAAATCTATATCCTTTTAGTGACCTAGATAAACTTCATTTTCTTCTTTTGCATTCATTAAGAATTAAGGCTGTTCTGTTTCATGGGTTCATGTATCTTGGGGAAATATTTGAACTATGGGTTAGGGACAATGTCATTGCAATAGATCGCTTTCTCTATTAATTATGTCAAATAAAACATTTTCCCATAATGTATACTTGAATCTGATAAATTTCTCGTAAGTCTTCTGGCTCTTTATAGCTCTCTGCATTGCAACACCTTTCAGAAAAGAAACATCTCTCTGAGATACCAAGGGGAGAGACTTGTCGGTGCAGAGCTCTGCAGTGAGCACCAGGTCAGGGCAGCTCTGTCAGCTCTCAAGAGAGAATCTGCCTCTCTTCAAAAGACAGGGAAGGCTGGGTGTTAGAACAGTTTGATAACATTGTATACCACCTGAAGTGAAATATTTAAATGAGTTAACTCTAGTTGAGCTGGGATTCTGAATACTTGATTGCAAAAAAAGCCCCACATATTTTAAATTGTAGTAAAAGTAGGAGAGATCTGAGGGAGACAGCTGACAATTCTTTCGGGTCTTTCTTTGAAACCATTTCTTTAGTGGATCAGTAATATCTGGTAACTTTCTGGAGCTGGATACTTCAATGTTTTGTAAAGATTAATTACTATAAAATTATTTTCCATTGCTTTCCAACTTTTTTTCTTTGTTGTTATTTTTGAAACTTAGTCCTTTTCCTTGGTACTTAAAACAGCTCTGAAGACATTTTTGCACAAAATAGTGACAGACTTACCAGTTCCTATGAAACTCTTTGTGCCTCAGAGCATATTATATGAACCGAAAAACTACAGGTATTTCTATAATGGGTGTGCTTGTCCCATTAATAATTACTTGTACAGTTCACACCACGTCTCAAGGGATGAACTGGTCTATAACAAAAGGCCCAGATACACAGTGAGAAATAAGTTTCCCCTGCTCCTCATGCCTGAGGGAAAATAATGAAGCCAACTCTTCCCAAGATTCTGTCATGCTTACTGCAACTTTAAGTGGCACAGAAGTACACATCTACTCTTAACCTAGCTGCCTTGAAAGCTGATAGCTGCAAATCTGTGGTCTCCAATAGCTGTACTCCCCAAAGGAAAGGTTACCTACCAAAATGCTTATTTTGGTTCTGGGCAGATTTCCAGTTTACAGTCTGCTCCATGTTACTGTTGCTACACTGCTAGTAGCACCCCAGTTGGCCGGTTTAAAACTAGCTCAGGTAAAACAAAATAAGCTGCCGTGACAACCAGCCAGTAGCTGCAGACCCAGCGTACACTTTCAGTGCATCCTCTCCGGCCTTGCAAGGTATATCCACACAACACAACTTGTTCCACATGAGGTGACTCTAGCAACGCCACGCATTTAATCCTGTTAATCTTTCTTTATAATTAATGCACTGACTCCAAACAATTTCTGTAGCACTTGTCTGTCCTTTCTCCAGTTTGACAGTACACATGCACATATATTTTTCCATGTTTATTTATAAAAATAAAACAAACAAACAAAATCCACAACTACTAGTAATGAATACCAGTAGAATAGATTACAAGAGGAATAACTGGCTCAGGGGTAAACACTGCTGTTACTGGATATGTAACAAAAAGAGCAATTGAATAGGGAATGTGTCCAAAATAATCTGACATTAAAAGGGGAAACCAGCTATAAAGATATATAAAAAATACAATCTTTATTATGTTTTCATCTGACATAAGACTTCTATAAAAGTGCCTGATATACTGCAAATTACAAGATGCAGGGAACGCTCAATGAAACTGTGAGATAGCTGGTTTAAAACAAACAAACAAAAGGAAGGGAAGGGCTTAACTCATTACACAAACAATTAATTTGTGAAACTCTAGAAGAATAAATGGATCCATGAAAGACATGACAAATTGATAGAAGATAAATCCATATACAACTGTTAAATCTGATAGTCCAAAGACACTGTCCAGCTGTAAAAGTCATGAAAACACCTAATTTTGAGAATTGAGAGTATATAATAGAGAAAAAACAATTCTACATATGCCTGTTCTGATATAGACACCCATAGTCAACATATGCTGTATTCTTGTTGTCTGACCCAATATTGCAATTCTTCATGCGCTAGTCATACAAATCATGATGGTCAGATCCAAAAAGGTTATCAGATGTTACATCATTAGGAAATGAAACACCAAAATCTCTGCACTCCAAATCCCACTGCTCCGTATACAGAAAAGGGAGACATTTCACTCTTCTATTTGGGGTTGTTAGGAGGTAAATAGTATCTCTTGACAGATTTCCTGTTTCTTGGTGTTTTTTTTTTTTTTAATGTGCATGTATATGCATGTGTGTTGCGGGGGAGGAATCACCCCTTTCTGTCAAGATCTCATTGGGAATCCCTTCTTTAAAACACATCAGCAGAAGGGGAAGTGCAGCATCTCCCTTTTATATAGTACCTATTTAAATATAAATCATTAGAAGAGAAATCATATACTTGGAAAATCCCAGGTTTAATTCACTTTCTGCCTGAGGTGTAATTTTCACCTCTTTCTATTTATGGCCAGGCTGTACATGTCTGGATAATAACTTTCACTATTTGTCTTGCTAAAAATCTTATATGACATGGGAAGAAAAATCAAGACTGTTAGACCAGAAGACAAAGGGTCAGAGGGCCTGACACTGTAACCTATTACTAGTTATGATACTCACTTGAATACGAGAGCCAAGCCCCAAAGATTACTTAAGCATTTTACATTCAAATAGCACCTTGGATTTAAATGGAAAACCCCTCAAAACCTAGAACTGATATTGGGAGAGGAATAAAACCTGTGTTTTCTCCCTACAAATGACCTAACCGTCAGTCTAAGGTTTCATACTTATGTCTCTTACAAGAAACAATACAAAGAAATACAAGAAATGGTATTAGTAGCATATAGTGATTTTACCTACTTTGCGGAGTTTAAATGTCATTTTCATTAGAAAGTTTTTCCTAATTTTTTTGCTGGAATTTGAACTGCGAATATTTAAATCTCTTACTTCTCAGCTGGCCAATGCAGGCAGGACAAGCAAATGTTTTAGTGGCAATTGTCATGTATTTCAATTGTCTTCTCTAAGTAGTTTTTATGTCTTGCTTGAGGTGTGTTTTTAATTCTCTGTCATCTTCCTACATTTTCCTTAAATCAGCACTGTACACAGTAGTTAGCCAAACCCTTCTAGCACTGGGTAGATTAAAAAGATACTATTATTTATACATCCCAGTACAGAACTTTTTTTTTTTATGTCTTTGTGTTTTTTCCTTATTCATGTTCAGCCTGTGACCCACTGTAACCTCTAGTTCCTATTATGTATGACTATGGCTTGGTGAATTGTTCCCCATTTTGTATTTGTACCACAGATTATTCCCCATGTAGCACCAGGCAATTGACCTAAATAAACTGCATTCTGTTTTTTCCTGATTACTTCTTCAATTTGTTAATATCTTTTTGAATCTTAGCCTAGTCCCCTCTGTGTTGCTGGCTCCCTCAGAGACCACTGTACATTTGATAATTACACATTCTAGTTCATCCTCTTAATCAGCAATGACAATATTCAGTGACTCCAGATCTACGGCACATCATTTCAGGACCTCACTTGGTTTAGTTCTCCAAATTAGGAGGTTATTCTTTTCATCGAAATGGGACTCTAAATAATTTTTGTAGACACCTTGTAGTTTAATTTGGACAATACTATCCCAAATTGCTTAAGAAAATGTCATTGTCAACAAAACAGGGAAGTGCTACTCTGCAGAGGTAGTGTGACTGAAACGCAATGCCTAAAATATTTGTTGAATAAGTATTCCAAATGACAAGCTGTAAGACAAGACAGCACCAACAAGCTTCTGCATACCACAGTTCAGACTCTCAGGATCAACTGATACTGAAACATCCGATAGCGTGTAGAAAACTATTATTTAGGGGGAGTTCTATCGGCAGGTTAAAGGTTCCACAAGGTCACCACTAACTGCCCTGAAGCTGAAAAGGCAGGTTTGGGGCAGAGGGTGGGGGTACATGTCTATGGTGTGCTGGAAAATTGCTATAAACAACCTTGGGTACTATTTAACAAAATTCATCCAACAGGATGAATTGATCACTAAGCAAGAAAAAAAAAACAGTGGTCACTAAGGTAGGAATGGCTACAATCTAACAATACTACTCATATGCAGATTAAATGGAGTGGGTATGGTGCACCAAGAGGTCTACCAAACACATTCGAGTGATTGCATACAAGCACTCTAGTTAGGAAATGTCAGAAGTAAGCTTCTCTGACTCCTTAATTAAGGGATTTTTTTTTGTGAGCAAAATTACAGTCTTTAATGATTTTCCAGAAGAATCCAGCTGCCCAGGATAAACAGCATGCAGCTTGTTTTACATCTTTATTGTTCATTACATGACAATAACGATTATTTACTGCTCACTATGCAAATTCTGCTCAGACAACAGAATTCCCTGTTTATTTATTTATTTTTCCCCTAAGTTCAGATCAGACTATTCAGAGGTACTTATTCTCTATAAATATCTATAAGGAGATTTTATTCTCACTTTGTAAATATGCTGCAGAAGCAGAGAAATCTGAATCCATTGATTCTGGATATTTGACACCACAGATTCCAGATATAAGACATGAGATATTTTGAATTTTTCAGAGTTGTCACTAAATGTTTTCTGTTTATTGGATTATATTCCTTCAACATTAGTCGAGACAGAAAATTCTCAGACTAGTTCTGTGGCGTATATACTAGACAGATGTTAACTACAAAAAAAATATTCAAAAGCAATTAGTCTCATTATTCACAGGAATCCTTATGGAAGCAAGAACCAAAGTTAGTTAAGAGTCTGCTGGATTGCATTTAGAATAACAGAAGGAAACTTTTCCAGGGTTAGACTGATGCCCCTGGTGAACAAGCTGTTCCATCTGTAGGTGAAAAACTGCTAATGTCTCCTTTACTGAAGCAGTTGTGGACAGCAAACAGGTCTGAGCTAAGCAGATGAACTGAGGCTCCAGGAAAGCAGTCCTGTACTCTCATGTACCTCACTCTTGACTGTAGAGTTGTTTGCCTGTTTCTGTTTATTAAACTCAGGGAAACATATCTGGGGTTCTTACTGGAGAAACTCAGTAAAGCCTTTTCAAAGACCAGTGGTGTTAAACTTGACAAGCCATGCTTTCACTCCTGTTTGGTACCCAGAACAACCTTCAACACTAAGAATCGTGTTAGCCGGCTAAATGAGTTGAAACTCTTAAATTCTTCACAAAAAGACACAGTAGAATGACCACCCACTTCCTTCAATGTTTCTCAATATGCAGTAACAAAGACAATTTATGCACATTTCAATTTGTTTATAAAGTAGCTTTAATTTTCCTTTTTTTAACCTATTCCAGCATAGAAGTCTTGTAGGACTAACGTGCGATGCAAATAGAAATACAACTGAACGCAAGGTGTCTTTTAGGCCTCAGTCGGATTAATCAGAAATGATCTGCTAAAGTGAAACAATTTGAAAGACAGGTGTGTATCTGTTCTTGCAGCTTCCTGTATCACAGCAATCTATGATCTCAGTACTGAGTTGCTGCCCTCCCTCCTCCTTAATATATACACAACAGTTGCCGAGGCCTCTTTCAGTTCTCACGAGTCAGAAGATTTTGGTCATCTAATTCAACTACATGTTTGACAATGAGAATAGTCCTCTAATTGCACTCAGAGAACAATTGCCATTGTGTTGGAGGAATGCCAGCTTCAAACATCACTTGGATATTCAAGCTGGACTGACAGATTGCTCTTTGTATGCCAGTAAGGTAGGGGAATAAAATGCTGTTACATGTGCTTTATATCCTCTGCTGCCTACTAGATCATTCCTGGGTGGTATTCATAATCTATAAAGCAGTAAGTGGTTTGGTCACAGCTCTCTCTGGCACCATCTGTTTGACCACTTGCAAAACTAACAGGCTGCACAGAAGCTGAAAAAAAGAGACATGACTAGCATGAGTTTGGGAAAAACTATATCTAGCTTTAAAATTAAACCAGCTATTCAAAATTTCATCACAGCGTGGCAGGCATACTGCAGTTACCCTCTGAACCCTCACAGGCTGGTTTTCCCTTGCCTCTGGCAGACATGGCTGTCTGCTTTTTCCCTAGCCAAAATATTCGCAGATAGTGTTATTAACATAAAGGTTTCTAGTAAAAACAGAAAATAAAGCTCCGGAGTCTACGCTGCTGATACTCTACCCTGGTAAATGAGAAACAGTGTTTTTGCTCTAGGAAACCCACTTCTGATATATGATGCCCTATTTACCTGTTAGTTTTATTGCTGGTTTTTTGTTGCATTATATTATTTGTGCATTTTCATTTAAATTGCTAATAAAGTCATAAACCAGCGCAAATAAAGAAATTAATCTTGAGGTATAGAACAGTAAAACTGATGATTTCCAATTATTATGTCTGGATAATAAGCTACTAATGCACTTAATATATGCCACTATTAATCTTATAAAAGCACTTACAAGACCTTTTTGAAGTAGTTTTTTTCCCTAGAAATCAGCATGGTTTGTGTTATATTCTCAAAAGAAAAATATAATGAATGAGTTGTATATTTGTCTCAAGCTTGATTTCACCTAGCAGCTATAGCTACAAAGCAAGAGCCCATTTATTATTTTAAGTATTGGACTTAATTAACTTCTTTTCATTATTAGGAATTTCCCCAATATTCTAAGATTTATTAAAAGTTAATGTGCATGTTTCAGAAAGCTTCCTAACCAATAAAGACTACTTTTTAACAAATCAATAATTTCTACAATTGTACCACAAGTATTGAATATAAAAGCCTTGTTTAAAAACAGTACTGATAAAAGAACAGAAAAAAATGATACTTAGAATATAATTTGCAGTTAAAACCAACAGATTAATTTCACCTATATTGTTACACTGCTCCTTATTTCAGCTTCATATATATTCTTGTACATTCTTTTCATTTCCAAAATTAGTAAGAAACTAAACAAAACTTAAGACCAGGCTTCAGATTTGTTGACAGACTATTGCTTGCATGAGAGATAACCCAGCCCTTCTCCTGCATTTCCTCAGCTGAGCTGCTTTTTCCTGTAGGTTAATTGGAAATCTTTGGCTGATGATCAAAATCCTGAGTATGTGCATGAATCAGTTCTGAAATAGTAATTTCATAATTGCAACGAATTATAAACTGAGCAGCTGTCTCCTATGTTCTTATTACCAAACTGATGGTAAAACCATTGATGTTAAATAGTATCTAATCTGAAACTGAAAACATTAAAAAGAAACTCCATTTGAATTGTTGGAAATAACAATCTGCATAAAATCAGCCATCTTGGACTTCTATAGCTCCTCTAGACTAGTTCAGAAGATGCATGTTGCACCTCCTGTGATCCTCCATCACATCCTTAATGTGCAGAGGGAATGTACCAAACTTCCTCCTTGCTCAGATGCTCCAGAATGGTACATACAGATGCCTTAGGCATAATGTATAAGGAAGCCTTCAGACTTCCGGGAATAAACACCTCTTGTAAAATCCCCGTACAATATTTTCTCATGATTCTTTCACATGGCTGTAAAGATTGCTACTACGAAACAGATGAAGGAAGAAGAAGAGGAAACAATATTTATGATTACTGTTGAACAAGAATTTCTAAATTATGAGATGACGTCTGCAAAGTTTTAATGAGTAGAAATGCTTCAGGGAACATGAGTTAATAGCATCTGTTACAATTGTAAAGGCAAGAGCAATCCCGCAGATTGCCTCAGTAAATTAGAATGAGTAACAGATCCCCTCAAGTGCATTGCTGTTCATTAATAATAATACCCATACAGCAGACAATTTCTGTTTAAAGGATAAGCCTTTGTAACTTGGTCAGTAGGATTATGATTAAAGCGATCTCCTGAAGACAAAGGGAGTGCAGGCTTCCCTCTCATGCATTGTCTGAAAAGGATTTCCCAGCTTTCTCACTATGACTCTCACGAGATCATCCAAATGCAATCATCTCTAGTTTTATCTCAGCCTCAGCCCGGGAATAAAAACATGAATTACATTCTATAAACTGTAGAGTCAACTATAACATGTCTTCTATGAATCACCATTTCTGCAGAAAACTCTCCCAAGCAAGCATCTTGTCCTGGCTGCAAATGACCCTCGTCAAATTGCCACAGCTGCATTTGTGGTCTCTGCTGCTGAGACCATTCCTGCAGGAGCGGCTCAGGCTTGGCAAGTCGCACTGTGGAGCTTGTTGCCTCCAAGGGATGGCGCCAGCAGTTTGTGTCCTCTGCACAATGAGGGACTGACTCCTGAAGCAACTTTAAGCAAGCAGTTGCGGAATGTCAAAACAGAGTGTTCAGAGAGCACAAACACTAAATTGAAAGAGCTTAACAGCAAAAAAATCCTCTCTAAGTTCCTCTTCAGGTGCTGTTTTCAGAAACAACGGCCATTGGAATGGGCTGCCCAGGGAGGTGGTGGAGTCACAGACCCTGGAAATGTTTAAGGGGAGACTGGATGAGGCACTGAGTGCCGTGGTTTAGATGATGTTAGTGTTGATGTTAGTGTTGGGTTAGAGGTTGGACTCGATGATCTCGGAGGTCCTTTCCAACGTTATGATACTGTGATACTGTGATACTGTGGTATTAAGAAGTGGATGCTTGGCTGACCAGTATAGCTTTTCCAACAGCTGTTGGCTGTTACAGATCAGCAGTAGTTTCTACAAGTATGTAGATTTTCTTCTAGAAAAATTATTGGAAGTACTTTGGAGAATCTCAGAGCACTTGCTAGTCAAAATGTAGTCTTTTAAACAGGTAAAAGTACCATGCTGCATCTTCCAAGCAGTTTCTGTTCGAAATAATTGTGCATATTTAAACAAATGCATCTGATACACAAGCTTGAAACCACATATATGATTACAATGAAAATTAAATTCTTGCAACCTACCTTGGAATTGCGTAAATTTGATGGTCCCCATCCTCTCTCCATTTCTGAAAACAACTTGACCCTAAACAAAATAAATAAATATCTTAAACGTTTTATAAATCTCTCATAACATAGTTTCATTAGCATTGTAATTATTTTCCATTAACTATTAAAATTATCCAACCAAGGTTTAAACTTCAAAGATAGCAGATTCAACCAAAATTAAAAAAATTCAGTAACACTTCCCCAAAGCTTTCTTCCACAGATTTCAAGAGGTCTTAGGAAGTTGAACAGTCTAATCACTCACTTCTCATGGATAAAAATGGAGTTACAATAAAGCAAATAACTCACTGAATCTCACATGATGAAAGATATGCAAACAATTGATTTGCATTGCGTGACTGTTTTTATCAAGGATATGTAAAAGCTATCTAAGATAACACAAGAAAATGTTTCTCCATTTCACCCTTCGTATGGTTCTCTGAATGGCTCTATTATCAACTTACATCAATGATTAAGGATATCTGTAGCTTTTGTGGCTTGGTTTTGAACAACAACAACATGCACGTACTAGTTTTCTTTTTAAATGTGATGCCTTTAAGTCAGTATTACCCTTTGCTGTGCTACAGGTTGTTATTCTTCAAAATAATGGTCATGTGATGCTGAAACCTCCTCACAGATCCCTAGTAAATTACTCCTATATTTCATTCTTGACTTAAGTTAAGAAAAAAATCCTATTCAATTTCTTCCTTACTTCAACTGTTTCATGATTGAGTATGAAAGAAGAGGTTTTCATTCATTTATGCTAAGAAGTATTTTTAATATTTTGAACCTGCAGTGAAGTGCTGTTGCTATTTCACTGCATCCCCAATTTGGTTTATTATTATCATCTCAATTGATCTTTGTTTTAGCACATATCAGGAGATGAAATGAAATTATAAGCATGTAAGGCTCCAATACATTTCCCTGTGCAAGCCAGCCTGTTTTTGGATAACCTCTTCTGGTCACTAAGGGACTGCACTGAAGGCAACCTTCAGAATTAGCTCCCTGCAAGGAACCATACAATGGATGTGTAGCACAGCACGTCACCCCACAGTTCCTACAAGACACCATTTCCCTTTGTCAAATAAAGGAAGACACCCTTCAACAAGTGTATGCTACCCCGTGCTAAGCCTTAAAAGCCAAAAGCCTCAACCTGTGACAAAAAGAGAGCAAGAGAAATGAACACTGGTAATGGGAGAGATTCCAGTGACAGCTGCAGAAGGGTACAGGAGCTGCTCCCACTGAAATCCAGTTGAGATGTCTCATCCAGTGGCTGCTAATACAGCTTCAGGAGAGACGGTAAAACTTTAGCAAGCAGATTTATGTGTGCACCTTAGCAGCCTTCATTCAGATCTCGCTCAGTTTGGATAAATAGCATTTAATATCCCCCTTAATTTATTTGAAGATAATCATATCTTGGTTTAAGTACTTGGTTTAAGCAACAAAGAGCTGAAAATATTAAAAAAAGAGAGCTGTAAAGATGCTGTGCAAGTATCACTTGGTGCACATATATATCTATGGTCAATCTAGTCTTAACCTTGCTAAATTCTTGGTTATATTACCTGTGCCAGAGATTTCTTTAGTTAAATTTTTCACTGTGTGGGAAAATCACCTACTCATTTGATTTTAAATTTACTGGCTTTTACTTTGACTCTGTCTCCTCTTATTCTTTTATTGCAAGATAACAGGACTGAAAGTTGTAGTCTACAAGAGTGCTATTTATAGATAAAAATACAGAAAGAATCATTGCTATCATCTATGATGGCAGTCATCTGCGATTGTCATCTATTGTTGATATTATAATACACCACTTCATGAAATTTTCTACATTCCATATGCAACTGGTTTGGAGTATTATCATTGCTTCTCATAAAGTCACCCACATTTTTAACATTCAATAGGAGTAACATATCTATACACACCTACTGACTAGAGATAAATACACACATCCTCACTGACATGTTCTGAAGCTATAAACACAACATATATCAGGTCTGAATGTTCTGAATAAATATAAACATTTGGAAAAAAAAATAAAAACAGTGTTATAGAGTCAGAAGTATTTGTTTTTAACAACTTCCCTTTGCTAAGTTTTGTGGCTTATACTAATCCAAGTAGTAGATAAAGATATGGATGAGGCCGTTTAAAGTTACGGGACAACTCGTGAAAATGTCCTTGTTATCTGCAAAACTATTCAATTACAAAGTTTTACCCTCATTAAAGCTTACTGCAAAATGCTAAATTCAATTGGTTCGTTAAAAAAGATAAAAATTTCTAAACACTACTTTGTGAATTCTAACATTGCCTTGACTATTGTTCACAAACTACAGAGTCTGTATGCTACACATACGAATACTAACAGGAAAAAAAACAATTCTGAGAAATTGAAGCTGCCTATTTATTCCATGTGTAATCCCACAAAAAAAATCTGGTTTCAAAGGTAAAATCAACAAAAATCGTATCAGAAAGAAGCCCTAAAGCAGAAATCTCTAGTGAAATCTATGATGATGACAGCACATATTTGTTACCCAGGCATCAAAACTGCTACCGTAGCAGCAGTTACTGCTTAGTTTTTTGCTCATAATAACATGTGACAAGTAGCTACAGTGTCTTAAGTACCTTAAACCTCTCAAAACTCTAATATTCCCATGTGCTGGGTGAGAAAATACTCCTAGATTTTTTTACTGGGGTTTTAGGTAGCCTGAGTAAACATAGACTAAAGTATTTGGTTCTGCCAATGTGGCAGAAAACTTTTCCTCATCAACACTAAGAAATTACATACATAGCAATACCTTCATTTCATTTTTACAAATAGTAACTTTGAACAGGAATAGGAAGGAAACTAATGAGAGTCATCCACCACTCTCTGCTTTTGTCACTACTTCATGAATAACATGACATCCACATTCAAGGAAAAAAAGTGAAATAAATACATAATAAAATGTTGTATTTAATTTAAAAAAACTATATCAATACTATTAAGAAATGAGCCAAGCATTGTTGCATGCATCTATTTTGTAGAAATGCTGTGCTGATTCCTGGCATGCGAAGCAAGTTAAAATCTGATGATATTCTATGGCTCATGTCAAGTCATTTATTTGCCACCAAGGTAACATACCATAAGATTTAACCAGAAAGTTACCATCTTTAGACTTGAGATTCATAAATAACTAAAAGAGTTTTTCCTTTATTTAATGTAGCAGATGTTTGAATAATAGATATTCCTAACACACACATTAAGCTCTGACATTACAAAAGCAACTTCTAGTACTACTTCATTCTTATTTTTATCCGACCACATGCACTGGTACAGACTGCAGCTTATGGTCTGACCCATGCTAAAACCTAGATCCATGTGAATATAACAACAGACAAAATCCTCTTTTACCTTCCATTGTGTTTTAGTGACATTGCATAAGCATATTTCTATGCCTATTAGCAAAAGGATCAGGTTGAATGGGCAAGAAGTACTGTTAAAGATAGTAATCGAAGTAATGTTACCAGTAACTGCTTCAGAACATGGTTCTCAGATTAAAACAATATTCCTCAATTATTAAGTAATTATTTTACTTCGAGATATAAAATATGATCTCTATGATTAACAAACATTTAAATCCACTGCACAAGTGAATTACTTGCACTTAAAACATATATTCCACTATATATTAAAATAATTAATCAACAAAGCTTTTCTCCTCATTACACAAAGATCATCCCAATGGCGACAAATACAAATCAAACTGGTACTTCAGTGTCTGTTTTATTCTCTTCACTCTACCATCTACAGATTTTTTTTCTTTTTGTTACGAGTTGCAAAAGTGATGCTAGAGTAAATACCAATTCTACAACTGATCCGCCAAACTTTGAGCTGTGGGCAGCCATCTTCATATCAGCAATTGTTCTTGAAGTCATAGAATCACTTGGTTAAAAAAAACCTTTGAGATCATTGAGTGCAACCACACCTGTCCACTACTAAACCATATACCTGAGCAGTTCATCCAGCTGTCTTTTAAATGCTTTCACGGATGGTCACTCAACCACCTCCCTGGGCAGCCGTTCCAGTGTCTGACAACCCTTTTGGTGAAAAAAATTTTCTTGATGTCTAATCTGAACCTCCCCTGGTGCAACTTGAGGTCATTTCCTCTCATGATATCACCTGTCACTTGGGAGAAGAGACCAACGCTCACCTCACTACAGCCTCCCTTTCAGGCAGTTGTAGACAGTGATGAGGTCTCCCCTCAGCCTCCTCTTCTCCAAGCTAAACCCCAGTTCCTTCAGCAGCTCCTCACAGGACTTGTTTTCCAGCCCCTTCACCAGCCTCATCAACTTTCTCTGGACACACTCCAACACCTCAGTGTCCTTCTTGTAGCGAGGGGCCCAGAACTGAACACAGTACTCAAGGTGTGGCCTCACCCCTGCTGAGTAGGGGGGCACAATCACTGCCCTGGTCCTGCTGGCCACGCTGTTTCTGATACATGCCAAGATGCCATCGGCCCTCTTGGCCACCTGGACACACTGCTGGCTCATATTCATCTGGTTGTCAACCATCACTCCGAGGTCCTTCTTTGCCAGGCAGCTTTCCAGCTCCTCTCCCCCACACCTGTAGCGCTGCATGGGGTTGTTGTGTCCCAAGTGCAGGACTCTGCACTTGGCTTTGGCCTTGTTGAACCTTCAAGCTTAATTAATAACACAAATACCCCTTTATCAGAGGAGCAATTATGATTATGTTGACACACATTGCAGCTGGATGTAAGACAGTCAAATGCCACAGGACTTATCTCCCCCAAGCATTTTCCATAGGCCAATACATTTCAGGGTTCTACCTCAGTTCCACTTCACTGTCCGGTAATCTGGTTTACTCTACTTTACAGGTAGGTCATCTCCCCTTATAATAGTGCTTCTCTCCAGTGGCTTCCCCTGAAATGCCTGAGCCTTCACAGTCAAACCAGTTCCAAAAGTGACCGACAGACCTTTTTCCAAAAATAAATTAACTCAGTCACTTTTTGGGTTCTTGAGTTAGATATTTAATATAAAGTAAACCATTTAAATAAATGCATGCAGATACACCTGTAAAGCAGTGAGATAACTAAAGCAATTGAACTTATATTTTTAATTTAAACCTAAGGGCATTATTGTCAAAGAATAAGTTTTATACAATTAAAAGTGCCCCTTTAAGTTCTGTCACATCTGCTGAAATCAAGGTTTAGTTTTGATCCTGTAGCATCCTTAATCGACTAAGTCTAATAAAAGTAGCAGCCAAAGAAGGTGAAGTATCACAGGACGGCAAACCTAAGAGCTTGCTGACACCCAAAGGGCAGGTATTTCCCTCCTATATTGCTCCTATATACATAGTCCTATGCCTACCTGGTGGTAGCCTGGCATTCATCAGCCCCCACATGAGCTGTAGTGGCCTACCAAAGCAGTAAAATTTATTCAGTGACTTTATTGTTATTTTATTTGTGTTGTTCTGGCAAGTTGGGGAGATGTTGTTTCTGAATTTCTTTCCAGTGCCAGAACCAGAGCCAGTGCACAGGAGCCCTGGAAGGATACAGATGCTAGCATAAAGATCTAGGAGGGAGGGAGCAAGACACTCGGCTCCTTTCAGCAGTCTTTCTGTGTTATGCAATTCACACAGCTCTCTACTCATGTGTTATACACACTGGATCTACTCATATAGAACTCCTTAGCTACAGACATGCCTTCTCTGCCACATGCAAACCAGCAAACCACGTGCAAAACTGGATCTGTTAGAGTGATTTCGTAGGGCCACCAAAATAACCAGAGGGCTGGAGCACCTCATATATGAGAACAGACTGAGAGTTTGGCTTGTTTAGCCTAGAGAAGAGAAGGTTCCAGAAGACCTAACAGCAGCCTGCCATTACTTAAAAGGAGGCCTACAGGAAAGCTGAGGGGGCCTCTTTATCAATGGGCACAGTGATAGGATGAGGGGTAAGAATTTCAAGCTGAAAGAGGAGCAATTTGTATTAGGAAGACTTTTTTTCCTGTGAGGGTGGTGAGAAACTGGAACAAGTTGTCCAAAGAAGTCATGGATGCCTCATCCCTGAAGGTGATCAAGGCCAGGTTGTATGAGGCTTTGAGCAACCTGATCCAGTGGAAGGTGTCCTTACCTATGGCAGGGGGATTGGTATTGAGTGATCTTTCAGGCCCCATAAAGGCTACCCATAAAAATGAAACACAGATACTCTTGCTGTGTGGAAGGATGCCTCTATTTCTAAGTAATATTTTGCTATATAAATTTTACCGTATTTAGGGTAGAACTTAATATTTTTTTTTTTTTTCCAGAGAAGTGCAGAAATCAGACGGGGAATAGACCGAATTTTTTGTATGAAATTTCTTCCCATGAAATTTCTTCCCTCCATCTTAGTGGCATCTCTGTCATCAGTTGTCTTTGCAAAAATGTGCGCTGTTGCCAGCACAATGACATGAGATAAGCCCAGACTAAGCTGTTACATTAGATTAGCATTTAGATGCATACACACAATTTTATGCAGCTATGCTCAAACGAGATAGCACAATCGTAGCATTTTTTTTCAGCATAGCAAGCAAAAGTATGATTAGCGAACAACAAGCACTCTGTTTTACATTTGGATGCAAGTCTAAGTGAATAATGTTCCTGACAAGGTACCAGCAACTCATAAGCAGGTAAAGGTGGGGAAAAAGGGATACCAGTCAGGAAATCATGCATCAAACAGTATTGCACTTTCTGGCAATTGAAAGTGAAGAAAGAAGAAAATTTTATGCTTTGTCAGTCATTGATGTGCTTTTCCACATTCATCTAGGCTTATGATTAGCACCAGGCAGAGCAGTTAGATGCTCTTATTTATCAATCTTTCTTGCCATATCATTTTTATCTGGTGATAGAGTTTCTCTGCTATGCGAGCCACCTCTTGAAATGCAAATATGATTATCACTACTGGCCTTACATTTAAAAGTATGACAGGAAAGAAATGAAAATGAAACATACATACTCGACAAAATGTTTTGAATTTTTTTTTAATACTTTGGAAACAAAATGATAGGCACTGGAATTGTTTGCTTTCAAGACTAGTGATATACGTAACTGAGTGCTGACTACTAACATTTAGCCAGTTTCCTGAACTACGGTTAGCCTCTGAAGCATGAGTAAAATAATTCCTTTATTGTTGACTCAATCTCTTTCAGATGTGTGTGAAAATATTGATGTAAACAACCTGTCTTTCAGGGTGGCAAGAGAAGAGGAAATAGTTTGAAACACTGGAACTTGTTACTCTCAAGTCCTTTCCAGTGTGTATTAAAAAGTAAATATGAACTGAGGTGATGGTCAGAATTGTTCTTCTGAGGTTGAGTCCATGATGATTTCAGTTCCTAGCTCTGTGTGTCACACAGCACATTATATTCCACCACCATGAGGTTTTTTCACTGTTATTGTAAGAATGAACCAGAAGAGGTTTTAAGGACACCATATTAAGCAGCAGTGCTATCCCTTCAACACTGCAATTTCAGATGATGTTCTGAAGTAATTTCTTCTGTTTTCTTTAAATTATATTAATCCCAGCTGAGGGCACAACTGCAGAGGCTGTATTTCATTTGTTCTGATGGTGACCCAAAAGACTGCAAGAGCCACTACCTATTCTCTGTGCACTCATTGCTACCCAGGCTCTGTCACATTGGCTGAATGCAGGAGATAATCTTGCTTAACTATGTTCTTCCTAATGAGCAGGCAACCTATGTTATTAGCAAGGTCTTTGTATCCAAAGTAGAGCACACTGGCATTATTCACACGCAAGTGCTGAGCACAGTTTATTCTGATTATTATCATTCTAAGCGAGAAATTTCCATTCAATTCTGCCTTAATGAGAAAGAAAAATAAAAAAGGCATGCAGACCAGACAGATTTATAAATTTCTTTTTAAGTATGAATACCACATGTCAGTCTTGGATGACTCTTGCTATTAGCTAGAGAGCAGGCTATGATAGGAGACTCATTCCCAGCGTCGTATGGCTACTTCACACCTGAAAATTTCCCTACAGGCAGTAACAGGAGTTGACACTGGTCAGGAAAGAGTATTTAGAAGCAGCAAAAAGGCTGAGGGCTTTTTTGTGAACAGTCATCCCTCTCAAGAACACAAACTCTTTACTCAGTACTAGCTCTTACACAGGAACTCAGACTCTTCTATCCAACATTCATTAAATGCTTCTAGTGACTGAAGAATTTTAAATCTTTTTTTTAGTCAAATTAATTAAGGCATTTCAAGGCACAGGAACTAGCCAGGACATTAACTTACTACTGCCTGTATTTCACAGTGACAGTCACTGAAATGGGCTGGTTTACCATTTCATAATGGAAAAAAAAAAATTTGGTTCATCTAAATTTACAGCAAGCTTCTAACAATCTTTTATTTTAGCCCAGTTGTAGTTCTGACTTTACTTGATGACTGTCAGAATTCCTATGATGTTTAAGGTGGCTATTTCGATAAAACTGAATAGCCTAGACTACAGTATTTCTTATCCTAGGACTCTCAGAATTACTTTTTCTTAAAATTTCAGATTTTGTCTATATTGCTTTCCATATCAGAAAGCACTTGTGAAGACAGCTATGTTGGATGATAAGGAGGCAGATGTTTCATCCTCTTTCACTTCTTTAGCGCTGCATCCTTCCAGGTGATGTTTTCATCAGCATCAAATTCTGACCAAAAGCTGCAGAGAAGAGCATTAGCCTTGCTGGGAAGGGAGATTTGAGCAGGCTTGGCAGCAGCAAGGAGATCTAACAAGCATCTTCTTCATAAAATCAAATTCAGTCCTTTTCATTGTGCATTTTAATCCTTCAGGCTGTTCTAACCTGTGCCAACAGCCTGTAGAGAATCAGTGAGAAATAATTGGCAATTGGTTTTGAAACTTTAAAGATTCTCTATTTATATCGTCGTAGTAGTTTTACTGAAGAAAAACAGCAGTCTCCATGTTCTTCAGAAAACAGTCAGATCCAAAGACTTTGGAAGAGGCTCAGTTAGGTTTCTGAGTTGTGAGTGATCAGTGCAATATACCATTACATCCTACACAGCATAACAGCTTTCCAGTTGGCCACTCAAAGGGGTAGCTAGCTCTCTTCAGATTCCATAAAGCAATGCTTTGAATAATGACATTACTTTGGGATCACTATTCCTACATTTTCAGAACACTAAAGGTAAGGCTTCACTGATATTTAAATATCTTCCCATTGTAATGGATGCTTTTTAAATAGTTTTTTTAAACTACTCTATCGTTTCAAATATATTGTCTGCCTAAAATTAATTTAAAATCAATGTCATACTAAGAATTTGAGACATATCCAGAATGCACACTCACTTAAGAGAGAAACAGTGTATTTCTTAATAAAAGGTATTATTTGTAAACTCTCCATGATTCTCTTATGGACATAAAGATGGAGATGAAAACAAGAAATCAATATTTTGTTGTCACCCCTAAGTCACACTAGCTTGTCTGCAGAAATGAGAAGAAATGCATATTATTAGCAAAGTGAGTTCACTTTTTTTGCTTTTCTTCTAACGCAAAACAGCGTGCAAAGTCAGTTAATGACATGAAATAGCTACAGGATAAGGTATCTCTCTTTTTCTTCCCCTGCAACACGGTATCTACACCACATCATGCAGACTAATTCAGATGCATCCAGGCATGCGAAGTGGCAAATCTTCACAGGAAAACATGGTCATTTTGAGCCTGGAAGTACATTCGGATTCCCAGGGTATCAAGCTTAGTCTACTGAATCGCCTTTCTCAAGTCAGACACAATTAACCTTCTTCTGGAAAAAAAAAAATAATTTGCATGTATCTTTAAGGTATTGCTGCCAGTTCTATCTTCAAGAGGCGCACAGGCAGAATCAGAGTCAGTAAAACTGGAACTGGGAGGGTATTTCTATCCATCAAATGCATTTGCAAAGGGCTATACTCGTATATAAGCACTTTCTTGGAGTTATAAAAAGTTATTCACTTCCATCATTCCCATCAAAAGATTGCTTTTGAACCTGAATCTTCTGATCATTTAAATTTTCCTCTGACTTTAAGTTTTTTGGCTCAGTATGGACTAAAAAAATTCCCCCTCCTATGTTTTTCAGCTGATATTTATGTAGAGAACAAGTAGTTCTCCTCTCTGCATATTGTCTGAGCCACCACAGGAGGAGGGAAAAATCACCTGAGTTATCTTTCCACCACAGAAATTGGTATTACAGAAGGTACACTTCTACCTGCCCAGTCTGAAATGCCTTTCTCATGCATAAATAGTGTATGGAGAACTACATGTTCCAGAATGGAAGCGGGGACTGAATTTAGGCATCTTGAAAGTGAGACCAGGGAGAAACCCTTCTGGAATTCTGCTCTCCGAACCTTGGACACCTATATTCTGTTTAAATGCCTCTAGTATGTCTAAAGGATTCAGCTGCCTCAGTGCATACCCTTTCATTTTTTACTCTTTCATTTTCTCCAGTGCCTCCAGTGCCCTCATGATCCTTCAGCTCTTCGTGCATGATATTTAAATTGTCCTCATCATTTAAGAGTGCCTTTCAGATCTATGTTATCAGCAAGTTGAATCAACAGCACTCCTACTTTTAGTGCTAAGCATGAATGAACATACTCAATAATATAAGTTTAAGAGTTGATATTGATGTGTTGGAGAAACTCTGCAAGAAGAGTTGCCTTTTCTAGCCCTTTCAGTCCAGCCTGGGGAGATCTCTCCCAGATCTATATTCAAGGTACCTTTTTCACTCATTTTTCTTGTGACCCTGTATCAAATGACTGTGCAAACCAGGCAGATAAACACTCTGCTACATTTCCTATGCACTCAGACCGGCTTGCCATGAGGTAGAGCTGACAATTTATTGGGCACAGACAAAACAGCAGAGACCATGAGCTTCTAGTCTTTGGTTTGATCTAATATACTTTAGCAACATGCAGTGTAAATGATGTCTACATGCGGGCATTACTAATGAAGTTCTGTAGTGAAAGTCAGTAGTACCTTGTCACTTCTTTATTGAGTAACCAAGACTGTTCTTTTATAATTTGGCAGAATAATATAATTCAGTTATCTAATACAGAAGAGACTTTGAAATCAGTATATCCCTTACTTTTACTTAGTTGCTTAAAAAAAGGAAAAAGAATAAATTTTAAAAGGAGCAAATAAAATGTTGGGAAAGAGGAAAGATCCCACAGAATTTTCTCACGTGGAAAAAGGAGTTAAAATCAATTTTCATATTTTAAAACCAATCTATTTGAAAGGAAAATTTTAAATATTTTCCTTCCAAAATGTAAACCCAATTATCTACATTTTTAAAACATTGAAAAAATTTAAATTTAAAAAAAAAATGTGTGTATCAGAAGGCTGATGGTGGCAGAACATCACTCAAAAGAACAGACAATTTTGGATTGACTCATTGTACTCTTTAGAGAATAAAATATACAAATGAACACTAATTTCCCTATCTTCTATTCAGAAAGGACTGCAAAGCTAATTTTCTTTCCTCCAAATTACTGTCTCAATTGCAGTACCCCAGCCCCACACCCTTAAATCATGCTGAGCTGGGCTGAATTGCTGTTAGAACCCTACCCGTGTGCTCTAGCAACTGAACAAGTCAATGTCAGTGCAAGTCCACTGGGACCAGTACTGGTGGCACTACAGCTCATGCTGAAGGAAGACTTGAAAACCTGTTCAACAGAGAATGCTGAACTGATTTTAACGTAAAATCTCTGCAAGTAGGCCAGTGGCCCAGTTCTTTCTTTGCCCATTTTCTGTTTCCAGGGAAAGAGAAAGTTGTCTCATACTCAAAAGCCTCCTGGGTTGAGATCAGTATAAAAACTATTTTCAGTCTGGCTGCTTTCTTCAGCCCTGTTTGAGAGATACGACCTTCAAGGTCTAGCAAGGGTTATAATCGGAAGAGAACTCATTGG
The DNA here is from genome assembly GCA_033556795.1 of Tapera naevia. NCBI lineage: Eukaryota > Metazoa > Chordata > Aves > Cuculiformes > Neomorphidae > Tapera > Tapera naevia. Next base: position 19,488,507 of record JAUMJJ010000036.1, on the reverse strand, counting down.
AAAACAAAGAAACCATTGTTTAAAGAATCAGTATTCTTCATTTTACCAGAAAAGATCCAAGTTCTAAATAAGCGCAATGAGTTGAAGCTCATGCTGACACCTCCATAATTAAAGTATTCCAGCATCAGGTGCTTGGCTTTTTGGAGAGGAGCACAGGAAGAAAGACAGGAATAACATCTAAACAGCCTGAAGGAAGACAAATGACAGATTCCATTATTTTCTGTGGCTATCTCCAGTATCGTAACCTTTTCCTTATCTTGGTCAACACACTCACTCTGAATTGAATGAGAGTAAATTTCTTTTTAATACTTTGACAAACTGCAGTGTTCTGTACAATAGCAGCAGACCTTGTATTCACAGCTGCCCTTAAAAATCAGTTACTTCTATTTTTCAATACTTGTCATCAATCATCTATGCTAATTGGCCAAATATATGGCACTCCTATAGTGTATTAAATGTCCCAAAATAACTAATGAGAAGCCTTTTATTTCATCTGTCTCAAATGTAAGTGGTATTAGAATAAGAAAGTATTTCCTTCTCTGCCACTGGCATTCAATGAATATTTATGATGTTTTTCACTATATTGCAGTGATCTGACAACGTTGAATTCCAGCTAGAATGAGGATACAGCACTTAAAAGGAAGTCCTACTCTCTTTCTATCAGTCATAAAAGGAATTCATAATTGCAAAACAGCTAATGCAAACAATTGCTTCTCAAATTAGATCCTATTTGAAGCTGGAAAAGGAATTTCTTAACTTGGAGGAACAACTATCTTTAAAAACACTAATAACGTGAAACCATTTATTAAATATTTGTATATTTATTTTATGCATAGTACTAATACTGAATGATCAAACGTTACATAATTAATCAACAAGAAATCAATCACTGCAATAATGGAAATGATATTAGCATATAAATTATCTTTTTTTTCAAAAGTTTAGAATACCCTTATAATGAAGATACTGTTATATCAGACTGTTTTTCTGACGATATTAAAACAAGTCAGCTTCCCTGAAAAGGCCATATTGATGTGTTTCATGGTAACAAAAAAAGGTTTATCCCGTGGAGAGGAACTTGTAGGGAATTATTAGGAAGTTTCAGTGCAGATCTGGGTATCGGGTGGTACTGTTGGGCTATGTTACCGCCCAAGTTAGGTAAAGGAATTTATGCAGCACTGTTTTTCAGTCCTATTTCACTCTCTTCTATTACCAGCCATCAGTGTGCCAGTGTGCATTGGTAAACCCTGGAGACAGAGGGCTTCATCTATCAGGATTTTCCTTTTTTCTCATGAGAAATCTTCCCTCTGCAATGTGACTGGGTGACTATACAGGAAAAGTGAGACATTTGCTAATGAGTATGTGACTTTTTTCACTCAATGTATTCAAGAGAAGGAATTTTGCTGCTAAACCCTGACAATAATTTCTGTGGCTCGAAGCCGGGAACAATTTCCAGTGCTCTCTGATTCATCTCCCAGGGCGTACACAGTCTGTCCTACTGATGAAGACATAATGTTCATATTCTTGCCAGGGCATGTTCATACTCTTGAAGAGAGACACAATGTTCATACTCTCACATTTTAATAAACTGAACTTTATTTTTCTCCCTATACAGTGGCGTGCTCACAGGGAGTAATGGGTTCAGTGATAAAGTTGCTCCTACTTGCAAAACTTTTCATATCTAATTCCCAAAAGACTATCAATATACTATTTAAAGGCAATGTCTGGGGAGGAAATTCATGTCTCTAGTCATTCTAGTCCGTGTTTGATCAACATAACATAGAAAATATCTGGTATTCTACTGACATCAGTGAAGTCTAATTAATACAAATTTCTGTCTCAAGACAGCATTTGTCTTTTCTTTTTTGTCAAAATGTGTCAAATGATGACTATTTTTACCTAGAACATGCTCTACTTATTAAGAAAGACCATAATCTGGAGGCTTCCTGAGCCTCTAAACCTCTTTAAGATTCATTCTTAGAAGCCAAGCCACTACTCACTGCACTGAGAATTTTTTCATGGAAGTATTCCCAGGGAAAATAATGAGCTAAACAGTTCAGATCACATCTCAGCAAGAGAAACTTTCTTATTAACTGCTCTCAGTGAGAAGGATGAGACTTTTTATTGAGTATGTGGACTATCAGGTTAGAAACCAAGCCATCTCACCATGCCACAGTAAATTATCAGAGCCTATCAGAGAACATCACTTCAGGCTTGACTCGAGTGCTGCCTGTTCAGGGTGCAGTATCATAATTCTCATATGGCAGCCCAACTACTGCTGCTGGGTTACTTCACTGCACATGAGAAAAAACCTTTGTGTGTGGCAAGGAAGCAGTTATTTTCAGACTCTCAGTTTCCACCAGTGATCAGTATACGGTCCAGCATAGTAGGTTTGCTGATTTTATAACAGTGAAAAAGAAACAGTAAGACAAAAGAGTGGAGAGATGAAAAGCAGGCCTGAAACAACAGGAGACACTTTTCTTTAAGATGAATCATCTTTCCTTGTTTCATATCCTGGATGGCTAATCTGAAGAGAATTATGACCTCTTCTGCTGAAGGAAACAGTACCATCTGGCTTCTAAGCAGGCCTTATTTTTTCTTATTTTCACCTCTTTTAGCAGCACAGGAACATATGGCCTTAGAAAAACTGATGGCTTGTGAGCCACATCATATTTAAACTTATACTTAACCTTTGCTCTACAGTGGAAGCAAGTCAGGTCAGGTTTTGTTTTTTAAATAGATTGTAAAAACAGTATTTGCCAACAACTTCTACAGCTTTAAGGTACAGCTTTCCTACATAACTAGTATGAACAAGCTTCTATGTTTCACCTGTTACTTTATAACTCTTGATAAACTATTTTTGGGTTTGGAGTGTTTTTTTAAAGTGATTTTCACTACATCCAGACTGGCATAAGTAGAACATAAAAATGTCAACAATAGCATTGTCAGTAGTTTTGGAGAGAATTTTGACACATTCAAGTTTAGATGAAATATTTCTTAATTTTATTGTTAAATGTCTGCAATCAGTGACTACAAATGCATGCTCATTACTTTAGAAGTACTATACAGTAAATATGAGAATCACTCAAAGGCCTTGCATTGCCTTTCTTAACAGTAGAGAGAGAGAAATTGGGCATACTGTGTCAGTAAAGGCATCCTTGTTATTGTCTCTTAAGAGACTGCAGAGAGGAAGGCAGGGGAGAGTGCCAGCTCTTTCCACCTATATTAATACTATCTTCCTGCAGTTAGTTACAAGAGTAAGCTAATGAAATAGGCAGGCTTCAGGAACCTGGACTGCGAAGTAGTCAATGTTTACAATAAAATCAGGTAGACATAAGCAAACTAATACACAAACTAGAGGCAATGAGGAAAAATGGTGCGGAGGAGAAGCAAAAGTGCCTGTGTCTGCCCGGTTCAAGCTTTGCAATAACTTAGATTGAGAAAACTCCTATCACTTACGAACACTGCCACTGCAGAAAAATGTGAATTAATGAAGGGAAATTCAGAAAGCCACAACACAAAAGCAGCTTTTGCCAGCATCACGCATGTCAAGTACTATTTCCCCTCTCAGATCACATCATTTAAAACAATGGCCTATTCACTGCCACATCACTTAATGTACACATTGGTAGAGGAATTTAAATCAAATTAAGTGCAAAGTGATTAATGTCCTGGGGAGGATTAAGATCTCTCCATCTTCACAGAATGGTTGAATAACAAGTAAAAAAGATATATTACCAACAATACTGGAAGGATTCAATCAGTAAGAAAAAAGCCTTTTCATTAAGGTATAGCAAAGGTAGTTAAAGAAGAACTATAGCAGGAGAAGCAGATTAGATCTACAGCACAAAGGAGAGAGAGATACGACTTTAATATAGACTTCAAGCTTTGGTCATGACCAGAAGAATTCTGTTGCAAGTATAGAAAAATGAGCAGAAGTATCATCTTGGAGTAAAAGAGAGATGGTAGTAAAGATCAAATTCTATATGCAGGGCTTCAATGCTGTGCACCACAGCATCTGCTTTGTCACTCTGCAAAGCTAACCATGCACAATCGATTAACCATAATCAGTGTTTAAGTCAAATAGATACTGTAAGTCTGAATTATGAATGTAAACTGTGCCTTATTTTGGCTAGCAATTATCAAAGGTTAAAGGAACATGAACCTAAAGTTGCATTTAATTAAAAGGTTGTGGATATTACAAGTAACTTCTCATTATTGTAACCGAAAGACAAGTGAAACAGCAATAACAGAACACTGTGACTGTAATAGAGCTTAAATATTTTATGATGATGACTTAATTCTTTTTACAAAAATGGAGAAAATAATTTTACTTTGGCAGAGAAAGAGAGCCATGCCTCTTTTTGTTTCCTAAAATCTCATTAGAGCATGAGGAGGTTGCGGTGTTTCAGAATTTTTTACTTGGAAATTCATTGCTGAATGATATTATTCTAAGGGGATTTAGAACAGGTTCTTCCCTGGTTACTATCTCCTATGTAGTGCCTGGTGTTACCGAGTATTTTGGAATGCAGTCTGAGAAATGGCTAGCATGAAAGACACAGGAGAAAATAAGGTTGTTGTGTTGTATTTGGATTGCATCGCATAGAGCTTCATTTTGTTACTGACTGAGAAGAGCCCGTGATTTATCTATTTTAAAAAGCATTTGCAGATCTCAAAGAATAAAGCCAACCTAACACTGAAGTTATTATTGTAATTTTGTTATCTTGATTTGATATTCCTATTTATAACTTAAGATCACAAAATATATGCAGTGTGCAAAAGCTGAACGTGGTTTATCTCTGCTAGCATGGTAGTTTGGGCATATCGCTCAGAGAAGTGAAAAGCATGTCACAAACTAGATTTTCAGCCATGACAAGCCCCCAGGCTGCAGCATGCATTCATTGAAAAACCTGTCTGACATGCCTTTAATTTCACTGAGATGCACATTAAAAATTGTATAATACATTTTTTTATAACGAGTTGATTCTCCCTTACTGTTAGTATTTCTGATATTGTAAAAAAGTTCCACAAAGAGAGGTTACTAAATGTTAACTTTATGGGGGAAATGTTTCTTTTACTTGAATACAACCTAACTTGCAAAACCAAGCACTTACTCTTTCAGGACTTTATTCCATACAGCGCTTCACCAGCCCACATGCTTAATATTCATTGTGCTCTTAAACACTTCACATAACCATAGCCTAAGAGAAAGACCAGTACAAACAGTCTGAAAGCCTCAGGGAAAATATTTTTCAGAAATAAAATATGAAACTCAGCTATTCTGCCCCTTATATTCTTAAGCATCTATATTAAGAAGTCGAGAAAGAATATTCTACGGTTTTTAACATTTGGTTACACGTTACAAGTTCCCTTGATTTACAGTTGAGAAATATGCAGTTTGACATTTGTAAATGGCAAATAGTCAGGATCTTCCATATTTATTTTATAATTTTTATGGAGTTCTTTCTAATACTACTCTTTTTTAGCACTTATTATGGGGTGAGCCTTTGACCAATTTACCAAGTTAACAAAATGCTTATCTAAAATACTCTGAATATATAAGGCGGATAATGTGATTATCAGAATATACTTGAAGTGCATCATCCACTTCCCTGTGGAAAAAACTCCACAGATTTATTTCAACCAGAAATACAATACAGTATGCCTATGTTTAAATACATGTTGAATAATAAGTTGCAGAGAAAATCAATATTCTAGGTGCTTAGCTGTATCTGAACTTGCTTGATCATTTTTAACAGCTGACATTTACTCACTGATGCACCATACAAATATAGAAATCTGAACTGCCCAGATCTTAAAAACCCCAAAATATTAAAAAATATAAAAATATAAAAACCAGATCTGAAAAGAAATAATTAGCAAGGTAGTTACAACACTTTCCTCTCTTTCCTCCTTCCACGTATATGCTATCTGCAGTAACAGCTACAGAAATGTATGTCCAATGACTCAGATGCCACTACTTAAGATATAAGAGAAAGCATTCTTAATATTCATGATCTATAACACTTATCCAAATGTTTTCTGAACCGCATCTACAGGGACTTCTGTTCCCCCTGCCACAGCTATTCCTGCCGCCCAAGAGCAAGTGGCATGCATGCTAAAGTGCTCTGGTCAAGGTTCTCTCCCCTCTCTCAATGGGTAGGAGTTGCCTCAAAGTGGCAGAAATAGTCCTTGCTGTGTTCCTTGGGAAAAACAGAGCTAACGTGGAGAAAAAGCTTAGTTTGGTCTATTACACTGTTAGGAAATACCCACTAAATGATGCTTCTCTTCCTACAATTTCACCTTACTTTCTGCAAGAGGGAAAACTTGACACTTACACACACAGGTTTCAAACATCAGGATGAAAACTGAGCACTGAATCTTTCCCAGAATACTAATCGTAGCCCTTTGCTCCATATAAAATAACCTGCATCTATAACACAGAAACTATCAGAAAACCTCACTCAGATACACAGAGAACCAAATTTCCATAGCACCACAGTCTTTGCATTCAAAGAACAGGCTATAGGATAAATCCCGTTAAAATGAGTAGCTTTAAACCCCCACAAAAACTTACAAAGCGGGAAAACAATTTCAGAGTTTACAACGGAAAGGTCCTTACAATAGCTTTGTGATGCAGGGCTACACACAACTCACAACTATCAGTATGCTGTGTTGCTTTGTTTTGCACTCATCCAAGGCACCAGCAAATAATTATTCCTCAGCTGTACGTGTAGCTTGACTGATTTACTTCTGGATGGAATTTAACTGATCTCTGTATTCTTCAGGTTACTGGAGGCAATTTATATTTTTAATCCCCTATCAGATTTTGTGTATCATAATTGTTTTTTTAAACTTTTGTCCTGCTTTAATACCAAGGAAATGGGCACAATGGAGAGGAAACTGTGCAGCAAGACACCAGGAAAAGGCTTTCAATTTTTAAAAAAGGCACCTGAAAAAAAAAACCTTCAGAGACGTGATTAGCACTCTTTGAAAAGTCAATGTTAAGAAAGTCTAACACTTCCAATCAGAAAATAGCATTGCAGCCTCCTTTGGAGATACTCACATGCTTCTCTGGTACGCAGCAAACATCTGAGTTCAGCAGAACAAGAGCCTCTGGGCTACAGAAGTTTACCTCTGTCTCACAGAATTCACATTCAGCTGATATGTGCATTTCTGATCACTGTAACTTCTTCTCCCCTTTGTTACTCTTGAAGAACATTTTAAATGAAAATGCTCAACGTGAACATGCTGAGGCTGTAGCCCCACAGTCACGAGGCAGATACAGCACCATCACCACACTGTATCAGAGAGGAAGTTGAGCAGCAAAATGCAGGACTAGAAAGCCAGGTAAGAAAAGACAAGATTCAACAAGCTATGCCTTCCTGGAGGCACTGCATGGAGCAGGACCCCATCCTTCATGAAGGGTGGTTGAGAGAAGAAGGGAGAATTGCCAGGCTCTTGGCTGCTGTCTCTCACTCCTGAGACAACATTCTTTGCAGTCTCTAGCTGTGGTTTTTAGCTCTGTATATTTTGCAGCAGTGATAATGATGACTGCTTATGCACAACATCATTCTAATTACGTGACCAAACACAACTAAACTGCTGTCCAATTCAGCAACTAGGATAAATGAGGCAGAATTGAAATTACACAGGCAGAAGAATTTCACCAGAACTTTTTAGGGCACAAATTACAAGGTAAAAAAGGGGTAGAATTTACAAGGTATAAAATAATCTATAACTGTGTTTTTCAAAGTTTTCCAATTAACAGGTTGGTCCCTATAGAGCTAATTTATGCCTGCTGATATTAGATCGACAGAAGAACACCCATATGTCATCCAACATAGATGGAAAACCACTATAGTTTTTGCTTAGCTTGAAATACAGTATGCGGTCAACACTTTCCTCAAATCATTCTTTATATTCTCTTGATTTGTGTTGATTTACTCTCGAGAATTCTTCAGTTTGTTAGTATTAGAGTGGCACTCAGAATTTTACATGTCACCCTACAGCACACAGAGTGTTCTCTGTAGTGACAAGGAAACAACACTGGACAGCTTCATTTACATGATCTGGGATATCATTTAACCTTAAGTTCATTCTTTGGGCTTAAGTTGTGTTGGTTTGGTTACAGGTGGGTTGTTTTTCATCTAAATTACCTATTATTACACCTACTGATGTCACATGAGGGGCATGACACTGCAACTGTCCAGATTATGCTCAGAGTGAAGGGTCACTCAGCCAAAAAGGCTTGAACACACATAAGCTAGAGATCTGGGTACAGCTTTGCTTATTTTAGTCACATACAAAAGGCTTAACATTGTCAAAGCAATCCAACAAGTTCTTGGATGAGAGGCAGAAAGAGAGACAATATGAGAGACAATAAAATTTCATGAAGCTTTGGGTAGATGTTGGAAGCTGGATATGTAAAAACATAGATACTGTTAAGAGTATCAACAACACAGAGATGTGTGAAATTCTCTTTAGACCATGCTCTAAAAGAATAAACTGATTCCCAAAAGTGGTCAGAGGGCATGGTTATAATTTTGGTGTATTTGAGATATTAAAAATCACAGAACTGGGAAAACTATTGTCACACAAAAAGATTCAACAAGAAAAGCACGATTTGGCTAAAAGAGTTAATAACAAAATGACAGAGCAGTCTGCTTCCTCTGTAGTGTTTTGGGTTCATATGTTGACATACTCAGCTGTCATTACGGACCAGGTATAAAGTTGGTAATAAGACAGAAGGCAGGATCTTGGGATTATTTTTCTAAAACTTATGGAACAGAATTATTGTCCAGATGAGGGTGTCAAAAAAAAAAAAGGAACAAAAAGGTAGCCTACTGCAGTTTGCGAAGTGCTGCTTCTCGCCGCTGCCTCTTTTGCCACATCAAGTGTGAAGCTGAGGCTCAGCACAAGTAGAGCACACTATCCTAGACTGAAGAGGCTCCAACAGGGGCTTTGCTGCACTTCCTGCCTCCTCACATTGCACAAGTTCTTACATGTGAAGGTCTCCACAGGGAAAATCCTACCGTACCGTATACACTACTGAAGTGCAAGATCTTTGATGCATTATGACATCTTAAAAAAGAACACTATCATCTTAATGTTGCTTTATCAGAGGCTAGGTAATTAAAAGAACATTCTTATCACCAGCAACCGTTGAGGCAACAACTTTCTATGAGAGGATGGTGGGGAGAAGAGCAGAAGGCAACAAAAATATGTCATAAAAAATGACTCCAAAAATACTAGAGAAGTATTCAAAAGTGTACTGTGCACTTATCTACAATAAATGCCATTATAATACTTTAATTTTCCTCTGTTTCACTAAAACGCTTGCAGGTTTCAAGAATCCTATTTGCAACTAGAGCACCTCTCCAAGGAAGAAAACTAGTTCATCACAGAAATCATGACTGCTAGAAAAGAGGAGCAGTGATGTATGAAAATATAATCCATTGAACATCAGACCTGACAACCTCAGAGCATCTCCAGGCTAAGTCAGCTAATAACACCATTTTTAACATTACAGGTGGATTCACACTCAGCAAAATGTTATATTCAAGTTAAGGAATAAATTTGCCTTGAGCTGTCATAAAGATTAGCAACAACAGAGTATGTTAATTGATGAAGCCAAAATCTGAGAAGCACTGAGATTATGAACACAAAATTAATATAGAATTTTAAAATTTTAATTTTTTTTTGCTGGTCAGAAACCAACAATTTCACATTGAAAATAATCCCCAAGGGAAAATTTTGCTTTTAAGTGCACAGAAAAATTCACACCAGGCTAAATTCTAATTCGTCCAACATCAATGCGGGTCACTTTCATTCAAGATAAAAAAGGCTCTTTTAAAAGCTTTTTAAAATTGACCACTGCCAGTGTAAAATAGATGAAAACAGAAGATAAAATAAAGTCTGCCATGCAACTATTCAGCAACGGAGAGAAGCAGTCCAATTAACCTAAATCAACAGATTTTTGTAACTGTGACATAAAAATTATCAGAAAAATGCATTTCTTTTATTTCTTTTCTTAAAGTATCCAAATCAGTGATGTGAAGGATTAAAATAAGTAGCTCAGAACTAATTTTAGACTTTATAATTTCTTTCCTGAATGAACCTACCTTGAGGTTTCCGCATAATTGGAATTATATTTATTATTTGTATGCTTTAATCATTCTCTAAGCACTCAATACTTAATACAAAGGAAAACAGATATTGAGAAGATTTTACAGTAGTATGATTATAGCTCTTCAAAGAACGGCAGAAATGATATTCTTAAGATTTTCACAAACTGGCTTATGAATAGTCTTCCTACTGCTTCAACCTTCATAATAGTATCTGTACCCTCTGAGAGATTTCTCCTTTATCTTTTTTCCATATTTTTATTTCATAACACCAAATATCTGATGCCTAGTTAAGAATTACACTGTTGTGGCAAAAGAATATATGTAATGAGCCTAACCAATCACTAAGATATTCAGCATTTCTTTGATTTACATGATCTGCATTAGAAGTTGCAGCCTTTTACAGGCATCACTAGATGTTACTTTTTAAATTGCTATACTCCACCACATTATTTCAATTGCTCACAGTTATTTGACATCTGAGACATGTAATTTCACATAGTACACAATCGAAAGGCATTCTCCAAATGTGCTTGAACAAGCTCTTGTGTCTAGTCATTCATTACTAACTTACAGCACTACAACTGATTAGCACTCTTAAAATATATATTCATTAATTCTAAAAAGCATTTCAAAAGAACTTGTTTCTAAATTTTCTGTGAACCAAAAGGATTTCAGAATAACATTTTAAATTATATTCTCAAATTATTTACTAAAGCAGTTTTCTAGATAAGAACCTCCCCCTGCTCACGAGGAAATTAAAAGAGATTTTCCACTGACTGAAACAGGAAAAGGATCAAACCCATAAAATCTTACTATACTTTACCTGTACAGTGAAACAATAATAAAATGCAATGTGTAATAAAAGAGGTAAGAAAAGTAATACTAAAATTTTGCATCTTTTTGGCATTTATTGTTCCAGAAGGGTCCTGGTATAAAGCTAGTAAGTAATAACTTCCTTATCCATATGAAATCTCAGTGAGACTTTTAGGTACACAGAGTGGTATTACCAGAGCTGGAACCATCCCAAGGCAGCAGGGCTAACATCTGTTCTCATGGAAAATAAATCTATAATACCCTTCAGCACTCAGGAATTCATTTTTATACTACTTCTGAAATATGTTATCTCTAAATTCATAGTGATTTTTAACTCTAGAGCCATGACTGAAAGTTATTCAGATCTTAAACTTTAAGCTAACTCAGATACTTCTGCAGTGCTCTCTTCTAGAAGGGAAGGGAGATACATCAGAGGTAGGTCTGAGGAAAGAGTTTGCAGATTTAGGTTGATGCACAATAACTAATCTTGCTTCTCCATCCACTGTGCATACCAAGAGAATATGCTACAAACGAAGGCTGTACTGTGTTTAGTGTATTCTATCCCCAAGCCACTGGGCAACTGAGGGCTTGGAAGCATCCATGGAAGACATCTTTAAAAGATGATTTTGCTTGTCATTTCAAATGGAGATACAGCAGATAGAACCAGCAGCACCCTGAAATTTACCATCCATCTTTTTTTCTTCTCTTAGTGAAACCAAATGTAGTAATAACTATACCACTGAAAAACAGTCTTACTCTGGAAGATCTGTAATTCATAGATTTTTGCCTACAGTCAGTAAAAACTCGCCTGAAAGCACAGTTCAGCTGTGCCTGTACCAGCCTGTACTTGTTTGATTCACACACATATGGCCAAGTAACCATAAAAGAGCCCAGCTGGCTCTTCAGGACCATCATGCTCTGTCTATTAAACACTTACATATCCCATCTAGTAAACACATGGCCCATGCATGTATGTCTATATCCGCAGATATTTCTATGAAATTAATATAATGGAATGAAACTGTTCGTGATCTACTCTTTAGTAAGGACAGTAAAATCAGTTTCCAAGAAAAGCATAGTCAGGTAAGAAGATTTTCATTAAGATCTATGCACTGTAAAACAAATCAGAACAAGAACAAGAGGCGCCGGAGACTGGAAACTCAGAACTGTTCAGCAATACAGATTATATGAAAGCCTTCCAGGAAATCTTTTCCTTTCCCATTATATTCTCCTAAATACTCTCTCTCCCGTAGTTTTCCTTTCCAGACTCATTGTTGCTAAAAACGGTGCAGTGGGCCTACAGGCACAACTATGGATTTAATTCCTCTCCCAGGGCCTCCCCATCCAGTTCTCAAACCCTGTTGACTCTTTATCTATCCTGCTATACTCAAGATATTTCTCTCTTGGGGAAGGCACAGTCAGTTTTTCTTTACAGGAAATAACACTTGAAAGGGGCTTGAAGTAATTTTAACCTGTGCTATGTAACACAGCACTCAAGTTGTTTGCTAGGTTATTGTATTAATTGACACATTATGTGCTACAACAGCTACTAAGAACTGCATCAGATCCCAGGGCAAACAAAGCACCTGAGACTTCCCCTTCTCCATCATGTTTCACTTTCCTTCTGCATAACCCTTAATAGCAATACTTTAGTCCTTCCTTGGGAGGTTACCGTTGCAGTTTCAGTGAAATGGCTAAATTTCACCAACAGAAAATTAGAAGTTTGCAATTTTGACACCACCACACACCTGGCACCACGTTTTCTATTTGGGATTACAATTGCAGGAGAGACCATAAAACCAGTTCTCATGGCGTGTAGTGCAAATCTTTACCTCCTTTCCACAGGCTTGTATATGGAGAACAGACATGTATACTCTCTTGCTGATACGGGATCATCAACAGAGATCCACACTAATGGATTATCTGCCTTTAATTGCCAGATACTGATGTGATTTGAAGTCACAGTAGAGGTGGATGGAGTTACTCCAAGTTTTATATTAATTTTCAGATATGATATTTCATTGATACACTTACTGCAAGAAGGTCACTTCTCCCTAAGTGTCCGTAAGATTTTATCCTATCACAGTTTGTCAATAGGTAAATGAATAACATTTCCTATCTCTTGTCAAAAAGAACTTGATGAAGCGAGCTACAGGGCTTTAGTGCCACAGAAGACAGTAAGTAACATTTTTTCCTTCTTTTTCTACTACATACTGAAGGTGTGTCAAAGGAACACTTTACCTACCTAATACTTCTGCCTAAGTAGAACAAAAAACGCCATCAGGAAAACAATCTTCTACTTCTACAAGACATACCAGAACTTATAGTTCCTATGTTGCTTGTCCAGCATGTACAGACCACGCCCTCTTTCAGTATTTTTTTTTTAAATGACTCTCTGCATCAGAGTCAGATAAAACCAATTGACAGGGAAAGAAACTGTTTTGGGTACTCTCCTTAAAACCACTGATACCCTCTCCTACTTTAACTGCTGATCTGGAGCAGGGCAGAGCTTCCAAATTCGGTAAATTTTATTTTTTCTTTATTCTTTCATCATCAAACTTCAAAGAATACAGAAAAGAAAATCAGAGCAAAAGAAAGCAAAATGAAAAAGATAAAACAAATGCAGATTGGAACCAAGCAGCTACAAAACAAATCACACTTCAGTAAAACCACGGTGATGGAACTACTAAAATGTGCTTATTTCTTCAGAAGCCTGAAGGAGAATTAACCTATGAAGCACAAACCTGAACCACAACTGAGCCAACACAATCTTTATTATTTGTAGGGATTTCCACTCTTTGTACCCAAAGTAGCAATAAAGCAGTTTCTAGGCCATATTACAAATTATATTAAACACTGTCTAGATAAAGACAAAACAAAATGCGGAGCACAGGAAGCTGAGAAATGTTAATCAGATCTCAGAAAATGTTTCACTTGCTTTTCTGTAAATGTATATTGTCCATTTATTTTCATCAGATATACACCTATTAGTATTAGAATGACAGATGCAGCAAGAAGTCTTCTACAACTTCAGACTAAAGCCTTTTTTATTTCCTACCTACTGTATCTACTAAATCGTCAACTGCTGATTAGCTTGAGGGCTAATCTTGAAATGTCACAGTTCATCTCAGTTTTCACTTTAAAAAGTTAGGAGTTCCTTCTGCATGCAGTTTTACATTGTTGGCAGATGAAAACGTTGGCACCGAATTTTCCTAATGAGCAAACATTATTTATGACCCTGTGCAAACTTGCTGACGGCTTACTTTACTTTAGCAGCTCTCTGTTTTGAGGAGACTCTAAATGAATTGGCAATATTAAGCACAAATTATTTCACAGTATCACAGTGTCATAAGGTTGGAAAGGACCTCTGAAATCATCAAGTCCAACCTATAACCCAACACTAACACCAACACCCACACTAACACCAACCCATCATATAAACCATGGCACTCAGTGCCTCACCCAGTCTGTACTGATCCTACTGTACTGATCTAAGTTGCTCATTTGAGTTGGATAATGGACTCGAAGTCACGAGAAATTAAGGAAGCAAGAAATTCACCACATTTATCTCCACTAGGGAATTCAAGGTTCAGGAAAACCAAAAAGAAACCAAAAAGGCCCCAAGTATTTTTTTTTCCTTCTGCTACACAAGAAACCATCTAACAGCAAGCAAGATCTGAAAGCTCAAAAGGAAACAAAAGACACTAAATTCAGAGTGGTTCATACTTATAACCCACAGGGTCACATGTGAGAAAACCTGAGATCAGTCAACAGTCAGGTGGGGCTGAGCACACGCATGTGTCTACATACATTCGCGAATGTATACAGTTCCCTGTGCACATATTTTGCTAGCTGATTGAACTTCCTCAAATTATCCAATTATGGATGCTAGTGTAAACTTATAATGCTCAAAATTAAGATCAAATAAAATACAAAGGCACATTCAAAAGCATTTCTCCAGCAGAGCTATCTTTATAGAGTTAGGTATAACACTGCACACTAAACCTCCCCTTCACCTTTATAAAATTAAATGCACTTTCAACACACTATTCAAGACTAAAAATAAGTGACTTTATTAAAATCTCTGCCCTCCTCCCAATACTTTTACTATCTGCCCTACCTCAGCCACGCCAACAAAGAAAATTTGACTTCAGGTATAAATAGGTCTTGATGCTTAACTCAGAACTGTTAATGCAAAATTAACTGCAGTAATCAATGGCACTACAGAAATGCTTGTTAAGACCACCTTATGAAGCATAAGTTCACTCTGCTGAAGTCCATACTAATCCCATCTAATTCTCTACCAATTTTTCCAGGATGACATGAAATAAATACTTTCTCCCTGTTCCTATCCTGATGCTGACACCTCCTGTGTTTCAGTGATGCCTGTATAGCACAGTGACTACTGAAGTCTGGAAAGTGGAGGCAAGCTGCTAAAATCAATCTTCAGAAATAATCAGCATCAAAATACAAAATGAACTTCACATCAATAAACATTTTTTCCAGTTATGAAACATGATTGGATCCATTCAAATGTAGGATGCCACGGACAGCATTGAGAGCTATTTCATGGCTGTGGATGCAATTGTGCAGCAGCAATTGTGATGGAATTTTACCCTACTGTGCTAGAGTATCTGATTGACATAAAAGACAAGACAACACTGTATTTAATTTTTTCTCTTCTCCTCTGTAATTCTTTTTCCATTACACACAAATAATACAAGGCCATAAGGATGAGAAATAAATTAACAATTCTGAAGCCTGATTTATAATCTTAGATAATTGCAAAAAAAGCAGAAAACCTACTTAAGCAGCAGAATACCTACTGCAACAGTTACAGGACTTCAAGCATAAACCAGAGAATGGTAACATTCATGACTTCACATCAGTGACAAGGTAAAAGTATTAGAAAATGAGAGGTGAGCATTTTTAAGAATAATGTCACGCTTTCTAAAAAAAAAAAATAAATTTACAATTATCTTCAACATGTACTTATGTACTTGATTTTTCCCACCACTCAGCTACCCCATGAAACCAATGCGATACTTTTACCATACTGAGAACAAATGTGGTATTTAATATCATCCCAAGTATAACCAACTGTTTTTTCGTTTGCAAGTATAAATATTTTTTTAGTTGTAACATACTATGTATCCATCCACAGAATTTAGAAAGTAAAAAAAAAAACAAGGAGAAATGATTAAACAAAAATCCTGCCATTGTCCAGATGGATTTTGATGCTGTGTAATGACTCAGTATCCCGAGAAGCCCTCCTGAAAGACACAGCTAATTCTTCATTACTCATCAACCTTCCAAGTCACACTATGGCAGTATTTCACAAAATAAAGTTAGATTATTTTTCCTTCTCTTTCTTTTCCTTCTTTAGCAAACCCTCTTGCTTTAGGAGAATTATTCTAGCTGGGTAGAAAACTCTCTTCAGCTTTCAAACATACATTATGGGCATGTTATAGGTAGTACACTATAAACCACTGTATAACTGAAATGTAGATATATAGCTATCCCAGAGATTTTGTTTCCCATCACTTTATTACTCTGATTTAATTCAAAGTAGTAACACATCAACAGAGACCTCAACAGATCCTCAACTTCAAATTACCTACAGTGGCTCTACCAACTACATCAGACTCCTTGGACTTCTGAACTGTATCAAAATAAATTGCGTGAGTACTTCTTTTCTTATCTTTCATTTTCTGACACAGGTTATCAGAAAGAATTTGTACTGTTTGAGAAGAGGGATGGATTTAGTAAGGAAACAGGCATCTTGCAGTTTATAAACTATTAGGGTGACAGCATTGTATTCAGTATATCAAACTAGCTTTATATGGATTAAGAAAAGTGGAAAAAAATGTACAAAATCCTTTAAGAGACTTTTGTTTCAATAACTTTCCCATTAGAAAAATAAGTAAGTGCTCTGATAAGCAAGGGATTAGAAAAATGAAAACCATGAAAGTCAAGATAGTCCAAAATCAAAAGGACTCCGATCCTGAAAGCTGGTCATTGCAGACTGACCATTGTAACCATATAATGCCTTACTTGATTTGAAAACAGCCAGCATCAGTGGATCAAACTGCAGAATCAGGACTGCAGAAGGAACCACTTTGCTAAGAGAAGAAAAATCCAGAAAAAGACCAGAAGCTTCAGGACTGTTTAAGGAATAAGTTTCTTTCCAATAGATTTCTGACAGTAGAATTATAAAAAGTAACATCTACATACTGGGTTCCTGATGCACAAAAAGAGGATTAGTCCTGTCAAGTCTTTGGGCAATAGCCTAAACTGTTTTAAAAATGTTGTCTCCAAGGAAAATAAACAGAACAGAAAAAAAGAACAGAAAATTGAAAGAATGGCAATCCTTTTCAAAATTGAAAAGAATCCACAAACCTCACCATTCAATACGATTATACTTTTTATGGTTTACTGTAAATAATTTAAATGAAAATTAATATTGGGCAAAGGGATTTATTATTTATGACATGACAGTGTTTCTGATACCATATCCACAAAATGCATAAAGAAAAATGTCTCTTCTTAATAGATTTTGCATTTTTAGATTCTTGTCTACAGCTTCTTGTCTACCTTCTCCTCTTAACAAACTAACAATATATTTTACTATATCAATGGATGAGTTTTTGAAGATTGATCCAATTTAATCCTTCCTAATCTTTTTTTCCAGAAACCCATTTTACATTTGTCATAGATACTCTAGAATAAAAAAAAAAAGTCTTCTTCCTGTTTATAATAGATTTTTTAAAATAAATTGTAAATTGTTATAATAAATACTTTTTCTAGAAAAAAATATTAAAATGAGATTTGACACTCCAAAACCTAAAACTTGCATTCCAATTAAAGTCTTAAATTAGGTCACAAATGACAGGAATTTATTAGACTGAAGAACAAGAAGTTTAAAAATATTTCTGGTAAGAAGATATTCCTTCAGCTTTCCGAAAATTTCACTGCAAAACCTTTAATATCTGCTATAAAACTCTTCTTCCACACGTTGTCTGGAAAACTTCCTTAATGCTTCTTCTAATTACATCCCAAGAAAGAGTAGCTGGTAAAGATTTTATTCTCTATATGTCTTCCTCATTAAAATTTTTTTGTGAATGTATTATAGGAACAAGAAGTTTGATTCTTGCAACTACCAAATTTGGGCTGTGCAATGTCATGATGATTTGCTGGACTGATATTAAAGAGAAATGTTTCACAAAGCATCTCATACAAACACTACGTGCAGTGAATACTTTTGCAGTAATTTCTTTAAAAAACATTATACCTGAGGGAATAAAGTAAGTAAACACGGTTGAATATGGTTGGTGAAACTGATTCATTCCCTCCCTAAAGGGTGCAGTTCTTATGAGAGGTTTTGCTGGTATCTCTAAAACCAATAAAAAACAGTTTTCTTCATCTTACGGGTTTTGGAGGAGGGGAGGAAGCAGTCAAGGGCAATGAACCAGTGCTGATGAAATCTATCAGTTTTACCATAATCAGCTGCCAAAATCAAAGAGCAGACAAAAAGGCTAAAACATAAAAAGGAGACAAAAAAGAGCTCCATAGCACTATACAATTTCAACCACATTGAGAGATTCTTGGAAAAACTCAGCACAGAAATGCCTGAGTCCCTGCAGAATGTGGTTTATGGCTGCTACTGACTGAAAGTTTTATCAAAGATTCAGTCTTGCTATGGATGCAATGGGGATACTCCAAAACAGCACAATTCTTTTACTGAAACTTTGAGTCAAATGCTGTGTAGAAAGAAAAAAAGTTTCATATCGTACAGGCAATTAGATTCTAGTACTGTCTTGCCTTTTGATTGTTTTTCACTTACAAATCCTAAATTAATTTCAATTATACTGTGATACAAAACTTAGGCTTCTTCAGCAATTAGCAAGGACACCAAAAAGTTGAGCCTGCACTCATTGTTGATGTCTGTATGTAGGCATTTCCCCCTTCAACAAACTTGTGACACGCATGACAATCTTAGTTCTGCTACTTCTGTATATTCTGAGGTTAAATGATATCCAAGACAATTTATATTAACTTGAGGACAAACACGGACAATCTACTGCATAGTGACAAAAATGTTGCCAAGCTTCTGCATGCTCTTGCTGCAAGGTGCTGTCTGAAAGCACTCTCTGCTTGCACCACTGAAATATACATTACTTTGAAAGTCTGAATTCCTTATCTAGCCATGTTGCAGCCCAAGCAAGAAGAGTGTTCCACTATGTTCCTCGTTTGCTGCTATGGGAAACAGTGAAGACCATTCTCCCTGGAATAGGGTCTGCACATCTTTCTTGGTGAACGAGTATGGCTCTGCACACTCCTGAACATATACGAGCCATTAACTTCTGACTGACATTGCTTCAAATATAATAAAGTAATGCAGAAGTTCTAGGGCCACACTCGTATTGTTCATTTTACTCTGCTAAAAACCAGAAACAATGTCAAAAAAAAGATAAATTACTACAAATTTTCAGTGGTGCAACTGAAAACAGAACGTGACCAGTTCTTCTTAAGTCATAGTCAACATGCTTTGTACTTGGCAGTGAAAAAATACTAATTATAAATAAACTTCAATGGCAACTGAAGTATGTTGTAAGAATATCTGAGGTGTACAGCACTGGAATCGGAGACATTATCACACTGTAATCTGTAACCAAAAATAAATGATGGAGGGAAATAAGAGGCGTTTTCAGATCACATTCCAGCTAATCGTCAACTGCTAAAATTGTCACTTAAAAGGCCAGTACAGCTTGCAACACCTTTGGTTTCCTTGTGACCACTCTGAGTTGTTAATTCAGATAACATCCATGCTTAAAAAAACTGAGAACTAAGGAATTCTACAGTGTCATCACCTGGCACCAGACGACAGGTAATAAGAAAGAGTCTCAAGGCAATAACATTCATTTTTCATGATAAAGTAGAACTATGGAAGCTCTGCGGATATAAGAAATACACAATTGTGCTTCTTTTTCAAGAGTATTTAAAATTTAATGCTTGATTCAGCTACTGGCATAAAATCACAAGCCTCCTCCAGCCCACAAGTATCTGTTTAGGACTTACCGTTACTCCGAAGAAGTTGGTTTCATTCATAGCATCCAGAAAAATTTTGCCAAGTTTGTGGTTTGTATAATTAAAATCTTCAATTTTTTGGTGCTTGTTGGTGGCATTCAGATACTTCATTGCTCGCTGCAGGGTTTTGGCAATCACCCAAATTCCATCATACGCATATCCATGGAATTTGCTGGATTGCCCATCACCGCGCTTAGCATTGTATTCCTCTTCATATTGCTGTGGAGTCTGCAGAGATGAAAGACTTTAATTTTACTTCAATGCTTTATGATTTACAGATTTCATTCTGAACCTACCCTTCAAACAGCACCCTCCAATTTAGAGACATGCACAACTTATACATAAAAGGTCACCAAAATAAAAATTAAGAAAGAAACTAAAATTCTCAAAATGTGCTATCTGACTTACAACACTTGGAGGGAGACCCAGGAGACAGAAAACTGAAAAGCAGTTGTTCTGCTGGGCAAACAATTGGCTGATGGATGAGGCTCAAAAGGTCATAGTGAATGGGGTTACATCAGGCTGGCGTCCAGTCACCAGCTGGGTTCCATAGGGATCCATCTTGGGGCCAGTACTCCTTAATATCTTCATAAAGGACATGGATGCAGGACTCAAAGGTTTACTAAGTAAGTTTGCTGATGACACGAAACTGGGGGGGTGCTGTCGACACTCTTGAGGACAAAGGGGCCCTACAGAGGGATCTGGATAGATTGGAGAGCTGGTCTATCACCAACTACATGAAATGTAATGACGGCGAGTACCCGGTTCTGCACCTGGGACACAGCAGCCCTGGATATCCATACAGACATGGGGTGGCAAGAGGCTGGAGTGCAGCCCTGTAGAAGAGGCCTGGGGGTTCTGGTCAATGGCAAGTTGAACATGAGCCAGTAGCGTGCCCTGGCGGCCAAGAGGGCCAACCATGTCCTGGGGTGCATCAAGCACAGCATTGTCAACCAGCCAAGGGAGGTGATTGTCCCGCTCTACTTTGCACTGATGAGGCCCCTCCTTGAGTACTGGGTGCAGTTTGGGGCACCACAGTGTAAAAAGGACATCAGATTACTGGAAAGTGTCTAGCGGAGGCCACGAAGCTGGTGAAGAGTCTAGAGAAGAATTCATCTGAGGAGTGGCTGAAGTCACTTGGTCTGTTCAGCCTGGAGAAGAGGAGACTGAGGGGAAATGTCATAGCTGTCTACTGCATCCTCTGAAGGGAAAGAGGAAGAGCAGAAGTTGATCTCTTCTCTCTGGTGACCAATGATAGGACTCGAGGGAATGGCAGGAAGATGTGTCAGGGGAGGTTTGGGTTAGATATTAAGAAGAGGTTCTTTAGCCAGCGGGTGGTGGAGCACTGGAACAGCTGCCCAGGGAAGCAGTCACAGCCCCAAGCCTGACAATATTCAAGAAGCATTTGGACAATGCCCTCAGACACGTGGTGTGAATGTTTGGATTGTCCTATGCAGGGACAGGAGCTGGACTTCATGACCCTTGTGGGTCCCTTCCAACTCAGGTCATTCTATGATTCTATGCTTCTCTGTATGAAGGACAACTTGCTTGATTTTGCTTTTGTACATAACTTCAGTTCAACCAAAGCAACCAGCATACTGGTGAGACAGAAGACTAGAACAGAGCGTAAGTCTGCATCCCTGCAAATTAGTGGTCTGATAACACTTTATAGAATAAGGCAAATCAAATAAAGTTTACTTGAGCAACTACTTGCCCCATATGAAATTATCTGAGTAGTAATTTGTCTATGTTTTAGAAGTTTTACTATGCTCTCCATGGTGTGCTATCTTATGATGAATGACATTTTTGTAAAGCTGCCTTTCGTGCTCACTCAGCAAGGCATGAAAGACAGATAAAAAATTATGAAAAGCAGCACAATCAGGCATGTTTATGTTATGGTCAAAGTTTGCATGTTTTTTTTCTGTAATAAAATGTTATGTACTTTATGGAAATACCACATGTTTACATATTTAGAACAAACCGCACTACCCATCCCCAATTTCTGAGAGACAAAAATCACCTATGATATTAGCTGTTTGCAGGATTATACTTAAGCATAAAAGTTTTCTATTTCTGTACTCATCTATTTAATTTTACTTGATGCTGCATGTAATATTGCAGGCTATAATTCAAACTTTACTGTGTGTTTAACTGTAATGCTCTTAAAGAGTGAACAGGATGGATTTGAGGCAAGGGACTTTACTGCTTCCTTACCAGGTAGAGAATTTAAATTGATTTCTAAATATTTAAAAATTACAAACCAATGGAAAGGTGAGACTACCCAGGATGACCACCAGCTCTCTTTGTAGAAAAGCCTTTTACCTTCACTTCCCTCCTCAATGCTTTGCTGTGTCAAGACACTGGTGAGACAAACAATGTGTAATAAAATAGTTAGAGGAAAAATACTAACCCTTCCTGATATGGTTTTAGACCTTTTTGAGCTGAGAGGCTCAAAATCCACTCCGATATAACCTTCCATGGCTGCAAGAAGATTTTTGCTGAGACATTGTGAGGAATTAATCCAGGATTCCCACCAAAGGTTTTCATACCACCCTGGAATAATCCACTGATATTTGCTGCCATACATTTCTTCTTCATAAGCCTACAAAGAAAGAAAAACAGAAAAGCCAATAGCCATTTTAATAGACATATTGAACATAAAAATAATAGTTTTCTGTTCATTTTTTGCATTATTAATGAAATTATGGTGTAATTGAAGGATATGCAAGTATTTTAAAGTTTCCAATAATTACTTGCTAACAACAAAGACTCCTTATTTGAAGATTCCTGCCTTTAAAATTCACTTCACAAGAAGAGAATTTATTAAAATCTATTTTGCTTTCAAAAGACTATTTATTCAAAACCAGAAAAATAAAATACTAGATTCTAAAACTGAGAGAGATAAAGAAACATTGGCAGAAAGCACAGCGTTTGCACAGAAAATTCTCCACAATCCATGTTACATGAGTGGTAGGACTAGCATGCTACCACATGCAAACTAAGTTACTATCATCCTAATATAATCCTAAAGATGACATAAAACAGGATAAGGTTAATAAAGAAAACTTGGATCTTAGGCACCATCGAATCATAATGTTGAAAACATGAATTACCTGACTGTGCTAAAACAGTGACCACAGAGATTTTAAGTAAGCAATTTCTTCTGAGGAGCATGAATCTATAGTAAATTGATAAAGCAAGCAAATCTCAGTTTTTTTTTCAGCAATAAATTTCTTCAGATGAAATTCTATATTGTTCAAATACCGTATACAGCCCACTGTACTCCAAGATAATGAGATGATGGTTGACTCCTTTCAATACATACTAGACACATATAGCAAGACACAGAAATACTTTATTATCAGGCATATATGCTGTTGTGCCTAAAACCTGATCTATTCATAATCAACATTTTATTACATCTTGAAGGGTGTTCTAGGATAAAATTAGCAAATTTTATCTCAGATGTTTCTCTCACTGTCTTGTAAGTAGATGTTCTCCTTCTGACATTTCAGCCAGACTTCATTTCAAAGCAACAGGTTTCATGCTTCTTTGGCTCCTAATATAAGCAATACTGGAGATACAAGACATAATATAAAAATTCCAATTTTTAGAAATACACAGTGAAACCCTACAGCTCTTAACTGGAAAACTGCTATGTCTTCACAGAAAATGTTACAGAAGGAGGAAGTTATGAGAATGCAAACAGGACACATTAGTCATTAAGAACATAATCATTTTGAAAAGTATTCCAAAGATCATACCAAAAGCCTGTCATATAAATCAGATGAACAGCAAAAAGTATAAAATAGGGCAGCCTTCTAAATATGCTATACCCGAAGTTAAATTGGGCTTTAAATAGGTGAAGGGTATTGTAATGGTGCCAACTCAGTTCACAAATGTATTGTGCACAAAGCAGATTTTTTTGGCCCCTGGTTGCAAGAGTCTTTGTTTAGCCAAATTCAAATTTCACGCGCTTGTATACGATGCTGCCTGAAAGCACTCCTGTCTGAAATCCAGTGTCTTGTATCTCATATCTTACTTATTCCACAATCCACATAAATTATTTGTCCTTAACTTGCTCATTAATTCTGCCCTTCAAAAAATAGACCAGATTATTTGCTCCTGCCCATCTCTCCTGCTACAGCCATGGTGACACCACATCCCAGCTTAACCTGTGAGGAAAACAGAAATCCCATCGTTCTGATGTCTAAAAGGGTTTCCATTACACACTATTTATCCATGACAGTGAAACCTGTGCTGCTACCAAACAGGTAAAAAGACTGAAGCCCCTGTGGTATGGTGGATGTTGGGATAAGCACAAATATGGGGAGGTCTGGAAGGTTGATTACCTTACATTGCCACAGACCTACCAAGGTAAACGTTATGTGCTTACCATGGTGGAAGCAACCACGGGTTGGTTAGAAACATATTCGGTACCACATGCAACGGCCTGAAATACTATTCTGGGTCTTGAAAAACAAATTCTGTGGAGACATGGAACTCCAGAATGCATTGAGTCAGACAATAGGACTCATTTTAAAAACAATTTAGTGGCCACTTGGGCACAAGAGCATGGTATTGAATGGGTATATCACATTCCAAATCATGCACCCACTGCTGGAAAAGTTGAAAGGTGTAATGGACTGTTAAAGACAACTCTAAAGGCACTAGGCGGAGGAACTTTTAAAAACTGTGATAAGCACTTAGCCAAGGCCACCTGGCTAGTTAACACCAGAGGCTCCATCAACCGAGCTGGGCCTGCCCAAGCAGAATCCCTCCACACTGTAGATGGAGACAAAGTTCCAGCGATCCATCTGAGGGGTATGTTAGGTAAGGCCGTTTGGATTACTCCTCCCTCAGGCAAAGACAAACACATTTGTGGAATTGTTTTCTCTCAAGGGCCTGGAAATACCTGGTGGGTAATGAGGAAGAATGGAGAGATCCAGTGTGTGCCTCTATCCTTGGAGAAAAACTAATTCTGTGTCTTAAGTTGAGTTTTGCAGGAGATCAGACACCAGATGAGAAGGACCTGAGCAGAGCGGATACCGGTATCCAATGATCAAGGCCTTTGACACTGTCTCCCACAGTAGACTCCTAGGGAAGCTGGCAGCCCGTGGCTTAGATGGGAGCACTCTGTGCTGGGTTAGGAATTGGCTGGATGGCTGAGCCCAGAGAGTGGTGGTCAATGGTGTCTCATCCAGTTGGCGGCCGGTCACCAGTGGTGTCCCCCAGGGATCGGTATTGGGTCCAGTCCTGTAATATCTTTATTGATGATCTGGATGAGGGGATTGAGTCCATCATCAGCAAGTTTGCAGATGATACCAAGCTGGGAGGAAGGGTTGATCTGTTAGAGGGTAGGATGGCCCTACAGAGGGACCTGGACAGATTGGAGAGATGGGCCGATTCTAATGGGATGATGCTTAATGAGTCCAAATGTAGGGTACTTCATTTTGGACACAACAATCCCATACAGAGCTATAGACTGGGGACAGAGTGGCTGGAGAGTAGTCAGGCAGAAAAGGACCTGGGAGTGCTGGTTGACAGGAAGCTCAACATGAGCCAGTAGTGTGCCCAGGTGGCCAAGAAGGCCAATGGCATTCTGGCCTGCATCAGGAATAGTGTAGTGAGCAGGACCAGAGAAGTTATTGTCCCCCTGTACTTGGCACTGGTCAGGCCTCATCTTGAATATTGTGTCCAGTTCTGGGCCCCCCAGTTTGGGAAAGATGTTAGGATACTGGAATGTGTTCAGAGGAGGGCAACGAAGATGGTGAAGGGGTTGGAGCACAAGCCCTATGAGGAGTGACTGAGGGAGTTGGGGCTCTTTAGTCTAAAGAAGAGGAGGCTCAGGGGAGACCTCATTGCTCTCTACAACTACCTAAAAGGAGGTTGTTGTCGGGCAGGGATTGGTCTCATCTCTCAGGTGACCAGTGGCAGAACTAGAGGGCATGGACTTAAGCTTCATCAGGGAAAGTTTAGGCTTGATGTGAGGAAAAAGTTCTTCACTGAAAGGGTGATCGGCCATTGGAATGGGCTGCCCAGGGAGGTGGTGGAGTCACCGACCCTGGAGGTGTTTAAGGGGAGACTGGATGAGGCACTGAGTGCCATGGTTTAGATGATGGGTTGGTGTTAGTGTTGGTGTTAGTGTAGGGTTATAGGTTGGACTTGATCTCAGAGGTCCTTTCCAACCTTGTGATACTGTGATACTGTGATACTGTGATGATAAGCCAAACCCTGTTGAGCCGGTCCGGCGCCACACCGCATGTGACTCTCATGACTATCTGAGAAGCAGCCACTAAATGCCAACACAAATATGAAGTGAACCAGCCCTAAAACCAGAACTGTGACTGTGATTAAAGGGCCAAAGATCTAAACTGAGTTACTGTTGGTGGTGATCTTCAACGACAGGTGACAATCTCGAGGACTAAGGGTGGCCAAGTGTCTCCTACCATAGTCAAGGGTAAGACTGTGTTGGCCTCTGTGTTTGCCACCAAGAGGAACTTTCAACTCCACTGTTGGTTGCAACCCAATAGGCGTTGAGCCATAACCAGACCTGGATGTGAGGGATGGTCTCCTCTGTTATTAGAAAGCCCCAGAAAAATCTCCCTGATGACAAAAAAGCCTCCAAGAAACCAAAGTCAAAGTCTGACGACGACTGCTCTCATCAAGACCAATAGAGGGGCCCTGCCTTCTGCCAGGAGTAAGAGAGAGACGAAGAAGATAATTGGGTTTACTGGGCTGGGTGGGTTTGACAGCCTGGCACATTGAATCCTCAGAGATACCGAGCTTGGATAGATACTGGTGTCCCGTGTACTTTAATGCCATTGGAGCGTAAGAGTACGGAGACTGTTTTTGTTTCTGGAGTGACAGGAGGGTCTCAGGAGTTGTCAGTGGCCATCATAATCTTGACAGGAGACCAATGGGAAAAGCATTCCATTTTGACGGGGCCAGAAGCCCCTTGCATTCTAGGTATGGATTACCTAAAAAAAGGATACTTCAAGGACCTGAAGGGGTACAAAACCTGATACAATGTACAAGTGTTGCAATAAAGAAATTATATGGACTAAGGGGAGGAGAATGTAGTGGATTGACTTTTGCAGTTTTCAGATCTTCCTTAAAAAAAACGGCCTTTACAGGCCTTCCTTAACAACGGAGATCAGGATCTACGGAAGTATTCCGTATCTTCCTTTAACATAACACAACATATAAATAAGATGTAGATAAGGCGGCATGCTCTTCTTCTTCTTCCGGCAAGGCTGGGGAGCAGGAGGTCCCTGTGTTGGTCCTGTTTGCTGCTGAAGCCTGCGGAAAATTTTTTAATGGGTCGGATTTGGCTGTCCGGCTCTCCACGGGGGAGGTGATAAGATTTCATTGGTTCTTTACTTTGTTAGTTACCGGGTGTTACAACTGTGCATGCCTGTGTTGTTTTAGTTCCTTTTTGTCCTTTTTCCCACTTCCCTTCCCCTTTTGCATGATATCCTTGCTGCATGTAGTTCTTTATATTTAGAAAATACACATGTATATATTTAGTGTGAGTTTGTTTTTTCTATAGCTTTTTTCCTTTGAAAAGGGGGAAGTTTTGGGAAAGGGGCTTAAAATGAGCATTTGAGAACTTGGGAAAGCTAGCTCAAACCAGCTCACTAGGTCATTCAAGACCTTTCAATGATGTAGTCTCTTTTATTTGATAGTTCTCAAATCACTGAGGACACAGAGTAGTGCTTTTAGAGAAGGACCATTTCTGTAGCTTCCCCTGCTTTATACAGATTAAGGTATCAAATCAAGTGTTGCAAGAAAGTATTGGCTGTGAACTATTCTGAAATTGGAGCTACTGGAAATTTTTCTTTTTGTATAAGCACTTGGGCCTGTTTCCTGCATGAAACACGCCCTAGGATACGGGCAGAAAATTGAAAGTTTCAAAATAGCTATACATTCCATTCTGGAAACAAGGGATCATTCCCAACAAGGTTGCACTGAAACTTTCACATTCTTGCTTGAATTTGGTTGCTTCATCCTCCCCGCCACTCCCTGGCTGCCCGCATAAAAAACCAAACCAAACCAAACCAAACCAAACCAAACCAAACCAAACCAAACCAAACCAAACCAAACCAAACCAAACAAATTCCACCAAAACAAACTAACAAACACTTTAAGAACTGGCAGCTTTTCACTCGAGATCTAGTGGAATGATAGGGCTTGAAGAGTAGTCTGAGGAAGGCAAAAGAAGGAACAAAATCAACTCATCCACAGATGAGCACGACCACAAAGTCATTTTTGTAGTGGCAACAGAGTTGTTAATGTTCAGGCATTTCAGTGTTTGTGTTGCAGAAGACTTATTTCAAGGCACTGCTTTTTCCACCATTTCCTCCTTGTTGATTGTGCTAAATGGAGATTATTTTGATGCTTAAAAGATACAATTCCTTGAAATATGCGGATATTCTTGAACTGTTTAAATGCACACAGACCACTTCTTAAAGGTTTTAGTTTCTAAGACGAAGATTTGTGGCACACAAGAGCAAGGTGAAGAAGGTTTACAAGTGCTTTGTACCACCAGAACACCATAAGGTAGTCATATGTCTTCCCTAATCATTCCCACACACCCTATCTAGGCTGCAAAGCGCAGAATTGCTGTCAAGCAGTCAGGAAACCATCCTGAATATTTTTTGCCCTTATGAGACTAAATTTCTTTTTTTTTTTTTTTTTTTTTTTTTAATTTTCCATGCTTATTTGAGTCCATAAATAGATGCTTATTTACAAAAAAAGAAATTTCTGTAAGAGATCTTTCTATATGTAGTAAACAATTACTCGTAGTTTTTGTAAATGGGCCTACAAAACCCTACCCCTATTGAATTTCCATCATGATTCCATCATGTCAGCATGGACACATCCTATATCCCACCCCTACAAAAATGCCTGTGGACTTAGGAACTGCAATGAGCCTCCAGCTGTTCTTCATTAAAAATCAATAGTGCCTTTAATTCCAAAACAAAAACTCAGCAGTAAAACTCTATCAGCTCAAGTAGAACAGAGTCCACTCCTTTTGTATCAACGGTGCTGATTAAGCCTGGCTTTAGTCATTATTAACGCTTACTAAAAGAGCCACCTAAAGCTCATGCAGTGACCTATGCCTAATAGTCATCTTCCTCAATTGTCTTCAGACAGATAATTGTATCAGCTAGGTGTCAGTCTTGATGGCTGTACTGGATTACTGCTATACCTTAATGATAATATGTTAGAAAAATTCCCACTAACAATTTCTTTAAAATAAAAGTTTCTTTATAACTGAAGCTTTCGTTGTGAAGATGCAATGTCATGTTAAGTCAGTTTCAAATGAAAAAAAAAGATTAAATCTACCCAGCAGAGTTGACTGTTTTGATTGTTGAAGTATTAAGTTGTAAGCAAAATAACTTAATTTCTACTCCATAAGTACCACATTCATCCCACTGAGGTGAAAACAACACTAAAAAGCTAAGATTTTCCATAGAATTAAAATTGTAATCTGCTTTTGAGACTAGTATTAAATGAATAGCTAAGCTTATTTAAATCATCATAGGAAACACCTGCTAACATTCACTTTGGATTGAATTAGTCCTGTCATATTTTTAAAGTTTGCTGCTGAATTAGACTATTTTTTAGTGCATTTATCTTTATGTTCTCTGTGTCTTCTGTGTGTGTGTATTTTAGGCAGAAGAGGAGGAAATAGACAGTCAAAATGAAAATGAGCACATAAACTCCAGTGGATGTCCTGAGGAAACCTCACAGCATCTGACTGTTGAATCCAAAGAGAAAGCTGCAGTGGACTTGAAAGATTTTCCCACTTACACAAATCATTAGCAAATAATATTCAGATTAAAATCACAATCAAAAAAAGGGAAACATCTTATTCTAGTACAATAGCACCTTCCTTTAACAAAACCAAAGCTTTTCTCTGGCTGACATTAGCCACCCTGAAAAATATAGCAGGGAATCACAAGTGAAGCCTGTTTGAAGATACACCTGGGGAAGGGCATTACAAAAATTGACACAGTTAAATTATTGTGCTCTTAGACACACCGCTGCTGGAGTGCATGAGTCAAAAATATATTTTATGACTAATAAAACACTGCCATATCCTAGTGAATTAATATATAAATGACCGACTTTGAACTGCCCCCTCCTGCATTTAGTCTCCTGCTGAAACTCTCATATAAATGCATTTATGCAAGACTAAATACGTGATCTCCCAGATTTCTCTAGGCTCCAGAAAAGTCCACCTTACTATTTTCAACACTAATATACTTTAGAAGCAGCTATCACTTTTTAAACTGCACTCAGCTACAGATGCTTCACATGTTTGTACCGAACTGTCAAAGAGACATCCTCCACCTGAAATCCCTCAGATTAGAGTGGTACAAACAAGGGGACACCTTGCCTCCACAAGGACTTACAGGATTTATTCCCTAGCCTCATAGGTACACAGACTTGGAAAAGGATTGTAGAGGAAGGCAACTTGATACTAAGGGCAGTGGCGTAAGTGAGACCAATCTCTTGTCTCAAGTTCGGTTGGAAGACAGTTCTGACTGGGATCCTACAGCTGGGGAAATACAGCCCAACCACAAGCCATCTGAGGAGGAGCTGGGCTGTGAAAGGCTCATTCTCTCTTCCAGGAATGGAAAAATGGGAGATTATCTCTGTCAATCCAATTTAAATGCTAGAACAAAAAGATCTGTATACAAAGACTGATCAAAGATGAGAAGAATGAAAAAAGAATAGAATGCTTTCCCTTTCCTTTTGGATGCAAACAGATTTTGTTTCTTCCAAATATACTCTACAGTCTCCTTTCCAAATTTTGCCAGCAACTGGAACAGTTGCTGGAACAGTTGCTGAGTATGAGCCAACAAGTGTCTAAGGCACACGTGGCACTCAGATTTTGAACTTCTGCATTTCCTTTCTTTGCTTGGATAGATAACTTTATCTCTCTAAGTGAACACTAAAAAAACCCACGTGAAATTTAAATGCCATCATTGTTGCTTTTCCATTATATTTATTGTCTTCTTGGCTCAGACAGTATTAATCTGTTTTTTTAGACTAAGACTTCAATACCAATTCAAAATTTAGGCCACTAAAATCTGCCTGTCTGGGTTTTGGGTTTGATTTTTCTTGAGCAGGTAAAAATAAAGACCCACATTTTAACTTTGCTATTGTCAATGGCAATCACATTGTGTATGCTTGCAGCAGATTCAAAAACACAGACAAATAGTGAGGATAGGGAATTTTGTCTATGCTGGTCTCACTACATTTATTTTAATTAAAAAAAAATATTTTTTACAAACTAGTATTTGCTTTCAAGTAAAACATGTAAATTGCACAGCAGTCAGAAGTGAATGATAGATGAACAATTAGTAACATTTTGAGTTGCACAAATTATTTGTGTGTGCACAGTTACCATGTATAAGAATTGCTTGAGTTTCATATCCTTTCAAAGCAAAACATACAAAAGTACATACATGCAGACATCACCATCAGAACACAACTCTTGGACAAGATTCAAATCTTGCAGCTCTCAGCATTTGCTGCTACACGAACCAACGTTTACTTGAATCTGACATGAAGAGCTACGCTGAAGCTGGATTTGGGATTCAATTTCACTACAGGAGAACAATAAGAAGAAGCTAACCATGCAGTCCATGCCTAAATTCCACTGAAGTCAAGTACAAAGTTTTTTACTGAAACAGAAATGGAGTTAAGTACCTGTAACCTCTATAAACCTTGACAAAGCTGAACCCCATGAAGAAGTATTTATGCACAAACGTATTTTTTATTCAAATGTAATTCATTCTTCATGCTGATATGTAATTAAATATATTTACTTACACAGCAGAAAACTTTCACAGCCATTTCCTCATCAAACTGGCCAAGGATTATCCGAACATCATTACCCTGCAGATCAAATAAGATACATGGTAGTTAAATACAGTCACTGTCTTCCAGAAAACACCTCATTTGGCCCTTGAAATTGTGCAGAGAGTTAGCACAGATTACAGCTGCAGACAGCAAAATTAATTCAGAACAATTCCATTTCCTGTAAGTTCAAGAACTTGAAATACTGCAAGAGACAGCAGCTGAGGTGTTTGAAGAAAATGAATAACCAATAGCACGAATAAAACTGTAATGTTTATATTGTCAAATATTACTGTTCAATAAGACTAAAATATCTAATATTCCCTTCATAATTTTGCATATTAAAACCAGCTTAAAATATATCCTTTTCATTGCTTACATGAACTAATACTGCAAAGTTGAGAGACTGGAAATTTTGAGATAAAATACCTCTATACTATGCCTGCTTTAGTTATTTTTAAAGACTTCATTCATACAACATTTCCTCTGCAGTCACTATAACACATTTTCAATCTCCCCTCTCCTCCTCCCTCCCACCTCCACACATGGAAAAAAATCATCACACTTTAAGAATCTATGACTGAAGTCAAAAGAGATCATTCTACTTTCATACAAGTGCATAGACATATTAAGAAAATATTCCTACATTTAGGAGTGTATATATGGAAAATAAATTCTCAGGAACAGGGATATCATTTTTCTCACATGAAAAATTGCTGCTAACATCTATAAAACACAGAACAGATAGATTTTTATGACTTAATATTACCTTTTATTTCACACAAAAGTTGAGTTCTCAACAAAAGCTTGAACAAATCTAATTTTCCATTTCTTTTATAAAATGCTGGGTTAGAATTACTAATGACTCTTTCTCCAAGGAAAAAAGAAACAGTGTGAATTTCAGTGGAAAAAAAAAATTTCAGTTTTAATTAAAGCAATTTATCAAACATTTTCAGTTTAGATAATTTCAATGTTTATTTCGTGTTAAGCAGAAATTATGATGGACAGTGCAAAAGATAATACAATGCTTCTGCAATTAAGTGCATGACATTACTATCATTCTTAGCATGCATAAAGTTAGAAAGTATGTAATATGCTTTGCTCATTCTGAACTTGTGCATTTTCAGTAAGCCTGTTTCTTGTTTCTCCTTATTTTTACATTTAGCCACAGATTGATAAAGTAATATAAATCTTATTGAAGCAGATTAGAGTCTTTTAAGGTCACATGAAACTAAACAAACAAATTGCACAAATTACATCAAAAGTATTACAGTTTTTTGTAAGGACAATAAACAGATTTAGAATTATGCAGCAAAAAATCCTGTCATCCATTATTTCTATTTTTCACCCTTTAAAAATAATTTTGGTCTCTCTTGGAACTCCGACTCTGAAACACTTGACCTCTCTGAACATAAAAATGCAGATTTAATATTTGAAAAAAGTTAAGTTTAAAAATAAATGACACAGCATCTACTTATTAAGCTTAAAACTGAATAAATTCCTTTTCATTTTATAACATAAGCCTCATTTTAGAAAAAAAACCAACCCAGATGATGTGCGGCATCATAGTTCACGGGCACCACAGACTGTAGGCAGGATGTAAAGAATAACCCTCTAGTGGACGTGCAGCAACACTGACCGCTGGCTGTGCAACAACCTTCAGACCAAAGGCATAGTGTCTGTGGTGTGTGGTTCCGTGCCTTAAGACCATAGTATATTTCCTATAGTGAATATTCCTTTACTGTAAATCGCTACAGGAACTGTATAGTCCATCTTATTTTTTTTATCAGAAATACAAGACCTCATTTAAACAACCTTACTGTCCACAAGGATTGTCTTATACTAATGTCATTATGCAATTAGTTTCACAGCAGCATTCAGACCCAAATCTTGCACCTTCAGTCATAAGAGTATGTGGCTCTACAATTCCTTTAGTCTATAGGCATACAAGCAAACAGGCACATAAGAAATACAGCCTGAAAATGTTTTTCACACAAGGCATAGCAGAGCACCCATTCTAATACTGGCAGTCAATCCTACTTTCAAACACACTCTGCTCTTCTTCAGGCACCCAAGCAAATGGGTGTATTTGCTGATTTGTCCAGCTGTCAGTAGATCCCAGTTCTGAATGTCTGATGATCTCAAAATCTGACTAAGGATTTCAGGCAAGCTGGATTTTCTGTCAGGTAGGTATATCCCCTTCCAGCATGACATGATCTTCCAATGCTAAAAAAGGAAATCCACAAAGTGCAAGAACCACATCCAAACTGACTTCTTGAGAATCCCTAATGTTCAGTCTTACGACCCAAGTTCAAAGATCAGCTATGGCTCTAGAACTTGACAATGTTCTATCATCCTTTGGAGGTAGATTGAGCCAATACGCAATATCTGACTGTTCTTTTGCCTAAATTAATCAGCGTCCCTGTTAACACATAAATTCCTGGTTTTGAAGCACTCAGTACAGTAAGGAGGACATTAACGTGCCTGTGTTTGCTAAAAGATTTGGATGGTGTCCAACTACAAACTGACTGAAGAAAATCAAAAGAAATGTTACATTACTACCTATTAAAGAACGTCATGTGTTCTCTATCTCATGTATTATGCCATTGAGGCAAAAGAAAGCTGAATTCTGACTTATTTCCAAAGACTTAAAGGTTATAACCTTAACAATGTTCTTTTCCATATCTTTTTATGTGCAATATCCTAAGAAAAAGAAAGTTTCTCTGGCAGAATATGAATACTCAAGTTCTCCCTCAGATCTGTCCAGGTATTAACTCTTTGAGGGCTAGGGAAAATCAGAATCCACATATGCTCAGTAGTGGCCAGAGATGTATCTATGATAATGCTGAGAGTCAGTAAATAAAATGACTGGAGGTAGGATCCAGTGAGAGAAAAATGGGCACATGGGAAGGAGAGGCAGATCTAATAAGGAATTTGAGTAATGAGTATTTACACTTTTCAGGCAAAGATGGAGCAAATAGCTGGGGAGGTGGCTTGAGACCAGACTTCAATAAGGAGCTTGGGAGGGAGAATTAGGACTTTTCAAGAATATGGTAGATAGGAAACTTGACAAATAATTACCCTTACAACAACTACAATCTCAAAAAGCAAACCCAGAAGAAAATAAAATAACAATCTACAAAGGTACTCAGAGGGAGATGAGAGGAAATCAGAGAAGCAGAACATAACATTAAGTAAGCACATAACTTCAGACTGGGAGGAAGATGCAAAATGAGAGAGGGATGTTGCCCATTTAAGTGGAGCATATGGGATCACAGGGTCAACCTGACAGGAATATTTAGCTGAATATATTTTTCTTTGTCCAGCTTCATAAAACTGGCTCATGAAGAACACAATATACAGTTCTAGTTAGTCATCTATGACTGAGTGGAAGTGTGGATCTGCTTGAGGGTAGGGAGGCTCTACAGAGGGATCTGAACAGGCTGGAGACAAATGGGATGAGGTTTAACAAGGCCAAGTGCCTTTCACTTGGAACACAACAGCCCCGTGCAGCATTACAGACTTGGGGAAGAGGGGCTAGAAAGCTGCCTGGCAGAGAAAGATCTGGTGGTTCTAGTTGACAGCCAGATGAATATGAGCCAGCAGTGTGCCCAGGTGGCCAAGAAGGCCAATGGCATCTTGGCCTGTATCAGAAACAGTGTGGCCAGCAGGACCCGGGAAGTGATTGTGCCCCTGTACTCGGCATTGGCGAGGCCACACCTTGAGTACTGAGTTCAGTTCTGGGCCCCTCACACCAAGAAAGACATTGATGTGCTGGAGCATGTGCAGACAAGGGCAACTGAGCTAGTAAAGGGGCTGGAGAACAAACCTTATGGAGAAAAGAAGGCTGAGTCGAGACCTTATCACTTTCTACATCTACCTGAAAGGAGGCTGTAGTGAGGTGAGTGTTGGTCTCCTCTCCCAAGTGACAGGATGACAGGAACAGACTTCCTGGGGAGGTGATTGAGTCACCATCCCCGGAGGTATTTAAAAGACAGGTAGATGAGTGCTCAGGGACGTGGTTTAGTAGCAGAAAGGTACAGTTGGACTCGATATTCTCAAAGACCTTTTCCAGCCAAGCAATTCTATGATTCTATGACAAGACATAAAAAATTCCTCCTCAATATGTTGAGGCAACATCTGGGGTTATCTGGCTTTCAGTTAAAAAGAATTGTACTTTACTATGTAACCATGTAACCAAAGAATGGTACTTTAGAATACATGTAGAAGGAACTAATTTAGGCAAGTCTGTAGAATAGCTTTTCCTCTTCCATGCATAATATTTTTCCTCTGTGCAACGACGCACTCCTCAGCAAGCCTCTTTCTCTCCAACCCTGCTTTTTGTGTTCCTCTCGAAATCTGCTCCTGAAGAATTGCATTCAAGATGGTAATTAAACGTAGTTTCATTTGATGCCAGGTTTGAGTCTGCTTGCTCTGACCTGTGTAAGAGACACCAAAGCTTCAAATTCATGCAACTGGACATAGCTCAAATCCCTTGAAGAGATTTCATCTGGACGGATAGTGAAGTTTGTACTGAAGTTTATCAGAGCAGGCTTCATTTCAAGTGCTTGTGAGTGAGGGAATATGTCCACATTATAGTCTTGTGCAAAGAGATACATCGGATGCTTATTGGGCCATAACTTTTTCCCCCTTCAGTCACACTGTTAACTGACGCCAGCGAGTATGATTTCCTGGCAAGGATACATTACTCTTACACATCAGCCCTCATGGGGATAATGCAAGTTAACACAGTGCAACTCTCTTGCAGGCATCAAAAAGTCACTCACTGGACACCAGCAAGTGTCAAGCACTCTTTCTTTCTCATAGAGCTGTAAATTGCTTGTCTGGAGGTAAAGCATATTTGACAGAAGAGTTTTTAATTCATGGAACTAGGCAGATGATCAATGAGATGATTAAAAACATCTCAAGGGGAAGGCAACTCCAAAAACTTCACTTATACAAAAAGACCAATGCTTAGAGCATTTGCCAGATGGTGAGCTGTCATATTTACTCTTCTCAGAGATTAGAGTAGCAATTCCAGCATTTAAGCTTTGCCCCTCAGTAAGCAATACATATGTTCCCATTTGGACTAAAGTTCAAACAAGAAACTGAAGAACAGTTACATTTCATTTACCCACAGTTGTGGTGGAGGACTCTCCGTAAAAAAAACATGTTTTATAAATTAAATCTATAGCACAGCCTCAAAAATGAATTACTCTCTTGCTCCATTCTTTCTTTCTTACAGATGAGGATATTATTCACCTACTAAATATAAAGTGTCTCTGGTACTACTGGCAGCTGAAGACAGTGAGGATCAAGACATTTAAGAGGCTCCAATGAGGGATGAAGAACAACTCGTCTCCTCCACTGTCATTTCTAACAGCCTCAGATATGAGGCACTCTTTAGCTTTTTCCAATTTTTTGAGTGATGCAAATTATGCTGAAATAGGCAGCTATATTTTTTTTCAGATGGCAGAGCTTCCTTTTTGTGATTAGATTTTAATCTGCTTCATTTCTAATGAATAACACCACAAAGTTGTATTACACAATTTTCCAGAGAAGGATTGCTACAATATCTCATCTCCCAGAAGTCAATGTCTTGGCAGGCTCTTTATGAAATATCTAAATCAAAGAGCTCAGACATTCTGTCATACTCTCTACCATGTATCTGATAGTCAAGATGTTATCAATAAAACTACTTAAAGCTGGGTAACTTTGTCAATGGAGGCATCCACATGTTCTGTCTTCTAAATGCCTGGATGTCCACTTGAAGAAATATAGATGAGCCTCTAAACTTTGTTATGGAATCACTGATGATGAAGATAAAGTAAAGGATGTCATCTCCCACCTTCATAACATGCTGGCAAAATTTGCTGATGTCTGTGTTAGTGTGTATGTCACGCACTTCAATGATGATCCAAACCTATTCATGGCCCAAAATATCAAAATTTAATTAACTTGATGGTTAGAATTAGAAATCACATTTAGTCA
Source organism: Tapera naevia (assembly GCA_033556795.1). NCBI lineage: Eukaryota > Metazoa > Chordata > Aves > Cuculiformes > Neomorphidae > Tapera > Tapera naevia. The sequence continues at coordinate 19,450,609 of JAUMJJ010000036.1, read as the reverse complement.
GTACCCTAAACACCTAATGTATTAGAGAAATCAGATGGAAACTGTTTAATTGAATTGGAATTAATACATTGCAATTTTTCGTCTTATGTGCAAGATATAAGAAACTAGGAAGCAGCAGTGTTATTGATCATACAATTTATCTGTGCAGGCTTAGAATTCTTCAACATTTTAAATGATATACAAATGCAACATCATTTTCTCCAAACATAAAAATGGGTTTTAAAAATATCCTTAAGCCTAAAGTTACTTTCCAACTGTGATTCAAAGAGGCTGGAGTCAATATAGTAAAAATTATAGTGTTGCTGGAAAAAACACAGAACATATATTTCTGCAAATTATACCAGATATTGTATTGCAGAATTATTAGTTTTACACCAGAAAGAAGGGATGTCATACAAAGAGATCTGGACATGCTGGAGAAGTGGGCCTGTGTAACGTCATTTTCGTTTCTCTTCCCCTGGGGGTGGGGACAGTGGAATTTGGGAGTCCAACTGCAAGAGTTTAGCCAAAAATTAGTTGGTTCAAGGTCAAACCACGACAGAATCTCATCAGGTTCAACAAGGCCAAGTGCAAGGTCCTACACCTGAATTGGGGCAATCTGCTGTTTCAATACAGGATGTGGGATCATGTGATTGAGAGCAGCCCTGGGAAGAAGGACTTGGGGGTGTTGATTGATGAGAAGCTTAACATGAGCTGGCAATATGCCCTCACAGACCAGAAGGTTAACTGTATCATCGGCTGTATCAAAGAAGTGTGGTCAGCAGGTCAGGGGAGGTCATTCTGTCCCTCTATTCTGCTCTCATGAGACCCCACCTGGAGTATTGCATCCAGTTCGCGAATCATCAACATAAGAAGGATATGGAACTGCTGGAATGGGTCCAGAGGAGGGTACAAAGATGATAAAAGGGCTGAAGCATCTCTGCTATGAGGTCAGGCTGAAAGTTGGGCTTGTTCAGCCTGGAAAAAAGAAGGCTCTAGGGAGACCTCATAGTGGCTTTCCAGTACCTGAAGGGGTCCTACAAGAAAACTGGGGAGGGACTTTTTACAAGGGCAAGTAGTGACAGGATGAGAAGAAATGTCTTTAAATTGGAAGGGGGAATATATACATTAGATATTAGGAAGAAATTCTTCATGATGAGGGTATTGAAATGCTGGCACAGGTTGCCCAGGGAAGTTGTGGATGCCCCCTCCTTGGAAGCATTCAAGGGGCCTTGAACAGCCTGATCTGGTGGGAGGTGTCCCTACTCAGGGAAGGGGTTTTGGAGTAGATGATCTTTAACGTCTCTTCCAACCCAAACTATTCTATGATTCTACAGTTTAAACTGTGTTTACAAAAAGAAAAGGTATTCTATGTCTATTTTAATCACAAGTACAGTAAGCAAATAACAGATTACCTATATCAGGTTCACATCTTGAAGAAATGAATGAATGTTTTCAGAACTGGTCAGCTAAGTTGTGCCTGGTTTATGTACCTAAGGACAAGTAACCCTATATTTCTGTCAAGAATAAGTGATTGTGTAGGTAATTGCTTATTTATTGCTGAGGTAATTTGTTTTGAAGAAGAAATCAAGAGATAACTTTAACATATTGTTTGATAGTCTTCTGGTCTTCCCTATAAAACAAGCACCATGTTGTTGACATATAGGAAGGCTAGGATCTCATGGCTTCTTCTAACCTTCAGTCTAAAGATCCAAGGTAACGTGCTTTTTTTGCTTGTTACTATATAATCCATTGGTTTAAATAGCTCTGCCTTCAGAATTCTTAGCTTGCTTTAACCAGGGGTTAAAGACCTTGTCAAAAATGTGGACTTTAGTGATAACACATACTGGAGTCCTTTCAATTCCAGACAGGAAACACAAACTGGCTTAGACTGGATAGACAAAAATGGCTTCCTATAAACATAATCGTTACCTATTTAAACACTCAAGCTTGTATCTCTAGACTGTGAGAAGAATGAAGCAGTTAGCTTCAGTAGTGACCTAGTATTATAAAGGTCAATATCCTTGCTTTAATTTCAGGTTTTTTAATACCATTCAGTCTATTAGGGTTCTTTTAACCTGTTCTACACATATTTAAGTATTTGCAGGATTGTGCCTTTGGTTGTGTCATACGTATTTGAATGCCAGTAATGAATCAAACTTCACCATTTAAAAGTGCTTTCTCTTGCTGTCCAGTCATTTTTTTCGTTTTCCTATACAGTTCAAGATTCACATCTCCTATATCTATTTTATTGTTGATTGTACTGCATAGTAATGCTAAAATATAGAGCTAATTTAATGAGATGCCAAGAATCTAATAAATCATTACAATAAGAGAAGGGTGGTAAATTATTCTGCTATAAACTTTTTACCTCTATGATTTATATGATATAGTACAGATGATTATAAGCAAAGAATTCAATGTAAACTGTAAAATAAAGTTAATGAAAAGATGCTCTGTGGTTTTGTTACACGATAGTTTACCTTAAAAGGTTTCTGGTTCCAAACCTCAAGAGCTTTCACGTGTATATGGTGCTTTAGGCACAAACAATAAGACAACAACAACTTGCTTTACTCTGTGTCCTTATCAGGAACTATTAAAATATTTATTATATGCATGGAAATTCATTGAATTAAGCAGAACTAGGCACTCAAAATATCATTACTTAAACGAACATTACACTTAATTCATATTGTGCCATGATTGTTGTCATATATCATACTTAAGCAAATTTTATTAGCTTTCTTCATAGGAAAAAAATTAATCAAGTGCCATGACATAATCATCACCTCCTTTTTATTCCTCAAACAGCAGCACATACCTTAAGCTTCTTTACGCTTGTGCAAGGATCATTGGAGAAACTCTCAGTATCTGAAATTTCAATATCTTCACCATACAGGACCCCAGTCAGATCATTCCTCACCTGTCAGAAGTTGAGAAAAAGGCAAACTGGTGAAGTGTGACTCAGTGAGGAGGAAGCAGATGGACTGTATTTATCACTGTAACGACAAACAATAATCTTGACAACAGTATATGCACCCACAGGGGTTTTTTGCATTTTGCCTAAAATCTGATGAAGACAATACTCTTCTACTACCATAAGCTACTATCAATGGGTATACTATGGAAACACCTTTACTATGTGTGATAAAAAGTTCACAGTGCGCTCCTACTTTGAATCATGGGGATGGACAATTCCTGTGTATTTCCAGTGCTGTTAATATAAAAAGCTTTCTTGTAGCCCAAGTAAAGTTTGAGACCATATAAAAGGCTCATCAAGGAAACTCTTATGCATTCTCAGTGCTGATTTGAAACCACCATCAGTTTGTCTTAGTATGAATCAGCAGAGCTTAGCTTACGTCAGTTATGGATTGGTAAAGCTTAATGAACTGCTCTGTGCCCTCCCCCTTTCTTAAAGCATGCATCTTGCTGCACGGGGCAGCAAGTGGTTTGGCTTGCTTAAAGGTGACATAAGCAACCATATATCAACAGATTTTCTCGCCTGTTTTCTTATAGTGGCAAGACTGTCCTCTCTGAGTTACCTAATAGCACAAAAAAGCCGCAACATACAAAGCAATCTCATTTACAAGTCAGGAGTATTTCTAGCATCTAACTATTTCAGGGTTTTCTGTGCTAATCACTGCTGGTTTTCCTCCACATGACTGAAAAAAAGTGTTTCACATTACTATTCCTAACAGATAAGCACAAATAATTTTAGTTGGATTCAGTGGTTATAGACTGAAAACAAGAGTGAGGAACTCCCATTTTAATTTAACAAAATTATGATCACATTCAGTGCACTGATTGTCTCATTTTTTATAACAGTGTAAAACAGGTATCTCAAATGCAAACAGAGAAAACACAATACAGGCAAGAGGTATATATGTTACATTAAACAGGAAATCTTAGACATCTGGACGTCATACGCAGATACTTCTGAATCACCCTCTGCATGGGTTACTGCAAGTACATATTTTAAATCTCCCTCCCTTACATATTTTATCTCTCTGTTCCCTTGACCTCCTTTGAGAGAGAAACATAGTCCACTCAAAACAATGTGAAAATATTTGATATACCGTGATACAGCGAAATAAAGAAAAGGAAATGGTATCCGTCCTTCAGGAGTAGGAACTTCTTCATTTGACTTGAAATAATCATAATGTTAATATAATAAAGAAGACATTTTATCCATGTAAAAATAAGCCCCAGCCATTGCTAAACTTCCTCTGCTGAAAATCTGTCAGAGTCATGCCTAAGTATGCAGCAAAAGCAAGGGGATGCAATGAGACTTGAAATGTCAGAGGTGAAACATCTGCATTCTGCTGGCAGCTTTACTTTCAAGACAAATTCATCTCTTCAGTAATCCTACAGCATTTCTTTAACATATATTTGTGAGCATCCTCCCAATCTATGCAGGTTAGTGGTTCTGTCAGGTGTATTTCATGCTTTTATATTTACCATGCAACTAATATTTTTTGGGGTATGCTGCTTAACTGTTTTAGATGGCAACGCAGTTTTTGGTAAAAAAGAGGAACATTAAACCCATCTTTGTACTTTTGTGGATTTCTTCAAGACAAAGCATAATCTGTTTTCTTGCAATGTAGCAATTGCATTAACTGATCTTCAGCATTCCACCTTTTTGTTGTGCCTTTAAGTTGCTTTTGCCGTTTTCTTGGTTAACCATTGAAGTATTTCTTGAAGATCATTACTGCACTGGCTGCCTTAATTACTTGTTTCACGGCCTCCACTTCATCTTACCCCTTTTAGCCACGTTTTAAAATTGCTGAGACATATTTTTACATTACAACCTTTTACAAAGATTAAACCAAGTGAACATACAGGTAACCTTTATTAAAAATTATTTTATTTTACAGAAGTAACTGTCAGAATGGTCAGTTCACCAAGGTCTGAGTTATATCCTTCATGCTTTTGCAATGACATAATCAGTTTTTAAGTGCATTCTCTGAAAATGTATTCACTGACAAAAAAATGACAGTGGCTTTTTTTCTGTTGATGTACTAGTAAAAGGAATGATTGTTATTTTAGCTCCACTGATGCCATTAACTGCTCATTACGTTACAGGTCTTTCTCAATACAAAGAAATATTAATTTTATAAAACAAAGAATCAGTGACAAAAAATGAAAGTAGACGTCTCTTTATCATAGTTTAGCTAATGTCCAATATACTTCTACTTAATACTATCATATGTTACTTAGAAAAAGTAAAATTTCCCTTAGCTAAGAAAAAGTAAAATTTCCCTTAGCTAAGAGAAGCAGATTTTCCAAACGTATACAACTTGTGACATGCTTCTACCTCACACTGTCCTATCTCCTTCTGTTAAACAATAAATTCTTTAGTCGCAGGTTTGCTTTTCTTATATTTACTTGATTTTTGTTTCTGGAGTTGCTTGTAGTCTCTTTTAATTTCAGAGACTAGATTAACATTACTCTGTTGATCTGAGCATAAAACAGTTGATTCACCAAATACCACTTAGTCAAATTACTCCATTATTATCATAAGAAAAATTATAAAAAATACACATTATGTATTATTAAAATAGACTGACACTTATAGATAGGCTGCAACAGAGGGCACAAGGCTTGACACTTGATTATACTTCAGACCGTCTACCTACTTGTGATTCATTCCTTTCAGATCTTGTTAATGAATATTGCAATTGAGGCATTCAATTGTATATGACTTTTTTCTGAGTAACATATTTAAAGTCAGACACTGACAAATTTCTTTGACAACCCTCATCCCATCTGCTAGAAGCCCAATACTCTGTGGCTTTCAGAGCTCTTTGACTTTTGACTGAATTACTCATTAACCTCCCAAAAGACACACCGTATTATATTTAGTGCCAGAGATATTGGAAACATTTTCTCTTTACGGCCACAAACAGATATTGGATGTTTGGCAGATGCATCTGTTGTGGAGATTTTCACAGTATCACAGTATCACAAGGTTGGAAAGGACCTCTGAGATCATCAAGTCCAACCTATAACCTAACACTAACACCAACACTAACACCAACCATCATCTAAACCATGGCACTCAGTGCCTCATCCAGTCTCCCTTTAAACACCTCCAGGGTCGGTGACTCCACCACCTCCCTGGGCAGCCCATTACAATGGCCAATCACCCTTTCAGTGAAGAATTTTTTCCTCATATCAAGTCTAAACTTTCCCTGACGAAGCTTAAGTCCATGCCCTCTGGTTCTGCCACTGGTCACCTGAGAGAAGAGACCAACCCCTGCCCGACTACAACCTCCTTTTAGGTAGTTGTAGAGAGCAATGAGGTCTCCCCTGAGCCTCCTCTTCTCCAGGCTAAACAGCCCCAATTCCCTCAGTCGCTCCTCATAGGGCTTGTGCTCCAGCCCCCTCACCATCTTCGTTGCCCTCCTCTGAACACTCCTCTTTTGCCAAAAGAAAGGTGTTTCTTTCCCATTATCACAATGAGATATTACAAGATTCATAAGAACTTACAAGATTTACATTATTTTTCTAGAAGACTCAATGGTTTGAAGATTTTTTTCCTTTTCCAGTGCTATCACCACTAGTCTGTCAAATCTCATCTTGTACCTGGTCTGGGGGTATTACCACTACATTTTCCAGTCTTTGTTTCCTATTCCTATACTTTCTTGCCACCATCCTCAGGTTCTTTTCTTTCTTTGTATAAATATTGTAAATACCTCACAGAGTTGAAACTTGTGTTTTTCTCCTTATATTAGTTCTTAATTTCTTCCAAACTGCAGAATCTTCTGATTTGCATTTGGGTCTAATGTCAGAATTTGCAAAGTCTCAGCCCCCGTTCTAGAGCTGCCAGTTGTTGCAATTTTGGATTAAATTTGTGAAACTCGGAATACAAAATGATGCACGTTCTGCTTTAGCATGTACTTGCAGTCCTGCAAAGTGTATCACCAGCAGTACAAGCAGTTTTAGAACTTGGCAGTAATCGTTTCATTACACCAACTCTGAGTAAAGTACATTGTAAAATACAACTGCTTCTTTATTATGTAGAATAGGATAATTTCAACTGGAGGAAACTGCTGTAGCTGTTGTAAAAAAATTGCATTAAACTCTGGTGGGGATCTGCAGTTCCTAAGTAAACCTTGCACTGACAATACAAGAGTAGTATAATTCCATGTGGTTTTAGTCCCTTGTTAACAATTCTATGAAGGTTGTATCTCTATGTCTGTTTACATAAATTTTACACACTTGAAATACACCAACTTTTCATTTTTCCAAAACAGGGATTACCAGACCTGATCACCAATAAACCTGGATGGATTCACAAACCACTGCTTGGAGACCCTATCCTTTACTCACAGCAAAAAAAAGAACACTTTTACACTGCTCTGCATACAAAACTGGATGAAATCAGTATTTCACTGTACTACATGTTTCATAGAAATATGTGTGGTTAACTTAAAAAATTAATGGGGTGCAAATATGTTTATCTAGAAGCGATCTCCAAAACATGAAGGGTTTATATCATGTGGAAGCGATGCAGTTGCAGGCAGAAAAGGACAGCCCTTGTGCCTGAGGCACAAGAGAAGATGGGATGCAAGAGAATATGAGAACTGTCTCTCACCCCTCATTCTGCCAGAGCTGCTGTCATACAGCTCATATGATCAAAACAAGATTCTGAAGTTTGCTACCAAGACTCTCTGTATCTTTTTTCCTCTGAAGTGGATGGCAGCAATACTTGCCTACCTCATAGCTGTTGTATCAAATTCAGTGATGTTTGAGAGGGAAACAACAAAGTCCCTGACCCTGCACCTGTGAAGGAAGAAATACAGGGGTATTGAGGAGCCAAGAACTTGCATTGCCGAGGAAGAAATTAATTTCTTTAATCTATCAAATTGAACAAGTAGACAGAATGACTAAATGGGCTGTAAATATATATATACATAAACGAGTCTAGAGAGACCACATTACAACACTCTGTATCAAGAAGAGTGAATGTAGTGTAGGTTTAAGGAAAGGAAGTAAATGTTGGCGAGTGGCATGGGCCAGATACTTGCTAAGGAAGAGGGATGCAAGTGTAATAACACAGCCACCAGATGAGGCATCTCACCAGTCAGTGTCCCAGCAAGGGGAGCCAGACAGGCTTGGAGAAAACAGCCAGTTCCAGCCATAAGACTAGACCTCCAGGCAAGTTCAAAAACGGTAAGGCAGGTCCAGGCTAAAGCTGGGAAACCCACCCCTGAGCCAAGGACAGTAACCACAGTCAGATAAAGTCCTGTGATTGCTGTGCAGGTCCATACTGACAAGACAGGTCTGAGGACAAGTCAGGAAACAAGTCCAAACCAACAGGGTCTGTGCCAGGCATGGTTGTAATGGAGAGGCAGAGAGTCCAGCACTGCCTGAGCACCACCAGGGCTGGGACTGACAGCATCAGGGTTAACTGAAATAGGGTCCTGGGTTGCGGGGAAGTGGGAACCTTGCTGGTCCCCAATGGCAGAAAGGGCTTTTGGTGCTCTCAGAGCCCTGACAGTGAATTTTGTTTGTTGGCATGTTTTTTTTACTTCCTATATGATGTTGATATGATAATTCTCTGCATACAATATATAAATGATACCCTACCTCACAAGGATACACAATTTGCACACATATTGATTTTGTTTTATGTGAACAGATATTGCAAATTTCAGCAGCATTGTTAGTCAAAGCATTTACACACCAATAGTAAATAGCTAGCATTCATTTGACCACAATACTTGATTTTTTATCAAGCCAATTATATCCCTTATTACCAGGAAAATAGTAAAAAAAGGAGATATTCCAGGTGAACTGCCAATCTAATGATCATAATTTGGATTCAGGGGGCTCTGCTGATTGATAGTTCAAACTAGGTTTCAGATTATACATTTAAAGGCATAATCCACTCATTTAATCCTAACTCTGCCAGTTACAAAACAAATTGAACAATTTTTAGATTAATCATACTACTTTGCTTTTAACAGATATTTCCGATGACCTTTTGGTTCACTAAAGCTGCATGTAAGTACTGCAAGCTAAATCCCTGTTGTTCAGGGCAGTCTAATCCTACCAGATGTTAATCATAAGAGATTCCTAATGAATGAGAACTGGTCAGACCAGATGGATTATATAGTCAGATATTTTACTAAAATCTCCTGCTGCTGAGATTTATACGATATACCTTAAAATGTCGTACTGTAGGAGTTTCAGTATATAAATATATGTGATAAGAGATATAAATAGATGTATAAAAAATGCATGAATTATAAGAAAGAAATATTTCTTCTTTACAAGGACCAAATGTAAATCCTGAGTAACTGCAAAGCACAGATTACAGTTTCTGGGATTAGTAAAGAGAGAGAGATGGAGAGATCACTATATACGATGCATTACAAGCAAAACCAATTACCTCTATTTTCATTCTGATGAAATAAACACATTATTCACATTTAGAGGCTTAGAAGCACTGAGTGAAACTTATTTTCAAGAAATACTGTAGCAGGAGAAGAGAAATTGCTTAATACTACATACTGATACTTGTTATTGCCCTTAAATACAGAAGAAAACTGAAGAATACTTTCACTGGTGTACCCATCATTTGGGATTACAAAAATGAAAGAGAAAGTAGAACATTATTTTGAGTAGAAAGACAGCACAAAACAAAAGATGAAGCGTAGATAAAACAAAATGCAACAGTAATATTATTTTAGGTACTAGGGGAGAGTCCTACGTACATGAAAATCAAAAAGTTAAATATATCATATTGTGTAAAGGAAAAATAAAATCAGAGATGCATTGGATTTCCTTTTTTGCTAAATAGAAAGAAATCAGATTTTTTTTAAAAAAATCTCATATTGTGTATGGTTTCAGGGTGAAAGAAAGAAGTAACCCTGGAATATTGAGCTTTTAGTTGGGGAAACCATCAGCATGGGCTTTAAAAGAAAAAAAAATACTTTTTTATTGAAGTAGGATTCTAGCACATAGATCTAACCTGGAAACAAATGCAAATCAATGTAACTCTTGCCTGTGTGTTTCAGACACTCTGATGTTAAACCTAACAGTTGTGGGTAAAAAGCAGGGAGGATGTTTATCAGAGTTTTTTAAGTTCATTTCCAATCAGTTCGAGTTAGAAGGTGATTTCTTTTCAACAAAAAGATGTAACCAATCCATCTTATCAAGAGATGAACTGATGAACAAAACTGAAGAAAAAAACCATACACAAAACATACTTCTCGATCTTTCAGTGTGAGACAATATCTGCAAAACTGAAGGTAATGTAGTTCTTGTGGCTTCCAGATAAATAGGGCAACCACTCTTCTACAACTTTATTGGACTTGATTCTTAGAGATAGAACAAAAGCAAAGGTCTTGAGGTTGCAGTATTACACAACAGTAATTTTCATGCTAGATATTATGAAAGTAAATAGAGGCCACACTGGGAACAGATTATTTAATAATTTGTAAAACAATGCCAGAAGTATAATACTTAAGCAAGAAATTAGAAATGCTTGTTTATTAAAGCAAGTGAATGTAACAGGAATACTGAAAGTTGGTGCAAGCATTCAACTCAGAGTGCTGACATACTGAACTCTTCATTTTAGAGAGAACGTAGGGCAGACAAAAAAGGCACTCCATAATATTGTGTGGAATGTAATCAGAACATAAAATGCAAAACCTAGATCTTTTGACAAATAAAATTTCACAAGCTTTAGAGTGTATGTATAAACAAAAAAAACTACTTAGAGAAATAAAAAAATCTTTTAAAATCCACTTAGAATACATAGTAAATTTTGTTTACATTGGTGACTTCATTCTAGATTAGGAGATAAGAACAGAACAAGATGGGATGTGCTATCTGCTATCACAGAAAAAAAATAAAATCACAAATTAGTTTTCATTTCCTAATAGACTGTTTGATTACAGACGCAAAAATTAGGGACTCAACATCTAATTACATTATTAGAGGTGGACCATGTATAGTACTCATTATTAATTCTTACATACTCACACATTTCAAATATATTTATTACTCAGAAAGAGCCCATTTACCAAAACAATTCTAAGCAGAATTCATTGAGAGGAATAATTCAAACAAGGCAACACGAATGATAATTAAATATTGTTTAAGAAAATGTTATCAGTGCCAGAAGAGCTATGATTTATAATTATAAAAGGAAGTGTCTTTATGTAAAATCCTCCTTGATTAAGCAGAATGAAAGCAATAGTAGCACTGACACATTTGCAGTCTCTCATTCCATGATGGATGAAATATTTTTTATTCTGACACTAACTAGGAAAGGTTTTACACAGGCATTGCCAAAGTTAAGATAAATAGGCACTTCAAAGGAACGAGTCATCTCATCCATAAATAGATGTCTAAAACAGGTGAGATGAATTGCACCCTGCAAGTGTCTCTCTCTTTTCCCCATTAACTATAAATGGAGATTAGATGACTCTCACATACAGACAGTTACAGACTGCTGATCTGTAGCTGAATCCCAGGTCTCAAAATCTAACCCTGTCTCAAAATGGTGTTCCGGTACCAGTAGCATCCACTGAAACCTAGAAACCCCAAATATCTCTCACCATCATAAAACGTTCTCAGGACAAGATCAGAACAGTGGGCTACTTCCCTGCATCCTTCCTCAATCTAACCACCCAGCCACTGAGGGAGAACACATAGGTTCCTCTCCTACTTCTTGGCTGGCAGAGAAGGTTTGTATAAACTATGGGTTTTGTGAAAAGCCTGGAAGTTTTTATCTATTTTTCCTTTCAGAAAACCTGAGCCAAGTTTGAAAGTTTTACCATACACTCAGTTGCTGTATTGAACCTATAATTATTTACTAATGGTTTAATCAGACCTTTGTCAACATTTATGAAAACCTCTGTATCCAGAAGTGTTGTTATTAACCAAAAACTATGAACACAAACCTCAGTGGGAAACTAAAAAGAAAGCGTAGTGCATTGTGCTGAGGACTGTAACTTTAATCAATAAAGTAGTAATGCATTTTATACAGTGTTATATTGAAATTTCATAGTAATTTTTAATTTTGAAAAATAATTGTAAAACTTTTTGGAGTCTTTAAAGTAAGAAACTTAACATTCACTTTCTTGTTTCTTATATACTCAGATGCTCACTAATACCATTCCTGTGTTCACTGGGATTATCACCTGAGGAAACATCTGATTTAGAGACCCAAATGCCCAACCTTCTGCATGTGTAAGCACTGATGATCTCTTCCTTCTGTCAAAATGCTTCAGCATCAGCTCTCTGTGACAGACATCATCTCTGTTTTACTCATTTTTATAATGCAGAAAAAGCAAAATAATTACCCAAACATTTCTGAAGCACAATTCTATTTGCATCTTCTCTGTGGGTCTCAGCAAATCAGCAGCAGCTCAGACCTTCCAGAGCAGAAGCGTGAATATGGCTATAATGGTTGGCGTCAAGCATTTGCGCTCATTCATCTGTACTGGAAGAACTGAGGAGTTATAAAACCACAAAGAACTGAGATACAGTCTGTGTTACAGGAAAACCTCTTTCCTTCTCACTTGGAAGCCTACAATCCATAAGAAGGTTGAAATCCACAGTTTTAGTAGTTGCAGTGGGACCCAAATCCTTCCCTTTGGATCTTCTCACACTATTCTATATTTCAAATAGTATACATACTATCTTATGGTCTAACTGAAAGGCTACATAGCCTAAGACATGCGGGGAAAAGGATTTTCCCCATATGTCCATCCATGATTTCATCTACAGAAAGGATTTCTGTAAATGCTACCTGAAAAATCCCAAATGACGCCCAAGTCCATTAACTTCTCTGTCAGTACATTCTGATCTATATATTTTAAATTACTTTGTAAAATGAACCATAAAATTTCTGATAAGAATACTTGATTAGTTCAATTTTATTATGATTTGATGCTGCAAAAAGGTTGAGATTGCCAAACACAACTTACTTTTTTTTTTTGTATGTATTTTTGAGTGCAGCAACCTCTGAGAAACTGTCATTTTAGTCTATAGTGTCATCAGTGTTCACAGACCCTCGTATGTTATATGTTCAAGTTAAAATTGTTCCCTTTTGAAGACATCCTATAATGAGAACTTAATGCAGAACAGAAAAATTTGTGGCACGAAGTTGCCCCCCTGTCCCATAAATATAGAGGCAAGTTGAAGTTCAAGGCTGCTTAAAGGAGTGAGTGAGAAAGACGGTAAAAGCCTGCAACAGAAAAATAGTTGATGTTTAAGTGGCGTTCTGTGGCATAAGGTGAGCTACAGTGGTTGCTGTCACCTGCGGAGAGGCAAGTCAGAGGCTAAACTGTTATTTTTGCCTCTAATCTCTTTATCTCTCCTTGTCCTTTCCCCTAGGAACTGATAATGGTGCTGTCATCTACTACATTGCTGATTCTCCAAATTCTTCAGCAGAGGACAGTCATGCCTCTCATGATGAATTTGTGAGTAACCACTTCTGTTAAAAGAAACAAGCAACTTAAGAATATGCAGAAGCCATAATAAAATCCTTTTTGGAAAGCAGGAATTTAGATAAGCATGCTAGTTAATAGCTTGGTTAACCAATGCTAGTTAAATTAATCCAGTTAATACATGCCATGCTAACTTTAAATTACATTCACTTTTTAATCTAAGTTCAAGTAAAGTAAAGCAAGATAAAGTAATAGCTCTATTTTCATCCTATTTTCTAGGACTAGTAAATGATTAAACATTATTTCAGAGTTTGGGGATTATCCCTTGGTCCTCCAAGATTAAAGGAAATACTGAAGCTATATTAACATTTTCTTGAATATTGAAGAAAACCTTGGGGTAACTTTTCCTGCAATGGTGTATGACTGTTATTTCACACTTTATTTACTTCAGAATCCTCAGAAGGATGCCATATGGTGGTGATAATTTACTGTACTTGAGTGTCTCAGTTTGATTCACATACTTTCTCCACTGAGATTTCAATTGTCAGCTGAAGCTGTACTCCAGTTACCTGTGAAAAGTCCTTCTAGAAAAGGAATTTTCTCCTGGCTCTTGTACACATCTTTTTGAACCCTTTAATGTCTTGGTTAATTGTTTTTGCTCTCTCTCTTCTCCTTTGGCAGACTTCTGGGTTCTGAATTTTTTTCCTTCTGACATCTTTTCCTTAAGCTTTTTATATCACACTATTTCTCAGTATGTCTGATGTTAAGTCCTTCATAAATAAATTCTGCCTTTTTTATTATTTTATGTTATTCTGAATGAGGTTTGAAACAGGCATTATGCTGCACTTCAGCATATTGTCTTAAGCAATCTTCTCATTCTTACAGTAAAATAGGTGAAAATACCATGGTGGCATCTTTTCATTTCATTTGATTCACATTCTCTTTTTCTACAGAGGAATCCTCCAGGGTCACATTAACTCAAGCTATTTGGTTTAAGAAAGTAAAGCCAATTTTATCTGTGACTGGAAAATTATATAAAAATACAAGTTGTTTATCAGTACTGTCTGAGATGACACCTCTAATTCAGTATGGAAACCAGAAGACAAAATCTTCTAGGTTACCTGAGAATTACGTGAAGTGTTTTACCCTACAAATTAAGCAAGCAGTTTAATTCTGTGGTTTTGGGCAACTTGTTGGCAACTTCAGGTGCTGAAAATTATCTCTGTTAGTAATGGACTGGCAATCATCTCCTCAATCATGTGTGCTAATACTTTTTACTCTAACTGCCCCTTTCATTTTAACATTAAGGATTGTGACCAGAATTCACCAAACACCTGGAATCAGACTTTACACTTCTGTATCCCCAGAAGAACTAACAATAGTTTGGCATGAAAAATTGTTCTCTGCCTTCATAAGGATATGTAATACTTTATTTTAGTGCTGCCAGGGAGGAGAGAATAAACATAACATCATTAAGGGTTATGTATTTGACTTAATCAGAACTGGAAAATCCCCTTAAAAATAATCTCTATCTGTTTCTGAGTTCTAAATACATTCCATGACATTTGTTACATTTTTAATTGGTCTGAAAGAGAATACCATTTAGCATTTTTTAAAAAAAAAATATAACATTAATATCCTGTAACATTAATCTCTATCCTTTAAACAAGAAAGAGACTTAGAAGCACAGGGAACAATCACAGAAGCCCAAACAAGCAAACTCTGTTCTGGAAAGAAGACGCTGTACTGGTCTGAGAGACAGAAGAAAAACATTTATTTTGTTTAGTTGAAGTTCTTTTTTTTACAGAACATTTCTGTTAAAGCTGTGCAGGCATATTTAAATTTAGAATTTTTGATCCTGAAATCTGAATAATTCTTCAAGTTTTCATCTATTCACTAATTTCAGTGCTCAGAGACTTCGCTGGATTACATGCAGAAAAGCTTGTTTCCATAAAACTAGGAGCACTCCAAAATTCCAGAAGCGTAGGTGATACGAGCTTCTAAGAAACCACTATGATATCCATACAGGAGACATTTCATCATTTCTACTGACTATTCATCACTAATCTGTGTGAACAAATATTTTAAATATTGGTCCACTGACATGGAACGAGACTCTCTTCCACATTATAAGAGGACATCAAATTAAGAGGAACACAAATGTTACTACTGACATTTGGGTCTAAAAATGTATAATAAAGAAAGGAGGCAGGGAATCCTCCCTCTTTCTCTCCCCCTATCCTCTACTAATTCCCTAGGTCACTAGATAATGTGTTCCTCCTAAGTATGGTCTTAAAGGAGAAGGGAAATTAAGAAAGTATGAATATTTTATAAAGCAGTGCATCTCGTAGTTTCCTACCCTTTCTCCAAACTGTTACAGCATAGAGTTTAACAGATTAATTTTCAGCTTTACAAGGGGAAAAGAAATGCAAGGGTCTTCATGTAGTGGCATGATGTGAAAAGAAACTACAGAAACTGACTGAGGCTTTTTACTGAGGTTATTTATCGTAGTGAAAATGATATCCAGAAGCAGAGCAACTACCCCACCAAAATATGTCGGATTCAAGGGGGCATTTGTAACATATAAAGAGTGGAGCCCTTATTGTGAACATCTGTAAAATTCATCATACATAAGCTTATTTCTCACATTAGGGCTCTGAAAAAAGGGTTAATGGATTTTCTTGGATTTATCAATAAAGAGGTGCAATAACCCCATTAAATGAGACAGATGAAAAATACTGTCTCAGATCTACTGTGAGCATTTCCAAGGTATTTTTTGGATAGGTATGAATGTGCTCTGCCCATTCTTTTAGGTGACCACCAGGAGCTTCAACCTATGCAACCACAATGACATGCATTAGGGAACTAAGTTAACATGCTCTGGCTCTATGGCAGTGGTCTCCAAACTTTTTTTGATCATGCATGCCTACCAGTAAAAAATTTTTGAGAATGCTTTACCAATATATGTATATTAATTTATTTATAAAATACATCCATGTTCTTGCTACTGTAATATTATGTTCACTATAAAACATACACAAACCCAGAAATTAAAAAGGATGAGATAAAGATTAAATAATAATTTAAAAATTATTTTATTTTATTTAATAAAGGTATAAACCCCCTCTTTCTGTTCTCACTAAAGCAACGTGACTGAATATCCTTTATTATTTTTCCTCAGTTTCCTCCTCAGCCCATGCAGTGTTACAGCCTTGGGGAAGAATGGCCGGAGAGCTGCCTAGGTGAGAAGGACCTGGGGGTGCTGGTTGACAACTGGCTGAATATGAGCCAGCAGTGTGCCCAGGTGGCCAAGAGGGCCAATAGCATCTTGGCATGTATCAGAAACAGCATGGCCAGCAGGACAAGGGAGGTGATTGTGCCCCTGTACTCGGCACTGGTGAGGCCACACCTTGAACACCGTGTTCAGTTCTGGGCCCCTCACTACAAGAAGGACATTGAGGTGTTGGAGCCCAGAGAAGGGTGACAAGGCTGGTGAAGGGGCTGCAGAACAAGTCCTATGAGGAACGGCTGAGGAAACTGGGGTTGTTTAGTTTAGAGAAGAGGAGGCTGAGGGGAGACCTCTCATCGCTGTCCACAACTACCTGAAAGGAGGTTGTGGCAAGGTGGATGCTGGTCTCTTCTCACAAGTGACAAGTAATAGCATGAGAGAAAATGGCCACAAGTTGCACCAGAGGAGGTTTAGACTGGATGTCAGGAAAAATTTTTTCACCGAAAGGATGGCCAGGTATTGGAACAGCTGCCCAGGGAGGTGACCGAGTATCCATCCCTGGAGGTGTTTAAAAGGCGGGTATATTAGTTTCTTAGGGATATGGTCTAGGAAGGGGACAGGTACAGTTGAACCTGATGATCTCAGAGGTCTTTTCCAACCTTATGATTCTATGATTTTTTAAAATCTGGGTTCAACATTTAGTGATAGAGCAATTTGAAGGCCTGGTTCTACGTCCACTTTATTTCAGTATTTGGTTTTAATGGCTGCTAGCTGAAAATGGTACTTCACAAAGATAGGCATGCAGTCAGACACACACAAAGAAATGAGACTAACCCTATAGCTTGGGAACCAAGAGTGGGAGGGAAGAGACAAAAAGGATAGTCTATAACATGTTCTAACCTGTCACAGTCAGACAAGGCTCAGCTGGTTCATTTCTCCCAGTAGAAGTGGACACATGTTCAAATATAGACATTTTCTTACCCTCAATCAGAAAACGTTCGTGTGCAAGAGTGAATAGTAAGTTAACATCAAGACAATAAGCCAGCTCACAACAGTCTGTCTGTGAAGCCATTTTTAGCTAACAACTGTGCTTGAGCACCCACCCTATTCACCAGATCTGTCTCTCACTTCCCAAAGATCAAGTTGGTGCTCAAAGGAACTAATTTTTTTTTTGGCAGATGATGCAAAAGCAAAAACAATGGAGATCCTCAACAGCTTTCAGAAAATGATCTGCAGAATTGCTTTGAGTATTGGCAGCATTGTACGTAGCTGTGTGTCAAATCAGAAAGGAACTATTTTGAAGGTGATCGCAGTTGATTCTCTTAATTTGTTAAACAAAAAGAGTTACAGGCAGTCTCAGGTTTTCTGTGTCAGACCTTTTAGATCCAAATGGAGGACATACATCACTGGCTACACTTACTAAACCATGATAATCATTTTTAAGTCACATCTACCAATTATGCAAAGGTTTTTGTTAGATTTTGTCTATTTAATTTCCATCTTCTCTGATGGCAATCAGTTGTACCTGCAAAATAATCAGAAGATGTTGCATTTTTATATATTTAACAACTGAGTTCAAAACCCACTGAAACTCTTGTTGGGATTTATTAGGTGAATGGCTTGCATAATTTTTGGCAACATAATCACATAATGATTAAAACATTTCCAAATATCTGTTTCCAAAATGTTCTCTCCATAGCACAAGTCTTCTGTGAAAAGTAGTGACTTTCTCACTCATTGTTCAAGTACCACCTTCACATTGAAGGGATACATTATGTGCGTTTATTTTTCTGAAAGTAACCTTTATGGATAGCTTCTTGTGATCACAGGGAAGATCAGCAAGTTTGGAACATGACGTGAAAGAAAAATGCCTAATGTCCTGAAGTTCAACAGCTCTGTTAAGCACTTACCTATAAGAAGACCAATGAACCTCTGTGGGATACAAAGGATTTTTGTAGTCACTCCCCATCTCATTACAGAGTACTGTAAATACTCTACTATTTAAAGGTTTTTTTAATACAAAATTAACCACATTGATAGTACCCTGCAGCAATTCATGCACTTTTGGCTCCAACTTCTTTACTTGCCTATGGCTGACAGTGAAGGAATTTCAAGTATGATGCTAGCTCTGTAACCTTACCCTGGAATACATTTTTTATTCCACTCAATGCAGACACTCCATTAGAGGTTATACTTACACAGTTTTTCCATAAAACATTGCTCTAATTAAAGAAGCCATTTACTGTCAAGAATGTATCTTCCCCAGTACATCTTTCGCTTAGCGGCTCACAAAAAAAGTACTTCTTCATCTATTTGATTATTGAAGCAGAATTCAGCAAATACCATAAGCTGAGACATGTTGGAAACATCTATACTTTCACTCAGCTGCAGAGCAAACCTTCTATACTGTGTGATTTGTTCTAATATCTTTTTCTCCAATGCTTCAGCAACCCTTCAAGCCCTCTGTGCACCTTCCAAAAAATTTGCCGACAAAGGAATGGACTTAATTTTGTCACTGCGCTGGTTTTGGCTAGGATAGAGTTAATTTACTTCATAGTAGCTAGTATGGGGCTATGTTTTGTATTTGTGGTGGAAACAGTTTTGGTAACACAGGATTGTTTCCATAATTGTTGAGCAGTGTTTATATACAGTCAAGGCCTTTTCTGCTTCTCACCGCACCAGTGAGTAGCCTAGGGGTGCACAAGAAGCTGTGAGGGTAGACAACTGGGAACAGCTGACCCCAGCTGGCCTAAAGGATATTCCATAGCATAGATGACATGCTCAGCGTATAAAACTGGAGGAAGAAGAAGGAAGGTAGGGACTTTCTGAGTTACGGTGTTCTGTTTTCCCAAGTAACCATTACGCGTGACAGATGGCTGCTTTCCTGGAGATGGCTGAACATCTGCCTGTTGATGGGAAGTAGTGAGTGAATTCCTTGTTTTGCTTTGCTTGTGTGTAAGTTTTTTGCTTTCCCTATTAAACTATCTTCATCTCAACCCACATCACTTTTACTCTTCTGATTCTCTCCCCCATCCCACCACGGAGGAGTGAGCAAGCGACTGTGTAGTGCTTAGTTTCCAGCTGGGGAAACAGTCATAATACTGTTCTCCATGCATTATTTGAGCCCCAATGTTATGTGGCTTTTTGTCTTTCTATTAAGTAAGAAACCTCAGACAATGCTTTTAAACTTTTACTACTACGTTTAGTTATGTAAAGCACTGGACTGAGAATCACATGACTTGAAACACCACTGAAAAAAATTGCAGAGGTTTGTCTTCATGTTCTAGATGCCTAATTTTTAAATATCTTTCCAATCATGATGGCTCCATATACTACCAACAGCTAATGTCTCAAGGCACAGTATACACTTAGGGCAATGTTCATCATTAATAAACAATAAAAATATATCTATATTTCAAAAAAGTCTTCTAGATAATTTTGCTTTTTTTTTCCTGACTTCTTGTCAGGTTTGGTTAGTTTGTCATTTTCACAATAATGTTCATGATGAAGACCATGTATTAGCAGTAGAAGTGTCATCTCCACCATGAACTAATAAGTGAGGATGCCGCTGCCAATCCTTCCATGTTGCAGAGTATCCAGGCCTCCCTCAGGGCACCTCATGAACACCACATGACTGTCTGACTTATGGACCAACTGAATACACCAGTGTCAATCTGTATATTAAATATTTCCCCCCCTATAAACAGAAGTTCACCTATTTTCTTCCTGCACCCCAAGGATCTGGTGTGCAGATCCCCACATCTGGAGATCATTGCTCTACGGGATCCTTAGTCCTACTTGCAGCTAGTGTGGCACAGTTCAGAGTTTGCCAGCATCTATCTGGATTGCAGCATGGACAGAAGGCAATATGTGCCCACCTGTAAAAAGACATACACTTCAAGACATATGCTTATAAAAAAAGACATATGCTTAAAGTACCTAAAGTCCTTACACGCTTCTCTCCCAAAGCTAGACATAGCCAATTCTATCCATTTTTTCCACTGAAAGAAATGCCAAGAAAAACCTCAAAATTTAGAAAATGATAAGATTGATTTGCAATTTGGAAGTAGACTGTACAGTAAGACAGTAAATGAGCTATAAGATGGATTAAGGCAGAATTGAATCATGATGATACAGTCTGTACATGATAAATTACCTACTTAAAGAGATTTTGTAACTCCAATCTCTTTAATCTAACAGACAAAATACATAAAATACAGTGACTGGAAGTTAAAGATGAAAGAAGACACTTTTTTTATGTGCATCACTAGCCATTAAGACAGTTAGAAAGAATACAGTAAATTTGCCAGCCTTCTGGTGTTCTTGAGCATGAATACATGTGAAACTACAGGATTACACATTCATTAATTAGATTATACGGCACTTTTCTTTAGCAAACAAAGAAAATACCTGGGTTTTGAATATGGAACAACGATGTCATGCTAGAGATATAATCAAGCTTTCAAATTTTGACCTTCTTACTGATATCCACTCTAACTTCCACTCCAAAAGATACTCTTCATTTATTTGCACCTCAGAGTCTATGTTGACAAAATGAAAATAACTAACCAGAGATAACAAAAATATCAAGTTCTTTATAGTTCAACTACTTAACATCTACAGATGAAAAGCATTGATGACTTCCATTTCACTGGCAGGAATCTGAGCACAAAGCAGTAATGTGACATACTATGTCTAGCTGAAATAAAGTTATGAAGTCAATTTTCTTCACAGCAGCTTGTGCTTCGGTTTTGTGGCCAAAACAGCCACGATAGACCACCAGTGTTTTGGCTATTGCTAAATAGTGTTGCACAGCGTCTAAGTTTTCCTTGTCCCACCCACCGCCAAAAGTCAACAGGCTGGGGATGGGAGAGCTGACCCAAACTGACTGAAGGGATCATCCATATCATATGATGTCATGCTCAGCACCAAAAGCTCAGAGAAAGATTTTTACATTATGCTACACAACAGTGTATTAAGATTGACTGGTATTTAACAGGCTTTTTAAAGAAAAATACCAAGACTTTAATGCCAGAAGGAAATGTATCAATCAGTCTGAACTCCTGCAAAATAGAGGGCGTAAAGCTTTAGTCAGAAAGCACTGCATCAAAACCATTTTACAGAGGTTGACAGAATCTCAGCTTTAGTAAACAAAATCCTTTTTGAAAGTCCCTTCTGTCATGGAGACAGGTGAGAACTTTTACTTTTTATTGCAGACATAGTCTCAGCATCACACTTGGAAGCTCAGATCCCATAGAGTTTAGTATTTTCTTATCAAGTAATTGTATCTAGACTTTTTTTTTCACATAAGGAAGTTTGAAGATAAGCATAACTAAAGTTGAGAATGTTTTTCTCCCTTATATCACTGACTGAAATGCAAACTTCCATACTGTGTATATCTAAAAATTTTGCATTATTTTTCTTTTCTTGTCTTTCATTCTTACATGAAATTTAACAGGAAAGAGATCTTTCATAGTGATAACTGAAAATGTACATGAATTCAGTACTAGTCCACAGTTTTATTTTAAATTGACACAGTATTTCTACCCTAGTGTCAAAGGCTCTGGGAGCCTTTTTAAGGTTATTTGGATTTCTGGTAAATGTAAATCACTTCATCATGAATTACCACAGTTTGCTAAAAATTCATTCATCAGAAGTCATATTTCCACAAGAGAAATAAAAATTAACCAATTTAATTGCATTTAACCCCTTTCTTCTTATGCAAATATGCTAAGCCAATATTTAAATTCCAGCATGTTCCATATTTCAGTCAGATCTACCTGGTTTGTAGACTTTGATTATTGTCACTAAACTCCAATCAAAGAGAAGAACTATCACAACATAGCACTGCTCTATGAAATTTTTCAGTAAGTGTCTATAGACACGGGAAGTTAGAGGAGTTGCTAAGAGGTGATCATCTGGAAAACACAGATTAAGTTTTGATACTCGTGTCCTGTTGTGCCCAGAAGGTATGGAATTGGCCAGTTATCTGCCCAATCCTGAAGGAGAACAGGTTTAACTTTCTCTCTTACTCCTATGCATGTTATAGCACAGATCCTAGAGGTTCTGTGTGCTTGGAGCCAGACTGCTTCACTATCAACTTTTTGGAGTATTCTCCCTAGACTCCTCCTTAGTTGGAATGCAATCAGAAAAAATAAGGAACAACATTATGTTTGTGGAAAATATTTTCCTTGAGTTACTTAGAGAGAGTTTTGGACAATTCCTTATCCTGATTGGGTGGTAAAAAACTCCCACCACAGCGTCACCCCTACTGGCCTCTCCCTAGATTGAGCCAAACTTTCAGCCAGTTTGTCATACCTCCCACAGAGAGATGTACGTGTCCAAGCTGCTCCTTCATAATAGAAAGTAGCTCAATTCTCCTCATTTTCTACCTGTTTCCTTTTGAGTTTGCATCCATCCACCACACCAGACCAGTCACGTAAATTCTACTGTCTCTCAGTTATTCCAGTGGTGAAGCTTGGTGTCTGAACATGCAGCTCAAGTTCCTCCTGCTTGTTTCCCAGGCTGCATGCATTTCTGTACATTTGAGGCAGGTGTCCCTTCACCCTGCTTTACTGTTCCTGAAGTTCCTCTTACTCCCACCACCCCGTACATCATGCTTTCAAGCCCCACTTACCATTATCTGACTCAATCATGGGTCATAAGTTCCCTCCCCTGTGGTTCCTAGTTTAAGTTAGCCAATGGAAAACAGTAGCAATCTGGGCTTTTTTTTTTTTTTTTTTTTATTGAAAAACATCAAATCAGAGTGAGAGGTGTCCACAGGCTGTAAAAGAAACCTAAATGATTATCTTAGGCCAGAAATCATTGCTTAGGTGGCTAACATTACACAAAAAGAATCTCAAACACAAAATTCCTGTGAATAAAGAGTGCATTCTGGCCTTGAGGAGTCAGTTATGCTGGCATGTTCTCAGATTATCATTAAAGCTGAAGCTTTATACAGGTCACATGCATTTAGTACAGTGAATATTTAAGAGGACCAAATCTGAATTTAATCTTCTTTATAAGAAAGACAGAAAAAAGGTCTGTTTTACCAAGCCTATTCTGAACCAATCTTTACATAGCTTTGTACTTAAAAATTTGCCTAAGGGCACTGGTCAACAATATACAGGAATCCTGCCCAAGAAAGAAAGCCGCAATCAGAGGTAAGATGGCAAGTATTTTATACAGAAAAAAACCCTAAACAAACAAGTTATGCAAAGCATTTTAAAGACATAAAGTTTATGCTAAACACAGTGGTCAAGGTGGGGTGATTTCTTTAGTTTTTCATTTGCAGAGTGGCATAAAGTAAAAGTAATTCCAAGAGAATAGAAAAGCAGAAAAAAACTAATTTCCAGGAGAAAGGATGTTGAGAAGTTCTTGCTTTTGTCTTTGACAATCATGTGTCCTAAAGTGTCTAATATTCATATAAACAAAAACAACCATGAAACTACGGGTGAAGGAATCCGTCACAGAAACCTTCATAACACATATCATAGTTTTCCATTTCAGCAAGCTGGGCAAGTGAAGCAAAGCTGGTCTGAGGGTAGACCTCAGGACCAATTGCAGAAGACTGACAAGGGTAACACAGGGCACTTGTCTGTTCCACCAGTGCAAAAGCAAACACTTTTGCAATCATTAGACTTGACAGAGGCAAAAAATGAGATTTTTACTAGGCTGTAGGCAAATTAGTTTGTTAGTACATCAGGACATCACATAGGCTGAAATTAAATAAATAAAGCTAAAGTGAGGAAATGATTGGAAAGCAAAAGAAGAGCTGAAGGCTACACAGGATACTGCAGTGTATCACAATCAAAAGATTATTCATGTATTTCCCTTTTCTCCTTCTCCAGGGCATACCATTTCAATGTGATGCAGATAGCCCTACACTCTCTGGTACTACAAGGAATACAATTTTTCAGTATAGCCAAAAAAATATATCAGAGCTGGGAAATTTGCAAGCAACACACTGCACAAACATAACAATTTGGATCAGTGCTAGCCTAGAGGTCTCCGAACTCTTACGAATTCTTACTGTGATTGTCAGGACCGGATAGAAAACCCTATAGTAAAAAAGTCAATTTATGTTATTTGTTCTAAGCATTTTCAAACATCATATTTTCCTCCCTCATACTTCCCTACGAGTGATTTTAATGTTGATATAAATTACTGCTTTACAGTCTTAGAGAGAGAAGACATCTTGAAAAGACACATGGACATCTTCACAAAGCTGGACAATGATGAAAATGAGTTGAAGGAAATGAAAGTATACACTTTTCACTGATAAAGCTGCTGCAACTGGATTATGCCATCCCTATCTGTTCACCACTAGTATCTCATATACAGGATCACAGTAGATAGATGAATTATACAGTAAACTATACCTCTACTACACACAACCTCATCAGACAGCAGGTCACAGAAGTTTTCAGCCTGGAGGCATGACAAGATTCAGAGAAGTTCAACACAAAGTAAAAGGGTAAAGTGGGCCAAATGATGTCTGATGAAAACATTCCTGCTTCCTTCTCGGTGACAACAAACCTTACTGTGCCCTGTGCTTGAAGGTAAGAGGAACTGTGGAGAAGTATGGTTCTAAAACCTCTGAATAGGTTTGTTTTATGGATGATTCTTGCTTCTGTAGGAAGCCAAAGTTTCAGCAATCATCATGCAAGGCACTATTCCTGATAACTGCAAAGCGTATCCTCCTGCTTCTGACACATGCAATTTGAGTAACGCCTTTTTCTAAATACTTTTATGTATTTACTTATTAGGAAAGGTAATTGCATCCTAGGGTATACAAATGAGACAGCCTAACAGCTTCTCTCAGTCCTTAATACCTGTTTGTTCTGTCTGGCAAGTTGAATTTGATCACAGAGTATTACTAAGGGAGCTTTCCCTGCCTGTTGGGACCTACTAATGCCATATATTGTCTTGTTTCTCATGGTGCAGTTTTAGTTTCTCTTAGCATCCTTGATTTAGATTGGAGCTGCAAAACATGTCAGAACAAATCTCCGCTATGTCTATATGCTGCAAACAAGGGCACAGTAAAGATGCTCATGCTCATACCACATTACTAAATGCTCATATCTAAGAAATGACTAGAACAGTCTCCGCAGGAGAAAGATCAACATCTGCTCATTTCTCATCATCCAAACAACTACCAGCTCAATGGCTGCATACCTTGAAAAAGTTTTGTAAGTGAAATGTTCTCTACAACACTAATTCTGTTCTGCAATCCTCTTCTCTTTATTACATGTGCAATTTGCAGAATTCAGGAATTCACCACCCACCTCCCTCCCTCAGAGTAGTGCAGAGCAAATACAAGCATTTCTTGTTATGCATCTGCTTAAGAATATCTGGACACATTCCTTGTTTTCCACCTACACCATACCCTTCCGAAATGGGATGGCTCCCATTTGTTACAGTAGCAAATGTAACTCGGAGTCACTGTCAGAAAAGGATGCAGATGTCTGCCACTCTGCTCAACAGAACTTTGACCTGGCAGTGGGCTGATGTGAGTTTGAATTCGTTTCAGAGGATTTGAAAGGAATGGGGATGGAAAAGTGAATTTCTGCTTCCTTGGTGAGTTACAGAAGGAGAAGCTGAGGCAAAAATACCATCATCTACAGAAGTAGCTTTCTAAAAGAAAGGACTGACTTCCATTTAGCCTTGAAGTACAGGCGGTAGAACTCTGGGGTCCCCAATTTAATTCAGGGATGTGAATCCTGCATGTGCAGAAGTACATCTTTGTAACCCTAGAGGAACTCCTTGGAAGGTGGCAGGATTTATAATACAGGAAAATCTTTGGTGTGACAATTGACTACTTTCCTAGTTCCTTGGTTGGGTTGCTGTCATCTATGAATCTGATTTTGGGAATGCATCAAAAAACGGTTTATACACTACTCCATCAATTGTGTAAGGAGGAAGAACAACTAAACTCCATAGTTAATGGAGCTAGGGACAAGGAGCCTAAGCTCTTAGCTTTATAAGCCTCCTTAAAGCTTCCTTTAGAGTCAAAGTAATTCCAAAGAGTTCCGGAAATGAAGCCAAGACAGCCACTGCAACAACATTTTTAGTAAATTAAACTCCTATTTAGCATGTATGCAATTTAGCTTTCGACATTTACAGAAAGGATTGTCTCAAGTTCTCTTTAACTGTATTGACTGTAGTCAAAGTTTAGAAACGTGTGTGCTGGAAGTGCTCATGCATTCATTCAGCCAAGGAACACTAACATAATGTCCAAGAAGCTTTTCTGATCTCGACTAAAGAAGCAGCATATGGTAAAAATTGTTCACAATGAACTTATAAAACCTTCAAGTATATCTCCAATATCATAACAGTATGATTATTATCATAACATTTACAATATATTTCAGTTTGATTAACTCCGTATTTACTAACAGAAAGAAAAAAATACTTTTTTATTAAATAAGTTCCCTACAAAGTGAAAGAACACTGATTAAACAAATTTAAAATCCTTAATTGCAGAAGGAGCTCATGGTTCCAATTCAGTTTGATTACATCTAGGAAACAACAGGGAAAGGAGATTCTTGTTAAAAAATGGGGTGTGTTTAAAGTTCACAAGAACTTATCATTGAAAGAGACTGTCTGCAACAAGTAAACAGTTGATGCACATATTAAAAAAAATCCACGCATGGGAAGTCTCCTCATATGCTGTAGGCTGCAAAACACTTCGCAGAACCAAAATTTAAATCTGTAATAAATAACTAAAAGCTACAGATATAATGTTCCAAAGGAAAAAAAGTTTAAAAGAGAGTGAATTTGGAAGTATCACCAATGTCTTAGGGTCCTGCAACAGCTGGCATCTGTTAAATTAAGATCCAAGAAATTCTAGGAAGCTTACCACATGTGAAGGACCCAAAGAGCGGTGGTAAATGGAGTTAAATCCAGTTGAAGGCTGGTCACAAGTGGTGTTCCCCAAGGCCCAGTGCTGGGTCCAGTCCTGTTCAATATCTTTATCAATAACCTGGACGAAGGGATCGAGCGTACCCTTAGCAACTTTGCAGATGACACCAAGCTGGGTGGCAGTGTTGATCTGCTTGAAGGAAGGGAGGCGCTGCAAAGAGATCTTGACAGGTTGGATCGATGGGCTGAGACCAACGGGATGAGGTTTAACAAGACCAAGTGCTGGGTCCTGCACTCGGGACACAACAACCCCATGCAGCGTTACAGGCTTGGGGAAGAGTGGCTGGAGAGCTGCCTGATGGAGAAGGACCTGGGGGTGTTGGTTGACAACCGGCTGAATATGAGCCAGCCCAGGTGGCTAAAAAAAGCCATAGGCATGGCCTCAAGTTGCACCAGGAGAAATTCAGATTAGACATTTGGAAAAATTTCTTCACTGAAAGGGTTGCCAGGCACTGGCACAGCTGCCCAGGGAGCTGATTGAGTCACCATCCCTGGAGGTATCTAAAACACAGGCACACGAGTTTCTCAGGGATATGGTTAAGTAGTGGACAGGTACAGTTGGATTTCAAAGGTCTTTTCCAACCCAGCTATTCTATGATTCTATAATTCTATGATTCATTTTCTCATTTCTTTTAACAAATCATACAGACCATCCTTTATGATGATCTGTTTCTTCTTGGTTTTGGAATTTCTTTGTTGCCCGTTTCACAAGTTTATGATTTGTTCTCCCCAAAATAATTGAAAACAATTGATCCCAGGGCTATTCCTTTTTAAAAAAAAGTCACAGCCAGCTTCTCTATCCCGAGAAGTATCCTTACAATACTATTTGCAGCACTCTTCCCTCTGGCTGTGCTCCTAAACTGCCTTGGAACTCCTTGAATCCATCACTGTTGCACCTAGCTTCTGCTGGGCACTGCACCAACCAGGTTAGATTTCATATAAGCATAAAAGCCCACTCTTGTAGTTCTAAGAAATCAATTAGCTCATGATCTCTGACATAATCTTCCTTTGCTAAAACTATGTTGTGATTTATCTTTCCTGCCATCTGCCTCCCTGTTTATTCTTTCCTTCAAGACTTTGCTATTCCTGCCTCCCATTCAGACTCAGCAAGCTATGCAGCAGTCTCTGGGCTCTGCTTCGGGAGCCTCTGGGGACAGTCCAGGATTATCAGGGAACTCCTGAGAATCCTCTGAGAAATTTGAGGGTACCTGCTGCTCTCAGGCAAGGAAGAGATAAAGGGAGCCATTATGGTATGGTCCCAAGGAAGCAACTTCTAATAAGTCTCATCAGATGCCCTTGACCCAAGGTGCCAGAAGCCTTTATAGCAAGGGGTGTCAGATTCACGGCTCCCGCCATTCTCCTGCCCCTACAGCGTAACGCGCGTCACATGCTGCACATGTGACCAGCGCTGGCTGGAGTGCAGGGACAAAGAGCTTGGCACTGCCGGTTTAAAGAAGGAAGAAGGGAGGGGCAGCTGTGTTCAAACCAATACAAATGGTATCAGATATGGTACTGATGCACCACAGAGTAGTTTCCCAGTAGGTTTTGGAGCCGCTGTCCCTGCAAGGACAGGGGTATTCAGTCCACACAGTGCTTTTGAGGGTGGATGCAGCCCTCCATGTCCCAGGCTGCACAGAGTATCTGGAGTCTCTCTCTGATACCAGTAGAGATGCGTCTCCTCTGACCTGCAGGAAGTGTACTGTCTTTGAAGGGCTCTGTCAGCAGGTAAAGGCATTACAGGATTCAAATCATCAGGCTGCACAAAATCAGAGAAGATGAAGGGGAAAGAGAGACAGACTCTTCTCAGAGACACCATGGTTTGAATAGCCCTGGACCTAAACCTGTAGTAATGCAGGCAGTGTCCATTCCAAGTGGGAAGTGGGTGACTTCTGGCACCAAGAGGAAGGCTCCTGCTCCACCTAAAGGCCTACAACCCTGAAACAGATTCACCACCCTCAAAGTTGAAGAAAAGACCCTAAATCACGCAAGAACACCAGGTAGAAGTGGCAGGAAGTAGTAACAAGTGGCCCCTTGCTGCGAAGAACAAAGGCACCCATCTGTGAACCTGACCTATCATCTAGAGAGGTTTGCTGCTTGCTGAGGACCTGGATCCAGCATGCTGTGGAAAGACTGCCAAAGATTGTCTGACCCCCGACTACTACAACCTACTGTCCTTCCCTGTGGGTAACAAGGATGCTGCCTAGAGTCTATCACAAGTGACTTCAGAGTTCTAGGGGAGTCAACAGTCTGGGGGAGTCCAGGTGATGTTCTCTTTCCTGCTGCCAGTGAGGGGAAAGGTTGTGAGGAGAAGAAGGAGGCTGATAATGCATTTCTACAACTGGTTGTGGAACTAGTCTTGGAAACAAAGTTTTGGGTTCTACAACTATGGGACCCTGTTTGCAGACTGTCTGCTTTGGAGAGACAGGAATCCTCTCAATAAGTGGGGCAAAGGTTTCTTTTCCAGTAGAATAACTGATTTGGTGAAGAGGTACTTTAAACTATGAATGACAGGAAAGAGACCTACGAGCAACCCTGTGAGAGAGTGATGTACAGGGAAGGCTGATGAGCAAAGGGCCTGGAGTGATGGGGTTGGGCCAAAAAAATATGGCTTAAGCAGGCTCATCTTCAGCATTTGCATGTAAGCAAGGAATTGCCTACAAGCCACCATTATGGAGAAATCTCCTAAATCCTTTCTGGGAAAACAGATGTGGTGCCTCTCTGAAGTGCCCATACATTAATGTAGGAGGCATGGAGAATAAACACAAAGACTTAAATTTATCTGTGTGCAGTTGCGGGGATATGATTTTGTTGGGCTCACAGACTGTGGTGCTGCAATGGAGGGATACAGTCTCTTCGGGAAGGACAGGCTGGGAAGATGAGGAGTTCGTGTTGCCCTTATAAGGGAGAAGAGTTGGAGTATATGGAACTACTCCTAGAGATGGACAATGAGCCAGCCAAGAGCTTATGGATAATGATTACTGAGCACAACATTACGGGTGATATTGTAGTGGGCCAATCATCTTTGAATGGTCATGGTGACTGGGAGAAGTGCTTGAAGACTGGAGGAAAGGATATGTCAGGGAATTACAGTCACCCTCGCCTGGGAAGGTGACAGAGAATGTTGTCTGCCTAGCCTTCAGCAAGGCTTTTGATGTTGTACCATAAGATCCTCATAGAGAAGCTAATGGAGTATGGGCTGGAAAAGCAGACAGTGAGACAGCTTGAAAACAGGCTAAATGGCTGAGCCCAGAGTGTGGTGGTCAGTAGCTGGCAGTGTACTGCATCCAGTCCTGTTCAATACCTTCATTAATGATCTGGAGGGCAGGACAGAACGTACCTTATGAAAGTGTGCTGTGGACACAAAACTAAGAGTGGCTGATATGTGAGGGAGTCGTGCTGTCACCCAGAAGAACCTCGACAGGCTAGAGAAATGGGCTGGCAGGAACCTCATGCAGTTCAATAAGTGGAAGTGCAAAGTCCTAGGCTGGGAAGGAACAACTCCATGCACCAATATATGCTGAAAGCCGACCAGCTACAAAGCAGCTTGGCAGAAAAGGACTTGTTAGACACCAAGTTGAATATGAGCCAGCAATGTGCCCTTGTGGTCAAGGCAGCTAAGGGTACCCAGGCTGCATGTGGAAAAGCATTGCCAACAGGTCGAGGGAGGTGGTCCTTCTCCTCTGCTCAGCACTGCTGAGTCCACATATGGAGTGAGAAGTCCAGTTCTGGGCTCCTCAATACAAGAGAGATAGAAACACTGATAAGTGTCCAATGAATGTCCACGAAAAGGATTAAGGCAGTAGAACTTTTCTCCTATGAGACTGAGAGATTGGAGCACATTTGATGTGGAGAAGAAAAAGCTTTGGGTGGGATCTCATAAGTGTATATAAATACCTGAAGGGAAGTGCAAAGAGGATGGAGCCAGGCTTTTTCTTCACTGGTGCCCAGTGATAGGACAAAAGGCAATAGGAATAAACTGGAACACAGAAGCTCCATGTAACCATCAGGAAAAACTTTGTAACTGTGAGGATCACTGAACACTGGCACACGTTGCCCAGGGAGGCTGTGGACTCTCTATCTGTGGAAATACTAAAAGTTTGTCTGAGTATGGTCCTGGGGAACCAGCTCTAGGTGTCACTGCAGGGGCTTTGGAGTAGCTGACCTCTAGAGATCCCTTCCAACCTCAACCATTTTGGACTTCCGTGAAGTAATAAAGCTACAAACATTACTGATGTTCTGCATATAGTTAACTCAAAGAGATATTGGACATCTTCAGATACAACTAATTCAGATTAAAAATCATACTTTGTCCTTTAGAGTAATAGTTTAGGTTTCAGAATGCTCCTAGAATCCATAGGTATGTCTAAATCATCTTGGAAATATCTGTCTTCCTGGGACTTGGAATTAGACTTACAATGTCTATCTGAAGGATATTTTTTTTTGGTGCAAGACCTAAGGCACAAGATTTGGAAAGAGAAAATGTCTGGTTCATGTGTCCCGCATTCTAAAAGTTTTGATACACTTCAGTAGCTCAAACTATTCTACTGGTCTGCAACAAGGTTAATTTCTGTCAGCCACCACTTGGAACCATTTTCCAAGCTATGAAAGTGTTTAGAATGTAAATTTTGTGTGCACCATTATCCTAGTGCCAGTCACTGGAAGAAAACAAGCTCAGAATGTGCCAGTTGCAAATAAAAATTGCTAAGAAAAGAGGTGGTGGTAATGAGGAATGTCATTAAATTTACCAGGTCAAATCTCCCAGTGGCACTTTCTCACTCAGATAAAAGAGATTCAGTTTAATGATGTAGGATACTTCTCACCTACAAATGGCCCCCTACTGTAGCTGAAATGCACAGACCACTTCCCATAAAGAGTGATAAACCTAGGGTAAGGTTCTATCCCTCTACTTCCTTCACATTTCCTGTATCATAATCCTATTGCCTTCCCATGTCATGGCCTCTTACTATTTACCAGGACCCAGAAGAACTATGATAGATCTAGCACTTTGGCAGTTTTCAAAACCTCTAAAAGTCCCATTGTAATTTTGACAACTTCTTCCTATTTCACTTCTATCATATTGTCATCATTTTTGCAAAGAAAAAAGGAAATTCACCACAGAAACATTCTTTCCTAGCAAGCACAAATGCCTAGATCTGCTGTGCCACTCTCTCTTGGAAGCGAACAAACTTCTTAAAACCAAATTATAAAGTTTTTCACACTCCTACCATACAAAATATTCACTCTGTGTGCTTTGAGTGATGTTCAATAAGTATCCATGAAAGTTAAGTTCCCGTGTTTCCAAAGGATATGGGAACAGTAGGGAAAATTATAATCATAGAGTCTGAGTCTCCCTGCAAGTGGAAGCTTAGCTGGGGACACGTGAGCTGATTTGCTACAGAGTGGAATGACTACTAAGATCAGGTGCCACAGAGAAGGTAGAAACCAGTGGGTGAGAAGAGGACTACCCCTTTCATCATGATCCTGCAGTTAAACGGGAGTAAATAAAACATGAATCTGCACTGGAAGCCAGACTATATGCAGATCAATCTGCCTGCACCAGACAAATGAACAAAGACTATCCAGCTGTTAACAGCTTGTGTTCTTATTTCTTTGGGAGTCTGCCTGCTTGTGCCATATGCTACAGAGTGATCCCCATCACCAGTTCACTCAAGATCCTGCATGCAATACCATAGCACAGAATATCTGAGAATGAACGGCACTGTGTTAAAGACAGGACAGATACACGTTTTGGAGATGACTGATAATATGTGAAAAAAAAGCTTAGAAGAGTAGTGTTAATCTTTATCTGGGACTCTTCTGTGGAGTAAACTAATAATACGAAAATAATGTAGAATTTTGATCATGTGACACTACATATGTTCTACATTTCAGGATTTGAAGTCCAAGAGAAATGACTGATGTCTTTTCTTAAACCCTTAGGGAAAAAGATATTTCTCGCCCTGCAAAGGTTCCACTCTCCTCACAGGGCACAAGAATTTCTGCAGTCTGCTGAAGCTCAATCTTGAATCATCACTAAACCATCTAAAAGCAGGAACGAAGACATAGAAAAGGTGGTATAATGTGGGGTGGACACAACCAGAATAATACAGAAATAATCACAGTTCTTAGGAAAAGATTGGTTTAAGACAAAAAAATCCCAGTAAATAAATGTATCCATGAACAGACAATAGCACTTGAACAAAACACAAGAAAATTCAAAAATTACTCTCATATCCTGAGCTAATTCTAGCTTTAATCATCCATAATAAAAGCAATAGAAGGATGTATTTTTTAAATCAAACTTTAGTAATTGCCCCCGTCCTGCACATGTTAACTTCAAGCAGTTTAATAGCTGTTTTATCTTCTTCATTCCAATGCTTGCAGATCACTTTTCACAGGGAATGGATTCTGTTAAATTTACATACTTTTCTGGGAAGGTTCATCATTCTAGAAGATATTCCATGACTTTTCCAGCACTTTATTTCAAACTCTTAGCAATTGAGACCCTGAATTTTTATGAATTGTTTCAGAAGTGGTTATTTCGGTGAAGTGAGCTTATTCTATTCTGATTTGGACAATATAACATTTTCCTACTACTCATGTACATCACGTGAACAACTGTGACCACTTTTAAATTTTATCACTGCACCATCAATTTTAATTTGAAAATATCCTGCAATTGCCTGATGAATGGAAGATAATTAGGTAACCAATCAAAACTATTGTGGGGGAAGAATGCTGGCAAGTTAGATCACTGCTTAGAATCATATTTCATCCTTGAATTACCATTCTCTAAAAAACAAGAACCAAAGCATAGCAAAACCCAAAACAGAACAAGGACAATACTATGGTATAAGCAATAAATTTCCACGTGCAATGCTAACAGCTGTTACAACAAGCATTGTCTTGGAACATTTTTTCAATATAATCTAAATGGGATTTTTTTTCTTAGAACTTCTATTAGCCTTGGTTTCAGATAAAGTGGTGATTTTATATCATATCCACTAGGAAAACTCTTAACTATATGGAGCTCCTCAGCCATGAGGTATTAGTACAAATGTACTATAAAAAATTTAAACAGGGAGGAATAGAGAGGAGTTCTCTTAAGTTTGATTGTTCAAGGCCTGAACTTTGACAAGGACTTACTCAGTCAATGGAAAACCTAGGTCCTCTTAGGGTGATAGTGGAGCGTGGATTTTCAGTGCAAGATGACACAACCATACTATACTACTGCATAGCTATATTCCTCTGCCAGGTGATGTAATAACCTTTTTTATATTTTTTTTGAAAACTAAAAAAAAAAAATTAATAGATTTATTAGGAAACAGAAGAAAAGATGAAAAATAAAGCACTACTACCATAAGGTCAAAAAAGTTCCCTAGCATGGGTCAAGTTTGCACAACAGGCCAAACAGACACTTATGCATGCCCTTCAGAAAATTCCATCAAATGACCACCTGTATTTTACATGCCTAAATATCTTACTTTCAGATTCTGAAATATCTTACTGAAAGAAATGTCTCTGTATCTTCATTTTTAAGTTACTGCAGTGATTCTTCCCCCTTAAACCACTTATAAACACCAATAAAGACACAAGTTTCACATTTATACGTTTAGTGTCCTGTAATATTAGAAGTCAGTCTCAGTTCCAGAGACTGCCTTTCTGTGAAAATTTTAAAATATCAACTTGGATTATAGGAAAGCATAATTATAAGACAGAACAGGGGAATGAACTCTTCTTTGCAAGTTCAAGAGATCTTGAAGTAAGTTGTTTCTAAAATCTTGCTGTAGAAATTAGGCCAGAACTAGAAATAGGACAGTATGAGGGAAGATCTCAAGCACATGTATGCCAGTACTTCTGTTTTGTACGACACTTTGAAAACACAAGGAGAACAGAATCTCCATATTTCTATTTATCAAACTCACTGTAATTATCTTTGATAAAAGAAGATTAGGGCTTCTTGACATCAGGAAAAAAATTAACAAACAAAACCATATCTCTTCATAATGTATGAAGTTGGATTAAATACAGGCTTTGTCTTGCTAGCATTTCTACATCATTAGTTCACAGCTTTCAAGGTACACATCCTTGGTGGAAAACTGCTTTAGTTTTTCTTTTTAACCAGTGAAAGAAAAATCAAAAAAACTCTTTTGTTTGATACAAATGCTTAAAGACCACTTAATGTCATATCAAGGCATCCCCAGCATCCTTCAAACACAGGAAGAATAGACTATATCAACAATTGTACAGTAAAAATGAAAAAAATTACAACTTTTGCCACAAAAACATCATATGGCATTTCAAAGAAGGCCTAACAACTTATTTTAATTCCAGTTGGCTTTATAAATATTAACGAGTACTGGGCAGAAGTTATCTGTTTATTTTGCCCTGAGCAACCTATTTTAGTCTCTCCCTTCCCCAAAGGTAGTTGAGTATATGGAAATGGGAGAAATTCTTGGTGGAACCAGGGAAGGAAAGACATGGCAAAGGGAGATCTTTTATTTTCATTTAGGGAAACAAATGGAATGTTATACAGGAAGAAGACATGACACCTTGAAGCAGTAAGAAATATTAGGAAGAGATAGGTTGAAAAAGGTCTATAGTTAAACAATGACATTTAAAATGTCTCAGTTTTCCTGCTCTCATTCTCTTCCCTCCATGCCTTTTCCCATATTTTTCTTTTACTGCCTTCTGTGCCTCACATTTGTTCTCTTCTGCCTCTCTTTTTTATTAGTCTTCTCTCAAAATTGAAGTTATAGGGTCCTTCTAGGATGGAATCTCTGGGTACTATTCAGAGCTTCCAACTCAGATTGCTATTATCTGATAAATTTGATGTTTCCAAACTCATTCTTGGAGAAAAAGAATTTTTTTTCTTGCTTTCCTAAAACCTTTTGGCAACTGTGATGGAGAGTGGAAATCTTTTCTGTTTTTTCTCAGAAGCCAAGTGTGAGAAGTCACACGTGGAAGTTTGTATAACGTATATGTGCAGCCATCAAAACCTCGTGTCTCAAGAGTGTTTTCTGGCTGAAATTTGAAAGTTTACCAGACATATAATTTTCTTCCCCTGCCCAGTCTCTCTCGCCCCTCAGTGACTCTCATGGTTTCTGCTTACCCAATGAATTCTTATCAGAACTGTCTACTAACTCAGATTCTGGTTTGCAGACTTCACAGTGACAGAGCAAGGCTACAATAAATAAACTTCTAGGTTAATAAGACTGCTGTTCTGCTCTTTCTACAGGAATAGAGTAATACTATTTTGAGGAGGCTCATTTACTAGCTGCTTTTCTTTGGAATTATTTTATTTTTTCTAGTATTACATTTTCTGGGAAGAGAATTGGAATTCATAGATACTAAAGGCTTTCTATATAGGTAAAATGGACCCTGAAGACCTGCTTATTTTGGAATTAGATGTCACAGTACAAAATGCAGCACAATCTTAAGAAATCCTGAGTGTTAATCATGTCAGCCAAAAAAAAAGGTGCTGTAGAAAAGTGCTGCTATGTTGTCCACTTACACGGGTTGTATTTCTTTCATTTTTGTCACCAAGGTATTTTTCATATTAAACTCAATGAAGATTGTAACAGAGTCAAAAGAGAAAATATTTAATGTTCTATTCTTCATATTGTTAATCGATTTCATTAACTTACTGCACACTTCTCATTTCTTCTGTCTTTTTGAAATGCCACCTACACTGACAAAATTACATTAAGGCGTTCTCAATATTTCCAGGAAGACGAAGAGAAATCACACAAAGAAATGACTGTTAAGAATTACAGAAAAACACAGAGTCACTTGAGATGATCAGAATTTAAATTGTTTAAAAAAAAAAATCCCAGACATGATATTTAGTAGAAGGGAAATATATATTTTAAAAAATCTAGAAATATCATGACTATGCCACCAAATGTGAGGCTAAAATGCAGTTTCGCTGAATTTTCATATGACAGGGGAGCAAAAAGAAACAACTGAAGCCAGTCTAGAGGAAGCATCTGATCACAGAACAAGGAAGCCACGATCCCTCTCAATATACAAGTGCAATCAAGTGCCAAATTTCAGTTTGAAACACACTATGAATCAAAAAATGTGTATAAATAACATGAGTAATATGCATGAAAGAACAGTCAAATAGTAAAGCAAGGTAAGCTAGAATTACTGAGTAGCAAATACAGCACTACTTGAAAAACAGTACACGATTACAGATTTTTCTCTTTTACACTCACATCCTGAAATCTTTACATCTTCTACAATTCTGGTGGCTCCCAACAGTTTTGAGTTATTGATAGCTAAATATGACTTCATTCTCATGACTCTTCCCAGTGAAACATGGAACTGAGCAAACACAGACCACAGGACTATTGTTTGGTTTCCCTAATCCAAAATAAAATCCCAAACAAGTAGTGCTAGACAGAAGCAAAATTTGAGGCACCAATTGCCGCATAATCTCCAACCAGCTGAAAGCTCACCTGGGAAATGGAAAGACAAACAGTAAGGATTTTTCTCAGAACTCTGTGTGCAACAGCTGTAATTCTTCAGGGATGATAAACATTAAAGCTAGCAGCAGGCTAGACCTGATAACCTACTGAGGTCTCTGCCAACCTAAATTATCCTATGATTATATGCCATAGCAAACACTCAAAACTGAAAATCCTGAAAATATTTTGTAACCTCATTTATAAACCTTTGCCATAGAATTATTAACTTCTGAAGCAGAATCTTCTCCCTGAGGATGTGAACAGGGCAGGAATCCACAAAATCTAGGACACAGAAGCATAATGGGTATGAATTTGCCCTACTTAAGGAACAGAAATGATGAGGTTCATATATTACCCATATACCAAGATGACTTACACTATTTAAAAATTAATTGAATAGAAGAGATAATACTGGTTGTATAAACCTAGAGAACCTACACAGGATACTAATAGTGAGCTGTGCTATTGGCAACCAGCAACCATAGAATTCAGGTCACTTGAAAAGTCATAATTCTTGGGATCTAAGCAATGCCAAGAAAGGGAGCCTCAAGCCACGCTAGCAGTATCAGATATATAGATAATATTGCCCATGTGCTTCAAGGACTGAAAGCATGCTGGCATAAACTTCTCCTTTCTCTAAATCTGCCTTTTGTCTCTCTATGTGACCTGGAGAATAGAAATGTAACTTCTTTTGTAAGAATGAGAAGTTTTTCCACCAAGTAAAATGCAAAAGGGAGTTAATGCAAAGTCTCTGCAGAAAGGGTTCCCAAGGGCAATGTCTGAAATAAAAGCAAGAGAATTGGAATAAAAGCAAGGGAATTGTAATTTTGGCCTCCAGAGATAAATTGGAGTAACAATGATAATCTAAGTTATTGAGACAGTTGTCTCATTACAAGGCAAGGTAAAACAAAAAACAGGGTTGACTTTTAGGGGCATTTAACTTGTGGACAATTTAAGTGAGCTCTAATTATCAGGATGTAAGATCACAGTACAAATTGCAAACAGACAGGAGACAGTGATCCAACTAAAGAAAAAAAATGATGAATCCAAAACCACAGAACTTAGATGGCAGCTGAAAGGATGCAATTAAAATTCCTGTTGATTAAACTATATGTATATGACGTCTTCTCTATATAACATGAACAAGAAGGCAATATCTAATCCTCTCACGTGTTTAGATGGAAGGACAACTCAAGGAATTTAAGATAGATATGGAAGTTGCTCTAGATTGAAAAAAAAAAGATCCATTGAGCTTTTATAGTCTTTCTGGGAGATGGATAAACAGAAGAGAGCATTGCTCTCTCTTGCTACTAAGAGTTAAACCACCTAATTTACTACACAGGCCACTCTAAAGACATCATTAATTTATTTCTGCTTGGTTTATTTCACATCAGATTAAACAGAGATGACATTCAGTTCCTTCTGGTGGCTTGTGATGCATTTTCAGCATAGAAAAAATCACATGCTGAACTCAGTGGGATTTTACAACAAAGAGATAAGTTTTACAGGCTATTCAATAATTATGTCACTTTCAAAAAATGTCAAGAAAATGAACAGGTTATCAGTACTTCGAAGGAAAGTTCTGCCTGATATTCCTTTAGAGGGAAAATTAATAATTTTCAGATGATGCATAGACTTATATCACAACCTGGAAGTAACTAACAGGCCTGAATAGTCCTCTGGGACCTCCACCCACACATTTAGTCTTCTATCTTCAGTCTTCACTGTGGACCTGCCCAGCAATCAACAGACTTGACCCATGAATTGACTTCCCAGCCATGGACTTACTTGCCGGATGGTCTGCACCCTTGGCTGAGCCTGGCCTCAACCTCTGGACCGGCCCTCCTCTCTTGCAGTGGGACCTGGCTTTGCCTGGCCACCTTAAATTCTCCCTTTCTGCTGCTAGTGGCTCCCATCCCTCACTGCTCCTGGACAACCTATTAGCTTCCTGCAGATCTTCCCATGCTTCCAGTGTCTGTACAGGAATATGAAGAGAAGGGAGAAACTGCACAGAGCTAAAAAAGGAAGAATGGAGCTCTAATCATTTCAAAGACTCAGTACTCTACAAAAACCACCTGAATTCCAGGAATTTTTAACTCGATCTTTCACTGCCTGAATGCTCTAATGAATCACATTATCTTGACTTTGCAGTCTGACACAGAAGCAAGTTGCTTATTTTTCAAGAGGAATGGAAAGACTTTGAATTCAGGTGCAGTATTCTAATGAACACTAGAAAGCTGCAGTTTTGAAACTTCTTAAGTGACCAGGACAGACATGAAAACCATTCCTCTGTCCCAAAGGAAGACCTATGTTGTCCCTGTTTATTCTTATCTTAACAAACCCTCCATGATGAAGGTTCAACAACCTACCCTGTCTATTCCACTCATTTCCACTTCTAAACTTTCTCATAAAAGAGGTTTCTAGATTACTTGATGTTTTTATAGACTTCTCTGGTTTACTTCCTTTTTGAAGATGATACTAGACCTGATATTCCAACTTGCATCTAATTAGCATTAAGCAGAGTTGAAGTTGACTCTGTGTTTCTTAAGTGTTAATATTGCATTACATCGAGGGTTGCGAAATGGGAGTAATTTTCTTCCTTTCTACTTTTTAAAGTAGGTCAAGCTGTCTGACATTCTTGACCCTTTCCCAGTTTGTGGCTATTGTAATGCTTCCCTTATTTTTCTCCGGATATCTGCTGACTAGACAGACATTCTTCATTAATACAGCTGATTATTGTAGTCCAGCATTTTGCACTCTTTCACTTACATACTACCTTATTAAAAGCGTTCTCTACTTGTAAAGATCATTCTGAAACCTAACTCTGTCCTCTGCAAAGTCCTTGCAGCTCTTCCTAAGTGGTTATCAACTGGAAATATCCCACTGCTTAGAAAAAAATGTTACCCCTTCCAGAGTAAGCTACTTGAGAGAATCCCATCCTTCTTGTTTGACAGTGAACCACTGATAACTACTCTTTGAAATTACAATTCCAAGCCAGAGACAGATAAAACGTATCATACTTTTTGGTTACCTTTTCCTTCAGCATTCATTTTAAAAATAAATATTCAGTTAATCTGATGTCAATTAACCTTGGTGGCAGGAATATTGTTTAGAAGACTGCTTTTATGGTATCTTCCTCAAGATCAAGTTTCCATACTTTTCTTTAGGAATCTCTTTAATACTTTTATAAGTCATAAAACATCACACTTATCACCTGCCCCATCTCCTTGAGACCTATTATGTTGTCATACCAAGAAATTAGATTGCTCTACATGATTCAATCTTTGGAAATACATTTTGGCCATTGTTTAGTATATTTTTATCTTCTGGGTGATTCCAAACAGATTATCTGCTCAAGTGTCTTTCCAGGAATTAAATTTAGGCTGAGTGGTTTATAATTCCCTGGGTATTTATGTGTTTGTTGGGAAGACAGATACAAAGGTTTCTTCCCCCCCCCCCCCCCCCCCCTTACTATTTTTTATTTTTATCCTTAATTCTCAAAACTCATAAGGGAAGACTCTATGATTTCTTAAGTATGCCACAGTGAATTAATTGTGCCAGACATTTTGAAAGTATCTGACTCATCTAAACAGACTCTAACCTATTCTTACCCCTCTTCACTAGTTTTAATTATGCTTGTCTTCAGAACACAGTCAGCCTTTTTTAATGAATGCTGAGAAAGGAAAAAAAAACCCTAATCACGAAACTGGCATCCTCTAAAATTTTGCCTCAATGTCAATTAATGGGCCAACTCTTTCACTTGTCTTTCTTTGATTAATTACTTATACCACATTTTCTTTAAACTACTGTATTGTTCAAACCATGCTTAGGGCACTTGGCCCATACTTTCTTGCAATTTCTATGACCAAAATGTTACTCAGAAACTTAGAAGTTTCAGAGGGTGCGTAGTATATGACCTTATCAATTACAGGGCTTCAGTCATTTCTGTCTCAGTAAGCTCCTCCAATGTATTCAGCCATAGACTTAGCAGATTTTGTCCCTCACTGTTCACAGAACACAATGAAATTAGATTTATTCTCTCTTTTAAGTTAATCAGTGTCAGGATACAAGCATCCTTCAAGATCATACACTTTGGTAAGTCAAACAGGATAAAAGAACATTTGCTACCAAAAAAAAACCCACCCAACAACTCCCCCCAAAAAGAGATTTTTTTTGCACTTGGTTGCAATGATCTTGGTGCATAAAAACAGTCAAGGGAAAGCATGAGTACTTTTTACTTTAGAGAGTCAAATAACCCCCACAAGGGAATTAAGTTTATTCAGTACAGCAAATATGACCTCATAAGACAAAGCCAAACAAGACTAAACCAGTAGTTCTGTTTCTTTTTACTTAATTGCTATTAATGGAGGAACTAACTCCTTGGAATTCTAATATTAGTAAAT
Organism: Tapera naevia; assembly: GCA_033556795.1. NCBI lineage: Eukaryota > Metazoa > Chordata > Aves > Cuculiformes > Neomorphidae > Tapera > Tapera naevia. Next base: position 19,408,194 of record JAUMJJ010000036.1, on the reverse strand, counting down.
CTATTTCTGTACTGGAAATTACGCAAATCTTACCTCAGAGAACCTTTGTACATCCTGGGTTAAAGTTCCTACTCTCTTCCATTGATAATATTTGAGTAACTTCAAAATTGCTGGATTCACTGCATTATCAGATGGCACTGTCCGGAAGAAATAAGGATATTTTTTCTTATCGGCCAACTCTGGCGTTGTTGCAGCAAATGAAAGCTGAAAAAAACCAACAAACAAAAAAATGAAAGTCACCATAATTCATACAGAAGAGTACAGAAGAGCAAAGTTTTTCTTCTGCCTGCTAAGTTCAACAAGACACAAACCATACATTGTGGTCATGCAGGGAATTTTCAACATCATACAGGCTGAAAGTCCTACCAGCACCATTTACTCATTTACTTTTAACACGATTTTTCAAATACATTAGTTCTCTAAACGACTTGCTACAAAATTAAACCAAGCAATCTTCAAAGTCAGTGGTGTAAAATTCTCTGTTTGAGATCAAGCATTTTACAAATTGCACAGAGGGAGAAGATTTAAGGAAGTAAATCTCTAAAATTTTTGCTCTCCCCATCAACTTCCTTCTATGCTGTCTTCTTAAAAGTGGAGAATTATTCCAAGAGGATATTCTCAATCCTTTATATATCTTTGAATTAGAGGGCAAACCTCTAGTAGCATCTCTTCCTATCTTCAGGTAATAGCAAAGGTACCAGAAACAGAGAGAATAATTATGGTAGACAAGGCTGCAGCTAAGAAGTTTATCTGGCTCCCTGAAGCAAGACCCTGTGACCTGTGTTATCAAAGGTGACTCAGTGGCTAATTGTACACATTTGGAAACACCAGAATTTGTACGTAGTTCAAGAATGCTTAGTAATGAGAGAAGAGCTGAAGCCTGTTCACATAAACACAAACAAAATCAGAAAATTTCACTGAATTCTTTAGCGCAAGCCAAAGGCAGTGAATTTTTGCAGATTTTATTCTATTCTATATTTTTGTAAATGATTTTCAGCCAATTCCCAAGGAAGGGATTGCCTTTCTGAAAATGCTTCCAATGCAAAGATACTTGTCATTAGTTCCTCCAACATTTTTTATGTTGCTAAGAATGTGTTTCTCAAGGGTTTTTTTTGCATAGCAGTTGAGAATTGTTTGAAGTACCAATTTAAGGCAAATTGGTTTGAATGTTGAAAAATAATCTCCTTAATAAAGTTATGTCAAGTCTTTCAATCTCAACGAACAGTCAGGAAGTGCAGGTGAATTCAAGCCTATATATAAGTACATCCAACCACAGTTTACGCTTTCTTCAATCAAGCATTCAGTATATTTTGACTGGAAACTCTCTAACAGATCTAACTTTTTCTTCATATTTATGAAATCTAGATTTAGCCTGGCAGAGACAGGACACATTCTGTGATTTTAGAGTCACAAACACATTGCATTGTAACAAAATCCTAAGCCTGAATAGAGTTTACTTGCCTTAATTAAATTAATTAAAACCTTGAAATCCAAACAACTTGAAGCGTGTGTAACTGGACTGTTTACACTCTACCATCCAAAAAGAGAAGGTTCTTTCTCTTCACCAGTTATTAGCTGGAGGGGATTCTACTGCCATAATTTTTAACATAGCAACTGCTTTTTACTTAGATTTTATTTAAAAAAAACCAACTTTGAGGTACTGTGATATTGTGGTCTTGATTTTGCAAAACAATATTGTTTGGCTCACTTAGAACTTCACAACATTTAGCTATCAGCAGTGGGTTCGCGAAGAGTTGATTTCAAGGGCAAAAGAACGAAGGTCGGCCAGGCAGATCTACCCAGCTTCTCTGTCTTGCCTTGTAACACTGAACAACATGCATCCACTGCACAATGAAAGTGGGAACAAGGACCTCTATTTCTGACTGAAAGAGAGAGAAAATTTGAATTTAGAAATGCAGCATAAAGAGGGATGCCTCTCAGCAGCCTGGCTGCTCACAGCCAGGTGAGTGCAAAGGACTTGCTTTTCAAGTTATTATGGTTCAGTATAGAATGTAATTTGATTGATCCTTAAGAAAAATAAATAAAGAACAATTCAGAAGTAACAGTATTAACAAACAACATTGGCAAGGTTCCCCTAACTCTGGTTAACAGATTGAATGGTAAATTTTTCTGATGAAATTACAACAGGCCTGAGTAATAAGGAGTATCTCTGCAGCTCTGAGCTGGCTTTAGGGTGGAGAACTGTGATATAAGCAAGTCAATTCAGATTCATCCTTTGACATTTCAGTGACTTAAACAAAGGGCCTAAATCAGTATCCTAATTGCCCAAATTTCCTTGGGAAACAATGAAGCAAACCCTTGCCTCTCTTAACCGATAAAGAAAGATAAAGAAGACTCATAACTTAGATTTATCAGACATGTAAAGTGAGATGAGATTAAAACAGGTTTATGTATAATACTAATCACATCTGAATCACAAAAGAACATTCCTTTTAATTTTTTTTTGAAGAAAGGTTTTATTAAAATATAATATGATAAAATGTCATGCTCAAACAATTCTTGGGATGTATGATATTTTCAGAGGTCTTTCTTTTAAGCATCACATATACCATTGCTTGGCCTCGTTCTGCATCACTTTGCCATTTTAACAAGACACTCCCTTCATTCTCAGAAAAGTTAAGTCATTGAAAATATTTAACATGTCACAAAATCATCCCCGTGAGAGTTTGGGGACATACAATGAACTTAGCCCAACAATCACTAGCAGTTAAAATTCTACTTTGAGAGGAACAAAGAGGGGAAAAAGAAGAAAAAGCTCTCATGTTTTAAAAAGTGGTAATGAAATGTTCAGGCTAATCAATAAATTGACACTATGTAGGCTTTTTGGAAGACTATGTGATACAGCGTGGCTATATAGAAATATTGGTAAAACATTAGTAACAAAAATTTTAAACTATATGATAAAAAAATAAGATCACAACACAGTCCACTCGCATATGCACTGAGATGGTGCAGCCCTTGTTAACTGAACATAAACCCTCTGTATTTTAGGGCTAAAACTTTTTATTCATAGTTGATTTGAAACTTGAACCTATCAAAAGAACCTATGATAGTTTCTTCCCTTCATTCTACAGGACTAAAAGCCATCCAGATCTGGTTCTGGTTTTTGTTATGGGAATTTATTTTTATAACTTTGAGTTATTTATTCAAAAATATGTGTGAATGGCAATCCTACTGCTAACATATCTCTTTGCAAATCACAAAAGTACTATTTTTTACATTACTGTATTTTCAGAACATACATATTCATGCATTGCTAGAAAGAGTTTTACAGGTGTTACACAGATGCCTCTTCATATAGAGGAACAGAGATAAATAAGTTATAAGCAGGATTATAAGTCAGCTACAAATGCCTGTAGCGTGTATGATGTCATTGTTTCACAGAAAATTGTTTTACATAACTGCTAAAGGTGATGGCCAAAAGTTAAACTTCAAGAAGGGATGAAAGATGGGACAAAAGTTTTTTTCAAATTGCTATAAAATGGAGAATACAGTGGAAATATACCAGGTGATACATCATAATTCTGTGTATGGTGCTTATTCGTGTGCATATACAGACTCTGTGCACATGTGTATGGAGATAGAGAGAAAAAAATCATTCCTATATATGTAATATATATCAATTTAAATACTGTCAGAAAAAAACCCTACTTCTCAGGCCACAAATGTACTAAGTGCTAAAATGCACTGTTTGTGACTTTCAAAAATATTCTTATTGTTCGTGTGATCATTATATAAATGGATTACAGTTAGCAGAGTTTTGACAGGATGCATTTTGTCTGCACGTTTAAGAAAAGCAATATCTCTCATACCCTAGAAATCATTCAAGTCAGGAGTCAATATGAAAGGAATCAGCGCAAAAGGACTTCCCAGTACACCACCTGAAGCTGATTTACTTACACGTTTAGCTTACTGTGGTGCCCCTCCTGTCATATACCCCACAGACCACGTGGGAGAAAAAGCACAGCTAACCAGAGAGATCCACATAGGGTGACTGCAAGCCAGTATTTCAGACCAAGTCCTAACCCGGTGGAAGTCACTGCCAAAACTTCCTTAGCGCCCAGATTTCAAGCCTGTGATCCGAGTATCCGGAAATCACATTTAACTAGAGGGTTCTAACCACACTAGTGAACCTGTAACTCTGTAGGTCATCTTGACAGTTTGCAGTATGCCTAGACTCAGATCTGTAATCATGAATATTCTTCTGTTTGAAAGATAAATACAGGGCTGCTCAAGAGAGATCCGAGCAGTTGTGCTTCAGTGCTAGCAATGAAGCAGAGCAGAAACACAGCTAATGGCTTTATTTTACCCTTTGAATAGAAAGGAAACAATGAAAAACAGTTCTGGAATGGGTCCAAAGAAAAACACTTCAGGAAACGGTGTGAAAGAGAAAAACAGCAAAATATTAAAGATGATGCAGAAATGACTTGACAGCGCTGTGTGTGTAAATCAGTGTCTTACAGTAAAGAGTTCTGAGGTCATAAAATGTAGGACATTTTTATACTTTTTTAAAAAAAAAGCTTGGAAATTATCGAAAATTGCAATAGTGACAAAAATTTTACCTTCGGATTAAAAAAAAACCCAATGAAACATTATTCCACAGAGGTCGTGGAAATTTCTTTGTTTCCACGCTGAGACTGGAAGTAGGGTTTGATAATGGCGAGGACAGGAGAAGACAAAATTTTATACAACTATTACAAGAAATACTTCAGCCTAATATGACAGATGGCCAGGTTAAGGACTTTGCTGGAACACTGAAGAACATACAGAAGAAGTTTATTAAGGAGGTGTTTGAGTCAGGCATATGTTTTAATAAATTAAATGTTCTCCAGAAATAGGATACTTTTTGAAACAGGAAAACAATAATTTTGTTGAAAATTGATACTGTTTCACAGAAGGGTTGTAATAACACTAGATAGCCTGAGGCGAGAAAAGACATGTTAAAACAGAGAAGAAAGGAACAATTCTGTACAAAGGAAGTAGAAGGCAGCTCTATAACACTTTATGAAGCTGAAATAAGGGATGGTAGATTAAACCAAGAACATCAATCTAAACTGCTTTCAAGTTAAAGCAAGCATATTCCCACTTTAGGGAAGCAACAAGTGCATTTCCTGAACCACCACCACCCCCCCCCCCCAAAAAAAAAGTACGAAAGTGGGAATGGTAAGTGATAAACTCTAGCATTCATTTAAGCAAATGTGATGCAAAATTAACAAAATCAGTTGGAAAGACCAGGGGTTATGTAAGAGAGGATGGATATTAGAAAGCTGAAACAAAATCAGAAAAGGAAACAAGACTATATAGAGAGTGTATAGGTCCCTTATGGAAGTTCAGAGGTTGGGAGCTGGAAGGCTGAAGCCATTCTGCAGTCCCAAGAACTCCAGAAGGAAGGGAAGCTGCCAGAAAAGGCAAGTGGTCTTCTGGTGTTTGCTTGGTTTATTATCTCTAGGAAGCATTTATGTTTAAATTTTGTCACTATAATAATGTACAGAATTCTGGAAAAATAAAAGAAGTCCCTCCAACCTAAGGCAACAAGTCTGTTTAAGAGTAACACGTATTTAAAAGCAGTGTATTTGTTGGAGTAAATCAATAATAGAAACCTTTAGCAAAGTTATCGTAGGTCCATAAAGCCAGGAGGGCAGGAAACCATACTCCCCTCATAAAGCAAAGAGTGAAACAGAAATATGAAACAGAGTGGCTAGAGGATTGGAAGCATCTCCCACCACAAATTCCCCAGCAGCTTCAAAGAGGCCCTGGACATGTGGCAGAAAGTACCAGAGTATCTGTATTTGTCAATCCGAAACTGAGAATGAGGTATCACTCTCAGCACTTGCCTCTCCAAAGCAGAAAGTAGTGAAACAATGCATATATTATACATTGGAGAGGAAAAAGGAGAGGGAGAGGCAAGACAATAACAACTTAGTTAAGAAAGTAATCTCCCTTTAGCAAAATGTTATCTGCTAAGACAACTGATTCATGAACCTTTGAGCAACCTGATCTAGTGGAAGGTGTCACTGCCTATGGTAGAGGGGTTGGAACTGGATGATCTTTATGGTCCCTTCCAACTCAAACTGTTCTATGATACTATGTTTGCAAAAGTTGAAAATTAGCTTAAAATTAGCACTTTTCTATAAAGTTAAATTATGCTGATAAATCAAAATTGCCAAGCAGGATATAAAGTGCTGATTCAATTGATCAGTGAAATCATTTATTATTAACATAACTAAATATTGCATATCATGTATGCTTAGAAAAGAAGCAATATTTTCTGTGGAAAAGGAAAGTGCAAATAATTATTTCCAGAAAGAAGGCAGAGTGTCAGAAAGCTCCATATAAAATACAATGATACACGATTTCACATATAGACTCTTTTCTTAGGAAAATAACAAGGCTGAAACTCAGGCAGACAATTTGGAGCAATGCGTGCTCATGATACCACACATGATTTCTTCTGTATGCCTTGCCAGAAACTCTAAAGCTTTGACAAGCCTGTGCCAACAACAATACTTGTGTGTGCATGTGATGACTTGATGGTCCCAGGGGCTAGAAGAACCAGAATGGAAAATAATGAATTATGAAGAGTTAAAAGATTGCCTGCCACAGCTCTTGAGATAGCATTAGATGATGTCATGTAACAAATAAAACAATACTCTCTTAACCCAAAGACAAAGAATAAATTGAAGCGTAATAAGTATATTGCATTTTTAATTGAACAGTAATTGATGTTTTGCAATAAATACTGAAAGACACAAAATAGAAAGAATTAGGTTAAATGTTGATTCACTATTTACAGTTTAAAAGTAACTTCACTATACAAGCCAACTTGCCCACATGTGCAGACTACCAGTGAACTTGATTTTAGCACCAGCCAAATTATGAATAAATTTTAATATAATATCAGTACTTGCAAGAAGAAAACAGTGATACATAATGAAGAAGAATATCGAAGAGAACCTTAAGAAATGCATGATGGCACGCAAAGTAAAAAAGAGATTAGACTGCTCCTTCCCACTCCAATGCACAATATCATCTAATCAACCGTGATGGATGATTTAGAGAAAAGGTATGTGGAAATAACATTGCAAAGATAGTCATAAACACCTGTAATTTTGGAAAATATTTCAATATAAGAAGTGCAGCAATTTCGCTGTCAGAGGCATTGCATAGATCTTCAAAGCAGGTGAAAGCAACACACAGGAATAAAAATCAAGAAACAAAGCCAAAGGTTCTTGTAAATTTGCCTGCACAGCTACTTGTAATAAGAGAGTCTACACACTAGACTGGTAAAGGAGCTGGTTCTGAATCAGATATAGAAATCAAAGTGGCAATTTTCCCTACTAGCTGTATCCTAATCCTGATCTCCAAATAGAACAGGTGACACACCAACATAAGTTGACGGTGGGGAAAATTTCTGTACTATAACAAATAAAACTAATTAACATTAAAACAATGTTCTGCATGAGTTTTCATTATGACAGTAAAATAAAAGTCTAGGAGAATATCTATGATGGCTCAGTAGCTGGTAAATGGGCAGGATGCCTCATCCAAATGGGAACATTAAAATACGCATTGTATTAAACACACTGGACAAGAATGGATCTCAGACGACTATCCCTTTCATCATCCACAACACATTACCCATCTGATTAGAGCTACTGTTCCTTTTAAAATCAGATGTTGTGCCAAATACTCCTGCCCAATATCATCTGCTGCTACCTTCATTAATTTTGTGTCTGAAATTGCTTCCACTGACTGCCTTTTGGCACCTGGGAGTTTCCACAAAAAGAACTTCCAGCTGGTCTCAAGGTTGGAAGGAACCCGCCTCCACGCTGATGCTATTCCAGTGAATTAATCCAATCACAATAAGATTGATATTCAGCTGCATGCTGCTCTGGAGACATTTCAGGAAGCAATTTTGCCTTCTAAATGAATCAATATTTTTGATGACAGAAACTGGTTTAGATAAAATAAAATCCATATGAGGAGTACTTCAGTTGAAAGAAGTATCTATAAGCTAACGGGAAAGCAGCACTTAGTCCTGTTTGCTTCCTCCTTGGGTAGCCTGACCTACTCCCAACACAACTTGGTAGGAACTGCAGCTCTCTGGAAACAAGAAGTCAGACCAGACAATAAAATTTGGTCTTGTGCTGCTAAAATTTTCTACTCCTATAAAGCCTGTGGGTTATGTTGAAGAATACTGACTGATTTGATCCTCAGCAGAAGGGTTTTTTTTTTGTCTTCAAGTAATGGAGAGGATAAACACTAGCTGAAAATTGAAGCAGATCTGCTGGAAAAAATGCAGAAAACAATCTAGATGTTAGTATCACTTCTTCACCTGCCTCTTGAGCTGAAAGATTGAAACTTCTACTGTTCACACCCACCAGAGCTTACTTAAGAACTTTGTAGAAAAAAAATAAGTGAAAGGAATTCGTAGAACTTTTCAGGTGAACTAAAATCAGAAGAGTTATTAGTGTTCAGAGCAGAATAAAATTACAGACCAAACCCAAATCCAAACCCAAGTAACAGGTTCCACTGTAAATCCTAATGAAAACTGCCTAACAAACTTAATGTATTCACCTTCTGAGGTGTGCTAAGGAAGTATATCATAGAGTTGTAGAGAGTGTCCTTCAATTAAACAGTTAGCAGTGCAGCCAGTCAAGTTGATAAAGGCTTCGTGATTTACACGGTGTTTCAGTAAGTAACACGAGGCAGAATAATCTCAAAAGGATTACCACATCCAAAAGTCAAAATTCAGCATTAGGCTTGAGTCTTTCACTATTAATGGAAGCTAAACAACTGCTATTCTCTTTTCATTGCATATTTCTTCTGACTGTTGATTTGAAAAGGCCTATCACAGTTTGAAGCAGATCTCAAAAAAACGTACCAAGGGAATAAATCTGCTAATCAGAAATTGTCTTTTTTTCTACTCTTTAGAAAGCATTTTCAGATCTATATTAGGCACAAGTCATTTACACCTAACACAGTTTTTCTGCTTACTGCTACAGGTTGACCAGAGCATTGAAATGAAATGGCAAATCTACAGAAGTTGCTGCAAAATTTGTTTTCATTTCCTAACAGAATTAAAGACAAAATCTTTCGTCCATTCTCATAACTGGAACTGTATTGTGAAAGAGGGTTGTATATCTTTGTCACACTCAGTTGCCGACATTTGGCTACTGGCCTGGATTATAACAGAATTTAGCTTCAAATCTCTGCTCTACTTCAGTCACAGCACTATTATTTATCCCAAATTAGCAGAGTCTCCTATCTGCATACTCTAGCTTCCCACCTAGCTTGTCTCTTGTCTCTAATAAAATATTTTAAACATTTGGTGAAAATCAACAACTTTGTAAAATATTTCACTTCAATAAAACAGGCTATATTGTCATAAAAAAAAGAAAAACCACATACTTTCCAGACCTATTCACAACAGCGTACTTCTGGCTGGCTGCCCAAAACTATTATTAGTCTATTAGTATTGTTTGTTTGTCAGACTTCATCCAGCTAACACATGTGAAAACTACAGCTGTTCTGTCTACATTTGGATTTTACATAAGATCTCTGTTTTATCATTTTTTCCTCCTCTAAATGATGAAAAGAATGGAACATTTCACCAATATAAAGATGCCTTAATTGTGCAATAAGAGGGGGTGTCTTGTTCTTGCTTGAAACCTTGCTGGAAACAGGGAGAAGAACCATTGGTGAGACTTAAGACAAGAATTCCCTGGTTCTTTTGTGGAATGGACACCCTGACAGAGTCCCAATTCTGACCTTTCTATCTTTTATTACTTTTGCTGCAAATATGGCATGTGAAGAAATAAAAGCACACTGTGTTAACTCACAATTCCCTGATACCCTTACAAAAATATTTTTTTTGCACAGCCGTAAGTCATGAATTTGTGTTCTGTTTATTTCTTCATTTCTCTGATTTCTTAGCAAAACAACCCAGATTTTTTAAGCCAAAACAAGTTATAAAGTCAGTACACAATGTAATGATACATAAAGAAGCTGTTTAATCTACATGAAACAGCAGAGCACAGAGATAACTTATCAGGTCCTGGGGGTAATACCATGACATTAACTCTGCACTTTGCCTGGGCTAATTTGCCTTTTCTTTCAGCTCGATAACTTTTCTTATATCTTAGCATGCTGCAGCCACACCCCACCAGAAGTACTTAGAGAGTAGTCCGACATAATTCACTAGGAGCTGTGTCTTCTCAGGGAACTTCCTTTGCCAACAGACACTGCCAGCAAAATAAGTACTACTGGCCCAGCAGCAAGGGCAACTTGGGTTACATTGCTACTAAAAACTTTCAGCAGAAATGCCAATCCCAATTATGATTATAATATAATTGGCAGTAAGATGTCAAATGTGTCATTAATCCTCCTCTAAAAAATAATCAACATACTTTATGGTTTTCTTTATCTGCAGTCAACACATTTTAGCAAGATGCTTTAGATAGAAGGCTACATATACATGCAACTAGGAAATGTTCATACAGATAAATCCAGGCAATGTGTTATGAATTACAGAACTATTTGTCAGCTTAAAGCTGTACTCTGTGGTTTCTAATCTATGAGTGGTTGTAAAAAAATTCCAAGAGGCATTGTAATCTATTTTTATAAAAAAAAAATTGGCAGTGTTGGTCCAAGTACAGCTACAAAACAAAAATCCCCTCTCCGATGTCACTGAGGAAGTGGAAGAAGGCATGAGTGTTTCCTCCCGGTGCCAGTGCCTCCAGGACATCAGTTAATTGTTGCCTGAGTAACCCTCAATGTGTTTTTCTCTATACCTATGCCTTGCAGGCCACTTCAGCAGTTACTATTAATTTAATAAGCGGTTCTTTATGTCTGCATTTGATTTTAAGTACAGAACTTGCCCCTGGTCTTAGAATGCATGCTGGGTAGCAAGCATTAACATTATCTACACCATTTAAGATTACGCATACTTCAATTAGATCTCTCAACAATTTTCCTTAGTTGCTGCCATCATCCTAGTTCCTGGAGGCTGAAAGTTAAATGTTTTCTCTAGACCTTGCTATCTTTTTTGTCGCTTACTCCATAAAACTGTTCACTGCAATCCCATCTATTCCTTAACATTCCGCTCTTTCCACAGTATTTACATCCAAAGGTGCAATAAAAACTGAGCTAAATCACTCTATGTCCATATGTAGTACCAAACCCAATGCAGCCTTAATTTTTCCCATGCAAGGGATATCATTGTGCTTGATCTTTGTCACAGAGCCAGCAAAGTGCTTAAGAATATAGTTTAATTTTAAATATTTCAGGAGTTATATTGATTTTAGAGAAGGAACTCATATGAAAACTCAGTACATGCATTAGAGTTTGTTAGTGCTTATTAGTTTTGGAAGGCTGGTTTAAATATCATCTTTCCTAATTCAATCTCATGTAATTCATTATTTATTACTCACTTCTCATGTGCAATGATTAAGTTGTAATTTTGAAGTCGCTTGCCTCTTCTCAACTCGCTCATTTGCGATTCAATTTTTTTTAAATTGCCATTTATTTTTATACAACATTTCTGACCATATTACTGTCATATTTTTGCTCTTTTGGGATTTTTTTCTGTTTTGTTTTGGTCTTTTTAATCACACATCTTATGACTTTGTCTGCTTGGTCTCAACAATTTACTGACTTTGGCTTCTGTTATTTTGGGTATTGCTGAGTTCTTTTGGACTTTTTCAAACACCAATCTATGTCCACACTGTGGACCATACTTTCCTGCCATGTGTGAACTTGTCTAATATTTTTACTGCCTCTACATAAAGTAAACTCATGATTAGACAAACACTTGATGAGACAAAAGCAGGGCAAATGGAAAGCATCTTTGACAAAACTAACCAGTGTGATTCCAGATCAGAAAACATAAACCGTTAATATTCATCTGAAAATTTCAGAAATTAAATTGGTGATCTGAATGGCATTTTATGAGGAATTATACTTTACTCCATGTTAACAAACTTTCACTATGAATTTTAAGTACCTCCTGCAGTTAAAATAATATCAGCTTTATCAAGACCACATATCAAGAGATGCACAACCCCCCCATATTAATATACTGCACATCTGGGTGAATATAGGTTATTTAGAAATTCTATGAAGTTAAGTATGTTACATGAACAGCAATTTTTTTTTTTATCTGCCTTCCCTCCCTCTTTAAATTTATCTACTGAAGAGAAGTATGTCTTTGAGAATACTCCCGATATACCTGATCACTTATCCAGTAAGACAATAAAAACAAACCACAAGTGACAGTAAGACTACCCCTCCAACTGAGCATTAGTAAAAATGAAGGTACTAATGTGAGTACGGTATCTTTGCAGCAAGTTCACAGAAAGTCCTATAAATTAATAGGGTATTCTTTTTTTTTTTCTTTTCTTAATTTGATTATCAGATTCGTTCGGCTTACTATCTGTAAGCTACTGCAATTGTCAGCTTTTGTTTCTACCATAGTAATAGTTAATTTATTCTCCAGCTTTCTGTACTCCTGATTTTCCCCTTGTAGAGAGATTCAGATTACTTTGAACAGAAAAGCACCTCCCAGACTACAGATAGGCAGAAGATAGATCAGAAGGCAGTCAGCTTGACTACAACCTCTTGACCCGTTCCAAAACAAGGCTCTGAAGATAAAAAAACAGGGAGAAAACCCTGGCAGGAGATAAGCATCAGCGCAAGAACTGGATAAGAGAATGTGAGATAGATGGACAACTGACAAGAGAGAACAGAAGAGGTCCTGTTCAGAGCACAGAAAAAGAAAGGCAAACTGTACGGAAAAAAAAGAGATGAACAGACCAAAGCAGAAGTTGGACAGATACAGTGGACATATGCAGTTAACAGAAGGAACCTTGGCTTTATTTATAATCTTCTGAAAGCTTGGCTTTGTGAGTACTAGGGCCAATATACACAAGCATCTAACCAGATGCACAATTACATGTCTAGGTGCTCAAGGAAGGGACTTCAGAGGTCCACAGCCACTAAAGAACCTGTGTCACTTGGACCTCAGAGAAAAGTGAGTAGAGGATAGCATATGCTTCTTAGCACCTTCCTTAAGTCTACATGGGGAATTTTACTGCCCGGTATATTTACAGCAGTGTAAAGCTTCACCTTTGATGTGATTTATGTTGGACATTGTAACTTGTATTGACTTGCCTGGGATAAACCTTAAGGTGAGATGAGTCACTCCCTAGAAGCATCTGCTTCTCACTACTGTAGGCACTAATGGGAAACTACAGCGACTGTAGCAGATGCAGCCACCTACAATGCACTCGGTCAAATGAATCCTATAAAGATTATCAGATCTATATAGTTATTTAAACATGTGAAGAAGTAGTGAGGCACCTAGATGACAGCAGCCTCTTAACCCCTGAGGATATTTGGGGATTTGACCTCTTTAGAAGTTTAAACTAAATGGTTAGCAAAACTGCTGGTGCCCTAATTCTTAAAAAATCACATTAAAAGATAAATATAGATGTCACAAAATGGTCGAGTGAATCTATATCATCACTTTATGGAACAATTCTTACCATAGTGCAAAAGTTTAAGTTAACTGAATTTTCACTGCAATTTCTCTTAGTCTTAAAAATACTTGAAGACTCAGGTCAGATGTCTCAAAACAGCCTTAACCCTTTCCTTATCACATTGTTCATTATAGCTTAACACACTTCTACATAAACAGCCCATAGCAGCTTATGGAGAAGCTGCTTCCTTTGTTGCATAAGGCTTGTCGTCTGATCCAGTGATTTTTTGGTAGTGTCATTGTCATCATACATGATCCCCATAAAACATCCATCTACGACCAGCAAGCTCACTTACCCCAAACCTCAAGCAGCAGCCACACAGAACCAATACCCATATAGTTGCATTTTTTCCTTTTAAGCTTTTTTTTTTTGCCTGCAAATGCTGCAGGCAGACCTGTGCTACACAGAAGCCCAACCAAAGTCTGCTGCTGAATTTTCATTGCTACCACCTGTTGTTGGATTAGGCCAACACTTCATGCTTCTGCTATATCCCAAGTGCCATATGATACCTGAGGTCTCATAAACAGCCACGGGTCTAAGCACTTATGGTACCCATTTTCTGCATGTTGTGCTCTACCAAAAGACAAGTGTAACACAGCTGAAATATATGAGGAAATGTGCTTTAAATTACTAAATCACAGACTATGAATGTAATCTGCTCCTTTCTACGCTAACTTGCATGGCTTTGCAGAAGCAATGTGGCAAAACTGAGGGAAAAAGATACTGGACAGATACTACAGCCAAACTGAATCTATTTTTGATTTGGGGAGTTCGGTACAATTATCCTGCTATGACAGCCAACTAAAGATGAAAGAGAGACAGAAGGCCTTCTCACTGTTCTTTGCCCCAAATGGTGTAGCATAGATGTGAAGTTTCCATGGAGATAGTAGAAGCCACAACCAAAAATGCAACACAGAGTAAAACCTCACAAACATATGGTCTGGAAACATCTGTCTGGAATCAGTGGATCCAGAATAAAGAAAAATACATGGAAATATTATACTCTCCTTCCCTATGTTGGCTATAAAATACACTGATGGCGTCAGGATATTCAACTTGTGTTTCTTTCAAGTTCTTTTGTGTTAACATGATGTCTACTTTCAAGTTATCAAGAAAATGAAATGGAATGGACCCATTGTTGATGGAAAGAATTTTTTCTGTATTCACATAGAGTACATAATAATTCAGAAATTTTGATGCTATTACTTATTGATGTTATTAAGAACTCATAAGCTACACAGAAAGATCAATATGTATAATTTTCCTATGTTGACAGCTTCTATCTCTCAGTGCCAGTACAATCACACATTTATTCAAGTTCTGAACCTGAAGGACTCAATTCAGTATGGTGGTTAGAAGGGAGGTGGTCGGGAGGTAGCAGGGGAAGGCAACAAAACCAAAAGGAATATTACTGCTTCCACATATTTCTGGTTTTCTGGGTGCTTGTTCCAGGAAGGTATAGCACTGGTCTACAGCAGGTGTCAGAGTAAGAGGCCACAGCAGTTTGTGGGGAGAGTGGTAGGTTGGGAACAGACATACGTTCCACATATTTCTTCCCTTCTCTCCCCTTTACCCTGCAATGCAGTTCATTTGCCTTCTCTTGAGACCCAAATACAAAGGCAGGGAACAGTCATCTTCCTGTCACCGGCGTAACCTCAACTAGCCTCCTCCTCTGCTACTCAAAAGAGGAAGGAAGTGGGAGCTGTTCCTAGAGCCGCTGGGGTAGAAAGGTGAGACTAGAACAAACAGATCAACAACTCAAAGGGCTGGAGAAAATGGTGCCTGCCCTGACTGACCTGCCCCTCACTTTCCTCCTGCAGTGATCCCTCTTCCTAGTCTCTGCTCCACAGCTGCAAAAGACTACAAGTCAGGGAAGGAGCACATAGCAGAAGAAGCCCCAGTGTGCTGACACAGAGGTGAGGCCGGAAGCCCCCATGGCACCTCTACCCCTCACAGCTTCCACCCAAACCTCAGGTTAGTGGCACACGCAAGATGCTGCTCTTGAGTGTGACTGGGATTCATAACTATAGCCTGTTGCAAGTGTGTAAGCACTTGCTCACTATTCTTGATTTGTAGAAATGAAGTTCTGTATAATGCCAAAACATTGTCTTCATTCTTATAAAATGGAATAATTTAAAAAAAAATAAATCTAAGACTTTTATACAATATAATGTCTACGCTGAGCTTCTCTTGTCCAGGATAAATTATCCCAGCTTTCTCAGGCTCTCCTCATATGACAGATGGCCCAATTCCTTCATCATCACAGTGGCCCTTTTGCCAGACTTGCTCCAGTATGCCCACGTCTCTCTTGTTCTAGGGAGCCCAAACCTGGACATACCGTTACAGATGTGCTCAAGCCAGGGCTGAGCAGAGAACACTCCCACAACTTCCCTTGATATAGTGCCAACGCTCTCTCTAGTCCAATTCGGGTGCTGTTGGTCACCTGTGCCACAAAGGCACACTGCTGGCTCGTGTTCCACTAGTTTTCCTCCAGGAGCCTCAGTTCCTTCACTGCAAAGCTGCTTTTCAGCCAAACACCCCTCAGCCTGCATGGATGGATACTTGGGGTTTCTTCCTCCCCAAAGCCAGGACTTGGCATTTTGTTTTGCTCTGCATTGGTAGATTTCTGTTGGCCAAGCTCTCCAGCCTGGCAATACACCACTGAATGGCAGCATAACCACCTGATGCACCAATGAATCCTCCTATTTTTGTTACAGCTGCAAATTTGCTGAGGATGTGCCTTGCCCTATCATCTGATTCATTAATGAGACAGTAAGCAGTACTGGCTCCAGTATCAACTCCTGTAGTCCAAATACTAAATAATATATTTTTAAATGCCTCCACGTGTACTTGAATTCCATGCTTGACATAGTTTCAAAGCACTTTTGATTAAAAAAAATTAAAACAGAAAAATAAACCCTGTGAAACAGAACAGTCATAAAGATTACTTTTAAAAACCACTAAGGTGCAGTTGCAAGTTAAAGCTCTAAAGCAGAATAATATGTATGGTATATGCCTCTATTCTCCTCTTTGCCAACAAAGTCATAGCAGAGCAAACTCATTATTTTATACAAATTATGCCTTCTGGCACTATTATTCATACACAGTTATAAAGAAAATATCTTCACTAAATCTGAACAGTGTTCAACCTCAATCCTTTGTACTGCTTCTACACATGCAGTTCCTGTGTAGTATTTCAGGCTTAGGTAACCAGCTTACTATCTCGTTATTTAGATGGCTGTCATTGAAAAAAAATAGTGTTATTTGAGTCACATAATTCCAAAACACGATTTCACAAATGGAAATTCACAAATCCCACAAATACAGTGATCTCATTGCTTTGGCGCTCAGAAACTGCCATCCAAGAACTGCAGATAAGAGAGTAGCTTTAGATTTCACCTAAGATAATCATCCATAAATTTGTTATCGCTTCACGCCTCTTCATGAAGCTTGAGAACTGACAGTCTAAGGAGATGAATGGGAAAAATCCACAGAGCATTCAGAATTATTTAATCAGGTTGTTCACAAAGGAAGGTAAACACCTATGCTGGAGTCCACCGTGTCTGAGCTGTACACTTTGATTCAAAAAAACTTAAAAATATATCAAGGGAATAGCTACATTAAGTCAAATGAAAGATCTACACCACTGTTTCCTTTCTCATTTCTTCAGATTTACTGTTCCTTGTGCTTTTTTTCCTTCCATGAATTTATCTAGTTCAGTTGCTTTTTGAAGGTGCAAATTTTGGCCTGCAAAATGATCCACAGCAAAGAGAACCACAGCTTAACCATACTTTACATAGGGTACAAGCTTTTCTAGATTGTTCTAAACTTGTTTCTTTCATATTTCATTTTATGCTGCCTAGTTCTTGCATAGAGAAGAAAGAAAACAAGCTACTGTCTTGGTAAAAGTTCACAAGAACTCATGACCAACGTGATTTTAATCCCAGAATGAGTAGTAGAACTGCTTACCTGAGAAATGCAGTGCGCTCACTGTCACACTAAATAATATTTACATTTAATGAGACAGTAAGGATTTCAATATCTGAGTACAGTTGCTTAGTAGTATTAAGGACCAGCAAATATAATTCTAACAGAGACAGTGGAAATATTCTTTCTGCTACCAAAAAACAGTTGACATCCATGGGTAAATACTGGGGATTGGCCTGTTACAATCAGTAATTTTGTGTATCTCATTGATAATGCTGAAGATGTTATCATTATTCACATGCCTTAGAACTTAACTCCTACACAGCAATGTGACATTAAATACTGTAGGACAACTGGCCTATACACTGACCTTTAATATACATACAGATAGATATTTTTAAAGATTTAAGTTTTATTACTAGGTCTTCCTATATTCACTGCAGCTCCACACACAAACAACAGAGTGTGGAAGCTGCTGGCACACTGCTGCTACTCCGTCAGTTCTTAGTTGGAAGCTAAATCTCTAATCTTCGGGCTTCTTTCAATTACACAGAGATAGGAAATAGTATGGAACTGCTCCCAGGATAAGAATTTTATAAATGGTTCCATAAAAGCCTGTCCTCACCCTCTGGCAACAGAGTACGGTCACACTGAGAATGCAGCCCCCTTCCTTCCTGAAAATGCAAGGACAGCTGTAAATTACAAATTACAAATTTAATATTTTCACATAATGAAGCTTATAAGCTGATTTACCAGCAAAAATAACTACACGGACATTCTAAAATTCCTTCAGTTTTACCTTGGTAATTAGATTTCACCAGAACCAAGTAAAGATGGACAAAAGAGAAGACACTGTGAATCCCGTATTACAGGGTTTACAGCTATTACATTTATTGCTACGAATTCAGCAACACTTGCAGCCATCAGGCATCCCACAGTTCAGAGTTTCTGGGTGTTACAAGCTCCATCAGACAGCCGGCAATGCTTTGAGCTGACATTAATCACCTACTTTGGGGTTCACAGCTGTTCCAGCAACTTGGCGGTGCTACCAACAATTTATTTCACTTAGCAACAAATGCTGGCATATGGGTGTTGCTTATAATTTCTAAGGAGCTTTTTGCCAATGCTATTAGCTTCCACAGTCAGCTGGGGCTACAGTAATGGGAAATTTAAGACATTTTAAGAACATTTCTAACAGTGCCTAACAAAAAAGAGTACCTTTGGCTATAGTAACTGTGCATACAAACATTGCTAATATATTGGCAACTTTCCTAATAATAACCAAGTGCCTGATACTACCTACAGCTGTGGAAGCATTAGTCAGTGCTTCAAAACACTGCTGCTATGTCAATAATATGTACAGAGTTTAACAAGTAATTCTTACAATATCAGGAGATATTCTGCCAGAGCTCTGTGCCGCAGCTAAGTCCCTCAGCAGGGTGTAGTAGCTCAGGCTCAGCACTATGCTAATGAAGTCATACAGATTTTGAACAACGTGAAAATATTGAAAGCTACACTGCTGAGGACACAGAATGCTGAAAACACAGAAAAAGGCTCTGCTTCTGCATACTGACAGAAGTGTTTAACACAGCTGAGATTTGAGTAGAAAATATTAATTCAGACATCACTGTCATTATTCGTGTAGATGTCTGTAGATTGTCTGTAGATCTGAATAAAAATAAGGAAAATGCTTGATGCCTTTAAACAAATTGTGGATTTCCTTCATCATGCCTTAATAAAGAGATGTTCAAAGAAATATTAGAGTGAAACAATTCTCAAAATCAACATAATATGAAAGCTATATTGTAATTCAAACCCTGAATCCTGTAATAAAGAACTGTATTTTAATATTACTCTACCTCACCTGTCAGGCCCCAGGCTTGGAAACAAAGCCCCAAGCTAGTGAAAACACAGATCCACTATCAGTAGAGGAAAAGTTTGTATATGAACTGTTAACAAGAGCTACAAATCAATGAACCCTGACAATGATTGAGTCATCATCCCTGGAGGTGTTTAAAAACCAGATAGATGAGTTTTTGAGGGACATGGTTTAGCAGATGATAGGTGTGGTTGGACTCAATGATCTCAAAGGTCTTTTCCAGCTGGAAGATTCTATGATTCTATGAGTATCCACGTGATGCTTTTAGGAGAGCTGGTTGATCTCATTGTGAGGCCACTCTCCATAATCTTTGAGAAGTCATGGAGACCAGGGGACATCCCAGAAGGCTAATGTCATGGCAATCTACAATAAGTGCTTAAAGGAGGATCCAGGAAATTATAGGCCCATCAGTCTTACTTCAGCCCCTGATAAACTTACGGAACAAATCCTCCTGGGATTATCACAAGGCAAATCATAGAATCATAGAATCATAGAATTATCCGGGTCAGAAGAGACCTCCAAGATCATCAAGTCGAACCTTTAAAACAACACTATCATGATTACTAGATCATGGCACTAAGTGCCACATACAGTCTTATTTTAAAAGCCTCCAGGGATGGTGAATCCACCACCTCCCTGGGCAGGCCATTCCAATGCCTGATTACTCACTCTGTGAAGAACTTTTTTCTGATATCCAGCCTAAACCTTCCCTGGCAGAGTCTAAGCTCGTGCCCTCTTGTTCTGTTGCTGGTTGCCTGGGAGAAGAGACCAACCCCCACCTGTCTACAACCTCCTTTCAGATAGTTGTGGAGAGTGATGAGGTCACCCCGAGCCTCCTCCAGGCTAAACAATACCAGCTCCCTCAGCCTCTCTTCACAGGGCTTGTGCTCAAGCCCCTTCACTGGTTTTCTTGCTCTTCTCTGGACCCGCTCCAGCACCTCAATATCTTTCCTGAACTGAGGTGGCCCAGAACTGAACGCAATAGTCAAGGTGTGGCCTCACCAATGCTGAGTACAGGGGAAGGATCACTTCCCTCGTCCTGCTGGCCACACTCTTCTTGATACAGGCCAGGATGCCATTGGCCTTCTTGGCAACCTGGGCACACTGCTGGCTCATGTATAGCCTCCTGTCAATCAGTACCCCCAGGTCCTTTTCCACCTGACTGCTCTCCAGCCACTCTGTCCCCAGCCTTTAGCGCTGCATGGGGTTGTTGTGGCCAAAGTGCAGGACCCGGCACTTGGCCTTAAATAAGGCATGAGACTGAAAAAAGACAGCACTGATTCATCAATGACAAAATGTGCCTGACAAATGTGATCGCCTTCTACAACACAGTAGCCTGCTCGTTTGATGTGAGGTGAGTAGAGGACTTTGTCTACCTAGGTGGGATCAAGTGTAGCCTGATGAAGTTTGCTAATAATACCAAACTGAGTGGGAAAGTGGAAACTTTTGAAGGGAGAGCCACCCTGCAAGAAAACCTGAATAGGCTGGAAGGGTGGGCTAACAAGGACATTATGAACTTCAACAAGGACAAATGTAAGGCCTTGCACCTGGGAAAACATAATTCAGGACTGCAGCACAGGCCTCACCTCCAGTACTTTGTTCAATATTTGTCCCTGCTATAAATAAAAAGAAGTGGACAGACTAGAGAAGGGCCAGAGAGGGACCACAAAGATTATCAAAGGACTGGGAAGCCTACCACATGAAGGAAGGCTGAGAGAACTGGGTTTTTTCAACCATGGGAAGAGAAGACTTAGGGAAACCTCATCACTATGTTCCAGTATTTAAAGTGTGGATAAAAAGAAGATGGAGACTCCCTTTCAACAAGAAGTCACATGGAAAAAGATGAGGGGCAATGGGTAAGTTACTCCTGGAGAGATTCCAACTGGACACACAAGGAAAATTTTTCACAATGACAACAATCAACCATTGGAATAATCTCTCCAGAGAAGTGGATTTTCCAGCATAGGCCACTTTTAAGATTCAGCTGGACAGGATGCTAGGCCATATTGTCTAGACTGTGCCTTTGCCAAGAATGGTTGGATCAGAAGACCCTTGAGGTCCCTTCCAACTTGTTATTCTATGATTCTATTCTACAGAGTGGGAAAAAACCACTAAATCCTTCCTTAACTACAAGTTTCACCATATCTACAAATTCCACAGAAGAGTTTTTGAAAATTTTTAATATTTTTATTGGCAGAAGACAAACTTCTCTCAAAATTAAAGAATAACTGTGAAATGATTCATTTCAACTCCTCTTAATAGAAAAATTGAAGTATGTTTAACTTCCTCATTTTTTTTTAAAACATTTAAACATCATCTTGTACAATTCTTCGATTCAGCTTGTTTCGTACTTTATATACTATATGTCTCAATACGTGATCTTAACACTAATGCTTTAACATTTCTTATTAAAATTATGTCTAAAGGTAATTTTGTTTTATAAAATTTTGGACATATGTTGACATACACAATTTTACTGCACAACTGACTCTGTTTTCAAGTTTCTATTTCACAGCAAACTCCTTCATAAATAGAAAGAGCAAATCATGCTAAACCAGTCAGACCACCTTGTCCTGACTTAAAAAGCAACCATTTTCAGTTGGTGACATACAGTCAGTATAATATGCCTACTGCAATATAAAACTAGACCTTCATCATTAAATCCCATTTTAGTAAATGCAGGACACTATGTAGCAAGAAGAATGTAGAGAACACGATTAAATAACCCAAACTCACAAAATATTCCCTACACACTTCATTAAACTGAAAACTTGTAGAAAACACCCCCCACTGAGACAGCAATGATGTGCCACAAACCAGGAGCATAGAAAGATGAGAACACTGCTAATGCCCTTGACCTACATAGAAAACAAGGAATCAAGGAATTTATTCTGTGAAACTCAATGGCCTTTGTTAGAGTTGCTGAATCCAGTTGCCCAACAGAGGCGAGACTGCCACTGCTCTGTGCCCCCAAGTATAGCTAGTAGCAAGGCTGAGCAGGTATTTCCCATAGGGAACATACACATATACATATACGCATGGCACATATGAACATACACACATGGCCAGTCATATATCTGAACACAGACAAAAACCACAGTGCTCACAGAAACATAGATAGCACCAGTAGCCTCATCCTGCTTCCCTTCCTGACTGATCAGGACGAAAGTACTCTTTATATATATATATATGTGCACCATGGACTTCTCCAGTAGCTGGACTTAGACATTTAGTCTGTCCAGCAGCTGTCTCTGGAGACCAATGTCTTTTCAGCTGCTGGCACCTGGACACATGAGTCCCTGAGATCCACAGCCTCCCTCCATCTGCTGGTGCACAGGCACATAGAATGACGTTACAGGTCTCTCCCGCCACTGGCCTTGGAGAGACCTATCCAGTAACTCTCCCTTAGGTTCTCTGGTCTCCAGGTGCCTCAGGCACAAACACAGATGTGTGGCTGTCCCCTAGGCCCCACAGTTGTTTTTTTGTCGCTATTTTTGGCTTCCTGATCCCTCTAGCAGTCAGATCTCAGATCCTCCGGTCTCTTCATTATCTGGCCCAGACTCCAGGCTGTTTCAATATCTGGCTCACGGGACTCTCATGCTGCTCACTGGCTAGTCTAGCTTGATGTTTGCTAGTAATCGTATGCTGCATATATACCCGTATTTACTCCAGTTTCTGGCACATAGTACCTGTGAGTCATGGTCCCCCCTCCAGCTGCTGGCACTTCATAGAACCATAGAATTTTCCAGTTGGAAAAGACCTTTGAGATCATCGAGCCCAACTGTACCCATCATCTGCTAAACCACATCCTTCAAAAACTCATCTACCTGTTTTTTTTAATGCCTCCAGGGATGGTGACTCCATGGGCAGCTGCTCCAGTGCCCAACCACCCTTTCAGTAAATAAATTCTTCCTAATATCCAGTCTGAACCTCCCCTGGAGCAACTTATGGCCATTTCCTCTTGTCCTATCACCTGTCACTTGAGAGAAGAGATCAACACTCGCTCTCCCACAGCCCCCTTTCAGGCAGCTGTCAACAGCAATGAGGTCTCCCTCAGCCTTCTTTTCTCCAAGCTAAACAGCCCCAGTTCCCTCAGCCACTCCTCGCAGGACTTGTTCTCCAGCTCCTTCACCAGCCTTGTCGCCCTTCTCTGGACACTCTCCAACACCTCAATGTCCTTCTGGTACTGAGGGGCCCAGAACTGAACACAGTACTCGAGGTGTAGCCTCACCAGTGCCGAGCAAAGGGGCACAATCGCTTCCCTTGTCCTGCTGGCCTGTTTCTGATACAGGTCAAGATGTCATTGGCCCTCTTGGCCACCTGGGCACATTGCTGGCTCATATTCAGCTGGCTGTCAACTAGTATCCCCAGGTCCTTCTCCTCCAGGAAGCTCCACAGCCATTCTTCCACAAGCCTGTAACGCTGCATGGGGTTGTTGTGTCCCAGATACTGTGAGAAATGGTGTAAAAGGCTTTACAAAAGTCCAGGTACACCACATCCACAGCCTTTCCCTCGTCTATTAACCGGGTAACTTTGCCATAGAAGGAGATCAGTCTGGTCTGACAGGACCCGCCCTTCATAAACCTATGTTGACTGGGTCTGATCACCTGGTTGTCCTGTGTGTGCTGTGCGATAGCACTCAATATGATCTGCTCCATGACTTTCCCTGGTATAGAGGTCAAGCTGACAGGCCTATAATTCCCCGGATCCTCCCTCTGACCCTTCTTGTAAATGGGAGTTACGTTTGCCAGTCTCCAGTTGAGCGGCACTTCCCCGGTCAGCCAGGACTGTTGATAGATGAGAGAAAGGAGTTTGGCAAGGACCTTCGCCAGCTCACTTAATATCCTTGGGTGTAACCCATCCGGCCCCTTAGACTTGTGGATGTCTAATTGGCCAAGCAGGTCTCTAACCAAGTCTTCTTGGAACAATGAGGGTTCACCTTCACAGTCTTTTGGCTCAGGAGGCTTGGAGCCCAGAGAACATCTTACCTTCCTATTAAAACCTGAGGCAAAGAAGGCGTTCTGTGGCTCTGCCTTGTCCTCATCCTTTGTTACAACCATTCTCCTTGCATCCAGTAAAGGAGGGAGATTCTCCTTGGTCCTCCTGTTGTTAATAGACTTAAAGAAACATTTCTTATTGTCTTTCACTGAACTGGTCAGTTGAAGTTTCAGTTGGGCTTTAGCCAGGGGAGGTTCAGATTAGATATTAGGAAGAATTTCTTTACCAAAAGGGGGGAACAGGCTGCCCAGGGAGGTGGTTGAGTCACCATCCCTGGAGGTATTTAAAAAAAAAAGGATAGATGAGTTTTTAAGGGACATGGTTTAGCGGATAATGGGTGCAGTTGAACTTGATGATCTCAAAGGTCTTTTCCAACCGGAAGATTTTATGATTCTATGATTTTTTGCCTATGTGATCTCACCTGCTCCTTGTAGACCTCCTGAGATGCCTGCCCTCTCTTTCAAAGTTCATTAGACCTCCTCATGCACAGATGTGCACAAAGTAGAGAGTTCTCATCCAGAAAACTAGTTAGAAATTAAGTTAAATAAGAAGACAGAAGGTCAGGCACAAGGCACAGCCAGACAAGTTTCCAGCAACCTGTTTTCATGCAACTAGCCTCCTTTAACCCTTTCCCCACAATTAAAGCATGCTTGTCCTCCATAATTTGTCTTGATACTTCTTCCCTGCTTATGGTTCCTCCTCTAAACATCCCCTAGTAAGTCTCACAGAACCCCAGGACAATATTCCCCCGCATCCCATACTGATTCCCACACCATATATGCAGTAACCTCACTCTTCTCAAAGGTGGTCCCAAGACTCTCTACAGCTGACTGATCTCGATGGATCTCACACTTGGCAACAGGACTCATCACTCTCTTGCAGCAGACCTATGAGTAGCTGGGTCAGGGTGCTCTGTTTCCCAGATAAGCTTCTGGGATTCCTCCATCTGCCATTGTCCCTCTGCTCCTTTGTTCTCCTGGAGACAAGCCTTTCAGTTCATATGGTAACAGCCTAAAGAAGTGGTCTTATCACAGAGGAGTATTTGAAAGGGGAGTCACCACTAGCCTGAGGTGGCATACTCATGAACCTGATCCCAACAAAGGCAGCCACCTGCACTTATGAGGTGAACACACCAAGTGAAAGAGCTACCTACTAATAGATATACTAGAATGCCTTGTTCTGCTCTCTGTTTCTTTCTGTAGCCAGTTTCCAATGCTTAAAAGGAAATCAAGGAACAAATAAATGAACAAGCAGAAAAAAGCCAAATTGTTCATCTTAGAGGTTGAAATCCTTCCAGGTCCTTGAGGGCACCTAGCACAAAACCTTAAGTAATGCGATTATTTATGTGATATTCAGATAATAATTGTCCAAATCACCACAACCAACAGAGCTCAAAACTTCTTAACCCCGCTTGGGTCTACCAACCAGTCGGACATTCAATGACTCATCCTAAACCCTGCTGTTTCACCACAAACTCTCTACAGTTTCTCAACACTTGCCCTATATAAACATAGTAACATAGCCTACATGCAGTCATTAAATATTCCCTGTCTGTCCCTATCACCTCCTTTGACGCAGGCTGCCCCAGAGCTTCTACTCTGTGGACGTTCAGAAACTTTTATAAAATCTTCTAATCTAAATACTTTATGACCACTACACACACATTCGCTCTTTCAAAGAAGTATTACTCTTTCTCCTTCATAATAAGCCTCAAAAACTACTTGAAAATATTCATACACTCTCTCATTATCATTTCAGAAAACAAGTTATGAAATTTTTAATCTCTTGCCCCAAGGTATGTCTTCCATTCTCTTATTCACCTCTTTTGGGCTGTTCTGGTTTAAATTATGTAAACATTTTGGGCAGATTTTTACAGAATATTCTAATGATTTAAAGAGGTATTACCAATATCTTATACTATAGTACTAATTTTTTCCTATTTCTATCAAGAACTCCTTGCCACGACAAAACTGAATCACCTTTTGCAAACTCGTCACACCATTGGTCTACAGTTACAGATGGCTCAAGCCTCAAATCTGTACAGAATTTTTTGTTATTAGTTTCAAAATGCACAATTTTGCACTATGAGTTGTTCCTTGTTGTTTCTATTGCTCCTTTCAATAGTGCATTTCTCTTCTCTGGAACTGAGCAAGAAAGCTCTCTTCAGAAACAAAAAAATGTGACAGCTTTGACAAGAGGATATGTAACTTCCCTCAAACAGCTGAACAGCCAACACAATGATGGTTTAGTGGGTCTTTGTGAGAAGATAACAGATACAGGTTTGAAATAATTCATAAAAAGGAGATATATCTCTCATATATCTGCATATAGCATGTTTATGACTCCTAATAGTTTTAAAAGAGATGTATGTCTGTGCCCTGAGCAGAGGGGAGGAGGAGGTACAACAGGAAATGCTGAGATGTATTGGACAAACATATTGATATTCATTGCTGTTGTGGAGGATGTGCAATTTAGTGCGATGGTCTAAGTAATGTTCTATTTTGGGGAATATTCTGATGTATCCAGTTTTGTTATTTACTACAGGGCATAAATACAACAATGGATTGATGTGATTGGTGTGTCCTTTTACATTTATAATTTATAAGGAAATTTACAGAATATTTAGCTTAATCATGGTGCTAGGTAAGATGCAGTAAGTTATTTTTGCCTTCAGTTTAGTTGAAACAGTGATATTTTACAGAAATACTGAAGATTTTTACAGTTGGTGGTATTTTTTTATCTTCTTATTTCACTTTTTAGAAGTCTTCCTAATTTTTATGCTAATAATTTGCTTCAGTGGTATAATCATGAGCAGTAGTCACTGAAGGTAACAGAAGGTACAACAGAGACAAAGATGAATAATTTTTGATACTAATTAATTACAATTGACCAATTAGAGGATCTGTTAATTTCATTTTGTGGCACCAAATCAAATATCATGTGTGTAAAACAAGAAGAATGCTTCTTGCAGGGGTAGGAAAAGAACCAGGCCATTAGCATATAATCTGTTAGCTTTCACACACACAAGTCCTCATGAGGATAAAGAAAAATCTGTCTAGCATTCAGTGGCAAGATCTGTCCCAAATTTGCCTAATTGCTTTGTAAGTGCTATTGAGACAGGAAATGTAGCTGCTACTGCAGTTGTAAAATGAAAGGCAGAGGAGGAAGATGGTTATTGAATCTATTTTTAAGTATGAAAAATGCACTTGCGTAGTATAATGATGCAGACATTCAGACACACTAGAATGGAAATACAAACAGTACAGTGAAAGAACTAGCTTGTGTTACACTTCAGGATAATGACAACCACTCTAGACCTACATATTATAAAAGCACAATGGCTGAATAGTTTATAAGGTTTAAAGGTCAGTTGAAGCATCCCACAGATAAAATTTCATGTCTAAAATATGCTTTTGAGAATTTTATACTATATCGCAGCTGAAGAACCAGAGGGCTACTGTCCTGTGAGTTCACATAACTTAAAGGCTATCAATACTTCCCTGAGGTCCCATCAGGTGGAGAAACCATTGACCGTACTGGTAGCGGCCCTTCTAAAAAAAAGCATGGATTGTGAATTTATTTTACGTCCTATTACAGTGACAAGGAACAGAACTTTTTTAAAACGTACTCCTTCAAAAGCTAGGTAGCCTTAGAAGAGATAATCTTTTTTCATTTCTTGCAACAGGAGATAAATCACTGTAAGGTACATCAGGATCTGGTGAACCAATTGTATATGGTAGTCCTGAAACCTCAAGTTACAACAACAGAAGCAACCAATGAAATTATCATAGAGGGGGTGGCCTCCTGAATGGAGGGATGGGGCATGGCACTGACACAGCACAATGCCAGTGAAGCATTTCTTGATGCAATTCAGAAGGGGTTTAAACAAAAAGAAACTGTTTACTGAAGATAAATTGCAAAACCCACTTGTTTCTTTCCCCAATTAAAATAAGATTAAAAAGAAGTCACAGTGGAATTTTCTTCATCTCCCACTCCCCCCTGGGTTCTGCACGGTTCAGAGTTCAAGCTTGACCTACTCATTTAGAGGAAAAAAAAAAAACCAAGAATTTATTTTTGCAGTGAGGATGAAGATTCTTGCATAACACCAGTGATGCAGGAATGCAGGCGTTAAGTAAAACACCAAATATCCCAAGTGTTACAATTGAATCCTGAGGGATGACAACTCTGTTTGATCCGACCCTCCAGGGCCAATGGCAGCTGACAAGCTGGAACTGAAAATCAGGTACTTTTTGTACAAATAAGGATCTGATCACATGCACCCACTGACTAGCTTGTGGGTGATGACTCAAGTTTGTTAATCACTTACTAAGAATAATGTCCTAATTAACAAGTTAGCATGAATGTGGATTCATGGCTTTCCAGCAGTCACCAAATTACAAGCCTCATTTCTACATTTGAATAAAAAATCCTGCCTTTAAAAAAGCACGGTTTTGGTTTTCTTTTTCCATTGGCTAAATAGTGAAATTCCATTGCAAATTAATCCTTATCTTCCTAAATTACTTACCAAGATTTCTGAGAATTATCCTAAAATTAAAAGAACACCCCTCCATGGATGGTTATCCTATTTGAGAGCTCACTGAACCAGCAGATAGAATCCTACATCCACAGGTGGGTCTTTCAGATTCAAAGACAAATTTAATTTCAATCATCTCACAGTAATTCTAAAAGGCCTCAAGACTCTGCAAAGGCAGCTGGAAATCACAGAAAAGTGGAAGACCTTCAGTCAGGGACCATTTACCGCTTCTCCTCCTTTGCAGTGTCCACAGAAGTGTTACGATGAGTTGAGAGACCCAAGAATAACAGACATGGATGCCTTCAGACTACCAGTACCTAAGCCTGTTGTGCAGGTATATGGTTCAGAACACATATATGGCCTTTGGCTTTCAGGAAGCAGCACGTGAAAAGAGACAGAAACCTCAGGGCATTCATTTGTGTAACTGTCAGTAGTCAGAGGGAAATGGCAAGCAGGAAAGCAGATAAGAAACTCTACCTATCTGCCAAGATTGTCTATCCTCTGTGTAAAAGACTAGAAGCCAAGGTTTCCAGAATGTACAACATACGCCACTTTTTAATTTCAGGTGTTTATAACTTTCTCTCCCACCATCCAGGATATCACAGTAGTCACAAGAAAGGGAATACTACTTGTACAATACAGCAAAAGGTTATCACAAGCCATGCAAGGCATTCATATCTCTCTTTCTTGGCCCAATCTCTTCGTCTTGTTACAACTTGGAAGAAATTATGGAAACTACTGCATTTCTGGTCACTGCTATCAGAAGATTTATGCAAAAAAACAGGTTTAAGCAGAAGCTAGCTGTGACCCTACTAAGATGACAGCAGTTCAGGCATATATACAACAGAAGTGTTGGTCCTGGCAGAAATTTAAGGTTAAGTAGGGACATGCCAAGCAGCTGCACGTAGAGACTCCGTGAAAATTCAGGTTCTACAGCTTTTTGGCTTAGGTGTTTAAAGCCTTCCTACATGCAACATTAGATGCAGATGCTATCCCATATTTATCCAATAAAATTGTTGTAACAAATTGTTTCATATGATAAGTAGGTTTCTGTTGCCTGGGAAGAGTTTATCAATTAACTAGTTATGTTGAAGGCAGAGGAAGAGGTTTGGCCACTAAACCTCTATTTGGTTTCTGACAGATTTTTCCACAGCAGCTCGCTGTCTTCTTAAAACTAGATCCATGAGTTCATGGGGCAATTAAGCACACTGAGGAAAATGGTAGCGTTATAAATACTCAACAGAATGTACATTAAAACATCTTTCACTGAAGGACTTCCATTTTTGCCACTGCAATGTTCTTCTATGCCTAAAAGAAGTTTGGGATCAACACAGAATACAATGCTTGCTTGAAAAAAAAAAACCTAACATTTCTGGTATCACTAAAATAAAGTTTATTTTTGTCCATTTTGTGTCTCAGGTACTACTGGAAAGACTCATAGAGATTCTGGTTTAATAGACTTAAAACAGATCCATATAGACATGCATGTGTGCTGACAGTCAGTATAAAAGCTACAGATAACATCACCTGAAGATACATCTAGGAGGAAGAAGAAAATTTTCACCCATTGAAGGAAGAGGACTTTATGCACTAAATGAGACACAGAATGAAGAAATGATAAAGAACCTGGTCTTTTGCCAAAAGGGATTTGTTTGTATTTCCTTGATGTAAATGGGAACTTGGTACAGCACACAAAGCTTGGGAGACAATCAGAAAAATCAATTTCTGAATAACATTAGTCAGTGGTTACAGACTTCCTGTTAGTGGTTTAAACACGCAGCAGCAGGAAAGAGATCAGAAATTAAGTCAGGTATGTGAGGATAGCGTACCACGAGCCAAGTTACAGTAGGCTGGAAGGGACCTAAGCTCTTCTGGCAGACAGACTGCTCCATTTCCTTGCATAATCCAACACTATAATAAAGTTGCAAAGTTGTTCCTGAAGTCTAAGCTGAACCTTTTTCACTGCAGTGGAGGAAATATCCTGCCTTTACTCTCTTATCCTGGCAGTCACCCTCTTAATGCCTTAAGCACCCCTCCATTCTTCATTCTCACCCCTCCTTGAATAACTTCTATTCTTCTGTCCTTCTCTGCAGGTCAAGTTTTCTGGATTAATAATAATTCTCATTGCTCACCTTTGAGGAAGTAACATTGAAATGTCATGGCCAGCCACGGACAGAGGCTTTACTGGGGTTGAGTGCTCATCCCATTATTGCACTTCCCCTTGCACTTTTCCCATTGGTCAGAAAGCTAAGTTAATTCTTTGGGCTTTATTACGCTATTTCCTCAAGGAAGGGTTAAAATTCAGATGGCCTTTAATAGATTAAATTGTACGAACTAGCTGAACATAGAACAACAGAGCTGAAAAACCTCATGAATTTCTTTGTTTCTGGACTGCTCAAGGACATTTTTCCATGTTTCTTCAAAAGCTAGTGTGGTTTTTGCTGCTCATTGGAATTTCTGTTCCCATTTTTAAATGCTTCAAATTCCAGAATCACCATTTCTGTTGTCAGACAAACAGGTAAACCAGTGGCCACTCATCATTAAGTGACACTAACTCTGAGGGACAGTGAGGCTGCACTGTATTTCTGAGCACAGCCATGAGATACCAGGAGATGGAGACTCTGCTGGAAATTTCGATTTCTTTTTATGTCAGATTGAATATTGCATATATAGTCCCAATGGCTTGCAAAATGCATCAGAACCAAAGTGCTTAAGCACCAGAAAAATCTTTGGTTTCCATGACCAATTGAATCCTGTGACCAGCTTTATCTTTCAAGCCTATGCTTTTAAGTTCAGGTTGATTATATACCCAGTCTGAAAATTTTGTTTATCCCTATGCCCTAATTAATGTCCCATACAAACGCCTATAAATCCATTCTTCAAGCTGGTAAGTAGCCTTTGTTCTATCTTTACAAATTAAAAAAAAATAAAATGAGAAACTGTTAAATGAATAGTAACAATCATACTAAATATGAATAGAAAATTGGACAAGAAATAATTTCAACTCACTATACACCCGCAGAAACCCTAATTTTTCTATTTTTCCATTTACATATATTGTTTCTCCTACATTTTCACAGTTTTTCTTGTTATACGAACTGAATGCAAAGAGCAAGTCAAATATTATTTTTAAAAATCTAAATGACAGTTGTATGAAACATAATCATTTTCTCATTATATGAGGCAAGATGCATAAGCCCAGTTAGTTTCTATAAAATTATGTACAAAAGAAACAAGTTTATCATGAAGTATGAAAAATTGTTCTCATGGACAAGTCCCAAATTGATGAGAATGGCCGACAACAGTTATCTGATTACACAGAAGGCACGTTTGCATCTCAGCAAAGGCACATTCCCCTTGTTCAGAAGGTTTGTGGGGTTTTTTTACTTCTCTGTTTTGTTTTTAAGATATTGAAAAAGCTGGTCTATCCCAACTGAAACATGACACAGGGATAATATTGAGAGCAGATGCTAACTGCCCTGTTTTTAGGTACCTAGTGAGCACTGCTTACTCTTTAGCTGAATACATAATAGGTTAAAAAAAGAAAGCTTGTGACAATATGTCATACAGCTTCCAGTCTTTCACATCTGAACTTCTTTTTAAGCAAGAATAAAGAAGATCTTTGTCAACATGGTTTTAATAAGACTGTTAGGCACAGCAGATACATTCAACAAAATATCCTGATCGCTGCATATTTGTTCAAATACATTACCCAAGGTAACAGGTCTTACACAACATATTTACATAATGTGTAAAAAGACAGATTTTCTTTAATCTGTTTTTATCTGATAGTGTAAGAGAACTTACTTTTTTAAGTGGTTTGGAATTAACATGCATGTTTTACTTTCCCATCTGCCTGCAGGCGTGATTTGGCATTTGCTCTACTGCAGTGTCTGTAGTAGCCTACTGAGTTGCCATAAGGACTGCATAAGATGTTATGTCACGTCAGGCCAATAGAAAATGCAATCAGATTTTTAATTAAAAGTACCAAACTGAAAGATGATACTTGTATAGATGTATACAAAATGAATAAAAACATATGCAAAAAATAATCCATTGTAATACAGTCAGGGCTCTTTCTGGATGTTTCTGTGGAGCTAAGAATATGTCTATTTATTTCCCTTATCCACCTTTTTGTTCCAGTTTTCTTTTAAGTAAATTCTCTCTAAAACTAGCGGACAAAAGTAATGCTGTCTGTAAATTAAGGCTGAGGAATTACACTGTCCATAACACCAAGCTCCATTTTTATTACAGGAAAGGCTTTCCTGACTCTATTTCCTTAATGCCAAAATTGTACTTGATATTTTCAACAAGTAACAACAAAATATACATTACTTCACAACATAACACATTTCCCATAAGCCCATATATTTTGGCATAAAACTATCTAACAGGATCGGTATATTTAACTTTCATGCTATTTACAATTTAGGATTTTTTTTTCTGCTGAAAATGACTGCCAAAGTCACGCTAAAGGCTTTGATTTAGCATGCAAGTTTGATGCATATGGGGCACATATTGCTTTTGATATTTCTCAAAGACAGATCCTTCTGTGTGTTGTCATTAGCAACTGGTGGAGCAAAACAAATGTCTCCAGAAGTTATATATAGATACATACACATAACACACACAGAATCTGACACTGCAAATACTTCGTAAACACAAATCCCCGATCACTAAATTACAATAACACTGAGCACTGAAGGTCATCATATGTCTGCACTTTGTGCAACAACATGACCAAACACTCAGTGCACTGATGGAGTCTCTCCTGCCTGTGAGACCTACCCCTGACAAGACTGCAGAAAAAAAACCAAGTGTGTACTTATTTCCTGTGTCTAGTCATATTGTACATCCTTCGTGATGTAAGCAAGAGTGCTACTGATTAATTAGAAAACAAAATGCACAAAATATGAACTTGTAAACTTGTTTTCATAGTAACTTAATGAAATATTCATTTATGTCTACAGGATTGAAGTACTAATGGATTTCTATTGAAATTACATTTACAAACAATCAACTGTAGTAGACAAAACTTCACATAAGACTGCAAAATTTAGATATATAACTACAGACTTAGGCAGAGTATCAGTCTAGAGGAGTCTTGCATTTTCATTGCAATGGATTTCAAGACTATTTCAGAAAGACTGAGAGACCTTGCCTGAAGATTAATGATAAATTGCAACAAATATAGCAGCTGCTTCTGCTCCCTTCTGCTGCCATGGTGAGAAGAAAACAGATTAGAAAATTACATGAATTCCCTGAAAAATGCACCCTTGTGCCTGTATACATTGACAGCTTTGATAAAGAAACAATTAATTCATTGGAGCCAGCCAGAACCCTCCTCCTCCTTCTCAGCCAAGCAAGGAGTTGCTGCATGACGTATCTAGAGGACAGCTCTTCCCCCAGGTAGGACAAGCGAAAGGCAGACCTCCTCCCACAGTGTTAGGCACACAGGGTGTACAGTGCTGCCTCTCATTCATTTCTGCACAGATCTACATCATCTCCTCTTACACCAAATGCTTTTAATAACAACCTGAAAGAAGGAAGAACAAAACCTATAGGTAATCTTCCTTAGAGGCTGGGAAGGTGCAAGGAAAAGGCAAGCTGTTACTGCAACAGCTCTGATCCTCAAGTAATAGTCGGTTCAAAGTTTAATTACCATCTTATTAACCATGTGTAGAGCAGTAACTCTAGAGACATCTGAATGCAAACTTAAACTAATATATTTCAAACAGCAAGAAATAGCTAAATTCTTGGTGTGATAATAATTGTTGACTTAACATCTTTACCTTACCAAGACTATGTTTGTGGCTACTGTCTTTCTCATTTTCTGTGAGAATGCATGCCAGTGAGCTTTTTCAAAATATGATTCTATTAACACTTTACCATTCAAACCATTTTTTTAATAGAAGTGCTATGTTAAAAAAAAAAAAAATCTCACTTGCATCATAGCCCTTTAAGGTAAGTTTTATATGCCTGAAGAAGTTAACGCATAGGGCTTCTATGCATTTTATTAACATACTGAACCAGTCAGATCATAGCCACTTGAACAGGTGAAATGGTGTACTACTGTGTGTGCCTTTTGTATGGCTCATGTCTGATAAGGGGAAAATTATAGACCAACTGTTTTCTTTTTAAGTAGAAGAGGAGCAGACATGATAAGCAGCCTTGAGTGCTCAGGCTGACATGGAAATTAAAGACCTATATCAATAAACAACTAACAGTTGCATCAGGCAGGCTGCTGGTGCACAGCTCATCCCTTTTAATGCACATTATAGCACAGCCTGTTGGTAGTTGCTTATGGTGCAGTAAATTCAAACTATATTTTAAAATGTCACTAGGAGCTGGGAAATTTACATTTGTTGAAACAAACAAACAAACAAAACCAAAAAACATAGAGCCAAATAAAAAATGAAATAAGACATTAGCTATTCCTTTACTGAACAACTTTTTTCCAAACGTTACCCCACATCACTGTGTATAATTTCTTCTTTCCTATAAGACTTTGAATACTGGTTAATTATGCAACAATGATTTTTAACTTATTTTTAATCATAAACATTGTGTTTGGCAAAGGATCTCTCTCATTCTTATGGCATAGTTTTCACTCAGGGCCCACTTTTGCAATTTGCATCACAGGAATGGTGTTACGCCCACACAAATTTTTATTGAAATCTCTCTTTTGGACCCAAGATTTTAACTTGTGTTGGTAGAATTAATTATGCCTTTAATTTGTAACAGTATCTGATAGGTTGGAAAGTGTCCAGAAGCTAATAAATAGAAGTTGAAAGAGGTCCTTAAGCTTGTCCTTTAATGACAACCTGTCTGTCATTTGTGGTAAAGAGCTAGCTTGGGAGAGTTTATCTTCCCCTTTTACTTCCCCCACCCAAGCTGTTTCTTCACAATAACCCCTTCTTGTTTTCCAAGGCCATCCATGATCAGGTTTTCTCAGTGCAAAAGATTTTGATATGTAAACAGAAAAAAGATGCGGGAATCACTGTACACTGTTGCTATACAAGTGTTATTTGTGAAATGCCCAAAGTTATCTATCACAATAAGGACTTTAAAAATCACTATGCCCAAGCTGATCTTACTGCTTAATTCATAATCTTTATTTCAATGCAAACATGACTGTATAGCTAGAAAACAAAATACAGATTAAACATATTCGCTTATCTGAACTTCCTTCTGTGCTCATACTATAAAATATTTCAGCAGATACTGTCAAATTGCTACATGCTCAAACAATACTTTACTGTTACATCATTGTAAATCCGTCCTACAAACTTAACTACTCGTTGTGCAATTTGCAACCTTTCCATCTTGGTGGCGTCTATACTTCAGTCTCAGCAGAAAATATCTAGACTTTTGAAAATAAATAACTAAAACTTTCAAACCAGCTATGCAGTCGTTCCTTGTTTATTAGACAAACATAACCTGAGCCAGAAAGGTGCCCTTGCAGCAAAGAAAACTGACTGTATCCTGGGTGCCATGAGGAGTGTTGCTATCAGGTCAAGGGAGGTGATGTTTTCCCTTTACTCAGAACTGGTGAGGCCACATGTGGAGTGTTGATGCCAGTTCTGGGCAGAAACATGGATGTGCTGGAAAGAGTTGAATGAAAGGTGAAGATGATTAAGGGACTGGAATGTCACACACATGAGGAAATGGCTAAGAACTGTTCAGTCTGGAGAAAAAATGGGAGGGTGCAAAGAGAATGGAGTAAGACTTTTTCATTGGTGCCCAGTGACGCGACTGGAGGCAATGGGCACAAACTGAAACACAGGAGGTTCCATCTGAACATCAGGAAATACCTTCTACTTTGAGGGTGACTGAGCACTGACATGAACTACGCAGAGGGGCTGTGGACTCTCTCTTCTTGGAGATACTGAGAAGTTGTCTGGACATGGTCCCGAGCAATCAGCTCTAGGTGGTCATGCTTTGAGGAGGGGTTTTGGACCAAATGACCTCCACAGGTTCCTTTCAACCTCAACCAGTTTGTGACTCTGTGCTTATATATGGTTTGGATCAATTATGTATTTTAATAATGTTGAAGTATATAACATCATCAGATCTACTGTAAAAAATGGACTCTTTTCAGGTAACTTTCATTTAGTACTCAGGTACTTTCATAAAAAATAACATTTCGGTTAATTGTCTCAAACTTTTGCATTTACTTTGTGCTCTACAACGTCAAAAAGAAGCATAGTCAATCCATATTAGCATTATCAGTCTGTTACAACTTTACTGGATTGTAACTTGTTTACTTTCAGATTTTTTCAATAACTTTCCTCCACTGTCTAATTTGTCAATTTTTCACTGTTACCAAGCTTTATAAACAAAATAAGAGCTGCAAGCAAAAAAAACTCTGTAGAAAACTGTCTGATTTCTTCATAATTGTGTGACTACTCTTTTTTTATAACATAGAACAATGTGCATCACATTTTAAACTGGCCGTTGGACTACCGGAATTTTAAAGTAAAAGAATAATATGAATTTGCCAGAACATCTCATTAACACCAAACGTCACCCAGTTTCTAGTGGAGCTAGAGAAGTCTTGATTAAATAATCCAAGAAATGCTGAATTTACAACATCACTCTACTCCAGTGCCTAATTATGGTTTCTGTTAAGCATTTGTATTCTGTAAGCATTTGGGAAACAGCTCTAAAAGGTAGGGAGGGCCAAGAGAGCTGGGCAATCTTCAAGTACTTCTTTCTTCAGGCTCAAGATCATTGCACCTCTAAGAGTGAGAAATCAACCAAAGCAGGGAGGAGGCCTGCGTGGATGAGTAAGGAGCTTCTGGAAAAACACAACTGGAAGAAAGACGTTTACAGAGAGTGGAAAAGGGGACTGGCCATTTGGGAGGAATATAGGAATGCTGCCGGAGTATGTAAGGATGGAATGACAAAGGTTAAGGCCCACTCGGCATTAAATTAAGGACATTAACTACAACAAGAAGGGATTCTTCAGTATCAAAAGAAAGACCAGGGATAATGAGGCCCCACTGCTGACTGAGGTGGGTGTCCTGGTGACAGAGGATGCAGAGAAGGCAGAGTTGTTGAATGCCGCCTTTGCTTCAGTCTTTACTGCTAAGGCTGGCCCTCAGGAATCCCAGACCCAGTAGGAAAGATAGAAAATCAGAAAAAAAAGGAGTATTGGGTTAAAGATCATCTAGTCAAACAGTACACTCACAAATCCATGGGTCCTGATGGGGTGCACTATTGATTTCTGAGGAAGCTCTCACATGTTGCCTCTAAACCATCTTCATCATCTTTGAAAGATCACGGAAAACAGGAGAGGTGCCTGAGAACTGGAGAAGAGCTAATATCACCCCAGCCTTCAAAAAGGGAAAAAAAGGAGGACCTAGGAAACTACAGGCCAGTCAGCTTCACCTCCATCCCTGGAAAGGTGGGGGAACAGCTCATCCTGGATGTCACCTCCAAGCATCTGAAACAACAGAAGCTTACTGGGAATGGTCAACACAGAATCCCCAAAAGGAAATCTTGTTTGACCAATCTGATAGCCTTCTAGGATATCATGACTGGCTGGGTAGATGAACGGAGAACAGTGGCTCTTTCTACCTTGACTTTAGCAAGGTTTTTCTCCTACAGCATCCTCATAGGTAAGCTTAGGAAGTGTGGGTTAGATGAGCGGACAGTGAGATTGATTGAGAACTGGCTGGATGGCAGAGCTTGGAGGGTGGTCATCAGTGACGTAGAGTCTAGTTGGAAGCCTTTGGCCAGCAATGTTCCCCAGGGGTCAGTACTCACCCCAGTCTTGTTCAACATATCCATCAATGATCTGGATAAGGGGACAGAGTGTACCCTCAGCAGGTTTGCTGGTGACACAAAACTAGGAGGAATGGCTGATACTCTAGAAGGCTGTGCTGTCATACAATGAGACCTAGACAGGCTGGAGATTTGGGTGGAAGGAACCTAACAAATTCAAGTAGGGCAAGTGTAGGGTTCTGCACCTCAGGAGGAACAGCTCCCTGTAGCAATACAGGTTAGCAGTTGACTGGCTGGAAAGCAGTTCTGTGGAGAAGGATGTGGGAATTCTGGTAGACAACAAGTTGATGAGCACCTAGCAATGTGCCCTCATGGCTGAGAAGGACAATAATATCCCCGGGTGCATCAAAACAAGTGTGGCTAACAGGTCAAGGGAAGCTATCCTGCCTTTTCACTGCCTTAGTGAAACCACATCTGGAGTGAGCTTGATCTATTTAGTCTGGAAAAGAGAAGACTGAGAGGAGTTCTTATGAATGCTTACTAATATCTAAAGGGGCAGGGAGCAAGAAGATGGGGCCAGACTCTTCTCAGTTGTGCCCAGCAACAGGACAAGGGACAATGAGTACAAACTGGAACACAGGAAGTTCCACCTTAACAGCAAGGAAAACGTCTTTATTGTGAGTGTGATGGAGTACTGGTACAGGCTGCCCAGGCAAGTTGCAGAGTCTCCTTCTGTGGAGATGTTCAACACCTGCCCAGACACATTCCTGTGCAACCTTGCGCAGGCAAACCTGCTTTAGCATGGGAGTTGTACTAGACAATATCCAGCTGTCCCAACCATTCTGTGATTCTGTATCTCATTCTTTATTTTCACTTTCTAGACACTGTGTACTTTTATTTTTATGATACTTTAAAGTGCCTTACTTAATATCTTTCTTCGTATGCATTTATAAAGTCACAGATGAGTCACCTCTTAACAGGCACATTGATTAAGCAAATATTACATTGTACTTTACACTACTGTACCCATACCTAAATCACAGGGAAAATGCAGGGGATTTTTAAACTGATTTAGAGAAGACATGACATTCTTGGTCATAATGACACTCAGAAGAGGAATAGGTGAACTCTTCAGCATCAGAAATCAGATTATTTTCACTTTTAGTTGAACTGAACCACCTTAAAGAACTGTAATTATTTAAAATATTTAATTCAGCATGAAGGGAAATTTCTTATTTGATGTTCTCTTGTTCCAAAGGATTTTACATAGTTTTAAAGTCTATACTCTCAACAATAAAATCCACAAGTAAGTTTTGACAAGAATACTAGGGGTAAACACTTAAACAGATATCTGCCACCCTGGTTATTTTAGATTTGGTAGGGTTTTGTTGGCAGGGGGAGGGGAATTGTGCATGTGCTGCAAAAAGAACAGCTCTGGTGAACCTTGGAGATTCTCTAGGATGTGACAAAACTCAGTATTTTCAAACCACAAGGACTCAGAAATATCTGGTTACTTCTGGATTCAATGACAAGAGCTTTCTAAAAACCATCCAGGAAATTCTGAAAACCACCTCAGAAAACTGTGAACTTTGAAGATCATATTTTCCCTACAGCATACTTCAAATCAAATGGCATGTAATAAAGTGAGAAGGAGTCTTTGAGTTTCAAAGTAACAACAGCCAAGAAAAAACTGCTACTTGCTTTTCCTTCACTGCAATGAAAATGTTATTTATAAGAAGCAAGTGTTCTGAGAAGGCAGTCAGGTTCATTACTGGAAGATTATGGGAGATGAAGCGAGGTAGGGGAACAATGACATTCTTCTGGCCTATGTAGAGATGCTTTCTACCAACATAAGAGCAAAGGAAAAATATTGGATTAGCTACCTTTATGGAACTGAGAGCACTCATATTTGCCGAGCATTCGTTTTGCAGTTACATATAACATAGTAGAATTATAAGATATAAAGATACAAACACTATTGAATGGCAAAATACCTTATTCCATATTGCATTGCAGATATTCATGTCTGAAAACTGATATATTGCAAAGGTGGCCAGAGCTCTTTCCTGTCTGAATAGACTATCTTTAAGCTTATATTGAAAAATCTACAGTTTCCATTAAAGTCCTTCCTTTCTTTTAAAGTAATTAAGAAATGCTAATACATACTGTATAAAAAAAATTAAAAGCTTTACTATAGTCATTGCACTAGAGTATTATTTTGTGACTTTGAAACACATGTATATTTCAGACTTAAGAAAGACACCAATACTTAATTGCTGTGATGCCAGAAGAAACATTAACTGTGAAAAGTAGCAGTGGAACATAATGTGACTGGATTGAAAACAAAATAGACCTGAGCAAGGACTCAGATTTATACTGCATCCCACAAAACTGTTGTTAACACAGATTTAAATTTGCTTCATGTGCATGTTTGTGTGGAAAATAGCCACTCTCAGATGCAGAAAGCCAGGAGGTATAACCTTATTGACACACCTCATTACCCTAAGTGTGGGCAACACGCACAAGAGTACACAACTAAGAACTGTGAACTCATTTTGAAAAGGCAAAGTTCTACCTCAGGTCCCCAGCACACTAAAACCATCCCAGTGTGACACTGAGCTAATTTAGTCTGCCTTTCAATAGGAAATAATTCACAGGGAATCCTGCATGCTTACACTCACAGTCACCAAATAGTTCTGACATTCCCTGCTCCAAAGTCCCAGTATTCCTAGAACTTTTGGACCTTTGAGATGGTGAGGTTAGAGAGTGTCTTAAAAAAAGGTGAGGGAATTAGAAAGACGCAGAGGAAAGTAATTAAGTTCTATAACCTCTCTTTGTCCTACCCAAAGGAGGTAGAACAGAAGGACAGACAAGATCAGAAGACGTAAAAAAAAGAAAAAACAACAATAAAAAATAATCCAAACCAACACCCCACCCCTCCTAAAGGAAAAAAAAAAAAAAAGGCAGTGACTGTAGCTCATTGGAATCCATAATCAGGGAGATCTCTGATCTCGTTGACCAGAAAGATGAGCTGCCTGGACACAGTCGGTGGAGGAGAAATGGCAGCATTGGATGGAAAAGTGGCAGGTAGGTCTCCAGGGGAACATCCACAGGGAATTGTATGCAACATGCAGTTAGAGTATTCTAGATGGACTGTCTCTCATATCTTAGGGGACAAAAACAATGCTCATAAAATATTCCTGAGCTCTACTGGTGAATTGACTATTATGCCATTTTTTATTCATTGATTTTACTTCTGCCTTTAATACTTCATTTAGTTAAATCCAGATTTTTTTTTTAGCCATCTCTGTTTAAGAGTAGCTGATGTTGAAAGCACTACTCTATGATCTCTCCTTCTGTTCGTAGTCATGCTGATACTACCTTTGCCTTTCCTTCCTGAGCTAAAACATTTTTGTAAAATACAGAGCTACCAGCCTTCTGAGTAGTTACCATTCTTCCAGAAGGACCAGGTTGAGTAGGTTGGGTTGGACGACTGTAAGGCTTGCAGCAGTTATAAGACTAGTCATCACTTTGTAAAAACAAAGAATACTATACACCTACTTCTTAAGCTAGTACAGTGTCTGAAACCTTTTTCTATTTTATTTTACATCACTACTTACAGTATCACCCTGTTCACAGTTGATCAGAATAAATCACTCTCTAGGACACTGTCAACAAGGCTGTAAATAAAAATAATATACTGAACATATTAATGAAGAGACAGTCTAACTCTATTAACTAAAAGAAGGAAGTTTCATAAAGCCACAGTAACAAACAATTACTTAAAGAGAGAATGTTTCAAATTATTCCACATTGGTAAGAGGAAACTCACTACAAAGTGTACTCCAAGGTTCCATCAGCTACCCCTGGAGTATTTTGTCCTGAAGGTCAAAAGTAAGATTTTACTTAATTTGCAAAGTAAGGATATAGTACAAGATAGATATTGATGTATTTTAAGTCTCTATCATTATTCTCTGTTCAAAAACTACCCCCCAATTAATAACATTTGTATTCAATGTGTTAGATTGTATTCAATATTCCACCTGAGAAGAAGACATACATTTCCTAAATTCCTTTTGGCATTCACATTATGTTCATCAACTAGAACAGTATGCAAGACACGTAGATTTAAGAAAGGAAAAATAGATTAAAGAAACCAAGAAATTAAATCTAATCTGAAAAAGGACAGTATTTGATCATCAGACTATGATGGAATAAACTCAAAACCAGGCTATTCATAAAGCTAATTTTATTTTTTTTTAAATTCATTCCAGCTAGTGACATATTACACCCCAAAATTTGGGGGTTTGCATCACTTATATTTAGGATTTACCTTTATTCTTCTCTG
The DNA here is from genome assembly GCA_033556795.1 of Tapera naevia. NCBI lineage: Eukaryota > Metazoa > Chordata > Aves > Cuculiformes > Neomorphidae > Tapera > Tapera naevia. The sequence goes on along the minus strand of JAUMJJ010000036.1, from coordinate 19,365,220 downwards.
AAGCATGTAAAATTGTATTAATTTTTCCAATAAACAGTATTGAAAAAAAATAATGTTCTCTTAAATGATTGCTTTCATTTATATTTTGGATCGCTAAGTTTTATTGAGTGTCAAACAAAAAAGAAACACTTACAGCTGAAGAAGGGTGCGTTCGACCCAGGCAGCAATACTCAGCTATGTAATATAAATAAGCACTAACAGCGGGAATTAGAAGTGTGAGGTATTGTTGGGACTGTTGGTGGGAGAGACGGGTACTGCTTTCTGGGTCACTGCAGTGAGTAGGAGGAATTCAAAAAGAATTTCTTTAGGTAAAGGAAACTGGTATTCTCTGACAAAATAAAGCACGGCTGCCTAATCTTATATAGGACAGTGTTGTTTTTCAGTTGACATTAATTGGGTGGAGTCATCCAGTTCCTTTTTTTACAGCAAATAAAAGACACTTTGAGCTTCAAGTCTAGATTGCTGTGGCTTGGTTGACGTGTAGTTGCAATTTTAAGACAAATACTTTTCCATTTTACTTGACGTGCATTTGCAGAATCGTAGAAAGGAGACTCAAAATGGAAATGAAGGTCTGAAAGAGGACTCATCAAAATATGCCACTTAAACGTCAAATAAGAGAATGAAAATAAATTAATATTTCTGAAGAAACTGGACTGCAAGATAGATGTGTACTTCGAGGAATGAGTCCAGCAAAGGGCAACAAAGACAATTAGGGGACTGGGCCTGTATCAGAAACAGCATGGCCACCAGGACAAGGGAGGTGATTGTGCCCCTGTACTCGGCACCGGTGAGGCCACACCTCGAGTACTGTGTGCAGTTCTGGGCCCCTCACTACGAGAAGGACATTGAAGTGCCGGAGCACATCCAGAGAAGGGCGATGAGGCTGGTGAAGCGGCTGGAGAACAAGTCCTGCGAGGAGTGGCTGAGGGAACTGGGGTTGTTTAGCTTGGAGAAGAGGAGGCTGAGGGGAGACCTCATTGCTGTCTACGGCTGCCTGAAAGGAGGCTGTGGCAGAGCCACTGTTGATCCCTTCTCTCAAGCGACAAGTGATTGGACAAGAGGAAATGGCCATAAGTTGCACCAGGGAAGGTTCAGACTAGATATTAGGAAGAATTCTTTACCAAAAGGGTAGTCAGGCACTGGAACAGCTGCCCAGGGAGGTCGTGGAGTCACCATCCCTGGGGGTGTTTAAAAAATAGGTAGATGAGTTTTTGAGGGACATGGTTTAGTGGATGATTGGTGTGGCTGGACTCGATGAGCTCAAAAGTCTCTTCCAATCGGAAGATTCTATGATTCTATGATCTGTCCTATGAGGAAAGGCTGAGAGAGCTGTGACCGTTCAAGCTGGAGAAGAGAAGCCCAAGAGACAAACTTATCAACATGTATAAACACCTGATGGAAAGGAATGAAGAATAGGGAGAGCCAGACTATTATCAGTGGTGTCCAGTGACAGGACAAGGGTCAATCGCACAGACAGAAACACAGAAGGTGCTGTCTGAACATAAGTAAATGCTTTCTTTTTTTTTAATACAAGGGTGACAGAGCACTGGCACTACATTGAAAGGTTGTAGATGGAGACATTCAAAAGCCATCTGGGCATGGTCTTGGGCAAACAGCTCTGTGTGGCCCTACTTGACGAGACGGGTTGGACTACGGAATCTACAGATGTGCCCTCCAGCCGCAACTGGTCTGTGAATCCCACAAAAGCAACTGGAGTTTTCAGCAGTTAACTCTAAATCAACATGACATGTGCCTAAAACTTTGGAGTTCTGAGCAACTTTTACATTCTCACTTTTGAGTTTTTAAACCTCTTAATTGCCTGTGATGTCAGTGGCTGCTTGAACACAGAAACAACAATCACAAGACTAGTGGGTACTTCTAAAAGGTAAAGGTAAAAATGTTAACATTACCAAAAAAAAGGATGATCAACCATCACTGTCATTGCTTTCTTTTCTAGAACAGAAGTCAATCGACCATGTCACTGCTTCATAGATTATATCTTAAAACAGAAGGTGGTGCAGTCTTGCAGAATCCATTTGCAATGAAAAACGTATTGAACAGAGTAGGTAGACGCACTCGCTAATGCTGGTTGAAGTACTGGTTAAAATACTGGTTAAAGATTGGGTAGAGGACGAAGAGTATGGCAAGCACCAAGACGAATACAAAGGGACAGTGTTGGTAACACGGTGGGAAGATAATTTTCCAGTCCATTTGCCAAGGCAATACATTTCCTGTGACTAGCACTTCTCAAGCAGCATTAAGGAATCATACTCATACCTGACAGGCCAAATACTCTCTTAAGATAACATCCAAGCTACCAGCTTGGTGACGTAAGACCAGAAAAAAATCACACTTTGCTAATCTTGAAACATGTCTTTGTTGGCTAGGATGTGGGATGACTTTACTACTGCTACTTCAGTTGCAGTGGTTTAAATTCTCATTTAACCAACTCAATTCTGCAGTGCTACTGTCATTTTCTTATAATTGAATGTGTCAAAATATTCAGTCTACATCTCTCAGTTGCACAGGTGATAATGTAATAACATGCAATAATTACATTTTATTGTCTCAGTTGTTATTAACACTTGTATTCAAAGTTACACATAGTTTTCATCTGTCACCTTCAGAGTTAAGACTGCAACAGGTGAGAACACCTGCACTAGTAACTGCCTTTTAGCTGCAAGAGAACCTATATATCAGATTCGAGGGTACTTCTACCAAATTAAAAATGCAGCATTTCATATAACAAACTACACTGAAAATGCTTTCATGTCAGTGTTTTCAGGTCTCTCAAAAATTATTGAAAATGGTAAGTAATCCCTGCAGATTCCTCTGTCTACCTAAGACATCAAATTGTGCCAAAAATATTTTTATGTTCTACAGGCAGATGAGCAAGCTTAAGGTGGGCATATTAAGTGCAGTATATCTCTACATCAATAGTATTTGTGCATGGGAAGTCATATTCATGTAGTAAACCCAAAGGTGTACAGAAAGTTGTGCTCTAAAATGTTAATAATCTGGTGATGGCAGGTAGGCCTCTGCTGGCATCATGTTAATGTTCAATGGTAGCCAAATATTTCAACAGAATATTAAGAATTTCTAGAGGATGATAGCACAAAACAGAAGACATCCGTATGACAGTGTACTTACATCCATTACGCCACCTTGCTTAGAACACTGACTGTTACAAGTTCTCTTTTGCATACTCCAAAAATGAGATGGTAGAAACAAAGTAAATACAGCAAAGTGGTTGAAAAATTATCAAAATAATGGAGTAATTCCCACAATGTGACACTAAAGAAACCTGAGAGAGAGAGAGAAAAGTGTTTGTAAAGGAGTTATTAAAATATAAACGATAGTGGATTAGATTGTAAGAAAAAAAAGTGGAAAAGAAAGAGAGGCGACGTGAGACAGCTACAACAGTTCTCCAGATGAACCCTGCTGGTATGTATTTAGAGACCTATCTTTCAAGTGTGCAATTTTAAAAAAAATAAAAATATAAAAAGGTTAAATAAAAAAGCCCATTGCTTATATGCCCTTTCTCCCAAGTTTTACAGTCCCATAGGTAATAAAAAAACACCGTAACGTACAATCACACAATCCAACATCAAACACTTGAAGTAAAATCTTGACAAATCGTTGTTGTTTTTTTCCAGTCCATCATCTTACAGCGTAAGATTCCTCATAGCTGTGAGATACAGCCCCTCAACATGGAGCAAAGAAAACTGAGGAGAGAAGTTCTCCCAGAAGACAACAGTGCTCTTACCTTGCAGTCACATCCTTGTGGTTATCCAAGTTCATTTCAGAAGCACTCTATAACATAAGGCTCCTACCCCCAGTTCCTGTGCAAAGACCTAATCCAAAGTCAAGTGGAGGCTTTTATACTGTTCTATGTAGATCAGATCCTTTGGACCCATAAATAAGTGACTATTGTCACTTATTACACTCTTTTCCACAGGAGAGAAGTCCTTGCACTAACGCTTTACAGAGTTTCTAATGAAGGGCACGTTCTCAGCAAACAAACGTGAGTAAAATAAAAACAGTTCACATCATAACAATTTACTTCTGCTGCTGTGAAAGACACTCTCATACCATTCAAATTAAGGTTTTTCCATTGGAGCTTGCTCATCTCTTCTCTTTCAATTCCATAAAAAGAAAAATCACTAAGAAGCAGCTGCCTGTTCTTCAAGACCAAAAACCTGCAACCTAATCTAAATTCTGTTTTTCCTGCTATGTAAGCATTTTTGTTTCTTGACTTGCATTTTTAACTCATTTAGCACTAAACACTGATTTAAAAAAGAAAGCAAACATCTTCAATTTTACACACAAAAAAACACAGTAAGTGGTTTGACAATGGAAAAGACAAAATATTTTTTAAATCTAAAAGCTAATTGACCGCAAACTAAATTTTATGTATCTACCAAAGTGATTTGGTAGATATCTATCTGTTGCTGTCTTTATCTACTTATTTTTATCAAGTAGCTTTAAGGCAATCCCTGCTAAAACATCTTAGAGCAAATTTTTAAGACTGCTGTAATTTTTGCAGTTTCAAAATCAAGTCCGGGTAGAGCAGCATTTCTCTCTTAAAAGAAAAAGGCAGAGGATGTCTTATTTGTCATAGACCTTTTCAAGGCCCAAAAGGGTTTCCTGAATGTCAGAAATGTTTGATATAAATGTGGGTTTTTTTCATCAACTGCTCAGCCTGCTTCAAGTTATGAAAGATTTATTGTTCCTAACAAAACTCTTTGCTTTTTAGCCTTCCTTCTTTCCTCCCTCAATAAAGTTGCAGGCACTACCATATTCCTTGTGTTTTTCTCCCTTTGTTAGTTCTGCAAAAACATTACTGCACCACAACAGGTTTATGCACAGCATCAAATTTTCTTCTGATGTTTTTTCTCAACTTTTAGCTCAGTAGCTCTTACACAGCACATGTCTTGAAGCTAGTTATAAACACAAATTAATTTTCTCTTCATTGAGAAAACTGAGGTCCCTTAAGGATTTGGAAGACAGTTCTCGTTTTCCTTAGTTCCCTACAGTGTTTAACATTATCATATATTATCTTTTTTTCTCCCCCTTCTAAGTTGAATAATACCAGTTCTTTTAATTGCTTATGTTTTTAGCTAATAACCCTTCTTTCCTCTTGGAGACCCTCTCGAATCCATCTATTCTTGTTTTGTAGGAAATATTGATTACTTTTAGTACAAAAAAATTAATTAAGAGTTTATTGCTTAAAGAAGACTGTGAACAATACGAAAAGATGAAAAGCCTGAAAAATGCAAAATTAGGGTCCATGACTTACGCATTTAAAAAGCTAATGATCTGCATCAACTACGAATGCATCAAATCACTAAAATCAAAAAGCTCTATTTCTATTTTTACCACAGTCATTGACAGAATAAAGAGACTAAAAGTAGTGCAACATTCATGAATGATTTAGTAAGAGGAGAAGATGCCGATTGCATCAAGATTCAGACGTCAGTATTTGTCAGCCAAATGGGACACAAAGCTCCTACAAATGAACCCTTAAAAAACAGCTGAAATAGAAAATGGAAGTGTTGTCAACAGTTTTTGTTCATTATCTAAAGACAACATATATGTTGGTTATTGTCCTTGTATTCCATTATATACTTTCTGCTGTTTGTTTATATTATGTGAGACATAAAAGGCTATCTGTAACGTGAAAGGAATAATATTTACCTGACCAAATGTGTAGTCTAAACATTCTCTTTCTCCACATCCCTATTCACTATTAATTTAAATCACTGAAAAAATAAGCACAACAAACATACTAGATTCCTCTTTTGTAGAAGTCTGGCCATGTCTCCCCACCATGTACTTCAACAGCAGTGCCTGGACCGTACGGACAGTTAAGAGCTTAGTGACAACTTTCAAAACTTCATATTTTTAATGATGTATTTCCAAAATCTGGTTCTAGATATTCTCACCTGGCCCCTGTAACCCAAAGTCATTCTCTTCGTTTTTTAGTGAATTTTTGTTCTGTTTGCTTTCCATCAAAAATGGAATTTAGAATTACATATTACATTTTTGAAGATATTGTAAAAATAACTACTCAGCTGTTATAAATGGTCAAAATTAAACTGTTGATGTAAGTATGCACTGACTGAAGTTATTGTATATGAGGCTTAATTATGTTCCACTGAGGTGCACCCTCAAAAAAAAATTGCACTGATCCAGATGCAACAAACTAACTTGGAACTAAAGATATGCAAAAAGCCCAACAAAGTCTGTTGCAGAAACATTTGCAAGTGGAAAAAGGTCAGTATAGCCATTCAAGCAAAAGCAGGTCAAAGTGTAGTACCAGTGATAATAGGATAAAGTAAATTCCCCACCCAGAGAAGAGGAAAGGCAAACGTCCAAAAATTCTTTAGGGAGCAAAGGGCATTTTAACAAATTCCTAAGAAAATAAAAGTGGCATGATGTTATGTATGACGGTTAACTTGAGGAACTGAAACCATTAATTCTTAAGAAGATTGATCCTAAAAATGGGTAATAAAAAGCACTGAAGCGTGCTTTCATTTTCTTCAGGGACAAGTTAAAAGCAGAGAAGATTCCATTACAAAACTATGAACCCCGGAACGGAAGCAGATTTTCCTAATACCATGGTCCACACCAAGACTTTAGAGATTAAAGTGCAAAGACTCAAAGAGAGTTTGCAAGGAAACATACATAAGTAGCTGAAAATATGCAGCACAGCATTTTGTAGATACTTCCGTAAAGAAACAGTAAACTGGAGAAACACGCTACCACTTTTGAATATATCTAAATGAAATATCAAATCTTGCCTCAACTGCAATGCAACACTGGGCAATTATCTTCAGATTCAGTGAGTTTTATGAATTACTTCAATCTAACAAGACCTTTCTCTAGATTCATGAAGTATTTCAGAGGGACTAATAAGTTCCATCTACCCATGACAGTTTCATAGTATGAGTTATCTACTAAAATGAAAGAAACCTCCAAACAGAATACCTATAAATCAATATGATTTACTGAATCAACAGTCTAAGTTTTAAAACAGAATCAGTTATACACATTGCAGTTGTTAAAGTCAGTGAATAACTGCCCAGCAGGTGACCAAACTGATATTACTTGTCAATCTGACTGCACTGTGAGCAGTACCAAGACTCATATTCCATTTTTTAACCATATTCATTTGTGTTACGTGCTAATGAGATGGTGATAGAAATAGTGCTTCAAAATAGAATACTTCCATTTGCATCTTGGAACCCAAAAAGCACTATTTTTCCACCTCCCAACACTTTTCCAGGATAGCTGAGGTGACATCCTCATATCTCCTCACAAAAAACATGGCAAGTCTCCATTTAATACCAGTAGGAACAGTAAGATGACAGAAAAAAAACCTATATGGAGTGACAGAATTTGAAGGATGAATTATAAAAGATGAGCTTATTCTGGATAACTGCAAAGTAGCAAAACCTGTAATTCTGTAGAAAATCTTATTTTGGGCTAGCTGAAAAATCTTATTTTCATTTCCACATTTTATATATAATTTCCATACAACAAAAGAATGAAACCAAAAATCATTTCAAAATGACAGTGGACTTTCTTATTTCTAAAATGCTTAAATTACTAATTTTCATCCATCCTTTCTGATATTCCCTGAAACTCTATCACCAGTATTTTTTAAAAAAACACCCCATATCAGAAAAACCTCACACAAAACCTCTTGTAATCTTCCTCCAGTTTCATAAAACATTTAATTTCAGCACAACTGCTTGCTCCAACAATATAAGTTTCTCTGGTCTGCTCTCCAAAAACTGATGGCCTGTTTGAAATTTCTGAGTGAGTCACTCAATGATATTTGGAAGTTCCTAGTCAGGAAACAACCCACTTTTATTTATGCTCAATCAGCTGCACCATAAGGCCCCTGAGTTATGGTAAGCAACTAAGTAATGCAGCTAAATCACATCAATGTGGATTAACTGGAAATGAAATTTATTTATGACAAAATCTGAATACAATGAGATTACTTTTGGAAATAAACTTCACTTGGCAGGAAAAGTGTGGGTTTAAAAGGTACATGAAAATAAAACTGTTAAAGGTCGAAGAACGCAAATATCCATTGGCAAAAGTGGAGCATTCCAGAGAATAAAAAAAAAGTATGATCTTAAGCAAACGAAACCTACAAATTACAGATAAACAAAAAAGTGGCAGTTGTGCAAAATCACACTTTCAACCTGAAACTCCAGTCTTTTTCAACTACAAACTAGAAACAAATCTTAAAAATTCAGCACATAGATGACAAAAAGACTCTTATGCTGAAAGTACAGAGACATATTTCCTTAGGTTCTTCAACAAAAAAAATATAAAAGTAATACATTTTTAAATTGTATGTTCTGATATGGGGAGTAAACAGTAGCTAACACACATCTCAGTAAGCGGAAAAACCTTTAACACAACTTCATGGCATAGTACAAAGGATAAAACTGTGGCTTGTATTCAAAAGACATAATTTTAAGTTAATTAGTAGAACAAAAATTCCATTATCAAAACATAAAATATTGTAATAAAAAACACTACACAGTTATATATTTCTACAGAACAAGTGAAAGTGAGCATGGGAAATCTAGTTAGTTGTATAAAGAATACATCATATCTAGCTTATAATAGAAAATTCAAGTTTTATGTGAAAAAACACAGGCTCATCTTTATCAAATAATACTGAGCGTGGGTCTACAAGTTAGGTCTTCTGCATGTGTTTTGAATAGCTTCCATTTTAAGTAGTCCTTTCAGGGGCTGTTTCAAACTCAATGCTATCAACTCGGTATGTAAAACAGAAAGAGCACTAAGCTCCTTCTAAATTAATTTTAAAATGAACAACATGCAATAAGAGGCTATGAAGTGTTTTACTACCTCCCATGCAAGCGATCTCTGCTCAAAAACAAATTTGTGAACAGTTTTTGATGAAATTTCTATATTAATAGAGACACTCATGGAGTAGATATTTTGACTAGAAGCTAAAAAAGCTAAAATATGAGGATGAAAGGTTGTGCAGATGGAAGGTGAAATTATATCACAGAAAAATTTCCAAAATGTTGATATAATTAAGCCTTGCTTATGAGTTACAAACCAGGCTAGTCACACAAGCTATTTTAGTTTCTTTAGCTTTCTTCTGCTGTCGAAGGAGAAAGACTCTTCTTGAAGGCAATGCCTAACTTGGGAGCTGATTTTGTTCCCTAGAGGGCAGCTTCTTGCTCTCTCTACGCTGACTACAGAAAAAAATTAGAAGGATTAGAAATTAGCAGCATCCTTTTGTTAATAACCTCATTCCCTGCTAAACTGCTGTGTGGAAAGATTGGCAAGAGCAATTACTTTGAGGAATTAAATACTGTCCCAGGCAGAAAGCTCTACTCAAATGTTTTGAGTCTAACAAAGAACGCAGGATATCTGTTAATGCAACATCAACGGCAGGTTGAAAGTCTGCTTTCACAATGATTAATCAGTGACATGTTTTGTTAAACAGTAATTAAAGCAAAGTGAAACCATCTTCTTACTGAGAAAGTAATACTAGAAATTTGTCTTTGTGTTTGACAAATATTTATCATTCAGAATTTATTGAAGGTAAAACAAAGTAACCATTAGAAATCACCTTATAGGAATTCTAGTAAAAAGGTCTGTTAAGCTCTGATTAGGCTTTATACAGTGATGCAAACTTGCAGAAGGACTCCTGAGAATGAAATACTATGCCAGCAAGAAATTATTATCATAGCAGACAAATTTCAATGGCACCTTTTGAAATTATGAAGGTGTAGGAAGGGAAATTTTAAGTGACTCACATAGCATCCTGTCTTTTCAGGATGACTGATTCATGAGCTTATGAGAGCCAATGTTGGACATCAAATAGTGTTTAGCAACCTGCCAAAATAGCAGCCTGCACTAAACTTGTATCTTCATCATCTCTGAACTTCTGCCTTGCTGCACAAATAAAGAGCATCTAAATAAAAAAAAACAAACAAGCAATAAACTGATTGCATTTCTGGGGGACTATTGTAGGCAGAAAAAACTTGTGCCCTAAGGGAGGGATGAAAGGAAAGCAGCGAAAGGCAAGAATAAGACACAGACAACAGTAAATAGTGAAATTTAACAATTCACTTCAGAAGTTCAGCAGGGCAACTTATCTCTATTCTGCCAATAAGAAGCAATGGAAAGAGCATATCACTTTCAGTGTGAAAGCTCTAGAAGACTAGACCATGCCTATGTGCTGGCTAGCACTGAAAATTATCATCATTTGGCAGGGGAAGGAAGGGAACTGAAAACAAGTTATCGATATGCCAGCCAGTAAAGGTGATGGTGTTCACCTCTACTCTGTGACAGTGGGATTCATCTGTCAAAAAAGCACTTTTGAAATCCTGGACCTTACAGCATTTTTTTTCTGAGGAGGATGGGCGGGTATGTATATACATACACATTGGTTTAATATATATATATTTAAATATATACGTATACGTGTGTATATATATACATGTATTTTAGCATCACTTCAATAATAACTTTGTCTTAGAGCTTTAAAAAATATCTTTAAGCATAAGCAGTACAGCTGACAAAACTCCCCAGAAATAAAGAAAGATTGATCAGGAAGGCTAGGGAAAAAAAAAAAAAAGAAAACACATATTTCCTGGTTAGAAAAATCACCTTCTTTCTGTATCAGCCACACGGGCTAAATAATAGAAAAGTCATTTTAATCATGTTTTATTATCTTTTGAGATCAAGAACCATGATTCTGATCTCTCTTCAATGGTCTGAGTTACTTAGAAGTAAAAATACAAATTCTTGATCTATAGGAAACTAGCCATGGGTATGGATGAATCAGTGAACATCTGCAAAGCAGATCAGAAGGGCTGGATATTGTCTTTTACTCCCAGAAAGGCTAAAATAGGTACCTTCATCTGTTCACACCCTAAATCTGAAAGGTCAAACCTGTGAAATTCCCTCATTCCTTCTATTTAATTCTACCCCAGCAAACAGCAAACCCTCTTATCCTCTAAAGGCAAAAACCAGTGACATCATTACCAGCATGGACATTATGGTCCCAATTATTTGTTGACCTGCTATGCCTGGCAGAACTTGGGAGCTGTTTCATGTTCTTTTGTCTTCCTAAGTTGGCAGAGAATAAAAGTCTGAGATGTGAATTTTCCTACCCTCAGTTAACCTAATTGGGTTGTTCACTCATTTTAAGTGCCAGCATTAACTGTTCAATGATAGTATTTTGGAAGGCAGTTGTGAGAGGAAGCGGAACCAAAGCACAGGAGGATCAGCTCGGAGTTCTCAAAAGCAATAAAACACAGAAGGAAAATTAAATGAGAAACAAAGGATGAACTGGAAAGAAAATGCTAAGAATGCCAGAAAAGAAAAAGACAATAAACAGCAGCTCTAAAATTGGCTTTCCAGCTCTTTGTGATATACAGTCTCACTGAGACGTTTACTCTGCGTACCAGCAGTACATTTAGATACTATTTGTTCCATCTTCTTAACAAATTTCTACTCGCTTTACCGGGAAATCTGTTGTGGGTAAAGGGAATTGAATGGTTCACAGGCTGTGTACAAAAGTAGAAGGTAGCTTTATCATGAGGATGTGTTCAGTCCCAAGTTCTAATGTCATTTTAATTTTTGTTAAGTGCAAAACAAATCACGAATGTTTATGGTGCTCCGGGCAACAAGTAAAACAATATGTGTTTCTCTGAACAAAAATACCTTCTTGTCTGAAATCTGCAAGAGCAGAGAAAGCGTAACAAGCTCTTGGCTTTTAAGGGTAAGTTAAGATAACTGTGTAATAAAGAATACTCAGTTATCTGTGATGAGATGACATGCAGAAGAAAGCAGAAAATTTTATTACTTACAATGAAAAATAAAAAAGGGAGGTGTGAGTTTGTGTCACCTGCTCCAAAATCCTGCATACTGGGTCATGTTACTGCTACAACGACAGAATTTTATAAAATTTTCTAGCAATTTTTTTTTTACACTTGCTGACAGCACCAGCCAGAGAATAATCAACACTGCTTAACAACAGAGACAACTGTTCATTAAGCAATAAGAATAAATTGAGCTAAGTATCTTACACATAAATGACTAGAAGGCATCCTTCAGATGTATTATGTTACTGTGAGGAAAGCTGAAGGGTTGCAGGCATGTTTCAGTTCTAACATACTGAGGTACTGAAAGATAGACACATAAAAAGAAATCCTTTTACAACTGTGAAATTACAAGCATTCCAGCAAGCAAATCCTAATCAAGTATTGCCGAGAAACAAGGATAAATGAAATGTTCCTCGCTTGACACTTAAGTAAAAAATATTCTTGACTTCAAAGTTTTGCCAATTATTAGAGGGAATGACAGCAAAAGCAGGGCTCGTCTTGTTTGTAAAGAAATAAAGTCCTGATTGTGAAGAGGATATCTTTAGGTACCTTTGGTATCAGAAATGGAAACCACAATTATAAAGCTATGGCACTGAAACCAAAGAAGGTATTTAAATTAGAGTGACATAACCCATCACTTGAAAATACGGCCAAGTAAAAAAGATGGGTGTATTTTATCACAGTAAATGTTGGATTACTGTTAGAAAAAGAAAAGAGAAAAAACATGATCAATATTAATATTTTCACAAAACAAAAATTTATAAATGTAAAAGCATCTCTGTCTATAGACTTTGTTTACCTAATTTAGTATTTACACAATACTTTTTTTGAAAACGGGTATGATGATAATAATAGAATCATAGAATTATCTGGGTCAGAAGAGACCTCCAAGATCATCAAGTCCAACCCTTAATCCAACACTATCATGATTACTAGATTATGGCACTCAGTGCCACATTCAGTCTTATTTTAAAAACCTCCAGGGATGGTGAATTCACCACCTCCCTGGGCAGGCCATTCCAATGCCTGATTACTCAGTCTGTGAAGAACTTTTTTCTGATATCCAGCCTAAACCTTCCCTGGCAGAGTCTAAGCTCGTGCCCTCTTGTTCTGTTGCTGGTTGCCTGGGAGAAGAGACCAACCCCCACCTGTCTACAACCTCCTTTCAGATAGTTGTGGAGAGTGATGAGGTCACCCCTGAGCCTCCTCTTCTCCAGGCTAAACAATACCAGCTCCCTCAGCCTCTCTTCAAAGGACTCGTGCTCAAGTCTCTTCACCAGTTTTGTTGCTTTTCTCTGGACCTGCTCCAGCACCTCAATATCTTTCTTGAACTGAGTGGCCCAGAGCTGAACGCAATAGTCAAGGTGTGGCCTCACCAATGCCGAGTACAGGGGAAGGATCACTTCCCTCGTCCTGCTGGCCACACTCTTCTTGATACAGGCCAGGATGCCATTGGCCTTCTTGGCAACCTGGGCACACTGCTGGCTCATGTTTAGCCTCCTGTCAATCAGTACCCCCAGGTCCCTTTCCACCTGACTGCTCTCCAACCACTCTGTCCCCAGCCTGTAGCGCTGCATGGGGTTGTTGTGGCCAAAGTGCAGGACCCGGCACTTGGCCTTGTTGAACTTCATCCTGTTGGACTCAGCCCATCTCTTCAGTCTATCAAGGTCCCTCTGCAGAGTCATCCTACCTTTCTGCAGGTCGACACTCCCTCCCAACTTGGTGTCATCCGCAAATTTACTTATGATGGACTCAATACCCTCATCTAAATCATCGATGAAGATGTTAAACAGAACTGGACCCAACACTGATCCCTGAGAGACACCACTGGTGACCGGCCGCCAGCTGGACGTAGCCCCATTCACCAGCACTCTCTGGGTCCAGCCAAATCTTTCTAAGATCTTTGGGTTAGACAAAGGCAATCAGAATTAGCTGATTATAAAACATTGCATTATTAAATTGATTAAATTCTATTTATTCAAATCCAAATAATTTTAACAATTTAAAAAAGCAAACGTACATTAAATTGTGGATGTGCAGAGAGATCTAGCTCTTCCGAGAACTTTTTAAATAGCCTCACAGTAAGAACCATAGTAAGTGTTTTGTATTTTGATTTCTTGAATCCGAAGAATGGAACCTAAATACTCAAAAACACTCAAACATACACATCAAAAAAAGATTCCCTTCTTCACTAGATCTTACTGCAACTTCGCCCTCTAATCTCAAGAGTCACCTCAGCTAAATACCTCGTTACAAACAACGAGAATATTTCTGGTGAAATAAATGAAATTAAATTAGATTCCCACAAACTAATACTGAAAGTGGGAAGTAAAAAAAAAAGTCATATGCAGTCTTTTCCATCACTTTCCCAAAGGAGACTCAAATGTTAAAACAGGCAAAGTATTTCTCTGGTTAGAACAACAGACAAATATTAATAAGCCATACGCATTCTTTAGCCTGCTCTGCAAAAAAAAAGTCAACAAAGCAAAAAGTGAAAATATCTTATTTAAACACATGCTGCCTTGTTCTCAAGAAAAATTTAAAAAATCTAAGCAATCAAAGTCAACATGAAAAAACAAACTCAATGCAAAACAGATAAAGTCATCTGCCCTAAAAAAGTAAGAAGCTGGCAAAATTTTATCTGAAATTCATTCTATAAAATAGATTTGGTCTACAATAACAAAGCAAATTAGGCAAGAAACCTGAGAGTATTTTTAAGTACATATTTATTATTTACAACGGTAGTAGATTTTTCGCTAGGGAAAACATGCCTTTTAACTTCAGTTTAGTAAGTAAAAATTAGTTATAAACTTAGTGGAAACAAAATTATATAACTTTCAGTAGATTTTCTGTCAGCCTTAAAACTGTTTTTCTGATTACCCTAAATATACTACCACTAAAGCAAATAAAAGGTAAAAATGATCAATATCAATAAAACAGCTTGAGTAAAACAGGCAGTCAGTAGGAAGCTAATATTACTTTTGTTACTTGATTTTATTTGCAGTAAAGGTACATACCAAAGGACAGCTTACTAAGAAGAACTTGAAAGTCTTTGAAAGTAAACTATTATTTTTCTAGTGCTTTTCTATCAAGCTGCTTTTCCTCTTTTAGTATTTTTTCTCACTCACAAAGTCCTTTTGGTACTCTGTTTTCACTGTAAGAAGACCAATGCCTGCCTAACCCTCCTGCAATAGTTACCCCACAGTTGTTTTAATGGCAAATGCTGAAAACTAACTGAGAAAATGAGACACTTAAATCTTCCCCTTACAGAGTACGTAATTCACTGTTCATGAAGTCCTTGTCTATAAGACAGTTAACAGTCTAGACTTGTTTTCTTCTTCATGTGTAACCATTAGAAAGTAATACAGAGAATAATCACTGTTAACTTTTATTTTAAAAGCCCCTATCACTGTCTGCACGTAGTACAAGGGGCAATGCACCTTCTTTTCTGCCATAACAATTACGGAAGAAAGGCACTGGGAACAGATAAGTAAATAGAAACATCCTTCTCTAATTTCAAACCTTGACCTCTATCCATCAATGGAATGGTAGCAAGCAGTTCCTACAGGGTTAACATGGAGGACGTGTAGGGTGACAGGTCCAGACAAGCACTGATTGTCCCTATACACAGCTCCTCTTGGAAGGTGGGCAAGAGAAGGTCATTTGACACTTCCTGACCAACAGCCAATCACCCAAGCTTCACCAGGAATATAGCATTTAGAAGACTTTCAGTAACAGCAAAGCTCCCACAGCTCCTAGGAAACTGCACCTGGCCCTGCATAGAAAGATGTCTCCCCCTAAACACATTTTAATTTTTGTAGCTGAGCAAGGGATCATATTATGTTTTGTCTGCTAAGTCAGAGAAGGTCAGTAATATAAATACAACTCCCTGCATACAAATCAGGTTCTTTAAATCTTTATTTGATCTGAGAGAAATTAGATTGAAGAAAGAACATGAAAAAAAATTGCCACAATGTTCCCAGACAGTTACAGCACCATTTTCATAATTTTAAATTTTAAAGTATTCTAATACATGTAATATTCAAGTCCTCAAACTATTCTTGCTGCAGTTTCTGCAACATAGGTACAACAGATAATACAGCATTTCCACTTGTGCTGGAGTCAGAGGTAAACTCATCTTCTTTCTTCTCTATTTTATTTCATTTGCTTTTTAAAAACCATGGAGCTGTGTGTTCAGTTCATCAACCATGACTACTCAAATGGCTTCAAATCAACTGATGTCGAATCTTTGCAAGTCTTTGCACTTGCGAAGATATGCAAAATGTATATCAAGTTAGGAACTATTTTATCACATTTATTCCAAAGCAGTAAGCTTTCTGCACCGTTGTACTATCTGTCAGTAAATCTACCTTTCTGTTATATTAAAGAAGAAATTATAGACCCCATAATTACACAGCCTATATATGTGTGTGAAGTCAAGGGAAATCAGACTTGAAAACCTGCCACAATCCAGAACGGAAAAAGCAGTGACATCAAGAGCTACAGAAAGGCTTGAAAAGATTTGAAGAGATAAAAACTAACATTATGAACCATACAATGCTCAAGAATGTACTTTTAGCATAGGCTACAGTATAAAAGAGAGGCACTTGTTTTAAAGATCACAACCATTTCCTTTCACAATTCATCTTCTATCACAGAACGATACATCAGAATTTCTTCTTTCATCAAAATTATGTCCCATAATGTTGGACTATAGCTCAGCATGTACCTAATTTCTCCTCCTCTTGTAATCACACAGCAAAATCAACAGGCAACAAGGAAGCTAAATAGCAGTGAAGAGACTAAATTTGTAGCATGAATTGACATGTGTGCTCTGCATATATTTGCCAGACTGTCAGCTCTGAATGGTGCCTTTTCCTTTCTTGCCTCTTTGTATCTTTATTTTGTTGACTTAGTAATTTCTAATTTCACTATCTGGCCAGAACACAAGACTGGACAGGACCTCTCAAGTCAGAATCTGGTCCCTTGCTTGACAGTTATTAAGAGATTGGTTCAGAGTACCATTTATTTGCGATAACAAACCTTCTCATTTGCAACATAAATATACCAACAGGTTGTGTAAACTAAAAGTTAATATTTTATCTTCCCGATTCACGTAGAGAAAGCAATCAGTCATTACTGTGTGCAGCTGACGAAGACTTATCCACTGAGCATTTCTAACTACGTTAAAATGAATGCTTCAAAAAGATAGGAAGATAACACTAGCGTTAGGTTTGCAGAGAGAACAGGAATAGCTGGAAACATTGGCCAGAAACATCAACCAAACAATGTAAGGTATCCATTACACAGAGATTCTTATAATGTATTCTAGACTACAGACTTGAAACAACCTAATAAACAGAGGAGTAGTACAGATTTATGGAAATGATAAAGAGAAGCTGATCTATCAGGCTTAACCTTAGTCTCTTCTCTGGCACATGGGAAAAAGCAGGTTTGGACAAGGACTGTATGCAACCTCCGTGATCAAAGCCTAAGGTATGCAGCCAGAAGTTGCCGTTAGACAATCTGATGTCATTGCACAGCAGAAAACAAATTACTTCAGGTACATTTCACACAGTCACAGAGAATGGTAGAAATTAGAAGGGACTGCTGGAGATGACCTAGTCAAACCCTCCTGCTAAAGTAGGCCCACCTAGAGCAGGTTGCACAGGAATGTGGTCCAGGTGGGTTCTGAATTTCTCCAGAGAAGGAGACTCCACAGCCTCCCTGGGCAGCCTGTCCCAGTGCTTAGTCACCCTCACAGCAGGAAAGATTTTCCTCTTGTTCAGGCGGAACTTCCTACATTCCTGTTTGCATCCGTTGCCCTTTGTCCTGTCACTGGGCACCATTCAGAAGAATCTGGCCCCATGTTCTTGATCCATGCCCCTTTAGATATTTATAAGCATTCATAAAATCCCCTCTCGGTTTTCTCTACTCCAGGCTAAAAAGACTGAGCTCACTCAGCCCCTCCTCATAAGAGAGGTGCTCCAATCTCCTGATCATCTTTGTGGCCCTCTGCTCGACGGTTACCAGTAATTCCTTGTTATTCCTGAACTGAGGACCCCAGAACTGGACACAATACTCCAGATGCAGCCTCACTAAGGCAGAGTAGAGGAGGAGGATAACCTCCATGACCTGCTTGCTACACTCCTCTTAATATACTCCAGGACACTATTTGCCTTCTAGGCCACAAGGGCACATTGCTGGCTCATTTTCAACCTGTCTACCAGGACCCCTAGATGCTCCTCAGCAGAGCTGCTTTCCTGTAGTTCAACCTCTATCTGTAGGGGCTTGTTGCTCGTGAGGAGCAGAACCCCCACACTTGCCTTTGCTGAACTTCATTAGGTTCCTCTCCACCCAACTTTCCAGCTTGTCCAGGTGTCATCGGATGCCAGTGCAGCCTTCTGGTGTATCGGACACTCCTCCCAGTTTTGTGTCATCAACAAACTTGATGTCCCCTCATCCAGGTCATTGATGAATGTGTTGAACAACACAGGGCCAAGTACCAACCACTGAGTACACTATTAGCTACAGGTTTCCAACTGGACTCTGTAAACTATTGGCATGACTATTCAAACTATTTCCATGAAAAATTTAAACTTATTAATCACTTGCCAGACCTTCAAACCTCAAAAGTGCATTACAACACTGACATGTTTATTTATGAAAAGACATCACCATTCAAATCAAAATATCCTCTAGTCAAAAAGCTGGAAGATCATTCTGTATAAAAATGAAACAAAGCAACACCCAAACAGACACACACACGTATACTTGTGTATAAACAGCACAGTTTTTAGCTTCTCTTTTTATGATGCTCCAAGCAGATTCGTACAAAAATTAAACACAAAATTAGAAAACTGCACCTTATATCATATAGAAAAAAAACATTAGAAATTAATAAGCACTGTGAGTATTTGAGATCTTTTTCAAATGGGACTACTGCAAAAAAAAAAAACCCAGAAACATCTCATTCAAAAAAAATCACCACTGTTTTGCTCCAACAAACAAACAAGCAAATACTGTGTACAAAAAAGATGTTAATGATGGTAACAATAATGTAAAAGAGATAAAGAGAAGGATTTAGATGAAAAGACTTGCTTAGCTTTAGTCACAGTAATCTTGAAACGACTGTAGGGAAATCAGAGGAAGAGAAAAGAAGAGTTTAGCAATAATTAACTGAAACATGATTCATAATTGCCTACGGACAAAGAGCACAAAGGAAAAGAAAGAGGTCAAGGAATTAAAAGAGTTGAATTGTGTAGGTTTTTAAGTAACCATATTTCATCAAATATTTTGATTGTCTTACCACCACTATTACTGAGGGAGCTAGAAATTTAATCGAAAATAAGTTTAGCATAGGTCCACAACTACTGAAATATTTGACCGTGCTAAATCAAGCAATCAAGCCAATCAATCCATGAGACATATTTTTAATGATCAGTAGAGCTGAAATACAGTTACATTCTTAACAATTATAATGACTCTTGATATTCAATAATTTTGAATTAAGACGTACATATACTTACTGAATACTATTTCATGTATATGCCTAAAAGCTAAGCATGTAGTTAATTTCTTTGCTGAATCAGGACCTTACGTAACAAGTTCAGAGGCATATCAAAGAGTATAATCTTAGAAACAATTCTGAATTTGAAGGCTGACAGCCTGGCTTCCCTAACTTAAAAATTTCCAGACTTCATGGTTTATATATAGAAACATTACAAAGACAGGCATATTCTTTGTTTATTAAAAGGAATGAATCAGGTAATAGAATAATACTTGTTTAAGCTTTGTGACACAATACACTGTGCTAGAATGAGAAATTAATTTTTCTTTTACCTACTAATTCGCATTGCTTGCACATTGCCTTGTCTGATAGGGGCAATATTTTGTAATGGCGAGAGAACTGGGAGACAAACTGCAAGTGAATACAAATGGGTTCTGTTTCCCAACTGTTAGTGTCTTTCTGTGTAATTTTCAATAAATGCATATGCCATGCCTCAATTTACTTATTACAAAAAAATAAAATCCACCAGTGGAATTAATTTCAGGCATCGCTGTGTACCCAAACGTGCCTGTCTGTCAAAACATCAACTTGTGAAATTGAGAGTAAGTAGCAATAGAGGGCATGGGTAGTTCAAATCTTGGACCTAATAATAGTTTTGCTGTTGCATGTCCACAAAGCTGCCAACTTAGACTACCAGTTCATTAACACTGTTTCACATGTGGCACGTACCTAGGTGATATGGTCAATCGGGTACTTGCTGTCTGTTTTGGGCCTACTTGCCTAAAGGAAACAGTTTCCCTGGTCCAGATATTTGTTTGTGGGGTTGTTCTCCAAACCTCAAAAGACAGCAGTTTTCAACAAGTTTCACACACATCCTCAACCAAGTGGAGGACAGAGCTGTTGTCAGGTTCCCTCAGTGAGAAAAAGGCTGAAACACTTGTGTAACCCCTTTTTTAGGTTTTACTTCACAGAATCAAAGAGGACTTATGGGTGGACGGGACCCCTGCAGATCATCCAGGTCAACTCCCTGCTTTAAGCCAGCTTTTCTAGACAAGGTAGCTCAGGGTAATGTTCAGTCAAAATTTTGAGCATCTCCATGGACAAATTCAAACAACTGTCTGGGTACCTGTTCCAATTTCTGATCATTCTAATGGTAAAAATAATAATAATAAAAAAATTCTATATCTAAACATGTTACAACTTATGTCCATCACCTCTTGTCTTCCCATTGTACACCAAAGGCTGGACAGCCTGGCTCCATTTTCTCTACACTTCCCATCAGATTCTTCTAATATTATCACTCAGGGGAGAAAAGCTATTACTAGTAGTACCTGCAACAGGAATGACTTTCTGAGACATAATGGATTTTTTAAAAAAAATTACAAATAATTCCATTGTCCCTCTCTGAAAATGATGACAGTTGTGAGGTATGCTCACAGAGGAATGCTGTTCTAGGCTTTCTTGGTTTGAACTCATGGCCACAGTTTGGAAAAAAAACCAACAACCAACCAAACAAAAAACCCTCTCTTCATCTCTTCCTGCAAGTTCAGTATAACTGCATTATGTAGAAACAACAAAAAAAAAAAGTTACCTTTCCTTGTTATTCCTCTTAAATTGGAAACAACTGAAAACAAAGTGATGTTCTAAATTCTGGTTTATTTTCTTTAAAAGGATTTTGAAATGTATGTTACTTTTACAAAGCTATTTTCCCAAGGGCTGCAAAGTCTCAGTTTGTAAGTACCTATGTATTAAAAGATTTTTCAGTGGCAAACAGCTCCTTGACAGACAAAGGCACAAAGATAAATGACTGGAGACTAAAGCTAAGCAAAGTCTGACTGGAAATATTTTTAAAATGAGCACAATTAATCAATGGAACACCTCACTTAAGGGTATGCTGGATTCTCTGCAGAACATTTTAAATCAAAAATGGATGTCTTTTATAAAAAGATATGGTCTAACTTAGCCATAAATTAGTACACTGTACAAAGCCAAAGACAGGATGAAAAATTTTGGCCCGAGTTTTAATTGGATGTCAAGCTAAATGTCGTAGTTGCTTCTTCTGACCTGATGATTTCAGACGCTGGTAATAAATTATTTTCAGCTTTTATTGAAACTGCTGTTTTGTAGAAGTTTGTAAGGCCCAGAGAAAGAGTGCAGAAGGCCTTGGATACACAATGAGATAAGCTCTGTGTGATAATTCCACCCATATGACCTAATGTCCCGGTCCTGTGAATATTTGGGGTTCTAGTATTGCTTTAGAGTCCTAGCCAGCCTGGCCCAGATGCAGTTGAAAAGCACAAGGACATCTTTTTCTTTGTGGTTACTTTCACGTCTTCAGAGCTGCAAAAGAACCTGTTACACCTCTGTGATATCTTGGGGCATAGTGACAAACTTACTGCTTCACAATACAAAACCTAGAAAATTACTAATGATGAAAACAGAGTCTTATCTTTTTTATGTGATTTAAGGAACTGGTGTTCAAACCTTTAATAAGATTATTTCTGTTTTAATTTAAGAGCAAAGTAAAAGATAAATTTATACAATTCCTTCCTCTCCCTGTAAACTAATGTGATTTGGAACACTATTGCCTTCCTATCTTCCCCCAGAAAGCAGATTAACATGAACAATTTTCCCAGTTGAAAATGAAAAATATAATGTTTCCTGAAGATGCCAAATGCTGTCCCTTACTGAAAGACGTTTGCCTTCCTCCAGACTCTCCTCAAAAATCAGGACAGTCATTAATTTTTCATTGTGGATTTCTGACTAACAAAAATATAACAAATTATTAAAAGATCTGAGCAAAGAACTTACTTACGTTTGCTACCACCTTTTTCTTTGCAATTACTTGTGTACTGCGAGAGTTTCTATCCACTACAACTTTGCATCATGCAATTTACAGAGGAATAATTTCCTTCTAATATTTTTCCTCAATTTAAGACAATAGGTTTCTCTGATAGCTAAGGAAATTTTTCTGATTTTTTTTTTAAGTTCATTTCCATGCTTTCATACTGTAAATGATAACACTTCGATTTCCCTATAAAAACATCTGTGTTCAGCTGACTTGTAGATAGGCTGGACCAAACAATTTTGAGCATCTAGAGTGACTACATATGCATGACATACCACAGGATTGCCTTGAATTGCATTTTATTTAACTTACAGCTTAACTTTAGAAAAACTGTTGCTCTTGACTTTCTGGTAAGGTAGAATTGAATGAAATCTTCAGTAAATTGTTCTATTATAAACGTCTGCTTTTAAATATGCATACCTTATTTCTATCCTTATTTTGTCTACCTTCCACTTTGAATTATTCTCAATATTTTTCTTTATAGTCCTAAGTGGTTATCAGAAGTGCTTATATAGTTCAGGTGACACAATTTCACCTGAAATTTCACAATTTCAATCATCATAAGCCAAAATCTTTATCACATGTTCCATTTTGTAGGACTCACTTCACCCCATATCAGCTCAGATTATCCTTCATAGTTTTAACTTACTAGTGCAGTGTTAGCTTCCTTCCAGTTCCTTTGAAGTTTCCTAATGGTCTAAGTCATTAAAACTCATGACAAAGTTATAAGTTCTTCAAACAATTTTTCGAAAAACTTAAATACAAAACTATCTAGAACAACTTGTTCTAAAATACCTAACCATCATCTTTAGGTTATTGCAGAAAAGCTTACAGCATTTGTTTTGTCATCTGTTCCGCCAAAAGGACACAGAAGGTACAAGAACATGAAATCAACACTTGTACTGTTTATATATTGTTACTGAGAATACTATTTCCTCTTAATACTGAACTAGTAGCATTGTTAGATTTTCTTTGGTTCCTAATATATTTAAACACTTTTTATTGCTATTCTCCTTTCTCTTACCATCTTAGAACAGCAGAATAATTTAAGTAGGCAGGGATCTCCAGAGGTTCCCTATAACAATCTCTGCCCTGAGCAGCACTAATCACATTGGATTGCTCAGGACCTTGTTATGTTCCAAATGTTCCTACCTTCTGATTTCCATCAGTTATTATCACTTTCTCCTTTTGTTTTCATTAAATGTCAGACAGAAAGCCAGTTACTTTTTTGCTTGTTTGATTTTTAGAATCAGGGCATTCTGCAGATGTCTGAATATGGAATAATATCATTAAACAATTCACAATTAGAAACTGTGTTAATTTAAACATAAACCTTTATGTTCAATAGGGTTTTTTTGTTATTGTTGTTCAAGAAGTTGACATTTCTAACATATTTCATCCAGACCGAAGTCCTTTACTATACACCTTAATTTTCACCTGTATAAATCATAATTAAATCCTCACTTCGTCCCCTTGTATTCTAGTGTGATCTGATGGTCTTCTGCAAATGTCAGAAATAACTTATACTGATTGCTTGCTTCACATTACTCTAATTTGACTGTAATCCCTTAAATGGTCATTGTCTTTCAAGAGGTCACTGACACAGCAACAAGAAATGCTATTTTTGAGTTCTCCCTCTTGACTTTTGACCACTTGATCTTTCTTAAAGAGGCTGTGACTGTTGAATTTCACACTCCAATCATGTCAATCTTTCCAGTAGGACTCAGTAACATGTAAGGCTGAATTTACATTTCTAGATAAGAAATTATAGTTTTTTTCATTTGAAACAAGTACAACCAAGTAAGAATGTCTTGACCATTGACTTTCTGATCATCTGTGCAAAATACTGTTTTATATTAAATAGGTACACTTTCTCTCTTCCCTAAACTCGTTTTTTTTTACTTTCAGTGCAGTGATTCTCTGACCATCTTAGTCAACCTCCCCTAGATTTTACATCCTTCTTTCAGAGAAGAGGAAGCCATACAATTTATTCAGTCTCTGCTCAGGACAGAAGGTAGGTTTCATTACGCTATTTCCGTACACTTCTGCCTGCTCTGTTCTTTGGCTTTTGGTCTTCAGAAGATTTTTCAAAAGATCTTTCAAATGTTGCTGCCTGTCATATTTCCCAACTCTTAGTGTCATTTGGTAACTAAAAAAAGAGTTCCAAGAACTTTGCTTTTAGAACAATTGCGTTAACTCTTTAGTAACCACCAAATGTCATTACAGCAAGAGATGCTGCCAGTTCTGTTTATTTGAACATAAATACCATTATTGCAGTTTTTGGAAAAGTGCTTATTATCAGCTGGGAAACAATATGTTTCTAGCACTGTGCATAGTTTCTGAAAAGCAGTTTCTCCTTGCTTGAGAATAATTTTAATCCTACATAAGCCCACATCATACACTGCACACCTTTTAATGTTAATGTCTACCTGTTGCAGGTGGATTTCTGAAATCCATTTGCTTTGACAATTTTCAGAGGTCTTGTCAGTATACTTGGCAAGAAGTTATACCCTCCACATCCAGTCACAGAAGGCCACATTTCTATGCTGGAACGATCAGGCGCAACTGAGGCAAATATTTTTCATATGCCTGAAAAATAGATCATAAAACTAAGAAATTCTAAATGTCTATTTTAACTTCACCCTTCTTTGTGGCATAAATCACTAGTTTGAATGCTTGCTAGGAGTTATACTCAATTGCTGGTAAAGCACTGTCATTTCCACAGTTCAAGAAAAATATTATAAGTGACTTTACAACAGATACTTTGCTTTCTTTAAAGCAATTGCTGTTGCAGGAGTACTCTGCTAGAACTGCTTCAGGAGTTATCTAGAAAATAGCACTAGATTAAAGGTTTCACAGATCTGACGGCAGCTCAAAGAAAAAGTGATGCTTGATCTATTACAGGAAATAAAATTCATTACTGCAGAAAGCTCTGTATAAGGACTGACGCTATCCCTAGTTTAGAGATTATTCCCCTCTCCCCAATGCAGTCACTACAAAAATTATTACCCCCCCCCGCAGAGAAACAAAAAAAAAAAAAAGTAGCACTATGATAAAATAAATCAGCTACTTATATGTGAAAAACAAGAAAACAGACCACCTTGCTAAGACTCTGCTACTATCTAGAAATACATTCTGAACCCAGAATTAAAAGTTTTGATGCTCTGGCAATTGCAAATAATGCCAACACTTTCAGAATTATAATGTGCGAAAGATAAACCATCTTTAGTGTTCTAAAGGTAACAGGAATGCACCATGGCTCAGCAATTTCAGAATCACAGAACAACAGGGAGCTCAGGAGATCAAATGCTCGGACCTCCTGCTCAAAGGAGGGTCAAACCAATGTTATTTGTGTTAAGATCTTTGTTTTTCAGAAATACTTATTTGAACATGGAGTCATAGAGTCATATTCAATTCAACTCAGAGGTTATATAGCTCTCTGTTTCATTGTTATTGCTTTTAAAGCCTGAACGAGGACTTAGAAATAAAAGTAACAACAAATGCATACTGAATTAAACAGGATTAAAATAAAATCTGCCCATCATTTTTAGCTGACAAGGGAATCTGCAATGATTTGTTCCTATTGGTGTAATTTCACTGAAATTATTTCAATTGTTTTAGTCTACCATAAAAAAATCAAAATGAAGACTGAGGGCTACATTCACAGAAAAGCTGAGGTAGGAAGGTATCTGAGCACATTATCTAATCCAATCCTTCTGCTCAAAGCAAGGTGTACTCGAGCAGGTTGCTCAAGGCCAAACAAGTCACATTTGTGAGTATCTCCAGAGATGGACCTTCCACAATATCTCTAGGTTTGACCACCCCTACAATGACACGGAATTTCCTTTCAGTTTGTGCCCATATCCTCCTGCCCTTTCACTGGGCAATACTGAGAAGAGTTCAGCTTTGTCTTCTTCACTCACCCCCATCAGTTATTTACACACATTGACATGATTCCCCTGCCAGGGCTTCTCTTCTCCAGGCTACACAGTCCCAGCTCTCTCAGCCTCTCTTCACATGTCAGACACTCCAATCCATTCATTATCTTTGTGTGCCTCCACTGGACTCATACCAACATACTCTGTTCCACCAGGGAGCCCAGACCTGGACACATCAACACATCACTCCAGATGTGCTCTCACTAGGGCTGAGAAGAGGGGAAGGATATCTCCCTCAGCCTGCTGGTTCTGCTGATTACAGTCAGCCAATGCGGCGAGGGGAGGGCACCAAATGTTTCCAAGGATGAAGATTCCACACTAATCCTGGAAAATCTGTTCTGATATTTGACCAATTTCAAGTTAAAGGATATTTTCTTGCCTATCTACTCAGAAGTTCCTTTGTTTCAACCTTAAAAGTATCCAGACTAGGAAATACATTTATTCAGAAACCAGAGAACACATTTCAAACAGGATCTCATATGTAGATTGCAAATACAGCTCCCATTTTTATGGCTTCAGATATTTCAAGTACACTTCTAGAGAAATATTAAACATAAAATTAGACATAAGACATCAGTGTATGTTTGGAACCCCCAACCACAATACTACAATATTTATCGCTGAAGAAAGAACGTTTACAAAATTGTTTTATGCAGAAAAGCACTAAGAATTTACACCTTCATCCAAGCAAAAGCTATACAGACTAATGAAATCATAGAATTAAAAATACTGCCAGATATCAGTATTTAATTTTGCTTAATTTCACCAAATTACACCTATTTTAATTAAACTGCAATTTATTTTTTTTTAGCTTGGATTTGCATGTTCTATCATGCTTTTTACACTGCAGATTTTTTTACTTTTTATGATCAAAGAAAAAAAATAGAGACACTGCCATGGAAAATAATCTGGAAGTTCATAAATATTTACTTATACATAATTAAAGTAGTGCATAGGATCTAGGAATCATTACACAGAGATAAGTATTTTCAAAGTATGGAGATGCTTAGTCTCTGAATTTACTTGAAGAAAGCTTAGAAAATATTGTTAAAATAATATCTATTAATGTCTAGATTTTGAAATATTAGAGCTTGTACTCTTAGATTGTGCACAGAAGCAAAAGAGCTAGATTACAATTTTTAGTAAATGTACTTTCCTATATGTCACGATTTCCTTAGCTGCAACTTTTAGTAAAATAAGAAACGTTGATCTATGTGTTAAGATGGTGAAGAATCACTATAGTGATTCTGGAAAACACTTCCTCTGAAGTTTCAAAAATTAAGTGTAATCAATACCGATAGTATATAGCACTCTTCCCCTTTGAGTACTTTTTGAAAGTTATCCACTAGATTATAGATAAACTGAAGGTGTCCCTTGCTTCATAAAAACATTTCCAGTTACTTGTTCCTGTAAGACAGATAATTTGAGTACACTGTACAAAGAACTGACAATATTCTACAAGGACGTAAGTTCAGATATACTAAATGTCACCACCTATATTTAATGAAAATTAAAGCTAACAAGATCAGTGATATACTCTTTAAGTTTTAACTTTGGAAAAATATGAGATGGATTATTTCTCTATACATACCTAACATATTTGAAAATAAGCCCTAAGTTATAATTAACGAACCAGATTTACCACACATTTATATTGTACAAGGTAATTTCAGGTAGCATAGTGAATACAAACTCAGTTACAGATGAAATTAAGTATCCTAGTACTTACAAGTTAAACACTGCAGAACAGTACTTGTGGGAGCTGGGACCCAGAAGAGGGCTCTGGACTCTGAGCTCATGACTGTTTTTATGACATGTGCAAAAACACAGCCGAAAACAAGCCATATAACAAACAGGGTATATCTAGCTGATAGGAAATAGGAAGGTAGTGGTGAGCCCCAAATCCCTCTCTGCAAAGACCAGACACATCAGGCAAGGCAGCAGATCCCTACACACATCCATGCATAACATTGGGCTGAAGGAGAACACTGATACCTGTTCTGCCACAACAGCTGACTACAGTTCATTATTTTTATCTAGACACCGACTGCCAGAGAACAGAAGCACTCATATTTTAGAGAAAATACAACGGCATATGTCTTGTCCAGGAAAAAGAAGTGTAGATGGGGTGCCATCCCCAGCTTGAAGCATGGGAGCCATCTTTGCCATCACCATAAACTCTCAAGTGCCAACTACCCTGTGCAGTCCAATCCTTGCTCATGCCAGTGGTGCCCCACTGCACAGCAAATTATTTAAAAAGTTCAAGCGACCAGAAAAAGAACACGTAAGGAACAGTGACACCATAAACTACCGGTTATTGAACTCAGATATGACCTTGACTGTCTTAATGGCAAACTGTAAACCTTCAAATTTCTGGGCAAGTGTTCCGACTTCATTATTTCAACAATCATAAGCACCAGCATCTCATTTAATGCTTATCCACTGGAAACATCTTAAAGAAAAACAGTATATTTTGTTAAGGCCTGTTTCTGCTGCTAAGTGACAGCAACCTGCAGTGACAAGAGTAGGTCTAGATACAATGCACATAAGCAAATTAGAAATATTGCCAGATATCAGTATTTAATTTTCCTCAATTTCACCAAATTATACCTATTTTAATGAAAATGTGACTTTTTGCTAGCTCTGATTTGCATGTTTTATCATTTTTATAAAGCATCCAGCACCTGGAGCCATGCGAGATAAAAAGGGAGTTGCCTTGTACCTTTGGGCATTCTTAAAATCAGGCAGAATCTCCACGAAGGACATTTTTTTCAGTCAGTGTGTTGGTCTTCCACGTATAATACAAGCTTAAAACCTCAGCAGAGGCAGACAAATTCCTCTGTACTGAGACCATAAAACTGTTATAACAGCTTTGAAGAGATTTCTCCAGACAACTATTAGATTGCAGAGCAGGAAAAAGGATTTGGCTAATAAATTTTCATTTTGTTCATTACAGCCACTTCCAGAACAGCCAATTGTGATGTTAAAATTAGAACTGCAATTTTATATATGGTGATTAAACAAAGCGACCAGTTGCAGGATGATGAAAAACAGACATGGCTTCAGAAGCACCTGGCAAACACACATGCTCTGAGAACATCAATGCTTTTTCACAGTAATGAAATACAAAGTTAGGCTCTTCAGTTCACTGTACAGCACACAGGGAGAGTTAAGTGCCTCAGTATGGGACTCAATGGCATCAAGCATGCTAGGCATGGAGGTGGTTAGAGCCAGAGCAAGAATCTATTCCAAGTAGAAGAGCGCATCTGAAATCCTACCCTTCACAGGACTCCAGCCGCAGATTTTGGGACTCCAATGTTCTCAGGGACTGAAACATACTGTGAAAATGTCTAGATTTCATTCTTTTTCACTCTTCTGTTTTCAGTTAGACCTGAAAGCTCGGTATTTTTATTATTCCATATAAGAATTAGTTAGAGCACCCAAAGTGGAAACCCATCCCTCTCCAGAGACACGGGTATTCACACAGAGCATAGTTATATCAGTAATGACCAAACAAGATGCTGACACAGTACCAATTCTAATCCCTAAACATTAATTTCACTAAGGTAAGAATTGAGCAAGGATCATTTGAGATAGTTCACTGTACCTTTGATGTTTTGTGGCAAGACAGATTGCCTCCCTCAAAGGCCAAAAGCAAATGAGGCACAAAATCAGAAATGCTGGTATTGGCCACAGTAATCACGATGACAATTCATAAAAGTGACATTTGTTTTGATCTCTCTTCTGACTTTTTGAACAATGACTGTCAAAACTGCAGTCTAAAATATGCGCAAACTCACAAGCAGCATCAGCTGGGACCGGAGCCCTCCTGAAAGAATGAAGCAAGTCATGAAGCCCCTTTGGTTGACTACTGAGAACACATGCAGAGTAAGATATTTACATTCTTCAGCAGCGCAGGATCAAGCACAAAGTCTGACAAGTTTGAGATGAATGTTGGGACTGGCTCTTGAGGTATCCTCATACAGTGAGATTACTAAAACTCATTTTATACATGGACAAGTCTGGAACTCTGTAGAATTCAAATGATCCACATTTCATTATTCATCTGGGAAGCTGAGGTAATAATAATATACTTAAGGGTGAGGTTTGCTGCCTAGGACCTTACATCTCATGAATTCAGCTTTTGAGGAACAGATTCAGACAGGATTTATATAGTCTCTTGAAGACAGCTACAACATCAAAAGTAGCACACTCAATTCACATATTCTCAGCAAACATGAATCATTACATTTAATGCACAATGCCCTCTTACCATTACAACTACGCTAAGAATGTCATATCCATGAATTCATTTGTGACTGGAAACACAAGCTGTCTTTGCAAGGTGATTACAATACTAGAATGATCTATCTGTAAAACATGGAATATTGGGCAAAAACATTTAAAGTTTCATTTTCCTGGTTCACATAGCCAGTTAAACTGATGAACTGACTACGAAATTACACTTTGTTGGTTCATCTGCAGTAATAAATGTGGACTTCTGTACATAAAAATAAATGCCTACTATTCAAATGAGCAGTCTGCAAGCCATGACTAATTGGCAATATGTTGCTTATAGCAATGGGAAATTGGAAAGTTTAGAATGAGGCTAGCAGAAAGAAGAAACCACAGAATTATTTGTACAAAGATTATTACTCAGATTTGTTATTTTCTGTTTTAATGATTTAAAGTGAAAAAAACCACAAACCCTTCTTTTAAGACAACATACACAGTGGAATCATAAATGCCCTATTGCAGTCTAGCCATTAGACAATGAATAGGAGACAAGTTAAGGTAGTGCAAACACATCTGTTATGAGGGAAGACTTGTGCTATAATTGAAGATATGTCTCATGCAACCTTGAGTACAGTCTATGTATGAGGTGACTCTATGATAATTGTAGCTGCAAAAACAGTAGCTCGAGGTCTTGATTGATAAAGGTGGATGTGTCAGACAGTGAAACACCGGCCCCATAGCTGCATCCTTCTGCTTTTTGCACTTAAAAGGAGAAGAGAAACTGTTTTCTGCATTTTCTTTCTTCTACCCAAGCCAAAATTAGCGTAAATGCAGGAGTTTATCACATTGTCAGAAAGACTCCCAAAAGCAAGGACAAAATCACATTGGTCACAATAATTTTCACACTGGCAATTCAAAGAACTCATTATCAACATCAATGTTAAAGTCATTAAGTATTATCAGATTCAGTAACTGAAACATTAATGAATTTTAATAGCTAAGACACAGGGACTTGAAACGAATGCATGAAATCTGTTAGGTAGAAATAGCTTCTTAAACGTCTGTCCTTATAGCCAAATTTCTTCCAGGCATGTCTAATTACAGTCTGTAATCCGTAATTCTAACTTCCTGTATCAATATTCACAAATAACGTACAGGATCTTTATATAACAGTAAGCTAAAGGTTCTGATCCTTCTTTCTCTTTCAGATTTGCTAATCAGTTTTTTTATTATTATTCTTATAAGCAAGCATAATAATGCAAAACAGGTGAAAGGAAAAAAAATTGAAGAGCAAAAAGGTATAGGTAAAAAAATTCAAGAAACAGGCTGCTTATGTATCACCCACCTATGCGTGTCAGATTTCTGAATGAGAATTAATTCTGATGCAATGTAAGAGAATGCAGCTACATTTATCTGGAACATAACAGTGCCTCATCAGCAACAGTGAGCCACAAAAAGGACTGAAGGCAGCTTCACATAACTGTAAATATATGTTTGCATACATACATATATATACACATCTGTGAGAATCAGCACCTTTGTCTTCATAACTTACTTTATTATTTGATTTCCAGTTTGTTAACGAGAGCTAAACATAATACTGATCTATATGACTTGCTCAGCCACTCTGCTTTTCTTGGTACCATTCAGAGCCTTCAAAAATGAATCAATTAAAATCTGCTTATCTAAACAAATCTTTATTGTTTAAATTAAACAAGAGACATTATGAAAATAATAGCTTTAAAATGAGTATGTCTTTACAGCAAAAAAAAGCCATTACTATAAATGGTGCAAGTCTACCCCACTTGCCCAGGACCAACCTCTTCCTAACAGCTACAGATATTCTTTAGCAGAATAGCGGATCCAGTTTGAGGGTTTTTTTACAGATGCAAAACCCAGCATCCTGCTTTTGATATGTAAACTGTACGCTATCTCAAATTGAGACTGTCATCACTCTTACACAAGCTTTTGTCTTCAAACAGTTTATGATGAAAAACTTTCTAGCTCTGTTTTAAAGAATGCATTAAATCTTTCTTTATGCCAACATGGCAATATTGAATAATGAACACAAAGTAGTTCCCAGGTATTTCATGCAATACTTTGAGCTGCTCAACCAGAGAAATTCCACTCCCCAATCATGTATTTTCTTGTTTTCTCATCTCAATATTGAAGGATTTGAACAAACCTTTCAGAAGCTGTGCTACTGATCTTTTTCCTTCCAGAAAGCAAACTGACATGATGAATGCACATCCTGATACATAATGTGTCCTCACAGTAGCTTAATTATAAATAACCATAGCAGTTTCCTAGCTTAGTGTTCTAGCATAATACAAATAAGGCTCACAGTGGTTATACTATCAACCCCGCTGTAGCTTACCAATCAGCTTTTGATAGGCTGTCTATCAGATAACAAAGTCTAATGGTCTTCTGCAAAACAAGGGAAGATGAGGACTATACTTCGCTGGGGCAATGCTTTCCTATGCTCTTTCCTTGAGAATTAGGAGTAGAATGTGTTATAGGTTAAAATAGAGTTCAAAATTTCGTGCTACTCATCTCATAAAAATGAATGAAACCAAGACGAGACAAGAAATCAAAGTAGATTTGGATTTCCAACTACCGTTAGGAATTACAACAGAGATAGGCAAGAAGAGATTCTGAAAGACTGGAAAGCTGCAATTTTGGAACTATTTTTGGGTAAAATGTATGTTTAGACTTAGGTACTTAAGCTTTCCATAGCTACAAGTCTTGAATGCGATGAAAAGTAAAAGAAAATACCTCATAATAAGTCTATTCTTTTAAGACCTATGTAACATGTTTCGGTTCCCAGTGTAATCCTAGGACCAAATCATCTTACTCCAAGTACAGATTGTTTCAGCAGCAATTTTGAATCCATCTGTTAGTGCTTTTCAGAGAGACTAGAGGCTTTTAAGCTACAGTGATCGTATCTACGTGTTTCACTTTAAGTTGAATTAAAGCATAACTATCTCTTGTTTTATAGGCCTTATTTTATTCCAGCTGAGTTAAAACTTAACTGATGTCTCGCGGAAGCACGCAGCAAGATCTGCAAGGCCCAGGAGCTGCTTTATAGGTATGGAGTACTGAGAATACAGAGAATTAAGACAGATGCTCTACTGGTCGTAATACTAGATGGATCGTATACCAAAGAACACTGCAGGGCAATTGAGAATCAGTCCCTTAGAAAAGATTCTGCTCTATGAGGATATGCTAAAGTTTCTTTTAGCAACTGCTAGGTTTATGAGTCTGTTCTTCAATCTATGCCCAGGAGCCGCTGTTGCTCAATTTCTATGAATTATGCTATCCCTCAAAATAAGTACTTAACTAACTATTGCCACGATACCATTCAGGGGAAATCAGGTTAGTTTACTACATGTGAAATCTTCCCTTGTCCCATAATAGTACAAAGTAGCACAAAGAAAAAAAAAAAAGTTGTACTAAGAGAGAATTAAATGAAGCATATTTAAGACTGTGGGAGTAATAGTATGAAGCAACAAATTTTATCATACCAATTTTGTCTTGACTCAGTTGTATTTACCTTCTTACTGTGGTCAGGTTTTTATGTCGCAAGGACAGGAAATGCTATGGCAAAGAGTGCTACTTTTTTTATAGGGCCACTCAAGCCAGGCTGGTCAAAGGGTCTGGAGAGAAAGCAATCCCAGGGCTTTCCAAGGCAGCTGTTCAGAAAGTTGGTCTTGCAGAACACACTCAACGTGACATTTTAGAAACAAATTGAAGCAGTTACTCTGGCAAATAGCACACAAAAATAAGCAACTCCAGCTTTACAGAAGGTACAAGTATGGTGAAAATAACCTAAAGGCTCAAATTTGGGGAACTGGTAATAAAAGAAACTTGAAACCAACTTTCTAGAATATATGATTTTTTTTCAATGTTCACAGAAATACAATATTTATAACAATTGCCAAGAACCAAGCAAAAAGCTACAAAGTTATCACACTTTCAGTGAAGCGAGATGGTTTTCAATCAATATAAATTAAAGGAGAAAAGTCATAAAGATAGAAAACCAAGCAGCATCTGATTTCCTTATGCTAGCTTTCAAGTAAGAAATATTTAAACAAGATCTGTATAAAGTCAGGATTAAGGAAAAATGCAAAGGGGAATTCAACATTCAGTGTTGCAATTGCCAAGAAACTATAATAATGCTACCACCTAAGATTGGAACACTAAGTCAGATTTGTGGGTCACAGAGTAATGAAAGGTTACCTGTCTCCTCCACTCTGCCTTAGTGAGGCTGCATCCGGAGTATTGTGTCCAGTTCTGGGGTTCGCAGTTCAAGACAAGAAACTACCGAAGAGAACCACCAGAGGGCCACAAAGGTGATCAGGGGACTGAAGCATTTCTCTTGTAAGGACAGGCTGAGTGAGCTCAGTATTTTTAGCCATGAAAAGAGAAGAGTGAGAGGAGAACTTACAAATGCTGATAAATATCTAAAGGGGCAGAGAGCAAGACGATGGGGCCAGACTCTTCTCAACGGTGCCCAGTGACAGGACAAGGAGCAATATGTACAAACTGGAACAGAAGGAAAAGCTTTCCTCCTGTGAGGGTGACGAAGCACTGGGACTGGCTGCCCAGGGAGGTTGTGGAGTCTCCTCCTCTAGCGAAAATCAAACCCCACCTGGACACATTGCTGTGCAACCTGCTCTAGGTGAACCTGCTTTTGCATGGAGTTGGACTAGATGATCTCCAGAGGTCCCTTCCAACCCCTACCGTTCTGTGATTCTGTGAAAGCAATGGGATTAAAGAGTCAAAGGATGACTTTTTGAGCTGGCTGAACTGTGGATAGAATCAAAGATTATAATTAATGGGTTCTTGGTGTCATTCACGTATAACCCAACAAATCATGAGACATTTCCCTAAAAAAGTCAAGAGGAAAAATACTGACGAGCTATGGGCTAGAAGGAAATACAGCAGCATTACTGTCCAATGGGTTGATCAGAAAACAGACATCAGACAAGGTACTAGAACATGTGCTATGAAAAAAAACTCAAATCTGAAAAAAAGAGGAGTATATATCACCATCTTACACATTCAGCATGATAAAATGCTAAGCTACAAGTAATTTCCCAAAGTTGCAAACCTTAAGTCTGTCTATTGTATTGGGACAGGGAGAAGTAGAGAAGGAAGAGGTGGCAACCAAAGCTACCCGTCTACTTCTCAAAACCACCTCCAGAAAAAGCTGCAGCAAATAGCAATAAACCAGTCTGAGGGGACATGAAATTTCACCTCTTGCAGCAGTGAAGGAAGCTGCAACAAGGTGCAACACTGAATCATTTTGGTAGCTGAGTAAGATTCTACCTGGCAGGTCTATTGTAGCTGAGGGGCTATGAATTTACCAAAAGACTAAAATAAAAAAAGAATAAAAGACCATAAGCAGTGTAACAGAATAGATTGATAGAAGTTACACAATTACACAGGGAAAAACCCCACACACAAGACACAGAAGCACAAACACACAGCATGTATTCTAATAATACATTTACCTGGATATTGTAAACGCCTTACCTGACCAAGAAATTAAGCTAACATGAAAACATAATGTTTGTTTTGGGTTTGCTTTCTTTTCTTTTTTTTTTTTTTTACATATTTTGTTTTTCTTCAAGACACCGTTCAGATTCAACGGAAGAGTACATGGAGGAGAGGGGATATCTGATTTGTTCAATATTAATTTTCCTAGACCCAACGTATATTGCACAGCAAAGTGACACCCTTGCCTTTCCAGTCTGGGTCTATTCCCTAGACCATCACTCATTCATTCCATATTATTGATCCAACACTAAACAGAAGCGTATCAAGGATTTTGGAAAACAGCTAAGAAGAACAAAAATAACAAAAGAAGATTTTTTTCTGTCACAACATGCAGATCATAGGTAGAATAAACATATGGATTCAGTCTTCAACCGCTTTGACCTAACTCTAGAGCCATATTAAAATGCCTTTGGTCACACTTTATGTAATGAACTGAACTTGCTGATGTTAGATCAAAGGCAAAAACTAGAGTGTATACTGTAGTTTGCTGTTTTCTCCAACAGTAGAAATATAAGACTAAAGAGATGAAAAAGAACAGTTAATCATATTACAAGTGAATACTGAATGGAAGTCAATTTCAAACTGGTGGAAACTAACTCATCTCACTATAAATCAATTTCATACTTTTAAGCAGATGATGGAAAGAAGGGAGAAGAAGGTCCTAATAAATCTTGCATAGTATTTGGAATATAGGATGTGCCTTTCTTACCATAACTCATCCCGGAAACTTTCTGAAAATTTCAATTTAAACTTCATGGACCAAGTTTCTGCTATTAACAGCAATGTAATGTTAATGTCTCCCCTGCAGTACAACTGCAATAATACACTGGGAATCAGGGTCAGTGTTCTTTTAACTATGAAAAACTTCCGCCACTAAATTAATTTGCCTACCCTAGAATAATCTCCTCTGGTGCACTGCAACATATATTTCTCTAAGTTTAAAGGTGAATATACAACTAATTTTTCCAAGTCTAACTCTGCTGTACATTGTGCTTGTATGCATCCGTCCACACACAGAGACACACACTCTAATTAGGAGGTATGGAGGTATGAACTGTTTCAACTCCCTATGCATCTTCTTCCCCAGCAGCAACCACAGAGCTTCAGGAGGGCCACATCAATAAAAGCAGGGCTCCTGCTGGCAGTTTGTATCAGGGGAAGGATTTGCAGAACTAAAAGGTCTGTCTTCATCCAAGTTCACCAGAGCTTCTCTCAAATGAGGAGAAACTTCACATGAAATTCTGCCTGAAGGTCAGTCCTGCTGTGTTTTCTTCCTGTTCATAGTCCCCTGGGCATTCCTACAGTGAAGGGAGCAAAACTTCCTTATGTGCTCAGCTAACTCCCAAAAGCAAGACCAGAATGTCATTAAGTTTGCACTCTATATAATAAGACCTCAAGAGGTGTTTCCTTTCACATGCTTTGCCTGTTAAAAGTATACAACCCAAGTACAGAAAGTCTACAAAATCCCTCCAATGCCTGGAGATAAAATAGAAAAGTAAAAAAAAAAAAAAACAAAAAGATTATTATGGTGAATTGTGTGGGCATAGAAACCAAAGACTCTGGTTTTGTGGTGCACTGGGTCATGTTCCAGTGGGAGAAATGCCTGTTTAAGTCAGACCACCTGCATCTCTCAGATAGAAATAGCTAATCTTCTTAGCCAAAGACTAGTTTAAATACTTTTTAAAAAATACTTGTCTGAGGTGTGAACAGATTCAGGATCTGCTCCTTATGGTTGCAGATCTTAAGGATCAGGTGGAAAGATTGAGAAGTATTCGCGAAAGTGAAAGGGAGATTGACTGGTGGAGTAGAACCCTCTCTCCTCCCAGTAATCCTCCCCAGGAGGCTGAGGATTGCCATATTCCTCATCAACAGGGTAAGGAGAGTGACCTGACTGGTGAGGAGGACTGGGAGCAGGTCTGCTCTCGTGGGGGTTATAGACCTCCCTTTCAAATGCCAACTTTCCAGCTGCCCCTCCAAAACAGGTTTGGGGAGTTGGAATTTGATGCTCAGGTAGAGGATAGTCTGACAGAGAGCTCACCTGAAGAGGATGACCTCACATTGCCCATCGGACGGGTCAGGACCTCAAATAAGAAAAAGAAAAGGAGGCTCATTGTGGTGGGAGACTCCCTTCTTAAAGGGACGGAGGGCCCTATTTGTAGGATGGACCCAACTCATAGGGAAGTCTGCTGCCTTCCCCAAGCCCGGGTACACGACATCGCCAAGAGACTCCCAGACCTAATTAAACCCTCCGATTATTACCCGCTTCTGGTGGTACAGGCTGGTAGTGATCAACTAGCGAAAAGAGGGTCAAGGGTAGTTAAAAAGGAACTCCAGGAGCTGGGACGGTCAATAGATAAGGCAGGAGCACAGGTGGTGTTCTGTTCAGTTCCCCCGGTGGCAGGGATGGATAC
Source organism: Tapera naevia (assembly GCA_033556795.1). Taxonomy (NCBI): domain Eukaryota; kingdom Metazoa; phylum Chordata; class Aves; order Cuculiformes; family Neomorphidae; genus Tapera; species Tapera naevia. Next base: position 19,326,821 of record JAUMJJ010000036.1, on the reverse strand, counting down.
AGACAGGAATAAGAGAATATATGCAGTTAATAGATGGCTTAGGGGCTGGTGCCGGCAGAGGAATTTTGGATTCTTTGATCATGGGGAAACCTTTATGGCACCTGGCCTGTTTGACCCCGATGGGTCTCGTCTAACTCCGAAGGGTAGGAGGATTCTAGCCCAGGAGCTGGCAGGGCTTGTTGAGAGGGCTTTAAACTAGGCATGACGGGGGAGGGGGGAGTTACTAGGCTCGCCAAAGATGTCCCCGTGGAAGATGAGCCATCCCAAAAGGGGTTGTCAGTAACCCAACTGAAGTGCATGTACACAAACGCACGCAGTATGGGAAACAAGCAGGAGGAGCTAGAAGTCCTGGTCCAGCGGGAGAGATACGATATAGTTGCCATCATGGAAACGTGGTGGAATGACTGTCATAACTGGAGTGCTGCCATGGAAGGCTACAGGCTCTTCAGGAGAGACAGGTGTGAGAAGAGGGGTGGAGGGGTGGCCCTCTACACTAGGGAAACCCTGGATACTGTTGAAGTTGAGATCGGTGATGACCAGGTTGAGTGCCTATGGGTAAGAGTCAGAGGGGCAGTCAGGTCTGACCTCCTGGTTGAAGTGTGCTACAGACCGCCCGACCAGGAGGAGGATTTGGATCTTCTGTTGTTTAAACAGCTGGAGGCTGCCTCTAGATCGGCTGCCCTTATTCTTTTAGGAGACTTTAACCTTCCAGATATCTGCTGGAAACTCAATACTGCTGAGAGGAGGCAGTCCAGGAGGTTTTTAGAGTGTATTGAGGACTGCTTTTTGTCACAGCTGGTGAGTGAGCCCACCAGGGGTGAGGCTCTGCTTGACCTGCTGTTTACAAACAAAGAAGGGCTGGTGAGTGATGTTGTTGTCGGAGGATGTCTAGGGTCTAGTGATCATGAAATAATTGAGTTCTCTCTGAAGAATGTAATAGGAAAAGCCAGGAACAGAACATCAATACTGGACTTTCGGCGGGCAGATTTTGGATTATTTAAGGAACTGGTCAGGAAAGTACCCTGGGAAATAGCTCTTAGTGGCAAGGGGGTCCAGGAAGCTTGGATATACTTCAAGAATGAAGTTTTGCAGGCGCAGGAGCGGGCTGTCCCTGTGTGTTGTAAGAAGAGTCGTAGGGGCAGACGGCCGGCCTGGATGAGTAGGGAACTTCTGAAGGAACTAAGTAAGAAAAAGAGGATGTATCATCGTTGGAAGGAAGGGGATGTAAGTCAGGTCATGTTCAAGGATGTTGTTAAGTCGTGCAGGAGAAAAATCAGGGAAGCAAAAGCCCAGCTGGAGCTCAAATTGGCCACTTCTGTTAAGGACAATAAGAAGAGTTTTTATAAATACATCAATGGCAGAAAGAAGGGCGGCAGCGACCTCCACTCCTTGTTGGATGTGGAGGGAAATATAGTAACCAGAGATGCAGAGAAGGCTGAGGTACTTAATGCCTTCTTTGCCTCAGTTTTTAACAGCAAGGATGTCAGCTCGCTTGACAGTTGGCCCTCTGAAGTGGTTAATGTGGGCAGGGTGAAATATGGCCCTCCTGCAATCCATGAGGAGGAGGTTAGAGACCTGCTGAGCCGCTTGGACCCTCATAAGTCTATGGGGCCGGACGGGTTCCATCCTAGGGTGCTGAGAGAGCTGGCGGATGAGCTTGCTAAGCCGCTCTCCATCATCTTTCAGCAGTCCTGGCTCACGGGAGAGGTCCCGGAAGACTGGAAGTTGGCCAATGTGACGCCCATCCATAAGAAGGGCCGTAAGGATGATCCAGGTAATTACAGACCTGTCAGCCTGACTTCGGTCCCAGGCAAAATCATGGAGAAGATAATCCTGGGTGAAATCATGCACCACCTGCAGAACGATCAAGAAATCAGGCCCAGCCAGCATGGATTTAGGAGGGGTAGGTCCTGCCTGACCAACCTGATCTCCTTTTACGACCATGTGACTCGCCTGGTGGATGAGAGGAAGGCTGTGGATGTGGTATACCTGGACTTCAGTAAGGCCTTTGACACGGTCCCCCACAGTAGACTCCTAGGGAAGCTGGCAGCCCGTGGCCTAGATGGGAGCACTTTGTGCTGGGTTAGGAATTGGCTGGATGGCCGAGCCCAAAGAGTGATGGTGTTTCATCCAATTGGCGGCCGGTCACCAGTGGTGTCCCTCAGGGATCGGTATTGGGTCCCGTCCTGTTTAATATCTTTATTGACGATTTGGATGAGGGGATTGAGTCCATCATCAGCAAATTTGCAGATGATACCAAGCTGGGAGGAAGAGTTGATCTGTTAGAGGGTAGGATGGCCCTACAGAGGGACCTGGACAGATTGGAGAGCTGGGCCGATTCTAATGAGATGATGTTTAATAAGTCCAAATGTCGGGTACTTCATTTTGGACACAATAATCCCATGCAGAGCTACAGACTGGGGACAGAGTGGCTGGAGAGTAGTCAGGCAGAAAAGGACCTGGGAGTGCTGGTGGACAGGAAGCTCAACATGAGCCAGCAGTGTGCCCAGGTGGCCAAGAAGGCCAATGGAATCCTGGCCTGCATCAGGAATAGTGTAGTAAGCAGGACCAGAGAAGTTATCGTCCCCCTGTACTCGGCACTGGTCAGGCCTCACCTTGAATATTGTGTCCAGTTCTGGGCCCCCCAGTTTGGGAAAGATGTTAAGATACTGGAATGTGTTCAGAGGAGGGCAACGAAGATGGTGAGGGGGCTGGAGCACAAGCCCTATGAGGAGCGACTGAGGGAATTGGGGCTGTTTAGCCTGGAGAAGAGGAGGCTCAGGGGAGACCTCATTGCTCTCTACAACTACCTAAAAGGAGGTTGTAGTCGGGCAGGAGTTGGTCTCTTCTCTCAGGTGACCAGTGGCAGAACCAGAGGGCATGGACTTAAGCTTCGTCAGGGAAAGTTTAGACTTGATATGAGGAAAAAATTCTTCACTGAAAGGGTGATTGGCCATTGGAATGTGCTGCCCAGGGAGGTGGTGGAGTCACCGACCCTGGAGGTGGGTAAAGGGAGACTGGATGAGGCACTGAGTGCCATGGTTTAGATGATGGTTGGTGTTAGTGTTGGTGTTAGTGTTAGGTTATAGGTTGGACTTGATTATCTCAGAGGTCCTTTCCAACCTTGTGATACTGTGATACTGTGAAATGCCCCTTTTCATAGCTTAAACTAATAATACATGGAAATTGTGCAGTGAAGGCAAAAGTAGCACAAACTCACTGTGCTGGAACAAATGAGACAAGGACTGTAAACAAAAAAAAAAAAACAAAACAACCCACCGCAATGTATTTTTTATCAAATATTGATGTGTCTATTCCAGAGCTCCCAGTAACAAACATGAGGATATAGAAAATTCACATATTATTCAGCGGCCATTACAGAAACCTCTGTGATGACTCACATTTCTTAAGTGTTAAACAATAGTTTTAACTTGCATGTAGTTGTGAAATTCTGCATTAACAAGAAATTTGATGAGTAAACAGAGACACCTAAAAATACCTTGTTTTCCTATAGATACATGTGGCCTAAGTTTCTACACACACCTCAGCTCCTACTTCATACCCGTTTGGGCTTCACTCCTCTGCATTTTTCTCAACTTTATTTCCACTGCTTTTTTAAGTCTCCTCAATGCAATCAGTCTCTTTCCCACAAACAGCAGTTGGACAAAGAGCATCACACATCACAGCTGTCTCCAAGGTTTCTTCACAGGCTCTTCATCGTTCATCCCGGATCATTCTCCTCAGCAGCTCATTTTCACAGAAATGTATAGAAGCTAAAAATCTTTGGGAAATCCTTTGTTAAAATTTGGTTGCAATTGGCCAGTGGTCAGAAATTGTTAGGAGGAAATGACAATGCAATCACATCAGCCTTGTTTGAGGAGGAAACCAAAGGACTACATCATTTATTTTCTTTAACATCAGCAGTCCTTCTGGTAATTTGGAGATGGGCTCTTGAATGTCTATGGATCTCTGGGACAATAAAACAAATCTCAGGTAGGCTCTTTAATTCTCAACTACATTGAGATAGATTTTTCTCTTTCTAACACGAACTTGCCCTATATTAATATAGGAGACTTATATTTGATGGAAGTCCACCCCACAAAATGAGTAATACATTATGATTAGTGTGCCTATAGTTTTCTTAGAAAACTTTCCAACACGAGATACTGAATCCAAAGTGAGATTTCTCCGTTTTGAATGACATTACAATCCGATCAGTAGATCACTTATAGCAGTTACCTGCCTAGAAGCCAGCTGTGAGGACTAATTTACATTAAATAGATAAAAACTGAAGATATTCCAAGGAAGCATTAACATTTATACTTTGTTTCCAGCAGAGGGTTATTTCCAGAGTTACAAAAATTTTAAACAAAGTGGGCTGTAAAGACAATGAAAATGGCACAATAAAAGACAAGTCTTCAAAATGGAGAAAGAGGTTAAAAAATTGAGAGAGATGACCAGTTTGGTCAAAATAATCACCCTGGCTAAATGTTTATGTTAATATGGCAATCAGGAAAAGTGAGAAATGACAACAGAGAATAGGAAAAACAAAAATCTCTATAAATTAGACACTCTGCCACTGTAATTCACATGGAAAAGTAAACAGTTGATGGATATCCTGATATAGAAGAGAAAGACTGAACTGCAAATTATCACCTCTGTTTTGCATTACCTGGACACTAGCAACAATGCTTCAAGTATATGAAATAAAAATAACTGGTCTTCTGCAATATATTGGAGACACTGGTAACAATTCTTCTTTACTCTGTTTAATGGCCTTGAATACAAATGGAAATGAAACAGGGATGAGATGAACCTGGATGAATTTGACATTGAAATATTTCCCCTACAGTACAGCAACTGCCCAGTGTTGTACCTTCGTACCTTTATGAGTCACTGTCAGATGCACAGAATATTATTGGCACTTTTAAATCAAAATACCTAAGGTTCAAATGGATTTCACATCACAGACTGGAGATGAAAGCAGCACATGCAGCCTCCAGCCCATGCTCAGACTGTCACTCAACAAAGTAAGGACTACTGGCACACAGAGGTTACTCACGGGGAAGCTTTTCTTTTGTTGGATTTGAGAAAATATGAAATGGGTGTCTGCATCTGTCCTGCTAAGAATGTGTGTTCAGGAAACAGTATGCATGTTGTGCGTACCTTAGTGAAAATCCGTAAGGATGACATAAGTGTTTGCAGGCTAGAACAACTCGCTCTTTCCATAGCTACTAAATGCTACACTAAAAAATAATTAATTTTGTTACAATAAGATGTAATTAAATCAGCCAGCAGCTGAAGGCAGCCAATTGAGAACAGAATCTCCCATTCTGTTGCTGATCGGAAGTGCATCAGAATTTGTCAATATGTAGGAGGAAATACGGTAAGGCACCTTCAGAAAGAGACTCTTCTCAAACTCTGACAGTCTTCCCTATTTCATATAGTTGCAGGCCACCAGTGAACTGAATTAGCCACTGAAGTCAAAAGTCAGCATCATTATCAGAAGAAGTAGACAGTAAGGAGAGGCGAGACTAAAGCTGTTTTGCAAAAATTCACCTCCTTTTATAATTCCACTCTCATCACTACTATAATACTGTCTGAGCATAAAATGCAATGTGACAATTTCCAACACACTTTCATTCTTTGCTTTTTGCTTTGTCGCATATTTTTGAAAACTTTACTGGAAAGAATGGGGAAGAGGTATAGAAGAAAAATTTCCCCAGAGGAAAAGCAGTCATCCAGAAACTTGGAATTCAGGGTTAAAAGGCTGTTAGAAAAGTTTGGCAAGAAGTCAACCCCATACTATATTTGCTAAGGAAAGTAATTTTTCAGTTGCTGTATTCTGTTATCTTTCTTTTCTTCCCTATTCCTTCTCAGTAGAAAACAGTCAACATTTCGATCAACTACATGACACCTGTGTAAATCAAATCAAATTGAATATTCTTGTTAGGGTGAAGAGCTCCATCTTTGTGACTGCCTGCACAGGGAAGAAACAATGGAGTCAGACATCCAAATGCATGTTGCTCTCTTTTCAATAATACAATGTCAGGTTAGTTTTCGTCTATATACTGTTTTCCCTCTTCTTGATTGCAACATAAAATGACTTGATAATGATCACAAACTCATATAAACATTTTCATGAGTTTGGTGTAATTCCCTAAGGTGAAGTTTCAGGTTTTGAAGGAGTACAGTCGTGTATTTCATCAGGCTGAATATTATTGTTCCACTTCCAAGAACTACAGATTTCTATCTATTCCTTCTATCCAAGTTATGTTTTTAATAAAAGATGTTTATGACAGTGGATTCGGAGGAGTGGAAGGATTTGCACTCCATTTCCCCACTATCTTATACATGTTATGGCTGCTGATTTGCAGATACATATATTGCAGTCACTGCGTGACATAACTTTTTCACAAACAGCATTTAGGCTGTTTCCATTGCTGTTACGCTATCCTTTAAGTCTTACCACACTACCCAGACACACTCACTTGTGTTCTTTCATTCTGCAGTCAAACAACATATAAAAAACTGACACCAAGTGGAGTTATGCCACGTGAGGATTTATCTAGTGCCTGCAGGATACTAAGCCCAAGCAGCAGAGAATCCCATGATGTACTGATATCATTAATAATGTTTAAGACTTAGTCACAGTTGTAGTTGTTAAATACAAAGAAACAGATGCTGTCTGATAGCAATGCTTCATATCGTTTTATAAGTTGACACATATATTGACAAATTCAGGCACTTAAAAGCAAATAGAAGCTTTCTAATTGTCCTTCCTTATTGACTTAGCAACTGCGTTAACAAATTGATTTTCAGACCTCAGCAGGCAGAACCTGACTGCAACTGAAATAGATTTAGCACAATGAAATCTAACTCCTTAAAACATCTTACATCATACGGAAGGTCCATGTGACAAATTCCCAAAAACACAGAGCTCCAGCCACATACTTCATTATTGGCCTTGGAAAAGGCCATTTATAAGACAGTGTGTTAAACGACAGTTTCAAGTTTTCTGTGGCTTTTCCTGTTCTCCCCAGAGATACGTTATTATTTTGTTTCCATAGTAGAACTGATACTTTTCATATTAGAAAAAAATCCCGAAGCATATTAAAAAAAAAAGATCTGATAAGACAAGCATTGCAAACACAGTTAACAAGCTACTTTAATTATCCTCCTAAGATTTTCCCATTTGTACTCTGATCATCATCTTCTTCACAAACTTAATTATGCCTCATTTGTTCATTCTGCACTAACCTCAGTGAGTATTCCAGGTGGAAAAGAAGCGTGTTTGCAACTGAAACCTCAGGTAATTGTTATATATTATTATTTTGTTATTTTGCTATAGAATGTTTTGTTTATTTTCATAAAAATGATACAAACTTATCTTTGGGCAATATGAATACTGAGAAGGAAGCCAGGGCATTTCCACATCTGAAAAGCACACTACCTTGCGTGAAGGGTGAGCAATGCAAATATCATCACTGGATGGACTATTAAAGAACTGAAGAAAATTATGCTGTTATTATCTGCATTTAAAAGATTAGCATTAATAAATTCTGATTCCTCAGCAGAGGGAACCTTTCCACAAACCTGACCTTTGAGAAAGGCACAAAGAAGAAGAGCTGGGAATAAATGTTCTTTGTGAGTCAAATACTGAGATACATAATGTTTTTAAAGTCAATAGGAATTGTTGCATTATGACCAAGTACAGACAAAGACTCTAGTGTACCATAAATTAAGGCCTGACAAGTTGTTACCTGTAACGTTGGATAAATCCTAGTTTGTTCACCTACCATGAATGAACTTCATTTAATTTAGGTTGTTTTTTTAAATACATTCAATTGATTTTACTTCATTAATCTACTGAAACACACCACCACTGCCTCATCTCACAATGCTTTGAGCATAATCCCAAGACTTAAAATCTAGCGCTATATAAAAGCAGCTGTTCCTTTTCACACATAATTTCACTGACCTTCAAAACGGAGCTATACAAATTACACAAAATGTTAAGCTTGAAAAATATCAAATACTAAGTTTAATATTTTTTAAATGTAGAGATATGATATAGTCAGAATTTGAATATATTGCATTCGTTCCGCGCCTTACCTGAACCAAATTCCATCCCTTCAGAGATTCAGCAATGATAGAAGTAACTGTTGCGCATACGCCACCAAAAACCATCAGATGATTAGGTCCATATTTTATTGCATCATAGAAGGCTTTGAGTCCTTTTGCATTGTCACACTGGAAAAAAAGAAGGAAGCACTATTCAGCATCACAAATAAAGAAATTAACTACTGGGAATGAAAAAAAAAAAAAACAAGAAAGGGCTTGCACTGATGTAAACGTTGTACAATATATAACATCTTAAGGCCCAAACACAAAAAATTGGAGCACACTGTTCTGGACCCCAGTATGCTGTAGTAAAAGAACAGAAAACCCCTTCCTTATACAGTTCAAAATCCATTATGTCTTCCTTTCAAGCCAAAGCTACAACATCTGAATTTTGACACTATCATTTAACAAATAATAAAAAAGCCCCAACAAAAATGTCTGATTGAAACCTTTTCTACATTCAGAGCTACTGTTTCCTAAAGCAAAATTTATCATCTAACACCAGATGTCAGGGCTCCCATAGCTGGAAGGAAGCTTGACACTACTAATGGCCTCTGTAAAGAAAGTTCTGTCTCTAATGAAGACTCCTAAGTAACCTCTCCTTAAGGTCTCACTTCAGTCTTCTGTGCAAAAATATACAGCACAGAGCCTGTTATTTAGGACAACACAACGCCTATTAAAAAAAACAGTAAAAGAATACTCTTCTAAAGTGCCAAGAATTAATTGGTCTGCTCTCATACTTCAACGTGCTTTGAGCAGAAGACTGGACCAAATGACCTTCTCAGGTCCCTTCCAATACAACTTATTCTGGGCTTCTCTGATAATTAGTTTGATCATTATTTCAGGTGTAAAGAATTTTACCATAAACCCTGACCAGGGCTGAAAACTAAGAAACAAAGGATCAGTACAGCAAAAAAATATGAATATCAAGCCTTGAATGGAGTAGTATCAATCATTCATAATAACTTATGCAGTCATGGTTTAATTCCTGACTACCGCAGCAGAGTATTAATAAAACATATACCTGAAGTGAAGAATTTGATTCCAAACTGTACTGGAAATCCGGAGTGCCAACAGGCTACAACGGCAACTCCACTAGCAGCCGCTTCCTTATGTCTCCTTTTGAAACAAAATATTCTGTCGTCTTTTGCCTCTCTACAAAGTCTTCCTCAAATAGAGTCTTTATAAGAACTATCATACAGCAGTCTCCAATATTTCATTATGACAATTCAATAAACCAGTTCATTTACTATCAGCATCCCAGTAGTAATTGTATAGCATTCTGTTGAGAGAATAAAGATCTTGACTAAGAAGTTTGCAAGCTTATATTAATCTTCTTACTGAATTAATATGCTAAAAGTAAAATTAATCTATTTGCATTCTATCTGCAAGAATAGAATTATTGCTCCCACTTATTCAAATAGATACAGATTTGTACTGCATAGGCTTTCTAAAATTGCATAATACAGCACAACATTTTCCTTCTTATCACAGAAAAAAAGAACATTCTGTATGGGAGAGGTTCCCTTGTCAGTCTGATGTATTGGTGGCAAGTTCACATTGTGAAGGAATTAAGACTTTGATTACTGGAACAAGTAGAGTCCTCTAGTCTTACTTTTTCAACCATTAGTTAAAGATCAGTTTATTCCAAGCATAGCTAGAAGGCTCAGCTACTTCTTTACATTTATAAGCAGCCAAGGACACTAGAGCTCTCAGTATCTGAACTTAACTGATATTTAGCCAAGTCTTTGCCCTCATCCACTTCATCATTTTAAGCTGCAGCAACAGAGACTGTTGAATTGTTTTTTATAGTAACTTAAAACCAGCTGATATAATTATTTAATTTTTGCATTACATTATGTTTTGAGTCTGTAACTGAATAACAGTTTAAGAAGAATATAAGTTACATATAAAATAAGGAGGATATTGATTATAAAATAACAGTCATAAGCTATAACAAATGAAGTTTACATAATTAAAAAGTTACGGAGAAATAAAATCTGTATTCTAAACAATAGAGTTCTGCAGTCTGTTATCTGAAGTAAAAGTCATACTGAATTTCATCCTTCTATCAAAAAACACTGATGCACATTTTATTTGCCTACAAATTGTTTCTCACTGCAGCAAAATAACCTTCTGCGGTTAAAGATCCCAGTAGGTCAATTTGCTGGGAGGTCCAGAATTGCTATTATGATAAGGCTTTTTCTTTCTTATTTATTTGATCTTTCCATGTTTACAAAGATACTTGCATGATACTTTCAATCACATAGTGATCTCTTGGGAAGGTATACTAAAAGCATTATTTATCTCTCCTAAAGTGAGAGGTTCACACTGATGACATATTACTGATCAATTCAAAGTACATACAGTAATTTGTGGGCTTTTCTTCAATGCAATTCAGTTAAAAGCCTACCATGGTTCCATCTTCATACTTTCTTTCCCATTACTCTTAGCTTTCTCTCTTTAGGCCACCACAAAACAATTACAGGACTCGGTCTGCTCCTTGAGCAAAACTGCCAAAATAGTCTAATGTATGTCTCAGAGATAAAGGGAACTTCATACTGTGGCTGGCAATGACTAGACAGAAACGAAAGGAAAAAATGAGAAAGATGGGAGAAAGCAGACTTTCACGTTTGTTTAACCTTACATTTCACAACATACACTCTGTATAATATTCTCTTCTGCAAGCAACATAACAGTCTGTCACAAGCATTAAAAAAATAAACATTCAGATAAATATAATAGCCCTGCCAAGCCAGAACGACAAGCAGTTAGAAGAGGTTTCTTCCTGCCTCTAATCTAAGGAACATATCCTTAGCAAGTTCCTGAAGCCCTTTTCATGACCTTTTCAGAGATTCCAGGCCACCATTGCTGCTCATCATCTCCTATTGGCAAACCCTACATACACAACCCTAGAAGTGGGCAACACTGTGGAAAGACGCAATCACAGACACCACTGAAACTTCCATCACAGAACCCCCAAATGAGTTCTTGAATTGTTGTCACAAAGGGACTACACCTAGGTCCAGGAGCAATGCTATGCAGCAACTGAGTTAGAGTGCAACAGAAGATTGTATAAGACGCAAAACCCACATTAAAAAGCAGAGGCTAGAAAGTCCTGGCCACATGTGGATGACAAGCAGCTGACTGGCTTATTAATTGGAGCATGACTAACAGCAATGAAGGGGAAAGAATTCCTCATAAAAAGTCACAAACTTAAACAATGAAAAATATCACCTGAAGGAGCCAGCACTGCTTCTGCTACATAGTTTTTCTCTTTCACCTAAACTGTCACCAGTTTTCTGAGCTGAATTGCAGCCAGTTTCCTTTCGATTCACATATAAAAACAGAGAGCCACGCTGTGTTGTTGATCTTGACTATACATTGAGACACTAAGGACAGCTGCAATACCTTTCATTGGAGAATTTAGTTTTACTGTAACTGTAATTTCAAATACATGTGCCACAAATTTCTTCAGAGGAGGGGGCTGAGAACTACTCACCTCAAACCATTAATTGCTTTACTAAGTCTCAGCCAAGAGCCAGTCATAAGCCACACACAAAGAGTAAACATACATTTAATAATTACATTATATGTATCTTAAAACACTGACTTGACACAGATCATGTGGAAAATTCACAAGGTGAAATACCAGAAAATCACCAAGTAAAGGTCTCTGAAGAGTCCTCCTTCTCACTGCAACTAAGACTGATTAATACCACAGGTGGCACCTGCCAAAGGCATAGTTTCCATGTCCAAGGAAACAGAACCAGTTATTCTAATTAAGAAAAATAGTCAAATGAACTGCTGCATAGGAAAGGAGTCGAAAGAGTCTGGGGGGCTGAAGTTTTAACCTTTCTGAACTCCCTTCAAAAGCAGATGCTGGCAAATAAAAACTATCATCCTTCACCGAGGTACAGCCTAAAGCTCAACGGACAGGACAAAAAAGCTTTCTGGAGAGAACAGCGCAGCAACTGAATACACAAGTGAGACCTTCTCCAAAGGCACTCTGCAGCTGAGAGGAAGGATGTCCCATGTGAAGGGCGCACATCACCGAAACTGGAAGAAGCAGCAGAACTGACTTGTGAGGTTTGCTGGCTGCTAGGAAGGCTGTCTGGCAGACAGAGAGAGACACTGGGGTGTGTACTCAAACCCCCAGGGCCGTAAGTGGAACACAGTACAAATCCTTAGTGCACAGAATGGAAATATGTACATTCGTATGGGTCTGATAAATAAAGCTTTGCAGACTCTTATAATATAGACAGATTTGAGTAAACACAGAACTAGCAGAAGGGCAGATATACGTAATTTAACTGATGACAGCAATGAGAACAATTGTAAACTGATCACATGTATGATTGTATTTAGATTTCTAACAGTTGGATAGCTATACCTAGCTAGTTTTCTGTTACCTATATTCTGGCAGAACTCTACTTGGTAATCTGTCTGAAAGCAAACCAAAGAAACAATTTTCGTATCTATTGAGCTACTGACTACTGAGATTAGAGGATCTTTAATGATAAGAGGGAATAATCAACAGCTGTCATCTGCATAATGAAATATCAAAATCTTTCAAGTTATACCAGAGCTTTCAGGAGCACTCTGCACTGAACATCATGGGAAAGAGAAGCAAATGCTCATAAATACATGATGAGGCTTCCTAGAACACAGAGAACGGAGGTACAACATCTCACTCCTATCCTCTGCCAAATCTTGCTCAGGAACTAATTCCATGTTAGCTCCTTTCATGCTGACAGTCTAAGAGATGAGGGGCATTAAAAACGATTTTCATCTCATTTGGATTAACTTCTTTAAAGTCATTAAGCAATACAAACAATTCAGTGAAGAAATACATGGACAACTGCTCTGATCTATAACAATGGTCAACCAAGTTAACATTCTGTGCTTGGTTTTATGGGCAGGGCATGAATCTTGAGGCATCTTCTTTGTGTTCAGATATTTGCAACTTAGGTACCTTCAGAGCCAGAAATTCTATTTTTTATTTTAATCACTGTACCTGGACTTCTCCTTCCATGAATTTGTACAGCTGCTCTTGGAACCACCACTTTAACAAACACAACATCCAGTGACAATGTAATTATCCACTGAAAGAAAAATACACTTCCTTTCATTTGTTCTAAACTTCTTCACACCACATGAAGTAAGTGTGAAATGTCTTGTCAGGGGAAGGCATACATGTTAAAAGTTCACAAATATGTGAAAAGAAATTGGACCACTTCATAGATCAAAAAACAACCCTAAACTTCTTAATAGACAGTGATTTTCTCCGTCTGAAACATAGATACTTGGTGGCTTTTGGGAAGCAGAATTAAACACTTACCCTGTCAGGATTCATCCTACAGATCATCTGTTCCAGAACAATTCTGAGTATTTGCACCAGGTCATGGCATGAAGCACTATAGCTATTCCTGTGCATTGTATTTGAAAAACAAACAAAAAAACAAAAAACAACACCTTCCAAAAACTGTATTAGACTTCTGAACCTTAAAATGGGAGTTGATTAATCCCAAACTGTGGGCTCTTCTGTATATAATTGCTCTATAATGTTTTAATTTTAACTACCAGAAATCAGATTTCATTTTGGTTTAGAAAGTGTAAACACAGCACAAGAGGGTTTAATCTATTCAGTGAAATATTTCCCAGTAAATCAACCCTCCCACCTCGATACTTCTTGACACACTTTGAGACTTTATCTGGCAACTTCCTATCTGAACCTGCCTACTGTACAGGGAATAGTTCACAGATTGCTATCACTAAGGTACTGCTGCTTAGCATCCTATTTAAAAGCTTCTATTCTGCTTCAGTTCCCATCTGCCTCTTAAGTCAGTGATTCCACAGCAAGGATGACCACTCAGTCTTCTATTGCCTTATTACCAAAGAGGCGGTCTAAACACCTTGTGCAGGCTCAGCTTCTTGCTTTCCTTTTTTTTTTTTTTCTTAGTTCACTATTTAGGAATTGAGTCCATCAAGCAAAACAAAAAAAAACCTTTCCTTTCTCTCTTCATAAAAGGATCACATACAGGTCATACAAATGAAGAAAAAAAAGATAAATGGAAAAAACAGAGAAAGTATATTTTCTGTCTTGTTACTATGTCTTTAAGAATATAGCATTCACACGGATGATTGCAATTTAAGAACTCCAATATGAAATGGAGTTGGATTGTAGCAAACAGATAAATCCTGTGCAATCAAAACTGACTCTACCTGAGTTGCCACAATGATTAAATGAGCAATAATAGCAGAGATTAAATTTAATTCCTCTTTTTGCAGTAAACTTGCATTCAGCTTAAAAATTCCTCAAAGAAAGTTGAAGCTTTCCCTTGATCTGTAACTGTTACACAAAGAGAGTTCAGATCATCAAGAAACATTTTGCATATTTGCTATAAGAAGATAACTCCCTTTCACAATTCTATATTGGGTTTACACAACAAGGTTTTGGAAGCCGGCGAGCTGCAGGGTGGCTTCTGTGAAAAGACATCAGGAGCTGCCCCCATGTCTGACAGAGCCAGTTCTGGCCAGCTACGAAACAGACCTCCCACTGCCCAAAGCTGAGTCGTCAGTGATGTTAGGGGCACATCTGTGATAACATGTTTAAGAAAGGGCAAAACCCCTCTACAAAGCAGCTGTGGAAAGCAAATGAGAAAGATGTGAGAGAAACAGCCCTGCAGAGACTGACGTCATTGGAGAATGAAGGAAGGAGGTGCTCCAGGTGCTGAAGCAGAGATTCCCCTGAAGCCCACAGTGAAGACCATGGTGATGCAGTTTATCTCCCTGTAGCTCATGGCAGATGATGGTGGAACAGATATCCAATCTGTAGCAGCCCATGGAGGACCCCAAACATAACTAATTTTAAATAGGTTCCACTATATCCTTTTTCCGGCTGTACCACTGATCAAATGCATAAGTTGTCTAGGGCTGCACAGTGATGAAATTCACAATTGTGGTAACACTTTACAGAACATCTCTATGATGGTAAACATGAAATAAAAACATTACTATCTCATTCTGAGCAGTTAAGGGAAAGCTAACATTTGGGCCTTAGAGAGAGCCTACTGTGCAATATGAGCAATTAGTCATATCCCACAGTGCAAGTTATTGAGTTCTGATGGATTATTCTGCAGCTGGACCCACCATATAACCCAGAATCAAACTGATGTTGATTTAAATATTCCTTGGCCAGACAGGATTTTGTAACATCCATCCTATTTACTCATCCACAACATACCAGTCCATTTTATGTAACTCATCCACTTTTACATCAATCCAATAATATTACAAAATAGCTTTATAGACGTTTTTTGATTAGCAGCATTGAGTAAAATGGATGACTTTACATACACAATGTCATCTTGAATTGAGTTTTTCCAAGCATTCTTTACACTGCATATGGACGTTCACATTCACAGTTTTATACCACAAATATGTAAAAAGCAAACCTAAGTCTTAGTACTTTTTAATTTTCTCTAACATCCCCACGGTCAAACATTTACCAGTTATTTTGATATATTCAGTATTAATAGTGAAAACAATGCCTTGCTCACTTCTGCTTCTTCCTCCTTACATAATCTATACAGCTCCATTGCTATTATTTTTTTATGGAAATATGTGGAATTATGGAAAAGCATGAGAGTCCAGAGGACTAGTGTAGGAAAAAGAATATGTTCAAAAATGTTTAGAAAACAAATAACATGTCCTGCTGTTAAGAATAGGCTGGCTCAGTTTTCTCCAGCTTTCTCAATTTTTACCAAAGAACTTCACCGTTACAATGATTTCTAACAAAACAAAGAATTAATTTTAATTATTCAACAAATGAGGAAAATACTGATGCAAATAAAGAACAGAGGAAGTATTTTTAAAATTCTCCTGGGAAATCAGTTGTGGTTTTGCATTTAAGTAACCTCAAAAAGTGCTAATTGTTTCAGACACTTGAGCCCCAAGATCATTATCACTTAAGCTTATTGATGCAAAATACTTACTACTTTGTTGTCTCTCATTTTGAAAGAAAGATGTGCTATTGTATATTAACAAAGCATCTGCCAGCTGCTGATTAAGTAAAAAATTAAGACCTAAGGTAGGCTCAGAGTCACTAATATAAATTGTTCAGTTTTGTACTTGACATATCTTTCTTTTTCTTCCCTTCATTCATTACCATTTATTGTTACATTGCCATAAATAGCTTATGTTTTCATAGATCATACCAGATCTAGTTGCACTCTGTTGGAATATTTCAGTTAGATTTCCTTGTGTTCCACTCCCTGCATTTTTTGGAATATAAAAAAATTTGTCACAAGAGTGAAAAGATGTATGTGAGCACATATAAATACGATATTTGGCTTTCTTTTCCAGGTCTAGAATATGAGCAAAAGATATGACTTGCAGCATGAACAATCAAATCTTATAAATCAAAACTAAATACAAAAGTACTTCATTCTATTTTTAGTAAAATAAATTTTCTGAAACTGCCTTTAAGACGTTCAGTTTTACCAGTGTTCTCCTCTTCTTATGTCTACTATTGACTACATATTTGGTTTTAATAGGAGGATTGTTTTTTCCACGTCATTTTGGAATAAGGAAAGATTACCTAATGCAGGGAAGGTCCACCATCTCTGAACTGCAGATTTACTTCCTTTCAGTACACTGAAAATAGTTGCACACTGAAAATGTCAAAACTTCTTTTAACTGCAGCTATAGTCTTTGCAGAAAATAAAAGAAGGGACTGAAATAAGAGAAAATAATATAGAAGGAGAAAATCCAAATTTATTCATTACAATCAGGAAACTCTTCTAAACGGAAGAAAATGTAAGCATATTAGCACAAAACATGTGAAGTAACAGCAACTTCCATCATAGTACACCTGGCATCCCACTCTTAAGTAATAAGCTGCAAATGAAACTGAGATAGAATTGCAACGATGTTTTGAAAAATCACTTGGCCCTCAGCAATCAGCAAGAACCAGTTGTGAGGGAAGCCTGCTATATGAAACCTTTCTTTCCCATGACCTACTCACTCATGAAAATGATTGTAGTTTTATAAAGATAAACAAAAAAAAGGGGAAAAAGTAATCTTTCTTGATACTTTTCTAACATGAATGTAAAGTAAGACATTATTCTGAGTGTAAGAAAAAATGGGAAAAGAGCTTTTCAATAGCTTCCTGGTTAAGGCTGCCATGTTAATATAAAGTCTCCTGTATATGCCTCAGTCACAGGGTAACAGAGTCTGTCTCTCAGTGTGCACAACCACAGAATTTTCTAAATTAATGTTCACTGGGAATGATAAGAGGCACAGATGACTCCAAGGCCCTTCAGAATCATTCCTTTTGCTTCTGAAAGTTGCTTAGCTGGAAAATACAATAAGATCTCTTAATCTATCACAAGGATGTCTGTGGCATTCTTGAGAATATATATGAATTCTAATGAAAGGTCAGAAAGCATCTGGTCTTTTTGGAAAATATGACAGACTCTTTGTTTAGAGGATGATGCTCTTCATGAAGAGTGCTAAGTGGTACAAATTAGCTCTCAGCTTGGCTTTTTCTGAAGCAATATTGTTTGAAAAAAATTATTATTTTTCAATTTTAATCTCCCAACAAAATATTTTAGAAACACAGACACAGAAGAACAATAAAACTGATAAAGTAAGAGTTCAAAAAAGGCTTAAAAGAATAGCAAAAATAAATTTATTGACCCAAAGGACAAGAAAACTTGGTGTTTTATTTTTCATCACATATCTATGATTTTTAATTAAAATCTTCTGTGATATAGAACAGTTGAACTTTGTCTACAGTGACTAAATTCTGCTAAGCTAATTTATTCAAGGGGAAATAATGTGTGATCATTTGAATAAGCTACTACTTAATTTTCCCCATAAAAGCCAAATGAAATTCATGGTATGTTTTAATTTGGCTTAAATTAACACAGCACCAGACTACAATAATTCTCCATTTTATAGAAGTCTTAGGCTGGAAACTGAGTGCCTAGCAGCAAAGGTACACATTATGGTTTGGTGTTTTTTTTCCTTAACACCTGGCAAAAGAGATAATATGGAGAGACTACAGCTTTGTTTAAACTACTACCCAGATGGCATGGTGTGTGAATAGGCACAGTGCTTCACGGTTCGCAAGTACCAAAAACTCTCAAAATCCAAGTATCTGTTAGGAACCTTACTGCCCTTTCCCAAAGATCAGAGTATTTTTTAGCTTCTCCAGGCTGAAATCCAAG
The DNA here is from genome assembly GCA_033556795.1 of Tapera naevia. Classification (NCBI taxonomy): domain Eukaryota; kingdom Metazoa; phylum Chordata; class Aves; order Cuculiformes; family Neomorphidae; genus Tapera; species Tapera naevia. The sequence continues at coordinate 19,308,462 of JAUMJJ010000036.1, read as the reverse complement.
CTTTCAATGGTGGCTTGGGCTTCACTTAGTTATACCCAACAGGGGATTTCTCTAATGGTAGGAACATGCCTGCAATGGCTACAACACTCTAAAACCTTCTCCTGATCCACCAATATGGGTCACTCTATTTCACGCAGTGCACAATAAACTCCTCTATCCACAGGAAAACTACACGGTCCAAACAACTTACCATTTCTAGGAACATTTTGGTAAAGGGAGGTATTTTAAATTAAAAAAAAGCAGTAAATTGATTTGCAGCACCTGAGAGACTGCATGTGCTGCTAATTCACACCCACTGTGATCACAAGTGGGATCAGCATGCGTGATATCATAGAGCCACAATGCTGCACTACTCATTTCCCACACACACAATCACTCCCTGAGAACACAAAGGGGAAAGAAGGTAGATAGCGGAAGAAAGACTCCAAAAGAGAACTGGTAAACTAACACAAACTTGAGGTATCATGGGCTTAGCTGCAACAAAGAGCAGACTCAAAGCCGAGGCTCAGAGACAAAGGGAAGAAAAGAAGCAGCCCTAGAAGCACAGGGAAATATTGGTATGGAAATACGTTTTAAAAGGTTTCAAACTTTTAAGCTTTTTATTTACTAATTTGTGCAAATTAATTTGAGTTTTCCCTATTTACAGGCTCATCTTAACCTAGTTGGATTTTATATTCCAGGAAACTAATTAGTAGCCAATAGTAACCATTTCAAAAACATGGAATGGTGCATCAGTTTGACTCATGGTCCTGTCACATCACACAGGTACACAAAATTTCTCTGGCTTTAAACCTATGCAAACAACATATTGCTTCCATGCTGTAAACTGCAACCTGGTTAACAAAGATCTGTTCCTTTGCAAGATCAAGACAGTCTAGCACGCTGCCAAAAAAATTCTGAGCACTCACACTGAACTGCACGGTATGGGATTTCTGAAAGCAGAATGACCAGTACTCTTCTCCACTTTGGAGCACCTACAGATAACCTTAATTAAGCTTGCCAAGAGCAGAGCATTACTCACCTTGATCTATCCACCCTCAAGGGTTCCCTCCTCATGCTCCAGAAACAAATAAGACATGTGGAACAAAAGTGAAATAAAGCTGGTCTGTATGCAGGTGAAATGCCTGTAGAGCATATAGGTCAAACCTGGTCAGTCTCAGATCTACTTCCCAGATTTTTGAAGGCAAATACATTCAGTGCAAGTCTGGAAACTGCAAACAATCCATACCAGCAACTAAGACCTGCCAGCTTGTCCAGCTTAGCCAAATAGGTGAGCCTATTTCTCTTCTTTAGTTACCTGATCTAGTTAGTTAAATGTGGTATTTGCTTTTGACACACCCACAATGAATTCATTTGTTCTTCAACCCATTGCCTGCTTGACTTCCAGGATGACCTATGAGCTATAACCCCAAAAAGAGACTGCTTTGCCTCTATATTTGCTATTCTCCTTCATAATAAAACCCCAACATGAATGCCATCAGTCACAACACACTGCACTAGTGATTCCTGCTGGTTGTGTATAGCCAAACTCTACAGAAATTTCATTGGCATATGCTCAAAGAAGTTCCAAACCACCAAATCTTCTGTCATTTATCCAATTACCTTCACACTGTGCTTATATCTGGCACCTCAGTGATTGCTGCTATTACTTTGGCTCATAATGCTCTGGTAGGCACTGCTACCCTGTAGGCAAAGCTCATATGCATGAGTACAATTGACTTGTCTAAACACAACTAAACTGTAAGCAACTAAACACAACTAAACCACCATAGTGGAAAATTCTCTGATCCTTTTATTACCTGGGTAGACAAACAGATCATTTTTTTCATCTATTTATAAGACCTCCTTGCCTTCAAATTCTCCAGGATTTTGCCAAATTCACTCAGTCTTAGCTTGCCTACAGATTAAAAAAAAAAATTATGCAAATATCAATCTACTGGAGATAGTCTGTTTTCTGTTACAACATGTACTCCTAACAGAACTAAACTGCTCTAAGATTGCACAGGGAACTGAGCAGAGTCTTGATTTCTCTTTGTCAAATAAGTACTGACTGTCACCCAGAATCCTAACTGGCTGGAACGGCATGAAACGCTAACAGGATGATTTTAATCATTTTGTCCAAGAGAGATTGGTACTACATTTCAAGCAGAAAAAAAGTACTTTGTACAGCTCTTGATCAGTTTCATTTTTTACTATGGAATCATAAAGGTAAAAGTAAAGGTGTGAATGAGTAAAAGTTTTCTTGGTGTTTTTCTAGGCAAACTGAAATAAAATGTGCAAGTCTTGACCAGATGAAATATTAAATCAGCAATGAGCCTATCCAGGAAAACTTCTTTTAAAATGAACCAATGCTCTGAATACCTTAATAGAATTCAAATGCCTTACTTAAACACAACATTCAGAGTGCTTCAAGGCGAGCAAAGACATTACTGTCATTAAGTCTTCTAGTACAAAGTAGTGGTGCAGTGAGAGAGACTTAAATAGGTTTTCTATTGTTTACCTGAAATTGCATAAAAATTGACAGCTGTGGAAAGTGTTGGTGCAGGAGGAAGGTACAACATCTATTTAAAAAAAAAACAGTAGTAAGAATGTATACAAGCAACTCTTCATTACGATTTCAAGAAGCAGGTTTTAAGAAAATAAGAGAGCATACACACTCTAGTCGTGTAACCAGGTAGCACAGTAGCGCCAAGGAAAACATTTTCCACTCGGCTGTAGTCAGAAACCATCATCTGGCTGCTTCAGCCCAGTGAGAAGACTCTACATGAGTGGTTCCCACTTGAGTTAATGCAAGTTGACAAGGCACAGCTGATATTTATAGTTGCTCAAATATAAGTCTGCTGACCTCTCACTCAAGTGAGAAGAGTCCACACAATCCTTTCCACTTTGGCAAATCAGGATGTGTATGTACACTTGTGTCTGTGCACGCTCGTAGAGGGGCTAGGACAGAGTGAGAAGGACAGCAGCATTGCTGGTTGCCACAGATCTCCCTGCAGCACTGATTTGACTGCTATGCTTTTTTGGATGATCAACAGTTCAGAAGTCAAAAGGAGACGCTCTTTTCAACACTCCATATCTCAGCCTCAAGAATACAACAATTTAACAGCATACTTCTACATAACAATTGTAAAAGAAACCCGCAAGCAAACAGAAAAAAACCACCCCACTGATCTCTCCAGCAAATGGAGCTGGAACCACAACCTAATTGCTGGGTTAAGAAGCACTTGTTGATAAATAACATTTCAGGTGCCAGTTTGAGACCATGAAATAATCCCTTCCACAGAGACAGTGGATATTGTAATCCCTTGGAGCAGTAATACAAACAGGAATAGATTCTCCCTGCCTTCTACTTACATTGCTGGATACAAACTGATGGGAGACTGAGCAAGTACAGGCTTCCAGTGTGCTCAAAGTAAGTTTAAGCTACTACGCGAGTTGGAAGATAGGAGATTCACACCCACACCAAAGATGAGAGACAGGCAAAGATATGTTGTAATCATAAAATGCACAATATTAACATGGATTTGGGTGGCGTATGGTGTGTTAGCATGCAAACGTATGCCTGAGTGTGTGGAAAAAAAAGCATTGCATGCCTCCCCAAACCGCACAAGCCTATTCAATTCTCTAAGCTCAGTTTACCAGAATTTTTCAAAATATATCAGATAGAAGTAGATATGACAAAACAACTACACCTCCAGATTTCAGAACTTCTCATGCTCTAAATCCACTACGATTAACAAAGCTCTATTGAGGGAGGGAAATCAGAAAATTTGCCTTCTGCTTTCTTCATAATGGTGATGCAATCACTTCTGTGAATTCACGTTATTGATAAACAGTGTGTTCATCCATTAGGAAAAAAAGAACATAATCAATTAATTAATGAGATGACAATTGAAAACTCTTGAATACAGAAAAAATTAGACTACAAGAGTTATCTGCAGTACTACTCAGAGAATTATTTCTCAAATTCATATTTTAACATTTAATCAACCTACAAAAGACTTCAGTTGTTAAGATTTCCTACCTAGACTACTGAAAACTAACTTCTGAGCGCTGTGCACTGCTCTACACCCTGACGTATGGAAAACAGAGATCAGCTCACAAGTAACAAAGTACTAGTTCTTCTTTTGACTATCTCCTGACAACTTAAAAGAGATTCTTTAAAGTCTTGTTTTGGTGGGTTTTCAACTTTTTTGTGCCTTAACTCCATCAGGTGTGTTATGAGCAACTTTATATTGGTCACATTTTTATTCCTCACTGAGTAGAAATAAATTTGCCTTCTAACGCACTTCTTTGTTTATCACCTTCAGTGAATTTGTGTGCACACTTCAAAATGTCATTTAACAGCCTCATGCGGTCTTTTCAAAAATCACAGGGTCATTAGTTCTTGTGCTTTCTCATCTTCAGTAAATACTGCATAAATTCTTAGTTACAAGTTTTTAGGGTGCAGCAAATAGGGTGCTATGATTCTAAAACCTACTCCGTTAAAAGCATGTAAACCAATATCACTATCTTGAAAGACCTGTGTAAATTAATCTGATACAATGTATTTGTTCTGCATAGAGACAATCCTTCTTTCCAAGAAATTATATTTTTACATCTGTGTTAAAAGTAACACACAGATTATACAAAAGAATGCAAACAGCACTGCTTTCTATTTAGAAATAGTAAAACAGAAGTGACATTGGCACAGCTTTAATCTGTTACAAAAATCTTAGTAGCCTGCTACTTGCAAATAAGCTCCATTTTAAGGCCTCACACAGTTACTGTAAACACTCCTATTAACATTGCTCATTCATAATTTTTTTCTTAACGTCCTAAGTCCTAGAGTGACTAACATCTTCAAAAGGGTATTTCTTCTCCTTGTTGAAAAATGGTTGTGTGGGATGACTTTGTTTAATACAAACCATAAAAATGGGCATAAAAGACCCGAGTAGAAGATACGTTTTTTTTCCATCTGAATATCTAGACAGAGTAATGCTTCTAATTTAACTGAAATAAATTCAGGACACCTTTATCAGGCACCTCTGTATCTTGTTCAAACCATTTTGGATCTGGCAGTAAAAAACCTCATTTGAGTGGCAGGACTGAATTACCTCAAGCTGAGAAGCCACACAAACATGAGGCTCTAAATACCAGCTAATGCCCTAAACACAAAGGTCAAAGTCAGATAACACTTATTTACACTGAGTCCAACCCCTGCTAGCAAGTGCTTGTTAGACTAACCCTTTTTTAGACTTGAATCTAAATGTAGTAACTCCCTCACACCATTGATGCCTGAAGGAGTAGTTTGGTGATGTACAAACAAACTCCTCTTTTTATGTCTTTGATTAATTCTAGAAGAAGCTACCAAAGCAGAGAATATCTGTTTGGAATTTGGTAAGTTACAGTAATGATTCAGGAACTCCTCAAAAATCAAAGAGGAAACAGCTGAATGAGCTAAATGGCATATCAAGGCAACCCTACAAACTGTGGAGCAAAGTAGAAAAGGATAGAGGCCAAGTCTTCATCTTGCCAGATCTCTGAAAAACACAGCTTTCTCCTTCAGGAAAGTTGCTGGAACAGCGAACTGAAGTGCTTCATTCATAACTCATTTCCCTAAGCTCAGCCAAGTCAAATTATTTGTACACTGGAGGGCTATGCTGTCCTTCAGTGGGGCCTTGACAAGCTGAAGGCATAGGCTGACAGCACCATCATGAATTTCAAGGCAAATGGAAAGTCTTGCACACAGCAGAAAATAGCCCCACGCAACAATTCAAGCCAGGGACTAACAGGCTAAGTAGCACTCTTCGAGAAAGGAAAATGGGAGTCTGGTAAACAAAAAGTTGTACATGAGTCAGCAGTGTGCCTATCCAGCAACAAGTGCTAACTGCAGACCAGTGTGCACTAGTAAAAGCATAGCCAGTGGTTTGATGTGACTATTCCCTTCTGCTCATCACTGTTAAAGCTGAATTTCAAGTTGTCTGCTCATTTTTGAAACTTCAGGTCAAACGAAATACTGATAAACAGGAGAGAATCCAAGTGGAGCCATCGAGATGGTGAGAGAGCATGCATGAGGAATGTCTGAGGAAGCTGGGCTCCTTCAGTCTCTGGAAAAGAAGTCTACCAGCATCTCTAATGCTAGTCTTCCAGTCCCTAAAGGTGGAAAATACCGATGGAGTAAGACTGTGCTCACAGGTGCCCCATGAAAGAAGAAAAGGGTCACAGACAAGTTGCAGCAAGACAAATTCTGATTAGAATTAAGAGGAAAAAGGGAAAGCTCAGTGATCAAAAAATTGAACGGGTTACCCAGAAAGCCTGGGAAATGTCCATCCTTGAAAATGTTCAACACTGACCAGGACAAGGTCCTAAGCAATCTGACATATCTTCAAGATTGGTCCTACTTTGAGCAGGCCGTTGGACCAGAAGACCCCCAGAAGCCCTTTTCAATAAACCTTAATTTATGATATTTCAATAGCAAGTAGCCAGAAGAGGTAAAGCAAAGCCAGAAAGGCAAAATTAGCCTCAGAACACCATGTCCTCTGCCACAGCAGCCTCCAACGCAGGACTAATTCTAGCTAACTGAGCAGCAATTCTAGCATTGATACAACAAGCTAAAGAAAAATAGGGTCTTCATCCCAATTTTGGATGAAGCTGTGCAGTTAAAGACTGCAAGGTTTCTAGTCTAAGGCTTGTATCAAAAGAAATTGCTTTGGGAAAGCTGAAGATAACTTTGACTACAATTTACTTAAGGCAGCAATAAAAACATATACAAAAAGCTTGAGAAATTGTTAATTTTCCCAAAACAACAGCGTGATATCGTCCTATCAGATGATGATATTAATATTTGAAATCTTGTTTTTTGTTTTGCCTCTTAAAAATAAATTTCCATCATGTTTTGTTCTGTGTTACCATAAAGAGCATTAATACAAGTTGCTATGGATAGTTGGACAATTGGTATCATCTGCCACTTTCTTTGTTCTAACAGCAGATTGTTTTGCTGCAATTTTTTTAACTAGATGAATTTCTACTTGACTAGTCAAAACCTTTTTTTTAAAACACCATTTATTCAAGCAAGTGATGTCTGTTTCTTTTCAGTTTTTATTCACTTCTCATGTTCACCCAGCAACTTCAAACAAGTGAAGGTCCTAGGGTAACTCCTTGCAAATCAGAGTTTGCAAAAGCTCAGAGAAAGTAATTTTGCTTGTAATCATTTAAAAGAAAACTGAAATACTATAGTCATTTAAGGTATTTATAACTTAATGCAATTTCAGCTTTCCCTAGAAAACACCAGATTGTCTAGGCTGTATTCCTGGAAAGAAGGCATCTGCTAATCTTGGTAAACAGAGGGGAAAAGTGGGATCCAACTTAGATTAAACATCCTTCATATCCACTCATTGCTTTTCTCAAGACTATTCCTTGACTGGGAACAGCCCTAGAAGTTGCAAACATACGCTATAGCCTTGCTCCCCATCACTTCACTCCCCAGCTGCAGAGTATATGGTTCGTTGCTCATTGGTGTTACTACCGGTCAGGAGACATAAAGAAGCCTGCAGCTACCAGAGAAAAACATTTAGATATAATTTATGTGTTTCAACATCAGGATCTTGTCTTTCAGGCAAGAACTGTATTCTATTGACCTAGGAGGTGGAAAAATAGGATTGGGAAGATTTAGTTTGGGGTAGAAAAATGCCTGGGAACAGAGAGAGAGTAAAAGTTAGAAAAGGTAAAGAGATCTGAAATAGTCCTAGCAGACAAGAATGGCACCAACTGAATCGTGCTAAAATACCTATCAACTCAATCGTGATTGTGAGCCCTTATGCTTTAAGGACAGCTCTCATTTGAATGACTTCCTTTAGGTAAACAAATAAAAAATTATTTTGATTTACTACCAGATGATTAAAATAGTCAGGGAAAGAGATTATTGTTGTGTGTGCAAGAATGTACCGTCACGTTGAGTTTCCACCTCTTCTGAGAACTCAACAGTCCTAGCATCACTTCTGCCCTGAGACATCCCAATTATTTTTACCTAATCCCTCTCCTTCACACTCTACTGACAATCATTCCCCATACGTGCCTACTGCATTTTTTTATCCCAGGGCTAAGCTTACTTACAGAACCAATTAAAAATAAGTGTAATCATAATCATTTCTGTTAAAGAGTGACAGAAGTGTCTCCCTATAGAGCTTCTATATATTTCGCTGAGAATCCTGCAATCTGTTTTAGCCTTATCTCTCAGTTCCACTGGGAGTGTCTAAGCCAACACTCCTGGTTCCTTATCAATACTTCTGTCTCACCGACTACTGGCATCCCTCTTCAAAGAGTATAACTTCAGATGTGAAAATAACAAGGAGTTAGGGGATTGAGGGATAAAGGAACTGTAGAAGGAAAAAAACCCACAAACAACCGCAAAAAGGAGTCAAATCGAATCGAAACACATAACGGTTTGGGTTGGAAGGGACCCTCTCTGACATGGGCAGGGATACCTTCCAATAGATCACATTGCTCAAAGCCTCATCCAACCCGGTCATGAACACCTCCAGGGATGGGGCATCCACAATTTCTCTCGGTAACCTGTGCCAGTGTCTCACCACCCTCACAGGAAAAAATTTCTTCCTAATACCTCAACAAAATCTCCCCTTTCAGCTTAAAACCATTACCCCTCATCCTATTACTACACTGCCTGATACAGAGCCCCTCCACAGCTTCCCTGTATGTGCCCCCCTAAGTACTGGAGGGCTGCTATAAGGTCTCCCCAGAGCCTCCTCTAGGCTGAAAGACCCCAGCTTTCTCAGCCTGTCCTCATATGGGAGGTGCTCCAGCCCTCTGATCATCTTCGTGGCCCTCCAGACTCGCTCAAACAGATCCATGCCCTTACAGCTATTAATGAAAGGCTATATTACAACTTTAGTTTAATCATGAGGAATGCACTTAGCCCAAATGAGAATCTTAAAGTACAAGGCTAGACATGCTGCTGCAGCAGATGTACAACAGCAAATGTCCTCTGCGAAACTACTTCTGTGATAGACTTTGGATAACTTATAAAAGAATATCATAGGACAGCTTGGATTTCCAGCAAACATTCAAATTTTTTTTTACTGAGAACTGAGTATCATTTTCACTGTGGAGAACATCATATATGTTGCCTCATAATTGTATGCGCTGTTATTCAGCATAGTTTATACAAAGCTTTTTCAGATCTCAAATGTTGGCATTCAAATAGAAAGGAAATGGTCCAAAACCACTGCAGTATCAATATGGAAAAGGTATTTTTAAGGAAACTTGCATTTGAAGTTTTTTTAGTATAATACAATGAAAAACAGGACATGCTCTCCCTATGCTTTATATAGCTCTATCAACATGATCTCTTCCTTTTATTTGTTTTGCAATAAACATGAATGAGATGTCAGTCACAAATATCCATGACATTAACATACTCTCCTGAGTGTAACACACTTATATTGATTTGACTGGTAAATGATCCATGGAAGATAATTTAGGAGCTTCAAGAGAAGAAGTATCTCGTGCTAGATGAGAGGTACACAACCCCTTGCATCAGCAGGCAAGTGCAAAGCCGCTGTAGTACAAGGACCTTTAGGACTGACACTTGAAAATTACCTCAGCAGAGGAACAGCAGCATGTAGCAGCTGTGATAGCTTCTGTACAATTCTTCCCCCATCCCTCATAGTGTTCAGCAAGCACAATAAGACCAGAGAGAGAGAGAGAGAGAGAGAATAATTGGCACTTCCTTGTATATCAGGAATAACCAGCTTTGTCTCACCCACCTCATGCAGGTAGTGGGAGTTATTTCTGTATAGACTCTGAATTGGCTAAAATCCAGCCCTTCATTGCTAATACAGTAGATTCAAGTCCCACAGTTACGTACAGGATCCTAATTCATTGCTAGACCCAAGGTCAGCAGCAGCAAACACGGAGATTCTTCTGGCTCCAGAGTAGAAGATAAGTTTCTCCATTTCCTAATGTTTTCAGTTAACAGTAGTGATTAATCACTGGCAAAGTTAATCTCTTCTCACACACATAAGAAAACAGCTTACTTCTGCAACCAGTTATTCTTAGTTTAGGGGGGAAAGTTTTTTATTGTGCATTCTAAGTTTCTCTCTTTTCTCATGACCCTGTCTCTTGTCAGGAGCCTGTACTCCGAGTTGTTCAAGGTAACAAAAAAATCCATGTCAACCTATTGCATGACACTGTTTATGAACAGTCAACAGCTTATGAACAGTCAACAAGATTAGACACATCCAAACCGATCAATCTACTGCTACTACTCAAAGCATATGCCAAAATCTTTTCCGGTAAAACAAAAGGGGGAATGCAAAGAGAAATCACACAAAAACTGAAGCTTGAAGTCTAACTGACGAACAGAGAATGAGAAGGGTAGACTACTGTCACTCACCACTCTATTCCCTTATCTTTAAGAAAGATGCTTTGAGGACAGAACGAGCAAATTAAGGAACCCAATAGACTCAAAAGACTGACTCTTACTGACAGAGCTCCCACCTTGACACCTCTGTACATACTGGAGGTGCACAAGGAATGAGCTGGGAGGCCCTAAACAGGCTGCGCAAGAACCAGATAGCAACATCACGGGAGACACACAATACTAACACTGTCTCTGCCTTTAGTTAGATCATGAACACCTGGGAAGCAGCATCTATATTTCTACTCTCCAGTCCATTACCTTATGGTACTTCAAGCATCTCGTGTCCAGCAATATCCCTCTCACAAGCACAACAGTTTTAATAAAGCTACTGTGAGTCTGTCCTGAAAAGGACAAACCAGAAGCAGTTTGTCAAGTCACTGAGATCTCCGAGTTCAGTCTAAACACTCATACACATCCGTGGGGAGAAACACACTTTTTTTTATCTCATATTAAGATAGTAGCTGCTTTTTTGAGCCCACATTTAGAAATCTTGGCACTTACTGAAAAATACAAAAATACAGCAAGCAGAAAAAGCCTAAAAGCAAAGTTGTTTTAACAATCCACGTGTACTTTCTCAAATGCAGCTGAGGGTAGAGCTAATCCCAATGACTGAAACTAAACTACCATCTTGCTACTGACAAGAGCAAGAGAATCTGACCTTCTGCTCCTGTCCACCCTCTCAGTAAATCTGGTTTTGATAGTCATCTGATCCCACTGTGAACAAACTGAAACTATAAAAGAGCAGAAATGTACACAGGTGATTCTTCCTCCCAGCAATCAGTGGGTTAAATCAGCTTACCCTGAAATCAGGGATAAGAAGGCAGGGGAGAGGTTCGTGCAAGGAAGGCACAAGAAGTCTTTCTTTCTGCAGCAGCAAGCCTGTAGCTGGGCTGGCCACACTGTGTGCCCTTGATAATAACAATGCTGCCTTCTCAGTGTCTTTTATAACAAAGGGCATATCTTAGCACCTACTAAGGCCACAGTCACACTTCTTCTCTTGTTCACTTGCTGGTTTTCCATTCTTTCTGCCCTACTTTTCATTTTTGTTTGAATACTCACACGCATGCATAGCCTTTCAATATATGGCTTGTAATCAAAAATTAAAATTCCTTTTCAAAGAACAATAATCTGACTTTACTAGGCATCCAGCTAACTTCCTACCATGGTTAGGTATCACTGTGAAGAAGGACATTTAATTCCACTTGCATTTAGCCTGACTAAAATATGATAAAACACATAAGTTTAACCAGACTCATGACTGCATATACATCAAATGGGTAGTGGGCAGTAGCCACCGACCCTACCAACAGTAACAGGGATTTCTTTTCCTAGTAGCATTTCTGAAAGTCTTGTCTTGTGGCCTAATTTTCAAGTTAAAGTTTTCAACAGCAGTTTCATGAAGAAACTTCTAAAAGCAGTTTCATGAAGAATTCTTTTGATATTACATATACACGCCTGATCCTCCTCTTCCTTACAGCGGTTATTTGCTACAGTAATTTCACTATCTTCAGAGGACTTGGTTCTAACCATATTAATTTAAGTAAGTTCAAAAGTAGGCCATGGAAACAAAATGAAGTATAGGCAAAGAGCAAAAAGTCTTCAATAATTTCATTTAATTTGACATACAAAATAAATATGGATTTTATTCAGGGGTGTATTGTCATCTTCAAAAGACTGCTAATCCTAGAAGTCATTTAATTGAGTCTTTGCTTGGCGATTTTTAAGCAATAATTTATTTCAATTAAATGACAGCATCTTTTAATCTCAAGGAAGTGCCTTGGCAGACAAGCAATTCTGTTTTGGAGCTTTTATACATTTATTCATCTGCCTATATTTCCTAAGACTTTGGAGTCCAGTTGAAGTTTCATCCTGAATTAATGATTTGGGGAAAGCAATCTGTTTCATTACAACCCATAAGGAATGGAACAAGGTGAATGTTAGGGGGAACAATGTTAATGTGATAGCTTCAGGCCTGAAAAAAATCATATGCAAACCCACTGTAATCATTGGCCAGTGCACTTTCATGTGTCAGAGTTAAAATCAGCCCACAGGAGCTACGATTTTTATGTCAATAAAACCATAGATTTCCCTGAAAATTGTGCACAAATCATACAAAGCTGTCTAACAGCAAGCAAAGTTGTTAAACACTGTGGACAAAGTGAAGATCTCTGCACCAATGAGACAATGTTTAATGTCATGTACTTGTAAAACCAGTCAAAAAAATTAAACCCAGTAGTAGGCACCAGACCTTGGCACCCACAGTGATCTTGCCATTCCTAACAGGGCATGAGAACACACAAATCACAGAATCATACAATGGTTTTGGTTGGAAGGGAACCTTGAAAATCATCTAGTTCCAACTCACCTGCCATGGGCAGGGACACTTTCCAACAGATCACATTGCTCAAAGTCTCATCCAACCTGGTCTTGAACACCTCCAGGGATGGGGCATCCACAATTTCTCTGGACAACCTGTTCCAGTACTTCACTGCCCTCACAGTAAAAAATTTTTTCCTAATACTTCACCAAAATCTCCCCTCTTTCAGCTTAAAACACTTACCTCTCGTCCTATCACTGCACTGCACTGCACTCCCTGATAAGAGCCCCTCCTCAGCTTTCCTGTAGCCCCCTTGAAGCACTGGAAGGCTGCTAATGAGGTCTCCCCAGAGCTATCTCTTCTCCAGGCTGAACAAGCCCAGCTTTCTCAGCCTGTCCTCCTATGGGAGGAGCTCCAGCTCTCTGATCATCTTTGTGGCCCTCCTCTGGACTTTCTCAAACAGAGCCATGTCCTTCCTGGGCTGAGGATTCCAGAACTGAACTCAGGACTCCAGGTGAGGTCTCATGAGAGTGGTGTGAAGGAGCAGAATCATGTCCCTCGCCCTGCTGGTTACATTTCTTATGCAGCCCAGGATACGGTTGGCTTTCTGGGCAGCAAGCACATGTTGCTGAATCATGTGGTGCTTCTCATCCACCAGCACCTCCAAGTCCTTCTCTTCAGGGCTACTCTAAATCCAAAGCTCCATTCACTTCCACCAGGCTGCTGTGAATGACTGCGCCCTGCTGTAATACTCCATTTTTAAAATCTTTTTGCCTGCATATCACTGGAAAAACAACAACAATGCCTGAAGCTTTCTGATAATACATTTCTTTCCCCATTGTATTTTTCAATTTGGAAAGAGCCCTAATAGCTCCTTTTTCTATAAACTGGTGTTTTCATTTGACAGAGGACAAGCCCTTAGACACCAGGGCGCTTTTTTTTTTTTGTTCTGATGGAAATTGTTCAGCTGGAGTGCATCAAGAAGTGTTGAAATCTCCTTACAAAATTTATCACATTTGCTTTCTTCAGCCAGCAATGAAAAAAAGTTATAAGTTAAAAAAAAATAAGCCACCCCTTAGAAAGAAGCTTCTCATTATTATGCCACATCGCTCTATTTACATGAATTCCATACAAAACCCAAATTCCTGGCCTTATTAAAATATCCTTTTCATATGTTACACCTACAGGTTATTGATCCAAACTAAGTTGGTTCTGTGTTACCTCACCATCTCCCAAAAACATAGTTAGGAAGTACAAAAAAATTTGAAATGTGCAACAGTCACATCCATGAAATTGTTTAGTGTGCTGTAAGATAAAAGCATTTAACAAGACTCCATCTCTTGCATTCAGTCTACATATACATGTCCATACTACTTAGCTTAACAGTCCAGGTTCTATTCTGATCCACACATCTGTCTCAAAAAAAAAAAGGAATTAAGCCAATCTACCATGAATTCTTCTCCTCCCAAGGTATGTGGGAAGCTGAGCACTTTACAACACTGAAATCCTAAAAAGCACCAGGTTAATTACACAAAGAAATCAGAGAACAAGAATTAGGAACTTAAATTGCTTGATACCTTGACACAAGGATTTACAAGTAAGTTATTTTAATCATGAAAAGAACCTGGTAGCATATCACTAAGAAACCCTGCTAATTCTAAACAAGCACTGGAAGTTCATCTAGGGAAAATGCAGTATTTTTAAACTCAGTATCCAGCCAGTAGACAGTCCTATGATATTTTACCTCAGAGGAGAGGTCATGTGCTGTAACAAAAAGCAAGAAAAAAAACAGAACAACAAACAAAAATCTCCAAAGAGCCATCACCTTGAGAAACTGCTATGGAGTCTGAAACTTAGACAGGTCTACAGCTTTTTGCTAGCAGCAAGAAGCTAAAGTAAAAAGATGCAAAACATCCTGCAAGCAGGATCAAATAAAAGTTAGAACAGATATTAGGATTCTCACTTTATGCATGCACAAATGTATTCATTGTGCTGGACAATGTATTCCAGTGCTGGACAATGAAAATGAACATTCTTATGACTGTAACAAACATAGTAAAATAACTGTGGTTATTTAGACTGTGTATTTGTAAAACGCAAGAGCTTTAATCTCCAGAGTCACAGTCCTTTCTAGGTTCAGCTTGTAACATAGGTCAGAAATTTATTCTGTGCAACCCCAAACATTATCCTGATTCTCTTGTGCTCACAACCCTTAGCAGCCCTGGCAGCTGGACTATCTGGAAAACACACACTCATTGAGTAATGAGAGCATTTAAAGGGTGTTTACCAGCATTGTCATCTGAATGTCACTGAAATAAATTAGGCGAAAGTTTAAAATTATTTTCTCAGCAAACCATGAGATACATCTTATGATTACCTTCAGCTGCTTTAGATTTTGAAGGCTAACGTATTTAAAAGAGGGAAAAAAAACAACAGCTGATAGAGGCTGTGTCCTTACTGTTTCCTTTGTCTGGGGCCATGCTTTATTTTGGAGAGAAATAGCGCTAAATTGTAAATTAAAACACTTAGAATAAAAATTATATAGTAGTGCATGCATTTGATCTATACCTTTCTGTGTATTCTAGCACTGTATCATAAGAATATTAATATTTGACAATAGGTAGACCTCTTCTTCTTTACAGTCTAAAGTTGGCCATATTTCAATTTGTTTGATTACCTAGCAGTTACATGATTTCAATGGCTATCATATACAATACTTTCTGAATATGTAAATACACATAAACAAATTCAAACTCTACAAATGATAAGGTTACATTTACTCATGTACTTTGACATTTAGAAATTTCTTATGCATTTTGACTACTTTTCCCTCTGTCCAACACTTAAACTTCTCCAGAGATTTCACTATGGTGATTTCCATGTATTCAAGATGACATTTAACAAATCCCAGTAACACAAAAAAAATCACCGTCTCTGTGAGTAGTTTCAAATTCACAATTTCAAACTTACTCAAACTATAGCAAAAACACCTCTAATTTTTCCTAACAACAAATTATGTTTGTTTTTACATTCCTTCAGCCTCATACTAAACACGGATGACATCTTAACGAATAATTTCTCTCACTTGTGTCACTATATAAGACACTTCTACTCCCATAGAGAATCAAGCAATCACTAACTTTCTCCTCTGCTATTGCATAGCACCCATGGGACATATCAGTGAAAAGGCTTGTTTGTCCATTAGCAGAATATTCAATTATTTCATCTATGTTTCAATCAGCCACTTAAATTGCGGCATTCTTTTTGTTTTCTTACATCTTTCCTCGCTGTTTAGTTTCCCTAAGCTAAAGAAAAGCTGCAAATCAAAATCATGGCATTGGTCCCTACAAACCCAATGGATAGCATGAATTCCAAAATACAGGTGCTGCCACTTACACAAAGTACCTAAGCAAAGCATTAATACAAAAGGGATTCACCAGAATTAGACCTGTAGGTATCTATCTTCAACCACTATTGAATCTTTTGTATCGCAGCCAAGTAAGGTCACACCAATAGTTTGGTCTACTCTTAGCCATCCTAAACACCTTTAATTATTCACTGAAAAATCATGCTTCATAACTGACAATAACACCGTGCTCTGTGCCATCTTCCTTTAAATCAATGTTTTTCAGCTTATTTTGCAGTTAGATCACAGCTGCTCATTGAACACATCTTAATATTGTAGGCTGGTACAAAAAAAAAAGTATCATATACTTCTCTATCTGGTTAGAAAAATCTCTACTTCTTAAGTAGGTCATGAGGTTTTACTTTTTCTTGACCATTAACTTATCTTTAGAATTAGAGCTTTAAACCTCTGCCTTTCTCCAATTACATTTGTAACTTTAAGTTAAAATAATGATACTATGCAATATTTTGCATTAAAACTGCATTATATAGGCTAGAGTGGCAACCATTAAAAAGCGTGTTCCATCACAGCATCATAAACACATTGGTACTGCAGTAGATTGAGACTTTGTCCCTCCAGAATGCAAAAGAATTGTGCAATAGCAGAAATAGAAATGCCTCATGGCACAGGACTGCATACCACATTGGCTGTTGCTAATAAAACAAGGAAGCAAAGAACTGCCCCTCCCAAAACTTCCACAATATACCTGTGCCTTTTTAATCATCTTTATTTGGCAAGTTTTTACCAACATGGCTCTTTGCAATCCAATCTACCCACGTGAAAAATTTCTTCAAAGAATACTTGGTCCTTTACTGCCATCAAAAAAAAATCTCATCTAGACAAATCCCAGTATTTGTCATTTAACCCTATAAATGTAATTCATTAAACCAGTTAGCTTATGTTCAATGATGTACAAAATCAGGATCCAGTATTACAACATGCTGAAGTTGATGGTCAGTATTTTACAAAATTAAATCTAAAGTTGTACTGATTAATGTGTCATATATATGTCATACATTCGTCATACATTCTACATTAATCTTTTGAGCAGGCCTAGATATCCATCCCTTAATGCCTTAAAATTAAGGACAGAAACAGCACAGTGTTTAAGACTGTGCAGGCCTCACTGACAGAGTAGAGTCCTTCCCAGAGCAGAAACACAGAATACTTTTATTGGAAAACTCCCAGGCTCAGCCCCACCATTATCTGTGTTAAGGGCTGTTTCAAAAACACATCCATCACAGTTGTATATTGTATTTTGTAAAATAGAGGAGAAGATAGCATTTTCCTTCTTCCAAATGTTTCCTTGTCCCTTTCTGTAAGGCTCCGTTGGTCTCCCTAACCAACTGTACCCTCTCCCACCCAGGAGATGCCTCAGCATTGCCGCATGGCTCTTGAACATATGGCTCCAGCACTTGGCTCTGGAGCTGCCAGGCACACACAATGAAGCAAAAGCACGTTAATGCTAAGAGACTGCTGAAGTCAAATTATTGGCTCAAATAGATTTAAGTGAGCAGAATTGATGATCTCCACTGTTTCTCTTAACAAAATTGCTCTGATGTTGTTTGAAGTACTGAATAGATGCATTGACCTCTGTGTGCCTGCTCAGCTGACCTAAAGGCAGCCACATAAATATATCCCTGAAAGAAGGCTTTACTCTACTTGCACACAAGTGATAACCCTTTTTCTCATAAAAGGAAAAGTACTTCGTTGCTGAAATTGATGTCTTTAGGAGGATCTCAACTACATTGTCATTATCTATATTTACTCAAGTTATTTCTATTTATAAATAGCAATGTGAAACTCCAGTCTTCTGAGAAAGGTGGAGGTAGACCACTGCAAAGGTTAGGAAAATGGTACAGGAAATAAACAACAAATCTCTTTTGTTTACAATTATCTATGTAGTTTGCTGTAATCACGACTCACCTCCTCGAGTTTGTAGTGATGCTTAGATCTACCCACACCCCAGTGCAGGGCAGTAACCAAAGAACAGAAGCTGAACAAGCGACACACTTCAGCTTTCAACACCCTCACAAGACTGTGTTGTAACAGAAACTATTTTTCACTGTAACAGCTTATTTATTCAAGTCGAAATTATACTATATAAAACTATGTAAGTTCATAGTAAGTACTTTACATAACACTGGAGATTGGAAGCTGGCAGAGATCTGGAGCTACCAGTGAGAGGCCAGACAGTGAACCTGGTGGCAAGGAAACTGGATGTCAAATATTAATCAAATGGAACAACACTACTTATATCCTCTATCTACATTTAAGCACAGCACCATTTAGCTGAAAAACATGTTCATGTTTGAGTCATGTTTGCTACTTCTGATGAGTTTACTTCCCCCCCTGCTATCCTGCTACCCCCAGCTCCCATTTCTCCACTACCATATATATTCATCCCTGCTCTTACTCCCGCAACAGAGTGATCATGAGCTTATTAGTAATGCATTCCAACTTTCATTATTTCACTTTAAAATGCCCAAAACTTTTCTCTTCACAAGTGTATCCATTTTATTTTTAGAGCACATTCCAGATTTCTTTTCAAAGTGTTGGGGCAGAAGTTTACTTTTGATTTTAACATGAGTTTTACACTCTAAAAGATTTGAGCATACACTTCCACATTCCTACCATGAAAAATAAGAATAGCCTGTGAATACAGGTACCAAAACAACAGATTAAGCACTATATCTAGTTAAAAGAAATAAATGAACTGAAGTTGAATCACAAGAGTTGCCTCAGAAAGAAGGGTAAAGACGTTGTCTCCCATTATTGTCATTTGTCACAAAAATAAAAATTTCATTTAATTAATTTTCACCTTGTATTTTCACCTTGTACTGTGTTATTATACAAGATAACACAATTAAACAGCTTTATTAGAGTTGAGGATGTAAATTTTTTTTGCATGTCTTCTCAATAAGATTAAGATCATCGCATTACTCATTTGGATTAAAACCAGCTTGATTTACAAAACTGAAAAAAATGGTCTTCCGTTTGTTCACAGAAAACAGTTCTTAGATTACACTACAACAAAAGGTCATAGCCACACCGATGAACTGGCATTAAGTAACAAAATAGAAAAGAGACAGAGTTCTTTTGTACATTAAAACTATAGCGGTCAGTTAACAACTGACAAATGTACAAAGGGACGAGATAATTAACACCTCTTAGTTCTCTTTTTGGTCTGTAAATTACAACCTTCTTCCTCATGCTGGAACACTACTAAGAGTCATTTTGTTCCTGCAGCAAGTCAGGGAACTGATGCAGCTTTCCTTACTGGTGTCGGAAACACTATAGAAAATGATCCACGTTCTTCAGTTAGTATGTAAGACCACATATCCGTAACGCAGAAGAAGGTGTTGCAATCTTAACAGTAACTGAAATGAGAAGTAAATCAAAGGGCTTCCACATAGTAGAAAAAGAGGAATTTACAGCTTGGCATTTTTTAAGTATTAAAAAAAATTTCAGAAGTTATTAGAGATATTTGTTATCTCTGCCTCTCCAAATTGACATATATAAGAGAACCTTGATGTTTAGTAGACTAGAGCTCTATATGTTATGAAAAAAAACCCTTAAAATTTCCAAAATATCAGAAACCAAAACAAACATTTTTAGAAATTTAAGGTTTGCATTTCTAAGTCAAACTCCTTTCCCAGTTCCTATGCTCAGCATTTGTAATCTGCAAGTTGCTGGTTCCACATGTAACACACCCAATATCACTCTTTCTGTCTCCATCTGCCTCTTGTTCTAGTTTTCGACTTCTACCACATTTCTGTTCCAAATAATGGGAATTGTAGTTTCTTGAAGTCATGCCAGTATGGAAAATATTCTTAGAGCAGAGCTACTGTTTGAGGTAGACACTGAGAACATCAAACACATTAGATATCAGATACTGGACACATATAAATATTAATTTTAGGACTAGATCTTACAACTAATTCATCCTATTGGCAAAGCAAAATTAAGCAAAGGACTCTGCTGGGCTTCTTGTACAACTATAAGACATCTGATATTTCCTTCTCTCCCTCCCCTTTACCTCATAAACAAATGCAAGGAAGCTAACATTGCACAAAAAAGATCGTAAGAGAGCAATTTGATTCTCTCATTGTTCTGAAGGAGGAAATGGGCCATGGGGGGCAGATCACCCAGGCAAGTAACTCCTTTGGGACAGTCAGGATTTTCCCCTACTTTGAAGGAAACACATGCCCTGCAGCAAAGGGCTGCCCTACATATGGACTAGCTTTTTAGCTTGCATAACAACAGTCCACCCTGTGCAGTCTTGCCTTTGTGCTGGGACTACACACACTGGCTCAGTAGCTCATGCTTTCTGCCACACAGTCACTGACTTGCACCCAGGCTAAGGATATAAACCTCCTCACGCTGGGCTTAGCGGTATGCAAACACACTTCTGACTACACCAGGCACCATAATGACATTTTTCTAGCCCAGATCTAACAACTGGACTATATAACATACCTGTACAGGTTACATATGTAGGTGAACAACAGTTTACTTAATCTGCAGAGAAATGCAATAGTACAGACATGAGATACTCTCTATATTAATGCACACCAAAAAAAGGTTTTCTTTCTAGGTGACTTCAGGGTTCTCCTTGTGCCTTGAGGCTCAAGAATACCCAGGGAGATCTGTATCACGCACAGGTTGTCGGCCATTAATTTCTTATTTCAGAAGTGATTTCTAAAGGTCTGAGAGCACAAAATTGTTTACAGGTCCATTTTGCAGAAGGGAATCATAGAAAGGTTTGTGCTGGAATGGACCTTACAGATCATCTAATTCCAATCCCTTGCCATGGGCAGGGACACCTTGCACTATATTAGATTGCTCAAAGCCTCATTCAGCCTGGCCTTGAACACCTCCAGGGCTGCAACATTTACAACTTCTCCGGGCAACCTGCTCCAGTGCCACACCACCCTCAGTAGCTTCTTCCAGTAATCATAATCATTTTTGCCTTCATCGGCACATATTCATCCACATTCCTCCAGCTTAAGGTTTCCCTAAGCATGAAGGAGTTACAAGATACAAGAGGGTGAAGGTGGGTAGGGGTTTTGCTTTCTCAGTTTTGAATTTTATTCTTTAATCTTTCAGTCAACACTGCTGAGGTTCCTGCCTGGGCTCCACCACATACACCAGCACAAGCCCTGCAATAGGCAAAACAGCAGAGCAGATGATTTTACTGATTTTCTACCACACCATGTAATATAAAGTATGTGCAAGTTTTCTTAACAAATTGAACTGCCTTATTTCCCCTATTTCAGGTCTAGATAATTCTATAAAACACTATAACTTTAATGAATGACATAATGAAACACTAAAATTTAATAGAGCTTGGACACACGTTTTTAAATGGGCAAACCAGAACTACACGATAAGTTTGGAGCTCATTGGTTGGAAACAGAGGGAAAAATATTTGAATTTAACAACTGATAACATTTAGGTGTGAAACCATCAGATGTAATTTTAAAAATTATCAAAATGTTTCCAGACATAGATGGTAACCTGAGAAGGACTTCCGTGTGCATCTCAAATCACAACATTCAAGAATGATTAATTTATAGTGCAACAGATGCAAAGACAGGCTTCTAAAATAATAATGGGAATGGAAAGCCTATCTTAGGGGAAGGCTAAATGAGCTTGACTTATTTATCCCATAGTCCTGTTTCTTTGCCAGCTACATTAAGACAGAATATAATGAGATTAAGAACTAAACTCCTGATAACTTTTATTTCCACATTCTGTTTAGAGCATCTTCAATATTTTGAATATTCTGCCTTTGAACAGAATATGTTTAGATCGCAGCTAATGATCTTCATTGCAACCCTGAAGATGGGAAATTACTTTCCTTTTTAAACAATCATTCTGAAATATCTTTCAGAGCACATAGATACATAAGCAGATCAGTACCTGACCCAGTATGTGAAAAGCATCACTATTTCACCTATGGTAACAACAGTATTTCTGAATCACATCAAGCTGAAACTTAAAGTAAAAGACATTCAGGGAGACTAATATGATTGACACGAGAAATGGGCATGAAATGGAAAATCTGGAGACCAAGAAGACAACATTGGAATGTAAATTTTTTATATTTACAGCACTAAAATACTATATAAATGCTTAAATTTAAGCCAAATCACTTTATTTTAAAGCATCACTTATTAGAGAACCATGCCCATTATCTGGAAAAGCAATTTGTCTACTTAATTGATTTGTACAATTCAAATACATGAAGATTTAAGCACAATTCTTTCTTCTCAAAGACAATAGTGCACAATAGGCTACAAACAAGAAAACGACTGAATACATTCAGCATTTCCGTCTGTGCAAAATGGCAGTATTATTAATTGAGAATTTTTAGTGGATGTTTTTCATATGGAGATCATATAAATTAATTACATAGGCACAATATTAGCATTTATTTCATTTTACACTTACTATAGCTGTCATATAAAAGTTTCCATGAGATGTGTTCTTATGGCCACTGAAGTCTCATTGAGGGAGGGGATATTTATCTTATCTTCTGGTAATAGTCGACTTCTAGAAAAACCTCATTTTAATACCAGTTATAATCACAAGATTGATTGGCTGAATAGACATGCTGTCATTATATAGCACACTTTCCTCCTGCAAAGTGAGCTAATACTTATGAATAATTTCAGAAGGATTTGTAAATGGATGGGGTCTTTCTCGAACCCTTTGTCCTGGGCAAAGATATATGCAAGTTCTCTATCACAAAGTAGGTTCATAGAAGTGTTTATGTCAATTCTTGCAGAGGCAAACTCATGTTCCATTTTAAATGTAGAATCAACTGGTATGTATCCGATATCGGGTCTTTACACATACAGCAATAAAAATACCTTAAAATGTTTCATAATCATATCAAAATTCAGCTGTAGTTAAAATCATAGAAACAATTTCACTCACTGGAAAATTAATTTAAAAAATCTCTGTAGTTGTCATAGTTTATAGTTTAATGAATTGGTTCTTTTCCTTTAATTTAAAATCAAGCACGATACACATAATAAAATAGAGATGGTTATACATTTTATTGCTACGTTTAGGTTAAGAAATAAATATGCAAGTAAAGAATTTCAAATTATTTTAGAGACCACTCAAGCAGGCAAGATTTATAAATATCAAAAGAAGTCAGCCCTGGTGAAAACTCCTGCAGCTTCACTGACATTCTTAATAAATGTGTATTTTTAGAAACACATTTATGCTACTTCTGTTAACACTTTGGGATACATACAGTTTAAATACATCAGTGTCCATATTCATCTTTTCCTAAGTTCTGCCCCATCAACAGTTTTCAGCAAGTTACTTCTTTTCAAGAATGACCCTGAACTGTTGGTTGTGACTCTTCCTTTCACTTTAAGACGAATATAACATTTTCCACTATTTCAATGTGATGGGATTATCCTGTTTTCCCCTCCTTCACAATGTTCATTGCTTCTGTTATTGTTTACAAATTCTGGTTTCATGCTGACTGTGACTGAAATCCAGAAGGGATCGACCTGTTCCCAAAACCAGCAAGGTTTGAATCCTGCCCTGAGGATCGATCCATCAATCCCTAACAGAGGTGCTAGCAAAGATAGAGACAGAATGAGTTACACATGGGGAGGGTTTCTCTTTGCTATAGCAAACCACCATGACGAGGAAAATCTTTGAATTCTAAAGAAACATCACATCTTACTCTTTGCTTTTTAACTTCTTGAATGAATTCCTAAACATCACAGTTGTTTTCAGCCTGGTTTTAGTCCGCTTCTCCCGGAATTCATCCTCTCCTCCTATCCATCACTTTCCTTTCATAATCCTTCACCTTTCTCAAGTCCCAAAGGCTTATTTTTTAATTGGATGTAAACTAACGACAAAGTAACAGGAAGATGCATATTAGAACTCTATAATTTATAAGGTGAGACAGCGCCATGAGCTCCGTCATCTGCCAAGTGGTTGGCACATGGGTGCTGTCTGGCCACACGCAAATGCCACATTGGCCACAGCTGCCTCTTCCCAAGGCACTCGGGAACACAAGGTAGCTGGCAGCACTACAAAGGCTGAACAAGGACAAAAATCACAGTGGACACAAACAAAGCTTGAAATTACATTTATCACAGTGCATGCGGAGATCAGGCAGAGGGACCCACATCTCCAGGACACATACTAACTTATTTCTAATTCAATTCTACACGTTTGATAAAAAAATGCAGTGTGGCTACTCCTTTTCTCCACAATTACATTATCAGTTACCGAATACCATGGTCTTTTTTATTTGGGAAAAAAAAGAAAAAAAACACAGTGAAATTTAAGATACAAGTACTTGCTGTACTTTTCCCATTATTTGCACTATGACTGCTTACTGGCATCAAAATCCTGAACAGCACTATCTGGTTCTATAAAACAGTAAAATAGTGAAAACACAGCTTTGCACTTCCAAGCAGACATACTTGCCAGAATGAAAGGTGAAAACAACTTTTCTCTTAATAGATTCTGTGAAATTTCTTAAAACAGAAATATAGACAGGAAAATAATTATGGTGGGAATCTGAGAAGTTTCTTTACTGCGAATCAGCACAAGGTAAGACTCCACAAAGCCAGTGGCGAATCTAAAAAACCTGGTGAACATTGTGATCCAGTGTGAAATACCTCCCAGTTGCATTACTAACCCTTCCTATTTTAACTTTACAGAGAGTAAACAAACATCCTTTACACTATCCCCAAAGTATCCTGGCCATTCTGCACCAGTCAAACCACAACACTGAGTAAACAAATGAGTTTTTCGCCACATCTTAATGCTTAATTCATCATTTTTTTTGGAAATAAAATGAAAGGCAGTAGTTTCTTAGCTTAGCTGTATTGTCAAAGCCTACTTCCAGCAAGTAGACTTTAAGGATGATGAAAACATTATTTTAAATTGTATCATACTCTGAGAGAGTAACAGTCTAAATAAGTGGCACGTCAATTTACTGTATTTGTCAAGAACGTTGGGCAGGAGGTCACAAAGTATTTCCTTCCCTTCTTCCTCCTAAACTTACAGTTTTAATTCCCAAAGTGCTTCAAAGTCTTCCAAAATCCAGATCTTCTTGAAAACATGCATACCAGCTGGGACTGAGCAACAAGGAATCAGAACAGTGTTGAATATCACAATGAAAATACACAGCATCACACAGACTGAGCTCTGTCTGATATTTACTGATCGCAGACACCAGGTGTTAGATTTCCTCCAAAACATAACAGCTCTGTTCTTTTCTTATAAACTCTATACAGGTGACCATATGAAGGCTGGAAGTGGGACCCTTCATATGTCCCAATTATTCTTTTTCATGCAGACATGAATCTCGCAGAGTTTTTGATGACATAAAGAAAGGAAAAGACAAAATGGAAATATGGTAACAGAACCTGCACTGAGAGAGATCAAAACCAAGCTAGAGACAGTCATCACAACTAAACGGCTTTCAACACTAAGACACCAACTGTGGACACACAGCAAGGAGATTTTCTCCTTTCCATAATTCTCTAAAACAGGATAGGTAATAATTTAAGCACCAGAAAAGAATACCTGGAGAACAACTAACCACCTATCTTCCTTTCAACCTATGAAAATTATTCTCATCTCTTCTGTTATCCCCACTTTTGCCCGAAGTCCTTAAGTATGTCGCAGTCTATGCTGCTTTCTGCATTTATGACTTGACATAAAATCATACCTCAATTCTGCATTTTTAGATTTTCTGTTGGATGAGCTAGGGAGGTGAGAGGTCATATATAGGCGAACATCTTGGAAACACCCAAATATCAGCTTTCGTGCTTAGAAAGTACCTGAGACATAGACAAGCAGATCCAACCCTCCAACAGAATAGTTCTGAGCAATGAATATGCCTTGGCTACGCCATCAATCAAGTCATGCTTTTCAATTTTTTTTTTAGTCGGCCAAATCTCAAAAATCTCTGCTTTGATTAGGCAGACCCTTTCCTGAAAGCAAATACAAAAACCTCTGTTGATAAGCTGTTGCAGCTGACAGGAAAGAAAGATTAAAGAAACAGGCAAGAATTGGTAACAGTTCTACAGAGCTTTCTGGAGCATAGAGATGGGCTGAAAAACATGAGTTTCAGTACTGCTAGACCAGCTTACTTGCCACACAACCAGGAACATACCCCACACTCAGGGGGAACGATTGCACTTGAGGAACTAACTCAGGATTCAAGATTTGAGACTGCAGGGAATATCCAAATGAGCGGAACCAAATGCTGCAGAAGACATGACCTGCTGCAGGAAGCTTCAACACACAGCAGGCAATACCTCAGTGACATTTCCCAAAAGGGCAGTGCAGGAGTTCCTCACAAGCAAAATGAGCAGCAGGCAGGAGCACTCACAGCCTTGTGAGAAGCCTGCTCTGGAGAGCACAGAAGGAATCCCTATCCCGAAGCGTGCTGCCAGAGGAAGGGTGTGCACAGGGGCCCTGGGATGCCACTCAAGCTGCCAGATACTGTGGATTTTGTTTACAGGATGATCATATGATGTGGTAGATACAAAGTGAGGAATTTGATGAAGCCATCCTTAAATAACTTGAGGAATTCTCTGGATCAGATCCTTATTCTCATAGGGTACTATAAATGCAACATGACAGGACACAAGTAGTCAGGAGGATTTTTTTGAAGGCATCAAAGAAACTTGTTGATATAGGTACAGGATGGGCCAACCAGACGATGCACATCTAGATCTGCTGTTCAAGGGAAGAACTGGGTAGGCAAGCAATAATTGATGTTAGCATTGGCTGTAATGTCCCTGTGACAGAGTTCAAGATCCTGAAAGGAGTGAAAAAGCAAAGTACAGATTCTAGACCCAGGAAAATAATGGAGAGAGTCCTTTTGAAACATGTTTCTGGAAGGATCAAGTGACCAGGAAGAGTCAGCATGGGTTTACCAAGAGCAGACCCTGCAGGAACAACCTGATAGCCTAACCTCAGGACCCAGAGTAGCAATGGATGGGCAAGCCTAACACCACAAATGGGGAAGAAACTAAGAGATTTGTGTGCAACAATTTTAATAGCATTATTAGTTTTGCTTTTTCTACAACTAATAACTAGCTTGTTAATATTTCAATTACATTAAGAATAAAGGCTTAGCTTTACTTACATATACGCTTATTTATATGCATCCTCTTCGCTCACTTTTCAAGATTTTTGGGATAACAGAAGGTCAAACTGTTTCAGCCCCAGTTAACAGTGGCCAGTGGGTCCATAGTATTTGAGTTGCAGGAATTGTGGATTCCTATGTCTACCTTCGTTTGCCTTAGCTTTGTAAGAAGCACAAGTGGAGCATTTCCTGGGAGTTTGCCTTCTACATATAAAAATTTACCAGTCCTGTACAAAATCTATTAGATACTGTACATGTTTCTCAGAGATGAAGATGACAAATATGTGGTGCGGATTTATGCACGTATAATACAATTTCATGTAAATGAAAACCAGCCTTTCACATATTCATGGAGTGTCCTTCTTGGCTCCCAGCTGAATGGGAATGCCTTCTGCCCAGGAACTGGGTCATCTGAGCTGCCATCAGCAAGGCGAACCCAAGGCAAAGGAACTGAATTTAAAAAGAAAAAGAACAAACTGAAAATCTGGTGGAATAAGGTATGGTTCACCACCCACCCCTCCTACAATCTAACTGCAAGAAGAAAAGGACAAAAGAGATGAGGACTGACAAGGAACTGAGGCACATGGTGATACGACTGAAATCAGGATGGGGTCCCAAGGTGGGAACCTCTGAGTCCAGCCCACGCTGGTCTGCCCCTGTGGGCAAACCATGCTTGGCTCCTCCTCCGTGGTCCCTCCCAGGCACTCCCAGACTTTCCCCAACTGCACCCTTGCCCTGAGAGCAGCACAATGTGCAGCCTGCCCTTCCAGCAGAAGGATCTTTTCCCTGGCTCAGAGTGCAGCAAACAGTAGCCAGCCCGCAAGCAGCTCTCCTCTGTCAGTAGAAGGCACACTATACAGTTTCTGTTGTTTAAAACACAAAACTGAAACCAAACGCTATTAACAGAATAATTCATCAGCATGAGAAAAGGGTCGGTATCTTTTGAGCATATATTGACAAAAAGAAGCCTCCAATGCAGGTGTTTCAGTGTCACCCAATTTTAGAATATGCATGGACTACACCCAAAACCAGAAAGGATGTAACGTGCAGATTAGCCTTTTATCCAGGTGTCACAAGCCTCTCAATAATTCCACCTGATGTAATAGGGGCTTACTTCTCATACATGGCTTCCTGAATAGCTGACAGTCCCATCAGAGTCCCAGAGCTGCTGTCATTGTGAGATTGCACAAGAGCAAGCACAGATGCAGTTCTCCAAAACACCCTTATCTCTTTGCTCTTTGAGCAAAACAATTTCTTATAAGAATATGCTGGTTTATACATTTCAAGAGTCTGAGCATTCCCTTCTCCTGCCTGTTACCCAGGGAAACTATATCATGGCATGGTCACCATGGAAACAGTGGACAAACTTAAGATGTTTTCATTGCTGTAGTTAAAAGCCATCTGCATTATTTTTTCATTTCTGTTTCTCACACCACCAGCGCAGATTCCCAAGCCAAACCGTAGCAGCTGTGGTGCTGCATAGCAGCCAGGAAGCATGTACCGCTCCCAAACCACGACCCCCACTGCGTCTCTGCACCTGCTGGTGGGGAACAGGGCAAACCACCTACGGGTAACAACAAAAACCTCGTAAGAGTCTATTTGGAAGACATTTTTCTGACCTCATTCCAATAGCGAAAAAGTATATAGTTTGCCTAAACACGCAAAAAAGAGTAGGAGAGCATTTGTGAAGGTTTATACAGAACATATTCCAACTCAGATTTTGATTTTTAACTCTGGTTTTCTGTTATTTAAAAAGAAATTTTTCCCTCAAATTGAGTTGCTTCTATTCCCACACATTAATTCAAAATGTAGCACCTTACTGCCTCCACACAATTTTAAGTTTTGCTTCTGAAATCTGCCACAAATGTATTTACTGTCCCAAAGATACCATCTTCCACAAATCAGGACAACTCTTACTCAAACACATCCTAACTTCAATCAAATAATTTTAATAGTAGATTAAAACAAAAAAAATGCCCACATAAAGAGGGAACTCCGGACTTCTGCCCTGATACTATTCATTTTTTACTAATACAGCATTTCAAGGCTGGGACCCAGTCTTGACAATTCAGATGAAATAACAATTTCAATTCAATTTTTTTCTGATTAGCAATCACAGTGAAAGGTCTTGTGTTTATTCAGGAACAATTGATCAGAAATTTATAAATAATTCTTCTACATGAGGTAGAAATTCAGTGACTGTTGAAGTTGTGCTATTTCTCTGTGGCTAACAAAGAAAAACATTTTTTCCTCTCTGCAGTAGGCTAAGATGACTGAATACAACCAAAAAAAAAAAGTCTATTAATTAAGCATCAAATTAAGTTTCTGCAGTGTTTTCCAGACAAGTACTTCATATTCTATTACACATAATTTATTTGCAGGGCATTGAGTTGCTGTTTTTGCAGGTTTTTGGTGTTTAGTTCCTTACCAGAACTTGAAGAAGTTTCTGCCTTCGTAATCTTTAAGTCGAATTTGTGACAGTTACATGAACACATCCTTTCCATGTATTAATAAGTTAGATTACTGTAAAAAGCCAATTTCTTCGCAATACCACTTCACTTAAGACAACAGGCATCCCAGAGGATGCTTCTTAATTTCAGTAATCACTTCTAATTCTGTTTTTATCTTTCAGTTGGCAGAAATGCACTACTTAATATTACATGCCTGTTACCTGTTTATGCTGTCTGTACCCTACAAGTCCTCTGATTCCCACCAAAACAACAGCACAAAATAATTTTCTTATTGGATTTGGATTTTGTTAAAATTGGGAATTTCCTACCAAATCAAGACCTGTCTATAAGTTAAAAAACAGTCACAGAGGGGGCAGATGGCATTTCGGATTTTCCTACTTGTTTACAGCCAATTCTACTCTGCATAAGTCTCCAACACAATCCTGCCCCAGGCTGTGATCAGATCATTTCTTAAGCAACACTTAATAAAATAAATAGACTTTCTTTTTCTCTCATATTAAGGTTATTTTTCCACATGCTACATTATTCTCTCTTTATTTTTTTCTTTACTTTGAATCCTTTCTAGCTTCTTTGCTGAATGGATAAAACAGAACTGAGTGTACCCTTGGAGTAAAGGTCTCTGTTCAATTAAGAATAGCTATAAACATTCCTACTGCTGCTTGATAATCTCTTACAATCAAGAATCACAGACGTTTGTTCAGCCATCAAGTGATCCCCAAATCCTTCTTCGAGTTGCTACATCCATCATTATTGTACCCAATTGTTATACCAAACATCCCACTGATATTGTGCACAGAATATGAATACAATTAGCTGCTGTAGCTCAGCACTATACTATTAAGAATATAGTTGATTTCAGAGCCTAACCAAAGCAGAACTGATTTTTTTAAATGTTTAACATTTATTAAACAGACTTTCAAATCAGTAAGACAGCCTGAAATCAGCTGACAGCCAGATCTATCTACCTTTAAGAAAAGTCAATACAAGCTATGGAAAAAATATAACAAAGATTTAAAAAAATAAATACAAACCAAAGGAAAAATTAAAGTACAAGTACAATGGAGCAGCATTTTCATTCAGACAAAGAATCTATCAGTGGGAGACGCAGGACACTGGATGTTTTGAGTTTTCTTACCATCCTCATAAGAATGCAGCATTCCAGAAAGGATAATAGTAGGAAAATAGCTGCAAGACCTGAGGGTTGTGGTCCGTGTGAGACCTAGTCTCTGTAGGCTTCTCAAAGAGCATGTTTTAAAAGCAGGCAGAAATCAGGAAGAAGAAAATTAGTCTCCATTAGATGTCGTAGTCTTTCCTGCAAGAAGACTTCCAAAACAAAAACTGTCCTTAGGATGATGAGCCCTCCTGCAATGTTATCTATCATACATTTTTGATTATTTGGGTTTTTCCAGGGTACTCCACAGTAGCTAGATGCAGCAACATTTATAATCTTTTTTGTGGACATAATTAATGATCATCTTCACTAACCCAACCTATAAATTTATTAAGTGAATGTTGCCTGTATGGGCCACAGTAGGTAGTCATGCCCAGTAAGTTCAAAGATCTCCTTCCATGCAATGTTATCAAAGGTAAAATCAAGAGACATTTTGTCACATTTGTAAGTGTCCATAGGGGAGAAAAGATTTCTTTTTAGAGACCAGTTTACCAGTTAATGAAATCTGTTGTCTGCATGTTGCACATAGAAATAAAAGGAAGGAGGAAAAAAAATTCAAGCAAAATTACTAAGTACCTATTCAAATAATTTAGGGATATGAGAGGTTCTCCAACATTGTCAGCAATTGATTTCATAAGAAATACAACATAGTTCAATGAGAATTTATGGGAATGGATAAATGATCACTGGGTGAAGCACCCCTCATGCCGTATAGCATCTGGGGAAATCCCTGACTGCTTTCTTAATTCTACTATCAAATCTACATGATCATATAAATGATTCATTTCAGCCCTTTAAGTTGCTTACACAGAAGCAGAAATGCACATCAGAATACGCTGCTTATTGTCCAACATCTGTGTCCAAATTTGTCCATTCTTTCATACTATGCTGAGATATATTCAATTCTTCTTAACCTGTTTGTTTGGCTCACTCCTCTGTGTGGGTAGGAAACAATACAGAGCTTTTCTGAGTTTGCTTTTGCACTGTATGGGGAGCTGTAGCAGACAACGCACAAGCTTAGAAGTCCCTCAGTGCATCAGAAGTGATATGAAGATGTGAAATTCAAGCATTTATGATGAGATTTAGTTTGTTATTTGAAATTCTACCTGTCATTTGAAGTATAAAAAATTCTCACTCTTCAATAAAAGTTCTGTACCACTGTAGACAGGAGGAACTATTTGTCTTACAAAAATACTTTGGGAAATCAAGGCAGCTAAATGCTTTCTCTCAAAATCTGGTTTACTCTAAGTCAAAGTTATAACTAGAAGGCCAGCTGTGGAGAAGCGGCGTATGGGAGGACTGATTCTACGTTTTGGAATTTTGGTGAGGGGTAGAGCACCAGCAAGCAGAGAAGGATGGAATGAGCACAGAGGTCAGGGAAAGGAAGAAGCAGATTGGTAGAAGGAAGGAATATCTCAGGAACTCTTTAAGAAAGGAGAAGTAAACCAGTCAAGTAAAATTCAGGGGCACTGCAAATGAGCAAGTCCAGCTAAGGTGATGTTTATGGTAAGTGAGATTACACTGCACTGGAAAGCCTTGCAGAAGGGTGCTTGAGAAGTGCTGTTGCCAACGAAATGGCTGGATAAATACTTTTTATTTAGCAGACCTCTACCTCATTTTGTAACTTAAGATGGTTTTAGATATAAAAGACATCCCTCAACACCAGAACTAATTCTGGGAAAGAAAAGGGTGAGGATCAGAAAGAATGTTTCAGTAATATTACATACAACATTAGGAACTAGTGAGAAATATGTAAATATTAATATTGCTTTGGCATTTAAGTACTTAGGATAAACATCTCTGTGAAAGAAAAAAAATCAAGTTATATGTGAGTGCTTTTTTTCACCCAAGATATACATATGTTTGTTGAGACCTTATTCTGATAGCAAAAATGAGTGCTTTTAGCCAGCCAACAGTTTTTTCTGTTTATCAGAGTGTATTTATTGTGGTACCTCAAACCAAGTTAAGTCCCAACCTACTGCCTCCCTTCCATTCTTGCCCAAGGAGTTCAAGTTTCTCTGTTTATCTACTGCTACACCCAAGAGCAGGATCTGTTGAAACAATTACAACAGTCAGGTGAATAACAAGAAAATACAAATGGCTTTTTAATAACAGTGTAGATACCTAAACCAGCACTCCTGGAGCTGCCCATGTCTACATAGACCTCCTGATTCTCAGGATGATCTCTACATTTGCCTAGTTTACAAGCATGCTTTCAGAAGTCTCCTAAAGATAGATAGCTCTATGCATCTTGAAATACAGTGCCATTACTTTCAGTGATAACACAGGCTTGTGACTTAAAAGGACAGTCAAGCCTTTAATCCTTTAAAATTGCAAGATGAAAGAGAGGATTGAAGCAATATTTTCAAAAAATGTCAAAGTAATTCACATATCTAGTTCTTTCCTGAAATTTTGAGAATGTAGGCTTTAAAGTTGCCTAACAACTTATTTTAAAGGACCCAAATCTCTAAATAACGATAAGTATGCTCCAATTATGTAAAAATGAAGTAAAAGAGCATGCTCAGAACTGATTCTTCAAAACATTTAGATTAAAGAAATCAGAAGACAGAGGAAGAGAAGTGGTCAGATTTTCCAAAAACCTCAATACAGAGCAGCATGTATATGTTTCTGCACTTGGATCTCACACATCTGACAGAAATCTAAATCGTTTAGAAGCAAAAGGGTTTGCTTTTTCAATTTGGAATATATATGTATTCTATATTTGAATCATTATAAAGCTACATTTAAATCCAGTCCATTGCTGCAGATCAAATGACAAAGGAGGCATCTTAAAAAAAGATGCCTTCTGTTTATAGTTGTCTGAAATCAAACTGAACTTAAGCTGAAGCTACAATGCAAACATTTACTCATGACTTTCAACAGAGATATCAAAGTTTGAAGGAAAATCCTTTTTTAGGATTCCTTCACATTCTTTTGTAACACAGTTTTCTATTGAGTTACTCAACGCAAGGCACTGGTAATCAGAACATGCATATAGCTTTCCCTTATGCCATCTGCAAGCTCCTATGGCCTAGCTCTCCTTTGAAACATTATATAGGAGTTTTATGCTTCACATCAACACTCCTGTTCTTGGCTGGTGTAGGAGACAGTCTAGCTGCAGGTACTTCTTTACTACACTAAATTTTATCCCCTGCACTGGACCGGTTACTAAGCAACTCCTTGCAGCAGTTAAGGTCTGAATTCTTGCCTTCCCTTTTGGAGGCTATTTGGCTTTATGTGGCAGCAAGTACACATCTTTCACTGAATCTTACTGTTTACATCACTGTAAACAAAAAATAAATGCTATACTAATTGTATGTAGTTTATCACCTTCTCTTGATTGGGACCAGATGTGATGATACTCATCTGCTTTGGGGTGCTAGCAGCACAGAGGCAATTGTAGACTTTCTACAAAGGACTCTACCTGAGGCTTCCTATCTGCCTACAATCCACATAAAAACAAAGCTGAGAAGAAAATAGTTATTTATCTTTACCCTAAATACTGCATTTCTTACTGCTATGTTTCAAGGGAAAGCTGTTCTTTCATAAACAAGAGGAAGAAGAAAAAATGCATACACAAGTCTTTTCTCCCACACATTTCTAACTAGTCTAAAAATCTAGATTAACTTATCAAGCTGGCATCCAGGCTACACCTCTTATGCCATAAAGCTTATGCCTATTCACTTTTGCAATCATTGGATCATACAAAAATTTACTATGTCTGCAGTTCAGCTACTTAGAAGGAAAACACATCTTAATGCTATCTGAAAGTCACATGTGCTGGATAGGCAGTTGCTTATTATCAAAGATAATTCAGTAAATCACCATTGCTATTTAAACAAATTGAAAAAAATCCCACATCTATCTCATCCAATTCCCATAATTCTTCAATTCTACTTTATGACAGAATACTAACTTTTAATAAATTTTATATTCAGTTGATTTTATAATCAATAGAAATGTTTAAATAGACAAATTTAAAACTTCAACATAGTGGAATACTACTCTAGAACATACTTAACCTAGTTTAGAATTGCAGGACTAAAAGACCTTGTAAAATTATCTTCTTAATCTCCAGTTAGTGCATGTTCTCATCTTGATATATTTTCTTGCACAAATATAAAGATCTTGCAGAGAAATAAAAGAAACCCTCTATCGCATATACACAAACAAGCATGAGGCAAGTCTATGTTAGTTTGTTTTGTCTTTTTATCTGTCGTTCTCCACAATGTAATTGAAAGCTGTTTGTTTGAGTTATTTTTAAATGTTTCACTTCATTGCTTCCACTTATTTCCATTAAGCAAAAATTTTCTTTACTCTGTTTAATCCAATTATTAAACAAATGTTAAATTAAAAGGTTAGTCAGGGGATTAGGGTGGCAGGAAAAAAGGTTGTTCAGCACTTTGTGTTTCCTGGTCTAAACTTCCATTTGTATCATGTTTCTATCTATAAATATCACTGATTACACGTCATGTTAAGTATAACTGAGGGAAGTTTTCTGCTGTTGAGAACAAAAATGTATGCATTTTTCCCGACTTTCATCACATTGCCTTCCAAAAACTATTCCCCTTTCTCAAGGGGAAGACGCACCTCCTGTGTTTGTAGGGTACCAAGCTGGCTGGTAGACTTTGTGCAGTGGTGCCAAACTCTTCTACCTGGACTGTACAGGCTGGATCACGCCTGTAATGTACATGTGCAACCCAGGAGTAAGATTTCATGCACAGTTTCAACCTCAGCTTGTATAAAGGAGCATAGTGCTACATCAGGGAGGGAGTGCAGGTTCTGCTTGCTAACCCATCAGACAGCAGGTCATGCTGAGACTACAGGACTGGAAGGACAGTAACATGTCTCTGAAATATAGACATTAGAAGCTGAGAAGTCACCACTGGAAATGAGAGTAAATCATGTATTCTTATGGATATTTTGGAGAAATATGCAACTCCATTCTACCCATAGTTTACTGCATAGGCTTAATTTAGCCTTACATAAATTACCATCTGCAAGATGCCCCTAAACACTTTTTTTTGTCTTTGCAGTTTTCCACAAATAGTTCATTCTGGGCAATACACTGACTAGCTATGAAAACATTTTTCCATCACATCCATTAGCTAGTATTGTTTCAGAATCAGCACTAGTTTGTTTTCCAAGTACCTCATTGCACCACAGCATGATTTAAGAGCTAAATAATCATACTCGAGACCAAGATTTTAAATCCTAGTTCTACTCTTGAGTTACTGGATTATTTTACACAAGTTGCTCAATTTCCAGTGCTTCTAATTCCCCACCTTAAAATCTGTTATTAGCAAGGCTGGACTTTCTCCTTAAGGCTCTGAGTCCATAGCCAGTAATCATGAGACCTTCTAAAACCTTTACAAATTCACGTGTATTCTTCTACCTGACACGTGAATATAGAGTTTACTAAAGTGGATTAGGTGATGAGAACTCTAAGCCACTGTCAGACTTCTCCCATTCCTAGCCAAGTGCTTTGTATCTTTGGTTTTAGTCCTCTTTGCTCTGGCTCAGGTGTTCAGATAACCTCTTATGTACTAGATAAGTAAGTCAAAGATGCAGGTGGTAAGGAACAGTCTGTTTCAGTTTCAATATGATCAGTTACATGCAGGAATTATTTTCTAAAGGATATGGAAATCTAGAAGGATGAAGATATTGCACAGAGGTCTTCTTTGCAGAAGTAGCTAATAAATTGCTTTATCAATGCTAGGAGACTAACAAAAACTTGTTGGTTCAGCAAAATACCCCACAAACGTAGAGAAAAAATGGTTTTATTCATAAGAAGTGATGAGTTTACTAGGAATACTAGGAGTTTTGCATCTTCACTGCAAGCAATTTAAGAACCTTACTTAGCACATTAGAATCATCACCAGCAAAATCACTAAAGAATGTATCACAGTATCACAGTATCACAAGGTTGGAAAGGACCTCTGAGATCATCAAGTCCAACCTATAACCTAACACTAACACCAACACTAACACCAACCATCATCTAAACCATGGCACTCAGTGCCTCATCCAGTCTCCCCTTAAACACCTCCAGGGTCGGTGACTCCACCACCTCCCTGGGCAGCCCATTCCAATGGCCGATCACCCTTTCAGTGAAGAACTTTTTCCTCATATCAAGCCTAAACTTTCCCTGGCGAAGCTTAAGTCCATGCCCTCTAGTTCTGCCACTGGTCACCTGAGAGAAGAGACCAATCCCTGCCCGACTACAACCTCCTTTTAGGTAGTTGTAAAGAGCAATGAGGTCTCCCCTGAGCCTCCTCTTCTCTAGACTAAACAGCCCCAACTCCCTCAGTCGCTCCTCATAGGGCTTGTGCTCCAGCCCCTTCACCATCTTCGTTGCCTTCCTCTGAACACATTCCAGTATCCTAACATCCTTCCAAAACTGGGGGGCCCAGAACTGTACACAGTATTCAAGGTGAGGCCTGACCAGTGCCGAGTACAGGGGGACGATAACTTCTCTGGTCCTGCTTACTACACTATTCCTGATGCAGGCCAGGATGCCATTGGCCTTCTTGGCCACCTGGGCACACTGCTGGCTCATGTTGAGCTTCCTGTCCACCAGCACTCTCAGGTCCTTTTCTGCCTGACTACTCTCCAGCCACTCTGTCCCCAGTCTGTAGCTCTGCATGGGATTGTTGTGTCCAAAATGAAGTACCCGACATTTGGACTTATTAAACATCATCCCATTAGAATCAGCCCAGCTTTCCAATCTGTCCAGGTCCCTCTGTAGGGCCATCCTACCCTCTAGCAGATCAGCCCTTCCTCCCAGCTTGGTATCATCTGTAAAGTCATAGATGCAAAAAACTTCAAGGCCTTTTGCATTTTCTGTCTTTGTTTATGTGGTGGCTCAATGGGATTAAAGATGTTGTTCAGTAAGCTGATCTTATAGTTCATCTTCTAAACAAAACCTATCCAAAATGGTGAGAAATGAGTAATGTTATTTTGGACTTCACATCTATGGAAGCACACTCTATAAAAGGAAAACATCTATTAAAAAATGAAGTAAAAGATACATTATTTTGAAAGACAGGTTAGCAAACTGTCTTCTGAATTATTCCATAAATAGCTAGTCTGAACTAAAGATAGTTATTGTGAAGGTCTCGTTGCTGACAGGCTAAAGGCAGAATTTGCAGATGACTTTTCCTTAGTAACATATTCCAAATGTCACTCATCTGGGAAACTGACAGTACACATGGACTCAGAGGCAGAACTTTGTTAGCAAGTTTCAAAATTAAATAAAGTCACAGAAGATTTGGCCTGCAAGAGTATAACAGAGATAACTTCTGGTATGTAGCAATACAGCCAACATACATACACTGTTTTAAATAGCAGATGAACAAATATGCCTTCTCACTATGAAGGACATGACTGGGTTTCAGGAAGAGCCAGGAAAAAACAAGAAGTCTATTCCCTGCCTTATTACGACAAATACATCAAAATATACTTGCATTTGTACAGATATGGGGCTATGAATGCCATTTTTTTCACTGTGAAACCATCTGACAGCAGAGCCTTCCTGAGTAATCACTGAATTATTGACTCCAGCAAAATATATTTTGAGTTGAACTTCTAACACTTCATCTTTAATAGATTAGAAATAATATCTAAGCTGAACAAAACCAATATCCAACTGACTGAAAATTAGCACTTTCTTGTTTGTTTTATGCAGGGGAAAATTAAAAAGTAGTCTACCTCACTGAATAGCTTAGTTTGGCTAACCTTCAAAAGGCTCCTGTTATTTCTCTATTTTAA
The DNA here is from genome assembly GCA_033556795.1 of Tapera naevia. Lineage (NCBI taxonomy): Eukaryota > Metazoa > Chordata > Aves > Cuculiformes > Neomorphidae > Tapera > Tapera naevia. The sequence goes on along the minus strand of JAUMJJ010000036.1, from coordinate 19,269,758 downwards.
CTCAGTAAGAACATATGCAAAATTTACATTTTGAGATCTATACCTGTAGGATTAATTACTATACCAGGAAAAAAAGGAGGGGGGGTAAGGGGGGGTAAGGGGACAGGGGACAGATGCTGATCTCTTTTCAGCTGATGATAGATTACATACTTAATAAAAAAATAAGCACCATACTGTAACATACAAGGATGAGTACTGTCCATAGGAAAAGAGACCCTTTGCTCTGTGTGGCACTAGCAAAGTCTTTATCAGCATGTTCAGTTGTGGCTGCTAAAAGTAAAGAAATATCCAGAGTCTCCACAGTTGGCTGTAGGCTGAGCAATGGGACCAAAAGAGAAGACTAAATAAGTATAGCCTGTGAGAAAAGATTAAAGGAGTTGTGACAGGTCATCCTGCTAAGTGAAGATTGGTAACCATTCATCAGAGTCTTCAAGTATGCACATGGTCAATTAAAGGGGTATGGGTATCATTTTCTTCTCCACATCTACTGGCAGCAAAGAATGGATTCGCATCAGTGATTTAAAACAAAAAACTTTCCTGCACCTAACACTGAAAGCAAGAATATGTGACTAGATGAGGATTTGAACCTCCATCATAGCAGGGTTTTTTTAACAATAGGTTAGACAAACACTTATGAGAAGTGACAGTTACAGTAGATCCATTTATATTTGGACAGGTATAGGGAAAACACAGCCTCTCAAAGCCCCTTCCAGCTCTCTCCTCTCCAATTTGCCTGTCAAGGAACTGCAGAGTTTATATCACCAGCGTAACATGAACATCTCACATTTTTCTCACGCCACAGCCAGTTTAATGGCACAGCACATGCAGCTTTCAAGAAATTATTACCCAGACACATTAGGATAAGAGAAAATGAACTGCAGAACTAAGATTCAGCAACCAAAGGAGCAGGCAGCAGTATCGTACTGCTTTTTGTTTCACCATCCACAATTCATAGCCCACCATAAACTACCTTATAAACCCAAAAGTAACAGAAAGGTGAAGGAAAACATTGAAGATCTGCAAAGATGCGACAGGGTATTGGAAAGCTTCTTTCACTGAATACCAGCTGCCTGCCAACAGCACTGCAGGTAGATGTAGAGAAATACTCATGTAACACTACAGGATTCCTGTAAGTGCTTTCAGCAAAGGCCAGGATTGGAAACCCAGTGAGAGCCAGGAGGCTCATTTACCAGTTACCGATGTTCAAACCTTGACAGGTTTGGCCAGTATGAAACTCTCTTGGGGACAAACATCAATGAAAAGCAGAAACAACAGGAAGAGGTGCAGAAAGGATTATTTAGATTTTAAAAGTTAGCATGTAAAAAAATCCGATATAAAGCTGACATAACATTACACACATTTCAGAGCAAGGCAGTAGGTGGAATACAATATTTTTGTTAATCATTGTATGTAGTTTCCTTTCCACAACCATCACAGCTATCAGAGAGCATGTAACTTCTGTTCAGATCAGGGCAGATGAACCTTTACATTAATTTGATGTGGGTCAAATCAGATGAATTGATGGTGACTCATTTCAGAGAATATAGCTTAGCAAAGTAGTAAGAAAAGCTGGCAGAATTCATTCTCCCATCTGAGGTAATATTATTACTAAGAGTTAGAAAGTCTCCTTCAGTTGCACTTTACTGAAAGCATGTAATCTTCCTTGTGACTTTGCTGTCCCAGTTTTCAGGTATTGTTATCCTGCTGCATGGGGTGATGCTTGGAATCATTTCAAAGCTGAAATCCAGGCAAAGTCCTGAAACACTGAGGACTCAGAACAGTTATCCAGGGTTAACAGTAGCCTCTGCGGAAAACTGCTAAAGTATATTCAGTTTGCTGCTAATTGAAAAAGCTGATTGTCTTTTCAGGGACATACTGCCAATGTTGGCAACAGTCTTCTTCACTAATCTAAAGGTATCTGTATGTGCTTTCATACTTTTTTTATATGTTATGTTATAACCTTGTGTTTGACTTCTTAGATCGCAAAATCCTGCTGATGCTCAATATATTGTTTAGTCAGTAGTATAAAAATTATTCAGCTTTAGAAAGCATCCTCTAGAGATCATATTCTATCAGGCATCAGGTTCAGTAGGGAGCACTAAACCCACAATGACTTCTGTATTGATAATGTATGGAGATAAAAATGTCACTACATCCATCTGCAGGCTGGTAATGCAGCAGTAATAAAACTTTAGAAGCAGGCAAGAGCTTTAGAAGTTAGCATTGGAGTCTGACACTTGGATACTAGTATGAGCACCAAACATAGTTACTCTGGCCCTTAGTAAATAGCTGAGAGAATAAGACACGAGTCTGCACTTCAGCTCTTCCTTTTGACAGTCTGACTTCTTTCTTACCAGAAACCCACTGTCATCAGCACTTCAGTCTAATATGGGTTAAAAAATTTGAGAGGCTGAACCACAGATACTTACCTCATTCTTCTAACCATAATGAAAATGGTAATTTCCTACAGCCAGGGGTATCTTAAATCAGCACAAGCAGATTTGTCAAAATCTACCTTTCAACTTCTAAACTAATTGCAATGCAAAACTGCCATAAAATGCTAAGCACAAACAATCATAAACAGGCTGACTGAAATTATATACATTAATACCAATCAGAATCAGCTACAGTATTTCTTACATCAGCCACAACTACAAAAAAGAATAAGTGCCAAACTTTAAGGATTCCTTATTCTTTGCCAAGTCACTCTTAACCCTCTAATACAGTAACAAATAAAAGAAATCCAGCAAGCACACAGTTGGTTTTTCCTCCTCTCACAGGAGGTAACATAATTAGATTGCCACATCAATGCAATGTATCTCTGTCCCTACACTATCCTGGTAATAAAGCAAAAAAAAGTATCCACAGAAACTAGGGATAACTACTATGCCATGTTTTATATACTTATAGTACCGTTACCTATATGCTAACAACCAATTTCTGAAGGTAAGGGTTTGACTATGATGGTCACCTGGCACTGCTGCAGGAGAACTAATTGCTCATAATATTCCATGTACACTTAGACCATGTTATGGCCCATGACAGTATAGGGCCTCTCTTTGCACTGGGGTGAAGGACTTCATTCCTTCAAAATCTTTTCCTTCCCATTTACATCATGATAAGGCAGCATAACGCAAGCCAAGTGATTTACACAAAATGGAGAGGTTGTGTCTGACCTTACAGTTTCCAGTATACATTTAAACCATTTCATGTGATTCTGAGAGCAAGACAGAGGGAAGAGGAAACAATAGCTACTTTTTGTCCTGTCCTGCTTTATTCATTACACCACTCTACTGTATCCCACTTCCGTGAATTCTCTTTCTGTGAGCTCAACATGAGTTCATACCAAAAACAATTTATTTCTTCTGTGATTCCTCTATAATTATTAAAACAACATCTACATGCTTTATAGATATTAATAAATTTGTTTTCAAAATATACCTACACCAACAAAAATTATATCATCTTTAACATTAAAACAAGGCCCAAAAAGAAGGTGTTTCTTAAAAAAAACAACCCCCCACACTTAGTACTAATTTTGGTTCCTCAGTTTGAAAGTGCTGACTACTGCTTTTTCCAGAAGGCTTGTTTCATGATACTCTTCCATGTTCAAAGCCCAGCTACTATCAACTTGAGCTGCAGCTGCAAGCACTCAGTGCTTCTGCAAATCAAACACTGAGGTCTCAAGTCAGCAACCCAGAAAATGAGAGCCACCTGTGAAAAGCTGTGTTTCTCTGCCATGACTGGCATTGCATTAGCAAAAATGCTTCTTCACAGCTGTTCCGCTGTGACTAAGGCTAGGCAAGATAGCGGTTTGTTTTGTGGAGGTTTTTTTTTTAATTTTATTTTTAAAGAAAATAGTAAACTATTTACAAACTCAGGTTGAATTCAGTTAACATAGAGCTTGACAAGTGGGAAAGCTCTACAAATGTCTTCCCTCTGAAGCAGCGCCGGCTGAGGTGTGAAGAAGTACCTGGAGGAGCCAGCTCAGCTGCTGCATTGGCATCAGCGTTGCAGAGACTTTGTCTGGCTCTCTTTCTGCCCTTCCTTTCAATAAGGAAGCAGGTTGCAAAGAGATAATTCAGGATCCTGAAAGTAATTCATACTTCCTGCCTATGAACAACTTCCCATTTCACTGTAAGTTAGTAGTGGTCTGAACTAGGGTGGGCCATGGGGCAGGAGCCTGGATACCCCTGCTGTCCTCTTTCCTGCAGCATCTAGGACCCACCACACCCAGCTGGATCTGTGCCAGCTTGTAGGTGCATTGCTTTGTTTCAGCATAAAAATTGCACTCAGTTATCAGCTTTAAGAATTCAAAAGCCCCAAATGCTCATGTTCAAGACACAGCAGTGACAAACTAGTCTTTCTAGATAGCTGCTCATGGGGGGAGCTCCTGTGCTGTTCTCTTGCTACACGTAGGAATAAAAATATATATATTAGTTGGATATAAAGTCTGTAGAGGATTTTAGACTGCTTTACAACTCACCCATGATTTTATTCTGAGTCTTATTCTTCATTTTGTGATTGCCTTCAAGATACTTCCATGCTTTTACTTTTATTTTACTTGTATTATTTTTGCCAAAGCTCATGTCTTTTAGTAAGTAAACTATCCTCATAGCCAGGTCATAGGAATAATTCAAATCGCTCCCTAAGGACAACAGTTTAGTATTTATTCTTTCAGAATTATGGTTGTAGAGGTATATGACTTGCATTTCCTTTATGTGCAACGTTGCTGCTACTCGCTGTAGGTCTTGGCTCTAAATCTCTTGTCTCTGTCATGAAGTGCTGGCTAATGCCTCTGGCCACACACAATAAGGAATTACAGTAGTAAAATTGGACATACTTCTGGTACACATGCTGAAAGTAAAATTTTCAGAGGAATTATTTTCAGTTTAAGTAACGATTTTAAACTTATAAAACTCTGTGACATTACATTATCTTAGGCACTTCTACTTCCAATCTCTTTATTAATTCTCTTTTTATTCATAGTTAGATATAACAAAAGTCCGTAAATAACAGCTGCATAAAACATTCAGACTAGTGAACAGCAAAGCATTATTTTATGCTAGTAGGCTGTTGTCCTTTACATTAATCGCTTTAATAAAGGACATATTCGTTATTTCTCACATTGCTTTTACTTGAATAAAATTATTTTTCTTCACTTATAAATAAAAGGTTTACAGTTTTCTTTATTCAGCACTTTGTAGGATTTTACTTTGTTTCTTTTGTAATAGTTTTCAGGCTGCATATCTCTTGTCAATTGTCTGGAATGCTTTTATTGAATTATCTTGGTCACCTTGTCTCAACCCATATTGCTGTGTAGATGCTTAACCAGTCACCTGCACATCTGAATCTGTCACTTGTTCTTTGTTGCTAGAAATAAGTCTTGCTTGTGCATCCCTTGTGCCCTTCACGTTTTATCTCTTTATAGATGCTAGTTGTGTTCTTGGTCAGAAAGAATATCGGAAGACCCAGGAACCTGGCTATCTCTGCATAGTAATATTGGATTTGCTACTACTGGCTTGATGGTTGCAATCACAATTTCAGCTGCTGCTGGCTTCAAACCTTCCTTTGCTATAAACAAGATAGTCTATGTACAGTGTGACATGAGCTGTACTGGAAGGCTTGCCTTTGCCTTCTGCTGGTGTTTTTCTTCAGTCTACTAATTCTTTCTACAGGCTTTGTTATTCTGCTATGCTCCCACTTACCTATCCCTCTCCATCTGGAGGAAGAAAAAAAAATCAAAATCAAAACCAAACAAACCCGAAGCCCAGGTTTTTGGCAGTCCTGATGATAGTTTTTTCAGCCTTGTCCCAGTAGAAGCCATGCTGCAAAAACGATCAGATACGTCCAAGCTTGTGACAAGAAAACTGAGGCCCATTAGTTGTAATAACACTTGACGTCTTCTGTTGTTCATTATGCTATTAGGTTACAATCAAGAATTTCCTGAGCCAAACACTATAGTGTCATCTATGTTTGTCTCTAACCCCCCTGAGGCCTCGCACAACTAAACTAATGTCATTGGCATTGCTACGGCATTAGGAAAAAACATAAAATGTCCTTCAAACCTAGGTGTATCGGCCAAAAGAAACCCAGAAGGTAAAAAAAATATTTTTTTCTTTGTAAACTGTTACTTAAAAGCATTCTAAAAGGAAGCATCTAATGTTGAGTCTCTTGCCTGCATGACTGCTAGCTTTTTAACAATTTTGTTAGGTGTAATTTAATACGAAGTGAAAAATCAGTGAGTCAGTAGCTGTGGATTCACTTGTTTTCTTCTAAAAGTTATTACAATGTTGATTCCATCTGAAGATTGTATGATATTATTTTAAAGCTTCTGCTTCCCTTAGGCTACCAATTTGGTTTGATTTTTTTCTTTCAAAGACACCATCGCTGTAATATTTCTGCAGGGTTGATCTCCAAATTATATTTTTAAGCTAATAACTTCAAGTCTTTGCCTAATGTATCCAAGTTTTTTTATAAAGGACAACTTAAATTACAACATGAAGTCATATATTTTTCTATATGCAGCATACATTCATCTTTATTAAAGTCATAGTTCTGGATAGAACTGATATTGGACTATTACACCACTCATTCTCCTGCCTCCCTGCATTCTGGCAGATTTTAATCTCTTAATTCTGAAATTGATGTCCAGATCTTTATTTGTACAATTACTTTTCTTCTTTGTTTCACAGCTCCACTCCAAGGACTAAAATGCTTATTCAAGTTGAATTCATTTTCCATGTAACATACACTTCATGTTTGCTTCTGCTAGTAATGGAATTGCTGTTTAATCCAGACACCGTACAAGCACAGTTACAAAGATGACATACAAGGACTGGCGTTCTGAACAATAAGGTTACCAACAAGGAAATTTCTTTCCTATTGCATTTCCAGAGTTTAGCCACATAGAATATAGCAAATAGCATCACAAAGCAAAAACAACGTATCTAAAACAGATGAGTGGCTCGCACAAGTAAAATAAAGTCATTGGCACCGCTACGGCACTCTGTTTATCTCAGAAATGAGTTATTTTTGTCAAGGATAAAAAGATATGTTTATAAAACTGTTTACAATGGTTGTAACTTGACCTCAAAATTTGCATCTACAGTAATGCAAGTACTACTATTCATTGATTTATAAACCCTAATTTGCATGATATGTATATTCATATACTTGAAAATATGATAAAATTATAAGAAGGAAAACAACAGGCAGTGTAATACTGCTTTGCACTCCTTGAAGATAAACATCATATTATCCTAGAAGATAAACAATTACAAATAAACACTAGCTTTGATTCAGGGGGCAGGGGGCGCAGGGCAGGCAGACACACAACACAAAATCCAAACCAAAACAACAGCAACAAAAAAATACCACAAACCACATCTGCCTTGGTAAACTGTATTTCCCTGTCCTTCACACCAGCAACTTGATAAGAACTGAGACACTGGATGAGCCCAAAGACCCACTCAGGCCAATAACTTTTATCAGGCAGTGGCCAGGATACTTTGCAAGAAAAATGTAGCTTACGATTGCCTTTGATACATTTGGAAGGAGACAATATACTAAGAGTTCCAAGAACCAGTAAAATATTATTAACTGCAATTAAAACCTTTTAGACATAATCTTCCCTCCCTTCCCCTCTGAATCTCATTAACAGAAAAATTTTAGATGGCCAAAGTTAGGGTGATGGAATATGCATTCAAAAGTATTTTTTCTATGAAGAAGCATTGAAAGAGCAGTGAATAATTTTGTAAAATGCATCCATTGCCATCTAATCCATGTCGTTTTACAGTGGGACGAGGCACAGGATGCACTGTACCCTCAGCCCTCTTGTGCCCTCATTTCTGGTGGAAGCAGAGCTGTGTAAAGGGCTCCATGTACTTTACCAGGCTAACTGATCTGGGCAATTGCAGTGCCAGTGCTTCAGAGCATAAAGCAAACATGTTAATTAGCTAAGACACAGTCTGTGAGTGCATCACTATAACGAGAGTCTTTGCTGAAAGACATGAATAGCCTCCTAAATTGAAAAGGTGTTACCCTTGTTTACAGGGCTACAAACTCTACTGGGACATTTGAGGAGACGGAGAAAGCATTTGTGCCTTATCTCAAAATCAGCTATCAATCCAGTACTGTGACCATATTTCAAAAGAACTTCCCGTTCTGGGCTTCCTGTGAAGATTCTGTTTCATCCAAAAAGAGGTAATCTGGAAAAATTATCTGTAGACTGTTTTCATTCATCCTCTTTTCAGTCACTTGTTTTCACCAGTGGCTGGAGTTAGAAATTGGCACTTTTAGTGGCCACCAAAAATAATCATACAACAGAAGGCTTTTTGTCCAATGGAGATTTCAAAGAATAAATTGAGATAGCAATATTAAAAAAAACACCACAAAGAAGAAACATTTTAAGTAACATTAGTTGCTATTGCATTGGAAGCACTAGTACTTTGAATTTGGAAGATATTTTTTTCTGTATTAATTGTTTTGCAGGTGCATTCAAATCCATCTAAGTGCACTGTCTGTCTTTCAGAGGACGGGAAAAGGAAGATTAGTCTCAAAGCAACAGGGACTGCTACATCCCAGGCAGAATCTATTATCAAGCATTCAAAACATGGGTTATTGTATACGGCAGAGAAAGGGATGATACATACAATTTTCTGACTACGTATTTAAATTATTTTGTTTTCATAACTAGCACTGGAACCATTAATACAACATATTGATTGTAGTTATGTTCTGGAAAGAAATAATAACCTGACACAGATGCCTTCAGACACTGGAAATAATCAAGATAGTTGAGAGACCACTTCTGAGTCTGCTTCTAGCTTATTGTTCTCTCAACATTAAATGTAGGCAGGTCTTTGCTTCCCAGCCCACTTCCTGGCCAACTAAGTGACCTTCTGAGCTGCAGCGAATTGTGCCCAGCCTCCTCTCTCTCTAGGATGTTTTTTCTGCCACTGGTGCTGTGGTTCCTGCTCCTACCCACAGCCTCCTTGATGTTCGTGCTGCCCCAAAGGCTCCCTGCGTCTTGCTGCTACCGTCCCTCCGGGCAGACCTCTGTTTGGCCTCCCCACCAGGAGCAGCCTCCCATCCTCACCGAGGTCCTACCAAAACAAGTCCTTCCAACTAAAAGGAAATAAATATTTAAAAAACCTAACAACACCTCTTCAGCATTCTAAATGAAATATGCCATCAGTCAAGCTGTCCAGTCAGGTTTTACTGTGTCCCCTTCTCGCCTACTACTTCCACGGTCTGCCAAGTGAAATTGAGGTAGCTGGTTTTCTTTATTAATCTCTCCACCTCATCCAGAAATTCTCCCACTCTTAATTCTTCATCTTTCAAGTCTTTCCCTATCCTACAGCTTGTTCTACTCAGTCTTCTAAGTAGAGTCTCTTCTACGGACTCTAAACTCGGTCTTCTCTTCTTCTTAAAACACCTCTTAATCCTTCTTGGCCATTCAGTTACTTCTCTCCATACATAAGATTTTACATCACGTTAAATTTTGTAGGACATGAGATTGACTAGACTGTTCTGTCATATAGTCAGATAAATAAATTTCAGTAATTTCAAAAATAGCTTTTACTCTTTCAGAAAATAATGTTTTCTGTGCATGGGGGGATAAAATTTTTCCCTGTAAAAACCCCAAAATTTTTACTTTTTGATCTATATCGCGGGGGGGGGGGGGGGGGGGGGGGGGGGGGGAAGAAGTCTAAAGTAAATTCTTTCCTTCCACGTTCCACTCAATCAAAACTGGTTTTGTTTAATTGTTTTTTTATTATCTTGTCCAACTCCTGTTCTTACTGCTACTCATGTTATGTTATTTACTATATAAAACATGGATGTTTCCCCTCCCACTTTTTAGTGCCATTACTGTTTATACTTCCCCAAATAATTCAATACACAGTTAGTTAAACAAGTCTTACCTCCTCCCTTTCGACAATGGCAGCTTTTTATGCCCATGTATCATCTTCAATACAAAAATCTTCATCCTTCCACACCTTATGTTCCAGAAAAAGGTCTATGCACAAAAATACACTCTTTCAAATACTTCCCTTTAAATCGGTCCCAATGGGACACTTACAAACCCTTACAAAACTGTCAATCTGGTAATTTTTTTTTTTACACTAATTTCTTCTGATTTTCTACCACATTGGCTCTCTGCCACGGTTACCATACATTTTGTATCAAGAGAACAAGATTTCTGCAGTAGGAACATCCTTTTTGGTTACTAAAGTTAGACCATATGAAAAAATACTCTTTTCAGGTCATTGATTGCCATCACAACATAAAGAACTTTCAGTGTTTTGGTCACTGAGTCCTAAATTGTGTTGTAATTACAAACATATTTGATATTGCTTCTTTATGCCAAGTCGTTATGTCATTTAAAGATCAATTCTGATCTGGTTACTCACAATGAATATGTTTCTAAAGGAAACCAACATCCCTTAAAGTTGAATTGAAACAAAAAGCAAGCAAAACAGAAAATATGTTTCCACTTTTTTATTAAAATGAGAGCTGTTGTAAATGTCAAACTGGACAAAGGACTATAAGGAAAGTCAAGAGGTTAGAAGGAGTTATAGAAGAGATTTTCAAATACAACTTATACATAGAAGCTTGCACATGGCTTACAGCAGTTTGTCACAGGATGCATCTACTACCATAGATTAATCAACAATATTAATATCCATAAAAATTAAAATGTGTACTGTACAGAATTAAGATGGTTTACACAGTTACTATTTTTTGCTTTAAAAATACATTTTTTCAACAATATCACTATTTAATTAGACACCTAAAAATGGATTTCAAAAGTAGTACTGGAGGAAATCCTACATATCATCCTCAAAATCTTTGTGTAGACTAGCATCATCTCTTTTGGAAGAGACAGAAGGCATTCTGCACACATGGAGACATCACAGATCTCCCCTGTGCTGTCCTGACTGTAAAGAGCAACTCAAGAGAAGTGTATGTCACTGATATTCGTCTTGTGAGTCCATGGCTAGAAACCAAAGATGAAAAACTAGCCCACAATCACCTTCCGTGTTGCCTTTCTTCTGCATTTTAATCAAGTGTGAACTTCAGCTTAAGCCTAAGGTAAATAGGTCTTGCATCTTAAAGTCACTTTTTACAATTACAATAAATAAGACTCTTGCATTGATTTCTCAGATCTGCGTAGGACTGTTTATGCTGGTAAGACTTCTTGAAAACTTATCACATTTTTTGTGGAACTTGTAAAGAGTAACATCATTTAGAAAATACCACATTTCTCAAACATTTCTCAAACACTATGACATGATGGAATTACCTTGTAAAGTCATTAGATGTAATTAGAATGTAAGAAGGAAGATACTATTCTCTTCTGTTTGGCATTGTACCTTGAATACTCTGTCTAGCTTTGGGTCTCCAGCAAAAGACCGGAATGGTTAGCAGCCTAAAGCACAAAACCCAGCATGGAGGTGTTGAGGGAGCTACGCTTGTTTAGTTTACAGGACAGCAGGCTCAGTGGCAATGTAACAGGACTTAAGAAGGAGCTATAAAGACAGCAGTCCTGAAAGATGATATAACAGCAGGCAATAGGTACAAACTGCAGCCTGGGAGATTCAATGGACATCAAGAATAACAATTTCACTAGAGAAACACCGGGGCAGGTGGCCCGGTGAGGCTGTAGAGTCTCCATCCTGGAGGCTTTTGAGCTTTGGCTAATTGAGCCATGACTGACCCACTGTAATGTGGGTAAAAAGCTACTTGGAGCAGGAAGTCAGACTAAACGACCTCCAGAGTTCCTTCTAACCAACATGTCTACGATTCTCATGACTCTATACACATAACTGGTCAAAGCCCACACCATTAAAATTTAAAAACAGACTCCTACTAACAGGATACTACAAATACCTATTTTCAAATCAACATATATTACAAATACATTAAGAAAGATGGTGAAAATGTCTCCTAAAATATTTCTGTTTTCAAGATTTTTTAGTATTTTTTGTACACATCTGCCAGTTTTGCTGGAATCAGTTCAGCTTTTGTTTGAGACTTGCATTTCATGCACAAGGAACGGACCAGAGAGATTAATATTTAAATCCATAAAAAGTGCTACAAAGCACTGGTAGCTACACTTGAAATATAAATGTACCTTACCTTAGACCAATCCTAAAGATGTACTTTGAAATGTGAGCTCTATCACAGAATCATAGAACAGTTTGGCTTGGAAGGGAACTTTAAAGGTCATACAGTCCACCCCCCTGCAATGAGCAGGGACATCTTCAACTAGGTCAGGTTGCTCATAACCCATCCAACCTGACCTGAAATTTTAATAATTCTGTTTGAAATATAATGGAATAAAAGTGTTCTAAACTGGAACTGGAGTTAGACACCTCCTCACATTGATCCTCATTCAGAAAGAATTAAAACATATTTACAGCTTTCAATGGTAGTACTTTCTATGAAGATTGATTCAGAGATTTACATAAGCAGGTCTACTCACACACTTAAAACCAATTCTCATTTGTCTTTTCTTCCCTGAGCTGCTTTAATTTTCATTCTTCTTTTTAAAGGTGTGTGTGGGGGGGAGATAAAAATGATATTTCATTCCAGTCGCATTGTGGCTTTGTCATCTATCTACTATTCAGATCTTAAAAAAACACCAAAACAACCCACTCGCATAAATCCAAACAATATACATTTGCTAGTGATAAAAATAAGAAGCATGTGCACCATTCCTGGAAAAGCAGGGAAAAGGTTCATCATTTTCTCAAATATTACCACCATGCTCCCCCTGAAACAAAGATACACAAAGTAAGTCCAAAACAAAAACCTTCAAGCCACCAGCACTAAAGGCTGAAGAATGTGTATTTCAGAACCCTCTCTGGCTTATATCGATCAACTCCCCCACTACTCATGAACTTGCTGATATTTTTGCAGATCTCTTAGCCTCTTTAAGAATTACTTGAGGGTCCAGGGTATTCAGGGGCTTTCATGTCATAGCACATCTGAAGGAGAGTTAATAATACACATGGAAATGCTCTTTTGAAGGAGGAGACGGAAAGAATCTGTTCATCTTGGGAGATCCAACAAGGTTACCATTTCAAGGGATCTGAAAGAAACCAAATATCCACACCTGATGGACACTATCTTATAACTTCTGTACTTTTCCTCTTTCCAACACCTCTTTGGACATTTGAGATTCAAAAAAGAAATCTTGAGGGAACTGAACTGTTCTATGAGAAGCCCAGGTTTGCCCAGAAAACTAGGTGAAAAATAGTACTAGGAGAGGGAGCAAATCCTGTGTGTAACAGGTGACTCAGAATTGGGTAAGTTGTTGCAATGGAATGAGGGTTTCCTGCCTTACTGAGCATCATTACCATGGATGCAGAAAACACCTCAATTCAAGTTTTTTCGCTATCTTTTTTTGTAATTTTGCCAATAAAGTGCTTGCTGTGCTTTACTGCTGAAATCACAGAAAGATCTAAAACCCTGTTCCACTCTAGCTGTCAGACATAACGATGGAGTATGACGCACAACAAGTTCAGATAGAAATGGCCAAGGGATAAACAAGAAAAAAATCAGTGCTACATTTGCAGATACTCACACAACGTCATGCATAAGTGGTTCCTTTTCCATATATTTCTATATATTTGTTTCTCAAATATTGCAAATTTAACCTAACTTATTTAAATGACAAGCTTGGCATTCTCTTCCTTGTCAGGCAGCAATACCTTTCAATACTTCCTGGTAACATGCACTAACTAAAACTTTAAAAAAAGTCTATATAGTAAATATATATTACATAATTATTATGTTATATACATAATTTTTCTCTAGATCTTCTGTAATGAACTGGAGCCTTATCTTCCGAAGATACACCTTTGGCACTGCCAAATAACAATCAACATATGTATAGATATTTTAGCAAAAACACCAATGGGGACACTTTTTATTGTATACATTACTTCAGAAATGTAAAATGAGATATTCACTTGGATGATGCAGGAGCAGGAGTACAATCCACTTAATGCTAGATTTTATCACAGTGTAATTTTTTCCCAAGCTAATCTGATGGGCAATTCTAATACAGAATGAGAATGCAGTAAATTATCTTATGGAAAATGGATAAAATCATTACTCACTGTAACTGAGTTTTAATTTGTTGCAGTGGAAGAAGACAATTACAGATCAACCTGTCAATGGAGTAATTTGAGCAACTAAAACTAGCTGACCTTTCTGGTATGCTGTTCCAGCACCAGGATTGCTCCCCTGCTAAGTAGCAGCAGATGGCCAGAGCTGTGCAGTTCTGCTTCCCAGTGAAAAGTAATTTGTTTTTCAGGACTGTTAGGTATGGAGAAAAAAATATGCAGGCAAGCCCTTATTTAAGAATTCCAAATCATCACCAAAGCACGTTGGTAAAATAGGCAAGCAAAAAGGCTGGTTGCTTGGGGTTCACCTTAACTGAATACACCTGCAACTCACGTGGCTGCTCTGATTCATGTGTTAGCCTGGAGTGTCCACATTGACCAGAGCTACTCAGAAATATTCATCAGAGCATGCTGCACATCAGAAACAGCACGCACCAATATTACAGCACAAGAGTGAAAACAGTAGAAAAGAACATCATGATCAAAAATATAAAAGCAGAAAAACAGGAAGAGGGAAAAAGTATGAAGCCGAGAAGATGAAAACATTGTAAGAAAAATTGAGTTTTAAAACAAAATCCTGCAATTGTGGAAGAACGAAAAATATTCCTTAAGCTTGGCTAAATAGTTTTGTCTTACACACTGTGGATTCAAAATAGGAAATCTGGAAGAAAACCTCATAGTAAAAGTGTTACTAGTGAATTCCCAAAAGCCAAGAAACAAAAAGGTATTTACTTCTGTCCTCATACATTAAAATACAGGATCTGATTCATTCCACTACTATTCTGATTTTACTCCGTGCAAAGTTCTTTTATTTTTACCAGCAGGAAAAAGGAATAACACTACTGAATTAGATGAAGCTTCTACAAATGCAGAGTTACACTACCCCAAGTAACTGAATCTTCCCCTCTCCCCCCCAGTATTTGTCAGGCATGCAGTCTTCAATATCAGCAAATCACTTTATTGACCAACTTAAATAAGAATTTTCTGGAATCTTTATGTAGGGTATCGAATACAGAATGGCAGTGCATAATAGTATATTCTTGTGTCTTAAGTGGCGCAAAAAGTATCTGATGCTAAGAAAATACTCATTTTTGGAGGTAACTTTTCAGAAGTCTACAGTTACTAATAATCTATATTCTTTTTTAAGTATGATGCTGCTTTCTTTTTAATGTGAAGTGAAGTTATGCTGACACATGAGCAAATGGCAAGTTGTTAATACAGTTGCTGAATATTTTTAAAAGTCAAGCGGAGCAGGTTCCCTAAAATAATTTGTTTAAAAAGAATTTGTATTCAACAGTGCTCATAAATAAACAGAGCTTAAAAAAAAAAAATCCACTCATTAGTGGTGAGTGGGAAGCCACTAATTCCCTGTTGTAGGTCCTAAGCCAACAATTCCTGCTAGTTTTAGGCTTTCATTTTTAAAGCTATTAAGATTAATCCTTTTGAAGCAAATAAAGCATTTCAAATGAACGTATGAAAACTAGAACAGCAAATTCTTGATTCTGCAAAGTGCTAATGGTTTTACAAAGAAATTAAACTTTCTGATCAATTTTGCTGTTATTAATTTGAATATATCAAAAATACCCTAATTATCAATACTAATATTCCTTTGACAGATGCAACTGATGTGCGTGCAACATGAGATTGATTAGGAAAGAGGCAAAGAAATTAAGGTCTTGTATTTGAACCTCTTAGCTCTGATGCATAACTTACAGACTAGCATTAAGTCCCTTGTTTACACTTAGCCATCCATGTAAGAGGCTAATCTGGCTATAGGCACTTTTGGCAAACTCTTCGCAGACAGATGAAAGGATTTTCCAGAAGCAGGTGTTAACCAAACATTTATGATCTGCCAGTGATACTGGGTCAAAAGTCAAAGAAGTTTTGCTTGTTGGAATGATGCATCAGCTTAAATTTATGCTAAAAATTCTTACTAACATTGAATTTGTAAAACATTGTGACCCAAATTATTGCTGTTTGTTGAATCCCCTGCAGAGTGCTCACAAGACTCTAATCTCACTAATTCCTCTTGTGCATGCATAAGACTTTATGTAGTGTAGCTCAAAAAAGCCTATCTGTATTAAATTTAATTTGTAAAGCAAATGTCCAGGATAAAATTATCAAGCTTAATAAACATTACATCTGGACTTAATAATAAAAGACGGAGAAAGGCTATAACATAAACTTAAACCATTCTACAGTTAGCAAACGTGCCTTTTGGGGGTAAAAAAATAGTGTGCAGCATGTGGGAAGTTTGAAAGCATGAGTATGTATACGTTTATATATATATACCTACACATACATACACAGATAAAGTGCTCGATCTGAAAACTAGTTACCCAAGAATTATGCCAACAGTTCACGTTTTAAATGCTTTAATTAAAACCTTATGCCACACAGGTAGCAATTGGAAGAATCTATTTCAGGTATTCACTTCAAGGAAATTCAGAAATAGTGCAATTGTCTTTGTTCTCTAACTTAGTTTTCTTCGCACATATGAGCCATCTGCTTGGAGGAAAATGGAAAATGTCACTTTTAATAAACATACAATGCCTGTGGCAAATTAAGATTGTATTTGACAATCCTACAAAAGCATAAAGGAGGAAAGTTTGTTAATGCTAATAATCTTCCAGATCTTCAATAGATTTTCAACAGCCACTAAAATAGGCATCTTCAAAGAACTTGTCAGGGAAAAAGCAAAATATTGTTATGTGGACCAAATTCCTTCATACAATGATTCTTTTTATATTTTTTCCTATTCAGGATCATCAGTCTTTCCACAGGAAGAGGGGAATGCTTTGGATCATCACATTTCTTATTGCATTTGAAATTATTATTGCTTACTTTTGTGACAGTACTCTCTTAATTGTCCAACATTACATGTCATTTTGCATTTCTTATTGCCAGAGCAAACATGCTAGCTTTCTACTTTAAATCATCCATCTTGAAAGCAAAAGGTTACATGGACTTTCACAGCCTCTGCAAGTACAAAACTATGCTTGAATCTAGTAACATATAATGAAATTGTTATTAACACGTCAATCTAAAAAAAAAAAACAACTGTGTAAGGATTGTTATTGCTGTTGAATAGTTTGTGCCTTGAGAACAGATCACAGGACATCATCAGTCTGTGAAGCCTCATTATGCTACAGTATCTGCCAAAACACTCTTCCACCTTCTTCCAAAACCTTTGATCTAAGTTTTATTATAATTTCCACATATAAAAGAAGTTTTTTAAATATTCATTAAAATTAAGGTTGCATTAAACCAAAATAGCAGAATGAGAAAAACATTGAATATCAGCTCTAATTCTGTATCATCTGTTTGTCTGGACTGAGATCTCTGCAGTCCAGCCAGTAGCCAGCAAACAACTATTGAACAACAGTCTGTGGAAACGACAGCTTCGGCCCATGGTACACCTTGCTTGCACTGAAATTGCTCCCAAAATAGCAGAGAGCAAAGGGAAAAGATTTCCCTTTGGCAAAGGGCTTGACTGAAAACAATTCAATTTTAAAACCACACTGAACTGCTCAGAAAATACTCTCAGATCAAAATCAAAAGCTACAGTCTCAAAAAAGATATCCTGGACAATCCTAAAATAGAAAGATAATGGACAAGTTTTCTATTGCTGGCAGATGAATTGGTGCAAGAGTTCAGCACTGCGACCTGCTGATGTAATTGTTCCTACAGCAACTCAGTGAGCTTTTACTTCTGGTGCCAAAAGATCCAGATTCAGTATCAAAAAAAGACTTGAAGGAAACTGTGCAAGGAAACTGCAAAGGAGAACCCTACTGCCCTCAACGGCAGGAGAAGGCATTAGGTGTTCCTAGAAAGTTTTTAACTTTTAAGAGGGCATAACAAAGCAGACATTTTTGGACACAGCTGATACTGCTAGGTTGTTTTCCAGAGTTTCTGGTCCTTTCCAATAACCAAGTGATTATCCATAATAAAATCCAAAATAAACTCCACTTTTGGATCGCTAGTATCTGCCTTTAAAATTACAACATTTTTGATGCCTGCTTCAAACTACAGGAAACCTAGCTCTGGTAAAAAATAGAATTATAACCACCTTTGAGCCATCTTTCTTTTAATACATGTACACATCCAGAAAAAAAAAAACCAAACTCTAAAACAGTCCCTTAAAAGATGCTGTAAGGTCTGAAGCCATCTTTGACACTATTATTTTATATAAATATTCTTTTCTTTTATAATGAATGCTACAAATAGTACACTATATATGGTATTCACTGTATTATTATATAGTCCGTATTATTATTATATATTCTGACATATAACCATATTAGTGAGAAGCCAAAGAGTGCATTATAAGTGACAAGAAAAGTTTATGAGAGCAATACAGCAAATGCCTCTGCATAAATCTCTGGCTGCCATACATAATTTCTTCTTTATCTTTTTTTTTTACTTCAGTGTTACGAGTAAAGATACACTCTGACCTTCTGAGCAGCTACCTGGCAACCCTCTGCTCTTCATTTGCATAACACTTCCCCTGATAAGAGCCATTTCTGTGACTATTCAAGGTGATGTAAAGTTAGTTCCTGAGGAAAAGTGTCTTTTGGTGTGTGGATAAGTATACAAAAATCAATAGAGATTAAGCCAATCTATGCAGATCAGATTATAAAAAATAATTTGTAGTTTCACCCCCCAAAAAATGCACCTTGAGCTTGGGGCTTCAGTTCCTCCATCACCGACTATCACAACATATAAATCATGCTCATGTGATGCATTAGTCTACATAAAATATAAACCCTGAGCAGGAAGCACACAGTTGCCTCTTTCAATGAGGCAAGAGGCAAGGCATAGATTAATTTTTTTTTTTTTTCTTGCTGGCTTCAACAGGTTTTTGTTTTGCTTTGTTTTAACCAGTGTTTTTCACTGCCCATTCCTCAATAACATCAAGAGGACACATGCTACTCTAAGTCCAAGATAATATGAAGTACCGCTTTGGAGCAGCAACACAAAGCAGCCCCTTCCATAAGGTTTGTTTGGGACAGAGTATTCAATAGCTACATGGACAAAGAATGAAAGTTTCCCATTTCTCCTACTCTGTCAGGGATTTGGGGATGAGAAGGAAGAAAGGTTCAGGGAAGGACACCTTGGCCTCAGGTGCTTTTACACAACTAAGAACAAGTGAGAAGGACTGTGAACAAACGACAGTTGTGGAGTATCGTATGATTGAATAACAAATGGAAAGCTAAGCAAAAGAAGAGCAAACAATAACTAGAAACTTACTTACCCTAGATCCTAACTTGGGATCATCACTCCTCTCCAGCTCCCTCACCTCTGCTAGCCCACAGCTTGGACTTTTCTGGACAGATAACAAAGCCTTTGCCTGTTCGCTTGAGGAGCTGGGATTTTGTTACTCACAGCTAGGAAGCCAGGACTGCGATTGCTGCTCATGCAGTCAGACTGTATTTTCTGTTTGAGTGTGACGTCGTCATGGTCTTCATCTCCACAAAGAACAAGGGAAAATCAATCTAGCAGGACTTTTCTGCTTGACAAAGGGATTTGCTCATGATTCCTAAAATGATCTAAAGCCTCTCTACTAGGAAAATGAATGGAACAGGCACTACTTGAATGGCATATGGAATTTGCAGGTATCAGACAGCAGCCAAGATGTACAGGATAAGTGCATGTATGTATTCAAAACTTGGGAACAGAGCTGTATGCAACACAAATCATAGCAGACGCAGAGAATCTCAGAAGAAATTAAATGGTAAGGGAAAGCGAGTAGAGATAAAAGCATTTATATGTATTTACATAGCTTAAGCTGGGCAAATTGGCAACAAGCCAATATACACTTAGAGAAGTGGCTGGCAGCAACTGATTACAGGAAAAGGAGGGGAGGAAAATCAGAAATTTTCAATTGCTTCCAGGATATATGCATCCATGTAACAAGATGGAACAGCAGAAGAGAAGAAAGTGATTTTCCAGAACCACAAAGAAAATGTCCTTAGGAGAACATCATTTTTTTGGCCCCAGGGAGAAGAGAAGTTAGATTATACATACATACTTTATCCTATGCAAAGGGGAGAACATAGCACTAAAGAAATGGAAAACTGACCAGCTCTGTGGATCATATAAGACATTTTTTTACTGTAACCTTCTCTACACATCAACCTAAAACACATTAAAATCAAAATTTTTGTTTTCAGTCCTCACTACTGTTAAATAAACTTTATTTAAGATCTGCTTTGAATGGAGACTATACTTACTCATCGGAAGTAAAGCACTTAAGCTTATAGACTTAAGTGGCTTGAAAACCATTCTTGTATCTGCCTAAGTGGCCATAGTCAGAAAGGTACCATCCCAACCTGCTGCAAGACACAGAGATACTGAAGATTAGATTAGAAATAGGCAAGACAGAGACAAGGATCTTTTATTGCCTGCTCTTGTGAGAGTGGCCTAATTTTTTTGTCCATGTCCTGCCTTCTTGCTGTGTGACAATCTTCCTCTGCTGTGATTTGGCTGCCTGGGCAGGTCACTTGTCAGCCCACACTCTGATGTTGTTGTTGTTGTTAGCGGTCTTCTTCAGAAAACTAGGAATTGGATTTCTACACAGACCCACCAGCACTACTTCTAAATACCATGGAGAAAACCTTCTTTAGGCTCTTTCAAATCATAAGACCTATGACATGGCTCTTCCTTGACCGTTGTGCTTATTCAGAAACCTACTCTGGAAAGTTCTAATGAAAACATTGACTTACACATCTTCTATTCTGGCTAACATTTCCAGACCTGCCTAGGCATGTCTCAGAGGTCCCTGTTCTTGCAAAACAGCCCCTAACAGCACTCTAGACCTTCTTCTTTCTTAGGCCAAACCCCAAAAGTCATGTCAGCCTTCTGTAATCAAATTTTTGTCTCAACTTTGTACCTCCCAATGTTTTGGTTTTCTTTTAACGCCACTGCAGGAACTCAGTGAAGGAACGCCCAAGGAATGGTTTTGTGTACATCTCCAGAGGCAGCAATCCAGACTTATATTAACTTGTGTCAGCCACTGCAAGGGTTACACACTTCCTTATATATTTAGCGCATTTATTTCTCTAAAACAACAATTATGAAATCAACAACAAAAAATAATAATGCTATAGATGATTAGGTTATAAAACTGAAAAAAAGAAGAAACTTGGTCAAAATGTCATCTTTGATCTGCTCCTCACTCTGATGCACTCTCTCAATTTACAAGTATGTCGTTGATTATTGTCATTTTTACTACTGTCGTGTTGTATCTATGAAGACAAACAAATACATTTGTTAATGTATGTAGCTTTCACTGATGCACAAATTTTGTTCCATAAAAAGCTAGCAGCTGGATAGACTGGTGCATTGCTAATGGAAACACACTGTTCCTTCCTCTCCCCGGTTTCTTAAATTCTATCAGGAATCTCTCATTTGACCTTGGGCAAGGCATTTAAATTCTCTGCGCCTGTGTTTTCTCATCTGTAAAATTAAGGCTATAATGCCTACCTACTTCACAAGAGGGACAGTGTTAAATTTAATGTATTAATGTTTTAAAGTATTTTCAGACAGCTGGATCAAAACCACTACAGAATGTAAGTTATTATTAAATTATGCTTCACTGAGTTAATGCTGTTGCATTACTGTATCTGATTAAATAAGGAAAAATATTCAAGTGACACCTCCCGTATTTTTTTCCAAAGGATGAAGCTAATGTTCTTCCACTAGCCTACAGATGGATTTGAAGGTTTATTTCGGAGAAAGGAAGAATGCAAGGAAATGCAGTAGTCAACAGAAGTGAAAGAGTCCTGTGGAGTGGTTGATTACAAGGGCATTTAAAGCAATTGCGAGGCAGAGCAGAAGGCAACTGCACCTTGTGCCCCACTGTGACACATCAGTCTCTGGTAGCAAAACAGTCTCCATTCATTTCTGTGTCAGTGGGACAGGAACACCCCCTCCATACCATCACATTAAGTGCTGCACTTGGCCTCTGCTCAGAGTAAAGTGGTGCAAGGTCTATAGCCTGGAGTTGCTTTCCTGGTGGTGCAGGCCAGCTCTCAGGGAAAGTTCAGATATTCTTTGACTCCTTTCAGTCACGGCAGATATTCTGTGATGAATGTGGCATATAAAAATGTCAGCTTTAAAAAGGGGGATTTATTGCAGGAGGGATGTTCATACCTGATGCCTCTCCTACATCTCCTCTTGACCTGATGCGTAGATGCCTGGTCTTGTCCTGTGATCTCACATCAGGATCTTGTGTGGGGGGAAGGGGAAGGAGTGTTTGGAGCAAGAGCTGCAGGAAGATGAGAAGGGTTTTTGACAGCATGTTGAGTTGGATGTTGTACTGGTGTTGATGCCGCTGGTCCCAATGCCATCAAGGCATTTCTTGTGGATGACAAGGAATCTAGGAAAGTAGTGATTAACATGCATATCAGTGTGATTGACAAGCTATGTTGTCTGCTTTGCGCTAATGTATTGCATGGACAACACCTATTCTAGGCATATCAGAATCAGCATATAGTTTTAGAGTACAGATTTAAAGCAGAAATACTTAGCATCTTTCCCAACAAATAAAGAAAAACTGTTTAATGGATCTATTTGCTCAATAGACCATGGAGATTAGACTCTCTGGTGAGGGAACATTTTTGCCTCAGGGTACAAACGGACAAGTAGGCAACTTTCTTTCAAATCGCAGAAAGACTGATTCATTTGCTCTCCCCTTCCTCCACCCCCAACTTATGACTCCAAATGCAAGAAAAAAAGAAGTACAGCATTAGATTTGATAACCTTCTGATACTAGTGAGCTATTAAATATACACAAATCAGCGAGCTTGAAAAAATATAATCAGGGAGTGTATCATCCACCTTCTAAATCTGCCAAGAAGACAGAAATGGAGGTTGCAAAGTCTAAGGTTATATATATATTTTATGTCTTTTCTGACACCATGCTGCATACATCAAAGTATCCATTCTTCTTGTTTTTTCTCCTTATCAGATCTGCAGAGAGGCTAGACTACATGTTTTATTACTACAGCAGTCAAAGATCACACAGCTTTCTAAACGACAAGGATGCTACTTCCGTTTCTTGAGAAAAATCTCTGGGACATTAAAACTTACCACAGGAGCAGTTACGCCACTTTTGTTTGCCTGATTCCTGCAGAACTGCTGCTGTGTAAAATGTGTGCGGCAGCTTCTAGGATTAAGTACGTATGTTAACTCTACTTTCTGTTGGTATTATACACAAATGCTCCTTCTCAATTTTCCTCTCTTCACCAAGGCACATATAAGCCTTTCAAAATGACTTTGCTTTTTATTCTCCACCTCATACTTTATAAAACCTAAGTCAAGTGCCTGAAGATGATTTCATAATGTCATTTTTTATTGTTTATTTGCTTATTTGGCTGCCTGGTAATTTTTAAGTCCCTGGTATAACTCTAACACGTGATTATCCAGAATCAGCCTCATGCTGCCAAAAACTGTCCTTTGATTCAAAGATCAGCCACTTCCTTTGGCATTTTTATACCAAATGTTAAATCTGGATCCTCAGCAGCAGCAAAAAGGTAACATTTTGCAGTTTGCTACACACGGAATAGGCTACTTATCTATGTAAATTCTAACAGGAGATTAACTGTAAGGATTTGAATAACCACATTCCCAAGTGCTAAGCATGAAAATGTATTGCTAGAATATTCTCAACTAGGAGATTACTACCTGACTGCTGCTGCAGCAAAACAGTTTTCTTCCACTTCTAATTTCAGTGATGCCATATCTTCTAATATTTACAACTCTACCTTACCATATCCAGTTTATGTCTCCCAGTGAGGCTCACTAGAGGAACAATGATGTGATTTATGCGTGAAAGTCACTTACTCAAAATAAACTACAGTAAAATTAAGTATGCTCAAAAGTATAATTTAAGAATACCATTGTCATGAGAAGATGAAGTATGTAAATTTTTATTTCATTTAGGAATAGTGGAGCAATCAATGTTTCCAGTAATATTTTGAGTGACTGATTCAGCAGGCTGCTGCACGGAAGCGAGGCTCTTTAAGTAGCAAGCTAATTTTCCGATATTATTTTTATGCACATAATACTAAACATTGCAGACAATTATTTGGCTAATTACAGGGGCAAGGTGAAATGGCAATGTGCATGAAACAAAAGCATAGCAAAGGAAAGCGAGAACAAGTTGACAGAACAATTAAGGAGATACAGTGAAAAGCAAGCATGTCAAGTCATGATCAGAGTGAGGATGAAGGGAGTTGCTGTCAGAAAGGAACAAGAGGCACATAAAAGATGACTGCTCTCTGAACAGGTAAGAGCATAGACCCTGTTGTGGATTCCTTTTGAATGATCTAGAAATTAAGCAATCTGAGAGGCTTCCATGTTTCCCTACTTCCAGCACACTAAAAAGTCAAAGTACTTTAAGTTCCACAGGCTGAAAGATCTTTTCCATAGTTTTAATCTTCTTTCTAGATGTTTCACAATGAAAAGGAAGGGAATACGGGGCTGTTTGTTCTGTATAATGCAGCAAGTACATTTATACCCCTGGCATTTCCCTTCCATTGGCAGCTCCCCCACAGAACGCCCTGTGTGTGGAGAATATAGAAGCAGCAGGACTGAACAGCACAGCAATCACAAACCTCATGTGTATCTGAGGCTTAGAGAATATCTTCAGTACTGAAGCTAAGAAACAATTTCAGTGACATCTGGCAGAATTTACCAGATGTTAATACGTGAATTCATGCATGATAAGACAGGAAGAAATGCAGATCTTCAGTGAATGAGCTGTACAATATTGAAGAACTCAGAAAAAGCAGCAGAAATGAGCTGTCAAAGAGATAAGCAAAGAAAAAAATAGTAGGTTCTTCATATCACCATTTCTCAAGCATACTTTAGATTTAAGTCAAAGTTGTTACAGGTCTTTGTTCTTATCAGTTGACAACACCTTATAAGATTATGATCCATTTAAGGTAAGAGATCTTGACTATATATATAAAACAGATTAAAAATTATATTTATGAATATTTAGGGATTCTCTGTATAGCTGATGTAAACATATGACAACTGGTGGAGAAAGAACTAGTAGTCCCAAACCCTCTCTAATCACCGTTTTGTTGAAATTTTGTTGAAAAGGGACATCCCTTTTTCTGGTAATGAACAAAGATATAATTAACCTTCTTATCTAAAACTGAGGAAAGCTGCCAAATTAAGAACAAATATTAAAAACCTAAAGACAAGTAAAGAAAATAATTATTAACTTTGTCTATTGCTAAAGCTGGAAATGTGCTCTTGTCTGTATCAAATTATACCATTTTTTCCAGACTGTTTCTCCAATTCATCAAAATTATATAAAATTTCATTTCCATCCGCCAGCTAACAGCAAGGAAAAATCATCACACAGATCTACAGATCATGACATGAACACCTGTGCAGATGTTAGACAGGAAGAACACGTTGCATTTTCATTTTTCAATTTAAGCAGAAATATTCACAAGTTATGGCCCTGAGTTTCCCAGCTTTTGACTTTCAGAAGGATTTAAAATATATTACTCTAAACTACTCAATTCACTTCAATAGCTGTGGAAGACCTACCACAAAAGCAACTTGAAACTACAGGGTTACCTACCACCAAAAAGTCAGTTACAAGACTTCTTAAGCATGGAGTTTTCAGTAAACAAAGTAGCCACTTTGGTTTGGACCAGGCATTCACTGGACAGATACATCTAGAGGTTTTCAGGCTCTAACCACACTGGCAGAATTTCCTTCACACAATTTTGTGTTTGGTTTGTGTCTAATTGAAACACCCCTGTTTCACTCTCCAAACACTGTTCATACAGGTTCCTACCAGACTTGTGTAAACCCATTACGAAGTCCTCATCCTGCACTATCCCACATAAGAAGTGTAAGATCCCACCTTGGATTACACCAGATGATGGCACCACCAAAAAAGCAGTGTATAACTGCAGACTTCTGTGGCCTATGAGAAAACCCACAAGAACATTCACCCAAGCCACTGCTTGCAAACCAATGGGTCAGTATTGTGGGCTCCCCTGTACACAGGAAATTAATGTACTCGTCTGATGATTCAGGATGATGGGTAATTTGACAGGTGCTTCTCCCCAGGATTACATGTTGTGGGAGAAAACACTAATGCTACTACTGCAACTACTACTGCTCTTACTATTACTGCTATTACTGCTAGAAACAATAAATATGTAATAATGTTCTCATTTTATATTGAAATGCCATTCTTTCAGATTTAAAACAATCCTAACTTCCAGACTGGAGACTCTTTCACAATGAACAGAAAAGTTTTGGGTTTTTTTCCCCTATAAAATACCTTGTTTTCAAATAATAAAGATTTCTCCACAGGTTATTTTTCCTGATGTATCTTAAAAAAAATTGGAGCCTCTTGATGCATAACTGCAATTCTACCACTGTTTATCTTACATATAAATTGAGATTTAATTCAGGTTTAATATAATAGATGAACTCCACTGCTGACTGGTTCTAGTTACATTAAAATGTTCAGTGACTTGTAAATGTTGCAAAAAAATCACTTCTTTGACAGGCTGAGGAACAACAGAGTGCAAGAGTAGTGAACAATTCAGTCATTTACTTCACTCTGCTTTTGCAAAATATTTACAGAAAAATGTAGATTTGCATAAGTATTGGCAAAATGCAGGTTTGTTCATAACCAATTAACATCAATCCGTTTTCATTTCTACTGGTCTTACAGAATTCAAGTTACATACGGATTATAAGAACGTAATTTTTCTCCTTGTATTCAATTTACTATTCAATTCTCTCCCTTGTCTTGCTATTTGTTTATGTGTTGAAGATTTTTAAGCTCCACTATTTCATGTTACTAAAACTTCACAAATTTCAAGCTGGAAAGGGAGTGGAGTAACTTGCATAACTGACTCTTTAAGTTAAGAGAAATATTCAACCCTTAGCGTTTCCAATCATTTTTCAGGTTTCCTATTAAACAGTAAACCGAGGTAATCTTATTCTTAGTTCATATATACTGTTTTTCACCATGGAAAAAAAACACGTAATTATCAGTCTGCCAGTACTTCAGATACTGAGACATTCCTGAAATTCCTTCAGTGCTTCCCACTCAGGCTCAACCTAGGTCATCATGCTAGACAATGACAGAACCACAGAAAGGATAAGACTGAAAGGGACCTATGGGGATCATCTGGTTAAACCCCGACTGTTCAAAGCACAGGCAATAAAACCAAATAGTCCTGGACTGTGTCCAGTTGTACTTTGAATACGTCCAAGGATGGACAATATACAACAACTCCAGGCAGCCTTTTCCAGTGTTCAACCACTCTCACAGGAAAAAAAAATAAAATCTATGTTCAGATAGAGTTTTCTGATTAAGTTTATGCCCAATGCTTTTTGTCCTCTCATTGGGTACAAATGAAAAGAATCTAGCTGTTTCTTCTCTACATCTTTATCATCAGACATTTACAGAAGTTGATAGGTTTTCCCTTCACTCTTCTCCAGGCTATATAATCTCAGCTCCCTCAGCCATTGTAGCCATTGGCTTAGACGTACTCCAGTAAGTCTGTACCTCTGTTGCACCATGATGCCCAGAACTGGCACTCCAGATGTCATCTACCAGTGCTGAGTAGACCTGTTGACAACTCTCTTCCTAAAGCAGCCAGCCCAGGAGGCTGCTGGCCTTCTTTGCTCCAAGAGCACATTGCTGGCTTACGGTCAGCTTGTTGTCCACGAGGATGCCTGAGGCCTTTTTTGGAAAGCTGCTTTCCAGCTTGTCAACCCCGGAATCTACCGGTGCCTAGGGTTATTGCTCCCTGGAGATAAGACTTTGCACTTCCCTTTGCTGAACTTCATAAGGCTCCTCTCTGCCCATTTCTCCAATCTGTCAAGATCCATCTAGCGCACTCACCTGGTATGTCAGCCATTTCTCCCAGTTTTGTACTATCCACAAATTTGCTGAGGTACAGTCTGCCTCATCACTCTGATCATTAATCAAGAGGTTAAGCAATATTGGCCCCAGTATTGATGTCTGGAGTACACTGCTAGTGACTTGTCTCCAGCTAGACTTCCTGCTGCTGATCCCTACACTTTTGAGCTTGCCAGTTCAGATAGCTTTCAGTTCACCTCACTGGCCACTTCACCAGCTCATACTTCATCAGCTTGTGAGCTCTCTGATCACTTGTGTTACTAGGAAGTAATCATCAGCACCTTCCAGAAAGATCTTGAGCTGCTTGTGCCCTTCTGTGTTGTCCCTCCAGCAGACATGACAGTGGCACAAGTTGCCCATGAGATGGAGAGACAATAGCTCAATACGGCAAATGCACTTTACCTTCATACCAGTGATTCACCAAGTATCATATATTTTGCCCTTACTTACATGCAGTATTTAAAAACTAATTTTTAAACTAAATTTTGTATGTCAGGTGCTCCAAACCACTTAACCATCTTGTTAACCCTCAGCCGGATACATGCCATTACATTAATGCCTGACATCCAGGAGCCCAAGACTGCTTCCTTTCAACCTCATCTTGTTGAGTTCCCTCTGTATAGAGCCCTGCTTCCAGTCATCAACCACTCCTCCAACCTGGTGTCACCAACAAACTTGGTAAGAGTGCATTCCACCCCATCATCCAGGTCAAAAATACAGACATTACACAAAATCAACTCCAGCGCTGGCTGACCTGTGAAGAACATCACTTCTAATGGCCCAGTCTTCTCAGTTTCTAGGAGGAATATATTTAGTTAAAGGGATATGTTCTAAGTGACATGTTTTAGACTGAAACAAGAGTACTTATAATTTATTTTCTGTTTAAGGATCTGTCTCTGTATTTCTACTGACCCATAAAATCCATTTCCTATAGCCAAGTTTAAGTGAAAAGTATTATTACAGTGCATTTTTGTTTTCAGAAATTTTGAGGACTCTTATCGGACCAGCTTCATTCTTTGTTTTTCAACTACTTGCTCTGCTATACATACAATTTTAACTCATATTTCTGCTTTAGCACAATCTGACCTACATTTGCACACTCTTACCAGAGGTAAATTAAAAAGCCTTTCAAGAAATATACGCACAATCTCATACCACTAGAAAAAAGAAACTCAAACTAAATTTCAGATAGAGAAACTACATTCATTAAGATAAAGCTGAAGTTGTTAACAAGGTATATCTCTTCAAAGTCAAATGGAACAGTATAAAGAGAACATCCGCTCTGCACAGAAGGCATTTAAGTTTCACGGCAAAGGGGCTGAAAGATACTATGTTCATTACTTGAAAGCTACACATCATGAATCTCTTTCATATTTTTCTAGTATTATCCATTACAGATACTCAAAAGTCATGAGTCGGGCTCCAAGATATCATGAAACTGAACCTAATAACAATTTTTTTTTATTGCTTATTTGCCTTTTGATTTCTGAATGCATTCCTATTGTCTTTTCAAGTTTTACTCTGTAACCACACAAATCTGTAAATCTTAAAAGAAAGCATTAAAGTGGCTTCCTGACCATTCATCACAACACCTTCCTCACCACTGCCAGCACTCACTTCAGAGATCTCTCCTCCTTGTTTTCCTCTTGCATGCTAGGGAAATTCTCCAAAATAGCAGTTTCATTTTGAGGACCCAGAGCTTTCCCACACTTCCTTATGCTCTAAAAAACCCATATTTGGGCAATCCCAAGTCAAAAGAAGGAACTTTGACGTGAAATAATAATAAAAGTAGCAATTTTATAATACATACCAGTTCAAACAAATTAGAGGAACTGGTACAGTACAGAACAGTCTGGGTGTGACTCACCTGTGCATTATGCATTGGGCAATAAAAAAGTGGACTAAGACTCAAATAAGACAAGCAATACCAGGAATCTATGTGAAGTCAGAAATTAAGCCAGAAAGCGGTCACAGGGTTCTACTTGTGATGTCTGGGCCAACGGATATTTAATTGACACCAGTAAAATGCAACAGGAAAAAAAAGAAAGCTTGGTGGGGTTTTTTTTAGGGGAATTCAGTTGAGTAAGTCTCCTGGAATGTGATACTCAGGATTAGCTTCCTCTTTCAAATCAGGTAGCACAAGGATTCAATCAGATCCCAGTTATGCAAGTGCCTCTTTTAACTGAAGCATCCACAGGTCTGTGACCAGCCTCATAATCATTCTCCAAATCCCTTCTATTATTCCTGTACTCATATGACGGAGTAGAGTACAGCTCATGTACAGATGTATCACTGATTTATCTAACGTCTGTTTATAATATTGTATTCACTATAGCCCATTTCATTTGTTCTGCATTGCACTTTGATTTCAATGCATTTGCTTTCCTGATGCATCTGCCCACTGAGAGGGAATTTTAATTGAGAACTAAACTTGACCGCATTCAGAATACATGAAATTTAGCATATCATTCTATATTATCTCACCAAATTAATTAGGTATGGCACATGTCTGACAGGATGGTCTGAACTGTGGCTCAAGTACCACAGTGATAATAAACAACAAAATTGGTAAGTTTGGGAAAGGTGATTATTATTAGACTGTAAAAGGAGAAGTGTCAGAATAGTCCTGTTTAACATTTTAATTTTTATATGGAAGGAATAAAAAACTGGTTAATTTGTTTGAAACTTGCTGATGCTATTAAACTGGCTGCTACTGAGAATAATAATGAAGACAAGGAAATAATAGAACAGAACTTACTTAGAAATATGTTTAGAAAACAACAAAAGAGATTAAATTTTGGAAGCTGCAAAATCATTAATTAGCAAAAGCATCCTGCAAAATTAAGATATTCAATAACAAAACCAAAGCTGAACACAGTGCTTGAAGCACTGGAAGCATAAAAATAAACAAACATGAAATCTACACTGGAGGCAACCAGAACATGTATTAGGTAAAACAGGCAGATTCTAGGAGGCAGCAGTCCCTCAGATGCAAGGATGTATTACCATGAGTGCATTTAATTCTCAAGACAGTAAAGGAATGGTCATGTAAAAACCTAGGCAGTATCCAGGCACTGCATGGCCACACACAGACTGGAAGATATTCCTTGGATTAAGAGAAGATCAGTTTAAGAATAGGAAAGAGTAAGAAAATTATAAATGCACAAATTTGCAAAGCAGCTGGTCAACAAGCTAATAATCTCTACATATCTGAATAGTACAAACAATAAATTCTTACCTATATGCCCAGATACATACTGTAATTCACCTGATCAAATATAGGCAGTTACACTAAATATTCTAGGTTAGTTTTATAGACAGTTTTGGAAAGAAACTGCCTCATTTGGGACAGGATTTGTCTAATCCTAAAGCAGACATCTAAATGTCTTGACTATAAAGGCTGACCAGCTCAGACACACATATCTAAAAACACGTGTGATGAATCAGACATCATCTTAGTATCCATCATCACCTAGTTTAGTTCAGCTTTGCTGGGTCCTATCCATACATATGCATCCTGGTTAAGGATCAGTGATTAGGAAGGGAGAGGAAGTATTTAGGACCTTTATAAGGCCGAACTAACAGTACTTAGATAAAAGTAAAAATGAAAGAATTCTGAATAACTATCAAGGCAGAAACTCCTATAAGTGTATTAGAAAGTAGTTGTTTAAATAAAAACTAATGAGATCTTTCGAAATGCCATAATTTCAGATACTTTTATTGCAAGTAGCTCTCTTCCAGCGATCTGAAGAAATTCCTATAAAGCATAAGAGCTCTCATACAGGACAGATGACACCCAATGCAAGAAAACAGTCATTTGGATTTTGTATTCCGATTATCCACAGTCTTACTCCTTTCCTACAGTACTATACGGGTACATATATTTACACACACAGGCATTTTAGATAAGCTTAAAGTCAAAGTTTTCAGATCAATTCTACTGAGAAAACTGCATACTTATATATGCAATGTTATGCAATATATGCAATCTTTCACTGGCATGTGAAACACTGTAAAGTCTTAAAATATCATCAGTTTCTCAGGCTAATGATTTTTTTTTTGTCATCAGGGAAATGGGTTTCAAATTTCTCTCAAGCAGAAAAGGTCATAGTGTGGTTCTGTCTATCAAGAAAATTCAGTCTGAAAGAATTACGGTTTAAACTCCTTATACTTCCTGAAGACAGTATGTATCTGTGCATTATTCCAAGAAGGCAGAGTAAGTGCTCAAGATGCGTTTACAACTCAAGGACTTGTCAAAGTTTCTGAAGACACTTTTACCTTCATATACAAATTTATGTATTTAAAATAAATAGGACTTTTCCTGTATCAGATTTGTATCCCTCTTGTTCTTCAGACCTCAGCACATCAGTAGGAACAGCAGAGGTAATTGCTATGGGAACCATGCTTCTACAGTGTGAGGGTGAAGTCAAGCAGGGGAACGAAAAATGGTGATACTCTTCTGCTCTCTTTCCAGGAAGCTCATTCAATGAATGATGTAACTCCTGGAAATTCTGCCTTGCAGCAGGAAAAATAAAAGCACTTTGTCTGTTTATCATGGATTATGGAAAATGGTGAAATTAATATGATCCACAGTCATCTATAGCAAGATGAGAGTATGATCTTAAATCTAACATATGAGGCATTATATGTCACAACTGAAATACGAAATCAGCAAAGTTTAATCAGAAATTATAGGTGAAATTGCCTATTGGTACAACTTTGCAATATATGCAGTAAATTCTTCACCCTTGGAAGACTCTGAATAAAAATTGCATACATTTAAAAAAGATAAATTACAGTTCTGAGGGAGACTGATGTACCCGATGTAGAAATCACTTGATGGATAGAGTAAATGGTCCATGGATGTTCAGGCTAATGTAGTCACATTTTACAAATGAATCTACTGGTAGATTTTGACCAAGTTAGGACAGACAGCAGTAACTACAAAAACAAGAAACAAAGAAGCAGCAATACATGCTATAAGCACACCACAATCAGCCTACTAACACTTCTACCACCGTGGCCATCATTGCCATGGTTATTGTAGTAGAACTGTTATCTATACACCAATATCTACACACCAATATCTACACACAAATATCCCTTGCAAGATCTACATGTTTTGCTTTTCAGTTATCCAGTTTTCTCTGCTGTTTGGTATGTAGGTTGTGCTTCAAAGGAGAGGCTTTCTGACATTCCTGTCAGTTCATCCCATGTTTTCCCATGTGGAAAGTTCCCCATAAACCACTTAATAAATAGATCTTAGTCCCAAAAATAAAGGCTTGGCTTCTCTTGGCTTAAAAACATGCCTGTACTACAGCACCACTTTGACTGCAGCTACCAGCACACCAAACTTAAGACAAATGTCTCTCTGGCTTCTGTATTTTATTGCATTTCTACCCATTCCACAGGCCAAATGTCTTATTTATTTTACTACTTCCTGACAAGTTTACACTGAAGTTCATTGTTCTGGCTGTGGTTGTTATTTCTTGCTACATAGGCTTAAGGATCAGACCTTTATAAGGCAACTTCACCTTGCCAACATTAATTAAAACAGTCCTTTAGGTAAATGAGAATCAGATGAAGAGTATTCTTCCCACTAAAACACAAGCAGCTACATGACTGCTTGTATCAGTAAGGTTTTAATAATTTAATAAGTATCATGAATATTACAAACCAACTCCAGCTGCCTGTCAGATCTCCATGTGAGTTTTCTTATGTATTGAGAAATTTTCATTTCTATTAATGTTGGTTTGGTATTGGAACAGCACTGGAACAAAATGATGAATGTAATCCGACATCCCTGCCTTCATAGTAAAAATGAACAAATATTTAGTTAGACATCATTTAGTTGGACATCATTTAATCACAAAACTGAGAAAAATAACAGAAATCTCATGAATTTCCTTAGTAACACTTTAAGAAAATTTTCCATTTCAGCCTGCAATCTATGAAATACTCTCCTTAAAGTTCTGCAGCAAGACTGGCTCCACTCAGCAACAAGAAGGCAACTCCACATAAAAATCTGAATAAAAACACACTTCCCTCTTCTTCCTGTTACTAAATACCTCTGACGTCAACATCCCTTACTACAGCATCAAACCCCACTTCTTCAAACAGAGCACCCTGTTCTCAACATTTGGGTCTTCGTGGCTTAGATGGTACCAACTCATACACTCCTAAAGGACTCCTGTGCTTGGAAATTCCTCATGAGATATTAGGGCGACACTTTCCTGTTCCTTCTCTTTTTAAAATCCTGTGAAACGCCTACTTCCACTTCACAACATTTCATGAGCCTCCTGTTGATGACTCCTCTCTCTTGGATCCCTGCCTCTACCGCTTACTGTGGGCAGATGAGAAATCACAGAGTGCTCAAAGTCAGCGGTCATAGGCAGGAGAAAGGAGTTCTATAGTAGTAATGAAGTGAGCCCAGTTAACACACGCTAACTGTGAGCAAGAAGACCCCTGCAGCAGAAAAAGAGGATAGCAATCACAGGCAGAGGAAATGGACAGCAGGACTCAGTACTTTGACTATGATTGACATAGAAGATTTGGAGAATAACCAGAAGAACAGGGTATGAAAAGCCTCAGAGAACACTGCTTCATTCCTTCTTTATCCCAGATTCCTTCTGTACGTTTAAAGTATTTATTATGTCTCTGTGTGAAACAAGAAAACGTTTCTAACAGTACAGTATCACTTGGTATCTGACATGGATAG
Source organism: Tapera naevia (assembly GCA_033556795.1). Lineage (NCBI taxonomy): Eukaryota > Metazoa > Chordata > Aves > Cuculiformes > Neomorphidae > Tapera > Tapera naevia. The sequence goes on along the minus strand of JAUMJJ010000036.1, from coordinate 19,234,984 downwards.
ATGGTGCCTGCAAGACACTTTTGTTTTAAAAGATTGCCTATTCAAAAAAAGGAATAAACTTTGATTTTTATGCAAAATCAGTGCTTACTCTTTCACCAGAAGTACTCAAATCAATCAAGAGATCTGACTATCTCTTATTTACTTTGAAAGAAACCCTGGTTTACTTCTCCTGATGCGATATTAATTGTCCAGCAATTCACCATCTCAGAACAATCTGCGAGGCTGCCACACTTCAGCCTACCTGTAAATGATCTAGAACTTACTAATTATTTTTTTTTAAAATTCCCTGCCTACAAAAGCAAAACTATATCCCTGCATTGCTTTATCACTGCTCTACAGTAAGAAAACTGCAAGATGTGTCTAAGAATGACAGCAAAACGAAGACATCACTGGTGGTATTTCTTTAGAGGTTGACTGCACAAGTCACAAATCAAAATCATTTAAATTGCTCCAAGAGCAATAGTATTCACCAGAGACCTGGATTCATTCAAACAAAACATATCAGCATAAAAACCTGCATTAAAGTTGCCCTAAACAAAGCATACCTAAATGCACTAATTTTTCCAGAATTTGATTATTCTGATGGATCTTTCATTTTAGAAACTGAAAAGAGGCATTTTATGAAACGTTTACAATAAAGACTAAAAAATATATATCTGTGTAGAATTTCACATAAATAAAACATCCATGCAGAGACATGAGCAGGGAGGTGCAGAAGAGGAGCAAGTGATTTTGTGAAGAATTCTGCAAGTTTTTTTCATATTATTAGGAATGTAAAATCCCAAACACTGAAATTTCTCCATGAAAGAGAATTCTGGAAAGAATCCATTTTGTATTTACTGAAATTTTTGATCCTCATTTTAAAAGAGTAATTTAAATTTTGACTTTTTTTATTCTGAATTTTAAAGTGCAATATAGTTCAAACCTCCCTACCATCTCAAGGGAAATCCATTTTGAAAGGAAAACATAAGCACATGTCATTTAAAAAATGTTGTCAAGACAATTTAAGCTCTCCTTCCTTTGGCTTTTGAAATCAAGGCTTGGTGATAGTAATGTGAATTCACAGCCCTTGTGGTTTTGAAAGAAATTGGGCTCTGTATGAATACTTATCCTCACAATTTTCTCCTTATACAAGAGTTAAAGCAAAACCAGAGAGCAGGATATATTCCAACAGCGTCACAAAATTTCATCTATGAATAAGCAATAAATGAGGAGGCATACCCATGCCATGGCCAGATGCCACATGGCATCAGCAAGCCCTTCACCACCTCAAGTGAGGGGTGGCCTGGGTGTCCACAGGGCGAGGACGGAGGAGCTTCCCAGTCTTTATGCCGAGTCACAGCACTGCCACCACCCCAGCTGCCAGCACATGATACAACTTTGCTGACCTGGTTTCCATGTTTTTTGGATAGACATGAGCGAACAAAGAAGGATTTCTTGTAACCAATAAAGATGAAGTGGGGGCGGTGGGAAGTAAGTTCTCTGGACTGTCTGCTGAAATCCCACTGGAAGCCAGAGGTGATGGAAATACATTGTTAGTACAGCTTTTTACATTAAAATTCCCACAGACATCTAGGGTAAGCTTAGCTGACGCAATACAGATTTCCACACAGGAGACATCTACATCTATACTAGTCAGCTGAGACTCCCTTTATACTTCACGGAAAGAAATAAGCTTTCTTTAGGGTACAATTCTTTTTATCTTAAAATAGTCACCTAAAATAGGTCAGATGGATTTTTCCACATAGAACTGCCTACTCCTTGATGGTACAGGAAATCCCAGCTCACTAGCTGAAAGGAGATATTCCCTGCCCAGACCTCCAAACGCATGTCAGATGAAGCCCAGTGTTAGCAGAGTCCTTCTGGCCTGGACATGACTGGAAACACCCCTGACTCCACAGCGCCACACCCCTCTCTGGGATTGTCAACCATCACTTGATCCAGCAACCACCTCCTCTGCTCAAATTCCTTTTGGTGCAGAAGCAGTGTTTCCATGTTCTGGAGGGCTGGCAATAGCCCAGCTGTTTCAGCAGGGCTTTGCCCCTCAAATAGACTCTCCTGGCCCAGGGTTCAAGCCTGCAGCTGCCTCTGGCTGGCTTTTTCCTATAGAAATTAAAGCCGTCCTCAAGCTGGTCACACCTGCAGGGAGCAGAGGACAGGACCGGTGACCCAAAACTGACCAACAGAGTATTACATCCCATACATAACATAATATAATACAGGGATCACGAGGGTCAAGCTCTCTTCTTCGATGTCCAGCATCCAATGCAGACCTTGTCTGTCTTTTTCCCCCTGATTCCAGATCCATGCACTCTTGAGTCCAGATCCCTCCTGCCACTGAGTCCAGCCCAGGACCCTACCTCATGCCTGCTCTGCAGCACCTGTGGCAATGTAGTCATTGCGGTGTGTGTGTGTGGGGGGGTGTTGGAGCAATTTTATATATCTGTATATATTTTACTATTTTCTTATTAACAGTAATTTATTATTATTGTTGTTTCATTAAAGCTGTTTTCATTTCAGTCTCCAACCCACAAGTCTTTTTCTCTCTCTCATTTCCTTTTCCCATTTCCCTAGGTACGATGGGAAGGGAACTGCAAACACTACTGCTCACGTTCAGCTGCCAGTCAAGTTGGGCTGGGGCTAAACCGTGACAAGCAGTAACAGGAAAATAAAAAATGCCAAGCCCAAATAATTTTTCTCACATCAGATGTCTGCATATACACCACCTATATATAACAAGCATTTATTTCAAAGGCCTGAAATAAACGAAGGGTGACATCAAGAAGATAGAGCAAAAAGATAGAATTGCATCAATGAATAAAGACTGAGTCCTTTGGGGCCAAAAGGTAGAAATAACTGCGTTTCTCTTTGCTATATCAGAATTAGCTTAAATAACATTTAGAAAGGGTTAATGTAAGGCAACTGTTGCGTACCACTTATACTTCTCTCAACCTCTGCTGCACTGGAAAGTGAAACAGGATAAAACTGAAACTGGATACCTTTGGTGGAAATTCACAAGAATAGGTCATAAGGAATTCAGTCAGGCTCCCCTACTTATTCTTTTTCTTAAATATATGATTTAGAAAACAAAGCGCTACTGCCAAGAATCATAATAAAGACTTTTTTAGGAGGAAAAATAGATAACAGAACACCTTTTCTTCTTGTTTTCAGTTAGACAGTTCTAATAATAGGGATACTGATACAGCAGTTTAGGAAAGCTAAAATTAGCATTTGACAATTATTCTATGGTTCACAGTTTTCATGCCTACGATACTGTATTGAGAAACGGTATTCTCTAAGAGGCAAAATACAATACCTTGCTCATGTGAATGTTAGATGTCAAGAACTGACTACCCAAGCACACAATCTCCTAATAACTTCCTAGGATGCCAATTTACAAAAGTTTCCAAAAAGTCAAGTCTTTCTCAAACACGAATGACGTGATGCTTCTGTTTCCTTTGCCTGTCCTGGCAGATGATTTCATAGAGCATCTCAGAAGACATGAATGTACAATATGGATCATATGCAATGATTTGCACACATGAAAACTAATACCTGTTATTTCTTGTTTATGAAATAATACTGTAATTAATAAATGATGTTATATGTTAATACCATTGCAAAATCTCTGTTCTTTTATTTGCTTTTAAGAAGAATGTCCTGTACACATATAATCCAGAAAACTTTGCACAATACTTCAGTTTACTGCATCTTGAGTGTGAAAAAGAATGTTTATTTCTTATTTAGGTAGGACAAGAAAACAAGCACGCCTTGAACTTTTCACTGTAGGAATAATTTGCTTATCAATGTCACTTTCAGTGACTGTTCCATTGCTGTTTGGGTTTTTTTTGAATAGACAGATAAAGGTATGCCTTCAATAAGCTGACACACAGCTATCATGTTATTGTGTCATCCATTACAAAGGAACCAGTTTATTGCCAAAGAAAAGACAACCAGCCTTTAATTCAGACTGGGACTTGTTGTATCATCCCTGTCAGAGATGATACACATTGGGATAGACTCAGCCAAGTGTCAACAAGTATAAGTGCAAATCAACAGTACTCAGAAAATCCCAGCAGTAGAGTTAAGTCTATTTGTATGCTCAAGTCATGTCCCAGTTACAGTATATGAACATTTCCTGTTAACATCATCGCTAATCAAAGCACTAGCTTCATAATCCTCATATTGACTACTAACTCACAGAAAACTAGGTAAGAACGGAAGAATAGTTTTGAAGGACCAAAATATTGTTCTTTATCCATCAGTGAAACTATCTTTAGATTTGCCTAAGCCTGTAGGAATCCACTAGCCTGGTCACCCTGAGGATGGTGCAGAAGGACAGTCTCCAGATGTCGGCCATATGGCGAAAGACAGAAATACAGTGATGTGCAGACAGCTCAATTATACCTGGCTGCTCACCCCCACGGGTAAAAATCTCAAGGGCACAATTTCCCCTACTACACTAAAATGCTGCTCCATGGTTGGATTCATAAATCTGCAGTTTTTCTGCCTTCCCACATGCTTCGTCCAACACTTCAAGGGTTAGGGCTCTCCACACAAGCCAAGTTCAGCCCTGTTTCAGCTAGAGGGCGGAAAAACATCAGACCCCCCCTTGAAGATACCCTTGATGGGGTGGCTGGAAAAGAGGGACGTATCAGGCCTGCCAACACACACCTTCTGGAATAAATAAACAAATAAACATTGCAGACATAGATAAACCATTTGAGAGATCCGCAGCCATCTACCAAACTAGATCAATTTTATTTGGTGGCTCTTCATTCTAAGTGATTATTTAAGCATTTTTTTTTACAGGGAAGCGTTACGTCATGACTGTTCAAGTGTTTCCCACTTCCAAGGAATTGACAACATGGCAATTAGGAAACACATATTAATCATAAGAGATCTGAAAGACATCAGTCAAAGAAAGCATTCAGTTCTCAGCTCAGTGCCAAAGCCACCAAGTTATAAAGTACTCTGCTGAAGACAGTCTTCCCAAAGGCTCCTGCCAAAACAGCTTCATTTAATACAAAGAACTCAGACAGTTTTTGCAAGAGTACTCCCTTTGCCTCATAGTTACCATTCACATTCTGGACTAGTGACAGCTTAATTAGCTGAAATAAAACAGTAACAAAGCAAAAGACTGACAACCCTTCCCAAAACTCCCTACAACGCAGTAGGGCACTGCTCTCTTATAGGAGGCAGAGGATGTGGATTCAAAACCCCAGGGGCAACCTGAGTGCAACCCTGTTCCCCTGTGCCGACGAATGAAGATACAATGCTGTTCAAGCCCTGTGCAACATTCATTTATTGGGTGACGTGACTTCTTTCCATTTCTTATTTCAGCAAAAGCAACATAAGTATTATTGGATGTAGCTTTACTCTCTTCTTAGTTAACTATGCCAAAAAGTCAATTATATGCCCAACTCCTGAAAGATCTCACATTCAAAGAGCCAAGCATCTGTATTTTTTACTTAAATATAAAATTAATTAAAAAGTTGTGTAAGGACACATATGCCAGATCTGGGCTTATAACATTAATAAACAGAATCAGCTCCCTCACATCTATACTGTCCCTGAGAAATTATTAAATCCAGGGACCTCTGTAGCTTGTCTGTGATAGGTATTTAAAGCTTGAGACTATGCACTCTACTCTCAGAAACAAGAAGAAAAAACAGAAAACTTAATGCCTCACATTTTGTTAAAACTCTTACAAGTCATCATGACGTGTTTTTCCAGGAGTTATTTCAAAAAGAGAATTACAGATTACTTCAATATTTCAGTTCAAATCTTAGATGTCAGTGCAATAGAGCTGCAGGTCTGCAATTTAAATCTATTGAAAGTGTATGTGGGGAAAAGTATTTTGGAGTTGCTCCTAGCACTGAAAGCTATGCAAACACAATTAACAAATAAACATGTACCTACATCCCCCAGACCAAATGAAACAGGATTAAAAGCACTGAATCTGAGCAAATGCCAGTATGTTTTAATTCCTGTCCACCTCAACTCTACGCTTTACAGTTACTTAAAATGAAATGCTACTGCACATCTTCATCTTTTTTACATTACAAACTGACATATGCATTTTTCAGGACTGCATATCTATAATTACATATCCAGTAGGACCTTATAAACAAATAAATAAAACAGTGAATTGTACTGAAAGTAATTTACAGAACAGACCTTCTCGTAATAAGTATATGCAGTTGATACATTTGTGTTACATCATTAAACATGAAACCTATCCGTAAGTACCTTTATAGCATATGGGATCATGTTTGTTATGTGTTAAGCGTTTCAAAAATTACACAAGTGCTTATGACCTCATGCACAACTAAAATTACATTAGAATTTTTCCCTTGGATAACTCTTCAAAAGAAGACATATAATACCTTCTCCCTATTACATAAGGTAGCACAACTGATATTGGTGTAATAATGTCAAATTTTAGTAACTTAATTACAACAATATAGTCCAGGTTTAAAGGTTTAGAGATAAACAACTATGTGTAGATGTAGTACTTTGCAACTCTAAAATATTAATCAGTTTACTACCATATATGGAGCCCATAAGCACACATGCATGTGAGGGCATCTGCTCCACAACACGCCTCCAGTGCAGGAGACAGAAGTTCAAATCAGTGAAAACCTCCTTAAGAACAGGGATATAGTCCCAGATCACCCTGAAACGTATTTCCTCTTAATTTTGTCACAGTTGTTTTGGCCAGCCTAAGAGATAGGCCTTAGAAATTAATTGTCCTGATTTAATTTTTGCACAGAAGATAAAGAGATATCTCAGTCCTAGAAGAAAAAGTAAAAAACACAGCTTTTCTCAAATTTGAAAGTATATTGACAGATGTCGTCTCAATGTTCTTTACATCTAGCTCGTCAGAACCCTCAAATCTTGTATCAGCCCTTAACTGTTCCCTGACCCAGCAAGCAAGGCTTTACACAGGCAAATGCCATGCCCGGATGGCGCAGCACAGAAGAAGCGGAAATAGAAGGCAGCTATCACCAGAGAAAGCAGGAAAAGCAAAACACAGAAGACAGTACAGAAGAACAGAGTGACTCAGCAAGCCATGGATTTGGGGAGCACTTGCTGGATACCTCAAAAACACCTGAAGAGCCATAGGTGTTTGCCATGTCTCCTAATTCACACGCTCCTTATTCCTGCTTCTAGCACCCAGCAGGGCACAATTGCACTTTAGGATCTCGTCACAGTCAGGCATCCACCTAACAGTCAAAACTTTCCCAAACAGCTATATTTGCTGTATTTCAGCAGAGTGGAATTCGGCAGGAAGGGATTCAGTCACACGCTTCCAAAAGTATGACTACAGAGGAGACTCAAAGATTACACAGCTCTACACTTACGTCCATTTACCTGTGTGTCATGGAATGATACCTGGAGTTCATAGTTCTTCAGCATCCACGAATGCCTGTGTAAGTGTTTCAAGGCCAAATGGATGGCAGGCAACACGCCTGCCGTTAGGTTTTTCTGATCAACCAGGCAGCTGGTGGGTGAAAGCCCGAGAAGTGAGAGGCGAGTGCGATCCAGTTCCTCAGAGCACCTGATCATTAGTAACATAAACAGCACCAGCATGTCCAGTTTCCACTTCCAGAAAAACATCTTTCTTTGTGCTTTGCTCTTTTTTCCTTCCTTTCCTTTGCAGTCCACATCCCTGAAGAACAGGCCTTAGATTCCTTGGTTGCCCGACATTTTGCAGCTTTCCTTTGCTTCAGTCAGCTCTAAGAAAGGAGGTAATTGTTATTAAGGGATAAAGACCTCTCTACAGCTGGCTTTTCTAATTTGGACAGTAATCCTGCTCACAGCAGTGCTGTGAATCAATACTTCAGAAGAATAATCTCTAGGCAAAGTGCTCTGCCAAGTCTAATTTTAAACATGTGTCATTTTAAACATTCCTGTAGCAGAAATACTCATCCATAGGTGACAAATCAATAAACAAACCAGTATGATTCTTTTGAAAATGGGTATTCTAGGAACTGATCAAAGCGGGTGCATACTAGACTTGTATTTTCAACAATCTGGGTAGCACTGGTTCAGAAGATTGCTTCAGTTTGTTTTATCTTGCATGTATCACATTTTCTGTTGGCTTCATACAGACCAAACAGAGAATGCACAGTCTCGAATAGCAATAATATTTTATATTCTTCTAGTGCAAAAGCTGCACCAGCTCAAAGCTATGTATCCTCTGCCTGATTCTGCTTTGCTCAGAAACACCATGCTTCCCTTAAAATCAGTGCAAGTTCTGAACATACATAGAATTCAGACCTGTTCCTCCTGTATTCAGTCACATAGCTTTTGACAGGCAGTTCACATATTGTCGTAGCTAGCTAAGTATTTCATTACACTATTTGCAGTTTTCCAAGTAATATGCCAGGCTACAGAATGCAACAGATGCTGTGCACACAGAAATACAGAGGAAATAGTAATGCAGGAGAAAATGTTTTTTTCTTCAGGATATCCCAAACTGACCAGGGCGAGAAGGAAATATATATTGGACCACCACTCCAAAGAAGAACCTGCATCTCTTCCCCAGCACTCACAGCCTACCTCACCATTCAGGCAACTACCATACCCCCTGCCTCCCTTACAGCAGCAATGCACTCTCCTCTCATAAACACAGCCACTTAGATGACCCCTTCCCTCCATGCAAGCAGCTGGCTTTCGACATCCCACCCATGCACAGAAAGGACACCATGCACACTGGGGGGCTGTCTAAGGCAAAGGTGGGAAATGCAAGAGCCAAATGCAATCGGCAGGCAGTGGAAGAACAGCTGGTATGCAAGATGCTTATTTGCCCAAGAACAAAAAAACTCTGTCATTATACATGCAGCTGAATACTAAATTCTTTTGCCATCTTGGGCAAATTCAAGATTTTGAAAGAAATGCCCTGTGCCAAGCTGGAATGGAAATACAAAACCTCAAAGGTTTTCATAACTCAATAATGTGCAAGAAAAACAAATGGAAGGACTCATAGAGAGAAGTGTGATTTGGTATAAACCAAATCTGAAATTACATGTTAAGAGCATGGTAATTTATTTTTTGAACAGCTGACATTTCAAAACAAAGTATTAGTTTGCTATAAGTAAGGGCATTCTTTTTTAATTTTCAAAACACAGTGTTCCAGGTCAATAAATTATTTTGAAACTGACGTGCAACTCAAAAACTTCCACAGAAAATCTCCAAATAAAGTCTAATTATAAACATTCTAATTTATAACTACAATATATATATTACATGACAGGAAGGCATGGAAGTAAATAGACAAATACATTTTAAAAAGAGCAAAATAATATTGAACAAAGAGGCAATAAATGTGTACATTGGCACCAGTGAGCCCCAAGCAAGATACACACTCAATTTATTACTAACTGTCCACAGCGATGCTTCTTCCAACACACTTGTCAGGTAGAAAGGGATCTGGGAGTGCTGGTGGACAGGAAGCTCAACATGAGCCAGCAGTGTGCCCAGGTGGCCAAGAAGGCCAATGGCATTCTGGCCTGCATCAGGAATAGTGTAGTGAGCAGGACCAGAGAAGTTATCGTCCCCCTGTACTCAGCACAGGTTAGGCCTCATCCTGAATATTGTGTACAGTTCTGGGCCCCCCAGTTTGGGAAAGATGTTAGGATACTGGAATGTGTTCAGAGGAAGGCAACAAAGATGGTGAAGGGGCTGGAGCACAAGCCCTATGAGGAGCGACTGAGGGAGTTGAGGCTCTTTAGTCTAAAGAAGAGGAGGCTCAGGGGAGACCTCATTGCTCTCTACAACTACCTAAAAGGAGGTTGTAGTTGGGCAGGGGTTGGTCTCTTCTCTCGGGTGACCAGTGACAGAACTAGAGGGCTTGGACTCAAGCTTCGTCAGGGAAAGCGTAGGCTTGAGGTTAGCAAAAAGTTCTTCACTGAAAGGGTGATTGGCCATTGGAATGAGCTGCCCAGGGAGGTGGTGGAGTCACCGACCCTGGAGGTGTTTAAGGGGAGACTGGATGAGGCACTGAGTGCCATGGTTTAGATGATGGTTGGTGTTAGTGTTGGTGTTAGTGTTGGGTTATAGGTTGGACTTGATGATCTCAGAGGTCCTTTCCAACCTTATGATACTGTGATATTGTGTGATACTGTGATACTTGTGCAACTGGGCGGGCAAGAAAAGAGCCCAAACAATTACTATTGCTCTCCATGCATGCTTGGACACAAACACAAGATGAAATAGGAACACCTGATACATAACCCTTGCTTTTCTTCTCCACCATTGCCTATAGACGGAAAGCAGCAAGATTGTACAGAGTGCTTGATGTGGCAAAAGAGATACTGCTTTTTCTGCCTGTACTAGGCTATGCCCAAATCAAATGCAGCAGGGTCAAAATTTATTATGGGAATTCCCTAGACTGAGAAATTTAGCACATTAGCTGGGCACAACACTAAGTAAGAAGCACACTCTGTTAGCACAGTCCTGCACAGTAACAATTTAACACAGTGACTTAATAGCCATTTCCTACTGCTTAGTCTTACGATTCTATAACGTGATTATTGAAAATATATTTTTTAAACATTTTATAAACTCAGGATGAGATTCTTCTTGGGCCAGTGTAGGCCAAGATGTTGCTTAAATCCCATTTAATACCTTTCTTAGAGGCTTAAACAGGATTTTGTTGGTGAATAGTCCATGGACCAGCCTTCTTTAACAGCATTATTTTAGCACTGACTACACTAAGGGAGAGGAGGGGAGGAAAGCAGGAGGCATTCACGCTGCCAAATCTCAGCAGCTAAGGTGCTGTGAACTGCTTTTCTTCCAATGCCTAAATCTTTTCACCAAATAAAGAGGGAACGTGGGGCTCCATGAGTCATACCTTTGGCTCATATTTAGCTAACAAAAAAATGCAGTTTGAATATCCAATATCCTCTTCTGTGCTCAAAAACCAAACCTGCCGTCACACCTCATTCAATCCCCAATGCCCAGTCAATGGCTTTAAATTCATGAAAAAGCAATGATGTATCAGAGGCTATGAAATTATTTTCAGCACCATATGAATGGACATACATTTTAATGACCTATATGTTAGGGAGCATCACATCATTCTATAGATACATCACCGGTTTCAACCTAGACCAGCCTTTTTTTCCGCTTTTACTACTTTTGGGTCTCCTCAGTATTGCTGCATTTAACTCACGACTGGCAAAGGCACAAATAAGATCATATACTAGTGCAGCCTCGTTATTTGCTTCCTTAAAATCTATTTCCTGACAGAAACATTTAACTATCCAGCCAGACGACTGGTTCTTATATAGCATTTTTATTGCCAATTAATTAATTCAATGTAATACTTGTATCAAAACATGCCCATATGTTTTCATTTTGATGAAAAAATAGCCATGTTTGCCATGCATGTGAATGATCATACTGCTGTAATTTTCAGGTTTAGAACAGCATCTTCTGAGGCTTAATATCTACAAAAGCATGCTGTTATGCCCCATCACACATTTCAAGATATAGTTTCTCAAGTGAGTTTACCTAACAACCTCAGAATTTACTACCAAAACATAACAATTGTGAAATCTTAATCTGATTAATCAACTTACTACATCTTACATGCGTTACTCAAATGTGAAGCTGAATTTCCAGAATTAAAAGAGATAGTACTAATTTTGAAACTTGATTTCAGTGTCAGAAAATGAAGGACATTTATTTTAAACCCTGCCTTCCCCACTATTTTGGGAGGCTTTATCAAAAGTAAATGATTCTTCTTCAGCTTTTGCAAGTGCTAGTTGAATACTTTAGGACAGAGCTGGTGACCAGATGACTCACTGCTGGCATCTCCTTCGTGAGATCTGCACAAACTGAACAATTTTCAGAGAGGGACACTGAAGGAGGAAATTGTGTGCCCTCATAGGAGCATAGTCTCTAAGAACTTAAAAAAGAAACCCACTTAAATACCTGACATTGACCTGTATTGCCTATAGCCAACACTTCCCAAAAGCAAAAGGCAAAATACTTTGTGTTGTCCTCCTTACCACATTATCCTCTGCCTTTATAGCATGTTAAATCAAGTTCTCAATCCCCTGATCAGTGTTTCTGAACCATAAATCGCTTAAAGAGTTATTAGTTCATGTAAAAGGTTGACTACAGACTGTATTAACTGTGTTAAAGGCTGGCTATATATTTAAGCTATATGTCACCTCACGCCTCCTACACAGAACTTCCTCCCACTTGAGTAACACCCATTAACATTTATAGGATGTTTTAATCCCAGGCTCAAATGTTAGTTTTTCAAAGTAGGTTATCATTCACCCTTCCTGTCCCATGTGTCTTTGTGCTTAATTGCTCAGTGTAATTAGAGTACAGAGCACTCACACCTCCAAAGAAACCTTGGCAATGCATTGCAAACCATGATGAATTATTTTGAATGGCAACTTCTTTTCTTACATCACGACCAAGCCTCTACCTACACAAAGTGTCTCAATATTGAAGCTGCTCTATTATATGTTTTAATATGCCCCAGATTTTTAAGTAGCTGGATGTTCAGCTAAAATTACTTACCTCCCACGGCATTACCCAAATGACCAGGCCATCTATTTCCAAGTACCCTACCAATACTGACCAGATTGACTTGTAGCTAGTGAGATGCATCTGGAGAAGACAAATAAAAATTTATTTTTATGGCAAATCCTCATATATAACCTGAAAAATCTCATCTATGCTTTCCCTCTTCCCTTGCTTCCTTGCAGCACAAAGATCAAAAAGATTTCCTCCATTATGAACAGAAGGCTTGAAGAAAAGAGATAAAACTACTAGTATATACAGCATCAGTGAGATTATTCCTGAAGTAATAGATCAAATTCTAGTGGCAGCACTTTGAAAATGAAGATGACAAACTGTAAAAGATTCAGAAGAAAGCCACAGGAATGCATAAAAAGGTGGAAAAAGAAAACGAAAAAGAAAACAAAGATGCTCAGTGTGTCTAGTTCAGGCAGCTTAACATGTAACTTGCTCTATAGTGGGTGAAAAAAAGGATTTCTAATAATATCAAACTTTTGAACTCACTGGTCAAGGAAAACACTCTTTCTATTTGCCAGTAAACTACCCCCTTTAAATGAAATAACCTTTATTAGATCAGAGCTGTTTGCTGCTGTGACTGCACTAAGGGCTTTTGCTGACATTGAGATAACACCTCTTGATACCCACTAGTGACATAATTGTGCCAGCCATATAGACCTGCCTTGAGTAACAAGGCCCTAGGGACATAGTACTCCCACTGCGTCACTCATTTTGTTTATGTTGTACAACCTGTTATTTTTTCCAAGGTCAAACATACCATTTCCAGATACATGTTAATTACGAAAATGACTGGTTTTTAAATGACCAATTTTTAAAGAAGATGTGTACCTTGCGTATATCGCAACTACAAGATCCTGGAGATGCAATAATCTAATTCTAAAGAAAAATTAATTCTGATAATACTGACATCAGTCCTGAAAGGATCTGTATCCCAAAGGCTGAACAAAATCAGCATTTTATTCCACCAGGCAATTTGAAACTTTAAAGCAAGTAACTGTGAATGCCTTTGTTCTTAATTAAAAGTGGCAATTCTAGGTCTCCTCCTCATAGAAGCAAGTTGCATTTTCATAGGTGGGCTGGCTTTCTAAAGTGCTGAGCATTCAGCAATTCCCACTGATGTTGACAGAAAATGCAAATCACTCAATGCTTCTGGAAAGCAAATTTTCAGTTCAGGGACCTAACTTGAAACTTTTTTTTTTTAAAAAAAAAAAGATGCAATTTGGAGCTGATATCATTAGCATTCTTCACAACAAGAAATGAGGAGCAGCAGGGAGCCTGGCTACGTTTAAACATCTAGAATGCAAAACTTTTTGCATCACTTTCTGTACATAGTGGTAGCTATTCCTATTTAATTTCTTTTATACTACACTGCATAAAGTCTTCCTGTCACTAGCATATCCCTCCAGATTAGCTTCTCACCAATATGGAATTTGATCCCGTTTATAACTTTCAGAAAGGGAGAAAGTGGAAGGGAAAAAAAGAAAGTTGGCTTTCTATCTCAGTCAACCTCCTGTAAATTATTAATACTTCAGGCTCTCTGAATTCACAGGGGAGAGGGGAAAAGTAAAACCCAAGCTGCTTTTATAGAACTTTAAAATTATATGAAAGACCCCACAGAAATGCAGAGTTCAATATTTTTACATTGTATGTGCATACTAAAATATGTCTATATGATGCTAGGGTACACAAGAGTGAATGTCTAATAATCACAAAGCTTGAAAAAATGTTACATGTTATAATTTGTACCACACTGAGTGTTAATCTGTCAAAAACTGTAATTCCATATAGAGTAAAAATTGTAAAGAAAGGTATGTGTTCTTTGCCAGAAAAACATTAAATTCCCTGAGAAAGAAGGAACAGTAAACAGTGGAAAGGAAGTTAATTAACATCCCAAAAGGGGCCTCTCACTACTTCTCCTTGGAGGTTTTGGATGTTAAATGGTTACTTAGACACCTATTGTGTGTATGAATCTTCACATAATTCTTTAGTTCAGTGAAGCTGCAGAGGAAGCCCAGGGCTACCATAAAGTAAAGAGTAAATTAACATAACTGCTTTAAGGAAACAAAAGATGGAATAAATACATTCTTTTAAATATAATATGGTAGTGAATCTTTTATCAAAAAATAAGATTCTGGAAATAACCAGGCAGACAGGATGAGCTACTCTAATGCCAATTGTGGCAAAACAGTCCTACAAAAAAGGCAGATGTAGAGAAGAAAATGGTGTTCAGCCATTCTGCACAACCCGCTACTCAGTGAAGGTGCACATGAATCCAGCAGACCTAGTGTGCCAACAAGGAGGCTAACAAGGTTTTTCACTTCTAGTCTGGGACAATGTTTAGAAGGGAAGAAATCTTCCAATTCCAGCAGCATCTGATCCATTATAGCCTTTCATATAAAGCTGGATTCCCTGTAAAAGAAAATCAGAAAAGCCTTGCTCACCCTGCACAGCCCACCTTACCTGTGATTGCCCAGCTCTGTAGCTGGGTGAGAGGCATACGCAAAAGTGAGAGCTGCTACTCTTACACCATCCACAGTTACAGGGTCAGCAGAGTTTAAGCTGGAAATAGCAATGGACTTCTAAAGGGATTTCAAGCAAATAACTGTGAAAAGTTTCCAGGGAGGAGGATTTTGAAGGATCCTGAAGACAAGATCGAAGGGCTTTCTGAAGCACACATTCATAGTTGACAGTGGAGCTCGCAGAAATCCCCTAGTGAAATATATGGCCTATACTGCAAGAGCTGGGTAATCCTAATGGTCCTCTCATCTTAAAACTCGTTAATTATTTAGGAGAAGGAACACGGCTATAGCAGGAAACCTAAGTTTTCTATTCCTATCACTCAAACTCATGCTCACTTTAAAGCAGTAAGTCCATTATCTGGGCCTTCATCTCTCAGGAGTCTCAGTAACAGCAATTTGGATAGGGGCTGAATTAGCCCTTACGATCTACGCTCTTTGTGAGTATAATTTTCAGAGAGAAGGTGGATATTTGCCTTTAATTTGTTAGCCTTCCTTTTCATGTTTGAGAATACCTACTTGGAAAATAACTCTGTCATCCTGCAAGTGTAAATGGCATGACAAGGTAACACACCAAATCACTGAAAATGTATTCCAGTCATTCTTACGGTACTGCCTTCTTTAACTCAGAGCAACACTGTGGTTGAACCAGTTTGTTTCAGGAGTCAGGCTACTGGTCCGTTAATGCTCGAGCCAGGAGACCAGAGAAGTACTACAAATCTCATCTTTAGCTCAGCTAGATCTACAAATAGGAGAACAGTACATTTGGCACCTGAACAGTTTCGAGCTATGACATTTACAGGATTCCTAGTACAAAAATAAATTTAAAAAGTTTGTGACGTATGTGCACTGTACCCTCTCAGTTTGGAATCCCATAGCCTGAAATAAAGCTCCTGGACTATGTGGGGATGCTATGTAGCAACACACACCTCTACACGACTGAGTC
Source organism: Tapera naevia (assembly GCA_033556795.1). Taxonomy (NCBI): domain Eukaryota; kingdom Metazoa; phylum Chordata; class Aves; order Cuculiformes; family Neomorphidae; genus Tapera; species Tapera naevia. Next base: position 19,218,955 of record JAUMJJ010000036.1, on the reverse strand, counting down.
GCACAACTGCTGACTGGCCTCAATGTACATTTCTGCTAGCCCCAGCTGCTCCAAAAATTGTTTGAGCCAAAATGAATCAAAGACAGTTTTCTTCCATTTAATTACACCACTTGATTCCCCGAGGCCAGATTCCCAGATCTCCATATGCAATAGTTCAGACCTTCCTAAGTAAAAAAATATCTGTGTTCCTATGATAGCCATGGCCTCCACTTGAGATTCATGAAAAAGCTGTTTGTCTCCCAGTTCCTGCAGTTTACTCAAATGCACTGTTATTCCATCATATGCCATGAAAACATCCATAAAGCAATGAAAGTGAAAACAAAGAACAAAGCTTGAGACATGCATTCATTACCATGCTCAGATCATGTGAGATGGTGTTCTGTAGCCTTTGCGTGCAATGTTATTTATGTTGTCATCCCAAAGTTACGTGTATTTAATTAAAAAAATATAACTACATTAACTATTTTTCTGTGTGAAGGCCATCATTAAATATCTCTCTTCTACCTTCTTCCTCTCCTTTTTTCCTATTGCAAATATTTTCTTCACAGTTATCATCAGGATATTATACCCCATCTTTACCACAAACTTGAGTAATTCACACTAATTGATAACCATATCAGAGGACAGGGCCTTCCCTCTCTTTCAAGTGTAAATGGAAACTCATTCCTGGTTTCACTCAAAAAATAATTTTCCCCTCCCAATGGAGTGTGTTTCACTTTTGAATCAAAAGATTCCATTCCATTACAGCGTGTTTTGCAGTACGCATAGGATAAGTTATACATGAAATTTCAAGACATATGCCAGAAAATGATACATTGGCTTTAATCTCCTTGCAGAGATATTTAGAGAATATATATTCTGCAGGTCTGGGATCTGCACCCAGGAGTGGGTGCAGTGAATACATGATTTCTCTCCTCTCCCCACCCACATCTTCGCATCAGTGGAGAAGCCAGCATAGAATTAACATAAACACTTAACTTTTAGATTATTCCCTTCAAGTTTACCAAACTCTAGAGCAAAAAGAGGCTATGTCGCAAATGGAGCCGTACTACATGAAAGTCAAAGGGGACACTGACTATTTAAAGAACTACGTCCCTTCCAAGCAGAATGTCGCCAGCAGAGTAGACAGTGATCGTCATCCATACACGTAGTGTATTGCATTTTAATGTCACACTTCTGCATATATCAGACAGCACAAGTACTTGGTAATATTTAAAGGTAAAAAATTACCCAACTACTGCAACATACGCCAGACAAACTCATCTAACGATACAAGATAAAATGTCTACCAGTTCAGTCTGCTGTAAACTGGACCCTCTTTTAGACCCTGACGTTTCCCATGTATTCAGCTGACTGCTACTCTTAGATGGCCGTGACAACATCTATCTGTCCCATTTTGAGTACTACTTTGAAAACGAAAATAAGGCTTCAGACAATTGAGTAATCAGAGCACTCACAAGCATGTCAAGGCTCAGCCCCTGAGTCCCAACTTGGCTTTGGTACTCCATACTTCCCCGCACAAATCCAGCTGCTGTTGGAGTGAACTAAGCCTATGCCTCTTAAGACAAAAGGCCTAATCTACACATCATGTGATTACTTTCAGGCAGGGGGATGCGCTTGCTTAATTCTCTTCCGGCAGAGTTTGTCAGACAGCAACTAGTAGCTGTTCGTCACTCTCTGAAGACCATCACATGCTAATGAACAGTGAGCTCCACATCCCTGGATAAACACTTTATTTCACGCCACTGACACAAACCTGCTCTCCTGTTTCCGGAATATATTCCCCATCCTCAGTACGAGAAAGTGTGACTTTTACTTCAGCTTGCAGGAACAAGACACAAGTTGACTTTGTTGACATCATTCACAACTGGACTTTCTGGAAAAGGTATCTTTGTTTGGAAGTTGAGGGTCTTTTTTACCTTAGAATAGCTGGTAGAAATGATTCAGATGGTGCACAGCCTGTACAACTTTCTTAAACTTTGAGGGAGGAGGGTTTTTCTGCAACAACAGATATTTTAAAAAAAAGAAAAAATACAGAAAGACTATTTATAGTATACCTAGACTGTGACTTCCTATCACATAAATTAGGCAGGCATTTTCTACTTAATTACACAATAGCAGTAGGTAAACACATATAAAATGTCAATATATTCACATCTTCCTTCAGCTCTTGTGCAGTCCTGTGCATTTTCCAGAGCTCAAACTGCTATTAAACTGCTATTTAAAGGCATTAGAGTGTATTATTACACAAAGATGAGATTATATCAGGATTACGACAAATTATTTGTAATAGTTTGAGAAAATGAAATCATCTCATCTCCACAGAATGAATATTCTTCCCTCTTTGTGATAATATACCCCACTTACTTCTGGAAAATATTTTTTTCAGCTTGTCAAGATTCACTCTGATCTTAAGAAACAAGTGACAGAATTTTAACTTGCATAGGCAGCCATCCTGACTATACGTGTTTAGATTAAAAACAAATTCAGTCTGCTTGTACATCACTCGCAGCACTGCTCCTACAAGAAATCAGAAAATATATCCCATATTTGAGGAAAAAAGTCCAGATGCAAAGGGCAGATATCCAACTTCCATTAAAACCCTCATCTTTTTCCACTATGCCTCTTCCTCTAGTTTCTGCACAGTTTTTGCCAGATGCAAATTAAATACTATTGAAATTTATAATATTGTGTATTATAACATTGCAATATATTATTTAATTCCTTTATTTTAGGGTTATTCTGCTTTTTTCCCTTAACAGATGTGTGTCAGGGTGTTTAAGTAGAAATCATCTTTCCTGATTTAAATAAAGTTGTGAACTACATCTAGTGTATGTAGAGCTTTTTATTTTATTATTTTGCAAAACATTTATTTGCACATTCAACCAGCTAAAGTTACAATCACAGGGAAGTGAAAAAGAAGAAACATTGTATCATCACAGTTATTGATCCAAAGCCATAAATTATCAAGCATCCTTAGCAACTAGGACCTGGTCCAAGGGCTGTTGGAATCAGTGAATTACAGCCATTAATTTCAATGGGGTTTGGATGAGACTCTTTACAGATGATCACTTTATAATTCCTCTAGTTTCTAAAACAGCGTGATTACAAAATTTTGCCTAAGAGTCTCATCTAGAGTTTGCTCCTGCTCTCATTGAAATGAATAGCACAAATTAAAGTCATTAACTTAGACCAAAGTTCAGCAAATGCCTACACCTGAGCTTTGTTTTATTGACTGAGCCCACGTAAGAATGTCCAAATAAATACAGACATGCCCATGGGGTAGCAGAACAGAGTTCACAGAACAAGATTAGGATGGCACTCCAAACACATTTAACCATCAAAAACACTCAAGACAGAAGCCTCTGCATTTTTATGCACTTACTGTGAACTGTGGTCTTATTCAGTAACAAAGACGTAATTCACACAATCACAAATGGTTGAGACATAGACTAAGGATTGTATTTAAGTGCTTAATTCAGTTTAAAGGCTTTGAAAAACACTATGGTGGCTGCTGATGCGCTCAAAGCCTCACAAGTTCAAGTGCTGACAAACAGCAGTCTAACTTGGCACACGGCAATTCTTCAGATGGCTGATCAGAAAATAAAGGCATTATAATGCTTCATTATAAAATACAGAAATATCAAGCAAGCTACAATGTTCAGTTCAATCATGACATAAAACTACCTGAATGCTTAATTAAAAAAAAAAAAAATTGTTATTATTTCTCAAGAGTTTTTTTTTAAATATTAGGCACAATTGCAACACAAACATCAGATTGCAATGATGGGAGATTCTGGAAAGACAGAAGGGATAATATATGAGCTTCTGAATGTCTGCCATACATTTCCTGAGCATTATAAATATGCTACAATTATTTCTCAAGCTATTAAAAATTCCCATGTGTTCAACGCTCCATATTCTCTCTTCAAGAGCCAACAATGTCACAAGCACCACCTGTGAAGCCCTGAGAGGGAGAACTACTCCCTGGTCTGTGATTATGCAATGATAACTATTCAGGCCTTTCAGGCATATTTTTCTGACCTCAGAAAACAGGCTGATGACCAAGTGGGCATGACAAGCCATCTACCCTTCTGTTTACTGTAAGTGCACTGGAAGAAAAAGGTAATGCCTGAACCAAGTGAAAAAGTTTGCACTGCCATTACGTATTTAATGGCTATTCCAGCCATTAATGTATTCCGGTTTGGTGCAGTCAATCTAGCCCTCTTCATGAACACTAAGTTATTTACTTGTCACTATTAGGCACACAATAATGATCCAACCGTACTCCAAATATATATGTTCACCTGACTTAGCATTCCATAACCATCCATTTGTTAATTGCTTAAAAGCATTCAAAGCTGCACAGCAAGCTGGCAACATGACCCTGATTCTGTATGTCCCTAGAGTACAAAACAGTAAAAATGCAATTTTTAAGAAACTGATACTCGTTCCAGAACAAACATGGTATCATTCTTTTCCTGACTATTTTAATGCTAACTACCTAGTTCAGAACCCAAAATCTGTATTCAGAACTTCAAATATTTTGACTGCAATGAAATGCAGCACCTTATCGATTATGATGTTACTGTTTGAAGAAGGAATATTTTCCCTGGGCTTCTCTGCTTCGTATGCATGTGTTATTTTTGTAACAATTCAATCGGAGGGAAGGATTTAAGTAGAAGAATGTAATGAAAACAGGATTAGGAGAACTGTGAATATTTCCTAACACGTATCTCACTTTATGAAACAAGTAATGCCATTCAGAAAATCCCCCATAATTCTTTTCATTATGATTGCAGAGTTCCCTGAGATTCAGTTTTAAAGGAAACAAACAGCCACTCTAGGCTGATCTTGCCTATAGTCCCCTTCCAATATCTCAGTCTTGTTCACACAACACAACATGCTTTCTCAAAATGAAAAATTCAATATTCAGCAATCTTGCCCTCCATGCATTTCTACTCAGAGATGTCTGAAAAAATGCTGTGACAAATTTATACAAACGAAAAGCAGCCACCCTAGGAGAGGCTTTTGTAGAAATTTGGGAGGCAGAGACACTACCACGAAGCAGCACAGCCTGTCACCGCTGCTCTCAGCTTGCTCCCTCTCCCCAGATCCTAAGAATCGAAGGGGAGAAGACAGGGGCTTCCTTAAATGACAGCCAGGAAGATTTTCAGTAGTCGCTCGCTTTACCGAAGGGGCGTGGGGGGGTGTCTTGGAAATGAGCACCGGTCGCTGGCATTCCATAAGAAACGACTGCCATCTTCAGGAAAGCCTCGACATTGAGCCAGCAACGTCCCCTCCACAAACACTCGGGTTACTGAAGTTGTGACCAAATCCAAATGCAGTTGTGGGTGGCTGGTAGTGGCAATCAACTTAACAAAGCCCTCTCTCTCCCTCTCTCTCTCTCTCTCTCCGAGCTAAACGAAAGATGTGTCCGGCACACTACCCAAGCAGGGTTCCTCTCCCAGTCCAGCCTGCCCGCCCGGGGCAGAAGTCCGGAGCGGGGCACCTCGCTCTCATCCCACCACGTTGCCGGTCGCTCCGCGGGGACAGGGACTGCAAATTTAACTCTTTCTGAGGACCATCTGCGCGCCCTGCGGCGCTGCCACCCGGAGGAGAGGGTGGGAGACCCGGCCAGACCCTGAGAGAGCTTTCCCACCTCCTCCTCAAGTTATGGCTACTGCATGGGATAAATCTAAATGGGATAAATGGGATGAAGCGTGTGCCCGTTTGGCGGGGAGAGGGAGTGAGGTGGCTGCCGTGCATCTGTTGCTGAGCGGGTAGCGGCTGCGAGAGGGATGCAGCCGCAGCTTTGCTGGGCGCCAGCGAGAGGCAGCCTTGCTCCCACCCGGGAGCGTGCGTGCCAAGGGCAGCGCATCCCAGCCACCACCACCAGCCAAGCCCGCACTGCAAGCGGCTACCCCAGTCCCGGCTGCCCGCGAGGAGCCTCTCCGGATATGCCCGGAGAGCGCAGGATACGGCCCGGCAGCTCCATTTCCTCACCCTCTCTCCACATCTGCGTGGGGAGGGCTCGGGGGCGCCCGCACGGCCCCGCTGGCAGCCGCAGCCCCGGCTGCCCTTGCGCCCCTGCACCCGCAGCGCCCCGGGACCGGGCGGCGGCGCCTCCTCCTCCTCCCCCGGCTGCCCCGGCGGCGGTCCCTACCTCCGTGTCGTAGAGCCGCAGGTCGAGGAAATAAGGGTTGAGCAGGGACTCGTTGCGGATCTGATCCATGGCCAGCTGCACGGCGGGCAGCACCCCCCGGCCGATCTTGCTCTTCTGGTCCTCCTCGGACTGGCTGAGCGGCATCAAGCCCATGATGGAGATCGGCGTGGTGGCGTTGGGGGGCAGCCCCGCCGCCCCCCGGGAGCTGCCCCGCGGCCAGCCCCAGCCCGGCGGCGCCCAGCCCAGGCACAGGAGCAGCAGTAGCATGGCAGGGTTGGAGGTGGCAGCGGACGGTCTCCGCGGAGAGGCATGCATACTGCTGGATGGGGGGAGGAGGAGGCGGAGGAGGTGGAGGACGGAGGGTGGGGGGGGGACGGACAGAGCGGCGGAAGGGAGCCGAGCCCCCCTTAGTCCGGCCGCATTCTCCGGCGGGAGGAGAAGAGGCGCCTCTCTGCTTCCCCGGGAGCCTCGGGGTCTCCTCTCTCTTCCCCCCCTCCCCTCCCCTGGCAATAATCCTTCTGGCAATGGCGCCTACTCCTTCCCAGGTCTGCCAGCTGCAACCACCAGGAGCAATAAATAAATAAATAACCACCACCACCACGCACACACAAGACACGCTCCCCACCACCCTCCTCCTCCTCTCTCCCCGGCAGCAGAGCAAGGGAGCGGGACCTGCCTCTGCCTCCCCTCTCCGCTCAGGGAGGGACAGCACCTCTCAGGCGCGGAGGGGGGGGACAAGCAGCCCTCATTGAACACCTCCCTCCTCCTCCCCCCCACCTCCACAAGGAAAAAAAAAAAAAAAAAAAAAAAGGATGCTCCGGCAGAGAACGCCGAAGAGGAAAAAGCCCCCCCTAGAGCCGGGGAGGTGGAGGAGGGGAGCGGTGCCGAGCCGGGGCGGGGGATGCTAGTGCCGCATTCCCGGGGAGCCGGGGCTGCGCGATGTGTGCGGGTGCGGGAGCCCCGCCGACCCGTCCTTCGGCTGGGGCAGAGCTTCCCGAGGCGGATGCGCAACCCTTGGAGCCGGGAGTGCGGAGCAAAAAGTGTGGGCCGGGCCGAGCATCACCGTGCGGTGCCCCGTGGGTCGGGCACCTCTTCTCCAGGTGGAGCTCCCAACGCGAGCGCGGGTGTTGGATGGACGCGAGGAGGTGCGGGTTTTGCCGCTACCCGGGCCCGCGCTATTCCCCGGCTGGGGAGGCGCAGCCGCCCCACGCGCGCACCCCCGCACAGGCACACGGACACATGGACACGGACTGGCGCTGCCCTGTGCGGGCACACAAGCGAACGCCGCGTACACTCCCCTGCACAGCCCGCCCTCTCTCCCTGCCTCCCGCGCACACGCGGGGACGTAAATGAGCTCCCGCTGCTCCTGCTCGGCACCTTCGGCAGATGCACACGCGCAGCCCTGCGGCACGCAGGGACCGGGCGTTTTTAGGAGAGAGTAGGGTGTGGGGATTCGTTTTAACTCTTTTATTTTCCCCAGAGAATTCTGGAGCCTGGCACCCGCTCGTGGCTACAAAAAATTATGAAGGCTGCAGCAGGACTCTTGAGTTCCCCCGAGGGTTGCCACAACTCCGCGAGACGAGACCTTTCCACGCATGTTCTGCCTGATGGTTACCTCCACATCTCACCTACCTATCTCACCATATACTGGGCTGCTGCAAAAGTTGTGTGGCCAGCAGGTCGAGGGAGGTGGTTATGCCCCCTACTCTGCTCTTGTGAGACCGCACCTGTAGTATTGTGTCCAGTTCTGGAGTCCTCAGCACAAGAGCGACATGGATCTGTTAGAGCGAGTCCAGAGGAGGCCACGAAGATGATCAGAGGGCTGGAGCACTTCGGCTATGAGGAAGGCTGAGAGCTGGGGTTGTTCAACCTGGAGAAGAGAGACCTTATAGCAGCATTCCAGTACTTTAAAGGGAGCCCACAGGAAAGCTCGGGAGGGGGTTCTTTATCAGGGAGTGTAGTGATAGGGCAAGGGGTAACAGTTTCAAGCTGAAAGAGGGGAGATGTAGATTAGATATTAGGAAGTTTTTTTTTACTGTGAGGAGGATGATGCACTGGAATAGGTTGCCTGTTAGTGAATGTTGTGGATGCCCCATCCGTGGAGGTGTTCAAGAGCAGGCTGGATGAAACTTTGAGTAGCTTTATCTAGTGAAAGGTGCCCATGACCTTTAAGGTCCGGTCCAACCTAAACCATTCATTAATAAATTCTAAGATCATCATGATCTGACCTTGGGCTAAAAGGTCTCAGCCAGTAATCTCATAACACTCACCTCACTGCTTTACCGCCTTTCACTTGGAATGATGTCCAGCAGTGCTGACTAAAAATATAAGTAATGAAGAGCCCACCACATCTCAGGATAGATCATTGCAATCATTAATTAGTTTGATCAGACGTATATCTCACGTTCAGTAATAATTGGTCTTGCTCCAGCTTCCAATCACTTGTTCTCATCCTGCCTTTACCAGTTTCAGGGGACATATTATCAGTGATCTTGTCCTATGCATATAGGCTAAGACTAATCTCTGCATTTTGCTTTTGTAAAATAATTAGACTGACTTTTCTTCACCTCAGGAATAATTCTTGGAGGCATTTCCAAGGCAACACTCATTTTTCCACTTCATGTGTGAACTGGCCCTTCTGATTATTCAACTTGTCAGCACTGGGGCACCAGCAGCAACTTCAGCACCTCCCTCAGCACTAGCTGCTTCCAAGGGCTGGGAAAGTTTGGATCTAATAGGCAAGCCAGCCAGTTTGTTTTCCTTGTATGGCTGCCTCTTTATGGAATACTCTACACCATATTTTGGATCTATTCTGCTTAAAAGCATGACCTGCTTCTTTGCTTCTGTTCACCTGATCTTGCATTGGGATAAATCAAACTGTGCTTTATTTGTGCGAGTGACTTGTCCAGCAGGTTTTTTTTGTCACCTGCAAACTTCCAGTAACTTATTTCCCTTGAGAAAATTGATTTTTGTGGCACCAAGAACAGATCCTCCTAGGATGCCAGCAGGAATAGATGCCATATTGATTTTGGATAATGTTGTTTTTAATCAGAATTTCATATACTAAATGATGTTTTACGATCCTCAACTTGATCTGCAATAGATACCAAGTTTGCCAAAATCTGTTTCACAGAAAATCATTCTTCGCTGCTTGTATCCTGTATCATTCTATGATTTTTCCAGTACTTGGCTATCAGGACTACAGCTATTGGATCACTTTGTTTATCATTTTACAATATTGGCACTGTATTAACACACACACTCATACTCGGTCTGGAACACCATCAGCTTTCTAAGCTCTTTTTTTTTTTAAGGCAGTTTCCCAGTTTTTGAGAACTCTGTCTTTCTGAAAGAAAGTTTGAGTCCAAGTATGTGGTACAACTGAATTAATACTAATTAATATTATTAGCAACTGCTTCATATCCTTCTTTGTTACTGATGCAGCAGCAAACACTCCTTTATTTTAAGAACCAAAAGCACTTCATCACTTCGTTTTTCTTCTGCATTTCCAAACACGGGTCAGAAAGAGTTATTGCACAGTTCCATTCACTATAAAACTCAAGGCTTGCCCTCACATGGGAGGCAGAGCCCAGCCACTGGTGAAGGCCACACAGTGCACAGGCAAATCAGGTGCTGGGGAGGTAGGTCAAAGAAACACACCTGAGAAGGGCTATGTCATGGAGCTAATGCTTCCCACAGAGTGCAAAAACAGTTTCAAAAGCAGGTTCAGGAAACCTGACTTTTCAGAGGTAGTCTCTTGATCATACCTTCCTCATTTTTTGAGCACTTGGCAGGAGATCCTTTCTATGCATCATTCTGTGCATCATTCTGTCTGTCATGCAAGCCTGGGGTGACACTTCATCTGTATGCACATTTCTGGTTTGAAGGTGACCATCTTAGGTGAAATGAATCCCAGCTCCTGTGCCTGAACTGCAGAAGTCTGCAGTATTGCAGGATATTGTTTAAACCAAACAAACAAAGCTGCACTCCAAATCACAGTATTTAATAATGTAGCACTTCTGATCCTAAAGCTTTTGTCACTTCATTCCCTGTCAGTAAAACAGCGGTGCTCTTCCTTCATGGTCATACTGTGAAGATAGAGTAATAAATATTTGTGAAGCACAAGGACACTGTAACATTCAAGTTCCATTAAAAAAAAAAAAAAGCTAAGAAAATACCCTTTATTTTTCAGGCTTGGGATTTACTGTGGGGAAGTAAATAAGGCCATATATTGAACAATGAGGATTAGGTAAAGTAAGACTCTCAAAATCCTTCTGGTATACTCAGTGAAGCATGAAAAAGACAGTTTGCACATCGTTTGTAAAAAAAACAGGGCACATAACACAAGAAAATCAGACAATTAAAGCCAATAATGTAATAGATGCACTGAGGCTAAATTTAGACTTAACAAAGAACTTTATTTCTGACACTTTAAGATATTTCATTTGCAATCCTGTCAAAAGGATTTGATACCTACACATATAGGTTTTCAACATAATGTATATGCATATTTTGTAAACCTGCTTCTTTCCAATTCTCAGCACTGAGAAATTTCTTATTTCATAGGTACTATCCTTTGTTTATGCATGACATGCCCAGGTGACAGTTCATTTTAAATAAAAGGAGGCCTAAAGAAGAGTTGCACCAAACTGCTTGTTATAGATTGTGTCAGGCACAGTTGCCTGCCCAGCTGCCATTTTTATTTTTAACTTCAAAAAGTCCCCAGAACGTTTTGTTACCATGAAATCAGTGAAGTGCATCCCCTATGATGAAATCCTCTCAAGTAGCACACATCCTTTATCTGTTAAGCAAAAAGGCTTTATGTTCTTATTTGGTGGTGTACACCAGACATCCTCTGTATCTGTTTTTTCCTTGTTGGCTAAAATAGCAGTTCATGAGAATAGTAAATCCTATTCTCTTTACTCAAAAATCAAAAGTCACTTTCTTCCTGGCATGTTACCGAGTCACTTCATCATTTCAGTCATGTGAATCCTTCAACTGTATTTCAGTAAAAGTTATGTCAAATATCTTCTTGTTAACGATCATCTCCAATTTCTCTTGGTTTCACTATATGCACAATAAATGTTTGTTCTCTGAAGTCTTCATATTTGATCATCACGGAGTACCTAATTCATCAATTTCAGGTGTAAGTATCTGTACGGTTATGATTTCCTTGATCACTCTTTCTTCAGCTACAAATTAAATATCTTCATAGCCTGGATAAGTTCAAGAAACCCAGGAAACTTATCTTTTCTTACCACCAAGAAAGAAATTACATCTGCTGCAAGTCCTCTCTCACCCTGGGAGATGGTCTGATGCTACATGAAACATGTCATGGTACCTATCAAGCCATTGACTCACTTCCTGTATCTTCCATCTTCTTGTTTTTGGAGTTAGGAGAATTCACTGAGAAAATCCTGCCGTTTTTGTCTTCAGCCCATTTTGGAAATCCCAGAAGCCTCTAAAAGCCTCATCATTCCTGTTGGTGCTGACTAGGACTGGTTGAAACAGGCTTTGTGTGTTTAGATAGATGTCAGTGAGTAAAAAAGACTGAAAGCTGTTGATCTAGGCATAGCAATTTTAGTACTGCATATGCATACATAATGGTTTTCCTCTGTGAATGGGAAGTGGAAGAACACTGCAATGGTCTAATTCAAACCCAGACATGGCTGTTAGATTTAAACTGACAGAACTGGGGAAGTTCTGCTATCCCTCTCTTCCCTCCCTCCCAGAGACTTTCCCACCTACCTCAGCTAACTTGCTAGCAGTCAAAATTTTGCCTTTGTTAAGAGCCTGTACAGCATTCTCAAACACTGCCAAAAACTCCCACAGTTGTAAGTGTATATACACAGCTGCATAACATAATCCTAACCCTATAGTCTCTCTAGACATCTTGACTGTTCTATCTTTATATCAGGATATGAGAACAAAGCTCAACTTCAAATTAATCTCCCACTCTAAAGGCTTCAAGAGAGTCAAATTAAATAAAAAAAAAAACAAAACCAGATTTTGAATTACCAACCCAGCAGTGTCACTGTATAACTGTCCATGTTTTCATATATAGTGAATAGAAGCACAATCCCATCAGTCCTGGTGTTTTACCAACCAACACGAATTTCCCCTTCCAGTAAAGCTTATCACTTGCTATAAAAATTGAACAGAGTATTGAGTCTTTGTTTCAGCAGACCTAGCAAGAAACACTGCTTCCAATTCATGTATACAATGATGACTGTTGTTCCAGGGTGTTTGTGCAAGCTCTAACAATCCTCCATCATATGGATTTGATCAAAATTGCACATACAGAGGTTTTACTCATTTATTTCCTAGAAAGAAAATTCACTGTCTTCTGTTGAAGTTAAAATCCAGTAAGTTGTAGCCTATGTCAAACATCCACAATGTTTAAATGAAAGGAGAAAAGTAGAAGAACAAACCAACAGAAAAAAAACCCAAACCACAACCTCCTCCCCTGTAAAATAGTTGGTGGGTTCAATGAAGTTTGGTAAAGGCAATTTTCTTAATGACAATTTTTTTTAATGACAATTTTTTTAATGACAATTTTTTTTAAAAAATCAAAAAAAATCCAGCAAGTTTGATTAGTCCTTGCAACCCCAAATTCTCATTTGGGGTAATACCATCAGGTAATTTATTAAAAGTTAAAAAGTACTTGCATATTACTACTACTTTCACAAGGTGTAATCATCAAAGGACATGGAAAACTGGGAAATATTTTGCATAGTTTAGTTTTGGGAAATACTTCTGATTTAATCTTTTGTGCCTCAACTGTGCCAAATATGACCTATATCTAGGGACGTCCGAGGAACATAAGAGAAAGGAAAGGGAAAGAGTCTGGGAGGACACACTGATCCAATATAACATCTAAAAATAGGGCAGTAAATATGGGAGCAGTTTTATTCACAGCTAGACCATGAGGAAGTGATAAAATCCATTTGGAAGACAGATTTCTTCACATTTAGCCTAGAATTTTCTGTGGCATACTGTGCATTGAGACATCTTCTTAGGACAATTTATTCAGCTGATCTCTCTGTATTTAAAAAAATGTCCTTTCTTGTTTTGAACAGACTGATGGTACAAAAGGGAAGAAGGGCCCTTAAAATTTCCCAGTTTGTGTTGCCAGTATCCCATTATTTTAATCTAAGATTACCAATAAGCTTGAGTTGCAAGTTTTGGTTTTATTGGTGCTTCACATGGTTGGCAAAGGGGAAAGAAACATAAAAGGACGATGAGTACGAAGAAAGAGATGATCTATTGGTTCTTAATTTGGACTATGTGGAAAGTGTTTCTCTCTCTTGTTCAAAGAGAGCCTCAGGAGGCCAGAACCAGATGAAGTATTGATTTGTGACTCAAGTCCTCCAAATTTTTCCATTTTTGTGAGGCATCCATCCCCTTCTCTGCTGTGGGGAAGCCCAAAGACTACAGTCCATTCCTTAGCAGGTAGTCCTGACCTCCCACAAAAGGAAATTTGAAGATGTGTATTGTGACTCAGATGCTTGATGGAGTCATTAACCCTTCAGACCTGAAACCAGATATTAACACAGTCCCAGTGAGCTGAAAAGAAGAAAAGGATACCAAGGAGAAAAATGGTAAGTAGATGGGCCATAAGGCAAACATAGGGGGTGCAAGATTGTGACATTGCTATGTTCAGTGTCTGCTTTTGAACTCAACATAAGTGTGTTTGCCTAGCAGATATTCAACCCAGGCTAGCAGGTTTGCTGGTAAATGAGAAAGCTCAGGTGGCATGGAACCAGAAGCCCAGAACATCAGTATTTTCCTATAAGCAAGTGCAGACTGGGAAGACGTGTGGAAAATAATTTTCAGTTACTAAGTTTCACTTGCATGCCACCACCTGATGATAAAGTCTTGAAGTCACAAAACTAAGAAAACCTCATTGACCATGGAGATCAATGAGAGTTTTATCTACAATTGTAATAGCTGAGCTTTCATTAACTTAGTCATGTAATTCAATCAACAGTCAAGAAGGTAAAGCAGGAACAAATAGGAAAACCTTGCTGTGTTGCTGGAGTGCTCACAGTTCTTTCATGCAGCCACACATTTTTGATTTGTGGCTCCACAAAGCACATACCCCTTCTGCTAGCTTGAGAGACCATAAAATGAAGCTGTCTTCTCCCAAGTGCTGCAGGGATCAGAGCCTAAGAGAACAACACACTATTAAAAGAAAACCACTGACCATAAGAAAAAAAAAAAATCCCATAGTTGTATTTACGACAGTTCCAACTCTACTGAATCACAAAATATTTTATTAATTCTAACATCAATTTCATCAGTCCAGCCCACAGAGAGAAAACTTTAAAGGTGCTCACAAAACCAGTTCATCTACATGGTTTACACAACAAGGTTTAGAAAGACCTTGGGAGAACGCACATATACACCCCTTATAGACAGGGCCCCTTCCCCCCCTATAAATAGGCATGCCAAAATGGCATGGGCTTATGAGGATTCAAAGAAAAGGCTGTACATTTTTATAGAAAACATGAACAAAGGCAAACAACAGAATATATCTGAAACTAATCAAAACAGATGTGAAGATTTTGAGGGGAAAAAGGTTGAAATCTTCATGATTCTACACATAAACATACTTCCAGCTGATATAGAAGGAAACCTTCCTTATAAGCTGAAACCCTTTTAATCAACATTGGTATGATGACGGTCAATGACCAAATACATTGCTATACACACACCTCCCGTTTCACTGGGTAAGGCAGATTCCATACACAACAGAAGAAAACATCTTGTACCGCTGCAGATTAAACCCCATATTTTCCATAGGGCCATGTGTTGACATGACGAACTTATCAGAAAAGGAGTTTCCAGACAAAATGCAAGTTACATCTTAAAGACAATTCTTTTTGTATTTACGTCAACTGAATATCATATCAATGATTTGCAAACCCATTTTTATATAATTATTTTTATATGAACCATTATGATTTCTTAGTTTCAATTTTTCTAACTGTAATTTTGAAATTGTCAAAAGAATTAATGATAGGTCTGAGCTTGCAAGTTCGATGCATGCTGAAAATACACATAATGTCAAAGTCATGCAGTCTGTGACACAGCTGCATAGCTAGATCCATGTGAATCCAAACAGCTTTTCCCAGAGCATCACCTTTAAACATTGGAGTCTTACTTCTTTATGAAAGATGAGAAAAATCCCCATTTTGCTCCCAAACCAGACTTAACTCGTCAAGTGCCATGAGCATCTAAAATTGTAGCAACATTTTAAGGTATAGTATTGTCAAGCATGTGCAATTTGTATGCATCCAGATTGTTATATGTGCAAAAACATGCAGACCTACTCTGCCTCCATGTGCAAATCCCCACTGTCTTCAGTGAGGCTTTTGTGGTAGTCACTTAGGGCAGAATCTGGCCTACATTTACCCTCTTGGTATTTAAAAGACAAGAAGAATTATTAACTAGTATCTGATAAAAGACCCAACTGCAGAATGTTTTAGTAGAAAAATAAACATTTTAAGTTACTGGCAGATAACATTAGTGCAATTATTTTGACTGCTGTACTTTCACACAGTAGATTAAAAAAATGTATTGTCACTTGTGAAAAGAACCTAAGATGCCTCAGAAGCTGTTATGTAGCTGCCAAACAAAGAGAAAAGAGGAGCAGATTCTGTGGCATGATAAAACCATAGCAGTTACTTTACGTAGCTCTCAAAGCTTAGTGCTTTTCAATGCTCCAGAAAATGAAATTCAACACTTGTAAACTAATTACAGTTCTTTCCATAAAAAAAAATATATCACTTATGTGATTCTCAAAAGGCTGACTATCTGCTGCCTAGAAAGAAAATTTCAAATTCAGCTATATCCTAGATGACATCTGGATCAACTTCTTTCTTTGAAGAACCACTTTTGGTAGTCTGAGTTGCTACATGGTCGTAATAATGGTGCTGGGTTACCATTGTACGCATTTGACTCTGCTTGTACGCACTTCTGGGTGTGTAGATGAAACAAAGTACCATCCTACAAAAGACAAAAATAATTTTTCTTTTCAAGTCTTAAAAATTACAGGCATACCACTGTGTTTTAAAAGTAACAGAAGATATTCATAATAAGTATCACGTATATCCTTCTCATGGGGCCACGCAGTGAAGCCAAAATGTCTAACTTGAGAATACCTGAAACTTTATCAAAAGACACTGCCTTAAAACTTTTAATGTCATTGCTTTAGGATGATTCGTGCCTGTGAAGGATGTGCTAACTTCATTCACTTTCATTGCCTTTTGTTACTACATCAGAATATAGGCAGAGAAAACCATCCTACAAAAGACAAGTACAGGCATTACACAACTTATTGCACATCTTACAAGTAAAATGTGAAAGTTGTTAGTTAAGTGTAGATATTGGATATATTTTTAGCAAAAAAAAAAAATCCCTTTTTTCACGGTGTATATTTTTAGTGGAAAAGACAAAATAATCTTAAGTGTGCCCTTTGCCTGCAGATGTTTGCGACGTTAGCTTGCTTTGCTGGAGCAGCACAGCTGCCTCAGAGGTTGTAAGGTCTGAAGGGCCTCCACAATCACATGCCCCATTGATCATATTTTGAGGTCTCAAGCCCTCCTATTACAGGAGTCTCCAGGAACATTTTATCTCCAGTTCATGAAGCTTGCTCCAATGTCAACTAGGATAACACACCACAAAATGGTGGCGTAGCCAAGCAGTGGAGAACTTCCCTGGAGAACTGATCCTTCCTTTGTCCCAGGTGACATTCCCACACATAACCATTTCCTCTGATAGCCTCAAAAGAAAAATGTCAACACCGTGTTTCTAAGTATAAGACTGGCTCTTCTGAATGCCTGCTCTTCCCTCATCAAGAGTGTCACGCTAATTGCGCCTTGACCCACAGTCCCCAATGCCCAGCGGAGAGCGCTTGCTCATGGGTTTGCTGATGAGCTTAGCCGCCGAATGACTTTCCTGTTCCTGTCCGATAATTCAGATTTTTGAGTGGACTAATCAATATCTGCCTCACTCATTTTTGACTCTGTGCCCATAAGAACTTAATTCTTGCCAGGCTGCTGGGAAGGCTGTTCAAATCTTTAAATTATGCTACATCTATAATAGCAGCTTTTCCAGTGTCTGACATTTCTCCACACAAAGCAAGAGAAATGTGGTACTGACACCTCACCCATCCCTTGCCTTGAAAGATGGGGACTGGTGATTTTGATTTAATGCAAAAGAAAAAGAAGGAATTGAAATAGAACAGTACGTTCCAATCACAAACAGGCACAAACAAGAAAGAAAAAGGATTTGCATCTGAAAGTTTATGAATTACATTAAAAGTTAATGGTTAGGAATCTAGTAGAAACAAGTATCTTCCAAAACTGTATTTTCTCAGTTACTTCCTGAAGTGACTGAGGTTCATTCAATATACATTATCTTAGGGATCAATGCATATGACCTTGAAAAATTTTGTTAAAAGTCAGCATTAAAAATGAAGCATCATTTATAAAGTCAACTTTTTAAATGTTTTGCGTTACTCAGTAATACCACTGTGAGCTTAAGTCTGGTCTAGATTTAGTAAATGGACTATAGTTTTCATATTTTTCTTTAGAATTTACTCTGCCTCCTATTACTGATGGTAGTACTTAAGCATGACATTTGTCAACCATGGAGCCTGTAGAATTTAGATGCATTATGCTGATATATTATGTAAATATACCATTTTGATATATTATGCGACCTTTTCCCTTAGCCAAATAATAACACTCCAGAAACTCACAAAGGCCATCATTTTTCATCCAATTTATTTTTGCTTAGGCATCCAGAAACTCTGAAGAGATTAAAAACTACTAAACACAAGGCTTTCAAAAGATCACATGTTATGTTTATTAATATATGACACACTTCCCAGTATTTTTCCCCTTTGGAAACAGGCATTAAGGCTGAAGACGAGAGGTACAAATCTGCTGAGTCCCCACGGCCAGCAAGATGTGTCCTGTGTAGGGACAGTAGAGCAGAAGGTATTTTTTGATGGTGCATCAGATTACACAACTGTGCATTACATTGCATAAAAGCTCAGGGAACACTTCTGTTGCTCATGGAAAGGACCAAGAGAGATGCTTTGCAGCAGAGAAGCAGCAGCTGCTCAAAAGCAGAGAAGAGTGTAAAGTAGTGGCAGTAAGTGAAGTATCAGTGATATGTGATGGTATAAATACTGGAAAATAAAAATAGTCAATGAAAGGAGAGCAGAAGCATGCTAGCCATAAGTGACTGGGGAAGAAGTATATGGAAGCAGCTCAATTCTCAGAAGACAGTAAGGGTAAGAATTGAGCAGTGCGCAGAAAGCGCTAGATGTGGACACCTTTGCCAACCTTCCCAGCTCCCTTTAGGTTAAGAAGGGCACTTCCTCTCATCTCCCTGTTCGTTATGACTGGCACACTGCTGCTACCCTAGTTCTATGTTCAGATATTAAAAGCCGAGATAACATATTTGTCCCAAAGATCTGTGCCAATGTTGTGGCCTGCATGATGTGTAGGCAGTAAGAGAAAAAAACTCGACAATCCTCCTTCCACCCAGCTCCCAAAAAAGCCAAATCCAAAGCCAAGCAGAAACACTTACCTCTCTGAAAACAAACTTTTGGTTTTCAGGAACACTGTGGACATCTTGACACAAGTACATTGTCAAGTAGTCAGTCCCTGAATCGACTGCTGCACAGACTTCTGGCTGCCGGGTGTTGTAACGTATTTCATTATGGGATGTGTACTCGAAAAACTACAAACCCAAGAGAAGAAACAAAGGACACAAATAATTTCATATGTACACAAGACAGCATTTATAAGGAAGATATACTAGGATACTATAATTAAGTTCACATATTAAAGTTGCTATTGTGGAGAGAAATTACGCCAAAAATATTTAAGGAGCCTTAACTGCTGCCATTTGCTTACTATTTTACAGAAAATGAATCTCACCACAAGTGCTGCTTTACTCTGGTATCACTTAAAATGTAAGAAATGCTGAATAAATGCTCTGGAAAACAGACATTCTAGCGTTAAGGTACTTACAAAATTCAACTGTAATATTCTACTTTCACATTCCAATTACCCTTAAAAATAGGGCAGAAACTAGTTTGTAGCCTGACATTATGCCTTCTTAATTCAGTTGTCACAAAACAATGTTACCTTTAATTAAGAAGTTGCTCACTGCATAGTTCAAATACAGTTTCGTCAAGGTTCATTTCCAGTTACAAAGTACTCAGGATGCACGGTGATGAGCATTTTATTATACGACATTTTAAGATATTATTTGGAGCAAATCAGCTCCAGCTGCTTTTAAACATGAACAGAACTTTATTAAAGACAATTTACTAGTTTTGCTTGTTGTACAATATTCTACAGAGCTGTTCTCAACATGCTCTAAAACATCTTGGCTTTTGTAGCAATTATGGCTGAAGATTTCCTTAAAATTTCTGTATTTATCATGGACACTTGCCAAATTTTGGAATTCATTAAAGAGCAGCAGAGCTTGAGAGTTGTTTGTATTTAGCTCGCTTGTAAATAATTTAGATGACTATAGTGCACGGATGTGTGTTTAGATCTGATTTAGATTTATATTCAGTCGGGTAAAAGAGAGTTGTATACACATCAGAAAATTGCTTGTTACCAATAGTATAGTTGCATTAGTGGAAAACAATAAAAGATAAGGGAGGGAAGGAATCCTCCTTTGTTTTGTTTAACCTCTGGAGAAAGAGACGGTAAGCCTTTGTGAAGGAGGCTGTATCAATACAGAAATTTTGTATATTCTTGAACTTACCGCAAAACCATCCTTAACAACCACCAAGGCTAATTAACCTTGAAATAAAAAGTGGCGTTTTAATGTAAACAGGACTGTGTGATTACAAAGTCTACAGTCATCCATTTCCAGCTGGAAGAGCTCTATTCTAGACTATGCTGATGGTAGTTGTTTCATGAAATCTCTTCTGCCTTTCCTTTTATCACAATCAGGAATTTCTCTGCCAAGGTGGCTGTTGCAGCGGTACACAGACCCATGCTGTCCACTGCATCAGTGGGTAGTGATTCAAGTGACTATCCAGGAATTAACCTTTTCACCATTATTCATTTGTGATGCTGCAAAGGAATGCAAGTGTTTCAAGAAAGCCAACTCCAAGTTTGAAGTGTATCTGCTGACATAACACGCAGAAGACTCTGAAACCTATTGCTGGGACCTGTCCCTATGATGTAGGCTGCACTGCCTTTACAACATTTGCTTTATGCCAGAAATATCAATTTTTACTTTTGTTGTTGATGAGATAATATGTGCATTATTATTATTATTAGTAGTAGTAGTAGTGGTATTTACTCTAATAGGCAGGGGCCTTCAGGCTTTAGTTCCCAGGTTCGGTGTCTGATTGGCATATGGACAGCCTGCTACTTCACACACCACAGTGAGCTGCACTCATTTACACTCATTTTAAGCCTATGAAGAAAATGCTTCACTTCTGCTTATTTGTGTCTGGATGGACACTTCTTTACAGCTGCCATTTTTACAAGGCCATATTAAGAGCCCTGCTTATTAGTGAATTTATAAAACATAATAACTTTTTTTAACAATTTGTATTCACTATCAGTGAAAGCCTGTGAGCTGCTGATTGTACCAAATGCATCAAGAGCAAATGAGATAGCTACAAGATCAGAGCACTCACTACTGACATCTTTCTTAAACAGTCTTTCAAGGACTTTCATCCAATTTTGGAGGAGCAGAGCAATTAAAATGGTTAATTTCTGGATAATATTAAGGATTGTGGCTATACTACTACCAACTAAGCACTCCTGCCTCCTTGCCCAGTGAGCATCATACAGTTCTTCACCCTGTATATAACTCTTCAAAAGGAATAAATACTTCAAGCTTTGGGCCCTTCCAAGCTCCAGTAGTACACAAGATAAATCTCTTCCTCCTCCTCAAAAGCTGAAATGGTTTTTAGTGCTCTTTCCTTGCCCAGTGGGTTCTATGGGCAGAAGGGAAGCATTTTCAAACTGATCCATTGCCGAGTAACTAGAAGCCTTACTGTATTTCTTTCCTTCAAAAAGCCAGTAGATTCCCTTAAGTGCTACTGGGAAATGATGAGGCCTTTTACCTAGTGCCTACCATTTCTGGGCAATCAACGGGATATGCTCCAGCTGCATCAAAGCTCTGTGGGACAAGGGATGGAAGCAGATTTTGGCTACCTCATCAGACCCTGAAACAGACTCTCAGTCCTCTTTGTGTTTGTGTACTGCTCTTCTGCGCATGGGAATGAGTGTGCACTTGACAGGTAGAACCAGCAGTGACGTTACAAGATCTGATATCCCTTTCACAGAAAACCTGAGGGCTTTGCTAAGCTCTTTGCTTCTCACTATTTGCCTCAAATCTATCAGCTGTGAGTGGGAATATTAGCAGTGTACTATCAGACAAAGCAGGCTGCTCAGTGTTTTCCCATCCTTTTACCACATCAGGTCACCTTCCTGCCATGAGGCGCTGGTGCTCTCTCCACTGCTTCCCAGCTATACCAAGAAGGGCAATGGGCTTTATTGGTGTTGTGTTTCAGAGCCTTTCATTCTCATCTACTGGGGCAGACACTTCCACAAAACATCAAGGGCAATCTGCAGTTTCATGTGGGGGATGACATGATTGAGAACAGCCCTGTGGAGAAGAACTTGGGGGTACTCTGATTGATGAGAAGCTCAACATGAGCTGCCAATGAGCGCTCACGGCCCAGAAGGCCAACTGTGTCCTGGGCTGCATCAAAAGAAGCTTTGCCAGCAGGTCCAGGAAGGTGATTCTCCCCCTCTACTCTGCTCTTGTGAGACTCCCCACCTGGAGTATTGTGTCCAGTTCTGGAATCCTCAACATAAGAAAGACATAGAACAGCTGGAAAGGGGTCCAGAGGAAGTCCATGAAGATGATCAGAGGGCTGGAGCACCTCTGCTATGAGGACAGGCTGAGAGAGGTGGGGTTGTTCGGCCTGGAGAAGAGAAGGTTCCAGGGAGACCTTATAGCTGCCTTCCAATACCTGAAGAGGCTGCAGGAAAGCTGGGGAGGGAATTTTACAAGCACATGTAGTGATAGGGGGAACAGCTTTAAATTGGAAGGGGGAAGATTTAGATTAGACATCAGGAAGAAATTCTTCATGCTGAGAGTGGTGAGGCACTGGCACAGTTGCCCGGGAAGTTGTGGATTCCCCCTCCCTGGAAGTGTTCAAGGCCAGGCTGGATGGGGCCTTGAGCAGTGTGGTCTAGTGGGAGATGTCCATGGTAGAGTGTTTGGAACTGGATGACCTTTAAGGTCCCTTCCAACTCAAACCATTCTATGATTCTACCAACTAGCCAGTGTTTTGTGTATTTTCTGCCTCTCTTCTATATACACTCAGCTCCTCTCACTGCAGTCATTTCCTTACCTTCTTGCTACAAGGAACATGCTAATTTTAAACAACCCACAGTTAGCTTTCTTACTGCTTAAAAAACCCAAACCAAAACAAAAAAAAACCAAAATTCAAAAGGACTAAAGCGAACCCTCTCACTTAGGTCATGAATTCAAGGAAAAATAGCAACAAATTACCAGCCATCTCTGTTATCTGAGAGTGGTTTTGCTTACTGAGACATAAAATGGGAGCAGGTGCTGGACTTTATAAATAACTGAGAGCAAAGCTCTGTCCTCTCGGCACAGTGCACACAGATATTCAGAGGTCACTTTAAGTTGAGAACTGCTTCCAGTAAAAAGAGCTTTTGCAGTTGTCCCCTACATAAACAGCCACCTGCTACTAGCATATCATGCCAGAGGATGGGTGTACTGGAGTGTAAGACACATATGGCTGACCAAGTTAACCTTCATTAATGTTGAATCCTATCAAGATGTTTTTGGAGAATAACTTTACTGAGCAGTACTCTGGAGAATAAATTTCATTCCCTTATACGATGAGAGAGTGTTAACATGCATCAGGGAGTACTATTTGAGGAAAAAAGTGATGAATGGTGGAACAAACTCTGCAGCTGGAGGAAGGGATGAGAAGAAGACTAGAAGATTAAAAATGGGAGCTAGCTAGGAAAAGGAGCAGAACTTGAGTTTAGTGAGTAGTAACTGGTGGGAGAAATGAGGCTTTAAGCAACGTGATCCAGTGGAAGTTGTCCTGCCCATGGCAGAGGTGTTGGAACTACATGATCTTTAAAGTCCCTTCCAATCCAAACTATTCTATGATTCTACGAGTAAGTAAGGAAAGAGGCAGAACAAGAGTATTAAAGAAAGACTGCGAGCCAGCCAGTCTCAGCAAGAGAGCATCAAACAGACCGGAGAAACTGGAGATGTCTGTGATGTGGTGCAGGGCTGGGGACTGAAGTGAAGCTTTCTAATGAGGGTCTGCGGCTAAAGCTGTATATAGGTAATGGGTGGAGTGATGAGATCAGATTGGAGGAGAGTAGGCAGAAGAGCTTGGGTTTAGGATGGCAGATTCCCTTCCAAGGACAAAAAAAGAAGTTAAGGGCTGCCTGTTGTCAGAAAACACCCGTGAAACTGTGTTGAAAGGTCTTGCTGTCCTTAACATTGATACAACTAGAGCAGGGGTGTCAAACTCATTTTCACCAGGGGCCACATCAGCCTGCCCAACGCGCGTCACACGCTGCACATGTGACCAGTGCTGGCAGGAGCGCAGGGGCAAGGAGCTTGGCGCTGCCGCCGGGTAGGAACAGGGTGCTGGGACAGATAAAACAAGGGGGAGGGACAGATTTGGCCCATGGGCCTTGCGTTTGCCACCCATGAACTAGAGGATGACCCATCTTGTCACCATCAGTTCCATCAGCTGACAGCAGTGGATGTACATGCGGAAGATTTGACTGTTTCAGTGCTGCCACTGCCACCTGCCAATTGAGCTAAGGAATTCACCACCAAGAGCAGCCTGTTACCTTTTAAGAATGACTATCAAAAGAGCATTTGGACCAGAAGGAAATGGAGAGAAATGTCCTGCTAGTAGGTTTCATGGCTATTTGTGAGGCAGAAAAAGGAGGTGCAAGTTCAGCAATCCAGACTTCCATTTCCCATATCACTTGTCTTATTTTAGCCTCCCTTTGTTCCCACACCTGCAGCTCTGCTTGCTGTCCACTTTTTCTCTTGCATCTACTACCTGTCACTCCTACTCATGCCCCCATTTGCCAACCGGTATCTCTGCTCCCACTTTCAGTCCCTCTGCCACTAAAGAGGTCTCCAGTAGCGAGTCTATGTCTACTTGTTTCATGCTCCTTCGCTGTAGCTCCTAAGTACTCCTTCCTCTGTCGCATATGCCCTGCTTCTTGTCTGTTGCCCTGCCTCTGCCCCAAACTTCATCTGCCCTCTGTCACTTTGGCCTCCTTTCCCTGGATCCTGTTGGCCCTCCCATGCCTCATGCCCATTTCGCTAATATTGTTTTGCCCTTCTCTACTCAGGCTCTACAACTGTCTCTTGTCAATTTCGTATTTTCTTTTATATGTTTATATTACAGTCAGGTAGTTTCTCCCCTTTTCCTTGCTCCTGCTGCCTGCATGCCAGCAGAGGGAGCACTGATTGCACAGCTCTAAGAGCATTTCTGCTCAGTCTGGTGTCTTTCACAGGTATACGGATGCATCGCATCAGCAGCAGAGAGCATTGATATCCAGAGATGCAATATCTTTGCAGGAAATTCTGTTAATCTTTTAGTGGTAGCTAAACGAAGTACTTTATAAATGTCCTCTCATAAGAACTATCTTCCTATGAATTAAAATTCTCTTTTGCTTTTACATTTTACCATGTCTGACCTCAAAATACATCAAAATTAAAAGCATCCAGTGCAAGAATCAAAATTATATGTAAGATTATATCACAATGGACACATATTCTAAGTGCTGCTGCAATGTTTTTTACCATACTTTTTGCATTACAACCACAGCGTTAGTTGAAACAAAAAATAATACATGAATCTTACCTGATTTTGTCCCATGCCATGACATGGGTACAGTATGATCCTTTGTCCAGTTACTTGATGTTCATTTGTAGGGTTATAGTCAAAACAGAAGTTTACCATTCCTCTATTCTTCAGCTAATCAAAACAAAAGAATATTTTAAAGTATTAATCTAAAGTAAGGAAGATATCCTGTAATTCACTTTACACCCATCCTTCTGGGTTTATATCCCAGAGCTGGTTCAAACTAATTGGTATAGATCAAATGGATCTAATGGCAACATCTCTTTCAGACTAATGTGAAATAGAACTGTTGGGATCATCTTGACTTTGGGCACTGAAGCAGTCAGATATGATGACTTCCTCTAGGAATGAAACCATGTGCCAGTGTATTTGCAAATAAAGTAGGTAAGACCTACAAAAAGCTGTGCTGAAACCCAACAAACCAGCAACTCATGCACAACAAAATAGTCTGCCATGTCTTTTAGCTCTTTTTCCCCCCCCCCGGCTCCAATTGTTCAATTTTCTTATGAAAACTACATAATTTTCTCAGCTTGCCAAATTAGAGATGTTAGAAGTATTTGTTCTTGAAAGGACTCCAGTACCCTCTTGGAGGTTGAAAAAGCAGTGAGATTTTAAGACCAGAAATCATGAAACTGGGTAAGATTTATCTTTGGAAAGAAACCCTAGAGAAGATTTTAAAAGTTCTTTACTAGTGTTGCTGATCTCTCACAGAACAATTGCATAACTTTAGATTAAATTTTAAAATATGAAATCACATGATTTAAAAAAATTCTGGCTAATTAATGAGGACTTGCTTTTAAGTATTCAGGAGGCAAAAAGGAACTGAAAATAATTTAAATAATGCCATAACAATTACTGACTCCTAGTATTAGCCATTTAACCAAATCTATAATGACACAGTGCAAAACAGGTTTTGTAAACATAGATTCAAGATGAATGCCCCTGTTACTGAGTGTAATTATATCACAGACAAAAAGAGTAAGCAGAGTAAATCTCAGAAGAGCTACTTCAGCAAGGTATAATTTCACTGCACTTCCCTAGTCATGATAATTGTATCCTCAGTTCGAATGTGGAGAATGAACGGACATGAAGGGATTGCAGAAAGCTAAAACCAAACAAACAAGACAAACCCCACAGGACCCAAACTCACCACAGAGCAAACCAAACAAGTTGGAAAATTAAATACTTGTGTCCTACATATATTTTGCTTTCTCTACTTCTAATTTCCACTGGTTTGTGACCACTCCTGCTGAAAAACAAGCCAAGCTTTCAACACTGCATGCCTGGGCTGCTGGCCCAAGACAACAGTAATACTCTGGGGCATTGGGGAGGACCACTGAGCCACCATGGCTTGGGGCCCCTTGCAGGGCTGCTGTCCTGTTAGAGTGAAATGTATAAATGTAGGACTTAAGCTCTACCCTTACAGGCTTTGCCTCTTAATTTCTCTCTGAACATGTTTCCACTATGCATTTGGTGTAATTTTTCAGTGAAGGTTAAACTAACATCCAAATTTGGTGTAAGATATAATTCAATTTCAGTTTCAGTGTCTAAATTTACCAGAAGCAAAAGAAGTCCCCTGGGCACCCATTCTACAGAAAACATTGCTTGGTTTTGTGGGAGCACACTAGATCACTATACTCCTCCCTGAGCTGTCAAAAGAAGACTTTTTTTTTTTAACCTTTGTAACACTAGGCAAGAATTGCACTTACAAGAATAGGAAACAAAAGTGTCTTTTACAGAAGATTTTTAACACTACCATGGAACTACATAAACCAAACAATAAGCCTCTCATGTTTCTACATTACACATAAAGAAATGTCAACTTACAGTCGTAGCCACTTGAATAATTTTATCTCTAAAAACATAAATTAGTTGCTCTCAGTGGCTATCCTCAGGTTCAGAGGGTCTCCATTAGTATGTTTAAAAATGTATGACTTTGCCTAACGATCTACTGGCTCCAATGGAAAGATAAATGAAGCAAAGTCCTTTTCCGTGGTCCTCTTCCAGGCAATGTAACACCTTCATTACTGCGTGTGCTCTTTGCTGTCAGTCCCTGGCACATGCTTGACCACAGGCTCCCTTTTGCAGCCTGGAATTTTGAATAACCTGGTGCCACGCACCACCAGAACTACTGTAACTCTCCTACTCACGTTACGCAATGACAAAATACAGATAACCAAACAAAAGCTGTGAAAAACATTACTAAACTAATCTTCATTTCAGATGGTTTAAAACTGAGCCTCTGCTTCCAGGATGCTACAATGTATGCTTTCTCATTTTTCTCTCTCATTCATAAATGACTGTGATACACACAAACATATTCCTAAACACACACGGTCCACATTTTAACCTGGTTCTTTCATCTGTTCAATCACTCATTGGTAGATGTCTTTATACCCATGCTTCATCAGGATGCCTAATAAATATTCACAACCTAACTTGTGGGAATAGTGCCTACTAAGCTGTTAAATGACTTGATCCAAAATGAAAAAGATTTGAAAATAATCAAATTTGAAAATCTTATCAAAGATCTATGCAAGAAAGAGATTTCCCTCTGTTCCAAGGCAGAAAAAAGTATAAGAATTAATGAATGTAATATTTTTCTCTTGTCAAATGAGAATACACAGTTTAAGATACTTTTATGTACACCTCCCTCAAAACAGTAATCATTCATTCATTTCTGAATCTATCTTCGTTCCCATATCCACCATAAACAAGTCATGCAATAATAACAAAATATTCTTCATGACTTACCTTAATTCTCTTGCAGAATGCTGCATTAGAGAAACAGAAGCAAGAAAAATATTGATCATCTTGCCATTAAAACTCATAATTCAGTTCTAAAAAGTTCTACCCATGCAGGATTACTGGCTTCGTCTTTCTATAACTTTTCTATAACTCCTATTGAAGCTTTACAGTTGTACTCTACTGTGCCATTTAGTTGACATTCTGCTTGGAGGCTGGGACAGGTGCTAAACAGCAACTACTGAGATATTCACCACAGACCTTTACCCCTTACTTCTTGGAGAAAAATAAATCTATTACTTCCTAACATCTGGACGCTTGCATAAAACAACATAATACAGACGGCATTGTGTAAATAATTCTTTGATTGTTTGCTTGTTTTTAAGATAAAATCCATTTCATATAACTGTAAGGAAAGCATCAACAACAGATTTTCGACATTAAAGCTTCATTACATTAGTTGATAAGTACAGCTAGTGGAGCACAGCCAACCTTTCTCTTCATCCACAAAATAGATCAGAATCCTCTTTATTCCGCATTGGTGCTGATGCATTAGCGGTATGGGCAGATGATACTGCAGGAGATAGCAATGTGAATTTGTAGCAAGCCAACAGCTTCATGGTACTGACCAGACATAAGCTTTTGCCTCAAAGGTAATCTGAGCAGCCAGAGGGAATGATTTTACTGAGCGTATGTCATTTTCAAATCACCCTTTTTGGAAAAAAAGATCGTGAATATCTTGAGTTTTCTGTAAACTTCTAAGTGCAATGCTGAAATGGATATACAATGTTGATAACTAAGATTCTTTGAAGGAATTGTTGATGAGACACTAGTGTTGGAATTCAGCTGCTCACCCGAGCAAGTCCATATCTCTCTGGGAGGCTCAAGAACACACAAGCATGTGTCTCAAGTGATCATGTGTTCACTTGAGATTAATATCAAACACTTGAATTTCTCTCACTTTCTCTAAAAAAGTTTGCCTCAAGCTTTCAGAGGCTGTACAGCCAACAGAGTGCTGCATATTTTTCTGAGATGTACATCAAATCTCCAGATCTAGTCAGCCATAATTTTGGGTACCAATTCAATCTCAAGTGGCAGCTCTACAAATTGAATTCTAATTCAATTTTAGAGGTATATCCTAGGGGAAGCTGTTTTAGAGCCTGATATCTCTGAGAACTTCTAACACAAGACATGTAATAGGATTTTTCACTATATAAATTAAGCCACATAGTAAAGATCTCTCCTTCTGTAAGCCTGTCCATATATATAGTGTTATTTAGATAATTTACAACATGGTCTGTCATGTCACAACAAAACAAAATTCTTCATAGTTTTAAAGGCTTAAAATGTGTTCTTGATTTTTTTTTTAAAGTTTTATCTGATTTGAATTAAAATAAAATTATGACTAAGCACTTGGAAATTCACTGAAGACAAGATGTCCTTGGGTGAAATTGTGGATGGAAGCTGCAAACAGAAAAATTCAAGTTTTTGATCTCCCAACTGATTCAGTCATTCATAGGTGCCTTTAAAGATAGGTGGTGAAAAGAGCCATCGGCTAGATAGTTACAACAGACATCCATCAGCTTAGCTGCTTCACATTCAGCTGCAAGACAGGTCAGCTAGAAACTATTTCAGAACAACAAAGAAAAACTTCTCTTATCACAACATAATATGGTCTCACTGCCAAGTGATCAAACTTACAGAAAAGTCCTGATTCTTGTGACAACGTTGTCTTTTAAAAGCAATCTGGATGCCAAATTCAAAGCCAAATTCACTGACAGACGTTTTTCCCTCAGATGTGAACCCAGAATGCTAGCTATGCTTAGTACACCTTCGAGGCGAGAGGAACTCTGAAAGTTCCCCTTGTTTTGCAGTTGAGCTTTTCCACAGTAAACAATAAATGAAGAGATCACAGCACTGTACAGTTCCCCTATACTCACCTAGCTGCACAAGGCAGCAATCTCACAGTGCTACAATTAAACACACAAGATGGCTCCAAGTCCTCCCTAGTGGTGCCCACATCATCCCTTTCCAGGGCAGCTAAGATTTCTAAGCAGACCTAGTCTGGCCTCTCTAGGTGAACAATCCCACCAACATAGAGCCCAGGTCTTTTTCAGATTTCACACCAGCTGACCACAGGTACAACATACACTTTGTTGCTAAGTGTATACTCAAGGATGGACAAATCAGATGCTATATCAGAAAAAGAGAGACATCAGTGCACTACTCAAGAATCTAAACGGGATTATCAGCCTTTCCAGAAGCATTGACGTCTTATTATTTTAACCCAATAAGTGTCTACCAACTTCCCCACCTCAAAAAAAAAAAAAAAATTCAAAATCAAAATGTTTAATTTGTGTCCCACACAAAATTCCCAAGCTGCATGGAGTCCAAGGATCAGAAATACATTGCTTGTACAACTGCCCAAGGCACTGTATGCCTTAAAAATGACAGATGCTTGAGCCAAGCAAGGAGATGAAATCATACAAACATGAAACATTTGGGGCTGGAAGAGACCTTTAAAGATCAACAAGTCCAACCCCCTGTAAGAGCAGAGAAATCTTCCATTAGATGAGGTTCTTCAAAGCCCTGGCCAATCTGGCCGTGAACACTTCCAGTGATGGGGCATCCACAACTTCCCTGGGCCACCTGTTCCAGTGTCTCACCAGCCTCACTGTAAAACATTCCTACATTCCTTCTTTGTATCTATATATAGGTATAAGATAGATCATGCCTATGCTTCTACCCTGGCAGCTAAGGTGCCCTGAGAATAAATTCAATGCACTCTAATTCAGTGCTTTAGGAGCCTCTAGTTCACTTTGCTTAAATATGCCACTGCACAAAACAATACTAGGAGCTTATATGGGAAGTCAGATTAACCTCTCCAAAATTTCTTTCTTTTGTTACAATAGTGAATAGGGAGTTACAGTGTGCTCCTACAAAGATGCTGTGCAAAAAAGGGAATAGCCCTTGAAGTTCTGGCAATTTATTTTTTAAGCTGTCCATGCAGTTATATTTCTATCTAATGCTTCTACCTCATACAAACCTTTAAATATTTTCCAAAATTTCATCTCATAATGGCTTCTGTATCTCTAATGTTTGCAATTTTCTGTTTTGAAATTCACTCCGCTGTTCCAGTACTAGAACTTTTATGGAAAAATCTGACTTAAGTTAAAAAAAGTATAAATTATAAACAGATAAGAATCATAACATTGACAGTACCCCTTCTCAAAGTATAGTTTTGTTTAGAGTACTGAGCGAAATTAGCATTGTGGCATTCCAGATTTATTGATGCTATAGCTATAAAGTGAACAAATTTTACTAGAGAAGAGGCATATTTCCCTCATTTCTAGGCCTCAGACAGTTTATACGAAAGCAAACATAGCTCCGGCAAAAATATTCAAAATTCTGTATGTTTAAATAAAGTTTTAGGCAGCTAACCTTTTAGACAATCAAGCTTAGTACAGGCAATAAAACTATCCATGTATCAGGAAGAAAATTTTAGCACGAGTGTCTAATTATCGGTGCATGGCACTGAGTGCTGCTCAATAATTCTTGCATTTATTTCAATAACACATGGCTGACCTATGGTAATCCTAGAAAGATGTTTCAATTTCAATGTAAACATTTTCAAGGGAGGGAGAAATCCCCATATCCCTTTGCAATCTCTTTGAACAATTAAATAACCTCACAGTGAGCTAAGCTGTTAACAAAAGCTGACATTTTTTTAAAACTGTATTTTTGTGAACGAGAAAAGCACTACACGGCTAAGGAAGGAGTAAAGAACACAATCACTGATTCACTGAAGTTAGCAGATGAGACTCAATATCTACAAATCAGCTGAATAAGTAGGTGTCATTTCTGCACTGTCACCTTCTTAGAGTACAACTTCTTAGAGTATAACTGAACTTTAATCACATTTTAAATTCTTCCTGCCAAAAAGCCGGTGTATGCTTATTATGCTCACAACTAGAAGACAGAATTTAAGGACTGTTTTAAGAGAAATACAGAGAACACACTTAAATTACACCATAGATACCTCAAGCAGCTCTGACCAAGAA
The DNA here is from genome assembly GCA_033556795.1 of Tapera naevia. Lineage (NCBI taxonomy): Eukaryota > Metazoa > Chordata > Aves > Cuculiformes > Neomorphidae > Tapera > Tapera naevia. The sequence continues at coordinate 19,187,034 of JAUMJJ010000036.1, read as the reverse complement.
TTATTATTTCCAGGTATTTTCAACACTTTTCCTAAGGATGACATATGCAGTTAAATCATGAAAGAAACCACAAATCCCCTTCTCTCCTCAGGAGGCTGAAGCACTATCACTGCTGCCAGTCTAGGCTTTCTTTTGGAAGGTGGAGGGTAAGGTTACTGAAATGCTTCCTGAAGGTAAGTCATAGTATCATATTTCTTTATCTGTCTCTTACATTGTCAGTTAGCAATGCAGCACAAAAAAAAAAGGAACTAATGTTGTACTGGGTCTGTTCAAGGTATGGGTAATGGATTTTAACTTTCATGCCAGCGATCACACACCAATACCCTCAAGTACGAGCTCCAAGACAAATAGAGGAAGGTGGCTACTCTCTCAGAAGCATCTAAAGTCTTTGCTGCTAACTGATGCTCCCTATGGGAGGTCTGACACCTCCTTGTGGGAAATACAGCTCCCTATGAGAAACTGCAGAATTTCCACATTAAGATCTTTTGCGTTCAACAGGTAACAAAACTATCAGGGAAGACTGCGGGGACACTGGGTTCCTGTACGCCTTGTACACCCACAGTGATTAGTGTTTTTTCTCCACTGAAGAAGATCCAGCAGAGACCAAGTAGCTGAAGCGCAGATGGCAGCAAGGCAAGGATGTTGTGATGAGGGCTGGAGTGGGCAATAGTGTGGGAATGCAGATTAGCAAGGTCTGCAGAGTGATCGAGTTACCAGCAAAGGTACTTCTAAGTCAATGTGGCATTGGTAATCAGGAAGGTATTTTATACATCTTTGCCTGGCAGAAAGGTGCAGTCTTGTTCTCCTAATAACAAACGCAACAGCTATCTGCCAATTTTTCAGAGGAAGCAGGTATTTGCTGCATCATCTCTGCCTTCATCCCTTCCAAATGAGATTACAGTAATGTGATATACTCAGAGCTATAGTTTATATTTATTTGTAAGCTGCAAATAGCATAGAAAGTTGCCAACTCTTAAAAAAGGAGAAGAGGATTCTAACACTGAACAAATAAAAATTGCTTGTGAACCTGTTTTGGTCAGAAGTGACCTCCAGATTAAAAAATTATCTTATTTTTGACTTACAGAATCTTGTATTATCTGGGAGCACATAACATCAACTCTCTTTCCCATCATCACATCATAGATTTCATCAGCTAAAATGTACAAATACATGTTTCAAAGCACACACTTTCTATTTGCAAGTGGACAACTAAAAATTAGGACATTTTAGTGTTCTCTTTTTTTACTATGCAATGTTTCAAAAAATAAAACAAGTCATTCCTTGCTGCCTTTCACACTCCCACAATGTCACTTAGAAGTTGTAATTGATAGCAACATTACCTGTTCTCCTACCTCTCATAGAACTTCTTCATAAACAGCATCTCCTAAAATAAAGATTCTGATAGAAACCACATTTTAAAGTCTATCAGTTCTAACCAAATTCTACCAAAATCCCAAACTGGCTTTGGCATAAAAATACCTTCATACTGAGTTAGCAAAAGAGCTCAGAGAACCGTGAGGAGGTCCCTCCTCAGCAGCCACGCACCATTCCAAAGAAGCCTGGTCTGTCCTCAGGTACATGAAGTTCTGGGTACACATTCTCCAAGAACCATTTGAAGTCCTTACATTTGAGCTTTTCTCGAAGGAGTCTCCTTTCTGTCACATCTCCATATGGTTCCTGAAAGAACACACGGAAAAAAAAAGGAACAGAATTATGAAAAAAACCCAACCAGAACAGATGCTCTCTTTTAAATTATCTGTATACATTATTAGGAACCGTATGCTAAAGTGATGAGTAGGACTTTCAGCCAGGAAAAATCCCCATGTTTGGGTGTTGGATTTGATTTCATTATCCTTACATTTGTCAGATGTTGACAAAAAAGAGTTTGAACGGTGCACATAAAACCTTACAATATTCTAGAAAACAGTTTGTCTGAGAAAACTCTCCAAATCTGCAAGCAAGGAAGTACTTGAATACAGATTGCTGGGAATTGGGAAGATGTATTGGAAAATAAAACTACCTTTAGATAGATAACTGAAAATCTCAAAAAGCAGGGAATGAATCTTGAGTTTTTTCAATTATTCCACCATTCATTTGCAAGTTACCTGTGTAGACAGTTTTACACTTAAACTGATGCAATTTGTCAAATCTGCTAATGTTTCTTTGAACTTCACAGTTTTGAGGGGTGGGAAGTATTTAAACCTTAACCCTCTAGAGAAAACCTTTCATTGCAGACTTTTTCCTGTCTATGGATTGGAGCAGAGTTCACATCTTTTCATGTCTATCTTCAAAAAAACTGTCTTTATATTGACTAGGGACATCGTACAGTCAGGTATGAGATACCATTTGCAGCCTCCAGCCTCCAGATTTTTACAGGTCACTTGATGCACTCTTTCATCACACCACAAATATATTTGCATTTTTCGAAGCTGTGGAAATATCACTGAAAACACAAAGCAGATCTAAAACAGAGGCAGAGATGCTTGCTTGACTAAACAAACAGCATGACATTAGCTCTGTGGTCTGAAGGTTAATCTTGAAGTGAAACTTTGTAGAACCAAATTCTGCAGCAATAGCATGAATTGCTTTTTTAATCATTTTTCCACTATGCTATGGAACTGAACTGTTAGATGAAGTAGAAGGGTCTGAACTCCACCGCTGCAACAAATGGTGTACAGAGCATTACAGAAAACAGAGTGCATTGGCAGCAGCTTTGATATGTGCAAAATAACTCCCGGACGAGTCTCAGCTCACGTTCACTGTGTTATAATAAGCCAATGTGCACAACTTCCAACACTAACAAACAAATATCCTTTAAAGTTAAAGTTCTGTAATCATAGACATCAGCTGCCCTGAATCTTACAAGAAAAACTGCCAGCAACTTTACAAGAAAACTGGTTTCTCTTTTCATATGACAAGCAGAACCGGCCTAGCATTGCTTATGAGCTCTCGTTTTCGGATATGCAGAACCCATATTTCTCTCAAAGTCAGACTCTAATAATAAAACCTAAATGGCTTTTATGATGTTAAAGTAAAACAATTATTACAAATGCATAGACTATAATAATCTAATGAGCCAGTTTAATCCGAAGGAACACGAGATGAAAGCTAACTAAATTCAACTTCCCCAGTGTCTTCCAGCATCTCCTTTAAAAGCCTAATTATTTCAAGATTATTTTTCCCTACCCCAGCAGGCTTATTAGGTAGGCCACTCAAACATGTGGGGAGCTCCAAGGTCCCAAGCCTAGCCTCTAAGTGTTGGTCTGCCATAGCCAGAGGTGGATACCCAGCAGACCACCGCCCCACCGCAGGGCAATTCTCCCCATGCACAAAACCAGAAAGTCGGCACTCGGAAAACTTTCCATGTAAAGAGAAGAGCCTGGGGAGATTAAGCACCTCCAGAAACAAGTAACAGTAGAGAATAATTTCTGTTTCTCTTAGGCTTGAATTTTAGACTTTGTGCCACAGGTTCGTATAAGTCATTTCTAAATGCTGTAAAGATAGTTCAGTGTTATTGTCTTACAGCCCACAGGTAGCTCATGGTAAATATATCCAACCTATGAATTTGCACATTGCTTTACTGCTCTGACCTCAATTTTCACAGTATTTTTCTGTTGAAAAATTTTGCAAACAAATGATTTGTATTTTATTCCTCATGGAAAATGAAAATACTTATTTTTTAAAAAAAAAACCAAAACAACAAACAACAGATCTGATACTTCAAACATTTAATTAGGAACATTTTCATCTGAGTTCCCTGGTCTGCTTTTAATTAATCTTTGCAATACTGATTTTTTTTTTTATTAGTCAAGTAAATCAAACAGAAAAATCCATTTTCTCTTACATCAGTCCAAAGTTTTACAATTATCAAAAGACAGGTAATTTTGCTAAAGATTTTACCTCACTGTTCACTTAAAGATCTAATGTCCATTGAATCTTGTTGATTAGCATTCATTAATTATGTCTTTTCTGTAATTCTTTATTGATAGAATCCTGTACCAGCTGTTTAATTAAAGTGCACATTTTCAGCTAAACAGCTCCTCCTTACTTGGGTCACTTTGCTTTATTTTTTATTTATTCATTCATTCATTTAATATTGACACAAACGTGACCTCATTATAGTCTTACAGAATTTCTCATTTTTTTCTAAGGAATTAAAAATGAACTATGCATATACATATTGTGTTTGGGAAAAAAAATTCAGAAGAAATCAGAAATAAACACAAAAAGCATGTCCTGTTAAAAATCAGCTAAATTAACAGTTATATCACTGAGAACAAATTATATTGAAATTCTATTGAAATTTCAAGAACAATGGACTTGAACTCACCAGGCGAGCATGTGGGTTTCGGTGGTAATAAAGTTCTTTATACTCATCCATCCATACTTCAGCTGCACGCACACTATTTGCCAAAGCTTTGGACCGTGAGTATGGAGCTTGTTTGGGGAAAATGTGACCGACATGTGAGCAAGGGTGGATCTCAAGGCTTCCTCCACACTGCCATATCTAAACAAAAAAATTGACATCATGCATCATTAATTTGAATATTTGGAAACAGAAGGATACAGTAACAATAAGTCTTTGCAAGGATAATACCTTCTCAAGAACATTCCAGTGTTCTATAAGCAACACATACAATAATTGTGTGTCTCTTTTGATGAGATTAAATGTTTTGTGAACTCTGAACAAATCACAGAGTAACAAGGAGATAATCCCATCTCTGGATTTATGTGATGTGCAATTATACCTTTCTTAGCTTTACTTTCTCTGAATGTATGATAAGAAATGGTCCACAGTATTTCTGCAAATCTAACTGCAGTCTACAATTCAAGATATATAGTTAGTGTTAATAAGAGACATGTTTCTCGTCTAAATTAGCCATACAAACAGCCTCCTCAAAGAAACTGATGACTGATTTCTTAGCAGAAACTTACTCTCGCATTCTGCAGGAAATCTGACTTGACAAACCATGTACGATTGTCATATTATCGGAGAATAAGCTGCGCTTCCATTTCTATATTCACCATTTCAGAAGAGAGGTATGGGTTCCTGGTCTTAAAATACAATTAATCTTTTTCATTGGAATGCTGAGAAAATAACCCAAGACCTAATGCATGAAAAGAAAAAGCAAAGCAATTCTGTAATTGACCCATGATGGTCCAACCAAGACAGTGAAACAGCCTCTGCTATCTAAACCAATATTAATACCCACTGTCAAAGAAAGTACTCGAACCTGAATGTGGAACTGGCAGAACTCATTCTACCTTTCTCCTCATGCCTCTGGCTCTCCAAGTATGGGCAATAGAACCTGGAGATAAAGACCATAAATGACTCCCGAGCAGGGACACTAGTCTCGGAACTCGGCAAGATTTTGTAACTATTCTCATCTCCTATTGAAAAATAAGGACTAGTGGTAGCTCACCCACACAGCCCCTGACCTCAAGTTCGATGTAATGAAAGGAACATATGCTAGATACAGTACTTTCCATTTAGTATTCTCTACAATGTGGCATTCTGACATGTGACTGAAACAAGGTTTCTAAAATTTTTGGACAGGAGGAAAGGCAGAAGTTGCTGCACTTGAACAGACTTGAGACTATCACCAGTGGCTCCAACAGACTTCCCATAGAAGTCCTCTGGGAACCGATGCTCCGTGATATAACTCCCCTTGGATATTCACTGTGCATAGACAACAGCTCACCTTTCCTTTGTAAACAGGGGACAAGGGAAATTAGCTGAGATATGTTTAAGAGAGGTTTACTCCCTGACAATCTCCTTCTATAACAGATACATTTTTAATTACATGTTACTCAAATGAACACAGCAGGAGTGAAAGCTATGATACAGCAAATAAAACTTCGGTACTTAACAACAACAAGTAAGATGGGACTTCCTCTCTCTCTTCCTGGGACTTTAAGGGATCCAAAATATCACTACAGATGAAGGCTTTCAGCATACATGAAATGGACATTGTCTTAAGACTGGGTTTTGGAGGCAGTTTGGCTTTTTTGTTTGTTTGGCTTGGTAGTGGCTTGGGTCTTTTTTAAGTTACTTTGGATTTCTCTCAAATTTATTAATTTAGAAACTTATGAATGTTGTCTCTGTTGATTTGGTTTTGGATAATGACATCAGACCTCCACATGTGGCACAACGCAGTTCTTAACAGCAAAGCTGTAAGCTCTGTAATACATGTTTCTTTCTAAAACAAGTGGTTTCCTTAAAGGTTTAGATAATTCATTATTCAATTGTAGAGAACACTGAATAATCTCTACTTCCTGGATTTAAAATTTTAATTTCTTGCTTTTCATGAGAGGTTTCTTTCTTCTTTTTTTTTGTTGCTTTTTTGGGAAACCAGTCTATTTGTCAAGATAATCAAAGGAATTATACAATAAATCTAGAATTCTGTACTGATGTTTTAAACAATTTGTATATTTTCGCATTTATATCCAGGATTACTTTTTTTAAGAATTGAAATTTATCATGCAAGATTTGTCAGTCAGAAAATATCAAGTGTCATTACATTTAAAGTTTAAATAAAAATACTTATATGGATATAACATGGAAATTTTTATCATTACCTTTTTGATCAGTCTGGTTTTTAAACAAGATATGAGGAACATACCATAAAGACTATTCATGTGAAAGTGTGCAGTTAAGAAGGAAGCACATTCTCTTACTCTTCTGTGATAAAATCTGATTTAAATGGATTAACATAGACTGACCATATCTCTGTTAATTTGATGCCAAAGAAAGCATTCCACAACAGCTTATTTTTCAATGTTTGAAATTCTGAATTTCTCAAAAAAAAAAATTAACTGTAGGTTGCTAAACAATGCTCATTAAATTCTGCTTTTTCATTATAATAGTTCAAAACTTCTCTTGTCTTGCTACTACAAACAAAATTTAAATATATTTAAATATATTTCTGCTAAACAATTCCTCAAGAGATTTATTTACTTTTATTTTAATGGAAAACATTTCAACCTCTACCTAAAATTGGGTACAAATGAACAGGCATAAAATAAAGCAAGGAATGCAATAGAGAAACCAAAGCTGATTACTAAATACCAAATAAGTGACTCTGGAGAAGAGTCTCCCCTAAAACTATTTCAACCTACCATAACACAAAGCACATTACTTCTTGAGTATATTTTGCATACTCCTGTGCATGAAAATGTTTCTTTACTAGGTCTCGCTACGTCACAGCTCTCATTATAAAGGCATACCTTTTTCTTTCACCACAAAGAAAACAAGGTGACATTCCTTTTTACTTTCACTTTCACCTTGATACGTGCAGACTGTCAATGTTTTTTCTTTTCAGAGACAGATGGTGGCATTATAAAAAGCTACAGTAAATGCTCAGATCTCACCTTGGGGATCCTTGTTTCCTGCCAGGGTCTCTGGACAACTGACCTAATGCTGGGTGAATGAACGCTAAGTAAGAAAAGCTCTATGAGCGCTTGCATTTTAGGACTTTCTGGAATAAATTAGAAAAAATAAAAAAGGTGCTACCTCTTGAACAAATACAAACTGCACAAAATACTCTGTTCCTGCCCTTCTTTCCACTGTAATTTTACTGGCTTGCCACTCAATCACCTGTGTGGTGCTCACGCATGATCTGCTGGGAGCTGTGTGAGCAGAGAGGCCTCCCCAGCTGCATGAACCCACCCAGCTGCTCCTGCTGCAAGACAGATTTCCAGATCTGGACAGAAAGAAAAAACGCAGGAATGATCAGAAAAGCAAAGACCCCAGTCAACTGGAAGATTTCATCCAGGCCCACAGACAATGAAATTTCCAGCAGAAGAAAGGACTTACTAGTAAATAATTGGGTTGAAGGACAGACTGCAAGTGTATCATGCAGCAGTCCCCAGAAACAAAATTATTCTGCAGTGCCACTAGCAGGACCCAGAGCAGAGAGGGGAAAAGTAACTGCAACCAGGTTGCCATTGCTCAATGTATAGGAGGGGGAAGATGAAAGGCCACATTCTGCATCCTTCAGAAAGAGGAGTTCCAATGCCCATTATGCCCGTGAAATGAAATTTAATCTGGCCAAATATTATTAAGCAGTTTGAAATCAAGGCACATTGACTCGATCTTGCATTCAGCACGCAGCCTCCATCTCTCTTAGTCATCATGCTTTTAGTACAAGCTTTGTCCTTGTTGCACCTCTCAAAACCACAGAGAATTTCTTCAGTTGAGAATAATCGACATATGAGAAAGAGGAGGCTTGAGGACAGGTTCTTTCATGTCATCAGGAGAGGGTGGTGTTTTCAGACATGAGAAGAACAATCAAATAATTTACAGTGTTTTTCCGTGCCCATGCTCCTAATTTTCAGGTCTAGAAACCACAGAGACAACAGAATTAACACTGATTTATCTCTCTTCTTCAGCAGCGTGGGTAGCCAGAAGAACACAGTTAAGCAACATCATAGAGCTCTGCTCTGTTCCACAAAAACTCTCATTGCAGGAAGCATGAGTACAAGGGCTTGAAAACATATAAAGGAAAGCATGTTGTACACAATTTGGATCCAACTGGAAATCTGCACAATTACAATTAACACACCCCGGCATATTTACTGGCCATTGCACACTGTATCCTGTATAATTGTTGGCCCCCAAAAAGAGAGCCTCCTGATCCACCTCCAGCCTGCAGGGAGCCCCACATCAGTGCACCCGTTCTGCTTCCTCATTAAAGCACCTCTCTTACACCAGACTGAGAAAAGCGACATGGCTTGGGGTGAGTATGACACACTGCATGCCTGTGGCCTCTGAAGGACTGTCCTGAGCACCCTGGCTAGTGCACCCATGCACCTGGCTCAGTCCCTGTCTGGCACAGCGGTGTGCCTTGTGCACCTCCCTAGCTTACTGGTTCCTGGAGACTCTGCTGCTGCTCCTTTTGCGCTTGTCTTGCTTGCCAAGAAGCCTGTGATGTTTCCTCTGTCCCACAAGAAGACCATATTTCTCCATGCTGAAGGAGAAGAGGCACTGGTCATTCATGCTGCTGCACCCCATAGGGTCAAACACTTGATTCGGGGGAATCAAGTAACATCAGAAGTGTGACTTGCTGCCAGGGCCTGGTAGACGTCAACGGCAATGACAGTTGGGGTCTAAAGCAGCAACCAGTGCATGGGCACAACCATTTTGGTGCAACCAAATCTGTGACAACCAGGGTCACAGAAAACTGCAGACATTTCAAACAATGTGAAGTAAATCCTGTAATGTCCAGTTCTGTCAGCTGTGGCTGATGTTTCCAAGCTTACTGCTTTGGGAGAAGTGCAAATTTCTGCTGAAAGGCAGAGTATATAGAACTACTTTGAAAAGCAGCATCCTCTGCTTTCCACCTCATGGGTACTTTGGTTGCATGTGCACTAGCAGACATAAACATATGCCTGCAAGAGTCAGTCTTCCTCAGGAGGTGCAACATGCTTGCTACATGTTTTTGAGAGATAGTGTCAGCTCTCTGATGAAGCTTGATGTTGACAGTCTCCTGTCTCTGCTTATTTGTCTGCCGCAATAGTGTTACAGGTGACAAAGCAAGCCCCAGGTCAGAAAGTATCTGTACCCAAAAATGCATGACTCCCTCATTGTCATCACCCCTACCAATCCTTCAGTAAGTAAGAAAAACAATTTTTCTTGCCAGATTTAGCTGGGGGTAGCATCCACCACCAGGCTGCCTTCCGGCTTAACCTACACTGGGCTGTGACCGATGATGAGCACAATCATTTCTTTGTTCCCCCACGTATGAACCCAACCTATTGCTACTTGTGGCTCCCTGAGATGCCTCTCAAAAGGAGGCATAAAAATAATTTCATCTAGAACTATTTTGTAGCTCCTGACCCCACGATGAAGCAATTATCCAACATTTCCAACGGAAGGAGGGGATCATGTACACATCAACGTGGGCTACCCCTAAACTGGAGCCAGCTGGGAGACTCCTGCTTGAGAAGCTCACAGACCTGATGGAGGTGGGTAAACTGCTTCGAGTTTCAGGCAGAGACCTGCTGAACTTACTGCCCAAGACAAGTAGGCTGTGTGTTTGGATTTACATGCCAGAGAAACTTTTCCGTGTGTGAGAAAGGAGGTGGGCATGAATTCAGATCAAACAGCAATCCCAGCTGAGAAATGCCCATCCAAAGAAAAACTATCTCAACTGTAGGTCTGTGCTTATTACCCTCCCTAATCCTCTTTCCTTATTTTTGGCCTTTTATTGCTAGGATTTCTGCACTACAAGCACCTTTCACTAGATCAGATTCGTCAAAGTTCTATTCCATCTTATCTTGAACACTCATTAATCCTGAAATCTGCTGTTGCCTGGTTAAAAAACAAAACAAAACCAAACCACCAACCTTCCCCTCCCACAATCGAGTCATATGCAGAAATGCAAAATAATGTCTATAAAACATACCTGACGATGAGCAGAAAGAGCACGGTGAATCCAGCTTACTAAGTTGTGAACTGCCTGCAAGCCCAAAACAGACCTGCAGCGTACCTCTTACACCATCAGTAAATTGCTTTAGCAAGCTCAAGGGTGATATGGGCAAACCACAAGCAGCTAGTGCTCAGCGGGAATCAGCAGCACAGTTAACAGCAGAGCTGACGAGGGCAAGACTGGTTTGCCCATCAGTCTGGACTGTTTTGCATCTCCTCTCCCTTCCCTTGCTACAAATTCTTTTCATTCCAGCATAGCTATCTATGGATATATATCTATGGATATTTTTCTCATCATCTTTTATAACCTTTATGCAAACTTTTCTTGAAGCGAAACAGAATAATGCCTTCAAGAAGTACAGGGGCTGCCTTGTCCTGCCCCACTACCAACTGCCACCAGCTGCCTCCTGCTCACTCCATCAACTGCTGGGAGAGCTCCAGAGTCACATTAAAGCATTATGAATCTTTCTCTTCAATGATCCTCTTTAAGCCACAGAATGTAAACTTCATTCACTAATATCACACCACTATTTACAGTGTTTACTGGCATTAAAAACAAAAGACATATTTTTTAAATTATTTTAAAATGGCTACTCTGAAGGAAAATATAACTATACTAAAGTGCAAAAACAAGGAAAAGATTAATTTAAATATCTCCCAAAATATTCTCTTCTTAATGCTTGATTACATTATAGTTATCTCATGAACCAAAGGGGCATGAAGAAACACAAAACTTGTTTTTGTTCTCAAAAAAAAAAAAATCCTCAAAAAAACTTTCAATTGAGCCACTCACCCTAAAAGAGAATTCAAGGTTTTCTCCTCCCCAGACCTCCATTCCCGTGTCATACGAACCAAGATAATCAAAATACTTCTTGCTCACAGAAAACAGTCCACCTGCCATGGTTGGAGACCTATAAAAGAGAATAGTAACTCTGAATTGAATAAAAAGTGAAAAAAAATAATTAACAAACTGTAGATCAAAAATACAAAATAATGTCCAGAATGTGTTAAAATAGTAATAACGATGAAATAAGAGAAGAGAAACATTGTGTTAACACAAAAGTTTGCAACTACGATTTCTTGCCTTTTATTTTCATGTGTGTATACATAAAGCTTTCTGTGGTAGAATTAGTTCAGTCAGCTCTGAAATTCTAAGTGCAGTATCCTTAAATATTTTACTTAAGTAAACACCTTTGTGCTTTAGTAATTATTTTCACTATTTCTAATCCCATTAATATCAAGTGTAAAAATTCTCAGACATCAGGTGAGCAGAATTAAGTAAACAGAGCCTCAGAGGAGATTTTTTTCTTTCTAAGACCTGATGATCTGTTTGGTTGTTTTTGAATTGTTTGCTATACTTGGAAGCAAAGTCAGGGGCCACTATTGGATCCTCAGTGAAGATCATGAGGCCCAGAGCAACAGTGCACTTAGAGGATGTACTTTCGTTAAGTTAATGTGTCCACGTACGTATAACTTAAATTTGTTCTTTATTGTTTCCAATTGTTTATAGTCTTAGAAAATGACCCTCTTTAAAGTGCCAAGCATATCATGCTGGTTGGAACTAAAATCAGTTGACACTTTATTAATTTTACTAAATTGCTCGAGTTAAATATTAACAAATGCTAGGTGCAGCGATCAGTTAATCTGTCAAAACTAATCTTACCAACTCTCTTTTTGAAGCAACATTGTCTTACACTGTCATATGTTGTTTCAAAGAATGGAAAGAGATGAGGTGAGACAGAAAGAAAAAAAACAAACCACAAACTCCATAGCCAGTCAAGGTCTTCTGTCTCACTCCAGACCTCATTCTTCCAAACACAGTTGTCAGAGACACCACTCAGCATTGCTGCTTTCTCCAGACAGTTGCCAAGCTTACAGTCCTCAGGCTACTGTGAAGTTTTATCCCTCATCATTTCCCCTTGCCATGCCAAAGACAATTCTTGTCATGGAGAAGAAAAGCCTCATATTTAAACTAAAGACTTAAAAAACATTTACTCTATTTTAAAACTTTTTTTCAGGAGGATATGGATTAATATATGCTGAGGAGGATGACATTACTGCTTCATTTTCCCCTTTAAAAAAAACCAACTCTCTTCTCTCAGTTAAGTTCATTAATATTTGTGAAGTTCAGTCTACAGTGTCCATTTACCAGATACATTGTTTATACTTTCACCTTACTCCTCCTAAAAATGCAGTATGGAATAACAGACTGCAACATGTATTAAAACAAAAGAAAAATCAGAAGAGGCAACTGCATGAGCTCCTATGAATTAGCCCTTCATAGAAACTATACTGAGTAGAGCTGTATCATTTCATTCAAATGAAGAAACTGGTTCACCTCTGAAGACAGAGCAAGGAACCACCACCATTGCTATGGTACAAATGAAGTCTTCAGAACTATTTTTGCTTTCTTAACTGGTTTACTTTTTTTTTTCCCTTTTTCATTGTTGACTACACTTAATTTTTTTGCAATGTTTACCTCTGCTTTGCGCAGAGGACATCCTTCAGTATTAGTTAATCAGTTACAACCATTTCATGCGCTGATAAGCATTGCTGGGAGTTTGTTTGCAGGAGTCCAGAGACTGCTTGTGCAATAAGGATTCCACATGAAAGATTACACAGGCAGTGTGTAAGCAGTATTTTCAGGAGCACGGTGAGCAGAAGCTGTTTTGGAAAAAGGAGAACTAAACAAGATACATAATGTTTACTAATATGCTCATTTCTGAAATATTTTTCAGCACCTGGTATTTCCAAGTGAAGTCTAAAGCTCTTGTAACATTCAGTTTCATAAGATGGATAAAAATTAACCTGATCACATCAGTCTTCGACTTCCTCTGTTTCTGTTCTCTTTCAGGGATAGTATGCCAAGTGAAGACCAGTCTCCAGTCAAATCCACCAATCTGCGGCTCACCGGCATTTCCCAAGTACTCAAGTGTATTCCAGTCAATAACATCAATAACAGGACAGACGACAGCTGATTCTTCTTCTGCAATCCTAATATGATTTTAAAAGAAAAGATTTACTTCCATTAGAAACACATCAAGAGCTAAAACTGTCAAGAACAGAGAACACTTACAAATACTAAATGCGAACTTTTGCTGCATTTCAACTCAATACAGCTAAAGGACAGATAAAAGAATAACCAGAAATTCCTTGCTGAGGAATGGATGGACTTGGGCTCCTGGTAAGCATCAGTCTTCCTGGACAGTGGAAGTTAGGTATGTCACGTGGCTTGAGATAACACATTCAGCATCTGACTCGGCTGCCAGATCCAGCACTGCATTCCAAACAAAAATACTATTCAGTTTTGAACAGGCAGCTGCATTCAAGATGTTTAGAAAGCAGCATGACTATCATTCTGCAAGAATGAATAAGATAGCTAGGCTCTTGGCTCATGGCTGTTCTCGTAACTATGATCATCCGCAGGAAGTTATACAGAGCACTACAACAATAACTGAAAAAGAAACTCTGACCTTAAACAAACAAACAAAGACCATGCAATACAGGAATTAGATCTCCAACTGTGAAACATACATGAAAGAGTCCTCAAGAAACCCTGACAATGCTGGAAATAAAAAGGAGAAACAACTTAGTATTGCAGAATGACACACCTATTAGCAAGGCCGATGCAAAGATAATTAAGATCTTTACCACACTAAGAATACATCAGGGCTGACAACATTTTTCACAAGTCCAAGAGATAAAATCTTCCTCCCATTTTTCAGTACTACACAGGGTTTTCTGGATTCCTTTCCAAAAGCATTTGCCCTTACAAAAGACATAGGATCCTCTGCCTTCAACTCAGGGCCCCTCAGTACCAGGAGAGACCAACTTCGAGCACGCAAGCTCCAGCTAAGGCTTTTCTCCTAAATGACTCTTCAGCAATCTTCTCTACACTAGTATTTGGCATCTCCAGTTAGTTCTGTGAAAAACTAACTTGTTTGACTTTAAGATGATTAGACTTGTTTTAGCTCTGCATGTTCTGATTTGGGTTTCCAGAGAAGAAAAACTGAACACATTATGTTGCCAGACAATGAAGAGATCTGATGCACACGTCGTGGATTATTAAGCTTAAAACCTGCAGGCTGACCAAGGGGCTCTGACTCTGAAATTAGAGCAGCTTGTGGTCATTAAATGCAGCACAAAACAGAAGCGGTTCCAAAGAAGTATTGCCTGAACTGAGAAAGACTGCCTTAAATATGAAATGGTCAGTTATCGCCAGATGGAAGATATGACACAGCTGTTTTCTTCTTTATGATCTTCCATTGAAATCCTGCTTGGTAGAGCACACAATAGGGCTTATACAAACATTGCTACCTCCTGTCTCACTTGCATAAAACTTGAGTACAAAGCAGAGAGAGTGATGCATACACAGAGGAAAAAAAATCACAATAAAATGTAAAAATGCTTTGTTGCCCGTGTAAAGGAAAAGTAGTAAAAATTAGGTATCTGGCATTTGATTTCAGTTATTAAATTAATCAGGTAAGTGAAAAGCCATCACATTTTCTGTAGTTAATTCTTAACTAGGTGACACAATGCACAGCTTACAAATACAACTATGTTTGCACTGCAAAATGCTAACACTGTCATATTGCTGCCATGCATCAGAATCAAGATGTGTGATGCAAACATATCCTTAGAGATGTATGTCTGCATCTGTAGCAAGAAGGGCAAAAATTCCAAGACACAGCCAGGATTAACTTTTTACAAAAAGTGATTTAGTGCACAGAAAATTATCCAATTCCTTCCTCAAGATTGCCATCTAGTGGCTTGCTAAAGAAGTGAGGAAATTACAGAATCCTCTCCACATTTACATACTGTTCCTTCAGAGGGCAGTTACTAAAACCGTGCTTATTCTATGATTTTTACCCCTTGCCCTTTCTTCACACTATCTATACTATTTGCATTTAAGCCACAATTATCTGGAATATACTCAATATGAAATTTAGAAACAAGTTAATTATGACAATTATAAGAAAAATAAAAATATTCTCCTGGGAACAACTTCAAATGGACACAGGGAGATTGAGAACAGGAGTTCTGCTAGGTGTCAGGAATACTTGCACACCTTAAGGTCACATGTGCTTTTGGAAACCTCTCTTCAATTGGAGAGAGATGGATTAGCTTAGGACTAGAAAGATGGAGTTTATTGACTTTGCTTCCAATCTGTTTCAGTGCAACACAGGATGTCTCAGGGCATGTATCTTTCCATATCTTCTCATCCACCACCCAGGCCAACAGAAGTAGTCACCTTTCCTGAGGTAGTTTCAAAGCTGGGGGAGGATTCTTCTTCCTGAAAACAAAACTTTCCTTTCTCTGAAAAAAAAAAAAAATAAAAGAGCAGACCGGTCCTTTAGGAGTAAATAAAAATCCATCTCCTGATCTTCCACACTTCCATTCACTACCCCAGCAAAAGGAAACAAACACAGCACCTCAGGGATCAGACTTCGGTAACCTTTGGTAAACATTTACCAAGAGCCATTTTTCCACTGCCGAAGTGTGCCAGACTGTCTCTTCTCCTTCTGCAGCCAAATAGAAAACCAGCCCAGAGCATAACCTCACCTTGCCAGCAGTGGCTCCAGCCAGCCCTCATGGCATTCACAGTGGCAGTCCAGGAACGTCAGGATGTCTCCTTTTGCCACAGATGCCCCTAGCAACCGGGCTCGAACCAGCCCCTCTCGCTTATTTGCACGGATAAGACGCACCTTGCGTAAGCCAGCCACATAGTTTTCCAAATTCTCCTTTAGATGTTCTGTAACAAATGAACAAAAAAAGAAAGAATAGAGTTCTGGAACAATTAGTTTACATCATGCCATGGGAAGCTCTTTTTTTTTCAGCAGCATATTACTTATAGTACTGCCTTAAAGATACCAGCATTTTGAACTCTGATTCTGCTATACTGTCTATGGTAGGAAAGGATGAGGAAAAAGCATAGAACTCGGATGGACACAAATCACAGTTACTTTCAAGAAACCGAAAGATTCATATTTGTCTGTGTCATTCATTTCCGAAAGTTAAGTGCTTCTCAAATGTTACATAAAACTTTTTCCATGTGTAAGTTTTATTGTTAACACAATTCATATGTGATGGAAAATGCAAGCATTATCTGTGTGTCTCATAAGTCAAATAAGTCAGATAACCAGGCAGCTCTCACTATCTTAGACACCAGAACAACCTTGGAGCAATGGAAACTTGCTCAAATTAGGAAACCAGAAATGTTCTAGCCAGATTGTAGGTTATCTATATATGCAAGCACACATGTTACAATACAGCAAATATCCCTCTCCATTCTAAATACAATTTGGTCTGGAAGTCAAGTTTTTCACTGCCACGCTACAAGAACATTTATTTTTCCAATTAGATGCCTGTGTTGTACAATTTTATGGTATGTTGCCCAAATAGCATCTTTTTCTCCTGTAGACTGGCTGACCAAAAAAAACCCATCAACAATCAATGTTACTTAAAATTATTCTTCCTACCTTTGTCACTATAATCATCTACAAGGATAACTTCTTCCAAAAGTATATCTGGAGATGTCTCAAGAACACTATGAACAGTTCGCAGAAGTGTTGACCAAGCCTCATTATAAAAAGCTATCACAACAGAGGTTTTCGGCAGGCTATAATAATCATACTTCTGGTCTCTGCATCTGTAAGAGATGGTATTACATTTAGTAAAAGCGCAAAAATATTTCTTAATTTTCAGAAAACTATTCTCAAGATTTTGTATGCTATTTATTAATTGTAACATATAAAGGACTTTAAAAGGACTGTATGTACATGGAAAAGTCATGCAAACACTTTCAGGAAGTTGGTCTTACAACAGTCCCTTTTCCACAGCAGCATTGACTAAAATTCTGCAGCCCAGGCTAAGAGTTAGGGTTGTTCAGCTTAGAGAAGAGAAGGCTCTTGGGAGACCTTATAGCAGCCTTCCAGTACTTAAAGCGGGCCTGCAGGAAAGATGGGGAGGGACTCTTTATCAGGGAGTGCAGGGATAGAAGGAGAGGGAACAGTTTTAAGCTCAAAGAAGGGAGATTTAGATTAGATATTAGGAAATTTTTTTTCTTGTGAGGGGGGTGAGGCACTGGCACAGGTTGCCTACAGAAGTCGTGGATGCCCCATCCCTGGAGGTGTTCAAGGCCAGGTTTGATGAGGCTTTGAGCAACATGACCTAGTGGAAGGATTCTCTGCCCATGGCAGCAGGGATGGAACTAGATGATCTTCAAAGTCTAAAATGAATAATGATAGCATGTGTTCTGGTCTGGTGTATGTGCAGTAACTGTCTTTGCACAATATTACCTCAAATAGAAGAATGAACAGTGGCTAATACATGCCTCACATTACAGAAAGAAACTTTTTTAAAACTGCAGTAAAAACAATAGCATAAATTACCAACAACTTACGCTTTCAAAAATAAAGTGCTAGACTGGAAAATATAACTGTGAAGGAACAGCAACATATAAAGAGAAAAAAAAAAACCCAGCAACAGAACCAAGACGTATGTACACTTAAGAGTCATTTGGGAAGACCACAGAACTGCCAAGATGTAATACTGAAATCTGAAAAAAACACAGACAGGCATAGAAATTCATGGTTTGGCTCTATGGAGAGCCAGGAAGTTTGCAAACCTTGGGATTAAACTCCAGAATGTATTTCCCATAAACATATATATGAACTTTCCTAAATGAACATAAGGATGCCAAGAATCTTACAGCTGAGCCAAATGTGTAAATTGTTAGATTCCTCTGGTGTGAAAGAATTTGAAAAAAATTACAGTATTTATTACCATTTCTCCTCTTTTCTTAGAGTGTTACGTATGCTTAGTTTGTTGAAAACAAATGGCTTAGAGACATTTGAATTTTCTTACGCTTCTGGTGTACCATCTGGAGTTACCAAAGCTCACAAGGGGCAGAAGGACATAATTCAGCTCCTGTAGACTGCTAGGTCCAAAACCCAGGCTATGGGGAACCAGAATTGATCAGCAGAAAACATGAAATCAAAACCCCTTAGGTCAATTTAGGGGAACAAAATTCCCCAAAACCCACAGAAAATTACATGAAAAATAAACCTGCTTACCTATAGCAAATTGAGAATAAATTTACTGACTATTTAATGTTGCTGTGATTGCAATAAAGAAAAAAGAGTTCTAGCAGACTTCTTGAAAGATTAGGCAATTTATTGAGATCTGTGGTACCGAAAGAAAAAAAAAAGTCTGAATCTGAATATTACTAAAATTAGACTTCTTATGAGGAAAAAATATGTCTGGAGTACTTTGGTTATAAATACCTGAAAATGAGGAGGCAATGAGGAGAAATGACACTTGGGCAGAGGAGGCACACAGAAGGCTGCTTCTCAAACATGAAAAGAATGCTAGGAACAATGCTTATTGCCCAAGATTCATACACATTCATATACACATACAGATATTCACAGACATTTACACACACTTTCACAGTGAAATACAAAAATGTCCATCCCTCCTGTGCTGAAGCAAACAGGGACATTCACACAGAGACCGGCCTCACACCAATGGCTGGTGACAGAAGTGATTTATTTTGCCAAATGTTCACATTTTAACATATGCAAAAGGACTGACATTTTAATTAACTTTTTTTTAAAAAAAGGTAGAAAAAAACTACTGTATTAATCCAATTTTAGAAGTACATATTTACTTTAGCCTATTGAAAAACATTTATGCTTAGCTCTGCCAGGAAAAAAATTCTTCTCATATATCACAGTCACTTGTACTAGGTAATTTCAATTCATTTCTTGATGGAAATGGGATCTTGACCTACTTATTTTAGAAAACTGAAGGGAAAAAGAAATAAACAAAAAATCTCCAGGAAAGCTTTCTCTAGAAAAGACGTCAGAAAAATTCACAGAATAATAATATTATATTCTATTATTTAAAAAAAATGAAATACAACAGGTCTGAAGCACCTTATAAGTCTAATTATAGAATAAAGATTTCAATAGATTCACCTGAAAATTACATGCCAGAAACAGGAAATACAATTTGCCACAGAGCAAGGCAGTTCCCAGACTGTTTATGATTCACCATGCATTGCTGCCTCCTTCGATGAGCACACCCCACACTGTGGAAAAAGGTCAGCCTCCTACAAGACATACCACAGTACATGTTTCTTAGGCTTCCGAAGTCAAGAAAGAGGCCAAAACTAAAAAGGGCATTTTATTTATTAGTTCCATCATTGAAGGCAGCAGAGAAGTGACTCACCAGGGCAGCACGGCAAGCTGCTGGTTGGTATGGCCGCTGCCCTGAGTGGTGCCTGCATCCCCCTCGGCCCACATTCCCCCAAAAGGTAGGATGGACAAGGCTGACTATCCACTAAAGGGTTTGTCTCTCACCTTGTACATAGAAACACATAGAACACAACTGAAAGCCTAGCTTTTGAGTATATTAAGTTTTGGGTTTTTTTTGAAAACTAACCATCACCTTTAGCCCAACTAAAATTTTGAAACTTGTTTTCCTAATTTTTTAAAAGTAAAACTTCACCTTCTGTGCAGATTTGCACATTTATCTTGGAAATTATTTCCAAGACACATATTCCTTATTAGATTACTACAAGATCTCAGTTGTTAGTAGTCTCGGATACTGTTGATATAATGAAGCATAATTTTCTTAATCTTTCTGTTTTGAAAGAAATTTCAAAAGGATTTTGCTAAGTCTTAAAAAATAATCCAAACGGGGAGACTACAAACCTGAAATGTTTAAACCCTAGAAAAATAACAGTGTAAGAAAATCAAAAAAAAAAAAAAAAGAATCCCTGAAAAGGAAATGCTGAGAAGTGCCGTTGAATAACGATTAAGTGGCACGCAAAGTGGTCTTCAAACATTACCAGTTCACAAGATACACAAACTTCAAAAAAATCTCACTACAAATACGAAAGCTGACTTAAAACCTAGTGCTCATAACTCAGCTTTCCCATTTCCCAGCTCTTATTTACAACAGAACCACCTTAGCAGGGCATCCTTCTGCATCCACCTTTGCAAACTTCAAGATGTATTTTTATTCTCTGTGTGTCACACTAGCCAAGCTCCTACTTTCCAAGTGAATCATTTCACTCCTACTTTGGGTTATTCAGAAACAGTGTATCAGTTACAATATGTCATTAAAATGACAGGGAAGATACAAACTGGTGACAGCAGTCCAAAAATACGTTTTTGCACATACTGAAAATGTATATTTATAATGCCTATACTGCAAGTTGTTTTCAGCTTCTGACTAAGGCACACTTTGGTGCCACTCTCAAATGTATAACACTGTCCTTTCCCAACATAGGGGATCACATTAAGATAGGATTAATTGTATCTCACATTAGCCATCTAAAAGCTAGGTGCTATCTTTGAGCTAACTGTCCAGACTCTGCATGTCCATAAAGACAAATCTAGAGGCGATTCACCTCATCATCCTTTAGACATTTATCTAGCAGAGACAAGCAGACTTCCCTCTGGTCTATAGAGGTTTAACTACAGGGTAGATGGTTAGCTTTTCTGCAGGTAAATCATAGATTTACCTGAACTGGAAGGGACCCAAAAGGATCATCGAGTCCAACTCCTATCCCTACACAGGACACTCCCAACATTCACACCTATCCAAATGCTTCTTGAATGCTGGCAGACTCGGTGCCATGACTGCTTCCCTGGGGAGCTGTTCCAGTGTTCCACCTATTTTCCTAATATCCAGTCTACACCTCCCCTGGCACTTCTTCTTCCTGCCATTACCTCTAGTCCTGTCATAGGTTGAAAGAGAGAAGAGATCAGCACCTGTTTCACCTCCTTGCTTTGTGAGACGGCAGTAAAGTTAAACAGGAAACTATGTGTAATCCCTTCTGTTGGCTGCCTGATAAATCACCTTGAGCCTAGTTATCACAAATACTAAACGGTTCATAAAAACATAACATAGACACAAGGAAAAGAGTTGCCTGTAAACGTGACGTTTCCAATCACGGAAAATAAATGTAGAAGTACAGTAATTCCTTTCAACATATTCCTTCATTACTCTCATTATGTAATTCAACCAGAGGAAATTTACTACTTATGTAGGTAATAATCACATGTATTTAAAAAATAAAAACTAGCACATAAGTTAAAAATGCATGCTGAGTGGGTTCATTTTCTTCAAAAAATCACACATATCTCTAGTCAAGCATGTGAGCAGCTTTTTCAAAATGAGCAAAACAAAAACATGTTTTAAATAGCACTTGGATTTCATTGAAAAACACTGACATATAATGGACAACATCAATAATGGGTGACATGATGCAAAGGAGTGGCATCTTCTCAGCCTCTGCCCTCCAATGGCTCCTGCTCTCTTCTGTGCCATTCGAAAATGCTCAAGCAGAGGATTTGTGCACAGCAGAGTTGCACCCAAAGAAAACACAGCCTGGAGTGCCCATAACCACTGCCCAGGGAGAAGACCATGCCACTGCCCTGCTCCCACAGCAATCTACTTTTGCATCATCCTCTGTTTCCCTCAGCCACTCTTGGCCACACTGGGTTCCAGTAATCCCCGTTTCACCACCACAGCTTAAAGACAGGTGTAAAAAACAAAATGCCTAAAGACACAGCATTTGTTTATCAATTTATAACAAAATCTACATCTACATTTTTAAAATTCTAATTAAATTCTGTCATGAATCTTCAAATTCCTAGACGGGGAGAGAGAGAATAATGCTATGCCTGAACACAGATTTAAAACCAAGATACATCATCTTTCCTAGATCTTTCACTACAGCATCTACTCAAACATCTGCCTCCACAAAATGCAATCTGAAGGAAATCATGTAAAGGTGTACCATCATATATATTCACATTCCTGTGGAGTTTCAATTTTACATTTTTATACTGGTTTTGCAACTCACAGTCTAACCGAGACTATACGGCTGACGAGTTTAATAATTCAACCTTGGAATCTATCA
Source organism: Tapera naevia (assembly GCA_033556795.1). Classification (NCBI taxonomy): domain Eukaryota; kingdom Metazoa; phylum Chordata; class Aves; order Cuculiformes; family Neomorphidae; genus Tapera; species Tapera naevia. The sequence continues at coordinate 19,164,667 of JAUMJJ010000036.1, read as the reverse complement.
TGCTACAAAATCTTCTGTTAGCAAGTTTTACAATGGGTTATTTATTAGAAGCTAAAGAGTCAGTCAGAAAATGCCTAAACAAAATCAAAGGAGCTATTTTAGAGAATATTTGTGTCAATTAGTGTAATCACTCAATTTATTTCATTGTAAGGAACTGTTTCTCTCCTAGAGATCCCTATCTATACACACGGAGAGAGAGCACAAACGTGCGCACACCGGGCATGCTGCCATGAGTTAATTAGGAATGGCTGCTGACACACTTTTATACAAGACTTTCACCACAACTTCAACAAAAATATCACAAGAGAAAATACATTTTTAATCTCCAAATTTTAGATTCTATTTGGGAAGTTACTCGTATTTTAAGAAAAAAATATGAGATGTTCTGTGAATGTTTGAAGATTTGTAAAGAATAAAATTGGATCAAATTATTTCATGCTTTCTAAACGTATACTCTTCTCTTTTAGCAATAACGTACTGCAACATTTTTAAGGGAAAATAGTGTGTTTTAAAAATCAAGATGCTAAAATTACTCTCAGCAGTCCACAAAAGCAAAATTGTTTGAGACTGCTGAAATGTTTAAGTTTTGCTTTTGAATTTTCATTATGAATGTCTGAAAATACAGAAAATTCAAGAATCTGTAGCTTTTCTCGGAAAGTTCAAAACAACACATGTCACCGCTATATCTGATTTAGCATGATTTATGTGACTACAGTACGTGACATTGCCATATACACACCAGCACACCACCATCTAGCAAACATCATCAGGGTCCTGCCTCAGGATATTGCACTCAGTGTACTAGGAACCAGTCTTGCTGGGTTTATGGTGAGTGAAGGACATGCCAACTCACTACCTCCTTTTCTCTTCCTAATTTGAACAGGTATAGGATACTGAATTAAACAGCAGATGCCATTTTAGTAAGAGGTGTGCTCAAACATAGTGTTTTGTAGGCTGTAAGTAAAGACAGCTGATCAGGATGAATGGGCACCTCAATCCAATTTCACCTTCTCCACTCCCCATCCCATGAACCGCAGCGATGTGAACTCAGGTGTCTGCCAGGCATCTTCACCCAAGAGAAAACTCCTCCTCCCACCCTTCCAAAGCCACAGCAGATACAGCTGTGCTGGGATCCTCCTATCCCCTTTTTGTGTCACCCTTCCCTCCTTCTCCCAGCAGCAGCTTAGTGTTCAGCAAGTCCATCCATGAGCACCCCAAGCTCAGCAGTACAACATGGGTCCCAGCGCTGACTTCTGAGCCACCCTGCAAAGCTACTGAGGCCATGTTACCTGCTCCAGGCTGAACATGTGTTTGAACAGCTGCTCCTCATCCCTTCTTGGGGGAGGGCAACCTATGGAGAAAATCTAGCTATGAGCCAAAAACGATGCAGCCCTATTACATTAAAACTTAGGACATAAGTGCAATATTTCCAGTGGAATTAAAGGATATGATAAATTACATTATTCTTATCTCCTCCACAACCTACCCAACTTTTCATGCTAATTTATTCTCTAGCATAAAACCACCTTGAACAAACTGTCAGTTCTGGGTTGGTTTTATTTTTTGAAAAATAAAAAGTTTTATCTGAGCTTGGAAAGGCTGCACCTGGTTTTGTACACCTACATACCCCACGTGTTCAATTATTACAGAGAAAGGCACTAACATTTATGGAAGGTGTGTCTTGGTCTGATTAGCAAAGAAGATAGCAGCAAGGTGCTGATAACTGCCGGAATGGCTAAATTATTCAGGGCAAGGCTGGAACACATAAGCAGCACAAGTTAAAGTGATCCTGGCCCACACTTCTTCACCACTTGTTACCAGCCCAGCAGCCCAGGTAAATGCTCCCAAAATTGTGTCTGCTGAGACAAACCTTGATAGGAAAGAGCCCTCCAGGAAATAACTCAGTCTACGACACTGTGGTATGATCATGTCTTTGAAAACAAGTGTTAGCTAGATCATGAAATGATTTCTGAGATTATTTGATGGTTTAAAGGACGATTGTCCCAGTGAGAACAAGGTCATGACAAGACAGGCTGCCAAACACAGCTTTAAGACCTCAGATAATTAAGGGCTGCACTGGCCTCTATAAAAATATTGTGAGAAGCAAGGAAGAAAGCTGGGAAGTCTGAAATAGAAGAAAATATTTGCAAAGAAGTTTGAAAAAGAAAAAAATACTTATTTAAGACAGATTAAAAATGCATTAAGAAAAAATTGTCTAGAAAGTCCACCTATGAGAGTGGGCTAAATCTATATCATAAAATCCTCAAATCTAAGAAACCAATAGGTACTCTTAATTCCAACTAGAAAAAGGCAACAGAAGTTCCTACCTGCCCCAGAGTCTGGATGTGCCAAAAAGAACGTCTTTCTGCAAGTATGCATGCAGAAAAAGTAACCTTTTTTTTTATTTTATTTTGCTCACTTGAAACAGTGGTTTCATTTAGCTCAAATGGTTGCCTATGTTTGCAATTTTCCTTCAAGGTAGTAAGATAAACCTAACATTTGCATAGAGCTATACAATTTCTTACACTTACATTCATAATCTTAAGTTGATGTGAGTAATTTGATTCAAGACAAGAAAAATATTTTGCAAAACAGTACAACAACTGAAAGAAGTTACTGTAACCTTCACTAATGGTGCCTGTGGTTGCACCTGGTCCTTACAGATAAGCACTACTTGAATAAAAAAAAATAAAATCATAATTTGTGGTTACTATCAATGAAACCAACCAAAACCAAGCACTCATCTAGAAGTCAGAGGAAGCTAAGAATCTCTACAGAAGCTTTAAAGAAAAGCTGTTAAAAAGTAATCACGTGAGCATTTCCAGAAAATGTTTTCAGGTGACTACTGAACAAAAGTATAATGACAAAGAAAACTGACACATTTTTACAGAAGATAGCAAGGAAAAATGGTAAAATATCCTAAATACCAAAGCACTCGCAGAAGCATTCCTGTATTCTATACTGATATAAAACGTAACCCAACTTATTAAAAACAAACTCCCAAAGAAACAAACCAATGTTGCATATTTACTACTTCCCACTTAACCATATAAGGGAGGAATGAGATGTCCTACAGACACACTGCTTTGCGAGTCTAAAGCCTGTTTATAAATCCAAGAAATTCTGCCAACTCAGAATAAAATGACTAAAATGTATTACATTTAATGTAGTTACCAGTAACAAATTATCCATTCCAGAAAAGCTCAGAAAAAAAAAAAAACCCAGAAAAATCATGACCACAGTCTTACAAAACTACTAAAGCAAAGCACCTATAAGTGTTTTAAGCAAAGCATTTGCTCTTAAGCAGAGGAGTGTTGTGTCTTCAGGACTCTAAACAAATGTAAAGCATGGAAATGCCTACCCCAAAGCAAGCTCTGGGCACAGAGTGTGCAATCAGCTGTGCACTTAGAGGGAAAAGATGCACTGGCAAGGTAAAGTTTCGGCTAATAAGCACTCTAAAGAGTTCACTTTTCCTATGTGCACTGCAAAAAGAAGCCCCTGCAGTTATTTCACCTTTAGATAATGGATGAAAGAGAAACTTCTGGGTGGAGTTCGGCAGCAGTGGTGGGATGGGGAGGAAACACCCGGCTGCTGCACCATTTCCTGGAGCAGGGTCAGGTTAGAACTCCTGGCAGGAGCTGCTTGTCCATCAAAATCAGATGATGCGATTTTTAGAGTAGAATAGAGCCAAATCCAAATCTCGAGGACTATAATGGCCATTTGTTAACAAGATACTACCAGGTGAGCTGCCAACATAATGTGGTATTTACAAGCCAGTAAACAAAACAAAATACAGTAGCAAGCAAGACTATAAAAGAATCACATTAACTCTGCGATCAGATGGAAAAAGCAGTTTTGAAAGTTCAAAAACTCTTAGTGCAAGAATGTTACTGTAAACTCAAGCATCTCAAAAAATACAAACTGTATTTAGTGATTTCCTTACATTTATATGCATAAGATTTTATGAAAAGATTGCTTCTATAGTTTGTTTATATATATGTTTAACTTGTCTATATGTATTTTTAAACATATATATTTATATACATATAGGTACATATAAATACAAAATTCTAGACGCCATAAAACAGAGTTTGCATTATGATGAAACATACAAGTTTCTGACCTCAAGTGCAGACAGTTAAAGGAAGGAGGAACCGTTTAAAGCAAACAAAAGAAGTTGCTGAGTTCTCCACGCCTGTGCTTCAATAGAAACAGGATCACTTCTCAGAAATTGATGTTACAGTGTTCTGTGAGAACAAGAAGGAATAAAGGTCTACTGAATATTTACATTGGAAGGAATACATTTGTAGGAGAAACTTATTTGAAGAATCTTAATACTAAAGTAAATAACATGATTCATAGTCAAATACCATCAAACAATACATTATTTTGGGTACTAATCTCAGTCAAACTATTCTTCTGTTCTGCGCAGTATTACCCGACACAGGTATTAGCAAACAACTATTGACACATTTCTGGTCTGATAAGAGGTCCAGGATGTACAACATGTAGCAATGGAAAAAGTTTTTTGTCATCAGATTCTGATAAAGCAACACCTTTTATACATAATTTTGCAGACTGTGTTTACAGACTTACTAGTACAGATATTCTCAATCTTACTAGCAAAATTCTAGCTTTCACTTGACTCAAATATTTGTGATTTTCAAAAATTCATACCCAGAAACCAGCTTCATTGATGAGTGTGAGAGGGCATCCAGGTTAAACGGAGCAGTGAGGCATCCAGCTGGTGGTGATACTGCCTCTTTATTTCCCTTTCTTTCTTCCTACCATCTAAAATTTCCAGACTCACCTCCACACACAGGAAAATGCTGAAACAGACCAAAAGCCCATAGCCCAGAATTAAGTCTCCAAGCAGTATCTGTTAATAGGTCATGAATACCTCATTTAAAGTTTCTGGCACATGGGCTTCCTTATGCTTTACAGTAAATTGAGGTGGCAGAATTTGCTTTATCCACTTCATGCAACAACCTAGAACTGCAGTGGTTCAACAAGAGACACCCTTCCAGTAACCTGCCTGTCTTTCAGGCTGAAGAGCTGTAAATTAGCCACTTCTTTATGGAAGCTGTGCTGTACATTGAACACAGACTTCTGTGCAACTTTACCAGTGACACTCCACTATTAAAAAAAAGAAAAAGAAAACAAAAAAGAGAAAAAAGTAAAACAAGTGCTTCCTAGCTTTTATTCAGTTATTTATAAATGCAAGGAATTTCTACCTTACTTCACAGTTGATTAAGGAACTGATCAAAGCCTCTGGAACTTTTCCACATCCATATGATTACAATCTTCAAAGAACTCCAATAGCTTTGTGAGACACATCATCCTTGACAAAAGTGAAATTGACTCTTTTTCAATAGATCACAGCTACCTATCTGCTACTAATTTTTATCCTCACCACAGTTTGTAAATAATACGCCTGGAAGAAATCCAAGGCTTGCCAGCACATAGTTCTCTGATTCTCCTCTGGGACTACACTAAAACAAAAGGTGAATCTGTCATCTTCTGGTCTTCAGGTATCAAAACTGCTTCACTGTTCTCACCTGAAAATTTAGCCTTCACATCATTTTTGTGGACAGCTGAAGTCTACTATTACTACTTATTTCCTGCCATTGTAGCCTCACTCATCACCCAGATATTCATTAAAGATCATGAATGGTCAAGGTTTACCAACCTTGAAACAAAGGCTTGGTGATACCTTGTTCAATACTTTTTTTTTTTTTTTTTTTACTTCTATCTCTTATATAGTCTTCCTTGTTAAAACCAGTAGTTAACAACTTCATTGCAAAATTGCCTTTGGGGAAGGCTTTTTTTTTTTCCATTTGTTGTGTGAGTTGGACAGATGTTCTGTGATGTTTCTGCTATAATTTAGATTTAGCTGTGTGAAAAGGCATGAAGCACCTACCAGCAGACACTACAACAGCACAACAGCACCCCAGCCTCAGAAGGCAATTATTTCCTGAGATTATGTCACTGACACTTTGTAATCCTTTGAATACCTGTTGCCATTTCAACATCCAAATATTCAAATCAAAACCGGTGCGCCACTGCAGCAAAATCCATCTGTCAATTTATATTATTTTCATTTCAAGAATCTCCCCTTCCATCTATAACTTTCCCTGTCCAACAGCTGTGATCCCCCATTTCCTCCAACATCCTGAGAGAAATGGCAGGAGTCCAAAATAATTTATTGAAATGACTTAAGGCCTTCCCACAGAAAAGCAACTAAAATTGTCTTTTTTAGCCTATGGTTTATAGAATGCTTACAAGGGGAGAATAAAAGATAACTAAGACAAATAACCCTACTGTCAGGCTTAAATTTATAATAAAAAGACCTTGCATTTGCATTGCAATTTTTTGGAGAGCTATCATGGGATTCATGTTTTAGATTCAGCACTTGCTACTAGAGATGGGTGAACTACTGGACAGGACACAGTGACATGAAGTGAACGCACAGCTCCTTGCTGCCATACTATGCAATCCTGTTGCAATGAAATAAAGTGACTGAAGTGACTTTCTCAGAGGAAAGGACTACACAACCATGGCTCTGTCCTGACCCCTTTGGCTAAAGATACATTCCTGTAACTGGCCGACCCACTCCCCTCAACAGCTGGCTGCTCACTCGCAGGTCAGCCTGCACTGAGATGAACCACTCAGCTAAGATACGTATTCTCATTAAGCCAGAACTCATCACACAGTCAGACCTGCTGTGCAGCATTTACATCAAGGCTGCGCTGAACTGTTGCCTAAAATTCAGAATAAGTTCATGAAACAGTATCCAGTCCTTGGTTAAAAAATTGCTTATGTATCATCTGGCATTAGTGTCATAATTGTAAATGTAATTTATAAATTGTCCCAATAACTAAGTATCCAGAAACATGCAAAGTCCCAGTTTAGAAGAATGTTATGCATTTCTGTAAGCAGAAATCCTCCTACATCGCTCCTGGTACGTCTGATGATAAAAAAAATCTCCTTTATACTGTGCAGCATAAGACAGTTCGATACAATGCAAAGCTGAGAGCTGGGAAGCATAACATTGGTAAACCTGAGGGTGCCTAGAAAAGTAGGCTGCTGCCTACAGTGACTTATCCAGGGTACAGCAGCAGAAGGAACACACTGGCATGCCACTGCCAAAGGGCTGAAACAACAGTGCTGTGGCTATCAGATAAAAACCTCTCCCAAGCTGAAAGGACACCACCAACATGCTGCTGTTTCTGTGTTCTGGAGGAATGGAATCCAGGCAAAATCATAGAACCACAGAATCATCATAGGTTTGGGTTGGAAGGGACCTTAAAAATCATCCAGTTTCAAACCCCCTGCCATGGGCAGGGACACCTCCCACCAGACCAGGCTGCTCAAGACCCTGTCCAGCCTGGCCTTGAACACTTTTAGGGAAGGGGTATCCACAGCTTCCCTGGGTAACCTGTGCCAGTGTCTCACCACTCAGTGTGAAGAATTTCTTCCTAATCTAAATCTCCCCCCTTCTAATTTAAAGCCACTCCCCTTTATCCTATCACTACATGCACCTGTAATAAGTCCCTCCCCAGCTTTCCTATAGCCCCCATCAGTTACTGGAAGGCCACTATGAGGTCTCCCCAGAATCTTCTCTTCTCCCAGCTGAATAACTCTCTCAGCCTGTTCTCATATGGGAGGTGCTCTAGCCCTCTGAACATCTTCGTAGCCTGCCTCTGGACCCATTCTAAGAGTTCCATATCCTTCTTGTGCTGGGGATTCCAGAACTGGACACAGTACTCCGGAGGAGGGGGGGTGGTGTGTGTCTCATTGCAGCAGGGCAAAACAAGGAGCGAGAGAGAGGGGCAGAAGGGGAGTCATCATCTACCGTTGTAACCGTGTGACCAAACGCCGCGATATCAAAGCGTTTGAGAAATGTGAAGGAAAGTTTCAGAAGCCTCCACATTTCTAAGTGAGCTGCAGCTGCGCCAAGACCCTCCCGCGCCGACCGCGGCCAACAGCCCTTCCTGTGCTTGGCAAACCAAGGGCAGGCACGGCTCCTCTGCTCGCATCCCCACCTGCTCGGGGCCCCTGGACGCCGGAGCCCGGCAACAGGTGGAGGGGCGGGTACTCACAGCGGGTGCCAGCGCTCGGGCAGGCGGCGGTGCAGGGAGATGCGGTCGCTCAGGTAGATGTTGATTTGGTGCCGGCGGATGCTCTCCTCCTGGCGGCGCCTCTCGGCGGGGCTCAGCTCCAGCCGCACCGCCCGGCCCAGCTCGCCCAGCGCACCCGGGTCCAGGGCGGGTTTCGCGTACACGGGCTTCCGCAGCTGCTCCGCATCGCCGGGAGGCGGCGGGGCGCGGCGGGCGGCGCGGCCAGGCGGCGGGGGGACGTGCCACCAGGCGAAGAAAGCCACGGTGGCCAGTAGCCCCAGGGCTATCAGCGCGCTCCCTCCCCGGCAGCCCCGGCCCCGCGTGCCACAGCACATCCCGCGGCCGAGGCGGAATGCCATGCCGAGCAGGCGGCGGGGATGCAGGCAGCCTGACACGGACCACTACACTGGCCGCTCCCGGCGAAGTTCTCACAAACCTGCCCACGCCCGCCGGCAGCGCTGCCCTCGCCAGGAAACCCGCCCGGCTCCTCCGCCGGCGGCTCCTCCCTCCTCCCTGCCCCGCCCCGCCAGCCCGCAGGGGCGGGGAGCGGCGCCCCCGGGCAGGGGAAGCGCCCCGCGGGGTCGGGGGTGGGGGTGGGCTGCGCCCCTGCGGCTGCCCAGTCGGCTTCCCGGGAGCGGTGCTCCTCAGATTCCTGGTGGTTGGCCAGCTGCTCGGCCCCGAGGGCCTCAGCACAACGTGGAAATTACACGACTCGAGCTTGCTCCGAGCTCTCGTTGCAAACTCAACCGATGGAGCCAGTAATGGTCCTGACCCAGCCCCAGGCACTTGTCATAGAATCATGGAATTATAGAATCATAGAAGGGTTTGGGTTGGAAGGGACCTTAAGGCCCATCCTGTTCCAAATCCCCTTGCCATGGGCAGGGACACCTCTCACTGGACCAAGATGCTCAAGGCCCCATCCAACCTGGCCTTGGATACATCCACAGCTTCCCTGGACAACCTTGTGCCAATGCCTCACTACCTCAGTGTGAAGAATTTCTTCCTAATGTCCAATCTAAATCTTCCCCCTTCCAATCCAAAGCCATTCCCCCTCATCCTATCACTACGTGCTCTCGTAAAAAGTCCCTCTCCAGCTTTCCTGTAGCCTCTTCAGGTACTGGAAGGCTGCTATAAGGTCTCCTTGGAGCCTTCTTTTCTCCATAACTCCAGCTTGCTCCAGGCTCTCACCAGGAATTCAACTGGTGGAGCCAGTAATGGTCCTGACACAGCCCCAGCACATGTCCCACAGCTCCCTGGACAAGGAGGGAGCAGAGCAGGGCCAGCATGGTGCTGCTGGGTCATGCATTGCTGGGATGTGGGGAGGAGAAATACATATCCCCTTTGTACACACGCTATTATGCTTCAAGAAAGAGGTGATCTGTTGACGCCAAATGTTGAGGGACCTTCATGAACACTGGTAGCTGCATGGCAGATGTTCATGGGTACTCCCAGCAAGGGAAAGTTTGGCTGACACAGAGTTGGCCACAGTAAGCTACTTTGGCCATTGGATGTCACAAGGATGGCCCAAGGACTTGCTATCTCCTGACAAAAGTAGCCAGGGTTCCTGGAGGACCACAAGGCAGGTTATTTGCCATGAAGTGACTTCCCTAGCTTCCCTAGAACTTCAGGGATGAAGGAAAAATTCTGTGGAAAACCAGGTTTCACCCATTCTGGTACCTTTAGAACAGCAAGTGCTTTAGAAGTAAATAGAATGTAGGCCAAGAAGCCATGGGAGTTAATGACAAACACTTTCACTGAAGAAAGCAATGTTCCTGATTGAAAACCAAGTCAACCAATGTGGATGTATAGACAGAAATCCAGAAAACAAGTGAAAGTCCCAAATTTTTTATCCAGATAATGGGCAGTCCATCTCATGGCTTCACTGAATTATGGCCAAAAAGGAACTGTGGCATTTTGTCAAAACTTTTGTTTCATTCTCAACAACACATCCATGCTGCTTTTTTACTTGACCCCCTAACAGGATACAATCCTGTCTGTCTAAACTTGCTATCTGGAGGCCCTGAGATTATGTGAGACTTTGAGGAGTTGCTTTTGAAAAAAACTTAATATAAATGTAACATAACTGATACAGATTATCTCTCAAGTTCATCGGGGAGCTAAAACTCTGGTTTTGAGGTGTCATTTCCTCTCTGCATTTTACAAAGAGTCTTGATTTTACAGCAGTATCGTCTGCTGTTTGGAGGCCTGTCAGGATCAGCCCAGCAGAGGACTCTAGTCATTTCCAGAGAGGGACTTCAGCTTGGCAAGCAGTATGGGGCGGTACTCACCAGCGTTGCTGAGGAGTGGATAAAAACACCTCTGACATTAAGGAATGGGAAAAAACTTGTCACTACCAGGCCGGGTCACAGAATACAGCTATGAGCTGTTTCTGGTTTTAGATGCTAAGAAATATTGTATGTGACAACAAATATGGCCTCAAGTTGCGATGGAAAAAATTTCTTCACCGAAAGGATTATCAGACACTGCAACAGCTGCCCAGGGAGGTGGTTGATATGCCATTCCTGGAGGTGTTTAAAAGACAGATAGATGAGGTGCTCAGGGATATGGTTTAGTAGTGGACAGGTACGGTTGGACTTGATGATGTCAAAGGTCTTTTCCAACCAAACGATTCTATGATTCTGTGAAACAGAGGCCATCAACTACTGTGAATGCCTTGCTCTGGACAGAAAGATGCTGAATAATAATAAGTCATCTTGATGCTGGAAAACTAGCATAAATCAAATAGTTTAGGTGGATTTGTAGACAAGTGTATGTGTGCGTGTATAAATATGATTTCATTATTCAGCTATACAGTTATTTATCACAGATAAATATATCTGCATAAAATCTAGTTTCAAAGTATATGTACAAGCTGTAATAACATGCATAAGAGTGGTTAAGTATGTATGTGTAAATATGGTTTGTAGACAACTATTATGTTCAAATATGCTGGATGTAATAATATACTTTGTATACAAAGGAAGCCCTGTAGAGCAAGATTGGGGTCTGAAGAGTTAGGTGGCATTAGTAACTGCACACCCGGTGACTATGATCTTTCCTTGCTTGCTCTCTTTCCTGAGTAAAGGAAGCCCATCTGATGTCATTGGTATTGAGTTTATTGATTTTATAGCAAGGTTTCCCTCATTGCTGGCTGGTTGAGCAGTAAAGGCTAAAGACAGAGCCAGCATTTGTGGAACATGCTGCTCGCTTAAATCTGGTTGTCTAGAACAAATAGTCTTGGGTTTTTCCCTTTGTATAAGGTTGCAAATTATTTAGGAGAGGGTAACAGAAATATTAAGCATGAGAAGCCCAACAGGGACATCCTGGAATGAATTAGAGGAGAAGGGGAACTCCCTGGAGTCCCAAAGAAATTATTGGGGGAGCCTGGGAAGATGTAAAGAGCAAAAGGTAGGATTGGATATTAATTAAGAACAGTGAGAAAAAAAACCAGTAGAATTCTGCTGCAGAGGTTCTTAAGTATTAGAATAATAAGTACTTTATCTAAGTATTTTAAGTATTAGAGCAATATGGAAGGAACACAGGAATATAATTATATTACTAAAACAAGTTTTGAGATAAATAAGTGGGAAATGAGAACAGAATGTGACAGGACTGCAGGAGGCCTGCTGAAATCAGATCAGACCAGACTGTTGAAGAAGATAACCAGCATAGCTACATCTCAGTCAGATTTTAAAAAGGAAGAAAGAGCTTGAAGAAAAAGTAGAAGAGTATCAGCTTGCTTACACAGTAACAGGAAAGATTACAGCTGGTGGGAAAGTCAAGGAGGCAGATCTCAGTAATAATAATGCCCTTAGAGCATATTAACTGGGAAGGCTTCCTGTGATCATCAGTGCAGCGAGGACTGAAAGTAATATGAGTAAATGGTAGTTCCCCTGGGATTATGTCCAAGTACATAAATCTTTGGAAAAATCAGCAAAGAAGAGCACAATAATGGTGTTAATGCAAAAATCATTAAGAATAAATCAGTTACATTCACAAAAAAATTTGCACAAGATGAAAAAAACGTGAAGTCAAAGACTTTTTAAAAGTTTGTGGGGTTTAATTAAGATGGGAAGACATAAATTTCTAAGCTGAAATGCTTAAAGTGTAAAGACTTCTGCTCTGAAAGTGACAAAAAGCCCCTGAGAAAAATCTAGAATTAATAATGAAAATGAGTTGCCTGCTATCCATAAATCTTGCAGCAACGTTTTAATGGCAAAGTTCCTTTTAAGTAATTCTTCCCCTCCATTTTTAATAAAAAAAGGAAGTTAAAGCAATTGCTTTTGAGATTTTTTTACAAAAAAGATTAGTAAGAAAGTTTGCTTAAGGAGTTTCAAATAGAAATAGAATAACTCCTACAAAACCAATAGCTACTTATGTAGGAAGATGTAATATGTCCTCAGTTGTCAAAATTGAAATAGAAGATCAGTAGAATAATTAACACATTTGAAGAGTTTATTTTTCAAAAATCATACTTTTCACACAAGAAAAGAAACAAAATATTAACCGAACCTTTCAAAAGCAGTAATAGAAGATTAAACATAACAGCATGTAACTGCCTGTAAGAACTTACATTATAGTAAATGTAATAGCTGAAATTAAGAATGTATCTGTTGAATTGCAGGCAATATTTAGTTTATCTAAAAATATATGAGCTTATTAAAGGAATTAGTGCACAAATGAGGAATACTTAAGATTAACTATTTTAGACAAATTATTATTAAAAGTTATTCTTACTTTACAGTAATGACATATACATTATGAAAAAAGGTATTAAATTTTGCAAAGGTTTTAAATTTTTCTTCATCCAAAGTTGTTTTTTTTTTTATTTTCTGTAGTTGCAGTCAAAATGAAGGAAAATTATAAAATGGAAATGGAGTGTGGAGAAGTAACAGCTCATAGAGATAGTGCTTTGAATATGCCCGAAGTTCAAATAGCTCCCTAAATTATTACTTTTGGGGGAAAAGAAAGTACCAAATAAAGTATTCCTCCAGAATAATATTCCTAGTTATAGTAACAGCCAATGCCTAGGTCTTAAAAAAAAAGGGAAATCAGAGGAAAAAATATCATAGGAACATGGATACAATATATAAATATATTGTAGATAGACAGGAAATCTGTTCAGTGAGAACAATATGAAACATACCCATTGGAGATGGCTTTAGACTTAGGAGTCATTGTTCAGCATCACTTTAACTAGGCATAAAATAGCACTTCAATGCAAAGAAACAGCCCTTTCCCCCACAATTCCCACCTCAGCTGATTTCTCTCTCTTTTGTCAGTACAATTCTACCAGTATTTTTAAAATATTAGTATTCATCCCATTTTTCAACCAGTGCCAAGCAATTTTTTATTAATATTTTTGTGTTGAAAGTGTCTTTATTTGAGGTAATTGCACAGTGCAGGCAAAACATGAAACAGACTAAGCTGCTGCTTTCCCAGCTTCAGGCCTGTACCAAAGGGTGGGTGTTAAGGTCCTTGGTGCTTCAGTGGGAACTCTGTTTTACAGGGTAGGCTTTGGGTCAACAGTGAAGCTGCACGCATAGTGCAGAGGCAGAGCATATCAGGAATTTAGATGAGAGGAAGAACAGTGGGTACTGAGGCCTAAAAATAAAATAGATTAAAAACTCAGACTGGGTGAGTGAGATAGAAACTGTCAGCTATTTCAGGGTTCTTCTATCAGACTGATGAATGCTCTGTAATTCTCATACTGACATTCCAATAAAAAACAGGCAGCATTCAGTGGATTACTTGGGCAAGACCTAACCTGTACTATTTTACAGATCTCTGCTGTAGCTCTAGGTGCATGTGTATATATACATGTCTACATATATATATAAATGTATACATACACACACCTCAAATATCTTGTTCATAAGGTCATACGCAAGCCAGGATAGCTTAAAGGTAGCAAGAGTGTGCATTCTAAAAGACTCAATTACTGTATTTGCTTGGTATAGTTATGTATGTTAATCTATAAATATTCTCTTTTGCTAAATAGCAAGCATGAACTGCAAGAAGTAGGAAAGATATTGCACATAAAGGAAGCCGTGGCTAGCGAGCTTAGCTGTCAACAACTATTGGAACAAAACTACAATTCTGTGCACAGAATATGGTATGACACGAAATGTTACCGAAAGGAGGTCTGTTGTATTGGAACCTGACTGATTTTTCATATGTTCTAGTGCAGCCACAGTGAATTGAAATACTCAGCTGCAAATAATTTTGCAAAGTTTGATCAAAATGAAGGCATATTCAGAAACATATAAATGAATTAATTTAATTACAAAGTTATAGCAGCTGGCTATAGTAGACAAAAAGCAGAGACCTGCTATATAGGCCACAATTGAAATTCTAAACCAACAACTCAAATGGATATTATGTGGTTGGTTAGTCTTAGTCATCCTATACTATAGGCGTTTACCACTACCTTTTTACAAGGTTATTACTTCTTCTATGCCTTAAAGGACCAGAAGTTAACATATGAGTCTAATGATAATGGAGAAACTTCTGCTTTTCTCCCATGGTATGTCTAATGTATGTGCCTGTGTTTTTCTTTAAGACAGAGATAAGAGTCTTCACACAAAACACATGCTAAATTTTTCCATTCTTTTTTCTCAGAAGTACAACTTCCTTGTGATTCACATCAGTAAAGTTTTACAGTAGAAAATAAGCATTTTAATTTTTCAATTGCCATGAAAATAATGTCATCATATTTGGGGATCTGAGATGCGATCAGTCCCAGGCCTTCATAATGAGGCTATAACGAAGTCAGCTATCTCTAGTTTTCTGGATTTCCTAGAACAGATTGCTTGACTACTTGGAATTTTTACATTCTGAGATGCTTTTGATTATGATCATAATTTTATAGTAATCCATATTCCGTGATCCTGAATTATATGAGGTAGAAATTTGCTCATGTATCATGGTATGAGGATATGTCCAAATATATTACATCTTATTTCTACTGTAAAAGCAACAGAATTTTTTGTCATGTTGCCTGGCCAATTTGTAGTTCTATATCACTGCACGTTTGCCATATTATACTTACTCTACTAGCTCCTAAGGTGCATTATTTGCCCTGATGCCTTCCTAGGCTTTGTTTTGCAGACAATGAGCTCTGTCTTTTGCACAATGGCTCTAAGTTTATCTCCTTTGTGTTGCCGTCTATTATGAGTGGCTTTAATAAAGTTTACATTGGCCCATTTATCTCCTGCTGGTGTTTTGAGATCATTTGCAGTGGAGACTTCTGTTAGAAAATGTTTCACAAATGCTGGCCTCATATGTGTGCTCTTGACTTATGTGGTTTGCTTTTTTTGGTGTGCCTGTTCTCTTCCTTGCACTTTTCTCATCTCCTTTAGTTTAAAGTCATTTTTCACTCATCAGATTTTTCTCTGTCATTTTAAATTATTTTAACTCCAGAGCAATCTAACATTGACCTATAAAAATAAGGACACTGGTGATGTGAAGAAATTTCTTGTCAAAAACAACATGTTTTTCATTGACTGGACAAAACAGATGCAGTTTGGACAAACCTTCTGAAGGATGAATGCACAATCTGCACTTGAGAATCAAATAATTTCCTCTCATTTTGTAAGCCCCAGCAAATATTTCCAATTGCTTATTCACAAGTTTCTTAAAATAAGAGTTGCATCTTTTGCTGCTAGTTCCTAATTATATTCATGATATTGTTGTCTGATGTTTTGAACCATTAGTAGAATTCGACATCAGCTACATAACATAAATTTGTATGATCAACATGTTCAGTAGCTTATCTCAAAGATAAACTGGAGTGATTCTGTTGCTAATTTGACTATATCCAAGCACGCACTTTGATATGGTAAGCATGACCCAGTTTCCTTGAATTGTGAATAATGTATTGCGTTAGTCACTTCTTGCTATTCTCTTCTTCCAAGCTCTAATATCTTATAGCATTCAGCTTTACTGGTAATGGCAAGCTCCGTATACTACTATAATGTATGAATGGTTGTATACTGGCTAGATCAAAATTTTACCTAGCCATGCTTCTTGCCTCTGGTGATGACCCCTATAAACATCTTTATGCTTAAGGAAATTATTTAACGTAAGTACATATGTTAAATATTTACTTACTTTACATGAGTTAACACATGTTGTCTATAATGGAAGAATATCTGCCCTGTCTAGGAATTTGTCTTATTATTTCTGTAATGATAAATTCGCAAAGTGGTAAGCAATCTTTTTGTATTTGCTGTGAAAAGAACTTTCCCAGAGGGCCGGTTTAAGTAGCCATGAACACAGCCAGGACTCTTATTTCCCAGAGTCTTTCTCCAAATATGACTTGTTTGGCCCTTTGCCGTGATGGAAGTGGATCAGCCATATAAATTGCAAGATATGGATGCCACTGCCAAAAACCAGAGAATGGCTTTATTTTAGTGGCATTTGATTGTCACGATTTAAGTTAAAATATGAGCGACTTCAGAGGGACAGTTTACAAATCAGCTTAATCCTTTCTCTGACAACCTTGCAAGAATGGAAATAAATTGCTCAGCTTGCCAGACTATGGTAAACACTGAGCAATCAAGCAAAGGCAATTTACATTAACCTGGGGGTGTTGGTTGACAGCTGGCTGAACATGAGCCAGCAGTGTGCCCAGGTGGCCAAGAGGGCCAATGGCATCTTGGCATGTATCAGAAACAGCATGGCCAGCAGGACCAGGGCAGTGATTGTGCCCCTGTACTCGGCACTGGTGAGGCCACACCTCGAGTACTGTGTTCAGTTCTGGGCCCCTCACTACAAGAAGGACATTGAGGTGCTGGAGTGCGTCCAGAGAAGGGCGATGAGGCTGGTGAAGAGGCTGGAGAACAAGTCCTGCGAGGAGTGGCTGAGGAAACTGGGGTTGTTTAGCTTAGAGAAGAGGCGGCTGAGGAGAGACCTCATTGCTGTCTACAACTGTTTGAAAGGAGGCTGTGGCAAGGTAGATGCTGGTCTCTTCTCGCAAGTGACAAGTGTTAGGATGTTGTGCCAGGGGAAGTTTAGACAAGATATTAGGAAAAATTTCTTCACTAAAAGGGTGGTCAGGCATTGGAACAGATACCCAGGGAGGTGGTTACATCGCCATCCCTGGAGGTGTTTAAAAGGCGGGTAGATGAGTTTCTCAGGGACATGGTTTAGAAAGGGGACAGGTATGGTTGGACTCAATGATCTCAGAGGTCTTTTCCAGCCAGATGATTCTATGATTCTACATATCTGTCTTGCTCTACACTGCTTTCTTTCTCTGACAACATCACAAGAATGAAAATACACAGTCCAGCTTGCCAGGTTGCAGTAAACACTGAGCAATTATGCAAGGACAATTAATATTGTCCACCTTGCTCAGCAACACTGCAACTGGGCTCTTATCAGCAATCCCACAAAGACTAGTTTGCTGAATTTAAATCAGAAACTACCTTTAAATCCCCCTTAACAATTAGTAGGATTCCTGAGACTTGTATATGTATAAACAAGATTATTTTATTAAGAATAATTGTAAAAGCTTGCGACTAAATAAGGGTTCAGTGGTGACTGGGAATAAGATACTATTTGTGACAATACATTGAAAGTTAAGCACCCAAGCATAGATAGGAGCAATATGCAGGTAAGAAATAAGTAGTTGAGGACAAAGTATAGAGAGATATTAATAATCAGCTTGATGTAAAGATATATATTTTTAGCGTGCATAACACAAAGGTCTTACCTCGATGGTGTCCCAGGGTGGGGAAAGGAGATGGGTTACAACCTGTCAGCTGACCCCAAAAGTTTCAATGACATTTCCCTCTCACCACTTTCCCCTTTGTTTACATTTTTATAATAAATTGCACCCTTGGGGTGGAGTTTTAGGTGGAGCATGAGTGACTGAAGTCATTATGGCAAACTTTGCTGATTGGTGGAGAAAAATTCCTCACTTTGCTTGCCAAAACTTAACTATGCATACCCAGTAGGAGTGATTATGGGATTGAATTGCCTTAGAGGCGGGGAGGAGGCAGGTAGGCTTTTTTGTGGAGGTATGTTTTAGTATTATAATGATATTACAATGATGTTACAATGAGTAAAAGTCAGCTGGAGATTGTCAGAGAAGCAGCTGCGATTCGTCTTCTTGGAAAGTAATTGGGCAGTTGTCCTTGGGTACATGGAAGTGATTGTGCCCCTGTACTCAGTACTGCTGAGGCCGCACCTTGAATACTGTGTTCAGTTTTGGGCCCCTCAGTGCAAGAAAGACATTAAGCTGCTGGAGGATGTACAGAGGAGGGTAACAGAGTTGGTAAAGGGTCTGGAGAACAAGTCTAATGAAGAGTGGCTGAGGGAACTGGGATTGTTTAGCCTGGAGAAGAGAAGGTCGAGGGGAGACCTCATCAGTCTCTACAGCTACCAGAAAGGAGGTTGTAGCAAGGTGGGTGTTGGTCTCTTCTCCCAAGTAATTAGTAATAGGTCAAAAGTAAATGGCCTCAAGTTGCATCAGGAAAGATTTAGACTGGATATTAGGAAAAAAATTCTTCACTGAAAGTGTTGTCAAGCATTGGAACAGGCTGTCCAGTGAAGTGGTTGAGTCACCATCTCTGGAGGTATTTAAAAGACATGTAGGTGTGGCACTTAGGGACATGGTTTAGTAATGGACTTGGCAGTGTTAGGTTCAGGGTTGGACTTGATCTTAAGAGTATTTTCTAACCTAAAAAATTCTATATGACTCTAAGTAAAGGTTGAAGTAACACGTAAGAATGGAGGGGCTGACAGAGCGAAGCCAAACAGGGCTGTAGAAGTCACATTGTGAAGTAGGAAAACCCTGGGTTTGTTGTGTCCGATGAGAGGGAAAAAAACACACAGGAAAGCTTTGCTGCGATGACCCTGGGAGGGAAAACATGTAACAAGGAGACATTTCATTGAATGGGAGTCAGCAATGGCAGTGGGAACGTGCCATGGAAAATGGCTGCAGCCCATAAGTGAATGGGTGACAAAAAACACCTGTGGAAGTGGCAGAAGCCCTGATGACACAGGTGATGGTTGGGGCCAAGAAGGGTGACACTGACGGAGCTGCCACTTAGGGCAGCAGGGGAAGGCAGCAAAGTGGGGAGAGGCACCAAGGCTCCCAGCCTGATACAAGAGTAGTTACTACTGCAAAATGTGGAATGTTTTGATTTAAGCTAAAGTAGCGTTAAGTTTCATTTAAGTAACTGTATTTTTTGAAAGCTCAACAGAATGTCCCTCTTGATAGCATGTTTTTTTAATAGCAGTTTTCTCCAGACACTGTTCTTTGAGAAATTAAAATGTGTTATGTTAAATATGATATGTGCTGAACAGATCTATCTTCTTCTGTAATCACCGTCATTTGCAGTCTTTCTCTACCTAAAAATGTTAGGTCAGACAGCAATCTGGCTCCAATTAGCAGCGATGTGGCTGTTGTAAAGTTCGTAATAACATTAAAATTAGTCCTTTTAAAGTACAGAATATGCATAAGATTTCTGGGAAAATTTATATATATGCATGTAAGTGGGAAATATATTTTGTCCCCAGCTCGTCTCATTACGCATGACTGATGGCAACCATTCCTTCATGCGTCCAAGGCTGTAATAAAGGATCCTTGTGTTCTAAAATATTCAAACGGCTTTATTCGCTGACACGACATCCTGTTTGGAGCTGTGTGTCCAGTTCTGGAATCCCCAACATAAGAAGGATATGGAACTGTTGGAACAGGTCCAGAGGAGGGCTACAAAGATGATCAAAAGGCTGGAACACCTCTGCTATGCGGACAGGCTGAGAGAGTTGGGCTTGTTCAGCCTGGAGAAGAGAAGGCTCTTGGGAAACCTTATAGTGGCCTTCCAGTACCTGACGGCAGCTACAGGAAAGCTGGGGAGCGACCTCCTACAAGGGCAAGTGCTGCTAGGATGAGGGGGAATTGCTTTAAATAGGAAGGAGGAAGATTTAGATTATGAGGAAATTCTTTACGCTGAAGGTGATGAGACACTGGCACAGGTTTCCCAGGGCAACTCTGTCCCTGGAAGTATTCAAAGCCAGGTTGGATGGGGCCTTGAGCAGTCTGGTTGCAGGGGATTGGAACTGGATAGGCTTTAAGGTCGCTTCCAAACCATACCATTCTATGATTCTATAAAAATTCAAGGTCAGACAGAGCTGGCTCCAAAGCTCCAATTAATGGAGTTGCGTGTTCTTAAGCTCATAATAACATTAAAAATAGTCCTTGGAAAGTAATAGAATATGCATAAAATTCTGGGAAAATTTATACACATGCACGTAAGTGGGAAATATTTTCTGTAACCAGCTCTTGTCTCGTTACGGATGTAACGAGCGCTGAAATAAAGGATGCTGGTTTCTGAAACTCCAAAACTAGCCTTGGAGAGTTTATTTGCCGGCACATTCGCTATCGGGGCCGGCCGGCACCTCCCTCGCCGCCTCCGAGCAGCGCGGCGCGGCGCGGCGCTTGGCCCGGCCCCGCTGCCCCTCCCCGCCGTGCAGGCGCGCCCCGGGCGCTGCAGCCGCCCCGGCCCGGCCTCCCCGCCGCCGTGCGAGTCTCCTCCTCCCCGCTGCCTTCCCGGCGCGGGCGGCCGAGCGGCGCGGCGCTGCCCATGGGGGAGTGCGGGGTGCCCCCCCAGGTCCAGCTCTTCCTCCGCGCCTGCGAGCAGGGTGACTGCGAGACCGCCCGGCGCCTCTTGGGGCTGCCCGGCGGTGCCACCGTCGGCGACCCGCCGGCCCCGTCCTCCTGCGGCACCGAGGAGGTGGTGGCAGCGGCAGCGGCAGCGGAGCCCCGCGGCGAAGCGGCCGCCCCGCCGGCCCCCGCCGTGCCCGTGGATTGCACGGATGAGGCCGGCAACACGGGGCTGCAGTTCGCGGCGGCGGGCGGGCACGAGCAGCTGGTGCGGGTCCTGCTGCGGAAAGGGGCCTCGGTGCAGAGCAGGAATCACTACGGGTGGAGCCCCCTCATGCAAGCGGCCAGGTGAGAGCGGGGGGAACCTGGGGAGTGGGGGGGCGGTGTCCGGAATAGTCTTTGGCAAGGCCTCGGCTGCCCTCCCTTCCCCGCGCCGGCGCTCGGCCCCTTCGCGCTCAGAATCCCTGCGGAGGGGGAGGGAATGCGGGGGGGGGGGGGTGTTCGGCTTCAAGCGGGTCAGGGTGGGTGAGTAGGGAGTGCGTCTCTGTGTGTGTATGCGTGTGTGTATGCGTTGCTCTGTGTTTGTGTGTGTCTGCGTGTCTCGGTGTGTGGGCACGTCTGTGTATCAGTGTGCCCGTGCGTGCTTGTCTCTGTGTGTGTCTGTGTGCATCTGTGTCTGTGCGTGTTCCTGTGCCTAGGGGGAGAGAGGTGCCGTGTATAACCTGGCCGCAGTCACTCCTTGCCTGTGATTGCAGTGGGGGATCCGAGTGGGCACCCTTTTGCTTTGCCGGGGGGGTGGGTGAGGAGGGATCATCGGGTTTAAGTTTGGATGAGTGTTGCACTGGGACGCTAGGTTTTCTCTTGAACCGTAGAATGGTTTGGGCTGGAAAAGAACTTTACAGGTCATCCAGTCCAACCCCCTTGCAATGAGCAGGGCCATCTTCAACACAATCAGATTGCTCAGAGCCCCATTATAGAACCATAGTATCCTCCGGTTGGGAAAGACCTTTGAGATCATCAAGTCCAACTGCACCTGCCCTCCGCTAAGCCATGTTCCTCAAAAACTCATCTACCCATTTTTTAAACACCTCCAGGGATGGTGACTCAGCCACCTCCTTGAGCAGCTGTTCCAGTGTCTGAACCTTCCTTGGCGCAACTTACGGCCATTTCCTCTTGTCCTATCACCTGTCACTTGAAAGAAGAGATCAACACTCACTCTGCCACAGCTTCCTTTCAGGCAGCCGTAGACAGCAATGAGGTCTCCCCTCAGCCTCCTCTTCTCCAAGCCTAAACAACCCCAGTTCCCTCAGCCACTCCTCGCAGGACTTGTTCTCCAGCCCCTTCACCAGCCTTGTCGCCCTTCTCTTGACGTCCTCCAGCACCTCAGTGTCCTTCTTGTAGTGAGGGGCCCAGAACTGCACACGGTACTTGAGGTGTGGCCTCACCAGGTCCATGCACAGAGGTATTTGCCATTTGCCTTCTTAGCCACCTGGGCACACTGCATCCAACCTGATCTTTCCATGCTAAGGATGTTGTGATTGAAGCTGTACATGTTATTTCTTGGATAAAGGCAGTGTAGAATCACAAAAAGGGGTAACCTGAACACAAAACCACTGCTCCCCTCCTTCCTTCTGTGGCAATAAGATACATGCACAGTCTTCCTTCATTTTCTGTTGGTATTTTTTATATGTGTGTGTCTTTTCTACATATTGAAAACTCAATTCTAACGTAAAGCATACTGAAGTAAACAGAAATAATTCATTTCACTTGGCTTTTCCATATTTTCCGAAATGGTTCGCTGGAGGATATGAGAAATCGTTACTGAGGTTTTAAATGACAAACTGGATTGTTTTCAGCATTAATGACATGGTGCTTTGTGTAACCCATGGCTTGGGTTGTGGAAGGTCCCTATGTTGGTAGTTCTTGGTTTGTGCTTGTCTTCACATATACAAGTACCCTCTGGGCTTACAAACGTGTTTTGAAAGGTTGGAGGGCAATGCTTTTCTATAATAGTTGAATGCTTAATTGAAAGGATACATATTTTTTGATTTTGATATATATTTTTGTTTGTTTCACAACAAATTAAAATACATGGAAGAAAAGTCTGTTTCAAAGTCAACATTTCTCTTTTCAGTTAAAGCCCATAGAAAGTTCCCTAAGAATGAGTCATATAGCTGGTTTCTCGGTAAGAACAAAGATGACAAGGTTCAACAATTTTGTTATTTTTATGAAAGTTAGAAAAAAGTTGCAGAAACATTCTTAGGGTTTTTTCTTCCCTTAATGAAAACCATATGCTCATTCTCTAAAAACAATAAACTCGACTCACTATCATCCTCTCACTCTTTTAAAGGAATTGCTGCCATTTGGAAGGTACTATAGGTATTGAAACCTGTGGAATAAAAATAAAGTGGAAGAACATGCTTCTTTTTTCTTTTTAATGAATAACCAGAAATGAAACATAATGTTTGTACAAAGGTGGGTTTCAAACTCTGTACATGTTTAGTTTTCCGGCTGTGGTTAATTCTGTTGAAATTGGGCAGGAGATGGCATATAATAAAATTAATTATTTAATTGAATTAATCGTATGTACGGTGGTTATGGGCTCTACTGAGGTGATGCAGTGAAGTCTGCCAGGGTAGACCTAGGGACTAGATAAGCCCTGGAGGCTTCCTTCTGCAAGTATGTACTTTCTGAAAGGAAACTGGGAAGTTTTGTTCTCTTATCTGCTGTTGATGGTTATTGGCATTCTTCGGGATTTCCTCAAGTAACATTTGCTTTGCTGCAATGTACAAAGGCTGCTTTCTAAGCTTGATTGTGTGAAACACTGCACAAACGTAACATAATGCATGATATTTGCAACAATAGCACAAAGTACAGACTGTCTATGTATTATGTTTATTAAAATGTGAGATTCCTCAGCTGCAGAATGGTAAAGTTTCATTTTTCTCATGATTGGTTAGCTAGCTGGTTGAGTGATGGCTTACATGATTTTCTTTTGCTTACTGACAAAGTCTCCAATGGTGAAGTGGTATCAAAGCTGAGGTACTGATGAGTCTGGTGTCGGAGTTCAGTACTTTGACCAAGTCCTTTTAGATATTCCACAGAAGAATGTTTCAATGTTTTAATAACAAGTTTCCTTATCGGAAAATATTTGGTCTTAAATGGGATTTTGATTTAGCCTAGTGATGCAGCAATCTCCTGAAATCGTAACGAAAGCCTAACATAGCAACTGCAACATACAGTTGAACCACAAGACAAACAGCATGCCCGTTACCAGTCTGTGTATGCTCACTATCACTATGGTAACAAACTTTTTGTGGTCAGAATATATTGGGGTTTTTTTGAGAAGCCTCTGCCATCCAAGGTGTTAATTTTCCTGTTATCTCTTTCTCTCAAGGTTTGGACATCTAAGCGTGGCTCACATCTTGCTGGAGAACGGTGCTGATCTCAATGCACAGAATAAGTTAGGAGCCAGTGTCCTCACAATGGCCTCCAGAGGTGGCCATGTCAGCATGGTGAAATTGTTGCTGGAATCTGGAGCTTTTGTAGACAATTATGACCATTTTAGCACAAGTGTACTTAACAGCAGCAGAGATGACCTTCCTGATATCACTCCACTAATGGCAGCTGCTCAGCATGGACATGAGGCAGTGGTACATCTGTTATTAGACTGGGGAGCTGATTGTAATTACACTGTGAGGACTATGGGATGGAGTCCTTTAATGCTGGCAGCCGTTAGTGGAAAGGTGAGCTTGGCACAGCAGCTCATGGAGAAAGGTGCCAATCCTGATCACCTGAATGTACTACATAAAACACCTTTTGAAATCTCTGTTGGCTTCAAACACAAAGACATGAAGGACTACCTGGAATCTCTCACAACGATCAGACCTCAGGCAGGTATGGAGTATTAGTTTTTTGTTTTTCTATCTTGAAATTTGGATATGGAAAGATGTCTTTCTGTGTGTAGCTGTTTGGGGATACTTTTCAGGATGTTTGTTCTTTATGGTGTAGACCACTGCTCACAGGTGCTTAATAAGAGGGTTTGGAAGAGCTGCATTTTGATTTTTCAGCTTTGGAATATTTGCCATGAATTCTAAGGAAGTGGCTAGCCCTAGAAAGAATCTTTTCCGGGTGCTACCATCCATCAAAGATAAACTGGAGTGATAGTCCACTCTAAGCATTCTGCCACTTGTGATACCTAAATAGACTTATTTGAATCTTATCTAGTTATGTTTCTATTGTACTGCTGTGTGGACATGTGCACAGTCCCCAAAATTCTTGATTTTATTTACATTTGGTGTAATTCCTTTTGGTAAAGCTTGTACTTCAAGAAGCAAGGACAAAAATATGACATTTGTTTCTGCTTCAGAGAAGGTGTTACCTTAATCAGATGTTGTCTCATAGGTTAAGTTGGAGCTAGGGCTTTCATACAGCCGCGCTACCAGATAGAACCAGTTTACTGTAGACATTTGCTCATGACCATTCTCTGAGGAATAGACATCAGCTGGTTGCAGCACACAGAGAGAATCAGAATTCTGTGGGGTCCACTACTGCAGTGCTTTATACCTTGGCCATGCGTTTGCATGTATAGAATGTATGTACAGGCAGAGTTGGCTTGGTGAGTTTTGAAAGCCTTCTGTAATCGTACGATTGAAGAAGACTCTTTTAAGTGAGGAGAGTGGATTTACATCAAAGCTGATAAGTGTTCGTGTCACCTCTGCTGAGGTGGGAGTTTCCATTCACAGAAGGGTAGTACATATGGAGAAGGGGGTAAAAATGTTAAGCTTCCACGGAGCTTTTTGCATTGATTTTTGATTGTGGCTTTAGTCTCCTCCTAGCACTGGATTCTTTTATATCCTGTGAAGAAAAAGTTCCTTTCTCTCATATGGACAGCAACAAAAAAAGAACTTGTCTTCTGATCCGTTGCCATAGATAGGGCGATTTGCCTTCCAAAAGAAAGCAACTCTCATCTCAGGGCAGTTTTCAGTAACAAATTCAAAACTACCTGAAATGGCCTGGGTCTTGCCTGTGTTCTGTCCCTGTCCTTGCTTCATCTTACTCAAACAGCAGTCCTTCTGGTATCTGCTTGTGGTCTCCCGTTCCCAGAGGCTGCCTCTCTTCCAAGCTTTTCACATGTGGAGTATGGAGTCTGGTCCTTTTCTAAACTATTCTTTTGAAATATGTTTTCCAATGGTGAGCTCGTACACATTTCCTTCTGTAAGAGCAGTTTCTGAACCAGGGGGAAAATGTAGGACCTACAACTCTCTTTTTAAGAATTTCTCATGTTTTTCGAGGCTTCCCAGCAACTGATTTTATTTAGCATTTTCAGATTACTTCCTTTGGAATCAAGCTATGAACATTTACCTTTTCTGTGTTATCATAAAAATGGCAGAATTTGGCTTGTCTTCTTGTTTTCTTTGAAGTGTTTTTACCCCATTGGTTCTGTAGTGTCAGTTACGCTTCTGAAGATGGAGGAGGATGTATTTTTCTGGCTTGAGTGGAAAATATAAAATATGTCACTGGGTTTTTTTTCATCTTTCATAGTGCCAGCAGTTTCAAAACACATTGAAGGCATGTTGAAGGAACGTTCTTTCACTATAAATATTAGCATTTGTAATTATTGCAGTTCTTACTATGGGAATGATGATTTGGGAGCTGAAGGATATCTATTTACACAAATAGCAAGCTGTGTAGTTAAATGAACACTATTTTTTGACCTTGAGAAATTAACTTGGCATTACAGAAGAGGAAGTAAAAATAGGATGTCTTGTAAAACTCTTTTTGAGTCACCTGTCAAAATAATCCAGTACTATTTGAATGTTTGCTGTTGTGCAGAGGATTATACAGTACTCCAGAACCATACTGTCGTTCTTTAATTGATATTTTAGTGTTTGAGGCAGGAAACATAGAAGTTTCCAATTAATTTCCTGATAGAGAATGAAAGTTGAAATGCAAAAGCTTGTACTCTTACTTTATAAATAGGTTGTAGCTTTAACTCTGCATAGAGAACCATACAGGTGAGTCATTATCAGTGCTTTATTTGTTCTTATTACATGTATATCCAGACATGTGTTTTATACTACCTTTATGAAAATTCTTTAATACTTCTTGCTAGAACAATTTTACTAGAAGTTTTTGTTTTTTTGAGTAGTTGCTAATAGATATATTTATACTTCTTCCAGATACAGAAAAGAGTCAACCTGATGTCTTTCATGCTTTGAAATTGGGTAAGTCTTGACAGGACTCGTCTACCAGATCTGGTTCTTGTAACTTCAGAGCATTTTTGTTTGTTAGTGTGGGAAAGTGACACATGATTTTTTTTAACATGCAAGCTTTTTTCCCTTATTTTTTTTTTAGTTTTAAAAATACATTTATTTCTGTAGTTTAGATTTATTTTTCTTCGCATTTCAGTATGAGAAAATCTGGTTGTGCCCTTCATGCCAAAATGGTATGATTTAGTTTTTTCAGTTTATTCCAAGATTATGCTACCTTTAAATGATTTTTTCCCTTCCTGATAAACTTCAAGTATGAACACAAAAGCATTAATTGGTGCAAAAAATATGCTATCACCTCTAGTCTGTTTGAGCATTCTAATTGCTCTTTAAAGTCATTTCAAGAGAAGAGTGAATGTCTCAGAACTTGCATGTTCTCTCAGAGGAAGAGTGACTTTCATGAGCGCAGACGTGGTGAGACTGTTCTGTGGCAAACAGAAAGAGCCAGTGCCATCCTGTTGACCTAAATTTGACCAAGTCATTAGAAGTGTCCCTTGAGACCTGTGTGTGGTTCACCTTCCTGCTTTCAACAGGGAGCTGTAACCTGAGTTAGCAGCTTTCACAGTTTCTGATGGATTTTTAGAGGTTTTATTATTATTTTTATTATTTGTAAATGAGTGATTTTTGTGAAGGAAAATACCAGTGTTTCTCAATATCTATCCAAATGGATTTCAGCAATCCATCTTTAAATCAACAGCTACCTCTTCCAAACTATAAGTGTGTTTTAAATGGTCAAGCCAGGCCGAAGCATTCACATCTCATCCCAGGCTTGGTGCAATAGTGTAACAGTTGCTTTTCAATCAACACTGTAAGTCACCGTCTCAGGAACATTATGCGTATTCAGGCTGCCAAAACTAGAAATGGGCAGGCATAATAGTGGAGAAGAAAGAGGTGATAGATAGTGGTACCAGGACCTCTGTCTTAAATGTCAACACTTCTAACGTAAGCTACCAAAACTACTTCCTGGGAAAGCCCCACATCTGTTATATTTTTATTAAAGAGTTCAGTTGCCCTTCTTGTACCTCTGTGTCTTAGTATGAGACTTATAAACCTTAGTGCTAGGCTGGAAATTATCTTAGAGGGGCAACTGGTTAGGATACTCCTTTTGCTTTTTTTCTGAAATACAACACTGTTAAACCAACTCACTAGGTTAGGAAGTGTCCAGACTAGAGTTCAAAGTCAATTCTGGAGTCACTATGGGTTCCAGGGTTTCTGTTTAACTAAGTCTGTGATGCGAGTCTGTGTTAAAAAAGCCACCTACTGTCTATTACTAAATTGGGACATACAAAAGCATGGAACTACTTTTTTTTCAATCTTTCTCCTTCCAAGAAATTATCTTGGTGGAACAGGTGAGTGTTAGTTTCAGTGAGTGCATTCAAGTGCCTGCAGGGGTGTCTGTGATTCTCATGGGTTTCCAAGGAAAATGTTCATGTCT
Source organism: Tapera naevia (assembly GCA_033556795.1). Taxonomy (NCBI): domain Eukaryota; kingdom Metazoa; phylum Chordata; class Aves; order Cuculiformes; family Neomorphidae; genus Tapera; species Tapera naevia. The sequence goes on along the minus strand of JAUMJJ010000036.1, from coordinate 19,136,227 downwards.
GTGATTGAGTTGAAGGCAGCCCATGTCGTGAAGCAGTTTACCATCTGAAGATTTTTTTAAAGGCTAAATTTTTTCCATTTCCACAGCAGCTGATGATTTGATGCTGCTTGCTGCTGTTCAGACAGTGGTACATTTTCGGTCACAGGGAACTTTTTTCCCTTAACTTGTACCCTGCTTTTGCCTGCCATGTGTCATCAAGAAAGCAACGGAGCTGAGTCAGCTTAGGTTCTTTGTGTAAGGTGACCCTAACTACCTCAAACATTTTTAAAAGTGCTTGTTCCTACCGTCATTAAGATTTAGGGAAAACTCCACCACCCTGTTAAAATATGGTCAGTAGCATATTTTGTACTGCTTTTTCTAATCTAGACAAGAACATAGTGACTACCAGTCTCTTTATGTAGAAACTTGAACATTAGGTTCATTTTTAAAGAGCTAGAAAGATGTCAGAAATTAACACATTACTCAAGCAAAAAGTAGGGAAATTTTACATTAGAGATTTAGTGCAAGTAATAGAGGCGGAATTAAAAACTTTTCTGAATATAAGGAAATTGAGCACTGGAATATGTGGAGTTGTATTAGTAGAGGTTTTTAGAATCGGTGAACCACCTTTGTAAGAGGACCTTTTATGGGTCGATGTGATGTAGAACATTGTTCTGCCTGCCTAAGGCAACGAATGGCCTCCACCACCTTTCAGAGTGCCTTTGTACCCACTCTCTTTGATTCTAAAATGGTTGCTTTCTGTGATTTCAGCCTATGAAAATGGAACAGGGATCTTTGTCCTGCTGAAGGACACATCATGGTGTCTCAGCGAAGTCAGTTTTTCTTGCACGACCTCATCTTATGACAATTTAGTAGAAATATTCTATACTCGTGTCTTCACATGTAGGGTGTACTGCACTTTATACAGCCTTTATAGCTTAGTCGTTCATTTCAGAAAATGATTCTTGCAGTGGGATTGTGCTGTAAGTGTACAGGTAGGGAAAACAGTGCCTGCTGCTTATGCCATGATTTTGTGTAGCTTGGGGAGATGTACTGACCAACTGAAAGATCAAGATCAGGTACAAATATTTAACTTTAGTGTTGCGATTGTTCTAGTACAGGACAAGGAGTAATGATTTTGAACTAAGGGAGAGTGTATTTAGTCTGGAGTTAAGGAAGAAATTTTTTACAATGAGGGTGATGAAACACTGGAACAGGTTGCCCGAGGGAGCAATGGAGGCCCTGTCTCTGGAAATATTCAAGGTTAGGTCGGATGGGACTCTGATCAACCTGATGTAGTTGAAGATGTCCCTAATCCTGCAGGGGGGTTGGACTGGATGGCCCGTAAAGGTCCCTTCCAATCCAAAACACTCTATGATTCTACTTTATTTTTTCTCTTTTAATTTCCATAAATGTAGACCAACGTCAGCAAATCAAAATATGTGTTAATTTGGTGGTGAAGCAGTTCTCTGTTGCTTATGTAGATTGTGTTCTATCACTGTTTTGCAGGAAACTTTCAGCTGGTTAAAGAGATCATTGGTGAGGACCCAAGTCAGGTCAATATTACCAATGTTGATGGTGCATCTCCATTAATGATTGCAGCTGTAACTGGACAACTGCCCTTTGTTCAACTACTTGTTGAAAAAAATGCTGATATTGACAAACAAGATAATGTTCATGGCTGGACGGCACTAATGCAGGCCACATACCACGGGTAAGAGAAACACTGTCCTTAGGTCTTCATGCTGGCTGTGGAAGCAAAGGGGTCTTGTGAAGATTTGAGAAACTTGTGGCTTCAGTTTTCTATGACAGTTGCACTGTCCTCAACTTTTCAGAGCAAACCTGAATGCTGTTTGGATTTAAGAGCCAGTGCCACATTTGGGAAGTTGAGTCTTGCTCAAATAAGTGCTGGGAACATAGTGCTCCAGGCAGGAGTTCAGAGCTTTTGTGCACATTTCAGCTTCCATCCTTTGATGGTTTTTAGTGTTTTGTGAGATAATATCACCTTCTGCCAGGGTTGTAGGTCTGCATCAAGTTGTGAAACTTGAAGGCGATCACCCTTCTATGTGCCATATTTTTCAGTCATAAAACCTTTTTTTGTGTTCTTCTATTCAGCCTTTGGTTTTCATTGAGTTTTCTGAAATGTGCCTGTTGGAGAACTGATTGTCATTTGCTTTAAAACTACTTTGTAAATGAAGACGGGCACTTAAAATAGTCAGACCCCAGAAATTATCTTGGTATTTTATGTGTGATCTTTGTTGTACACTTGGCATTGTCTAAATACAGGTTATTCAATTTAGGAAGCTGAACTCTTCTGCGTTTTTGTAGAGGAGGCCTTCAAGAAGGTGATGCAGCTTTTATTTTTAGTCAGCATATCTCATTGGACTATGCAAGTGCAACAGAGGGGAAAAATAGAACATCCAAGTTGTCAATGTATTGTGAAAATTTTCTGAAATAGATTCTGGAACCTACATCAGATGAGATTTTCTGCTTCCTCACTGCCGCAATACTGTTGGTAGCAATAGGCCTTTCATGGAAGTGCCTAGAATCACTTTTTCTGGTGCGGCTGTTTTGCTTAGCAGCGGCCACGCCAGTGCACAGCTGGAGTGAAAGCAACCAGCAGAGAGTGATGTGCAGAGGTACTGGCAAGTCTCCTGCTCAGGTACTCATCTGTGAAAGCACAGAGAAAAGCTGAGCACTGTGTGTGTTTAGATACCGTCCTTCCAGTTTCTTGGAGGACTGTGCTATGAGATTTCCCTTCCCTATTTTATCAGTCAGTCTTTATAGTATATAGGAATATTAACTTTGTTAATACACTTAATGTTTTAGGTAGTGGGATTTTACTGGAGAAGGATATAGTTATGCTTAAGTAAAACAAACTAAAGGATACTGTCTCAGTGGAAGGACCAGAAGGACATCTAAGTCTTGAATGTAAGAACTTGACGCCTTGGAAGATTAAGAGCTGTCTATGAAGGATAAACAATACCCGTAGTCAACCAAAAGAATGCCAGCATCATAGCCCCTCTAGCGTGTCTTTGAAACCCTCTCACTATTGTCTGGTGTCATAGATGAGTAATGATAGCAAGATAAGACTCTTAGAGACATTTGGGTGAATAGACAAGCAGCAGGAATGCTGCAGGAATGCAGTTATTATGCAGAGTTTTACTATGATTAGTAACTGGTAGAGTGGGTGGTGGAAATCATTTTGTGCGTGAAAATGCTTGAAGGATACAAGAACTCTGTGCAAAACCGTATTTGGGGTGCTGCGGTTTGTCTGGGACACTTCGTGTGCATGAATATTTACACTTTGTGTCCCAGCCTCTCTCCTTGGTCGGCTGAAGTCAATTGTGATGTTTCATAAAAAATGGAAATCTGTAGCCTCCGGAGTCTCACCTTACCCCTTCCCAAGACTAACAGTGATGTGGAGGTTCTCTGGTTTGAAGGAGTGAGCAGGCAAAGTCCATATGACCCAGGGACATTGGAGGATTCTGTCTCTATGTGTTCTCAAGGTGCGGGGCTGGAAGGCAGGATGGGGCATTGACACGGTGTTACAGAAGAGAAATAATAGGAAGTATCCAGAAGAACTATGGTGGGGATAAGCAGAATTTTTGTTAGATGAGAGGAAGAGCCTTCCTCCTTTATTTCAGGATGATTTTGTCAGGAGTGAGTTCAGAATTGAAAACTTTGTATATATTATGAGAAGTGACGTCGAAGTGGAATGACTGAGATTTATTTGTCAGCTTCAGTGTTAGAGTTTGCAGTCAGCTATTGCTACTTAGAACATTTTTGTTCTGTGTTGCAGGTTTTTTTATACAAGTTCAATCTTTGCAAAAGAGGAGTTTTGTATTAAATATATTTTCCATAGCTATGTTGTCTGTTTATTTATTTTGTAGGCTGAATTACTGTATTGTTTTTAACTCATAAGGCAAGTCCTGCTTATTTATTCAGGTGGAAGAGAGGAGCTAATGGGAATGGGATGTTGAGTTCCTTTTATACAAGTAGCTTCTGTGAGCTTTTGTTGGAAGGTGTTTGTGTTGGTTATCATTTAAGGCTGATTGATTTTGCATTTTAAACGCCTCAAGGAAGTGATAATGTGCTTTCTTAATTATGTAATTTTTATCTCTAATTAAGTGAAGTACTGTTTGGAGTTTTTAAATTATCTTTAGTCAATTTGGCTTTTCTGTGTGCATTTTCTTACCTGTTTTAAATGTGAAGTTGTGTTGAAGTATTGGAGTCATCATCTAATAGGATGACTAGTGAACTGACCTTTGTCTTTCCTTCTGCTTTTTTTGCTTGGGGCATTAATGACCTTTCTTTGGAAGAGTGTTTGGCAACAAGTTCCAGAGTCAGTTCCAGATGGTCAGCTTAAGAAATTGAGTATTCAAATGACATTTTTAGTCTGAATTTCTACGTATTGATTAGTGTAGTTCGTAGTGAATAAACAGTGACTGACAAAGGAATAATTGTACCTTCTGAATATTGTGAACAAATTTTAGACTTGGTCAGCTGTAGAAAAGATAAAACTCAGGTCTCCAATTGAGCAGATGAAAATGAAGTGTTACACTTTTGTGTTTTGTTTTGTTTAATATGAGCAATGCTTTTTTTCCTCCCCTAAAGAAACAAAGATGTTGTTAAATATTTGTTAAATCAAGGAGCTGATGTCAATCTTCGTGCAAAAAATGGATACACAGCTTTTGACCTGATAATGCTGCTGAATGATCCAGGTATGTTATTTCAAAGAGCACTGAGAAAATGTACAACAAAAACAGATGAATATGTTTTCTGCTCTAGAAAACACATTAAGTTGCTAGGGACGATCCTCCAAGGTCTGTGCTGCATCAGACCAAGGATGCTGCTTGAAAATGGTGGGTTTTGAGTTAATTTGGTTAGATGGATGTGTGTATTTATGGGATTACAGATCTTACACATTCCTCTTGTCTTTGTTTTTGAAGATGCTCTAAAATGTGTTGGTTTTTAACACCAGAGCCAGTTCAGTGGCATTTGACTGTGGTGGCAGGTGTTCTGTAGTGTCATTGCAGAGAGCGAAGAACTGGAGCTAGAAATGTCCACCCAGTAAAGAGCAGTAAAAGGACATGGCAAAGATAGTGCAGTCAGAAGAAAACTAGTGAACTCCTGGCTGAACCTTCCACTAGGTCTGTGAAGGCTGAGAATAAATCACACTTCTGGATCTGGGTTATTTTTCATGGGAGTGCTTTAGAAAAAGGCAAAATGTTTGCGGTGAGGCTGAAATGAAATGAAATGAAATGAAATGAAACACATTTAGTTTTTGTTGTAGTTTGTTTAGCCCTTGTAATTTGTTATTGTTAACCTTGCCTGGTACCTGAGTTGCTTTATCTGAAGAAAAAAATCCACTGCTGCTAATGGGATTAGTGTTTGTTTGCTCTGTGTTTACTTGCTGTGGTATTTTTCCTCCCTAGTAGATACCTTTTCTTTGTCAAAAGTAGATCATTAGTAGTATGAAATTTTAGAAAATAAATGTTAAATGTTTTTTTTCTTATAACTGAATTCTTGATGGACAGAGTAGTTTGTCTTGCTGCCTGTTCAGCAAGAAGTATATCTGTCAGTTCTGTCTGCCCTTCTGAAAGTCTTTCCTGACTTCTATATAAAGTACAGGTTTACAGAATGTTTTTTTTGCTTTTCTGTCCTTATCTCATACTTGTTCTTTTTTTCCTCCTCTTTTTTTCCTCTTTCTTTTTTTCTTACTTTTTTGTCCATCTTTTTTCTTACCATGTATTTCAGTCCCTTCATTGTCCAGGCTGAACATCTTCTTTCTCTTTGGGATTTAATTTCAAGCTTCTTTTCTGCAACCTACACTTGAAGAAAGAATATTCATTTTTCTCTACTCTCTTCTGTGTCAGGTGAGAAAAGGGAGCATTACAATTTCGTTCTTAACTTCTACGAAGTGCGAGAGGAGGCTGTTCACTTGGTTATACATGACTGATTCTGACTGAATAGCATGCTCATTTATATTGGTAAATACCTTTAGAGAGGCGATAGTAAGACTGCAGCCCACTGTGTGGGATGAAGGTGTGGGAAACACAGACCAAGAATGAAGGTTTTGGGGATTCATCTGCTTTGTGTTTGAAAGGTAGATCAATTGTCTGATATGTCGTGGTCTGCTTATGTGGGGTTTATAGGGAAAGTGTAAGTGTATCAGTCATTGTTTGGGAAAGCAAAACAACAAAACTTTTCTGTTTCTTCTAGACACAGAGCTTGTACGGTTGCTGGCATCAGCATGCATGCAAGTAGACAAAGACAAGAATAAACTGAACAACAGATCATCTTTGCCTTGTTCCAAAAGTAGGCAATCCTTAAATGTCCCAGTGTTGCCAGATGACAAAGGAGGTCTAAAGGTAAATATATTCACTCTTAATAAGTAACTAATGTGTTTTTTTTCATGATGTATGAAGCAGCGAAAGTCATTGCTAAGAAGTAGTTTGGATCTAGTATGTAACTGGGTGTTCTTGGGGGGTGTATATTCTGAATTCCTCGTTGACAGTGCTTCCTGGTTTTATGAAATGTACCATGTGTTCAGTTTCCTTTTTTTCATATGACAAGACAAAGGGAAGACTGTTAAAGAAGAGTTTGCGTCAAAGCATTTCAGTGCTAATGTTTAAGCAGTGGAATATTTAAGTGCTAATATTTAAGTAGTGGAAGTAGTGGAAGGTAACACATTCATAAATTTGGAACTGAATTTCTATTATGAACATAATTTTAAATCAGCCTTAAAAATCAAAATGTACTCCACTTTTAGGAGACTGTTTTTATACTAATTGTTTTGGGTTTTTTTTTTTTTTTTTTTAAATGGGAGCGGATATGTTATGGGGGTATGGCTAGTATGTCCTAGCACAGTGAGAAGCTGCCTATTCATGTGTTTGTTCTATGTAGAAATTTGTAGAATTGTAGAATGGTTTGCGTTGGAAGGGATCTTAAAGCCCATCCAGTTCCAATCCCTTGCCATGGGCTGGGACACCTCCCACCAGACCAGGCTGCTCAAGGACCCGTCCAACCTGGCCTTGAATACTTCCAGGGAGAGATCATCCACAGCTTTTCTGGGAAGCCTGTGCCAGTGTCTCATCACCTTCAGCGTAAAGAATTTCCTTGTAATCTAAATCTTCCTCCTTCCTATTTAAAGCAATTCCCCCTCATCCTAGCAGCGCTTGCCCTTGTAGGAGGTCCCTCCCCAGCTTTCCTGTAGCTGCCGTCAGGTACTGGAAGGCCACTATAAGGTTTCCCAGGAGCCTTCTCTTCTCCAGGCTGAATAAGCCCAACTCTCTCAGCCTGTCCGCATAGCAGAGGTGTTCCAGCCCTTCGATCATCTTTGTAGCCCTCCTCTGGACCTGTTCCAACAGTTCCATATCCTTCTTATGTTGGGGATTCCAGAACTGGATGCAGTACTCCAGGTGGAGAACTCACATGAACTGTGGCAGTATTTAGTATTTAGTGTAAGGTATTTAGTAGACTCTAGAAGAAGAAAGGATGATGTAGGAAAGAAACTAAAGCTCTGGTAACATACTTAAAAATACTCCTGGGATTCTGTGTGGCCAGGCCAAGAGACTTGAGAGGCTGTTATCTCTTGTCTGCCTCTAGGACAGAGGATAGAATTAATTTCAACCATAAATGAAAACAGAGTATTTGCTTTGAAAATGAAGACGATCATAGCAGAGATTTTAATATGAAGCATGGAAGAGTGTGGAGTGCAGGCTTACATGTCCTCTGGCATTTTGTATCTTTAACTTGAAATTGGTAGTAGTCCAGTAGGAAATAGCAGGGTCAGAACAAGTGCATGCCCGTTAAAGATACTGCAATTTGCATTGTCTGTTTGCAAAAGAGAAGGAAAAAGTATTAATTGATTTTATTGTTGTTGCTGCTGTTTTTTTAGGTGAATCATTTTTGATTATAGAGTACTTCAGAATTCCTAGAGTCTATGATCTTGCATTTTTGTCAGTCTTGGAAACACACATGGTAATTTTCAGGCTATTATTGATACGAATTTTATAGACAGTTTAAAATTTTGCTTTAGCTCCAATCCGTTTTTCAGTTGTAACTATGAAGGTACAAGTGGTTATTTTCGTATAATTATTCTATTCAAAATGATGCAACTTCAGTATCAATTTTGATGGAGCTACTTAAGAATACAGTTACTTAGGTTGGAAATGTTCAGAACAGATTTTGGCTTAATGGAATTACTGATCATCAACAGGTTGGATCTGGTAGTACAGCTGCTTTGCTACTTAGTTCCTTTTCTGTATTTGTACACTTGATTTCTTCTTGCATGTCAGCTTGCTGCTACTGAGTGATGTCTAGTTGTTATTGTTTAAATTTAAAGTATCTAGGGTGCTCACAGTACTCTCCAGGCAGATGCCTTCCATAGTCTGTGCAGAATATGTCTGTTTCGTTGTTGCTGTTGTTAACTAACATTTCTAAACTCCCATTTCACTCCAAAAAATACATCCTCTGAATTTCAGATCAAGTTGTTGGTAATTTGTCTCATAATATATTTTCTGGTTATGGTGCCTTTCCTGTATTAATTTTATTTGAATCATTTTCCTCAGTCATTTGATGAGTGTTACATGGAATAGCGATAAAAGCTTTATTAAAGTCAAGCTTTGTTATAGCCTTCCCTCCCTTCTGCCTGCTTGACCAGTTATTCTGTCAGAGAGAGAGAACTGATTGGTGGCATTTATTCCCAAAAAAACCCTACCATCTGTCTCTTATAAGCTGTGATGGTGTATTAAATTTTTTTCAGTTATGTCCTTTGAAGTTAAGCTTTTTGATCAGTAAATTTTCCGATTCTCCTCTTTGGGGTAAGGGTGGTTATGTACTTGCCTTTTGCCTGATTTCTGTAACTTCTTCAATTTTCTCAACTTATGAAGATAATCAGTATTTATTCAGAGGTTGTGTTGTCTATACTTACTCTAGGGTAATTTTTATCAGTCTTGTCTCATTTTAATTTATGCAAGCTTGTTTAAATTTTCTTATCCTGTCAAGCAAATGCATGCATATTCTTACCTTCGTCCTGTTAATGGTATTCATACTAAAATATCTGATCACAAATAGGCTGCTTTTGCATTTAAAAGGTTCAGATACCTTTTCTATGTTTCGTGTTTGAACACTTTTGCCATTAGCTAGTAGATTTTATTTTGTTATGTGTTTCTTTTATTTGTAACTGGCCCTTGTTCCTTTCCTGACTGATTGTATAGTGAATAACTGTGATCTCATTCTTTACGTCTTTCTCACAGGAACTGATAAGTATTTTGTTTCTCGCTGTTTTGTGGACTCAAACCCAAAGTTTTGCCTTTTCCATATGCAAAAATTGTATTACCTGTCTTGTCTTCGTGCTTGTCCTTCTTCAGCAAGTTATACTTTCAATGTTAGTATTAATGTTAGTATTATCATGAATTATCACATTCAGTTTCTTTTTTTTTGATTAAAGTTGTTTGAGGACAGTTCTTCCCTTTATTCTTTCATTCCCAATTGTTACAAATATCTAAGGTATTTCCCAAGTGGCAACACCATTTTTCTGTTCTTTTCTGTTTTCATCTCCCATTGCAACTAGATTTCAGCCTTTTGACAGACGCTATATTTAGCCACAATTGCATTTTTGTTGCTTGACTGCTTCACTCTAGGTTAAAGCCCTTCATTCCAGCTTCTGTATGTGTATGATGTATTTGGGTGTATGGAGAGACCACAGACTTCTGCAACAGCAGACAAGAAACTCCAGAGATCAGACCACCATACTGTGAACACTAGAGGACAAGATGAACCTCTGCTACGATTCCTTTTTGCTGGAGAGCAGTAGTTTTTTGTATGGCAGCATAGTGGGTTAGTTTGTGATGTGACCGTATGTTAATGAAGCAGAAGCACTGTGAAGGAGAGTGACAAAGATGATAGGAACTTAGAAGTGATCTTGTTCACAGAAGCTAACTTGCTCCAGTAACAAACCAACCACACTGTGCAAGCACTCTCTTGTAAGGTCATTGTACTCTGTGTTAAGACTAGATGGATTTTTTTTTTACCTCTTCAGTTTCTTTTGGAAGGTGAATAAATGCTAAACTGTGTGTTTTTTATTGCTTTCTCAGAACTATTTGTCTTTTTTGCCTTTTTCCATCAGGTCTTTGTTGCTGAAAGTAATGTAAATATTTGTCAGTTATGGCTCCAAAGAAATACAAAGGTCTGAGAACTCTATCCATTACTAATACTCTGTGCAGATTTAAAATCATTTTAATGATCATCTGCTAGGAGGACTGATTTAGAGGGAATGACTTTACATTTATATTACTTTGTTCTACTGTATGACAGTTAGGAAGACAAAACATCAGTAAGCAGCTGAAAAATGTTAAATGTCAAGGGGAGAAGGGATTACGTATGGTGAGAACAAATGGCTGAGAATGAGTAAACTAGGAAAGTGTGTTACCTGGATTGGATATCATGTAAAGCTGCCTTGATAAAGTGTCATCGCTTTTACATGATTTTATTATTTTTATTAAAGTGTTCCAGAAAGGGAAGAAGAATCTGTTCTAAGAAATATTCAGAAGATTTGTATAATCTAACTGAACACCAGGCCACGTAATTTTTAGTAAAGATTGCATAGGTATGCTCAATATTGCCTGTAGGTCTTATATAGTGTAGAGAAATGTCCTGCTAAATACTTGAAGCATCTTGCACTGTTTGCCTGTAAAAATGCTTAGGTCTGTAAATATTTGGATGAATTTTATTTTGAGTAAAGATGGTCCTGTCATGTAACAGTCTCCACATATCTGCTACTTGAATGGATGGAGGTTCTAGATGCAGTAGTCCTAAGGTTTGTGTCATTTTCCTTGCCTTGCTGTTTTTCAATTTATAGTCTTTCCAATCTGGCATGGTTTACGTTATCCATATAGTAGAACTACATGGATTGTGGATCTTCACATTGACAGGAATATTATCAGAATTCTTCTAGTTTGCCATTGATCTTGATAATCTTAAGGGAGAGGCTTTCTTGCAACTTGGATAATTTTCTATGCACATTTCTCAAAATCAGATAATACACATCAGTTCACTAATGCTATAGAGTGTAAGAATGGATGGTGAAATTGGAACTTAATGGGAAGATAAATTATTTGCCATGTAGCTGTAAAACCTTTCTATTCAAATTGCCCAAATACTTTTATCTGCCTTGTCTTTCCAGATAGCGTGGAAAAGTACTGTTAAGGCATTTGCCAGATGGATGATAAGGAAAGAGATTCATGTTACACATACAAATTATGGTGAACTATTCTGTTGGTAATTACAAACCACTTTAACATTGCTTTTGTAGTTTATCTCAAAAATTCCGTGACAGATGTATCACTACAGCAGGGATTACTTAATTGTACATTTCTTTTCCTTTTTTTTTTTTTTTTCTTTTAGTTGGAACTAAATTGTTGTGTCTTCTTATCAATGTAGTCCTGGTGGAGCAGGATGTCCAATCGATTCCGCAAGCTGAAGCTGACTCAGACGTTGCGCCATGGATTTCCTTCCAATCAGTTTATGCCTTTTCCTGATGAGCCCGAGCCATCATTAAATTCCACCATAAAAGCAGTTTCACAGAGTGATGTGGACACCTCTGGAAACCTTGATGCTGCCACTGCTCGGATCACAAATAACAAAGCTAGCGGTAAAGCCAGAACTATCTTACGAGAAGTGAGCTCTTATGGGATAGTCAAGATAATCCTCTTTCTGTTTCATTGATCTAATTTTTGTTTAGCTTAATGTAACTGAAAATATCTCCTGCTCTGGAGATGTTCAGAACTCGCCTGGACCCGTTCCTGTGCAGCCTGCTGTGGGTGAACCTGCTTTAGCAGGGAGGTTGGACTGGATGATCTTCAGAGGTCCTTTCCAACCCCAACTATTTTGTGATTCTGTGAAGAGACATGTAATGTATTTGTAGTATGTGGAAAGAGACATTTTTGTACTCTTGAATGTTCATCATGCTAAATGCTGAGCACAGCATCATTTAAGTAGGAAAATGCTAATGTAACAATGTTACTGTTCTGTAGCAAGCACCATTAAATGGGCCAGTAGAGATGGGCAGCTCAAAAGTTGTTAGTATTTTTGGAAAACTGATTTGTGCAAGGAAAATAAATTTATTTAAAAAAAATAAGTAAATAATTCTGAGGAGAAAGAAGTATTGGAAGAGCCCAGATCATAAAGCATGTTTAGTGAAATTATACAGCCCTACATGCAAACCAGCTGTAGTTTGTGATCTGAAATAAGACTATTGGCTTAATTTTAGTTTAGGTGCGTGACAGCATCACTGGAAAACTTGGTTCTGTGTACTTACTGAGGGTAAAGTTGTTGAATATTTGAAAACAGTTGACTATCATTAAGAACAAAAATAGGAGCATGTAAACAATAAAATACAATTTATGTATTTTTCAGGAGTAAGCTCTGCAAAAGGAGGAAAGGATGATGAATTATTGGCAACCATGGTATGTCACTGTTCTTGATATGTTCAGCTGCATTCAGAAAGTCAGGCAGCTCCCATAATTTACTTTTTTTTTTTTTTAATGTCCTATCCAAGTCATTATTAGAAATAGAGCTGTTATTTGTTGATAGTTGCTAGACAGGAACTGACAGGCTGTGATACATCAGTAGTTCTTAGACTGATGAGTACTACAAATGGTACAAGGTGGAAGCTGTTAACAAGTACTGACTTTTTTCAAGAGTTATCCATACATTTGTATGATCAGCAATGAATTTGTATAATAGGTAGAACAGCTGATTAGTTGCTGACAAGAAGTATGCTATGAGGAAAACATAGATGGAAATGTGAAAGTGAGGGGCAACCTGTTAGGGGCAACCATGTACTATTTAGTTCAGGATGTGTTTCTGTTATTCTGTTTCTTTTGTTATGCTGTAGCTTTAAATTCCCCTACAGCTGACTTCCTGGAGATGTCATTAACTTTGACTGGTTATCCTTCGTGTTCTTTTTTTAAGAAGATGGGTAACCTTTGATGGAACTGACTGACAAAACTCCAGGGAGCCAAATCGAATCTGTTGTTTCTTTATCTTTCTGGAGAGTGCATACAGCAGGAACAGGCAGTTAGTTGTTCACTGTTTCCAGATGTCCTGTCTGGGAATACAGAGAGGTCTACCTTGTTTTTTATTTGGAAAATAATTGTTAACCTTCCAGTTAAAATCAATTCAAAGCAAGATTCCGCCCAATAAAAGAGGAGACAGTTTTTGCCACTTAATGAATTATTATATTAGATGTGTGAGCATACTGACAGGTGCCAGAATGTCCGTGGGATTCTCTCTGTTATTTTGTGTTGTGCATCTTCACAATGTCTCTTTTCCATTTTATTTTGTTAAAAAATGCATTTGTCTCCATCTTTTTATTTAACTTAGAATTTTGAAACTATATCATCAGCTCACAGTGATCTTTCCTAAGAGGTCTTTTCTTTTCCCTTTCTTTGTTTCCCTCTCTTAGTTGAGAAGTAGTGCTCCATTTACCAGGCTGCCCAGTGATAAGCTGAAAGCAGTGATACCACCTTTCTTACCACCCTCAAGTTTTGAGCTTTGGAATTCTGACCGAACACGAATCAGCAAAGATGGCAAAGCTGAACAGATGAGAACTGCCTGGCCACAGAGAGTGATCAAGCACGATTTTAACAGCAGTGGGAACTCTGATATAGTAAGCAAACAAAATGTGTGCAAAAATGCTGTGTTATGTCCAGGCCATGCTGACTGGTGTGGTTTTCTGATTAGAAATTGCTTTAAACCCACTGCCTCGGTAATGACTTGTCTTTCTAAGCTCTGCTGTTAAGGAAAAATACACATCTCTATGGAAGGAATGTAAATAGAACAAAAGTTTTGGATGAAATGTAATAACCTGTTTGCTGTTAACTATAATAAAGACTGGCCCTAATGAATTTGTTGTGAACTGCTGAAGTGGCTGAAGGTTCCACCCTTAAATTTTAGTTGCCAAAGTAGATACAGTCATTGTAGTGTGGCAGAAACTTTTCTTGTTTGCAGAAAGACTAGAGGCAAGAGAATGAAAGTTTCTCAGTTTTTAGGAACTGAGAAGGAAGAAATATGTGAGACAAAAATATACAGACATAGCATTCCTAAAAATTAGTAATAGATAAAATTGTATCAATTAGTGCTCAAGTGGCTTGAAGGCATAAAGTCTTAAAGTGAAAGGGAGAAAGTCTGAATAAATTTTGATTTTTATAGGAGAAACTTGCCCGATTCTACAGTATTCTTAGTTAAAAAGCGAAACGAAAGGAAAATAGTTTGTTTGTCTTGAGACAGGAAGCAAAATAACCTCAACAACCTTTACTTTCACAGTTAGTAGGAGACAAAGGAGAAGTGATTAGTTCCCTGACTTTAGATTCTAATGGCCCAGTGTACAGAACAGTTTATTTTTCTAGTCCAGAAGTGTATTTTGTGTCATTTCTAGACTTGAAACAATGAAGGGATTTTAGGAGGAATGTTTTCTTTCTTCCTTTGTAAAATGAAAGTTAGCTTAATACCAGTAGAGGTGATTTAGGTCGAATATCAGAAGGGAAGTGATAAATCAGAGGAAGGCAAATGTTTGTTCATCTTCCTACAAAAAGGTGATCATAAGAAGAGATGTGGATAATTAGCACTTCTATATAAAGTGAGGAGCAGAGGGACTAGAGGAAGACTAGCCATTGATCCCTTTGTGGGAAGAGAAGGGTTTTGCTAAGGGAGTAGGGAGAATGAGAGAGTTAGAGTTGGAAGAAGTGGTTCAAGCAACAGAATAAGAAATGTGAAAAAGCTGAGCTGTGAGAGCCGTATGTCAGATGGTTGGCAGTGGCCAGTGGTGTAAAAGCAAAAGAACTGAAGGACGATGTGGCTGTGGCTGAAGATTTGACTAGTGTGTAACTAGATCATTAGAGCCTCAGTTAACAATAGTCAGTAAAATGGTGCAGGTAGGTGTTCAGATTGAAGGGGATATAGAAATGCAACCGGAGCAGAGAAAATTCATGTCGCTTGTTGCAGCTTAGTAAGAAACAGGTTTATGATGGCTGAGAAGTAGATGGTAGCAGTTTTGCGAGATGGGAGAGAAAACCAGGATTCTGCAGGAAAGAAGTTCCACATGTGATTTTTTTTTTCCGTTATACTGCTTGTAATATCATGCATGTCATATCTCAGGTGCATTGTACACGCACATTTTGTTTTGGCTGAAGGTTGAGAATTAATGCCTTTATTATGGAGTCGTCTCTTTTGTTGAATATACATGTACAATATATCTACTTATATAAAAGATATTCAATATATTTGTATATGTAAAATCAGATTATTTGTGATATCCCTTTGTTCTGTAGTGGAAGTTTCAGAACTTACAAAATAGGAGCTGAAATTTGTTCTTTGTTTTACTCAAAAAAGAAAGATGAAAAATATTTTCCGTTTGATTTTCCAGACATCTGTTAGCAAAGGTACTAGACCGGTCAAATTACCAGCATTTGCAAGAAGACCTGCATCTCCTTCAAATTCCAACAGCTTCAACCATTCTCCCCATTCTTCTGGTGGATCCAATAACATTGCGGGAGTTAACAGGCATGGAGGAGAACTACATAATAGATCAGGTACCATGCTGCTTTTATTTTGAATAAGAAAGTCACTTGAATCTGACTCAGCTAAAAAAATCACTGTTTGTAACAATGGTAGGAGATATTAAACCTTTTCTGAAGGCTCCTACTGCTTCTTAAGCAAAACTTCTGTAAATTTTATTAGAATTAGCTTGTACTTTAAACATCTGCATAGGGGAACAAAAGCCTCATCTGTTGTAGAAGTCTCATATGTTAGCCCTTGTCTGAGAAGAAAGCATTTTGATTTTATTGAGTCCATCCACAATGAAACAGGTGGAAGCTTGTTCATACCCATGTACATTTCATAGAGCTGTCTCTTTTTCCTACCCATGTTGCTTGCTTTTTGTTTAAAATAAAAATCAGTTTTCAGCTAAAAACAAAGCTGCAAGCATTATATCTGACAGCCGTAAAGTCAATGTGGTGAAGCAACTCATGAAATCTGTATCCAGAGAGTGTGAAAGTCAGCTCTGTGAGTCTAGAGACAGAGCTGGCTTTTGTCTTCTGCCTTGATTGAATTTTGTTTCTTTTCCTGAAATCTGCTAAACGTGGGCCCCTCACTTCGAGAAAGATATTGAGGTGCTGGAGCAGGTCCAGAAAAGAGCAACAGAACTGGTGAAGAGACTTGAGCACAAGTCCTACGAAGAGAGGCTGAGGGAGCTGGGGTTGTTTAGCCTGGAGAAGAGGAGGCTCAGGGTGACCTCATCACTCTCCACAACTATCTGAAAGGAGGTTGTAGACAGGTGGGGGTCGGTCTCTTCTCAGAACAGAACAGAACCAGCAACAGAACAAGAGGGCACAAGCTTAGACTCTGCCAGGGAAGGTTTAGGCTGGATATCAGGAAAAAGTTCTTCACAGAGTGAGCAGTCAGGCATTGGAATGGCCTGCCCAGGGAGGTGGTGGATTCACCACCCCTGGAGGCTTTTAAAATAAGACTGGATGTGGCACTTAATGCCATGATCTAGGTAATCATGGTAGTGTTGGATTAAGGGTTGGACTTGATGATCTTGGAAGGTCTCTTCCAACCCAGATAATTCTGTGATTCTATTCTATGATTCTATGACTCTATGTCTGAATCTTACAATTCTCTCTATTGCTTCACCCAATCAGTTTTTAAAAGAAAGTGAATGATGGAGAGAAGAGAATTTAGAATTAACAAATATTTAAAAATTATTGGTTTTTTGACTGTATTTTATTTTTTTCTTTAGGTGGCAGTGCAGATAATGTTTTGTCTCAGATTGCAGCCCAAAGAAGAAAAGCAGCAGGCTTACCTGAGCAGAAACCCAGCCAACAGCATAGCCCAGTCCAGTCAGCTCCTTCATCCACTCTGTCTGATTTGCCGTGTGCTCAAATTGTTGGCAATGGACATGTTGTAAAGGTACAGAGAAATACAAATTGTTTTACTTCCAGATTGGCTGATTTTAATAGGTCACATCTCAGTCATGGATGGTTGATAAATAAAGCTGCATGAGATTGCACAGCCTAAAACGAAGGAATTTATGTTACAGTAGTGAAAACTTTTCAGCTCCACAAACCTTCCTTTTCATTACAAATCTACAAAAGATCAGACCTGATAATGAAATATGATTTTGCTTTGTTATTAATTTCACTCTATTGTAAAAGCAGTGAATGTAATATTTGATCTTAGGGTAGATCTGGACTGTCGGCTTTGGTTTCTTATTATTTCTTTCTATGGCCCTGATTGAGTCCAGTATTTTGTTACGTATTACTGGGCTTTAATCTAAAGTGGTGTAGTAGGTTTCCCTCCAAAGGCACAAACTGAGTGCAGAACATGAGTTGTGCTCACCACAACAAGAAGTGTGTATCCAGTGTACTCCACAAGGTGTTATTTTTAAACAGTGCAAACATTAAGTTATCACCAAAGTCAGATTTTGCTCCTGAGTGCAGGCTGTATTATCTGTTCTTACTTACCTATTAGTTTCCTGGAGCAGCTTTACTCTGTGACCTCTCCATTTTTGTACATGTACTTTGAAATTAGCAACTGCTTTGTACAAAATTTTTAAAGATTAAGGTTTTAAACCTTCAAAATCTGCAGAGATACACGTGAGAAAGTGTGTCATAACAGGAGGTGAAATGTTTTAATCACAGGAGAGACATTACGTTTCAGAGAGCAAGAGAAGGAGAACACATAATTTTGGGGTTTAGTTCTAATGTCTAGTATTCTGAAAATGTTATAATATGTGGCCGAGAGCAAAATTTCTCAACTTTATGCTTGTGTAGTCTTCAAACAGCTTGTTTTGCTTTGTTTTACTTTCTTTGCATCTTTTAATGAGATTCTTCTTGGAAGCTCTGCCTGAAAACAAAACAATTATTACATTTGCTGTGTTATTCTGTGACGTCTCTTATGGCAACATAAACAATATGTATATTAGTAAATATCAATGATAAATGAAGTTACAAATTGTTTATTGATTAAATTGAAATTTCTGGAGGACGGAAATGAGAAAACTACGTGCAACTATCAATGCCAAAACAGTTTCCATAAACGGTCACTTTTTATCTGATCTATCAGTCCTGATTCTGAAGGAACTACTGGTTGCTTTTCAAAGATGAGGATGGGAACTAAGATTTATAACTGCTGGACCACCAAAAGCTATGGACTCATACTGGTTCTTTGGCACATGATAATCTTTTCTTCCTTTCTACCGCACATAACTGCTCCCCAGGTTATAAATGATCTGTCTCTTTTTTTCCTGTAGACAAAGCCACTTTATTATCCTCTGCCCTCATTAAAGTCTCCTCTGCTGAAGAGCTACCAAATGTTTTTTCTTTTGGAGGTGGTCTGACCAATACCTTATGATTAAACTCTCAGCAGTTCCTCTCAGCTTGTTTTCATCTTGGAAGTAATTTTGGAAGAGCTGTTTGTGTGCCCTGAAAAATCTTCTTTTTCTCCAGTTATATTAGTTGGCCTGTTAAGAGATAACACCTGCCCGTGTGAGCTTTGAGCTGCGGATCTTGAGGTCTGTTGTTACCACAGTGCTGCCACTAAGAAGTCTGACTGCTATTTGCACTCACTGTTGAAGGTACTAGGGCATAAATAAGTAGTGAGGTGCAGTGCCCTGCAGGTCATCTTCTGGGAAGATGGTTTATCATACTGTTGGAAAGATTTTTAAGTGGTAATGATGCCAGTATGTTGGAAAGACAAAAACTCATTCAGTCCTCTTTGTGCAAATATCCATATGAATTTCAGTCTGTAGTCAGTGTGGATCTCGCATTAGATGTTCCCGTCTCACATCTGTGAGGTGATTTTTGAGACATCAGCATCTGTCGGGAATACACAATCACATAGGAATTCACACTGGCTGCAAAAGTTTAAACAACCTACTTCGCTGTAATCAACAACACAAATGCTGAAGATTTTAATGTCTTTATCCATTGTGGAAATAATTGTTGCCCTCCCATTAGGATTTTGCTGTCTAAACTTGGAAACAGCTGATCTAAAAATGCAGCTACCTTACACTAATCAATTTTGCACTTTATCCATGAGGACTGGGCTTATACAAGCCTTAAAGGAAAAGACAAACAGTAACAATTTACAGGGGGGTGTAAAAATAAATGCAGACAATGTGCTGGAGAGGGAGGACCATTCTTGAACACAAATGGCCAATAACAGAATACAGGGAAATTTGGGAAAGTAGTAAGGAACAAAAAAAGATCCAGTGTTTTAAAGGTGCTTTTCAGAAACCTCTCAAATTTGTATCATGGTACTTTACCTCTGGTCAATTCAGATACAGGGCTAAAGATGTAGCACATTCTGGCGTAGGACAGAATAATGAAAGAATATTACCACTAATCAGTTTTATGTTTTTAGTCTGCATCTCTTTCATTAACTAGAAAAGTTCCATTTATACCATAGCACAGAAGCAAAATTTTAGAAAGGCAGGAACCACTGTCATTCTCCCTTCTTGCTTTGTTACTGAACTTTTACTTACATTTTTCTTGTAGCAGCCTCATTGGCAAAAGATATTTTACGTTGAAATCTGAATTCATGAATCCAGGAGAAAAGCACCTAAACCTTTTTTTAGGTCATGTAATGCAAGTATTGGAATATGTGAAGTGATAGATAGATTGAAGATTTAGGAGATGAAGTACATTAACTTGTTTTGGGCAAGACTGGAATACGTATATATACATTCTTATTCTTCATTTGTAATTCATCTCTTTTCCATGCATCCAAGTGTATTAATATTTGCAAAATATTTGGCTGATGTTAGGTAATAACAAGTTTAAGGGTTGACTGGAAACTTGCATTCCAGTACAGCAAGGGATTAAACACACTCAAAATTTAGTTTATGCTTGCTACATATTGGTTAATCCAGCGTGAAGTACTACATTGAATTAGTATCTGATATACTTTGTAAAGCTTTAATTGAGGCTTTATTTATTTAGCTAAATCTCTGAATGAAAAAGACCTGTTTTTAGGGTAAAAATAATTTCAACTTTTATAAAAAGAATAATTGCAATGCTTATATATGACATTGCTATATAAGAAATCATTTTGTTATTCCAAAATTACAGCCTTAATGAATGTGTTTTCCTTGATGAATTTGAGGGAATAGACTTCCACCTGGGGTAAATAAGTGTTGCTTCAATTATTTCAATATAAATCAAGCAGAAGCTTCTAGTTGTCCTTAAGATGTTCTGCAGAAATAATGTGCCATTTAAGTAATATTGAAGCATCATATATAGCCAAACACTTTTTTTTAAATGAAATGATTGTATCTTTAACTACAGCAAAAAGTGGAGATGAACAAAAGACCTCCGTCTGGGACTTCATCTACGTCTAAAAGCACATCACCAACGCTCACACCTTCCCCATCGCCTTCTCCATCTCCTAAAGTGCATAACGCAGAGTCCTCTCTCTCATCTTCTCATAGACAGGCCAAGAGCAATGGCTCCAGCAGTGGTACTATTACAGAGGATGGTGAGTAAGCCACTGTAATTATAGGAGATTAATTCATCAAGAGCACAAAGCGTTTAAAAGCTATAAGTGTACTGGATTAGTGTATATCTGTATCAGAATGAGAACTTTCTTCTTCCTAGAAATGTTTGCATTCCTACAGTACCTATGTCTATTTCTCTTCTCGAAAACTGTGATCTCTTCTGTTTGGAGGGATATTGGTAGCATCTCACAGCTAGCATAGAGCATGTAGGAAGGCCACTCTTAAATGACACCATTCCTTCACCCCCTTCTGGCTTCAGTCCTGGTTTTCTCCCTTTGCTGAGGGTAGAAAATGCACTTTCTCCATATTCAAAATGAATTTTTTTTTTTTTAATAAATGCAATGAAGCACACCGCTACAGAAATATGATTTTGATTCATAGCAAGTCGTAGCTATATGAAGTTGAGTTATAAGAGCTGTATTGCATTTACTTTTTTTAATTGCAAAAATACCCTTGTTTTGACATTATTTTTAACTTTAGGACATAATAAAGGATAATAATGTTATTGTTTTTCTGTTAATATTACTGAATTTAAGTTGAACTTTTAGGTCTAAATTACAACACTTTATTTGAAAATGTCATGTTACTGCATTGGAAATAGGATGTCATTTACTTTTATTTTCTGTAAACATCTTAAAAAAGTAAAAAAAACCTAACATGACACAGAGTCTTTTCAGTACCGTTTATTTGGTTCCTGTGAGAAGCACTTTCTACTATTTTTGTTTTTTTGAAAGTGTCGATATTGATTTGGTTTTCATTTGTGCTAACTTTGTCCGTTGACACTGTACTTCGTTTGCCACTAAAGAGGCATGATAGTTCACCTGCCTTCTGTCCTCTTATGGCTTAGCTGTAACATATTGTACTGACTCCTGGAGAAAATCCTTTCACATTTTAGTTAGTGCCATCTTATAATGATGTCTCAATAATATAAGAGTTGCTGTTTCAGAAATACATAAAATGAAGTGAACTCGCTGTCGGATAACAAGGGGAATTGCCTGAGCCATCAGCTGATATGATCACTCCTGAAGAAGCAGGGCTTTGTGACTGCACCACTAATGCCATGATGTGGTGAGCTCCTCTGTAGCAGAGGGGATGTGTTGTCAGAAACCCAAATAATTCTGGGTTCGTTGTACTTATAAGCTTTCCAAGTTAAGTGGCCCTTTAATTCAAGGGCTTCTTGTACCGTGAGTTGATTCAGCAGCAACAGTACAGATCCTTCTAGGCCCAGCAGCAATTGGAGGAATAAGTAGAGAATGACTGCAATGCTAACTTTTCTTTTTCTTTCAAGTAAACTTGAATGAAGTAGGAAATGAATTTTCTTAAAATATTATTGTTAAGGAACAATAGGCAGCAGACTTCAGAGGTGTACATGGTTTATTTTTAGGCAACCACTTGGTGGACCATCAACAGCTTGTCCCTATTTTGAGAACCAGTGATGTAGAGAATCATGAAAGACGAAACCATGTGAGAGTAAAAGGAGGCTCTGAAAACTTGGAAAAAGGTAATTTTAACCTACTACTGCTGAGTAGTACAAAAAAAAGTGCTAAATAGGACAAATGTGACAGAAGTAATAAGAGCTCTGAGAACCTTTGCTTTCTCCAGTGATGTACCTAAGGAAACAAGATATGAATAGTGCAAAAGAGAAACGTAGTGAAAAAATAAAGGAGAAGCAATATATTGTGCAAGAGATATAAAACTGAGAGATTTCAGGTTTTGTTCAAACGTAACGTATAGTACAGAAGAGGGAAAGAGGAAAAGAAAACATGAAATGCCTACAGTTGAAGGCATTGTCTCTGCATGTGAGAAGTGTTAGTGTTAGATATTATAGTTGTTTATGACAGCAAGGCTCTGTGCTCAGAAACCCTTTTAAGTTTCTTCTGATATCACAATGTGTAATTTAAGCACACCAGTCTGATAAAAAATGAGAAGGCTATCTAACAACCTAAAAGAAAAAAAAGTTAATAGTATATCTGTGGGCCTCTAATGGAACTTTCATTTTCTTTTGGTAAAGTGATATTTTTCATCAAACTACACGGAGTTGTCATGCTGTGTTTTTAAAGCTGGTCAGCTCTTCCCATGGATTAACCTTAGCAAGGGTACTAAAGCTTTTAGCCTCAAACCATGCTGACCTTTACAAAGCATGTTAAGCATACCAAATTAGTTGAACTTGAGGTAAAAACCCAAAACCCTGGCAGAAAATAGAACTCAACTAGAATTTTTCACTTCAGTTTTCTGTGGGCTCTTCTATGTAAAGAAGGAGGCTTCCAGGATGGTGCATAGAAAAGTGTGTCCTTCTCAAGATACTCCATGTCTTTTGAGAAGTTTAGAGAGTGAGATTCTCTTTCATGTTTCTACTGATGATTACAGAAAAAGGACAGTCAAAAGACAAAGAACTGACATAAATAAAAGGGAAGTATATTTGGAAACAGAATATGATGTCTTTAAAATGCACGTGAGTTTATGTGGGAAGTATTAAATACAGTTTTGTTGTGTAATGTAATTATTCATGTTCTTCATTTTGCCTTTGACTCCTTAGTTTAACTGACTGCTTTGCTACTTTTGGGAAAAAATTAGTCACTTGTGACAACAAAGCAAGAAAAGAAACGGAATCCTTAGTTGAGAGAGTTGCTGTGTCATTAAGAGAGGAAATGACAAGTTCTTCTAAAACTACACTTATGCTTTTTAAATGGCTAATCACATTTTATATGTGTGGGAAGAGTCATTATCAAGCCCTCAACTTTTAATTTCCTTAGACTTTAAGAGGAAATCCAATATCCAGTGCTGTTACCCTTGGAAAGTAAGCTTATGAAACTTAAATTCTGCCCAGGTTTCATCTTAACTGGACTGTGTTCAAGGTACTTAGATGCAAGGGGCTTGGGGAGGAGAGTTCCAGATATACCCTTGTTGTATCAGTGTTTTGAATGAGCAACTGGGTGGTTGCTTGCTTGACGCTTTGCCTTCCTGGGTCATGACATGGAAATATGTTATTCAGTTTGTTCCCTGCTTGAGGAGTTTTGCCATCTAACGTGCATGACCTGGGTTAGCCACCTGGGGCCAAGCACCTGTATTTTAGGTACTGAATTGCCAAAGTTGTCTTCAGTGGTTGTTTTTTTATGTGGAATAAAAGGGTGATACGACAGAAATATTTTATCCTAGCAAGGTCAGACTAGGTAGACTTACAGTATACTGAAGTAGGTGAGAATACAATAATGTTGTAATTTCTGATGTAGAGTAAATATCATTTGGTTTATTATATACTCCACGTAGTGATATATGATGTTTTAATGTATATTTTCAGCAGCGAACTACGAAGAGATCACTAAAATCTTTCTGGATCCATGGAGTTCTCTTTGTTTTCTTTGTTTCTTTTCTATTATTGCAGATGAGCTGACTGGTATTCTTAAAAAATTGTCCCTTGAGAAATACCAGCCTATTTTTGAGGAACAAGAGGTATGTCCTATTCTAAATTTCTTTTTTCACTGTTTCAGAAAAAGCAGGATGTAACACACATTGCCTCAGAATTGTGATCCAGAATCTCAAATGTAAAGTTTTATAAGTTTTATTTCTGGTTGCAGAGAGGACCTTGAAACATGGACCCAGCGGTATTTCTGGCATTTCCCAGATACCGCATATATCAGTGCTTTTTACACTGAACCTATAATTTTGATATAGATAGGAGCTTAAGGTTTTTTCTTTCTCTGTTTCAACACTCTGCTTTTTCTATATATGTCTATATCCAGTGTGACTAAGCAGTTTGTAGGGCATACTGTATCATCCCTGGAATCACAGCTGGAACCTCATTTGCAGATGGAGAACAGCAGGGTGTGAGTCACCGCAATGGCTGATTTCTCTTCTTTATCTGCTATGAATAAGCAACAGGAGAATTAAATTGGGAAACCTAAATATCGTTGTAGATGATGAGGCCTGTGATAGTGATTTGCTTGAAGGATGCAATGAAAGGGAACATTGCTATAAATAAGTAACAGTAATTAATTACAATGTTTAAGACAGTATCACATGTAAGCAATAACTTGTGTATGTGTTTGGCCAGAGGGAGAGGGTGTTGAATGTCCATAAAATAAGTTGACATTACCACAGAGTTCAAGATTCATCACCACAAACACATTATTTAGCTGCATCACAGTACACTGGTCTTGTTATTGTTCCCCTACACGATAGAAACAGAAATAGAAATGAAAATGAATATGCTGTGTGTGTGAAGGTTATATCAATATGGTAAGTTTTAGATGTTTATTTTTATCATAGGCTTATTGATGTAATAACATACATATTATATAATATAATAAAATATTATATATAATATAATAAAAATGGTATATGAAAAAACCCTAGGTTTTCCTCAGGAGACACTGTAAAAGTACACGCAATATTCTGAAATTACAGAAATACTTGGGGGGTTGTGGAGTGAAAGAGATATGGGAGGAGTGCAGGAAAAGAAGAGAGAAATCTTAGGCTTATTCAATTAACAGCTACTGTAAGTAGAAGACTTTTTGTGGAGAGTACGCATTTTGTTTTGATAGTTCTTGTCTGAAAAAATATAAAAATCGATTAATATTTTAAATATACTATCATAATTAATTGAATTATTATCAACAGGTTTAAAACCTGACAGCAGAGTGGTAAAATGGGTACCATTTGGTGCTGGTAATTCATTAAAATTTTTTCTGTGCACAATATTTATACTAAGTCTATACAACTAAAAAAACCCCAAACCACTTTTTACCTGTAATAGTGAATCTTCGCAAATTTGTTAAATTTGTCTTCTTTTTTTTTTTTCATATGCAGGTGGATATGGAAGCCTTCCTTACACTTACTGATGGTGATCTGAAAGAGCTAGGTATTAAAACAGATGGATCAAGGCAGCAAATTTTGGCAGCCATTTCTGAACTGAATGCAGGAAAGGTACGTTATGAAGTACCAAGTTTAGTAAATTAGTTCAAGGTTTTCTTAGGTTCTTAATTCCGCATACATTTCAAAATTCAGTCGCAGATATTAGTTAGAAAAGCCAAATTAACGTTCTCCAAACAAAATATGTAATGAATTTGATTATTGAAAAATACCTTCTGTTGTGGTACTCCCTGTTCTCTTTCATTATCTCTTTGCTAGTTTGGTGAATGTACAATTATTTTTACAGTGTATTGACAATTGTATCAGAAGCTACTGATAACATAAACATTGGCAATATTGCAGTTAGTGAATGTTGGTTTCAATGATGCTAAAAAGAATCATCTGTGTGCTGTACACCAGCTCTAGAATATAATGCAAAGAGAAAGTTCTCCTGTGTTTTGCATGACAGGTTTTGATTTCTCTGTGATTAGGTCTTATTCCTTACACTTTTAATGCCTTTTAATTTTATATTGACATAAAAAAAATTGCTAAGAGTGGCATACAGTAAGCAATGTTCTTGTCAGAGGAATTATGGACTGGAACATCTTTTTTATTAGGCCTGCTGACACTTTTCAGCTGCTCTTTCAGTTTTGAGGTCCATTCTCTCTGATACTGGAAGTTCAGATAAACAAAACATAGTTTCTCCAATTTAATATCAACAGCAGCAAGTGATGAGGCTAAAAATGAGAGAGGCAGATCATGTTCCATGCTTTAAAACCATAAAGAAAACATGAAAATGTTTCTGTTGCTGTTTGGTGGTTTCAGAGGAAGGTTGCAGTGAGGCTTTCTACATATCTGGCAGGGAAGGATTTTTTATTATTCTTAATAGTACACTGTGACTTTCTAGGCATAGATAGATGTATTTAAACATTTTTTTCTGGATCCTTAATCAATTTTTTTAAACAGGAATTTTAAAATACCTTATTTTAACTTATTGTGCTTTTACAGGGACGAGAGAGACAGATTCTACAAGAAACTATACACAACTTCCACTCTTCCTTTGAGAGCAGTGTTAGTAACACACGACCTCCAGGTCATTCTCAGTGTAAGTAGCACTTAAAATTAATTGAAAAATATATGGATAATTTTATTTAATACTGACTACAAGACAGAATGTGACAAAAATAAGCCAGTTATCTGCTTTCTGGGTTAGTGATTGATGCATGTCTGTGTCTTTTGCTGAAACTGTAGAGAAGATTGCAAGGTAAAAACATAGAGATTTCAGTAAGATTTTTGTACACACTTCAGTACTTCACACTACAGATTTTTGTTAAACAGAGAAAATGGATGTAGGTGTAGCAAACTAATGTAAAATACACTGTATATAATGTGTGTGTATATGTAACAGCAGTGGAAGTTGTTTCTGTATCATACAAAATGTACTTTGGATACTTTTTATAGGAAGCTGTTTTTTAGTATGACCGAGTAGATTAAATATATTCAAGATATACAATTTAGTATAGTGGCTTAGATAGCTATTTTTGTTATGCATTTATGTATGTATGCATTTAGTTATTTTGTATAGGTAATATTTTTATGTCATTGTTTATAGTCAGTTTCTTTGGCATACAGCTAATCCAACCATTAATTGCTAGCTATGACTGGAGAAACTACCCTTTAAAATGTACTATCTATAATGAAAATGTACAGAAGGATGTTGCTGAACTGTAACAAATGAATACATTTACTGTAGTCACCCCTACTTATAAAAGCTGCAGATCTTTGTCCTGCCAGCCACCTGAGACAAAGGCAGATATACCTCTGTTACTCACTGTTAAGGAACGAGGCAAAACCTATTTGTATTTGTATTTCTGGATCCATGTTTTATGAGGAACATGAAAGCTATTGAATGGAACATGAAGCTTGAGAAATTCACCATGTTAAAGTGCCTCTTACTCTCCTTCAGTGCTTGCATCCACTCACAAAATAACTTTATTTGTTTAGTGATTATATTCAATAATATTTGCGGTACTGTATGCTTTAGGAGGCCTTAACAATGACCAAGTCCCAGTTGTTCCAATCTCCGTCAGCTGAATATCACTAGATATGTGAAAGCAGGTGCTAACTGTAGTCCTACTGCTGTCTTAAGGAAAACAGGGCATTGCTGAGGTAGTTAGTCAACATGGGCTACTTGTTATATTCTGTATAGTCTATTTGGCTGAAAGCCACTCTCAGGTGTCACTGCGTGCATTGTGCAGCTTACTTCGTGTTCTCAGAGTAGTCAGCACATATGGGAACTTCTGGATGTCTCTTGATACATCCCAGGCTTGAAAATCCTCTTCTGTAGGTGCCATTAAGTGAGCAGAAGCTTCTCTTTGGGATTTGGTAACATGGTGCAATGAAGTGGAATTACTCGAGAACTGAAGAAGCAAACGGATCCCAGTGAGTTACTGAGCCTAACCACTGAGCTTAAATGTCTCGAAGACAGCAAAAAACGGTCACGGTGACGCAAAGTTTAGGAGAACATCCTTTTATAAGAATGACAGCAACAATTGCTTCCACTGACCAGTTGACAAGATGCTGCAACGAGACTGCCCATCAGAGATCTAGCTTTTGGGTTTTTGTGTGTGAGAGCTCCATGAAATAGATTTGGTGTTAAACAGCAACAGAAATGGTAACAGGAAAGGAAGAGGAAGAGACCATGTAGGTAAAAGAAGTTTCCACACCACGTAAGCTGCTTTTTAGTGTAAAAAGTAGCAGTGGGACCCTTATGCAGTGTCTGGAACTTGAAATAATTTCCAGGACACTCTAATATTTTAGAAAATAAGAGCAGCTGTACTGAGTCAGATCCAAGGTCCGTCCATGCAGTTGTGTTTGGCTTTCTCTCCTGATCTTATTTGACATTGTTGTGAACAGCAGCTTGCTTTCATTTGCTCTGAACTTGCTATGTCCTCACTTCTTTTGTTTCGTCCTACTGGATCAGAAGGGAGAGTGAAAATTGTTCCCTCTTCACTGCCTCCCTGATACTGATTATTTTACAAATATCTGTTATACTCTTCCTCAGTCATGTTTTTTTTCCAAATGGAGGACTTAAAGGCTGCTTAATCATTCCCTATACCATAGTTTTTCTGACCTTTTCCTTTTCTACTATATCCTTTCAGACTTGGGAGTACCAGCTTAGCATACAGTATTCAAGATGTAGGCAATGCTGTAGATTTACACATGACACAGTAATGTTTGTTTTTTCTCTATTTTCAGTTCTCTCACCCTTTCCTAGTTATTTCTAGTACTTTGCTTTTTTGGCAGTAACTGAAGACTGAATTTGTACTAATTGGAACTATCTCTTATAATCCAGCTCATCTACTGAGTTTGAGCTCAGAGCCTATCATTTTATATAACCACTTCTACATAATATTTTCATATGCCTTACTTCATATTACTTCATATTCATCAAATTTTGTCTGCCATCTTATTGTCTGGATACTGATGTCTCATGGTGTCCTTTTGCCAGTCTTGTGTTTGCCTTCCTTCTTGTTCACATAGGTAACTTAGGAAAGTTTGTCGCGTCACTCGGTATGCCCTTTCAAAATCATACATTGAATATCATGAGTCCTTGTGCAGATTCATATGAAATGCTAGTGGTGAATCTCTCTTACTGTGGAAAAAATCATTATTTACTCCACCTTCTGTCCTTGGCTTTCCTAGCCAATTATTTATCTACACAAGAAATTTTCTTTTTACCCTGTTGTTTTGTTGTTTTCTTGAGGGCAAGCCTTGGACCTTGTGAAACATCTTTTAAAAATCCAGGCATCAAATATTCTTACCTACCTGACTGTCAGCACCTTTAAGGAATTCCAGTAGGTTGTTGAGGCAAGACTTTTCAAATCCTTTTTTGTTTTCCACAAAATTTCAGATTTTTTGTTAATAGTTTATGCTAATCTGACTAGTACTTCTGGCCATCTCACTGGTCTGCGTTTCCCTGGATGACATTTTTTTTAATCACTTTTCAGTACTGTGGCAATTTAAACAAGAACCTGTGTTCTGTACTCAGCAATTCATACTCTTAATCCTGGTGTTCCTTTAGAACATCTAGCTTAGCAATTTGTTATTTTTTGCTTTGTGTATTTCTTGCATAACCTTTTTTACCAATACTTCAGGTTAAGATACCTTGGACTCTCACATACAGAAAGCTTCTGAAATAGGAATCTTCTCAAGCTTTTTCCTGGGGTGAATACATTTATTTTTTCTGAAGTGAACTTGCTTCTCTAGCTCATCACGCTCTAATCATTGATTGATATCATGGCATCTCTAACTGGCTGCTTCCTGTGATGTGTTTGAAAAGTAATACGTGTAATTTGTATGTTTTTTGCATGGTCCACAGTCACTGGTTTCTCTACAGCTCTTCCCAAGAGCCTATCTGGACACCATTATCAAGAAAGCCACTTCATGATTTGCTCTTTTAGAAAGCTAGATGTAGCTCTCAAGATCGTAAAAACATCCTGCTCTTCCAGCTGTGTCAGTGTCACTGTTTTCACATGTATCACTGCCATTTCCTCAATATTTTGAGTCATTTAAAAAGTTCAGTATTTAAAATGGAGCGGCTGCCAGCGTAGTTCTGCTTTTATGAAGCTTCCAGCCTGTAGGGGTGTAAAGAAGATAATGAAATACAATCCAAACATATCCATAAGACCCAGAAATTAAAAGAATAAGGGAAAAGAAAATAAATCTTCACTTTCTGAAAATGTAGCTTAAAATTGTGGGAGTTCTGTAGGCTGACTACTGTCACTGAGGCTGTGCATGTCTAAAGCTTCCACACCCTTCCCCACCCATATAGCTCCAGTGCCCACTTAGCTTCAGTTCCCTCCAAAATGCCCATATCCACACTGACCAAGCTTTCTGCTGCCACTGGGTCAGGAGCTGTTGATGCTTGTTACACCTGGTATGAGGTAGCAGGCAGCAGAAGTAGAAACGTGCCTGTATGAGTGTTTCCAGAATGAAAAAAGTAACTGCAGTGATTATGTACATTTGCACTACTAAGGAAGCAATGACAGGCAGAAAAAGGAAAAGCGAGAAATGAAAAATAGTGGATTGATGGTAGAACTTAATTTCACACAACAGGCTTGTTTAGAGAAGAAATTGGAGTTTCTTCTTGATTTTTTTTTTGGCAGCAGAATCAATTACTGACTTGTATCCTTATCTAGCTTATGGTTGAGCACCTTCTGCTGAGGTCATTGCTTCTAAACTTGCTCTGATACTCACTACAAGTCTTTAGAAAAGTTGTTGAGTGTTTTTTGGGTTTTGACAGATAAGCTATTTCAGTTATAATAAAGCTCAAATTTATGGAGGAAGGTTCCTTTTGTACATCACTTATCATGTCATCGCTGGAACTGGAAGTGAGATGACTCTGCTTTGTAGAAGATACCAGGCTTTCGTGAATGTTATGGAGGTTTTTAGCACTTTGATAGTTTTCAAGGGAAAAAAACATGGCTTGGATGCGTGCTAATCACCCTGCCCCTAACAAGATGAACTTCTAGGAAGAGACTGCTTCTTTATAACCCAGTGAACTATGTCAAATACAGAATTAGATTGCTCCTTCGCCATTTAAAGTTAGAGCAGATTACCAGCGCATGGAGGCATGAGGCAAGATGTTACTCTGAGGAACAAAATGCTGCTCCTTGGTCTGGATTCCAACTTCAACGAAACAGAAAGTGACAGCATGAAGTCAAGATTTCTAAGGAAACCAGATTTAAATAATTGTATCACTGCAGGAAATGTTTATGTTTGTAGTTTAAGGCAACTTTTTTGCTTATGTGATTCTAGTAAGAAAGAAAATCGGACTTTTTGAGTGCCCAGTTGCCAGGAGTAATTGTTCAAGGTTTTTTTGGGGGATTGTGGTGGTGGTGGTGTCTAGATTCATGCAGTCATCAAGTGGATAATTCAGAGGTTGAACGGATCTGGCGGTGATCTACAGGTTAATTGAAAGAAATGACACCAAAGGAAAGTGTGCTGCATCTCAACACAGACTTGCCAAATCAGAAACAAAAAGCTGAAAAATGGTCATGTGGATTCTGTGAAAATCCATGGAAAAAAAAGGAGCAAACCAACTAAAATTATTTCTTCCCGAAGAGTAGAAATAAAATCCCATAGTTGCTAGTTGTAACACTTCCTCACATATGTGTTATATTTTATATATGTGATAAAAAAATTCATGGAGTTACTTTGCCCAAGTCTGGGACTTGTAATAGATTTTGCCGTCTCTATACAAATGACATGAGAAAAGCAAGAGAAGATCCAAGGATTATAATCTGAAGGAGGCTATTTTTTTTTTCTTACTCCTAGGGCATTTCGCAACCTCTTCATGGAAAAAAAAACTTGCCAAAGACTTGTTGGGGGTGAAGCTAACTGCCAGTTAGCTTAGTTTCCCTTCTAATATCAAGTTTATTGAAATATTTGAAAGAAAAAGATGAGCTTTGTCACTTGATATAGACATCCGTCTGCTCTCCAACACCTAAACGTAACGGTTCTCTTACAGCAGTTGGGGAGAAAACGGAACACCCCAACATCTAGCAAGGACACTGAACAAAACGGGGGCTTAGGCACCAAAAGAATAAATTGAACATACTCCAAATACAAGTTGAATGAAGAATAACTATGCCTATGATAAAAAAAGAATATGATGACATTCAATCTATAATTCTTTACAGTAATTCTAGTCTTCCAGTTTATACATATGATGGTATGTTGCATGTTGATACATACCTAC
Organism: Tapera naevia; assembly: GCA_033556795.1. Taxonomy (NCBI): domain Eukaryota; kingdom Metazoa; phylum Chordata; class Aves; order Cuculiformes; family Neomorphidae; genus Tapera; species Tapera naevia. Next base: position 19,104,074 of record JAUMJJ010000036.1, on the reverse strand, counting down.
ACATATGTATCTGCAGATACATATAAAGATGGCTTAAAAGATGTGAAAGAATAAAGTGGGAGAGAGTAGAGAGTCATTGGATGAAGAGTAGAAAATATCAAATGGAAAATAGTAAAGGAAAGACAGAGATTGCAGAGTGAGAAATGAAAATAGGAGCAAAACAAATACAGACTTGCAAATAAAAATCATACAGAATTTAGGTAGTCAGTTGCTGGAAAATCACACATTGAGAAAGGAGAGATACTGGAAAGGCTTGTGGCAGTAAGCCACATACCTTCTCTGTAAAGGAGAAAGCTTAAGATCAGTAAAATGAATTACAGCGTCAAATAGTTGAAGTGTGGTATAGTAATGATGTTGGGAAATGTGGGCCTGTTTCTGGTAGTTGTGGAATTACTCTGTCTTCTTTCAAGTTGTGAGTTGCTTGTTGCAATTTTTAAGATTTTATTTTCTCTTTTACAGCACCTGTTGGATCTGTAAAACCACAAGAAGCTGTTTCTCTTAAGAGGTAGCTCCTGGAAAAAACAGATTCTTTTTTTCTTGTGGTGGAGTTTTATATCTAGCTGAGTAAATCCAAGTGTACAAATGAAAATTTGAAAAGTTAGTCCCAACTACACCTGTATAGGACTTCCTGCAGTAATATACTTAATTTGAATCCTACAAAGAATCAAAAAAGAAAATAAAGAAATTGCTTTTACAGTTCAATGTTAAGTGTTGAATTGTTTGAGGTTTCAGTGGTCTTTGAGAAGAACAAAGTAAGAAGAGCAGGAAGAATAAAGGACCATGGATGAAGATTCACGTTTTCATTCTATACTTGCCCATAGATGAAGAACCCATAGGAGGCCTTCATAGGTCCAGTCAAGAACAAGAAATGCATGGAAGAAGGCATGAAAAACACCACAAGTTATGAGAGCTTCTAAATGAAAAAAATACATAAACTGAATATTCCTCTGTTGGCTGGGTGAAAATATAATGAGAAGGAATATAAAGGAAAAGTAATGCTGCATTCTTCATTAACCAAAACACATAATCTATTGAATATTAAGAGGTTAGAAGAGGAGTAAAGATAAATATTAAATACCTATTTGTAAAAATAGCACTTTATTTAAGGAAATGCATAGTCTGTCACCAATATTTAAACAGAAATAGTGTTAAAATATTTTATGTTGCTGATAATTTTTTGAGAATAAAAACATTTAACTGATATTGGCTGTGGGTTTTTTGAACAGTAACACTAGCAGATTGTTAAAATGCATTTTTGTAAGTTCATTTTTGTAATAATTTTGAAAGGACTAGTAGAAATAATTTTCAGCTTATTAAATACAGATTTTTATTGAGCAATTAAAATACAAGCTTCTGACGCTATATCTTTCTGAAGACTCGCAAGTACTTAACTTTGCCACTGGCTGAATTCGGTGCCAGTCAAGTCATGAAGATTGGAGCTCCAAAGCAGGGAAGTGATTGCAAGTGATTACTTCTATACAGAACTGAAGATTTTACGTTACTCCAACCTCCTCACTGTACCAGTTTTAGTGCAGTTTAGCAAAAATAGGGTTAAAAGTAGGCATAGTGATAGAGATAATTGCACCAGTAGAGGTGGTAATGCCCCTACTGTCCCTCTGGTGCCTCTGGATGTGTCAGTGTAGTGGTGCAACCTCCCCCACGCCACAGCTGCAGCCCTTGGGCCACTTAGCACAATCCTGCCTCCCCTGGAGCAACACTTCCCCTCCTCCACCTTTTCCACACTGCTTGCTGATCTGTAGGATATCAGGCAAATACTGACCCAGAAGAAGTAAGGCTGAAAAGATTACCGCTGTGTGAGACATACCAGGCTCCTGTGTGTCTGGGACAGGACCATCACGTTGCCTGAAGAAAGATGCTGACAAAGAGCCTGAATCATGGCCCAAGTAGTGTGGTCTTCAGTAACTGGTAGATACTGCCAGAGTTACATCCTCCCAGTTGTGATTCAAATGAATATTAAAATATCAAATGAATATTTAAGTATATGATGCAAGTCAGTTATCTCGAAGTCCTGTAAGCAGGCGATCTTATGGCAGGCTCTTTGAGTTCTTTTGGATTTCAGCAGGCTGCATCCAGTAAATTCTCCCTGAGCTGGGATAACTCTCATGAAATCATTTACTGATAAAGCAGACAGAAAGGCCAAGGCAGTGCCTTCTTGAGACTCAGCTACAGCCTATCAAGGAAGGCTGATGCATTGAGTGAGTACTTTCACTAATCTCAAGAAAAGGAAAATTTTAATGGTAGGGTAGCCTCTTTGTTAGTCTCTCTATCTTAAATATTAATTTATTTCTTTGTATGTGTATATTCTTATACCTCTGTACTTGTCTATGTGCTTGATGATTTAGATACCATGTAGTAAATGAGTAAATTTTTTTCAATCTTTAATTCAGTCACTGTTTCGATTATAATAGATCCTATACAATCACCTTGTTAAATGTTATATTGGTTTATGATTAATTGCTGCTAAAAATCCAACTGTTTGATCTATCTGAAATAATTATTAAATTCTGAATTGCTGCTAAATCATAAACCATGTGAAATATTCCATCCTCAACAGTTAGCTGATTCTGTGATGGTTTCATTGGTTTGGCCATCTGAGGTAGGGCACCAGGTTGCTGACAGCAAGCAGCGGAGCAGCTGAGCTGTGCCAGGTTACACCAGCTGTGCCATATCAGAGCTGACCCTGAGCACAGGTAGCTAAATCCCTAGGAGTAAGAGGAGAAGAGCTTTACAGGGGGGGCATTGCACAAAAAACAATAGTTACAAGCTAACTAAGACAATTAGAGTCCATTAATACCCTGAGGTCCTTGGCAGTCATGCTATTTTGATTTCAGGTGTTAATAGTATAACCATGTGCAAAATAATTTTTGTTCCATTTTTCTTTTTCAGTGCATGTATGCCAAAAATCTTATAGCACCATCAACAAGTAGCGTGTTTTATGTTTCCAACACGTCTTATGCTCAAGGAAATCACTCCCTATGCGGAATTGTGTTTCAGGGTTAATTTCAGCTTTACAGTAAAATACATATAATTTCTGCTTTCATAGTTTTGAAGAGCTGCTACTAAAGATGACAGTGCAGGACAGATCTACAGAAACGTTGGTTGTAAAATGTATACTATTAAGCTAATGGTCTGTCTTTTCCTGAAGAAAAGTGGACAGTGGTTAAAACACTTAAATAGAGGTGAAAATGCAGCAGAGAAATAATTGCAGCTTCATATTAAGACTAGGAAACAGTTGCTTCTTTTGAGCCAGAAATGTGCAGTGGCACCTTAGAGCCCCTGTCTGTGTAACTGGGAATAACTGGTCTGCAATGAGCCAAACCATCTCACTTATTACCTAATGCCTGTGGGCCCTGTGGCAGCACAATTTCCCTGTACAGTTTTGTGTTTTTAATGCAGCAGTTGGCAATCTAAGCATCCAATACACTCTGCAGAGAGTCACCTCAAGCCCACTAATAGGGAAACCTCAGGGTGAGAAGGCTGTAGGCCATTCCTATTCAGAGCTTGTGGGCCTTACTCTTTGGAAGAAGTATTCACCTGTGCGATAAACTGTGTCCAAAAAACCTTCCATTTTTTTCGGTCTGCAATAAGATACTGAACAATAGTTCAGTGTCAAAAACACTTTGCAAGGTTAAGAGATACATTCTTTCTTTCTACAGTCTAAGAGTTCAAATTCACGTATACCACTGCTCAGAAGACTGCAGAAACCTCAAGGCTATAAGGCAAGGTAGGGGCATGCTTTGTTCCTCTAGCTGACCCTGTGTCACTGTGCAGAAGTAATTCAAGATTCTCAGAGTGTGGCCCCGTAAGACATTTATTGGTAGCTATGTTTATCTACCAATTCCTAAGATACATAGTGACTGAGGTTAAATACTGCTATAAATTTTGGAATTTTAGCCTGAGCACATCAAGAATGAGCAGCAAAGAGAGCACAACACTGTCAAAAGAGACTGACCAGCACATACGTGTAGGCTCCTTGTGTTCACACAACAGGCAAAATGCGTTTCTCAGACTGTGCCATCGTCAAGTCCTACTATCCAAAGAACTAGTTTTATTAATACAGGAACAAAAATACATGGTTTAAGAGTTTGGGAACCTTTCATATATTCTGCTGCACTTATGTCTTAAAGGTAGTCTGTTCCTTATGTCTGATTTAGCTGCTATCATAAGTGGAGAAACAAAACGGTTGCTTACCAATAGCTGTTTGTTATGGCTCTGAGGGGAGGTACGTTTACAGCCAACACCTAGGTTTGTAAGTCTCTGCAGCTGTATGAACTCCACTGTAGTCACTGGGGGTCTGGTCAGTACAGTCACTGGAGCCTCAAAATCCAGTATTTGACCAGCCTAGACCCAGAAGCTTGATACAGTTGTCCAGACATCCACTGGCACTTGCATGTCTTAGGACATCCAAAGCACCCATAAGAAGTGCCAGACATTACACCAAGTGAAAGTTATGATCAGTTGTTTGTTGCAAACCGTCACTTGGACAAAGAGACCATACCAGAATGGAGACCGTCATTTCATTGACCTGTCCTGATTTGTCACAGATGTTTGAAGTGAAAAGCTGTTCCCATTTGCTCTTCATTTTCTGTGTCCTCCTTTTTAGTTTAAATGAAAATCTCTGTGTTAGCAAAGTTTGCACTGCTTACCTCATAGTGAAAAGTGATACCTTTTGGGTTTTGCTGAAGAAGTAAACACAAGAAGAAACAGTTGTTGTTCTGATTCATTCTAGAATTATGAACTTGACTAATCTGTGGTTGCTAACCCTAAGATATCTTATTTTGCTGAGTACTGTTATTTTACAAGAAGTTTTTATAAAGTTCTTTGGATTTAATTTTCTTTTTTTCTACACTTTGAGCATTAATCAAGAATAGATTTTAAATAACAATACTTTGTTATCTTGAAATGATTCAAACAATCATCTGTAGTATTGTTCTTTAGCAAATGCCTCAGAAGCCAAGTAGCTTCTCAAGGGAACAGCTTTGGTTTCCAGAGTGAAGTGGAACATAAAAGTTCAGGCAAACAGACTTCTTTAATACCAAGATCACCTTAATTTAGAATTGCTTCGTTGGTCTGACTCTGACCCTAATAGCCTTGAACTTGCCACTTCTACGTTTTATTTTATTTCAAAGCCCTCTTGGCAGTACAAGGATGCATTTAGTGGGAACAAGTTTTGTCCATTAAACATGAAACTTCTTATGCTATATTTAACGTTCATTTGGAATACTTAATTTCCAATCTTCCAGAAGTTTATATTATTAAAATAAACTGTTAATGCAACATCTTCCTTACAGTGTCTAAGCAAAGGAGTGTTTCAAAGCAATTTTTTCCACTTGTCATTCCCAGCAGTCCAGTGTGTATTAAAACTTAATGGAGTTAATATGCAGTCATAAGCAAATAGATTTTTGAAGTGTGATTGCCATATTTCCAATGTTGCATCTATTGTATTTTAATTGGCTTTTTATTCCTCTCAGTTCTCATCAATAGGTATCTACAACACTCTCAAAATAGGTCTGTCTCGTCTTGAGAGTACCACACTGTTAGCAGAGTGGCCAGTGCTGTACCAGAACAGGGCTCTTGAAGGTGGTAAAAGGGTAAATGTGGATGTAGAAAAACAGGCCCATTCAAGACACCTTCTTATAAATGGTCTAAAAATATTCTGTCTTCATGCATATACTTGATATGTGGCTGTGAGTTATTGTGTTTAGTAAGCCAAAGCGATTTGTATCATCACAGAAGCCGTGGACTGCAATTAGCGGGAGCAGAGATTTACATTTTGCTGAATTGTGAAACAAAATCACTTTGCCCAGAGAGCAGCCAGCAAAGTGCAATGGTTTTGATCACTGAGGGCCTCATTTCAATTGTTTTCAACATATTTCTTCGTATATGTTTTTTTTCCAAGTCACTCTCCGCTGACAGTTTGTCCTCAAAAGAGGAAGATGGAGTAAAAGGAAAACAAATTATAAAAAGTTAGGGATAGAAGCACAGATAGTATTTTTACTGAATTGGGATTACTGGTTTTCTTTCCAGGATCTGCCTCTCCTTTAGGCTTGAATAGTCAGAATTAATATTGAATGCCCTGGGACTCCATTTTTACAGCAGCTCAGGAAAACACTTTTTATCACAGACTGGGTTCAAAATCCATTGCTGTGCTGGTAATTAAATGGTGTATGCATAGGTCCACCTTTCCCGCAGTCTGAGCCACAGAATACAAAATACAGCTCCAATTTATGGATGCTCCTAATACATTGTATCATGTATCTCCTATCATACATTGTAATTGCTTATGTCGTCCTTATGCAGTCCTTAACAATGCACAGATGCGTTTCACAGAATCACAGAATGGCTGAGGTTGGAAGGGACCGTTGGAGATCGTTTTGTCCAATTCTCCCCTGGTTAAGCAAGCTACCTAGAGCTGGTTGTGTGGGACCATGTGCATTGCTCTCCCCTCATCCACTGAGATGGTCATCGTAGAAAGCTATCAGGTTGGTCAGACCTGAATTCCTCTTTTATCCCCATGCTGGATACTCCTAAGCACCATCTTAAAATTTTTCAGAATAATTTCCAGGATTATTTTCTCCATCACACTTATCACAATCAAGGTGAGGCTGTTCTAGTTCCTTTGATCCTCTTTCTTGCCCTTCTTGAAGACAACGATGACATATGCTTTCTTCCAGTCCTCAGGGACCTATTCCAGTCACCACGACCTTTCGAAGATAATTGAGAGTGGCCTTGCAATGATGCTAGAGAGCTCACTCAGTACCTGTGAGTGTATCCCATCAGGTCCCATGGACTCATGTATATCATACAACATCTGTTGGAATGCCGTGTAAGGATATTTTGTCATCTGTGTTTGTGTGTCCCCTCAGACAATACCATGGATATTCAGTGTACACCTCTACTGTCTTTTGATGGTTTATAGACATACTCTTACAGCGAACTTCACAGTAGTTTGTCAGATTTATTCCAAGCACCCCATCATTTCAGTTGTACAGCAATGGTATTCATGGTTCCTACTCTTCGGGCTTGCTGTGTTGTTTTTTAGCCTACATAGTGATCTACCAACTTTGGTATCCTACTTCCGCTTCCTTGGACAAAGTGAGTGAAAACATTCCAGCTTACCTTTGCCAACATTTTTGTGCTATCAGCACTCAAGCAAGTGCAGCATCATCGTGAAGTGGCTGAGGGTCTATTTTAAAATCCCAGAATTTTGATGGGCTCTGAATATTCTAAGCAAGAAAACACGTAATACATACTGAAGACTGCAATTATATTTTCTAGACTGACCTGACATCACCCGTGGCACTCACTGCTTTAACAAGTACAATAATAATAAATTCATTCAGATAAATACACAGCTAGGAAACATGGTATTGGATTTAGAAACAGATAGCAAATCCTGCAATAACAGAATGTCTTTTATGACTGTAGCCACAGGTGTTTTCCTGTGTTTTATTCAGATAACAGACTGTGAAGTCATGCTGACTAGTAGTATGATTCAGCCAGCCTGCCAGCAAACCTGGGTCTTACTCTCAGGGAAGCCAATTGCTCCAGGTGCTCTTCACACAGTGATAATTACTTGCATCCAAGTTCTTCCTTATTTCCTGGGCCTGAGAAAAGATGCATCTTCTGAAGTATTCTGAAATGTTAACCTTGATAATCAGACCAAGATATTGACTTATAACAGTATTGTCAATTTCTTGCTCAGTTTAGAGGACAATGATGTTCTTGGATTAAGCAGTGCCCTGTGATAGCTCCTAAATGTGTGGGTTTTGTGATGGTGTTGCTTAAACTTAATAATGATTTTGTACTTGTGGCGAATATGCCTGATGAGAAGTTCTAACAAAAAGGAAAAGTCCCTTTGTACCTTCCAGTAAATAAGTAATGAACTGAAGAGGCAAATACTGGCCTGATTTGTATTGGCATCACTCCACCAAATCCAAACCACTCTGGATTTAAATGTGAGAAACTGCAACAGAACATTGGCTGCGACAATGCAGAAACAGAGCATCCCACCCACCATGTTGGATTGCACCATTCCTGTGCAAGTATGATGTGTACACAGGGAGACTGTAGGTATGTTCTTAGACAAGTAGCTGAAGAATGTGCCTGTCATGTTCCTTTAGATAATCACTTTTATTTGCCAGACCTCACCTCCTTGCTGTCATTCATGCGCTCTATTCTGCTAAACAGTAATTTGATAAAACAAGTATTACAAGTGTTAATGACTGTCTGGATTTATATTTTCTGTTGGATCAAAGCAACTAAAAAGCAATTCATACGTAGAGATGGAAGGACAAAGAGGACAAAAGAAAACTAAAACCACACACCCCTCCACTGAAACCCCTGACTTGGCTGAGTGTAGTAACAAAATTAAGCAACTGGTTTAGCCTGTTTTTTGTGTGGAAATAAGCAACAGTCTTGTCATATGTTAGCCAGTATGTACACGTGCATATTTCAAATTAATTTGGGACAATTGTGCATAAGCACAGCATGACTAACACCTCCTTTCTTTCCTGGAGACAACACGCAATATAGAAAAGTTTGCACAGCATTTTCACAAAAACTTTCTTGGCTTTCTGCTGCAACTTGTTTTTTCCTCAAAGGCAGGAAAAGCCAAAGAAAAAGCAAGTACAGAAGCCAGAATATATGATGAGATGGAAATCCATGTTATGACTTTTTCACCTTTTGTGTATAGTTTCTCATGTTATGGTGGATTCCTTCTAGTGTACTTCCACACAGGCACGAAACTTCCTAGATTCTCTGTTTTGTGCTTTTAAAAAGACTTCTGATGAAGACATGTCAGTGATTTTTTCTGAATTTTTGAATTAAAAATTGCATAGAAAGTTTTAAAACGTGAATGAAATATCTACAACTACATTTCAGCTGAAATGTAATATTTTTAAAAGTCAGAACACCTCCCATGTAAAAATTTCCCATAAAAGAAAAAAAGAAGAAATTTTCACTTTCAATTTCCAACAAAAATCTTTTTACCAGCTTTGCTGCATTCAGTTCATGTAGCTGTTTTTTTAATCAGTCCTAGTTTTTTTAACATTCCCCAATGAGCTTGTGTTCCCTCTTAAATGCTTATTTTCAGAGACAAGTGCATGTTGCAATCCAGATAATTTGTTGCTTTTTTGTTTGTAAATTAGATGGATATATTTATAATGAATAAACCTCAGTCTGAGGTTACTGGATGGAAAAAGAATTTATTTGTGTCACTGGCTTTGAATGGCAATACGGTACATTCTTGGGAATCATAGTTGTCATGGGATGAGTTTAGGGATGAATATGTGACCAGGAGGTTGTACAACCTTGCATTCTGTTCCTGCCTTGACAACAGATGCGTTGTGTGATGTTGAGTAAATCAGTTTTCTGCCAGACTTTCCCTTCAGTAATATTTCATCCTTAGCTGGTTATGAAATGACCAACACTGACAGCGGAAAGCTCCAGGAATAATTAACATTGGCATTAGTGGTAAATGGCTCTTTGATCTGCTCAATAAGTTCTGAGTGTTGAAATGAGAAAGTAACAGTGCTATAAAAACATTTGCAAGTGTGTTTATGCCCAGATAGGACCACTGCCATACCCCAGGCTTCGGATCACACTTCTTCCCCAGATTTGCAAAGAAAGCTGGAAAAAGAAGGTTGTTTGGGAAGAGTCAGCATGAGTTTACCAACTGCCTGACCAATGTGATTGCCTTTTATTGTTAAATGTCTAGATATGTGGATGCAAGGACAGCAGCCTAACTTTAGCAAGGCTTTTAACACCATCTCTCATAATATTCTTATGCCCAAGGTGAAATACCACAATTTGGATGACTGGAAAACTAGACAGGTAAAAAATTTGTTACATGATCAAGCTCAGATGGTAGTAGTTAATGGTTCATGCTTTACCTAGCAGCCAGTAGTAAGTGGACTATCTAAGTCCTGTTTATCATCTTCATCAATGTCCTGCAGGAGGTGATGCTTGTCTTGCTCCTCAGCTTTGCAGGTGACACCGAACTAGAAGATCAGTTGAAATGCTCAAGGGCGGAGCTGTCCTCTAGTCAGATCTGCACAGGGTGTAGGAGTGGGCTAGCAGAAACCTTACAAAATTCAATAGGGACAAATGCCAAGTCCTGCACCTGGAAGAAAAAGCCCTGTGCAATAATGCAAACAAAGTGGTGAGCAGGGTCTGTAGAGCAGGACTTGAGAGGCTTCGTGGACATAAGCAAGTAACATTCTATGTCTGCAAAGAAGGCCAACAACATCCTGTACTGTAGGAACAGCAGGTTGAGGGGAGTGACAATTCCCCTCTACTCAGCACTTGTTAGAGCCCAACTGCATCCCTTTTTGGGACCCCCAGTGTAGTAAAGACATGGATAAAATGGAGTGAGTTCAGCAAATGTCATGAAAATTTTTGTGGATTCAAGCTCTTGCCCCATAAGGAGAGGCTGTTGCATTGGTGCTTGTTCGGCCTGGGGAAAAGAGGGTTCTGTGTGACCTTCTGCTAGCTGTGCAGCAAGTGAAGACAGCAGCTTTCTGATACCTATGAGGAAGTCATTGAGAAGATTCAGCCAGGCTCTTCTCAGTGGTGCAGGTGGGTGGCCAGCAGGCAACTGCCATAAGCTGAAACAAGACCGATATCTGTGATGCTTTCTCACCACGGAGACAGACAAGCAGTGCGGCAGGTTGCCTATAGGCTTTATGCATTCTGCAGTCTCGTAGGACCTTAAGACCTGATGTAGCCCTGGGCAGATTAATTTTACCTCTCAGCTGACCCTGCCTTGAGCAGGGAGCTGGATTAGAACAACAGACCTCTCGAGGTCACTTGCTGCCATGGATCTGTAATGAAAGACTTCCACCAAATGGCACACTACCTTCTCCCTCCCACCTCGTGTCAGCTCCACGGAAGGAATGCCTGACATTTTGTAGAGCCACCCCCCCCCCTCCCCCTTCCAGCTCTCCACGTCCTGCAGCTGCTTTCCAGGACAGGAGAGAGTGCATTAATCATTCCAGGACTTTCTTGGATGGAAACTGCTATGCGAGGGCAAGCTGATACGGCCAGAACACATGACAGAGAGAGCTAATTTAACCGTTTCTCCTTTGCTTTTGAAAAGTTTGAGTTTTCTCACATCTTTCCATACCCTTACTAGGGTCACCCGTGCCTCCGTGACAACGTCTTGAATTATTCACGGCTATTAACAATCTCAGGAATTAGTGTTCCCCCAACAAAAGCTCCAAGAGATGGCGTAGAAATGGTGATCAAAGATTAAGTGAGGTTACCCTGGGGCTGCCCAGCGACGGCCCCGGCCTCGGCCCTGGCCCCGGCCCCGGGCCGGAGCAGTGCGATGCCAGCGATCGCCCGCCAGGGGGCGCTGCCGACTCGGCGTTGGCGCCGCGGCGGCCGCCGCCGAGGGAAACCGGTGAGGTGCGGGATAGCGGATGCAGGGTGGAGGATGGCTGCACGGGCTGGGGAAGAACCGCGCGAGTCGCGGCGTGGCTGTACAAGCTGGGGCTGGCTGGCTGTGTGAACTGGGGAATAGGTGTAGGAGCCAGGGGATGGCTGTTCAATTTGAGGCATAGGGTTACTGGATGGGGTTAGCTGTATGAGTTGGGGGATAACTGTACCAGCCTGGAAGGATGCTTGTTGGTTGTACGGGCTGGGGAATACTTGTACGAGCTGGTGAATAGCTGTACAAACCGGGGGATAGCTGTATGAACTGTGGATTAGGTGTACGAGCCGGGGAATAGCTGCACAAGCTGGAGAATAATTGTACGATCTGGGGAATAGCTGTATGAGCTGGGGGGATGGCTGTATGAGCCACGGAATAGCTGTAAAAGCTGGGAGATGCCTCTACAAGCTAAGGGATGGCTGTGTGAGCTGGGGAATAGCTGGCCACCTGCATGGACCTTTCCTTAGCAAACTGCTGTGATACTAGGGGCGCTCACACATCCCCCTGCGTCTTGCCTCGCCTCAGCCTGTCGCTGAGTGTGAGCCCTTGGGGAGCGGCTGCATTTCCCAGCCTTCGCCTCTAGTGGGATGGGTGGTTTAAATGCACTGGGCTTCTGAAAATACAGTGGGGGGAGTTGGTGCCGCCTGTGGCCCTGGGTTGTTCCCCGCGAGCTCGGAGGGAGTCCAGGGAAGTGTCTCTGCATCCAAGATTTGTGGGTCCCATGATGCGGAGGAGGCTGTGGTTGCTAACTGCCCTAGCAGGGACAGCAGTGGCCTCAGGCGGTGGAGAGTCTCATAAAACATTTACATCAACTTTACTGTACTCTGACCTGAGTCCCCAAGTTTACTGGGAGAGAGTGGCTGAAGAGGCAACCTGTACTGGTGTATCTGCTTAATGCCAGCGTCTGAGCGTTTCTGGCAATTGCCTCCCTTTTAGCACAGTTGTTGTATGCCAAGCTGATGTACTGAGAGCTCTGTCAAAGCTGGATGAACTCGCCAAACACTCTCTGAAACAGATGTGGGGATCTAAACTTCCCACAAGTAGAGAGTACCCACAAAATCATAGAATTGTAGAGTGCTTTAGATTGGAAAAGACATTTACAGGTCATCTAGTCCAATCCCCCTGCAGAAGCAGGGACATCTTCAAATAAATCAAGTTGCTTAGAGCTCCATCCAGCCTGCCATAGAATGTTTCCAAGGATGGGGCCTCCACTACTACCTTCCTGGGCAATTTGTTCCTGTGTTTCACCACCCTTATCATAAAAAAATTCTTCCTTATATTCAGTCTAAATCTAACGTCCCTTAGTTTGAAACCATTACTCCTTGTCCTGTCACAACAGGCCTCGCTAAAAAGTCTGTCCCTAAATAATACTGGTGAGTGAGTGACAAAACAAATTTTAAGAACTATCTACAATTGCCGTTGTGCGTTCTCTGCCCCAGTGATTACAATTTTTATTTACTGTAGAAAAAGGGTATGAAAAGCTCAAGGAAAGGAAATGTGATAGGGATGGCAGGTTCTCACATAGGTCCCAAAGCATACCAACATTATTATGCATTGTAGTCAGCATCCCCATTGCAGTGGGAAGAAGTTTAACTTACCTGAACCCTACAGGGTGGGTATCTATTAGTTTAAAATATATGAAAAATAATTATAATAGTGAAAAATCTCTGATCTGTTTAAATTCTTCCAAATTTAGGCTCGGGGTTGAGTCATCATTATTTCCTGTCAAATGATTTTGTGAAGTCACCCAAAATAATGAGATGTCACTTGCCTGGATACATTAATAATTAGAAGAATTTATTGTAGCAGGCATCATGGGAAAGTGTAACTTTCCCATTAGAAGTCCTTAATTAGAAAAGAATATGTCAGATTTCAGATGAACATAGGGGAACTAGAACTATCCATTAAAAAGAGAAGGACAAATAACGTAAGTGACAGCCCTTGCAGAAGTACAAAGATTTGAATACTTTATAAATTAAGGGGATCGAACGTGCTCATTTTCATCAGTAGAGCTCCATGACCTGTTTTCATTGTCAGAAGGATGCAGTCTTCAAATTGAAGAGCAAATGCTGTATATAATTCTGACAATAGAATGTTTCTGTAATCTGTGATTATTCCTTTTGTCTTTCAGCAATGTCTCGTTTGAGTGGGAAAAACTGCTCTATAAAGCGTTCAGTTATGCCAACAGGAAAATGCAGTAGCGACAATGGTATCTCTTGAACCACAAGAACAGTAGCTAGTACATTTGTTCAGCTGGGGGCAAGATGTGGGATAGAGAAGTGGTTTGACTGGCTTTTAAATAAAAATTAGAGGGTTACTAGGTGATTGTAACGTGTGGGAGGCATTATTGTAAATCTAAAGAGAATGAGGTGCCTAACTGCTCAGGCATGTGTAAGGGGTTAATTTAAGTACCCAACTTTTGTGGCTTCCTTTTTGGCTGTGGATAATTCTTCACAGATCCAGGCCAACGATTTTACTGGATGGTACACAGAAGCTAGAAAGTACGTCTTACAATGCTTACATTTACATGCTTACATTTACTTAGCGCCATGAGTGGAGCCACTTTACACTCATATTTCTGCTCAGTGTTTAGTTAACATACAGGCATGTATTTTTTTGATGCAATCATAAAATCATGCCATGAATGACATCAAAGAAAGAACAATTTAAGAGAAGGAAATATATGTCAACAGTTTATTTCAGCTTGTTGAAGAGATAATGTTCCAGGATGGGGAGACTGAAATTTTGCAGCAACCTACTCCCTCTGGGCCATTGTATCTATTCATCTCATGTCAGTTACACCTGAAAGTTACTACAAGCTAATGCTTTTTCTGTGGCCTCCATGAAATCATTCAGCAACATTGGACCAGTGCCTAACTGACAAGTGGCCACATTACCAAGTTATCAGCTCGTTTGCTGGTCTTGATATGTGTTTCATTAGGGCTGGGGTTGCTATGAAAGCTGAATTTGTTTCTTATAGGGAAAGGAAATCCTTTAACAAGGAGGCTGAGCTGCACAAACAGGGCCTTGTTAGATAAGCTTTTCTGTCTGAGTGACCAATTTGTGGAGCATTTTACTTGGAAAACATGTTTCTGGGGTTTTTTAATGACTGTTTATCCAAAGCATAATTATGAGCACTAGATCCGGATTTAGAAAATGGTAGGTCTAGTTTACCAGAGGGCCTGTTGAAGATAGATGCTCAAAACTTGTGTAGTTCAATGGGATTGAAAAATGTGTACATATTTCACTCAGAAATTAATTAAAACATAAAATGCAGGTAGAACTTTAGAGGCATGTCGTAAATGTCCTTTTGAAGTACTGAGTGGAAGTCCTTTTTACAGTTAATTTAGCCTTCTCTTTTCTAAATTGAACTTTTGATCACATATTAAATCCTAAGAGGGCTAGGGAACACAGGGTGTATTCAAGGGATACATAAAAATCACATTACTTCTGTAAGTTGTTAGCATCCAGCACTTGTTCTTCTAATGAGCTGAAATGAGAAATCTTGTAAATTAATTTGAACAAACTTCATTGTCTTACTCACAGCAAGATGCTTCAAACATCAATCAACTCTTTAAAATTTTTTTGTAAGATTCTTCTCTAAGAATCTTTCATCGTAAAAATGACACTTGAAAACTCCGCAGTAAATCTTGACAGGACTCACATGTGAATGCCCAAGAGAGAAGTGATGTATTGTTTTACTGTGGAAGGTGGTATAAATATTCCACATCTGAAGGTAGGTCTAAACAAAGCGTACTTGCTTATTAAAAAGTAATGAAACTTGAATTTTACATACTGTTTTGTAAATGAGAATTCCTAATACATGTCTTTATCTTCAAGCTTTCTTTCGAAAACCTCTGGGGATAAGCAAAGTTCAGTACAACAAAGAAAACATTTTATTTGGCTTTAAGAACTGGAATGCCTGATGTAGAGATGTGTTATGTAGGGTAGCCACATGCTACGCCATCGGTGGAGGTGACTATGCTCTTTTAGTAGCAGTATAGTAGTGTTCTTAGTTTTAATTTAAAATCTACCTGAAACCACAGATGAGTTGTCAGCTCACTGCTCACTGAATAAGGATACAAATCAAAATTGTCACTTTCCTCAGAAAGCCACTTTGAAGGTTAGCTGTCCACTTGGGCTAAGTGAAGCATCTTTGACTTCAGGAAGACTGCCAAGCTGCAGGTGCTTGCAGGCCTGGAGTGCCCTCAAGCACTTCAGAGCAAGAGAACTCCACTGTACCAAACTGTACCTGTTTCAACTCTTTAAAATATGGGATAATTTAGACTAGAAAAAGAGACAGAGAGATTGAAGCCATCTGACTGCCCATTTATTTTTTTTCAGTAAACAAGGGTCTTCACACATATGAATAGAATAATTTTAGCGTTTTTGCATTTTAAGAATCTCTTGTCAGAGTAGAGTTTTTGCATTTTAAGAGTATCTGTCACATAAATTCAAATTGATTGACGAATATACCAGTTTGACTCCTCATGTGTTAAAATACATGCCTGACTTATTTTTTGCCAGTAAAGGCAATGTATTGGACATATTATAGAAATAAAAAAGTGCCCAAACCAAGTAGATGATCTAGCTATGTCTGCAAAGATCAGAATTCAGTCATTCATACAGTGTTAGGTACCAAAATATGCAGATAGATGATTCGAGATATTATGAAATAAGCCTGATGCTCCTCGAAATCAAATCAGGTGTGCTGAGTCAGTGTTGCCTATTTTTGGTGGTATACCTTGCACAACAACCATGAATAAATATATATGTCATTAATTATGGGTAGCCATGTATACTCATGGCCAAAGTAGCTGCTCAGAGACCAAACACCTGCCTGTTTACTAGGCTTTCAGAAGCTTGTTTAATGTTAACAGTGGTAAGAATGATAGTAAACAAATTGAACAAAACAGTCTTATACAGGGTCACCTCAAGCATTTTTGTATAAGCAAGGAAGTGCTTACGAGGCACCACTATGGAAAAAACCCAGGCCTTTACTGGAAAATCAGAATCCTGGGGCACCTCTCTGAACACTAATGTGTTCACTAATGCATGCAGCATGGGGAATAAGCATGAAGAAGTAGAGATCTGTGTGCGGTTGAAAGGCTATGATGTTGGGATCACAGAGAAAAGGTGGGATTCCTCATGGGTTTGTGGTGCTGCAATGGAGGGATAAGCACCAGGAAGACAAGGTGGTGGAGTTGCAAGAAGGAGGACTTTGGGAACTACAGGTCAGTCAGCCTCATCTCAATCCCTTTGAAAGTGATGATCCTGGAAACAATTTCTAGGTATACAAAGGACAAGAAACTCATCAGGAGTAGACAGTGTGGATTCACACAAGGGAAGTGATGCTTGGCCACAGCAATAACCTTCCACAATAAAATGACTGGCTTGGCAGATGGGAGGAGAACAGTGAATATTGTCTATCTTGATTTTGTAAGGTTTTCAACACTGCTTCCCATAAGATTCTCTGGGACAAGTATGGGTTGACAGAGCAGAAAGTGAGGTGGACTGAAAACCAGAGAGAGTCCAGAGAAGGACCACTAAACGATCTCATCAGCACGTGCAAGTATCTGAAGGAAGGGTGCAAAGAAGGTGGCTGTGCACTGTTCATCCCTGTAGATACTCAACAGTCATCTTAACCCGGCCATGGGCAACTGGCTTTAGGTGGCCCTGCTTGAGCAGGGTGGTTGGATAAGATGACCTCCAGAGATCCCTTCCAACCTCAGCCATGCTGTCACTCTGTGAGTTATGCCATGCTTTTATTTCAGGTATGAAGACAGATTAAATAATTCTAATCTGCATTTACAACCCAATATCTGAATCATAAAGTGATTGATGTGATGTTGCAGAGGGTCAAGACATCGCAACACGTATGGTTGTGCTCTCTAAAAACTAACCAGTAGTTTCATTGTCTCACTTTAGACTTGCTTTGAGTAAGTAAAATGTCTACACAGTATCCAAAACCAATGGGAAATTAAATACCCAAATGAGAGGTGTATTCATTATTGTCAGATACGGAAAGAGAAAAAGCAAGATATGTAAAAGAAGTCAGGGGGAAGAGACGACATTTCCTGGGAGGTCTTGGCATTTCATCAGGTGTTCTTTCCTGCTGTAGGCAGTCGGAAGAGCCACGGCAGAACTTTTCCTGCTATGCCAACACAGCCTCCCTTACTGCTCACGGACCCCAGAGCTACACATCAGCAACTGGAGCAATCTGGAGGTGAGACAGAAGTCCATGTACTTGCTCTTATTAAATCTTGATACTGCTTACAGAAGAATTTTAGGCCGTGTTTTCACAAGGAAGAAGAGATCTGAAAACTGGTGCCAGAGGAAGATTTGTGCAGCTGTGTTGGTACTGCATGCTTGAGCTACATCAGTTTGCAGTCCTTTGCAAAGAGGGCCTCAGACTGTATGCCAGATGGAGTTGTGAGGTGCAGATGTGAGTCGGTCTTGTTCCTGTGAGAAGTGAGTTTAAACATCTGCCTAAATCCTGTAGAGCAGGGAATGTAGAAATGAGCTTCCCAAAACATAGTGAGACAAAAGAGGGGGACATGAAAAGGATTTTTCAAGGCGTCAATCTTCTTCTGCACTTATTTTTTAAGTCAATAGCTCCTTGCTCCAAAATGTGCTGGCCAAAAATGCTCTCTATTTAGAGGTGAGGGAAGTTGATGGAAACAGTTAACATGGGCCCAGGCCCTTTTTATCTGCCTGACTATAAACATCCGTGGATATTAGCACAGTTTGTGTATATTTTTCCAATTACTGTGGAAGTGAGCATTGCTGCAGTGTAAGCATTTTCATCCATTTGTCCTTTGAGTAAAACCAAGAAAAATAACCAATAACAGAACACTGAAAACATTGCAAAATGAGTAAGTGTTCATTACAACTCATACAGATGTCCACTTTGACCTATTATAATACCATGAGTGAAATTCTCAGTATTTCAGCAGGCTTTATTTACCTGATTTCAGCATAATTTTAATCAAATGAGATTTCAGCTTTGTATTTTTTTTTTTTTTTTGTGTATGCAATATGGATGTGATTGGAAGGATTGCAGCTTTTTAGTGTATCCAGTAAACATGGTCTGAATTTTCTTTATGTAGGAAACAGCCCCAATATGATTACAAATATGAACAAAGTCACCAAAGCAATTTCTATTCCATCTGACCGACAGGGCTGAATTGGCTATCACTGTGCTTGATGACTGAAGCTTCTGCTTTGCATCCTACATTTTTTCAAAGCATAATGCAGTTTCTATTTCCCTGTTGTTATGATTGTATGAGACAATCCCTAGCTTTAGAAAAGGCAGCAGCAAGTCAGGGCATTAAAATTAAAGGGGAAAAAAAATCTACGCAAACCACTTAAGCACACTCATTATTATGGCCCTTACTACCTCGGGCCACTGGAGAACTTATAATTTAGTCAGCATTATGCAGTTTGAAGTGTTTTATGTTCTGCATGGGAGCAGGCTGCAATTCAAATATCAGTGGCCATGAAAAATATGCACATACGTTTAGTATGAAAATCTCCAAGGGCATAACAGAAGAGATGGGCACATGTAGCTGCAGTGTGATGGAGAATTTCTGTGAATTAATCATTTGGACATAGTTTATCAACATTTTATATTTTGCCAGAGATGCTTCTTTGCCATTTGTTGGGAAAACTTATTATACATGCACATCTTAGAAAGATAATAAGGCCAAAGCCTTTGATGCTTAAAGGCAACAGGCTTTGTTAGATTCTGTTATGACACAGACAACTTCTCCACTGACAGAGCCATTCAGATAACAAGAGTAATTGCTTATTTTATTGAGTTTAGGGAATTGTGCTCCATTCTCCCTTCTTGCCTATTACATCAGCTATTATAACCCATCTTCTACCATAATTTAGGGGGAGTGGAGTATGTGCATTTTAAATGCTTTTCTTGAAAGAATAGAGTGCTGTATTTACATGTTTCCGTCATTATCTCAAAGCGAAAATACTTTAATGTATTCCTTCCAAAGAAGCAGGGTGGCATGTGTGTGCATCTGTGCATCCATTTATGTGCCCAGGTGTTTGTGTGTAGCTTACTGTCTGGAGTGAGTAGGGGAATAAGAAGGGTTCATTTAGTTGTTTCTTTATACCCTCTTCCGACTGGAGACAATACCATCGTAAATGGTATTAGCAAAACTACAAACAGAGCAATCGTTTCTGACACTTTAAAAGAACTCTATTGACATCCCCAAACACGTGGGGAATTTTAAAGTAGAACTTTTCCATCTGTAAACCTTGGTATGATCAAAGGCTAAATAGCAACTCCAGATCACTGAAAATGAGACTACAGACCAGATTCCAGCTCTTTTTGGAAAAAACCCCAAACCTTTAAATTTGATTCAACCTAATCCTCACAAAACTATCAGAAAACTAGCATTGCAAGGAGAGAATTAAAATAAATAATTAAATTCTTTCAAATTTTATGACATCAGAAGATTTTAAAAGGTACAAACCCAAAATTTCACAGTAGGATTCAGTACCTTAAAATACTGCTGTGCTGTGTTGTTTTATTGCATAGAATAACCAATTTTCCCCACTTCTAAAGTAGATGTTCTAAAATAAAACCACCATAGCAAAGTCACAGAATGCTCAGTCTCTGACTTCTGAAACAATGTAAAACAATATTGATGTTCAGAAAAAGACAGTTTTCAATTGAAAGTCGGGGATTAAGTGGAGACCAAAGTGAGTTATTCATTTTTTACTATGTAAAAATGTAGTAATTTTCAAAAAAAGTAAACAAATACAAAGGCCAGTTCTGAGAAAATTCTACCGGCTATTTTATGAAACGGGAGTTCATGATTTTTCATCCCAAACACAATACCCTTCTACACTCCAGAAGCACTAGCAAAGAGGCTACAACTTGTAAGCAAGAACTTTGTGTTCATGAATATTTGTTTTCCTTGTTTGTGTGAATGCCCTGGTAGTGTCTGAACTCACTCACCTAGCGTCACTGCTATTAACTGGGAAGACTGGATGCCAGCTTAATTCCCCTCATGCTTATTCTCCTTTTGTCTCCATGAAAAGGTCTTGTTAATACATCCACCTTTGTGTTTGTCACATTTAAATATGCAGCCAGATTCTTAGTTTTGCAAGGACCATTTCATCATCTTTTGAAGTCAGTCCATGAGACTGGTAACAAATGAGAGCTTGCCAGCTACGGAATGGGTATTCACAATGAATTTTCCACAGCAGACATTCATGCATTTGTCTTGTGGCTGGCTTAGAAGATGCAACTCTGTTTTGCATCTCATTGGAGCCGCTGGCAAGATAAGCAGTGTCTGGATTAATGTACTCTGCTCTAATTAGCTCCATGAAGAGGCAATTGGGCTAGGCAGAGGACTATACTGGACTAATGAAAGTACATCTTTTTTCAGGACACTCTCTCTGCATAGCACTGGTTTGTATAAATAGGACAACTCATTTGGGCCAGCTTATGTATGAGTAAACTATGCTCCATTGTGCTTCCTGCTTTGTCATTTCCAACTGCAAAGGCAAGAGTGATGCAACATTTCCGTAGACTTGATATCCTTGGTAAAACTTAGGCGATTTAGCCACCATGTGTTCAAGCAGTTTCATGAAACTGAAAGAAAGAAAAGGCAAGAGAGTACTCCGCCCCTGTTTTTATTTATAAGGAAGTCACTTTGTATTGTTTCCCGCCATGGCAGCTGCTACTCTCTGCACCTTCATGACCATTCTAGCTGCAGGGTTATTGGGTCAGGCATGTGTTGAGATTCATTGGTAGGTTTGCACTGTCTCCAAAGGACTGTCCTACTGTTATCCTCAAGTCTTTTGTTTGTACAGAGAGTGAGGCTGCAAATGGCCCCACAACCTGGCTGTAGTGTAACTGGGACTTCAGTCGCCCAGCGGCTTAGCACCCAGGTACATGCCTGCACACACAATGCTGTGCACATGCAATGAGTCTGACATACTGGTCATGCCAGGCTCACCACGCATGCAAACTCTGTGCACGCAGCAGAACTGACACGTGTTGGATTCACTGAGCTTGCAGTGTGTGTCCTGAGTGACTCTGCACCTGAGTCATAAATACAGTGTACCATCCATGCACACAGTAGTTATTTGTAACTGAGTCTGGGACATAAGGAAAGAAGTCCAAACTACTACCTCTGATATGGCTTGTAGTCCAGGACAATATCCGAATTCCCTTGTTCTTGTGGGAACAGTGGAAACTGCTCCAAGGAGAACAAGGTGTCTTATCTGGGGAAGGTGAGACATGTGGCTGCTACATGGGAAGTAAGCAGATCACCACACAAGAAGAGTAACTGAGAGCCAGTTCAAAATAGACAGACATAGCCACTGATAATACATTGTGTTGAGATCAGACTGTATTTGAACCTGTTGCTTCTTGATAATGCTCTGAAATATCCTCTGGCTGTGGCACATTCTGTATTACATTGCCAGCTTCCATATTTCATCTCCTAGGCAGTCTAGTAGTTCAAGTCCTACACAGCATCGGTAGCTTTTTAGATTTGCTGAGAGTTTGTTGTGGCTTCTATATCAAGATGTCATTTCACAACAGAACTACTTCAGGATTGTCTGACGATTGTTGATGATGCTTTGTTACAGCTACTGTTGAGTTGTTTGAGGTTACGTGGTGTACATACTTTACTGTTTAACCTTCTCCTCTTTCCCACTTCCCATTCAAGTCTGCCTCCCTATCTCCTTTTAATGTTGCTTTTAATACAGACTGCTTCCTATTTATGTTTATTGCTGGAAGTGAGAGTAAATGAACGGCAGAAAATGCCCTTCCCAGACATCCCAGGACAAGGACAGGGAGAACTGGAAGGAATTTTTGACGAAGGTGTACAGGAGAGTATTTCCCCTCGCAGTGCTGAGCCATGTGTCCGAGCGCTCGCAGCCTATGGTCTTTCTCTTATTGATATAGATTTTTCTTTTCTTTTTAGAAGCAACAGCCAGTGAGTGCGTTTGAAACAGGAGTCTCTGAGAGTTTATTACTTTTTCTGTATAGCCACATCCTTTCCATTTTGTGTCACAGTCGGGAATGCATTTTCACTCTTCCAGGTCATTTGCCTGGTCTTTGCTGCCCAGTTTCTCATTGCTGCTTTGTTCTCTGTTCGTTCAAGCTGGGCTCTAAACAGTTTTTTATGCCTCCTACTTACAAGTTTGGCATTCTATTTATGTTTCTGCTTCTTCTCTTCTTCAAATTAACTTACTGCAACTTTATAGATTCTCTGAAAATATGGAAAATCCAGGTCACTTCTGTAACCTGAGCATAGAAACTGTAGTCTAATAGAGCGCAAGGCCCAACAGAGCAGAAAGCCTATTGCCTAACTCAATTGCTTAATCGAGTTTATATATATTAGTACAGAAACTGCAAAGGTGGCAGAAATAGCAAGGAGGGACAGGAAAGATCAAAATGGCTCTGGCAAAAGTTATTTTAGTCAGTAGGAGGTTTTTTATTTATTGCTTGGGACAAAGTATGAACGCAAGCTAAAATTGCAAGAGCAAATAACCCCAGAGCATGGTGAGTTATACTTAGCCAGCATTAAGGTAATGTCATGTAGAAGCAGAATATTTCTGGTTAGCTTAAGTGACAAAAATACAGCTGCACTGATATTAATCCTGTATTAATCTTGTAAAGAGATGGGATTTTGGGAAATAGAGGTCTTCGGAAGGGATCTACCTGCTTCCTCTGCATAGAACAGCTTTCTCTTTAGGCATTAACTGAACTTGTTATTTTGATTTTGTTGTTGATAACCTGGCTAAGTACAGAGCTAAGCTTTACTACTCACTTGTCCGTGGGTTTTATGAGTTTATTTGAAATCCTTATAATAGTCCTTAAATTCTACTGATTATTAGAGGTCCCAGTTTGGGAGTTTAACTCATGCTTTAATAACAGGTCAGTAATTCAGACGTGTTTTTAAAGATACAGCTGCTGCCGAAATACTTCTCAATTACAATGTGAGAATCTTATTGGATGTAATGTGATTTCTTTAAATATAGTCCTAACTCAGGAAAGGAGGAAATGTATGCTTTGAGTTATGTGAGTATACAGATTGAATACTTCTAAATCTTTTATCTATATATTAGAAACACGCTTTGGCTAGAAACAGCATTGCAGGTGGTATAATTCCATTCTGCAGAAGGTAGTAGTATATATATGTACGTATCTAATGCATAAATATGAAAATTATTAGTATTATTCATTATAAAGTCACTTTCACTTCAAAAAAAAGGTGATAAATCATGTAGTAAGTAGCTGTTATTCAATATGGCTAAAAATCTGTTTTTTGCTGAAATATAAATAGGAAAATACTAATATTTAAAGTAATTTGCTGTAGAAATTGGCTAAACTGAATCTGTGAGAAGACAGTCAGCCCATGCAGTTTATGAAGTGCTGTTATATATCATATAAATTAGATCGGAACTGCAAGGTATTGGCAAGTTCTAACTTTCCTTTTGTTGCTATAGGAGAGGCGTAAGAAGCTGACCTTGAGAAGCAGTCTTACATGTTTGAAACAGAATAATAACTCTCATGTTTTCACTCTCTGCTAAGGGGTTAATATGATCCAATTCTGTTGTCACCTCTTAGCATTTATTTTAGTTCCTCATTTTCCTGGAAATTGCTTAGGTGAGAAATATTGCTAGTGAAATGGAGACAGTTTGGGTAGGTCTAAAAACCTTGAACTTACATTGCTGGACATTAGCCTTTCTAACAAAATAACTGCTGAACAGCATTAGCACTCAGTGGAATTTTTTTTCAATAATAAAAGTGCAGAAATCATAATCTGCAAGATGTTTATATCTGTGGCCAGTGTCCTTTTTGCCTTTTCCATTTTCCACTCATGCCATTGTGCCTTTGGATCTTTTTTTCCCACTAACAAACACTCTGCAGTGTTTAAAAACTGTCTGCACCACAATTGTTTGAAAATCTGGTGTCCATTTGCCTCAGATCTTTTATTTTCTGTATTGCTGGATTCATTGTTTTTGTTTTACTAGATAACAGAACCAGACTGGTGATGAATACTAGGGTGTTCATGACTTTCCCCCACCAGGTAAACACAATGCCAAAATGTGATTTTCTTTTAGCAAAATAAATATTGCAGGTGTCTGTTGGGTTTTGAAGGGGAAATTACAAAGCAAATTTGAGACTTTTCATGCCTACGTTGTCACTGTAAAAATTGTAGCATGGGTATCCAACACGGATTTCGAATTGTATCTTAGATATCAGTCCTCATGGAATGAAAGTATTGGAGAGGAAAATACTATTTGATTTAGAGTATGTGCCTTAGATTATATCCTCTGTAGTTTAAGTGAGATAATTGCTGAGAGGATATTGCATAGCCAGCTGTTTCACAGGGCTTCCCCTGCAGCCTCAGCTGCTATGGGATGAAACAGCACTTGAAATGGGGGATTTTCAGGGTGATTCATGCTTTAGCGGGATCAGAACATATTTTAGACAGCTCTACAAAAAGAAAAATTGACAGAATTTTTTAAGGTGTTGGTGCCATTACTCTCACTTCCTGACCAACTAGAGATAATGATATTTGCTCAAGTAGAGGCTTTCTTGTAGTAATCTAATTGATTTCTGGGTTAGTTTATTGGCTGTTTGAATGTAATTAGCATCCTCCCTTGATTTTCACTCATAACATTATCTAACACAGTGAATGCATACTCCAATTTGTTTATATTTTGGTTTGTTTCTGTCAAATGATATGTAAATTCTGGTCAGTACAGTAAATCTACCACTTATTTTTCATTTGGTTTCTTTAAAAATGGAGAAAAGGAGAAACTGGGTTATTCCAGGCAGCTTGAAAAAAAGATCATGCAGACAGTTATTTGGACTGCTGCATTCCTCTTTTTGATGTGGTTTGGGTACTTGCCTGCTAGTCATTTTTTCTACAAAACAAAGAAAAGCATTTCCCTGCTGATTCCGTAAACAGCAGATACAGCAGAAGAGGATGGTGACTGGCTGTACCTTAGTCTTGGAGAAAATATAGGGCAAAAAGCTTCCTTCTCATGGAGCTATTCCCTGTTGATCAAGAGAGAAGGAGAGGAGGCAGTCTAATATTTATCAGTCAGATATGTGTGCAAATTGACTGAATCTTCTGGAGGGACCACTCATTTACAACGTGTAAAGAAATCATTCATGTTACTTCCCAGCATGACTACAAGATGACTCATCAAGTTGTCACTGGTGTTGGTGTTGCAAAAGAAGCCCTTTATTTAAAACTGGAGGACGTACCTCCCAGTATTGGTCAGTCTGAACTAAATTTGTTATACATTTAACATATACATCAAAAATAGAATTTTAAAACTGTATCTTGATACTAGTGGATATTAGAAGTAAAAAGAAAATGGAGTCAGTAATTAGGTGTTACTTTGCTTTGTTTGTAATATAATATAATATCCTAAGCTGGTAACAATATAATAAAGTATAACATCATTGCAATGAGATGCAGTATGATATTAACATCTTCAGGTTTTCTGGCTAAAACATACCAATATCACACAGACTGTATTTTTCATTTTGTGTTGCAGAGTTTTAGTTGTTCACAAAGACAGGTGAAATCAGAGGAACTCGCAAGGAAAATAGTGAAAGTATAAATTAGTATCATTAAAGAAAAAGCTACAATATCTTTAGAGAGGATGGCTTTCTTGGAGGCCCAGATTGCATATTGATGAAAGGGTTTTGGTTCATGGTAGATTGCTGTTTTATTTGTGCTTAGAGCTGTGGTCCTAGTTAAGCCCTTAGCTGGCAGCTAAACAGGCAGCTACTCTGCCAGTGCCCTACTGCCCCAACGTAGGAATGAGAATCAGAAAAGGAAAGGAACACTCATGGATTGAAATAAATATAGTTTTTATAAAGCAATGAACAAAGAGATAGTAATGATAAAACAACAACAACAGCGAAGATGATGATGTTAATAATAATAATAGAATATACAAAATGATACTCAGCCCATCCTGAGTAGTGATTGTGGAATGCACATCCAAGCAGTGTACGCCAAAGAGCAAGCACAGAGAATGCTGTGGTTTCCTCAAACACAGAGATCATAGCTGGTGTGAAGATCACAGCTGGCTTAGAGATCACAGTGGAGGCAGGGATCACCAAACCCACAACCAAACGTGGAGCGCCAAATGTAGGACACTGGGAGCAAGGGAACCAAGAGCGGGAACACTGAGAGCAGGGGCTGCTGAAACCAGAGGCCACCCCCAGCAAACCTCCTGCTTGATATTGAATGTGATGGTTATGGTATGGAATAATTTCTTTAGCCAGTATGAATCAACTGTCCTAGCTATATTCCCTCCCAGCTTCTTGTGCACACCTGCACCTGCAAAACATGGGAAACTGAAAAAGTCCTTGATTTCCTAGCAACCACTATAAATATCGGTCTATTTTCCACATAATCCTCATAATAAATTTAGAAAAAGAACAGCTCATAGCAAGAAAATTAATTCTATCCCAGACCAGCGTAAACATTACCTAGCAACAACTTAAAATAATATACGCTATCAACATTATTCTCACACTAAATCTAAAATGCAGCACTATGCCAGCTACTAGGAAGAAAATTAGCTCTATCCCATCTGAAACCAGAACAGGTGCTGATTTATGCTTTTCATAAAACATATTATTTTCCAGGGTGATTGACTGGGGAAGGTCTTATACATTCTGGATTCTGACCACTTGCCAGACACTGTAGGCTTCTTGCAGCCATCTCATTATTGGAGTTCTTAACATGAGAGTGAAGCAAGGATTGTAAGCTGGGAAAATGTCTATTGACTTCAGTGGATATCGACTTAGGGACTAAGAGGTTCACGGTCTAGCCTGCACCCACTCTGTAGCTAAAAAGAGATATGTTTTCCTCAGAGCTGTCAAGCTATTGCTATTCATAAGCAGCAAATTTATACAAATTAATTTTAAGACATGGAAAAAAGTTGAGTTTGCTCACAGGTAATACATTTGGACTTAACAATGTGAAAAATTTAAGAGCAAGTGAAAAGAAAGATAGAGAGAGACACAGAGCAAGCCATATTTTTTCCTTATATTTAATGAAGCACTATGAATTCCTGGCTCTTTGGGGAAGGTGTACTACTAAAAGTGATTAATGGAACCTGAGCTTAAAATACACTCAGCTGAATTGCTGACTGAAGAAATGTCTATGTAAAACTTAATGTTTTCCTTTTTGTGAATATTTTAGAATCTTTAGAAAATTTTTGAAGAAAAAAAGAAATCAATGTTACACTTCTTCCATTTGCTTTAGAAAGGATTTTCCACTTGCTCATTTCCAGAAGGTCATCTCTGAGATGTACAAGCTAGCCCTTCATTTAGGTCTCCTCTTACATTCATATTTAACTTTCTTTCATTCGATGGCCTTTATTAGCTGAGCTCAAGGAGCTTGTAGCACATTTTAAACAGCAACACTGGGAGGATGTAAATGCAGAATAATGTATCAGGACTCAAATTTGCATGGTCAAATGTCAAAAAAATTAGGCCTTCCCCAGAACCATGTCAAGAGAAATAACATAAGTGGCCAGCTCAACAGCAGGCATGCCATTATCAGTTAGTTCAACCTGTCATCACTGACTGGGAGTGGAAGCAGTGGTCATTAGCTTTAACTCTGCCGGGGAAGGTTGCGCTTCTTTTTATTTTATTATATATATTTTACACCATCTGACAGTATTTCACAGAGCAGCACAATGTTATGGTTTCCTCCTTGACAGGGAAAGGAGGGGGAGGTGCAGGTGTGGGAGTAGAGAAGAACACTTGCAATCATCTGTTGTCAGCTGGAGGGGGCAGGAATTGCATTGCCTATCGGATAAATACTCATTTAGAGTAATCACTTTATTTCAGCCCTGTAATGACATTAACAAGCTTGGAATACAGGGAATTACATGAGTCAGAACAAATAATTGAATATTCCACTGCTGGGGAATGCAGCACAAGTCTGACTTAATGTCATGCCATCTCTGAAGCCAGCACTAGCATGCAATTAGATAATAAGCCTAAACAGCATATAATTGGCACTACTTGTATGAAAAACATAATATTAATTGTTAGATTTTTACCTCCTTTTAACTTCCATGAAAGAAAAGTATCTAGCATATCTTTCAAACAAAAGGAGCCAGAGGAAACATTTCAGTAAGTTTTCAAGAAAATAAGGTTTGCTAGAAAAGAAGAAGGGAAGAGCTAGAGACCAGGATCTAGAAAGAATGATCTCAACATCAAAAACCCTTACACCTTTGGGTTTCTTTAGAAAAGCATTTAGTTGAGAAAAGGAGGATATTTATTTAATGTATGATATGAAATGCTATTATATTTCATATCCAGAGGGAAAGTTCCCCATTTGCCCTTTTTTTTGTCAGTACTTTTGGTCAAGTCACTGTTTTGTCTCCAGATATTGTTGCCCCACAAACCTGTGATCTTGCACTTCTGAGCCTTTTTTCAGTCACTCATTGCTTTTATGAATGCGGTTAATAATGCAAAGGCCTTTTTATAGAAATATACCAAAGCATTCAAAACTACTCAGGGCTCTAGTGAACAAGGAGGGGACTCAATCAGGAAGTGATTGATTAGCACAACACTTCACAATCTGCCTGATTTATCACCAAACTTTGTTTTTGGCATATTCTTAAAACATCCCAAGTCGGTGTAATTTGGCAAGTTCCATCATTTTATGTATCTACTAACCTGACTTAGTTAACAAATTATAGTCTATGGGACAATATTTAAAAGATTCTGTTGCATACATTATATATGTTCAATGATTTGATATCAGTTACCACAGGCAGTATAATTGCTCAAATATGTGTCAGTTAGGTAAAGACTGATGTTGGACAGATAGACCGTAAATACAGAAGCGGTAATGTCTCCATCATCTGCCTAGATTAGCTCTGAAAATCACAGTCTTATCCAACAGATAACATATTAAATTTGCAACCCTTGAACTAAATGCAGTGGAGAGCTTCTCACATTTATTATAAAGGTGAAAAGATTGGGCCATCATAAAACTAATCTGTTCTGGGTTTTCGGCCATTGATTTCAGCAGTGTCAGAACTACCTTATAGTTAAAACAATGATTGAATCTGCTGTTGTTACTTGTTTTTCTCACCAGTCTATCATTAAGTCACTGCTGACCCTTCTGTTGAAGCCTGAGAAAAGTACTTCATGGCAGGAACATGGCAGATCTAGGGAAGAAATCCTTTTTCTAGAGGAGGTTTGTGAGGAAGCCCAGGGCAGATCAGTCTGGGAGGTAGCTGTTTTCTTCAAAAGGAGAGAGGAATCCAAGCTGATGGGGAGCTGTGGGTTCTAGTAAGTGAAGCTTTCCATGGCTAGCTGAGTCTTAGAGATCTGAGGCTTGTCATGTTGAACACTTATTTCTGTTTTCTTAACAGAAAAAAATGACCCCACCTCTTGCTTTCCTGCAGATAAGGCATTCTGGGTGATCGTACTTCAGATTACTGCTGGCATTTGGAAAATGTGACCCATGTGTTTGACAAGTTGGCTTGAAGAAAAGCTGACTGTAAAGTAGCAAGAACAAGCTTTAGATTAGAAGGTCAGGTGAAGTATCTACTATAAAGGAATATAGTTGATCCCTGTATGGAATCTGGATATACTGCTCCTGTAATGGTGTAGTTTTGAAATATATGAAGCTCTTTTAAACAGAAATATTTTGTGCATTGCTCCCAATTAGTAATACAATTTTCATCACATATACATTATGATATTTACTCAACAGATGGCATACTCTCAAGTACTTCCATTTAGTCTATCAATAAGAATACATGAAAAACTCAGCTCTCAATTTTTATGAAGCTACAATTCGAAAATACGTTCACAATTGCCATATTTAACAAAATTCAGCTGACTAAACCAATATTAACATTTAAAAACATTGAAATTACCATCAGCAATCTGAACATGTATATTAATTTGCTCTAATTTTCTGTCTGTTTACAGGTGCATTCATTCCAAGAACACAACACGTTTTATATGTTAGTATTATACATGCATGTGCTAGGGTTTTATTTTATTATGTTGAATCAGTTGTTGCACCTTGGAACTGTACTAGCACCCCTGAAGACGCAACTGAAAATGTTATTTATGCCAGAGTAGGAGTTTGCAGATAATATTTATAAACAGCACAAAAGTATTAGGAGGTACCTACTGAATAAAGGTAAATGAAAGCAGCACGGATTTGCATCTCATTTCCTATATATTTGTCTGGTCTCTGAGTGCACCTACTCCCCTCTGCAGGTTTGGGCTAAAGGTCAGTGTCAATATGATGCAGCTGCATGGACTTGGATCCAACTGCTGTGAAAGAAGTGTGACTAAGAGCCATGAGAATTCTTGTTGGAGTTTGTTCCCATTTTCCTTCAGTGCTCTATTTAAGTTCAGAGCTGTTGCTGATGGCTGACCTTTATGCCAGTACTTGGCCACTGAGCCAGACACTGATTTAGTGGTCTGGTTTGGATGTGAACATGCCTCGGCATTACAGACTCATCCAGTAGTCTGGATTCTTGCTCAGCCTGACAGCTGCCACTAGACCTGCTTTGCTCTTCTCATTTAGGTACTGCAGAAATGCTTCCTTGCTCCTGAAACCTCTGCCTGCTTTGCTGTCACGCTCACCTCCTGGCTCCCCTTCTGTTGCTGCTCCCTTTTGGTTGCCTGAGACCTTCTTGGGCCCTGAACCAAGCACTATGGAGGCTGGTCTTTGAGATATGCCAGACTTTTCCCCACCTCACAGTCTGCACTCAGGATCCTGACAGCATTCTCTAAATTCTTTACAAAGCAGGTAATAACTGTCATACCAGTGCAAACTTGGGAATGACTTCAAAAAGTACAGGTAGTGCCTTTCCATTCACATATAAATATACCCAACCCACCCCTTACAGATAACTGTGTGACATTTTCTTCAAAAGCTTTAATTCTGCCACTTCCCACGCAACTTTGTCTGGAGTGGAACAGTTCTTAAAAGTTTGCCTGAGAGCTAACCTAAGTATCTTCTATTACCATTGGAGCTGGTTGCTTTTTGTGTCCCTCTCGCTGAGTGTGAAAGAGTATTGATTGCATGTTTTGCTACAAATCTTAAAACATTTTTAGAGATTCTTCTCATTATGTTTTTCCAAGGCTGGGCCAACACATTTCCTTCCACCTGTCTTCACAGGCCATGTTGCCTAAACCCATCACCATTCTTCTCTAAGCACTTCTGTCATTTCTCTCCTTCCTGGAGAGAAAATTAATCTTTCCTCCCTCCTTTTGTTTTGATGGTTTTCAGAGGAGAAGCTGTTTAAGCATGCAGTTGTTAAATGTTCTTCTTTCTTGCTATTTCTCCAGCTGTCCCCTGCAGTAAGCAACCAGAACAACTTTGCTTCCTGCTTGTCCTCTGATAATTCAGCATTCAGTGGACTAGTAATATGGGTATTGAGGAAGCCAGGAACAGAAAGTCTGCTTGCTGACAAAGCATAAATAAACTTTAGCTTGGTAGTTACAGACAGATGTGTATAACAGCTGGATCTGAAAGAACTGGAGTGCTCAGCACTCATTTGAAGGCTACATCCAGATATGATTTTCATGTCTGGATGAGCAGCATTTTGTGTTGTCAAATACTGCATGGTCATGAGAGGAAGATGTGGCAACATTTGATGCTTAGCTGTGAGAAGGCATTGATGCCAAAAACATTTCAACATCCAGAACAGCTACATTTTTGTACAGGATTGAATATGACCCCAGAGGTCAAAACCTCAGATTGTTGTTTTCAGTCTGTGACCTGTGGAATAGTGGGAAAAGGACATCAATACAGGACCAGAGAAGTTTTAAATTTATGAATTAAACTTTCCTTTTATTCAGAGTGACCTGTAGCCTGTAATGTTTGAAATGACATGATGAATCTTCTCAGCCTATTCAGCTGCTGATTATTATAGATTACTTCTTAGAGAGGAGGAGCTTTTGCTCTACAGACTTTTTTTATTCCTAAGGTGTCTATACCCTCATGAATGCAAGTAGCTAGACTGATCACATGCCACAACATGAATAGGGAAATAAGTTTTTATTTCATATCTGAAAGAGGATAGTTTTTGATGCAGCTGTGGAATTTTCTACAACAATGTCAACATTTTAAATTGAAAGATGCATTATCTTGGAATGCTGTTCTTGGAGTTCTCTTCACATCAGAGAGAAGTGATGGTAGACTCTTTTCCTTTTTTCTCCAGAATGGGAGTAAGCCCACCATTTCTTTATAACTCCCCTGATGGTCTTAACAGATTGTATTTTTTTTTCCTCTGTCTAGCCTTGTCAACCACCACAGTGGAGTAATGGGAATTGAACCATAAACCCACTACCCTCTGCAACTAACTGAAGTATCATTCTAGTGGAGACTTGTAGAGTGAGTCTGCCTGTCTGTATACAGTAAGCTGGGGTTCAGAGGAATGTGTCGTCATTCGTGGATCTCTCTATGGTGTTAGGAGTGCTGTGGCAGCTGGCTTTTTAACCAGGGGATTGAGTTTTATGTTTCAATGTTGCTGTGAAATTCTGAGGATTAGAAAAATAAAAGGAAAAGTTTTATTTTTTTTAAAGATGTCAAAGACAATAATTCTAAAATCTTGAGAAATCTTGAAAAGATTTGAGTGATTCCTAAATAAACACAGTAGGTATGGCTTTTCCTGTGGCAGCTTTGTTTTTAATAATTCACACAGTTTTTGCCTTTCTTGCTGCTAATCATAAAAAATACTTCCAATAAAAAGTAGTTTGCAACTGGGAAAGAGAAATAATAAATTTGTGTAATTACAGTACACGAGGAAAGAAAAGTATCACCTTAAAACTAAAAGGTAATCCAGTTCCATAATAAATTATGCCTGTAATGAATGTGGAACTCTCTGCACTCATAGGGACTTCAGATACACTTCTAAATAAGGGCTGGCATTTTCACGGAAATGGCAATTTTTACATCAATGTCAGACTGGCAAAGGTCTAGTGAGATGAGAAACCTTCCTGATATGTTTGCCCAGACAGATGTTTAAGAAGAAGGCATTTCAAAGACATCTGCATCTCCGTGGCATTCCGAGGTTGTGCTGGTTCATGGCTGTTCTGCCTGCTGGTTCAAAGGAGGCTGACAAGGCAGATAAGTACACTTGGCTTACTTGCTCTTCTATTTTTCCTTACCTCGTGGTTTATTTTAAACATATCTCTGACCTTGAGAAGACTTAGGAGAAGGGATTTTAAATGTTGCAGTCCTCATTCTATCAGGTTGAGTGACCCAGTGCGTTTTCCTGCAAATGTCTTTGATATGCCATCCTTTAAAAACCTGTACGTAAATATCTTTCATCTCTGTACCTTAACATAGGTGCCGCTTCTTCTACTTTTCAAATTTATGCAAAAGCAGAAGCCAATTTTCTTTCTTTCTTTTTTCTCTGTCCCTCTAAATGGAAGAATTTTATAAAACATACACAAACTAAATCCCCTGCTATTAGTTGTTACTGATGGATTCTGAAGAGATGCAATCTTTGTTATGATCATAGTTTCATTAAAGATATTTTCATCCTCATGTCTACTATTGGACATCATATGGAACATCACAATTGCTAATATATGTCATGGTCTGTTTTGTTTAAATTATCCCTGACACTACAAATTTAATTCTGTGCAAGTGGTAGCTATCATTCCTGGCTTTGTTCATGATCTGAGGTGGGTGGCTCTCCATAGGAACTGTAACACATATCCACGGAGTTCAGGGTGAAAGCTGTTCATACACAGTAATTTTATTTAGCTTAAAATCCAGACCCTTATTAAACTTTATTAGGATTCAGCAGACCAGGACTGCTGTTCAGTCCTACTGTTTTCATTGTATTTGTGTAATGATTTGTCCCTTTTGAGATCCCCACATGTTAACCTAGAAACTCTGTTTACAGATTGTAATCCTTCGTGCTGTACAGGCCTGAGTAATCAGATTACAATAAGCCAACTTTAAAGACAATTGCTGTTTAAAAGTGAACAAATTTGAGGGAAGAATCTGGGACCAAATTTCTTGTTAATATTTTTCCATTGACTTGTTGAACAGCTTTTACGGACAAGAAATTGCTGTGGTGGTCACATAGTGAATAGAGCTCAAGAAGACTTGTGCAGTCTAAAGAGGTTGTCAAAACTAGATGTTTTTCCATTGGATTCTCGTACTTTCTGATGTAGAAGTGCTGTTTGGGGATATGTCTAATAGCTTTAGCGTTCTTGGAGTTATAGTTTGTGGTGGATGCATAGACAAAGGTCACCAAAGAGTAGATTAAAATGAACATCCAACACCCTGAATGTTTAGTGATATCGTCTCAGTTCACAAAATCAGATATTAATATTGAAACAAGGGATTCTTCCCTTCACTTCCTTTCTGGTTTGAAGCAGAGATTTTCAAAAACAGAGGTTTTCAAAACTTGATAAAATTATTGTCACAATACAGATAAACTTATATTAATAAATACAACAGAGCCACAATCCTAGTCCTTTAAGCTGTATATTTTTCATTTTGTATTGCTTAAAAAAAAAATCCCCAAGCCCCCCAAAACTCAAAAATTTCTATTAATGCTTGAGAAAACATACCAAAAAATACTTTTAAGCACTGATAATTTGAAAGCACAATTCTTTTTTAAGGCTCCGTGGGCAAACCTTGTGTACGTGATAATGAGATTTTTAATTAATTTTGAAAGCAAATAATAACTATTTATCTGTTTTTATGGTTCAAACTTTATGCTTTTGGGGCTGCTGCCTCTTATGTGGCCTTTGCAGTTCGTTTCAGTGCAGGTATGTATAATGAGAGACACCAACTTCCTTTGCTACAGTTCAGATTTACTCAATAGAAAATGAGACTTTTCCAGGCCATTATGCTGAAGAAATTCAGGGACTTTTACCCAAGAGCAGCTTTAGAACGATGTCAAGTTTTTCAGAAATCAATTTCTCATCAACTCTATTAATTCTTAATTATTTTATTTTAAAACACCTGTAGTTTTCTGAGCTAGCATTAAAATGATCCTTACATTGTCTTTCTACAATTTTGTTCAGCTTATTAACTCTAACTGTTTTATCACTATGACATCCATTTAAATTAACAATCTGCAAAGAAAACAGATAAAATGCTTCACATGTCCCATTACCGGGGTAGTAATAGTTACTCAATTAGCCACGGCTACTTCAGTTTCCAATCTGTTCTGTAATGATCAACACAAGACATTAATTTAAAATATTGTTAACCAACAAATCTATTTAAAGAGATATATTTTAGCAGGTAGAAGGTAGCAGGTAGAAAAAACATCAATGGTGTTGTAATGTAGATGTAAACGCAAATGCTGTTTTACTTACTAAGTAAGTGTAAACATGCTGTTTTATTTACTAAGCACTACAATTGGTATTGCATCTATGAAGCAGTAGAGTGTCAAAGACTTTCTGATCATGACCTCTAGTTGCAAGACTGTATCCTGATCGATTGCCCATTGACTTTCACAGCTGAGGAACTAGGAACATTTCTGAACACTTTTTCCCGTCACATGGATGGTAGAGGTGGAGAGTTGAGAGTAGGGATAGTCCCTATCTTGCTATAAAGTTTATCTAGCATTTGATATATTTTGGGAAGTCCTGTGAAATAATGGTAATAATTAATCTTTAACAGTTATTTAAGCAGCTGCTGTGTTAGCAATCTGATGGCAAAATTGGTCGTAGGGAACATAGCTCAGAACAGGGAAACATTAAAAAGACAGTTTGATGATATATAGCAAGTGCTGTTCTTAGGCATTGACATTTTTACACACTGGAGAAAAATAAAATGTAACATGCTGATAAAACTCTGACAGTCTTTCTGTCTCAGGAGCACTACTCTAAAGCTGCATTTATATCTTAATACATTTCCACTATATTCAGTGCTGCATTAGCAAAATGGCAGCTATGACTTGGAAAAATAATAGCATGTTCTGCTTCTAAAATGTGAAAAGCATGACTCATTAATAATTTTAACATTTAAAAAGTGGAACTTCACTCCCATTTTACCACTCTATTGATGCTGCAAACATAGGAAATTAAATGTATTCGTACATCCTATACACATGCTAATAGGTTGCTGAAACTGAGTGCTTCTATGAAGATCGATTAAGCATCATACTAATTCTGCACAATCAGCACATCACACAGCTTTGGTGGATGGGTAAGTCAAAGAATGGGGAATTTGCTTTGCCAAAGATTACACAATTAAGCTGATACCCTTGAAAACACGGAAAAGAGTAACGTAAGCAAAAAGTATGTAGAAGCATGAAACTACAAAAAAAAAAATATTATTTTGTGTCAGCAACTAATAATTGGAGAAATATCTTGTGGTATATTGAAACTAAAAGATATAATGAAATTTTGTGATGAATTCAATTGGACAACACATTAAAACTCCCTCAAAAAATAGATATTCTTAAATTAAATTTGATTTTGAAATTATCTCCCTGTTGTAACCTTGGAGATATATTTTCCAAGTGTATTGTTTTCATCAAATATCCCATAATACTTCAACTATAAAATGATTGGTAGCATTATTATTCCCAATTAAAACAAAACTGTGCTTGTCAAAATAAATGAACAAAGTACACTCTGTGATGCAGTATCCTTGACTTTTTAAATCCTCTTTGTTTATTTACACACTAATTGCAAAAACTGATAATCCATATGAGGTCACCTAGGTCCATGCAAATGCGTTTTTACTGTATGTTCTGATACTGTAAATATTTATTTAGCTGTCCAAGTTATTGGAACTAATCACTGTAATTTTTCTGTAAAGGGCAGGCTTCTCTGCAAGAACTTTCTGAAGGGGAAAAGCCAGTAAGAGAACAGTTATTTGTATAAAAGTTCTTTTTAAATTAACATGCAATATTATATATAATTTGTGTATTTATACAGTTGTATAAAAATATGACTGCATATTATCACCCACATATATTATGGTGTAATAATACCATGACATAACCAGTCATATTTGTTATATTCAAATAACGAATTGACAATTTCAAATTACCTTGAAGTGTTGGGCGAAATATATGAAAATATGTTTCAGTATATTTCTATATTTTCCACTGGCTCACTTATTAGGTGCTAGACAACCAGTTTTACAGTGGACTGAGGTAGATAAAAATCTCAAAAATTGAGCAATGTAACCTTTTTATCACAAAATAGTGCCATATATATTTGATGAACATACACTAATATAATTTTTAATAATAAATAAAGACTTACAAAAGTCATTAAGCTTTTGTGGTGCTTTTTGTTCACATTAGTATCTTGGAAGGCTGGAGTTCTAAAGGATATTTAGAAATATCAAGGCTTCTTTAACCTATCTGGTAATTATCCTTAACATTTCTGTTACAAACACACAAGTTTAAGTCATTCTACATGGCTTTTGTTAAAATGTGTCTACAAATGTCAGATGCTTATTCTCTCTGAAATATTTGAAACTTCATTAAGTGTAGCAAAGCAGAAATAAATGTGCTTGGATTTATGTTTGTATCTATGTATGCTCATAAATGAATCCTTGAAGGAACTACTGTTTTCTGTCAAAAAGAAGTGTCGTGTCTTCTTCCATTTAGGAGAGAGTTTTAACAAGTTTCAGTCTGTTTATTAAACATCAGGTGAAACTTCGGCAATAATTCATTCAGTAAGAGTGTTTAATAATTATTCTGAATAAAAAAAGGAGGAAAGCATGAGAACAGAAATGTAGTTGCTCTATTTTTCTATCTGAAAATTCAGGATTCTGAATCTACATCTTTGTAATAAAATACAAGTATAAACAATTGTAGGCTTCTGCAAAAGAGAACTGCAGAAATTAATTGGAGTGAGACCACAGCACATAATTTACATATACTGTTTCAAAATCAGTTCTACATGCAAATATTTGAATGTGTTTTTAAGTTAATTTTAAGATTATGTTTATAAAGTGGCCTTCATTACATCTGCATGTACAATTTGAGAGTATCTGCTTTCATACACACTAGTGTGCTCTCATTCTGTGAAGCAACAGGTGCAGATCTCTAAATATTAAAATATTTCCTCTAGTGTTCAAGAGAAAAAGTATTTATGAATTCATATTTGCTCAACAGTAGACATATAAACAGTTAGAAAAAATATCATTTTGAAATGTTTTTCTGAACTTATATATATTGTGGAATTGTTTATGATTAGGTTTCAGTCTCAAATTGTAGTTGCTAATGGCAATTCTTTTCCTCTCTTTGGCCACAGAAGTCTATTTTGAGGACCAAATATACACCATGTTTTCTGTTACTACAACTTTAAAATGTGAAGTGTAATGTTCTTGACATTTTAAGATCCATACTTAGTGTACTTAATTTGTATTGTTGACACACATTGGGTTAAAGTGCCTGTCTTTAGCAAAAATATATTTTTTTTAAAAAATAAAAGATTTTGTGTGGTTTTTGGATCACAAGCTGACAAAATCCTCCAATTATTTTCTGAGGTAATAGGCTACATGTAATAGTCCCAAAAGGCATGGAGTTTTTACTACTAGAAGTGATGTTGCACCTCTTGATCCTGCAACCTAATATAAATCAATGCAACTCTATCATATTACATCAGTATAAGTTTGACAGATAAACAAGAATGCAGTCCTCTTCTTCCCCTTTCTCCTCTGAGAGAACCAGGGGGCTGGGGAACACAATGGAGAGAAGCTTTCTACTAAAATTTGCTAGAGAGAAGAGGAAATATATGAGTAAATAGACATCAGTTGCATATTGATCTTCTTCAGGAGGAGTGAAGTCACCAGCTGACATGTGCCTTCTGCCCTTTTTTTTGCCTTTCTTGGTTAAGATTTTATTTTTTTAACTTGAGGTGCCATAGAAGGGTAGTTGAATAATCTTTGAGAGTGAATTGTTTGAACGTTTTGCTTCAGCTGTTGGCTACGTGCAGTTCATTCCTCATGCCAAGTGAATGGCCACCTCAGCTGCCCAGGACTAAGTTTGCTCCCCGACTGAATGACTGAAACTTTCAAAATTCAATCAGAAATGAATAATATATGATAAATGCTCATGTTCACACATCAATAGCCTAGTTTGCATGCAAATATTGGAATTCAGATTGCTCTTGGTGTTTTAGAATATCTCTAGGAATTGACTGAGAACAGGAACTCTCATGGTGCATCATTTTAAGCATTCATACCGCATCATTGTTAAGTGTAAAAGTGCACTCTCTTCCACCAGACCCTTCATGATTCTGAAAGTTTTAATGGACTTTCCTTTGTTGCCACTGGGGATCCATATTCTCCATCTCTCAACCCAGATAATAAAATTACCTTCAGTTTTGTTTCATAATAGGAGATGGTAGTACTGTTTCATTGCTACTTGAATATACAGTGGCGATGGCAATACCAGAGGTCAGATGGTATCATGACCCTTTTGACTGGTGAGCTCAGAGTGGTATGCTGTGTTGTCTTCCGGCAAAGAGATTTTCTGCATGATCTTAAGGGAGAATTCTAGTTGATAAAATGACAGTAACGTATTGAATTTACCTACACTTTAAAATGGATAAATGCATATATGCAAATACATATTCCTATGTATACATAAATATACAAATAGGTACAAATATACTTACAGATGTGTGTGTGTCTGTGTGTTCGTATATCTCATGGCAGAAAAGACTAAGAGACAACTATTGCCCAGCCTTCACAATTACTTTTGAGTTCTTTATCCTCTGTGTAAACATCTAACGGTACTGTCATGAGTACAGTGCTTCTTCCCTTAGTGTGTACCCTGATGGTCACTATAATGGGCTTCCGTGTTCATAAAGTTAACAAGGCATGTCAGGGAAAGGTACACAGTGCCTTCCCCAGGGTTGCTGCAGTGTGAAGGTGTTCCTTAGGATGATATAGTTCCTAGTGTCTTCATTATAGGTTGGTATTTTAGAAGTCTAGAAATGTTTCATGTGCTTCAGGTTTGCAATTGTTTTATCTTGGAATGAGTTCTCCTGCTTCATATCAAAATCTTAAATCTGCAGGGGAAGCTGCAGCAATTTAAAGAATTTCTCAAATGATTTGGACCTGAACACTGGCTTCTGTGTGTGTTCAGGTTAGACCAGAAATCCATCTTGAGAAAATGAGAGAAAAATGCATGGAGAGAATGCCATTCTCACTGCCTCTTGCAGAGGTGACACATAAGGGAAAAGTGTATTGGAGGTTTCAAAATTCTGGCTCAGTAGCGTAACCTTTTTCTTCAGAAGCTGGGTATAGTAATGTCTATCGAAGCTGCTTCATCTTTTATAAAGAAGACTTCCCCATTTCAGTTGAAGGTTGTGACTATTCCCTGCATGTTTCACGTTTTTTGACATTGAGACGTTTTTAGTTGAAAAAAGTAGCTGTGTCTACCCAGAATATCAGCATGCCACATGGGATTCCTGTGGGCTTACAATCTCTCTTTACGAAGAAATCTACATGATGCTTTACATTATACAAATTTGTGTATGCATACTGCCAAATAAGACGTTTAATTATATCAGCATAAAGAGGGATACAACAGCTATCAAACATCAAAAGTTTTTACTATCATGTGCATTCCTATCACAGCTATCTGTTGACTTCTTGGACTGTTTTTCGTTAGTACAATATATCTATATTCCTCATGCAAATTCCACTGTGAATGATTTGCCTGTTTTGTAAGCTAGACTGCACCTGTAACATGTGGGATTGAGTTAAAAATGACAAGCAGACAAGCACAAGGCACATTATCTTGACAAACTCAGCCTCCGAAAATTAGCCTGTGCCTGAATTATTAAAATAACAAGGAATATTTCACTCAACTGTGGAGAAATGCTCCTAATTGTCCACTTTAGCCAACTTCTTTCAGACTTCACGATCGGTCAATTTACGGTAGCTGCTTGCAAATTCCTGAACTCCCATTAAAGAAAAGTGCAACAGCAGTCCAACACACCCTCATTTATTTTAATAACCTGCCAAGCAGACATGAAAATGTTAAAGTTGGAAAGCTATAACATGACAGGAACCTGACTTGTCAGAGCCACATTATAATCTAGTTAAACTACTTTCTTTCTGCCTTTCATGTCTTTTCAGGTAAGTGGAAAACTAATTGTCAAATTACTAATTTTGTTGGCATTAATATCAATACTAAGGCTAGAGAAGCATGAACAGATATGCCTGTGGTTTTTCTTCACATTGTGCTTGGATGCTGGAAAGCATTCTGGAAATATAGAAGGATAAAATCAGAGCCCAGTCTTTCTATCAACACTGACCTATTTATTTTAAGAGGCAATGAAGCTCTACAAAAAGGCTATTTAAAACCTCTGGGTTCTTTTATTATTATTTAATGCCTAGAAATCTTGTTTACTTTAATCTTGTTTCCTTTGTGCATAATAGTATACCTGACGTAACAGGGCCAGTATTCGCATCTAAAGTATTAATGGCAGAGTCTGATCTTTGTAGGAGAATACAAGGAATTGCACTACTGAGAAAAAAATCTTCAACTGTGTCAGGGTCACACTATCTTTCAAAATCAAGTATAAGTAGGTCACGCTTCAACTGCAGGCAGGGTTGAGAACATTACTGCAAAAAGTGCTTTGGACAGTTGAAGAGCATGTTGAGAGAGCCAGGGATAGCTCAGGTGACTGGAAGGAGGACTGAATTGTGATGAACATGGAGACACGAATCCAGCTACAGACGTGCTGTTAGATCCTTATACCTACAGGGGGCTACTTGCCCTGCGTGACCTGGCTCCCGAGTGCTTTCTTGAGGCAGGACTCAATCTATTACTTATATCATCAATTTATTTTTCTATTTGCTTGTTGGTTGGGGTTTTGTTTGTCTTTTGGGGGAGGATGGGGGGGGGGGGGCTCTTTTGTTTGCTTGCTTGTTTGTTTGTTTTCCTTGCCCATTTGATGATAATCTTTCTGGGGCATGGCTCTTGGCTTCATAAGCGATCGCACAGGCTTTACTGGCAATCATGGCACAGATATCTTCCTGTGAATAATAAGCCTTCCACAAAGAAGAGTGAGATGCCTTAGTAATAAAAGAATCACAGCCTCTTCCCAGCTATACAGGGAAGCTTTCCTTACCAAGTACTTAACTTTGTCTGTATTTCATTCGAAGGAGGCATGTTCTAATGGGTCTAGGGTACAATGACAAGTTTCATTAGCTGTGGTTTTGCAGGGAGCTGAATGTTCAGGTTGTGTAAAGATGTTACTATTTCTTGTACATTTTGGGACAGAAGTTATTTTCCATTGTCTTTTACTTGCTGAAAAAAAAAAGCATGCAGAAACCTATTCCCACTCTTAGCACTTCAGTTCTGTTCTGGCTGGAACTAGAAAATGTAACATCGGAAGACAACACTCCTAATGTTACTGACAGGATTAATAATAGTGTGATTGTACTCGAGTGAGTCCTGATGGCTTTGTAAATGTTTCCTTGTGGAGTGTATGAACATAGGGAAACTCATAACAACACTGAGAAGTGGTAGTTCATATGGGACTGGAAAATGAAACTCTGAGAGATTCTCTGTGCCTCTGTCTTTCTTCATCCTCTCCTCTCTTCTCACCGCTCTGTACTTCATGCAAAAAGAGGGTTTGCCTAAATTTGGGCTGTGAAACAAATATTTGCAAAGTATTACTATTGCAATGAACAGCAAAAGGAGAAGAGAGGAAAAGGAAAGTGGGTCTGCTGGAGCACAAGCAGGGAAGGGCGAGCTAAGTGGTACAGTTAGCTTTGCAGTTCCCAGAAGATAATAAGGATCATGTGCAAACTTGGGATGGTAAATGAGGCAGAGTGCTCTTATGCTCTTATACTAAGAGTGGAAGAGCAGTCAAGCAGCACTGAGATTGGGTCTTAGAAATAACTGATTTTCTGGTGTTCTGGCAGAGCAGAGAAAGTTTCTGTAGTCCCCTGAGAACTGGGTCACCTAGGAGTAGCTGTTGCAGAGCTTCACTCACAGTAAAATAGTAGCTACTTTATGAGATGTTGAACTGTTTTTTGAGAAAACTTACTGATTCCAAGACTGATGGTTTGGGTTGGATGGAATTTTTGCTAAATAATTTTCCTGCCTAATTAAAGCTTTTTGAATAATCAGAAATAAGTATAAATGTAATGATTTTACATCAGTGACACTACCCTTGTATTCACACATCTGCGTGTGACATGTAACTCTCCTGTACTTGGTTCTTTCTATCAGCAATCTACAGAGTACATATAAGTGTGCTTTTTACTTTTTCCATTGTCTTTTTAAAAAATGTCTCCACTTTGGAAGACAAGAAGACAGCCGTGAATGTTTAACTTGCCATTAGCATCTATATTTTATGTTTGAAACATTTAAAAGCTTCTGTTTTAAATGATGATAAACACATCCCCAAACAGCTGTGCAATGCATGACACAGAACAATTGAGTAAGCATCAAAGTGCTTAATAGATAAAACAGTGCTGGATGTGGTAAAATAAACAGGACTTAATCCCTTTATAACTCGAGTAAATAAATACAGCTTTAATTCAGATACAGTTTTGCCTTTAGGTGGCTCTGTTCTGTTAACACCTATCTGTCAGCAGTAATACCATGTAAATGAGCCACTCTGAGCCTTTCCCCTTGCATCTTGTTTAATCCTCTTCCATTCTTCTAATCATCCTACACACAGAGGCCAATATCTATTTTCATCTGGCAAGATACGATCTCCTAAGGAATTAAAGACGGTTTCCTTAGCTCCACAGTAGGCAAAGACTGGGCTGTGATCTGGGGCTTTAGGGACTTCTCATAATGCGCTGGTGCTCGCTAGATCGAAGAATTGAGTTCTGGCTACTGGATTTTTAATCCTCCTGTGGCTGATGTTGGGAGCTCCAGTGATTTAAGATCTTTGATTACTCAGAGCTTGGCCCTTTGATTGAGTGAACTTCTGAAGGCAGTGTGTGACTGATTTCAAGTTAGTGGTTTTAAGTAACTACTGGAAAAAATAGATAGGAAAAGCCCTGTGATTAAGACGCACCGTCTCCCTTTTTAATTGACTTTTTGAAGATATCTGATGCTTTACTTTCTATGCACAAACAAAAAACTGCATAGATCAGTATTTGTTATAATGAAGAACTCAAGTGTCACAATGTTTGCCTGTACTTGTTTGCAGTGACATGTCTGTTAAAACTGTGGACACTAACGGATATATTGTAAAAACCTACTTCTCATGGGGCATGTGTTAGAACTAGCAGCAAATATTGCCTTAATGCACAGGGCTATGTTAAGCAGTTGATATCATTTCAGTTT
The DNA here is from genome assembly GCA_033556795.1 of Tapera naevia. NCBI lineage: Eukaryota > Metazoa > Chordata > Aves > Cuculiformes > Neomorphidae > Tapera > Tapera naevia. Next base: position 19,059,337 of record JAUMJJ010000036.1, on the reverse strand, counting down.
GCAATACATTTTCAGGTACTGTACATATGCCAGCAGAGGAACTGCGCATGTGTAAAGGCAGATAGAGGTCATGGAAAGCTGTTCATGTTGGCAATTTGAAGTATTAGCAGTCTGTGAAACTGAAGATTGGTATTTTGAGCTATCGCTCTGGAGTGGCCTCGCATATTCCTTTAATGATAAGGCTAGGGCATCTGAAGTAGGACAGCGGATGGGAACTGAACTACTTTACTAGCTGAGAGCTGAGTTTCCCTTCTCCTATCTTACTTGCCACTTAATTTTCAAGTTCACAAAACACTGCACTTTTGCCCAGTGAGTCAGACATAGGGTATTATCCATGTTTCAGGACAGCCACAGCAGTTACAGATATAATTTATATTCACTGGGTATGTACTTTCATTCTATGTCTTAGACCTCTCTTCCAAGGCAATAGCATCAGGATCGATACAGACATTTCAGGTATGGGCCATGAACAGCTGCCTGGGTGCTTGAAGAAGTATAAATGACAATGCATCTCTTTACTGACCTTGTAGATAAAGGGTGTTTAGTATTACTTACACAGGATGTTTTGTTTGTTTTGTACATCCCTTCACTCCCGTGTATGTTTTTATATGTGTGTGGTAACTTCAGGATCTATGACACTGATTACGATTTCTGCTTTAGTGAAATAAAGTCTTGCTTGTCTTTTCCAGTGAGGTTTTTCTGTGTATTCCCTTCACCCTGCTGTTTGTTTAGAACACAATGCCAGGTTTTCCCTTCACATATCACACTCTCTTGTTGTATTTTGCTTTGTGCAGTCTCTCTTAGCTTATTTTACTGATTTGGGTGCCTGTCCCACAGTAGTTCTATATCTTTATTCTCTTTCACAAGCTAATGTTTGCAGTCCTCCCAGATTTCAGCTTTTGCGTGGGAGCTGCACTGACTGGAGAGTGGAGGTGTTTGATTCTGGTACCCTTTTGTTCTATGTGAATATCCTGTGTAATCTTCTTGAGCAGGCCTTAGGGAATACACAGCTTTGCTTTTGCACTTGAAACTGGGCTGGGTGAATATGCTAATAAACTGTACGTACAAGTTTGGAAATCTCATTCATATAGTGTAAACCTCTCTGTTGCATTTCTGATGGGCATATTCTTGGTCACTTGGGCACACTTTTATGTGTGCACATGATGTGGCAAATCTTCATAACCAAATATTGAACAGCATAACACTCCCTGTATAATCATTAATTAATTTTATTAAAGGTAGGCTGGGACAGGAATGAGAGTTAATTAGGAAAAGTATAAAGTATAATTAGTACCACACACTTCCTCTCACAGCTTTCTTTTTCTCTGGATTTTTTTTCCTGGTGCCCTAATTATTTCCCAGCTTTTAGAATTCACTTTAATTTCAATTTAACTCTCCCTAGGTATGCAAACTTGACAAGTGGTTTTTCTTTTCCAAAGTTTGATTGACAGCAGTTTCGAAACTGTCACAGTGCTAATTAAAACCTTGAATATGTGTCTTTATGAAGCCCGAAACACTGCACTGCTGCAAAATCCTGGGTCTTGTGTTTTGAATGAAGTTTTTTTTTTTTAACAGCCAATATAGAATCATTATAACTTGCCTTTCCTCAGGCTTGATATCCAGGTCTCTCCTTCACATTTTATTTATCACTGAATTTAAAGCTTATGTTGACAACATGAGTAAGAAAGAGGAGCTTTACCAGGCAATGACACCTGCTCTCTAGCCAATGTCATTTTATACTTTTCTGCTTGGCAGAGCAGGGCAGAATTGGCCCTTACTAAAATGCAGAAGAATTTGACTCATAGTCGTATAGACAAATGGGGAATTCATACTAGCGATACAGTGGCCACGATTTACCATCTCTGGGCTGATGGACTCTACTGGAAGGGTGTTTTCAGGAATGTTCTGCGTTATGCTTAAAAAAAGAATATTGTTAGCATAAAACATTGATTGCTGTATGCACCAGACTAGGACTCTACCCAGACTCTGCCATCTATCTTGCAGACTTTCTGGAGACCAGAGCATTCCCAGAACCTTAAGAAAGGCATGCCAGGAGGCAAGGGCAAGTATCTGCCAGTAAGCCACAATAGTAGAGGTAATGTAGAAAAACAGTCCTTGCATTCAGTCATAATATGGCTGTCTTCCTCTCTCTAACCCTGCATTAATCAGTTTTCCAGTAAAGCAGAGAAAATTATTTGGAGGCAGGGTTAGGGTCCTGCATCCTTTCCTTGATCGCAACCGGTAGAAATGATTAACTGTGCAAAACTGTATGAGAAGATATTCTGCAGCAAGCATGCTACCAGTCCTGGTCAGAATGTCCAGGGCAGGGCTCGATGCTTCTCATGTTCAAAATAGCACTGTGGTACATCTTTTTAACTACAGTTGATTGCATACAATCGTATTTAGTGTGAGAATATTGATTACATGATGAAATTACTAAATGAAACTGGCATGACTATTGCATGTTACAAGAAACTACTTAAATGTGTTGCACAGAGGCATTAGACTAAATAATTTGTACTATCAAGTTTGGGGGTTTTATTGGAGTGTAGTTGGTTTGTTTGTTTTAAAATTGCCTATCTGATTGTAAACGTGATATATTTGTGTTTTCTGCAGTCTAACACTTAAAAATAGGCTCATTTTATCTTTTTGTCTCTTGTTGTCATTAGCATTCTGTAAGATGGTTGTATTTAAAGATTTTTTTTACTTTTTAATACTGAGTAGTCAAAAATAGAAAATACTACCCTTATTGTGTAAGTATTCTTGTACTAAATTGTGTGACAATTTAGAGTTTAACATTGTCTTTGTTAAGATGATATTGCTATAGGTGATAATTTTTGTAGAAAAAAAATCAAAATTTAAACACTTCGGCTAAAAGTTCTTCCTTCTCTCACTCAGCTTCTGGCTCTTTAGCTTTACCAATCTTGTAATTGTTAGTTCTCCCATCCATCATGCTGCTTAGGGCCTGATTTCCCTATTCTAATCATACAGCAAGATGATCAGGATGACCTGTTGGAGATGATACTGGCTTTTTTAGTGCCTGAGACCTTTCCGAAGGTGCTGCACTATCTGTCAGACTCGGGCACCTCATCTGTGGACCTGAATATACAGCTCAAATCTTTTAGTATGAGTGCTTTTACTTTCTGTCTGAACAGCTATGTTTTCATCCTCATCGTCTTCCTCTACTAAATCAAGGTCAGCAAGACCATCTAGAGAGGAGGACAGAAAAATAGCATAGTGACAAGAGTTAGCAGAGTTCACTATGAATTGATCGGTGAAGGCTGATTTCAAAAGATCTCAGCTGCTGTAAAACTAGCCACTAAAAATTCCAACATCGCCTCTGGTTGATGATAAGGATGACCTGACTCTTGCCTCTCCATCCCCCACCCCATGCACACTCTCCTTATGTATTTAAACTATGTATTTCTTAAGTCCCTGCCTGCATCACTTCTCCGTCACAGTAATTTTCATGGGAAAAATTGCTATCCATCAATTTGTGAGCTGTTGGCCTTCCAGGAACACATCATAGGCATATCATGGTATAGAGAAGAGAACTGGAAATGCATTTAGTTATGGAGGGCAAAAAGCAGATGTCAATGATATGTTTTCCTTTCCTATGCAAAAACCTTTCTGGCAATATTATTACAAATACTTAAAAGAGTTATTCTTAAGTAACTGCTTTTAGCACATATATCCAGTCTTGGATAGAAGGGCTATTGCTTACACTTCTGATTTTAATATGAATATGTGCACATGAAATTGCATCTGGTGATAGTAATTGCCTGCTATGGCAGTGATTGTGCCTAATTGCAGACAGGAGATATCCATGGGTCCATTATCAGCCCAAAGGTGCTCGTTCGGGTCCCCTCTGCTTATAGAAGTGGAGGGGATTATCAGATTTTGATTCCTTTTTACCTCAAAGAAACCTGTATCAGTCCCTGAACACTCTGAACATTTTCAAATAGAAAAATTACACTTGTTTAAATATAAAAATACAAATTGTCTTTTCCCCATCTTTAAATTATTGGTAGTACTTATAATAAAAGTGCCCTAATTCAGAAGTGCTAGACTCTATATAACATGTAATATAAATACTCTTGCCTACAAATGCTTAGAAGTTAATTTTATGACAAGCATAATAGATTATAACCAGCTAAATACAGGATGGGAAGGAGGTAGGACAGCTTAATGATCTTGTTCTGCATGCAAAGCAATAATTTCAGTTGATCACAGTCTGAGACAGATTATAGTTCAAACCCAGGAATAAGTAGTGTTAAATAGGACAGAAGATGGTAATTTATTTTTTCTAAGCAGGACTTTCTTATCGGTGTGCAGTCACTCGAAGCTCCCTTCTCCTCTTGATGGGTATCAGAGTGCAAAAGGTCTAGCTGATAAAATTCTTAAATGATCTAAAGGTAAGTTTGGGAAGTAAAGAATATCAGATATTGGAGGCTGAAGGAACTATTGCTCTCTGCATAGTAGCAGTGACTTATCTTTCACAAAGTGGAAAAAGTGACTAAAGTTTGAAGCAGAATGATTATTTGCCTCTGTAAACCTGGATTTAAACAGCAGATGGGTTGGAAAGAACAGAGCAGTGGGAACCACTGTGGTTTTCGTCTTTCCTCAATGAATTTGTTTCTGTTAGTGTTCTTAAACCAAAAAAAAATATAAATCCCAGCACTGTTATCAATCATATTTACTATTACAGTGGTTAAAGGTCAGCCAAACATTGATCCCCATTTTGCTAACCCCTGCAAAGACACGGAGTTGACAGTCTAAATAGACAAGTTGCAAATAATGTAGAGCACAGCTATAGTAAACTGGTCATAGCAGGACCGATCTTGTCAATTCCACAATTAATTTCAGTAGGAGATGAATCATTCCAAAAGAGGAGCAAAAGGAAGCTGGTTAGGGAGTCATTGAAGGGTGGTAAAAGGAGAAATGTGGAAGAAGCTAAGCATGTGTTCAGAGTCATAGAGCTGCTTACAGAGTAAGAACCACATTGTTATTAAGATTCTTTCAGCTACTATGGAGTCTTCTCTCTCCTCCAAAACAGAAGATCATAGCCTCATGATTAACTTTAAATCTGTGTTCAGAACTTCATTCAGCAACGCACATTTTGTGCTGCCAACATGCAAGCAACTTGATTTCACCTTGTTTTTACAACGTCATGTTGTAACACCCAGGACAACTGAAGGGAACCTGGCACTGAGCACAGCTTTTCAGCTCCACTCCACCCTGTTTTTGTTTCTTGCAGTTTCAACATCAGCCAGTGTGTAATTTTCCAGATCAGTTCTTTCATATCACTGACACTATTCTGCCCATGGGCATGCTAGACCACCTCCAAAAATTCTTCTTAGGTTCTGACGTGGCCAGGAATTTCATGTGACTTCAGGGCCTTATGCTCTTCAGTCTTTGTGGAAGTGCCACTCCTCCTGTACGTAGCCCAGTTCTTGAGAACCCTCCATGTAAGCCTGGGTGACATGGAGTCCTGCATTATTTACTGGTGGAAGGAGAGGAAAACATTAATGTTCAGGTGGCTGTGAGACATCTCCCATTGCTTGCACTGTTTTTCTAGTATCATTACTGCATTAATGCACTGGAACAGTTTGCCTAGACGGGTTGTGAAATACTCATTCTCAGAATGTGATTGGGCAAGATCCTACTCAATCTGATCTAACTTTGATGTTAAGCATACCTTGAGCCATATGCTTAACTGGATGGCATCCCATGGCCCCTTCATATCTAAATTACTCTGTGATGACCCAAATTACTCTGTCACTAGGTGAGTAAAATTTTTGGGCAAAATTTTAATTCAATCATCTTCTGAGTATTTAAGGAGAAATGGAAAAAATGAGGCCTGAGTTGCCTTCAAATGATAGCACGGACATTCCAAAGCTGCATTTGAAGCAACAATGATTGCTCCAAATAGGTTGTCACTAATGTCAGAGGATTTTTTGGTTTAGTTTTCCTTTGTGGATTTTTGTTTTCTTGTCAATGGAGTTTAAAACAGCTGGGGCACAATTCTTTGTTAGAGCTTTGGTCAGTTAAAGGAGTTTTCAACAGATCTTAAATTTACATTATCTATCTCACAGGACTTTTACTAACCTCTTCTAGATGCCTCTTTCAGAGTTTCAGAAAGTTTTTTGTTTTTTAGATTTTTAAACTTCTAGCTGCCAACAAGTAGTCATTTGGCACAGAACAAGTCACCTGGCAATATTTTTATATTTGTAAATAAACTGGTCTTAATACTTTCCTCTCCTGAAGTGAATTAGAAGAACCTCTGCGGTTGTAACTGAAATAGCTTCAGGATCATTCACAATGCAGCAAAATTTGATCATTTAATCTAAACTTGTTTCAGCATTAAGCAGTTGATGCCTTTCAAACCTGGCTTTCTAGTGTAATTATAAAATACCTGATAATATATTTTATGCATGTAAGTTGTTAGCTAGTCTTTTCAGTCTTACTATTTACCATAAGGGAGTGCAGACTAGACACAACATTACAGTTTTAGTACACTTATTCAAGCAAAAGGCAATAAAAGCTACGAATAATTGATCAGATAATGCTTTATATATATATGCAGGTATATAATACGTGCTACGTATGCATCCCCCTGTGCATGCCAACTTCTTTTTAGTGTGCTGTGTTCAGTCCACTTGAAAGAGTTATTTCCTTGAGAAGAATGTTTGTTTTTCTCCCTGAACATGTAATATTTAAGCAATTTTATAGATACAAATTCCACAGAAGTCAATGAAACAGTCTGGACAATTTCAGTGGTCTTCCCTTCTAGGTTCTGGTGATGAGTTGAAAATAATGTAAATGTTTCCTGTTCAGTGACGTTAATTATTTATAGAATAGGTGCACAATAACAATAAGGTGCATCTTTTATTGAGTGGCCACTTCTAAATGGAGCTGTATGAAGTATGAGTAATGCTGGAGTTTGATGTATGCTTACCAACTTGAGATAACAGTACTACACTTCTTTATCGTTCACAATGCCAGATAAATTGCTTCTAGATCCAACATGTTCAAATGCTGCAGCAACCATGTGTTTCACTTCCTAGTGATTATGCTGTTAACACCCCTGTTCTCTGTCCTCTGGATTGGCTTCCTGTCAGGTTTCAGGTTAATTTTTTAAATTTTATTTTTGATTTTCAGTGCATGTTCAGGTGAAACCTTTCCCTTATTTTTAATCTACAGAATTTTCACAAACCTGTACAGGTGTGGGCAGGGATTTGCAAAGGTGTGTAAGGGACGTGACTATTCAGCTCCATTGGCTGTCTTTAAAAACGGCAAACTTTAGAATTTTCCTCAACAGGCTAAATCTTAAAGGTGTACCTCATTAGATGTTTTGTTAAAGTACATTTCACTCCCCTCTGATTTCATTGTATAGATCTCCTGAGGGTTTTTTTAAGGGGGTAATACATCATCCTGTTTTCATCCATGTGTATTTGCTGATACATGCAGATTTTTCTGGTTGCCGTTCTATTATAAATATATCAGTGTAACTATTGTACCCATTTATAGCACCTCAGCCTAGAACCATGACTGTGAAGGGGCTGGCATAGCTAAGCAGAGTGGAGCTCCACCGCAGACAGGCAGTATACAGAGATGGTGCAAGCGTGGACAGGTTGTCAAGAAGGAATTTAGGAAATAGTGCTCAGAGATTTATGGAAAGTGTTACGAGGCCAGACCTTAACTGGAGCTGACACTTCGATAGGATATCAAGGGCAATAAGAAGAACTTTTATTGTGACATCAGTAATAAAAGTCTGAACGAGGAAAGTGTGGGCCTGTTACTGAATAGAATGGATGGTTTAGCAACAGCATACACTGAAGCACCAGTGCCTTGTTTTTTTCTGTCTCCACCAAAGAGATGTTCTTGGCCTCTGTGCTTAGTGAAAGAGTCCAAGGAGAACTACTAACAGTGGATGTAGATTGAGCCCGGGGGAACTTGAGAAAACTCAACCCATACGAGTCCATGGTCTGTATCCAAGGATGTTGAGAGAGCTGGCAAATGCTCTTGTGAGGCTACTTTCAACAATTTCAGAAGGCTTTCAACACTGTTTCCCACAAGATTCTCATAAAAAACCTGATGAAGTGTGGACTGGATGAGAAGATAGTGAAGTGGATCACAATTGGGTGAATGACAGTCTCAGAGAGTGGTGATCATTGGCATGAAGTTTAGTTGCAGACCAGTAACTAGCTGTGTATTCCAGGAGTCAATACTGGGTCCAGTCCTATTCAACATCTTCATTGATGTTCTGGATGATACAGCAGAGTATATCCTCAGCAAGATTGATGAGGGTACAAAACTAGAAGGAGTAACTGATATGTCAGAGGATTGGATTGTCATCAAGAGGGACCTTGACAGGATGAAGAAATGGGCTTACAAAGTTCAACAAGAGAAAGTGAAAAGTACTACACCTGAGGAGGTACAACCTCATGCAATAGTGCAAGCTGGGGACTGACTGACTGGAAGACAGCTTTGCAGAGAAGGACCTGGGGGTCCTGGAGGACACCACACTGAGCATGAGCCAGGAGCATGCTCTTGGGGAAAAGAAGGCTAAAAGTATCCCAGACTGCACAAGGAGTGTTGCTAGCAGGTCGAGAGAGGTGATCCTTCCTGTCTACTCAGGACTGTGAGGCCAAACCTGGAGTGCTGGATCCAGTTCTGGCATCCTAGTACAAGAGACGAATACTGGAGACAGTCCAGTGAAGGGCTGCTAAGATAATTAGGCTACTGGAATATCTGTCATGTAAGGAGAGGATTAGAGAGCTGGGACTGTTTAGCCCAGAGAAGAGAGAGCTCAGGTGAAATCTTATCAATGTATGTAAATATCTCAAAGAGAGGGTGAAAAGAAGATAGAGCTAGGTTTTTTTTTTTCAGTGGTGTCCCATGACAGGACCAGAGGCACTTGGCATAAACTCAAATACATGAGTGCCCATCTGAAAAAAACATTTTTTTACTTTGAAGGGGACTGAACACTGAAAGTATAAAAGTGTTAGAAGAATTATGTGTTGGGTGAAGAGTTTTTTGAAGATGGACAAAAAAAAAATCTTGTTTCAGTAAGATCAAATTATTTTCTTGAATAATGAGCGAAAGAATCAAATGGAGGTGAAAGTAGCTACAAAAAGGAGAGAATGACAACTTCGGCAAATGCTGCTTCACTTTTGTTAAGGTGTATTTTACATGATGTCAGCACTGATTGGTCTAACAGCTGAAACTTAGTCTAGAAACTGGATTATCAGAGAGGGAAGCAAGTTACACAATCCTTCCCTTTTAGCTTCTTACACAAAATCAGGCCATAGATACAGCAAAGTGAATGGCAGAGTAATTCTAGGGGCCAAGCCTCCATGAAGAAGGGCGGCATGTAGGATACAAATTTTCTTCAGAAGTTTATGAGAATGTTGTGTTGGGTTTCTTTTCAGACCTACTCTCAGGAGTTCCTGAGTTTCTCCTTCCTGGGGAGATACTAAGTCGTGAAAAGTTGTTGTTTTAAAGCACTGATAAGTACCAGATTTATTGTTGTGAAACATTAATAGCGGGTAAACTGGTAAGTTTCAATGGTAGCTCTCTAATTCTTTTTGCTTTATCACCTAAGTGGGTGAAATTGTTTTCCTTTCTGGTAAACAAGTAGAACCTCCAAGCAGAACTGGGCTTCAAATGCAATTCTTAAAAGAGATTAATTTTATTTAAATGTAGTATACTGGGTACTAAATGCTTATAAAATATTGATCCGTGCAACCAATCTTCATAATTGCTATTAATAAAGAGAAGTCTTCATATGGAAGGATTTTTTTTGAAGGAAGCATAGTTTTGCTCTTATTAGTGAACTAGAAGTGAGTTCTGAATTTGTTTTCTTGTCATGTCCATTACTCTGGCTGTGTAATAAGTTATAACGTGTTTCAAGTTTCTGAGGTTTTGGATATTGTGAGAAAAAATGTGTCACTTCTGGACTATACAGTAGGTAGTTTACTTTGTAAAAAGCCAATAACTCAGTTTTTTCTTCTCTCTCCAAAATATGGGTGACAGGTTATTTATAAAAACACAACTTAGGTGAGTAATTCAAACCTCAAATTTTTATATTCCTCTAAGTGTCATTTTTTCCCTAAAGGCTGTTATCAAAATAATCTAAATCACTTTCTTTATATTAATCAAAGAATTACAGCACTTAAATTTGTAGTTGTCACTCACATAGTTGGTGCCTAAAGCATTTTGAAATTGTTTTGTGCGGTCTTTTCAATCACTGTAGTTTTTTTTTCTCAAGAGATTGTCAACATGCACAAAGAATGGGATCACAATTGTAATGAATTTCATTCCTTTGGGACTTTGAAGGTGAGGTAGTAATCTGATCTCCAAGGTTTTTAAGAAACCTAGCTGTTATTTCAGTAATTCTAATATTAAGCAAGGTCAACAACTACTCTGTCATGGAACATCTTTTCCAGCATATTGAAAAACAACAAAACCAAGAGTTTTCTACACATTTCTGTAAAACCTAATGAAATCTGTAAATGAGCATCTTCAAGAAGTAGTTTCTAGTTTTCATACTGATTTTTTGAAGTTAACACCTCATCATTACTTTGCGCATTTTATATTATAGCAAAATTCCTAAAACAGTACTCACATTATGACTTTAGATTAGACTACATTATTCATATCATTATTACTAGGAATAATTTTTTTATGTTACAGAAACTTGGAGACGCAGAGTATTGAAATAGTAGAGAACATATGATCTTCCTGAAATAAGTGCTTGTCTACGAATTACAGAGCCTGAGAAAAAAGATGAATTGTTCAACGACTGATAAAATAGATGTGTTTGATTACTGGACAGTCATGCATAAAATAAATGTGAAAATAATATCTCTAATACAGGGTAATGTAACTTTAGTAATTTTAAGTAGACTCATCAATTAACCAGACATTGTCGAGGTCTAACATATTTGTTTGTCTTTGGCTGTGTATCTTCTCAATCAACTCAAATTCAACCAACAGGATTAATTTAGGGACTTGTGGGATAAATAAATACAAAATTTCACACATCATCTTGGATATATACTTCCTGGGAAGATTACCTCTGAGTGAGTTTGTGAATTAAATTGTAAAGAACAAAAGAGAAGAATATTAATTATTATGAATTAATAGAATATTATTTCACATTCCTTATAAATATCTATTATACAGTTTCACACTTTGCTTAGTTCACTGCAGATATTACAGTTAAAAGAGACATAATTCATAATAGAAATAGTAATTATTAATATTTAATATTATCTGTACTTATCTGTGACATGTAATCTCCTTAAGTTGCACTGAATTAATTTAATTTTAGGCAATAAAATCAACAGTGGTAGAAAAAGCCCAAGAAGGAATTATGTCTGGATTTGGACAAGTACATTGAAAGAAATAAAAATATAATTGAAGGAAATAAATGTGTTCTTTTTTTCTTCGTTTTATTCAAAGAACAGCCAGAACTCTTGGGTAATTTACTTCACCTTTTTGACAGCCCTGACAGAAGTGAATGTTGTGGTTTGATGCCTTTTTTTTTAATCTGTAGAACAGCAACTAAGAGTTTTACCAATGACAGCCAAAGAGTCAGAACAAGACAAGAAAGGCAAATTTCTTCTGGTTACTTTTATAAAGTTCAGGCAACTCTGCAAAACCTTGAAAACATTATTTATTTTATGATTTTCCAACTGTTTTGTTTATAATGTAAAGAGAATGTAGATTAGAACAGTGAAAAATAAATTTCCTAGATAATTTGTACATTTGTTTTAATTCCGAGAACAATGAAGTATTGAAACCAATGAATTACTTCATTTAAATGGCTACGTTTGGAAACCTTTGGTGTTTTACTGAAGATGTGGGGCAGTTCCACTTCTCGACTCTAATTGACTCTGAGAAACATTACAATAAAAACATTAATCATAACATATTTTAAAAATATTTTGATTTTTTCTATTTACTTTTTTTGAGTAGCTTATTTGAATTTGTTTAACAACATGATCTTGCTTTTTTTTGTCAGTTCCTCTTTTTTGTTTTTTTTAATGATGCCTTTGATACATCTGAATGCTATATCAGAGAGAGGGAAAAGTGAGACAGAGAGAAAATATGGAAGTCAATGTATTCATTAAGGAGAAAAATAGAATTTGAGGAACAGTTGAATTAATGGTATTTAGTAGATGGCTTGCATCACGTTATCCTCTTCCCATACACAACCCTAGACTGTTCTACTGTAGATACTTGAAATCACACACAGAGTTGAAAGATCAATAAACTAGCTTAGCTGCTCAAGCAATAAAAATCAATTTTGTGCTGTCTTGTTTTCTAAGCAAAGTTTGTGGAATTACACTGTAATTATGGACAAAGTATGCCAAAAAAAATAACCTCCATAATGGATGAAAATATGCAATTTTGTGTTTTTTTCTTTAAAAATCAGTACTAAATTCCATTATTTATTGACATTTTCAAACAAACAAAAAATGTTATCACTTAGTGCAGTTTTCTATCCAGTAAATAAAATAGGTATTTTTCTCCAATATGTATTTTATTTCTATTGTTATATAATGTGTATGTAATAATAGGTATTCATCTTCGTCCTTTGTGTGTAAAATACGGGGAAAAACTTGTATCTTTGATTACAGTATTTACTCTGATTTGAAAGACAGACCTATCCTGTCATGAGTTGAAAAGATGTGCTAAGGGGGGCAGTGGCCATTTCATTCTGATTTCTTTTCAGTAAATCAAGGATGTATCCACACCAGCGGCAACAGAAAACAATGGATGGTCACGTGAAAAGTCTGCACCTCAGATCTGTTGTGTTCAGTGAGAGACTGTCCAGTAACTAGGATTCGATGAAAAACTGACTACAGTTGAGATTTACATTAAGTGATGTATTTTTATATTTCAGATCCATCTTCTTTAGAAGCAACGTATAGGAAGGTTAAACATGCCTCAGTCTGGGCATGCATCACACATTTTTGTGGATGTGAGATAACAGCTGCTAAGTGACAAATGTGGGTTTGAAGGATACTGGATATTTTCATGGCAGACAGATGCCCAAACCCACGTCACTTATAGGATCACCTTACGATAGACTACCTAGGAGATACAGGTTCTAGACCTTAGGCTGCATCTATAAAAGGTTTGCATTGTTAAGAAGGAGATGCTATCCCTCTTATTAGAATTATTTTCCAGGAAAATGCTGTATCTGCTAGATAAAATTTAGATATTTTATGTATGCTACTATCATCATATAACTGTTACGGTTTGTATTGGGTCTGAGAATATGAAAATAATCAAAGTGAACCCTAGACATGCAGAGATGCACCTAGTTTGAAATTCTGGCTGATGTGTGAAGAGTGGCTATAAGAATGCTGTGTGTCCTCAGAAGATGGGCAGCTGTGTTCATAGCTGGTAGCAAAAAATTAGAGAGCGGTATCAGCATCACTGAAAAGCTAAGGTACTTCTGTGTCTTCAGGTTTGGCAGAAAAAAAGGGAAGGTGACATGGAAATTGAATATTTAAATTGAAATTGAATATTTAGATTTCAGATTGTACCATGACACTGAGTGTACTGAAAGCAAACACAAGGCTGATGTGGGTGAGGAAGTTTCCTACTCCCATACAGACAGTACTCCATGCACTGTAAACTGTATCCTGCAGCCATGGAGGATAAGGCAGTCTTTAATCTCCTGAGCAGGCTCAATCTTTCTCCATGTCACACTTGCATTGCTGCTGCAAGAACCAGGAAGAAGCTGTGGCCCTCTGTGTGGGATGCAGCTGGAAACTGGAGGGACTAAGCCCTATGTTCCTCACATCTAGTGCTGTTTTTTAATCCTGAGATATTGCTATCCACATAACTTGATGGAAGAAAAAGTGCAACAGTGGCTAAGATTTATAGTTCTAGGCAAGCATTTCATATATTTAAAGAAGCAGCCAAACCGTAGTTGTCATAACATTTTAAAAGTCTTAGTAGGCTTGCTGTTCGCATTTTTAGAACTTACTCTACTTAAATTAATTTCCAAAAGGATTTTAACAGAATGAAAGGTTCACAAATAGCACTTTTTATTATCTAGAATTAAAGTGGCCTGTGTAGAGCAATGCATCAATGAAAATGAAAAGCCAAGCTTGCCTTTTAGAGTTCTTTAAACAGAAAGACTTTTTTTGATTGTAACAAAACCACCCATAAATCTATGCACATATATATTGATCTTTCCTTCCTCTTAAAAATGACTCTGTCCCAGTAAGTTGGCATATTTCATAAACAAACCAACAAATTATTGATCCATCATATACTCTAAAAAACCTGTGAAGAATCTGGGTTGCTTTTAAGTTCATGTTGTACCTAAGGGAATGAGAAACTCCAAAATGAAAAATAGATACTTAAAAAGAAGAACAAATAGCAAAAGGTTTATATCTACTTTTACTTCTGCTTAACCTTTTATTGTAATTCATTCTCTGTTCATCAAAACTGTTCCTTATGAGCTGATAGATGATCTAATTTGGCAATATGATTCTTTGTGGTGGTTATAAGTTATTAAATTATTACATATTGATGCAGATACAAGTGTCCTTTTTTTTCTTTGGCAAACGCTGGGATAGTACATATTTTCTTATGCAGGAATTGTACAAAAATTAAGACAGCCTAGCATAGTGCTGCTGAAAGCAACATTGTAGTAAGTTTGTATTGGAGATGAATTCTAGTCACACGTCCTTTTGAAAAGTAGATTGCATATGATTATTATTAGTAAGTTAATGAAAAATGCTATGAAATGTCAGAGCCAGGTAGCTTTTCCGTTATTCAACCTATCTTCTTTACACTGTTTCGAAGAGCTGACATGACACACAGAACCACCAGAAGCTTAATCATAAATGACTTCCCAGTGAGGCACAGGATTAGGCTAACATTGCCTTTCAGAAATGAGAGAGAATTACCGATATTTTCTAGCGGTAAAATAAGCCATTGTTGGTGGCTATTTATTTAGCCAATGATCCATTAACCAAAAAGATGCAATTCTCTTCCATTAAAGAGTAATAGCAGGGCTGGAGAAGCTAGCACTATATTTGCAAAACACCTGCTTTGAAGTAGCTGGTATTCCTGTACTTAAGCAAATATCAGAAAAAAAGCTGGGACACCTTGGTGAAAAACTGTGATCAGAAAAAGACTTCCCTGAACAGTTTTCCTGTTTGATCTGAAAGTTCCTCGTGTTCCTGTTCTTCTTCTTTTGTTCTTGCCCTTTTGTACTCGGCCTCACCTGCACAGAAAGAAGTATTCCTCTGACTGGACAGGGAACAGTAACTCTGTGAGCAGCACTTAAATCTCTTTCGTCTTTACCATTACCAGTAGACGTGCCATAAACTCACCTATACACACTCACACAGTTGGGCATGAATGTGCATATAGTTATTTTCTGCCCCCCTATTCTTTTAATTTGTTGTCTGAGTCAGGAAAGCAGTGCCTTTTAAGCCTTTTAAGGCTTTTCTTCTGTTTTGTCTGTTGTGTGAATAAGAGCAAGGCTGACAAGATTAAACAAACCTCAGCAGAACAATGTAGGAGCTGATTAAAGATGGTTTCAACAGTGAGCGTAGAGAAGCCTTAAGCAGCATACAGGATCCTTATGATAACCACAGAAATTGAAAAAAAATTAAAAAAAAAATTGTTTGTACAGTTCTAATGGCACACTGAACTACCTGAAACACAAATCACAGAACTGACTCATGAAATTGTATTTCTTAATTTCCCCTTCCTCCTTTGCATCAGAGTAGGGTAGAGCTGTGCAAGGAAGAAATCTCTGTGATGGCCATGTGAAACGTGAATGTTTACTGTTTGTGTGCCCTCTGTGTTCTATTGCAAAGATGAGTGAGTACGACTAGGGGAAACACCAGTTTCTCTGACTGCTTCTTTAAAGGTCCAGGGCCCTATCAGAGTTTTCTGAATTTTCATTTGACTTTTCCAGCTTGTATATTTAAAGAAATCACCAGCCTTTGTGGAGCTTCACTCATCTGTGCTGCTGCTGAGGGAGTTATAGAGAGGAGACCTGTGATGTGAAACAGGGAAGGGAAAAGAAACTGTGTTTTTCTGAGTTTACAGTGAGACCCAGCTGAAATTTTCAGAGAATGGCAGTAGAAAACTTCCTTTAAGCTGGATACAGACTCATTTACTGAGGCCATATGAGACAAGAGACATAAAGCTTTCTCTAACCTGAGTGAGGGAGAGTATTAGTATTCACTCCATCTGATAGATATCAGAATGACTCAAACTGAGCTGCCACTCTGAAGGTTGTTTTATATTCTCAGCCCACCTGGTCTGAGATCAAGGTTTCCGAAGTACTTTACACTCACAGGTTTATCATGCTTTATACTTACACTGACTTTTTTAAAAAAAGGATAAGTTAAAAAAAAATTGAAGCTGTGAACACTACTACCATTGAAATTCAGAAAGATATGTTTGAAATGTATTTGATGAACAGTTGTTGCATACTTAATGTGATGAATATCTAAAGATGATTGTATCCCATTTATTTATTGTACTGGTTTTACAAGATATGATACTTTGAATGTTTGGTTCAGTACATCACAAATTGTATGATAATGATATGAATCAGAGCATAAGTATTATTTAATTTTTTTGATTTGGTAAATAAATATGAATGGATCATAACTTTGACCGCAAATGTAAAAGAAACTTTCTATCACTCTTCCTTCAAAAACAAAAGAAGACTTCTCTAAACACAGAATTCATGAAGGCCCCAAATACATCAAAATATAGAAACATCAAATGTTTTTCCTTATTATTCTGTATGAGATAGTCCAAAATTATTAGCTTTTTTTTTTTCCTGATGATTTTTGAGGAGAAATCTTGCTTTTCCCAGAAAGACAAAGTATTTTCATGGTAATAACCATGACAAAGTTTACAGTGATTGAAAAATATTGCCTAATTCTTCATGAAAGACTGACAGATGATAAAAAACGCAAATATGAATCATAAAAGTAATTTCTGTGTAGTCAAGAACACAATTATTGAAACAATGTTGCCACTGAGAACATCATGAAGTTTATGCTGAGTCACTCCTACTAGACGATCTAAGTACGACTACAGTTTAGTGAGTGATACAAAGCTATGTTTAAGGAGAAAAATCTGTGCATTGTCAACAAAATGCCACTTCCTCTTTCAGATGTGGAAACAGTAACTTGGTTAAAATATGAACTTTCACTATTGCTACCATATACTTTAAAACAATTGAAATAAGTATTATTTCCAACAATACATAAGAATGATCCACTCCTTTTTTTAGACAGCAATTGGATTTATTTAGATTATTGTTTGAGAATGTAATAAGTTTAAGAGAATTAGAGTTTTTTCGGCAGTTTTTCATTATTTAGTGCCTTCCATGCTGCTGTTACTTTGGGGAAGAAAACAGTTCATGATGAATAATGGAAAAGATTTGCTTCTAGCTAATTACTTAGCTGATATACTCCATAAAGCAACAAAGTATATGATAGATTAATCATCATTTCATCATATAGAAAACATCAGGACTTTTAAATTACCATGTATGGCAATGAATTCTCTAGGTGCTGGAAATACTTAATTTTCCTAACTTTAAATATATGGAAGAGTTAAACTGTATCACACTAAGGTTATCTGTATGAGATTGAAAGATTCTGAATTATTTCCCAGCTATGAAAAGTTAGATATTGAGTGTCAGATGAGACTGAGATTTTTTTCAGTTCTCTGAGGATGAAGAAATACGGATGATGGATTCACATCCAGTACTTGAATACTAGTTATTTATTTTTCACAGTACTTTAAAATATAAGTCAGAAAACACATAAACTGTCTCCATTTAATGAAATACAATTGCTCACATGTATCTGACTTCACTATTTGATTTGGAAAACAAAACTACTCTTACTTCATCCAGTCACCTTTTGAAAAAAAAGTCAAGCATTCTTGAAGGCTCAGTGATGAAAAAGACAGGTATAGAGTGTTTGTCAGGATTATTGCATTGCAGTGTTTAGCAGAGCATGCATAGAGCTTCAGAAGTGTTGTGTTAGGAAACAACATTTCAGTTTTCAAATCCTGAGTATCTTAATTACCTATAGCCTGTGGAATTTACTTTTGTTCTAATACAATAGTGAGAATAATATTTCCTTGAATAAAAAGGCTTTCTAAGAATACAGAAATCCGATAAAGATGGATTCTGTAGAGACTGTTTAAATTTAATTCCACTTATACATGACAAAAATTTTATGGATTGATTTACAGTGCCTGTTTGCATAGAACTGTATTAAGCAAGTATCATTTAAAATTGAAACCTACGATACCGAGTTGTATCTATGAAGTAAAAGAAAATGAATGTGGGCTCACAGAAACATGCACATATCTATATAAAAACATGTGACGTTAACTGATGTTCCATAAAACATTCCTTGAAACAATCTTTTTAAGGAAAAGTAGTTGTTTTCCTCTTTGGAATACCTTGATCAGACAATTTTTCGGGGCATGGGAGGTAGATGTTTTAATCCCTTTAAGATGCAGAGGTCTCAGCCCATTCTGCTTCTTCTTGGGTGTGTGCTGCCATTAGCAGATGAAGAATCTCTGACTTCTGCAAGGGCTGAGAAAGTCTTTAAAATACCCTTGGTGACTTCCAGCTTAATACACAACCCTATTTTTTCCCAGATCTGGTCTCCCATTTGGCACAACCTCATGCTTGCCTTATGTCATTTCTCTCTCCTTCTGAAATACGTGCCCACAATGAAGTACCGCATCTTCATGGCTACCTGGATGCCTGAGGCTTCCTCAAGTACCCAGTGTTGTCTTATCCCCTCCCATATGTGGCATACAGAATAGCTCAGGGCATTTCAACAGAGGAGCACACCACAGTGTGTTGATTTATTAATAGAGTGAGACAGGCACAGTGCAGAGGGAGGGGTCCAGGCCAGACCCAGCTTCCTATCCAGTTGTTCCTAATAATTGTTTCTACTTAGAGAAGAAGTCCCATGTCTTATGACTTGTAGAACTGCAAATATGTCTGTGAACAGAAGATAGTTCTTGTATAGACAGAGTACTTTTTTTTCTGAATAATGTCTTCTATGTTTTTTTAAAAACTAACCTCTACAAGATATGCCAAAATCACTACAGAGATACTATGCCTTGTGAGTTTCTGCCCTAAGAGCAGGAAAAGATATACATAACCCTTAAGTTTTGAGAGACAAAGCTACAGTTGCATTTCTGTACAGATGTAGAATCTCTGCCTCTGCTTTGGGCTATGTCTCAAAAATATCACTACTAGTGACATCCTATGTTAATTAGAAATGCCAAAATACTGGGTTGGACTTATGCTTCTGGAAAATTTAGGTCTTGATTCTGACCCAAGTTTAGGCTTAGTGACAATTGCTATCCGTATGTTTTTATGATATAGTGATACCTCCTCCCCTCCCAACAACTTTCTGTTTTGTCTAAACGTTGCACCAGTGGAATGGTGGAAAGAAGTTCAGAAATTTGTTTACTGAGTAGTTACTAGAAGCACTAACAGTTTGCCAAGTGTGTCTCTCTCTGAAATTTCCTGGGTGGTTTTAAGAACAAATGTTACACATTCTTTGTAGAACGTCTTGTAGGTTTGTCCTCCATTCTCAGCTTGTATTTAAAATCCTGTCTAAGCTGATCTCTATAACCATACACAAAGCATAACACACATCGTGATTGTTTGCTGCACCATCTTGCTGCTCACATAAGATTTCTCAGCCACCCATTGCTGTGGAAGAATCAGTGGCCACCTTTTATCACTTTTCCACATTGCTCCATTCATTAAAAAGTGTTTTCCTATCCCTGTCCTAGACCTTTACTGAAGCGCATTTGACGCGCCTCTTGAAGGTGTGCCAACCGGTCTTCATCCTATTATTGCTTCCGGAACAACAGGACTTTCAGGACTACAGTTTATCTTAAATTCTGTAGCTTTTACCTCCCACTTCTGTTTTGTTTTAGTGAGTAATTTGTCTCCCTGAAGCATCCATTCAGAACTTGATCTCCCAGTGGTTAATCTCATTACGGATAATCCCATGTACTGAAAATCCTTCCAACAGGATAATATTGTGAACAGCTTCCCTCTGATACCTTCTCACCATTCTTTTAGGGGTGAATGTTTTTGATCTATTGAATAAATAGATCTCACCTATATATGCATGGTTTTCCCTGAGCTTAATGGGTTAGTAATGAAGTACTAACCTCATACTTTACATCCATACTTTACTGATTTCTTTACTAGGCAATAAAGAACAAGGCTAATATTTTGGTCACCACTGACCCATATGAAAGAACTTCATCATGGAAAATAAAATTCATACTCAAAGACCAGTGGCAAAAGGAGGCACAGGCTTCTGAAAAATGTTATTACATCATTCATTAATGCCTATCTATTCAATGTGAAATATAGAGATAGCATTTATAAAAATATCAGTGGAAATTAACTAAATGTATCTCTAAATGTCATCTTTAAATGAGTGTGTAAAGAGTATGAATTTATACTGATTGATGGTATGAAATATAAATCTTAACTGTGGTCCGCAAGATACACAGGTATAGACATATACGTGTCTTCTTCCAGCATGTATTTTATGTGTCTTGGCTTGTGTCAACAGCAGTGAAAAGGTGGGTTTAAAGTTCTGGGAAATCTGAGTCTGCTTTCCTGTCTTGGTTATCCAGACTTTATCTGGGAACTGGAGAGTTAGTCAAATGCCATAAAGCATGTACAACTTACCAAAGGATAAGGCCAATTTTTGTAAACAGGTTTATAATTATTTTTAATTAGGTGATGTCTTAGATTTTATAGCAATTTAATGGAGCTTGTCAAATACTTGAAAAAATATTCCTCAAATAAATTATTCAACAAATTATGCCATTATACATGAATTAATTTATTCAGTGAATAATATTCAGCCATCTACAGAATTGGTCAAATGCTACTAAAAGCTATTTGCTGAAGAATGGTTTTGATCAATAACAGCAGTACTCTTTGAATAATACATTTGATGACAGACTACCTGACCAGTTCTATTTTTATCGGGTTAGAGATTTTGAAGTCTTACAACTGAGCACCCAAGAAAATCTAGGTACGCATGACCCATGTGAAACCCAGTTATTTGTGTATTTCTTGCTAACAGAGTGAACTAGGGAATAATGAATATTTTGCGGTAGTTCACATACCATTAATTTTTTATGAAAATAAAGTTTTCAAGACTGCTGACTCTGCAGATAAACCATCTGATTCTTTTGACTATTTAGTGTAATGCTTAGTAAATACTTTGAACTTTTTCTTGGGGACCTGACTACATTCTCCAGGAGATTCAGGACTTTTGTCATCTTATCCAACAACTTCAAGAAGACTGTGGAAGCTACTGAATCACTTTAGAAAAACAAGAGCATCTCTAGTTTTTTAGAATCAGACTTATTACCATGAGACTGACTACAGGCTCTTAAAAAAATTACTACAGATGTGAAACAGTGAGGACATGCTGCACTGACCTACTAAATTCAGAAGGAATAAGAAGCAGGCATCAAAAGAGACATAATCCCTCCTGTACACTGACCATGAGATTTAGAGGAACTGGAACTGTCTGAACTAGCAGCTTTAGTCCTGGCCTTGTGTAAACGAGTATGGCCTGAGAAAATGAAGCAGTGTGTGTGTGGAGTTGTGGTGGTGTAAAATAGGATTTACATAATTTTGCTTCAAGCTTTGTTCACTACAATACTTATGGACATTAAGTAAACTGCTGCATTCGGAACAGCAGTAGGGTAAATTAATTCAAACCAGTTCAGGCTATGATTGTCTGGTTATTTGGCACTGTGCTTTTTTTTAATGTTGAAGACTGGGACTCCTCATATTCCACTTCCTACTCTGCACAGACTTGTCCTGCCCAAGATTTACAGAGGGACTGATTGCATTCAGTGTATTTGAGTGGTATGGTAAAGTTGATTTTAACTACGGTCAGAACGTGTGAACATAACAGCAGAAACTGAATTTAAAAATGTAATATAAAATAGACATAATAAAATACAGCTGGGAAGGAGGGTACCTAAACCCAGATATATGCCTTGCTGGGCTCCAGCTTCTCAGGCTGTACTGTTGTTAAACACAACAGTCTACTGCTGTAGCATTACCAATCAATGTAGTAAAAGCTTAAGCATGTTAAAATGAGCTGTCCACAGAAGCTGAGCCTGTAGATGCGTCTTCACAGGCTGTGTCAATACTAACCATTAAATCAGTTCAGTGTAATTAGAACAGCCTTCTAGGGCTCAAGACCTGATTTCGTCTGATGTCTGTTATGTGTGCTGCTGGGGAGCAAGTATATTCCAGTTTAATTTCATCCAAGTAAACTCTGAGAGACTGTTGCACAACACGAATAAAAACACAGTAACTTGGATGGATTGAGACATTTGGTTCAGAAGTGCTTTCCTCAATTGAACAAAACTCTAGGATGGGTATAGTCCTTATTGCTCATGGTAGCAGGCTTGCTTTGTGTATTAGATTTTAGACAGTCGTGGAACTTAATTAGTTTTATTATATTTTCTCATTAAAAAATGCAGAGAACAGCAGCTGCAGCTTTCTGAAATCTACCCTTCAGATTTCTTTGAAAAAGCTTGCATTTGTGAGTGTGTTGAGCAGAAGGATGAAGTGAGGTGTTTAGGATTTGAGAAATATATTTATGCAACAAATTAATTAAATCTGGAATAACAAATATGTTAGTTTTATCAAAGTCCCACAGCACTGCATGTTCAGATAGCCATTAAAGTGCATTAATATTAGTATCTATTCTTAGCTGTAAAACAATGTTATTAGGCTCAGTTACAACGCCAAAATAAGTATATAATTTAAACCCTCATTCCTACTAGTCTCGGCTTTTTACTCTCTATGAGAAAATCCCAAATGATATGATGAGCAAAGGCTTTTAAATCTGCACTCCCCCTAGAGTATAACAGTTTTCCTATAACTGCATCCATGAGTTAGAAATATTATGGGTCAAAAACAGGCTTAGGAAGCCCTCAAGTCTGACCTAATTATCTACAGTACATTTCCCCTTTTCTCCAGATACAATTCCATATCTGGAGGCCAATTAATTTTCATGCTATGTACAGTGAAGCATATTTTTGTGTCTCTTATAGTCACTTGAGACTTAAGAATACTGTAATATTTTGGTATAATAACAGAATATAATTGAGATATTGTGATTTAATAACATAATAAAGAGCTCAACATCACAACTAATCACTAGATGAACTTCACCAGAAGCATACAGCTGTATACTTAATGTTTGAAAGAGATTTTTGTGTGAGGAATACAAAATGCCAGAACTCTCAACCTCAAAACTACTGGTCTCCATTTTGACTGCGACCTGTGTAACACAATGGCCGTACTGCAATGTATCAACCTGCTAGCCAAGAGTCAGTGTGATCGAAACGCCCTAGAAAACCATTATTTAACTGGTTTTATGATTATCCTGCTGTGTAATTTGGACAACATATTTCCTGGTGACAACATTCGGTTCTGATTTTATAGTGCTTTGATGTACTGCTGTGGACTATCAATTCAGAGGAATGAAAACTTACTGGTAAATCAGCCTAGTTATTGCTCTCTGTATTACATGTTATGTATCCTTCTAACTAAAGTGCATCCTCCTCTAATACGTAGCTCTTTCTTGTTCTCTCTCTGTGGAGTGAATCCAAGAGGGCATATACAGTGCTACTCATAAGGATTGGGAGGTAATACTTCTGTACTGGAGCTTGTAAGACCTGAGAACCAGCAAAATAATACTTCAGTGACGGTATAGAAAAAAAAAAAGAGAAAAATAAAAAAACACCAAGAAATTATGAAAACACCAAGAAATTATGGAATGAACAAAGACAATCACAAAAAAAAAAAAAAAGAAAAGAGAGAGAGAACAAAAGTGATAACACACCAATAAAATACACAGGATGGAATTTCAAAAGCACTGAACACTGGACTCTCTCTGTTCCTCCAGCAGATACTCCTCAAAGCTTCATGTAAAGTATTGGGTGTTTTCTGCCTTGCCTGCTGTGGTGAGCTATGGCTCTTTAAAGTATAAGATGGTTTCTTAATGTTCAGGCCATTTGCACATGCACCTCTATTTGGCATCACACTTGCTCACTCTTAATATTTTTGAATTCTATAAGGAATAGTGCGGTGAATGGTTGAACTATTTATTTTTCTCACTAAATACACACTGTATTCCTGAGGAGCTTCTTCTTCTGAGTGCTGGATTGGGTGATGTTCCAGGTGGATCAAATTCTACATGCAGTGCTTTGAGGCCAGACTGTGTGATGTGAAACTTTCTTTAGTAGGGAGCAGCTGGTTTATTTTAATGCTGGCTAAGCTTTTAGATGTTCTCTTTGTTTCTCCTAAATAAAGCTGTTATTGATTGTTTTACCGTGTCTATTTCTGTTTATTTTATATTTGCTGAGAGAAAGAAAATAGCTAGTGAATATTATTGTATAAACACTCTGTTAGATTTCTTTTCCATAGGTGCCAATATAATAGAGTGGAGTTTTGATGTTTCTTTTGATTTTCCACTTTTAAGTGCCTGTCATTGGTCATTGATTTGGAATGAAAGCTAAATAAATGAGTATAAAGAAAATTATACTGCTTACAATGCATGGGCCTGTAATCTTTGTGGGAGAAAAAAAGAACAGTCTCCTACAGCCAAAAGCCCAAAAAGAGGTCACTCCTGAACTGAATCCAATGCTGCCTGGAAGGTGAGAGATAAGAAAAATGCAGGCAACGGGCCTTCACCTAGAAGGCTTCATTTCAGCTGTTCAAATCTAATGAAAAAACAATAAAACTGATGACAGATGAGAAAATAGTGACCAATATTATGCTGTCAGTGATTTGGTGAAGTATGAGTAATAAGTAACACTGAGAAATTGTGAACTGAACTTCAGGATGCCCAAAGCAGTGTAGTTGTAGCGCTGTTGAGATGGAGGCATCTGGAGTGCTACATACTGCTTTCTCGCTAATGAGAAAAAGTAAGTCAACTGAAACTGGGCAAGTTCAGCTGAAAAATAAGGCACACAGCACAAGTGGTGAAATGAAGTAAGCTGATGCGCAATGCAGTCTCAGCCTTAGTCTTCAAACCAAGAATGACTACTTTTGAAGGAAGATGTCCTGTAAATGAAGGTAAGATTCTAGCTGGGGCAGGGCATATCTGCGTAAAACATAATAGTTTGTGTTAGAATGAGCCTTCTGCTAGTTCCTTCGGGGCTTAATATGTGGAAATTCTCATCTTTTCTACTGTGCTGGATACAGGTGTCCAGGTGCCAGCAGAGGACACCTGCAGGGCAGTCCTCTGTGAGGAGATTCTGGGGCTGCCCGGTGCTGGACACAGCCAGCTCTGATAGATCCACCACAGGGCACAACTAAGTGAAGCAGCCAAGGTGGTGGCACCTTGGGGAAAGTGTGTGTAAGAAAGGGTGGAAAACACCACACAGGCAGGTTCCTGAGGGACTGCAGCCCATGATGGAGCTGTGTAAAAGTGTGAGGGTGAAGGAGCAGTTGAGAGGAACAACTGTGTACTGATCATATGGGTCCCACCATTACCTCTTGTGACTCTCTGGGATAGAGAGGGAGAGGAATTTGGACTGAAGGGCTTCATGCTGGGCATGGGAAAGAGGAGAGAAATGGTGTTAGACTGATGTTTGTCTTTGTTTCTCACTACCTGACTCTGTTTTAATTGGCCACAAAATAAGTTAATTATAGTGACTCTGTTTTGCCCACAACAGTAATGGTAAAAAATCTCCTTGCCCTTACCTTGACAGGGATATTTCTCATCCTAATTTTCCCTCCTGCCCCACTGAGAAAAGGATGCAAGTGACAAACTGGGTGGGTATGTGACTGTTAGCCACAGTTAACCCACACGTTGACAAACAGTAGTGAAATTCTGAGTGTGCAACATTAATATAGGGTATGCTTATAAGCCATAAACTTTTAAGGGGTTTGCTGCAAAAAACAGTGTGCACAGAATTCTTAGTTTGGTCATAGTTCCTCTGAATTTGAAACACACACATAAATCACCTACTGAATTAAAGAGGATAAAAAAATGATACTGAAATATTAGTTTCAAGGAGAAGTAAAGTAAGTAGAGATTCTAACAGAGGACTTGAATAATTCTGAAACTGGCTCAAAAGAGGGAAGGTCTAAAGGTTTTCTGTAAGAAAATACTGGAAAAAAAACATTGCTGTGACTGTAATAAGAGTGACCGAAGAACATGATATTGCAGATCAGCACATGTCTATTTCCATGTAAATTGAAGGATATAACTACAGTCTGCAAAACAAGATGAATAAATTTAGTAAAGAAATTGATATGACTTATGAGAAACTGTCCTGCCTGTATGATGTGGAGACAATCACATGAATTTGAACCTATATATGTGTGTGTGTGGTTTTGATTTCTCTGCTATCTCTTTGGAAGATGTATTAATCCACGTTGCTATTGTGTTTTATCTAGGTAGAACCAAAGCAGCAATGCAACATGAGGAATTTAGATAAGAAAACGTAACCAGAACACAGCTTAATTGGTAGATTATATTATTATGTGAACAAGAAAAGAAAAAAAAAACATTCAAGATAAGTTTGAATGGAATTTTGCTTGTTAAAGTTACCCTTAAGTTTTGTTGGTTAAATCTATATGACTTTCTGATAAGTGACCACAGAAGTGCTTGTGACATGATGTGTTCTGCGCTCTGTCCACCTCCTGGGCATTGAAAGCAGCTGAGGAAAACCTTGCCTGGGTATGCCTGGCAGGGTACTAACCATATAAAGCTTTCCAGAGTCCTTAGAGAAATAGATTTCTGCGTGTTTTAGAAGATGGCCTTCTGCTTTGCCTAGGGGTTCATATCTGGGACAGCTACCTAGAAAGATGGTGAATCTGGAAATGAATGGAGGCCTCCTTTCAAACGACAGTCTGGATGTACTTGGGGGGACCAGATTTTCATCTGGCAGGGTTGGACCTGGAATCTCTGCTGCAGTTCTGAAAAATGAGCAGCATTGTGTAGGCAATGTTAAAAGTTATGGACCTAAAATACAGCGTATTATGTTTCAATCATAGACATTCATTTTACAGCTTTTTCAAGCTAGGCACTGTAAGATGTCTACTGCACTTAGCAGCTATTCTAAAGTTATTTTCAGCTTCCTGACCCCTAAAAGATAACAGTAATATATGTTGGCCAGTTGATACACATGTGCTGTGGAAGCTGTAGTGAAAGACACTAATGGATATTGGAAAAAGCAGGGAAAACAGAAGATGAGATTCCAGGTGCTAGAAAAAATATTAAACACAAAAAAATTATTGCTATGGATACATGGCAATTTCGCCTCTGGAGATGCTTATATATGGCATGCATCTAGGGCATATGCTTAATCTCCAGCTTTCATAAGTGCTAAAATCCAGCAAATTTTTGGTATTATCTCCATCAGACCTCAGTGGTCTTTGAGGAGGAGAATTCTTTTTAGCACTGTAGCTCTTAGAAAAGGGATAAAGCAGAAATGTTCAAACAGCTTTAAATACCTTTCTCAGGAGAGCTGAACTTAAACTGTCATTTAATCTCTGCTATGCTGAGACTAGAGGTCTGAGAAAGAATTTTTGTTTAAAGCAAAACTGGTGAACCTGGACTTTTATTCTTTTTCTGTTAGAACAAAATCAGTCCATGCTTCCAATGCCATTGTGGAAAATATCTTGTATTTGAGACTGAAAAAAATCAAGATGGTTGTGGATACAAAGTTTAGTTGAAATAAAATCAGTCTATTCTAGTAACACTAAAAGGAAGAGTTTAAAGGCAGTGTCTTAGGAGTAGTCTTCATGACCCTTGCCTTTCTTAAAAGAGTTCCTTTTCCCTTCTCCTTCCAAATATTGTATTTTTCTGTCTTAATACTTTCCTGTGTTTATGTAGGTGACTTTCAGTATAGTTGGACCCTGCAGTCAGGTATCGTTGAACTAACCTGAAACCCAAGGTAATGAGTTTTACTGGTACATTAGCCAGAACCCAGCTTCCTAGGGAGAACTTCCCAGGTGCCCCTTTTTTTGTCTTTTTGGGTACTTTCATACATTAACAGAGTATAACCTTTATTAAAACTTCTCCATGTAGGCACTATAAAAAAATATGTACATCATTATTAGTGTGCTAAAAGTGTTTGATGTAATGGTGATAGATATACAGATTTGCCCAGCTGTATCCAAAGACAAAGATCACATTTTCTGTAAATCTGTAGGACTTCGTGGCTTACAGTCTACTTGGGTATGATCTTTAAATTGCTAACAGTGAGAGGCAATAGTAGATATTGCCATATAGCAAAGCAGTTTGCAATTACTGAATAGTAATCTTCGCACTAAAGTGGTTGGTGCTTGTGAAGCTTTATAGCTCTTACCTGATTGATGGCTCACTGTGTACCTGACTGCTAAAAGTTCACCAGTGAGAAGACAGTCAGCTCATTGTACGGAGGCCACACAACTATTGCTCCATTGCCAGCCTAGGTAGGAATAGGAAATTTGAGAGTGTATGAAATGGATTATTGTCACCAGCATAATATAAACAAGTGATAGGATGAGAGGAAATGACCTCAAGTTATGCCAGGGGAGCTTTAGATAGGGAAAATTTTTTTTGCAGAAAGAGCAGTGAAGCATTGCAACAGACTGCACAAGGAGTCTCCATCCCTGGAGGTGTTCAAAAAACATGTAGATGTGGAACTTCACTGTATGGTTTAGTAAGCAGTGTGGTATTGTGTTGATGGTTGAACTTGATGGTCTTAGAGGTCTTTTCCAACCTTAATGGTTCTATGACTGTATGAAAAGGGGCTAAAGATTAAGAGATGAAGGGGGCTGAGGAACTGGGAAGTCATGCAGGATGAGTGCTTGCTGAAGTGCTCCAAATCACAATTTCCTTCCTGACTTGAGCTGGAAGACAGGAGCAGAGAGCAGAATAAACTCCTCATAGTCCAGGAGGAAGCAGTTAATGACCTGCTGTGCCACCTGGACACTCATAAGTCTATGGGGCCAGATAAGATCCACTCGAGAGCATGGAGGGAACTGGCAGAGGAGTTTTCCAAGTCACTATCCTTCATTTATCAGCACTCCTGGCTAACTGGGGAGGTCCCAAGTGACTAAAGGCTTGACAATGTGATACTCATCTACAAGAAGGGCCAGAAGGGGGATACGGGGAACTACAGGCTTCTCGGTGCCAGGGAAAACTATAGAGTTGTTCATCTTGAGTGCACTCACCAGGTGTGTGCAGGACAACCAGGGGATCAGACCCAGCCAACACAGGTTCATGAAAGGCAGGTCCTGCTTGACCAACCTGATCTCCTTCTATGAACACCTAGTGGATGAGAAAAAGGCTGTGGATGTTGTCTGCCTAGGTTTTAGTAAAGCCTTTGACACTGTTTCCCACAACATTCTCCTGGAGAAATAGGCTGCTCATGGCTTGGACAGGTGTACTCTTCACTGGGATAAAAACTGGCTGTGTGGTCAAGCTCAGATAGTTGTGGTAAAAGGAGTTAAATGCAGTTGGTAGCCAGTCATAAGCAGTGTTCCCCAGGACTCAGTTTAGGGGCCAGTTCTGTTTAATATCTTTATCAATGATCTGGATGAGAGGATGAGGACAAGGTAGAGGTACTTAACACCTTCTTTGCTTCGTTCTTTAATAAGAAGGTAAGATGTTCTCGGGGCTCCAAGCCTCCTCAGCCAGAAGACTGTGAAGACCAACCCTCAATTTTCCATGAAGACTTGATCAGAGACCTGTTTGGCTGACTGGGGAAGTGCTGACTGGATACAGGCAAATGTAACTGCCATTTACAAGAAGGGCCAGAAGGAGGATCTGGGGAATTACAGGCCTATCAGCTTGACCTTAGTACCGGGGAAGGTCATGGAGCAGATCATATTGAATGCTATCACACAGCACATGTAGGACAGCCAGGTGATCAGAGGAGTCAACATGGATTTATGAAATGCAGGTCCTGCCAGACCAACCTGAACTCCTTCTATGACAAGGTTACCCAGTTAATGGATGAGGGGAAGACTGTGGATATGGTGTACCTGGAATTTTATAAAGCCTTTGACACCGTTTCTCACAGTATTCTGCTTGAGAAACTGACTGCCATTTGCCTGGACCGGCACAGCCTCTGCTGGGTAAAAAACTGGCTGGATGGCCAGGCCCAAAGAGCGGTGGTAAATGGAGTTAAATCCAGTTGGAAACCAGTCATGAGTGGTGTTCCCCAGGCTTCAGTGTTGGGTCTAGTCCTGTTCAATATCTTTATTAATGATCTGGACGAAGGCATCCCTAGCAAGTTTGCAGATGACGCCAAGCTGGGTGGCAGTGTTGATCTGTTTGAAGGAAGGGAGACTCTGCAGAGGGATCTGGACAGGCTGGATTGATGGGCTAAGACCAACGGGATGAGGTTTGAAAAGACCAAATGCCGAGTCCTGCACTTGGGCATGACAACCCCATGTAGCGTTACAGGCTTGGGGAAGAGTGGCTGGAGAGCTGCCTAGCAGAGAAGGACCTCTGGGTGTTGAATGACAGACGGCTGAATATGAGCCAGCAGTGTGCCCAGGTGGCCAAGAAGGCCAATGGTGTCTTGGCCTGTATCAGAAACAACTTGGCCAGCAGGACCAGGGAGGTGA
Source organism: Tapera naevia (assembly GCA_033556795.1). Taxonomy (NCBI): domain Eukaryota; kingdom Metazoa; phylum Chordata; class Aves; order Cuculiformes; family Neomorphidae; genus Tapera; species Tapera naevia. The sequence goes on along the minus strand of JAUMJJ010000036.1, from coordinate 19,028,643 downwards.
TTGTGCCCCTGTACTCAGCACTGGTGAGGCCTCACCTCGAGTACTGTGTTCAGTTTTGGGCCCCTCAGTACAAGAAGAACATTGAGGTGTTGGAGCGCATCCAGAGAAGGGCAACAATGCTGGTGAAGGGGCTGGAAAACAAGTCCTACAAGGACCAACAGAGGCAACTGGGACTGTTTAGTTTGGAGAAGAGGAGTCTGAGGGGAGACCTTGTCACTCTCTACACTTACCTGAAAGGCAGTTGTAGCGAGGTGGATGCTGGTCTGTTCTCCCAAGTGACAGACAATAGGACAAGAGGAAATGGCCTCAAGTTGTGTCAAGGGAGATTTATGAATATATTAGGAGAAGTTCTTTACTGAAGGACTGGTGAAGCATTGGAACAGACTGCCCCGTAGTATTTTAAAAATATGTGATGACATGGCGCTTCAAGACATGGCTTGGTAGGCATGGGGGCGCTGGACTAACAGTTGATGATAAGCTGACAGGTCTTTTCCAGCCTTAACAATTCTATGATTCCTTGACCCTCTGTATGGTCAGGTGAGGTATTTATGGCAGTTAATTTGAGACTCATTAAGGTTGCCCTATTTCTTCTGCCTATTGTGTATGCATCCACTTCTAACAATTATTGCAGCTAAACATTTTTTAAGTCTGTGTCCAGGCAGTGATAGTTTTCCACAGAGGGGGATTTTTAAAACTCTATTTACACCATAAACATTACAGGCATGGTAGAATACATAACATAGTGCTTTGTTACCCCTTTATTCTCTGTAAGACTATGTGCGCATCTGTGGTGCACAACAGCCACTGTATAGTCTAACCAGCTGGACTGTCCTTGTACTCCTCAGACTCCTTTCTTCCTAACCCACTCTTAATTTGAAGATCTTCATGGCTCAGTCATCATCTGCTAAGTATGTGAGCTACCACAAAACTGGATCTTCCTTTCAAGGATGCTTAAAAGGCTGCAGAGTCTGCAAGGTGCTTATGCTGGTGTGTGAGCACATTCTCCTACACTGGAATGCTCTGTACCAGTCAATGAACACATATTATAGCAAAAAGTGGCCAATTTATTTTACTGTGGTAATTATAGCAGCCCCTGAATTGTAAAAGTTATTTTTGATATAATCTGTCTTTTACATGCTCCACTTCTCTTTGAAGGAGAGTATGAATAAGGCACATACTATGAATTCTAATTGTAAGGGTTTATTGTTGAACTCTTTGTAACCGAAATATTAAAAACGTTACAATATTACAAACGTGGACAATTTCAGGGAATTTTGGCTTTTTTTTTTTTTTTTTTTTCCTGAAAGCTTTTCAGGCTTTTCTAGTGTATTCTTTTCTTTGATCTTCTTTTGAAATAGCATGATAGTCTCACATTTCAATAGAGAAACTGGAACTAAAGTATACATGAAATGTCCATAACAACTCTCTTGCTGTTTATTTCAACAATCTTAATTAAAGAAAAAACTAATCCTACAACAGACTTATGATTTGCCTTTTCTTTGAAGCACAGTTAGTTTTCATTCATATTCCTTGATGTCAGTGAGGGAAAACTATTGGTGGGCACATCAGTGCTGATGGGGTTCAATTGATACCTTTTTTTCTGAAATATATCTCACAATAAAACCATGCACACTATGCACATGCACACACACATATGAAAGTAAGCTCTGTATTCAAGCTGCCTGCAAAGCCATGTCTAAGTCTCTCTTGGCTGCTGGCCAAGGTCTCTAAAAACCCATTAAGGCTATTAGAGAAATTATTTCTCTTCCTTTGTAAGCTGGGTAAATTTCGCAGTTATCATTGCAGGAGGAAATGAATTGGGAATATATCTGTCTGGGGGTGGTTGGCCCTTCAGTGGGAATTAAGCCAACTCAATGTAAAACAGCAGCAGTGTGTATCAGTGCACGTACTTGCAGGAAAGAATCAGTGGATGGCACTGTAATATAACCATTGTGCCAAAAATATCTTGGAAAATTGTATCGTGTTGTCTGGTATTTGTTAGTAAATTCATATCTTCTTGCAATTGCAGGCTTTATTGGAAATCAGCTTTGGCTTTAAAATTATATATAAAGCAATATTTCCCATGTGGCGTGCTTTCCAGATGCAGGAGAACTATGCAACTGATACTCAAAATGGTGCAGTAGCATCTCGTACGGCATTGTATGGTGACCTTGTCAGACCATAATAACAATATTAAAACATACAGTACAAATTCAGAAGATTTACAAAGGTGACTGGATTTGGCCTGGGTCTTTCCTTATGCTTCACAGTTTTTGCATTTGGAATTACTACTTCAGCGGGAGTTCTTAATCGGTGTGGAAGTCAAAAGCAGTAGAATTTCCTTTTGATTTGTGAGCTTGGGTAACTGCAAATTATGCAGTCTACCATGTAAAACTGCACAAGAGAACAGAGTTGCTTTTCTTGTTTTTAAAATCTCACTTTTCAAATACTGTGATTTTTTTTTGTTTCTGGAACCCACATGTCAGATATACAGTGGAACAAGCACAGTAAAACAAGTGAAACAAGCAAGGTATGTCCCCCAACTTCTTACCAGTATTTGTATTAGTGATATGGGAAAGGAACTGTATTTCATTCCCCTGGTAATTTACTCCTTCTGAGAGAGTTTATTTGTTTATTTACTTTCTTCATCTGTTTGTCTTCCTGGCTGCTACCAACTAGAAATGGTCTGAGCAGCACTTTCTTACTGGTCTGCTCTTAAGTGCTGCAAGTGAAAGAAATATTATCTGTAAGATTTTTCAGACCTAAGTAGGACAGTTTCTTAGAGGGACTTACATATTTTCCAGGCTGCTTTCATAGATCAACAACTGCACAAAACTCAAAGGAGTAGGACAATGAAAACTGAGTAGAAGTGAAGCCCTCACAGTTTACATTTTAAATTGTAGATACACAGGGTTCTTTCCAAAGAATGCAATCTCTTTTTGTAAGTTATGTTATAAAACTGCCAGTTTCATCTAGGTCTGATGGAAAGATATTGTCCCAGTATGAAATCTCTCTCTTTTTCCAAATAGGTAGATTTAATAGCTAGAAAAAAGGACATATGTGAACCACTTGACAAAAAATAAATAACCATAAATACGGCTTCTGCAGTTACTATGGCAATACTTAGTATGATATTTGCCCTGACTGTATTTTGTCTTTTTTTCTCTGCTGCTGTTCTCTCTGTTCTTTTTTTCCCTTTGTGCCTGGAGTTCACCATTGAACTAATTAAAAAAAACCTTTTCCTAGAATCATGGAATCACAGAGCTGTTTAGATTGGAAAAGACCTTTAAGATCAACAAGCCCAACTGTAAACTCAACGCTGCCAAGTCCACCACCAAACTATGCCGTAAATGCCACATCTACATGTCTTTTAAATGCCTCCACGGGTGGCGACTCAACCACTTCCATGGGGAGCCTGTTCCAATTCTTGAGAACCCTTTCAGTGAAGTAAGATTTCTTAATATGTAGCCTAAACCTCCCCTGGCACAACTTGAGGCCATTTCCTTTCATCCTATTGCTAGTTACTTGGAAGAAGAGACCAACACCCACCTCACTACAGCCTCCTTTCAGGTACATGTAGAGAGCAGTGAGATCTCTCCTCAGCATCCTTTTCTCCAGACTAAACAACCTCAGTTCCCTCAACAACTTGTTCTCCACACCCTTCACTAGCTTTGTTGCTCTTCTTTGGACACACTGCATCACCTCAACTTCTTTCTTGTACTAAGGGGCCCAAAACCGAACACAGCATTCAAGGTGCGGCCTCAGCAGTGCCATATACAGGAGCATGATCAATTCACTGTTCCTGCTGACCATGCTGTTTCTGACATAGATCCCCTTATCCAGATCATTGATAAAGATATTAAACAGAACTGGCCCCAAAGCGACCCCAGGGGAACACTGCTTATGACTGGCTAGCAACTGGATTTAATTCCATTTACCACAACTCTCTTGGTTTGGCCATACAGTCATTTTTTTTATCCAGTAAACAGTACATCCATCCAAGCCATGAGCAGCCAATTTCTCCAGGGAAACAGTGTCAAAAGCTTTACTAAAGTCTAGGTAGACAGCACCCACAGACTTTCCCTCATCCACTAGGTTAATTTTCTATTCAACTCATGTATTCACATAGAACATCTGGTTATTTACACTATTTTCTCTCAATGGCTCACTGTTCTATAAAAATGAAACCTATATTCTTGAAAGCTGTAGTAAACCAGTGATAATTTTAAAAGTAGCAAGCCACCACACTGAATGGTATATATCCAAATGTTCTGAGGGAGTTTTGAAGGAGTTTTTTGTATGACTCAGATGGATTTCTAACAAAAACAACAGCTTGCACAAAAATAGGCCCACTGGACAGATGATAAGAGGGTAGATATGCTGACCATATCTTGTTAAAAGGTTATAGAATAATAGAATCATAGAATCATAAGGTTGGAAGAGATCTCTGAGATCATTGAGTCCAACTGTGCCAGTCTCCCTACTAAATCATATCCCTAAGAAACTCATCTACCCATCTTTTAAACACCTTCAGGGATGGAGACTCCACCACCTCCCTGAGCAATCTCTGACCACTCTCTCAGTGAAGAAATTCTTCCGATGTCCAGTATAAACCTGCCTTGGCTCAACTTGCAGCCATTCCTTCTCATCCTGTCGCTCGTCACTTGCGAGAAGAGAACAGCACCCACCCCATCACAACCACCTTTCAGGTAGTTGTAAACAGTGATGAGGTCTCCCCTCAGCCTCCTCTTCTCTAAGCTAAAAAACCCCAATTCCCTCAGTCTCTCCTCATAGGGCTTATTCTCCAGCCCGCTCCCCAGCCTCGTTGCCCTTCTTTGCACATGCTCCAGCACCTCAGTGTCCTTCTTGCAGTGAGGGTCCCAAAACTGAACACAGTACTCGAGGTGTGGCCTCACCAGTGTTGAGTACAGGGGCACAATCACCTCCCTGGTCCTGCTGGCCACGCTGTTTCTAATACAGGCCAAGATGCCATTGGCTCTCTTGGCCACCTGGGCAAAAGAGGAGCTCTGTGGGACTACTTGCTGATAAACCTTATTGGGTGCTTAGCTGGAGTAATGTTGAAAAAAAAAAGGAGCTGGAAGATAACAACCTGTAGCTGAGGGGAGACCTTATTTCTCTCTACAACTACCTGAAAAGATGCTTTGGAGAGCAGGTGTTGGTCTCTTTTCCCAAATAACAAGCAATAGGAAAAGAGGAAGTGACCTCAGGTTGCGCAAGAGGCAGTTTAAACTAGATATTAGGTAAAATTTCTTCACCACAAGGATTCACAAGAATTGGAACAGACTGTCCAGGGAAGTGATTGTGTCATGATCCCTGGAGGTATTTAAAAGATGTGTAGATGTGGTGCTTAGCAACATGGTTTAGTGGTGGACCAGTGCTAGGTTTGCAACTGGACTTGAAGATCTTAAAGGTATTTTATAACCTAAAAGATTCTGTGATTCTGTGTTTCTAATCATATAATACTGCAAAGTGAACTTTGGCAGGGTAAGATTATAAAATTCTTTGAACTTGTCAACAAACGAACAAAGGGGATGTTAAGTGCGTCTTTCAAAAGACTTCTGACAGGGTCATAGGTGAGACTACTCAGCATCGCTAGCTCTTGGGTTTTTCTCTTTAACCCCTCGTTACCTCATTTTGTTTCTTTTAGATACTTCATTATGGAAGTCAAGAAATGAAATGAGAAATTTTTGTGGAAAAAAAAATTAAACCAAAACCCAATCTATAAGCTCAGCAAATAAATCTCATGATCATGAATCAATCTATCTCAGAAATAGGACATTAAGAGAAACAGAGTTGTTATTATGTCTTAATATGTCATGATTTGTAAGCTATGGTGTGATTGTGTGACTAGTCATGCGTGGTTTTTTGAAGGCTGTGGATTGATAACATCTCTCCTAAAAGAAACCAAGTAGCTGTGAGGCAATGTAATATCATGGATGAAAAAGTAGCTGAGAGGCAGGAGACAGAGCAGGAACAAATGGTCCCTTTTCATCATGGCAAAAGGTTAATAGCCACAAGTTTCTGTACTAGGTCTGTTGTTTTGTAATGTATTTATTAGTTATCTGGAAAGAGGAAGGAGAAATGAGGCAGCTACACCATGTTACTGGTAGATAACCTCTTTGTGGGTTACTTGTTAATCAAGTCCAGAGCAGCCTTAAGGAATTTCTCATAGACTCAATCAGACTAGGCAACTATGAGGCACAGGGTTTTTGAAGAAATATAGAAAAAGAATTAAAGTAATTGCAGACACAGTCATAGTATTACCCAGCAGTGTGGTGTTATATAAATTTTATTGGGTGTTAATGGAAACTCCATCCTGGAAGAAAATATTGCAGAGTTGGAGAGTTGGACAGGCTCAGATAAAAGCAGAGGAAAGGCTAGTAACATAGAAGTATCTGAAGCGATTGTTTACCTGAGGAGTCAGATGAGAGCAAGAGTGATAAAGTATGTGATTCAAAAAAAAAAAAAAAAGCAATGCAGCAGAGAACAAGGATCAGGAGACTACAGTTTCCCTTGTCTCTTAAGAATAAAGAAGCACTTACCAAAAGGTACCTCTATATAAACTGTAGAACTCATTGACTCTGGATGAAGATGAAATCAAGAATTTTGCAAGCTACAAAGAAGGAAGGGGCATTTATATGGATAACAAGAATATCCAGAGTTACGATAGTAATGCTAAAAAAGACTATTTGAAGGGATAAAACCCCTCATGCATCAGGATTTAAGGGAATCTATAACTAAAGGGATTAGGATGAGACCTTCAAGGGAGACAGATTATCCTGTATCTGTGGGAGTTTCTAGTACCTTTCACCAGAGCATATGGTGTTGGCTACTGCTGGAGACAGAGTATAAGACCTGGTATTTGAAAAGTTTCAGCCAGAATGGCAAGTCCCGTGTTCATATCTGAATAACACTTCACATGTATTTCTGTACTTGTGTCTTCTTTCCATTACAGTGGGCTTTTTCTTCTGTTTATTTGCATCATGATTTCGTACTAGTTCAGGCTTGTGTTTCTGATGGTACAATATATGTTTGAAATCATTGCAGTAAAGAAGATGTGCGAACTAGAGGGCACCACGCAGCTTCTGAGAAACCATTAACATGATTTCTAGCTGGAGAGGAGTTCCTAGGTCTTTTCCTCTTATTGCTCTGGCTGTAGAATAGAATTCAGTAATATTTACTTCCCAACAGGAGTTATTGAGGGGAATTAATTGTCAGTTATTATTTGAAAGGTATTGTGAAGTGCTATAGTCAGTACCATTATGTCCTGACCATCATATCCTGAATTCTTTCCTAGGACTGTATTGTATTCTTTTTTTTTTTTTTTTTTTGATGTACTGAGCAAAATACTGAGCAAAACGAGGAGGGAAATGTGTGCTGCTTCATTCAATTTAAGAGTACAAATTTCAGGGGTGGTAGCTGTGTCCAGCCCGGGCACTTTAGAACAGTTTCGGGAGCTTCCACTTTTGCAATTTCTTCTCAGTACCTTAAAGGAAGACAAGTGGAACTTCAAAATCTAGTATCAAAAAAATATTCTAAAAATTTGCACATGGAAATTCATCAATTGGATTAATTGGATTTTTCTGACTACAAAATATATCTGTCAGAATTCTGTGGCTATGTCCATGCTTCTATCACAAAATTAATGTAATTTTTGTATCCATTTCATTTGGCAGTGATCCTTTTCTTTTTTATCTTCTTTTATCAAGAGTATTTTGCCATAATTTTTCACTTTTTTTTTTTAAAATGGATCTTTAAATTTAATGCCTTTGACTTCAATTTTAGTGCTCCTGTACTTCAAGGGCTTCATTTGACCCCTGTGTCAGCAAGAGCTGTGCGTGATTTTGGCAACAGAATTCTAAGAAATTTTTGAAATTCCAAGAAAGAGCTAAACAACAGTGAGACCATTTTTTGTATCACATATTTATGCAATCATATAGCAAAGTCAGTACTGACCTCAGATTTCCAGAGGCTTTGTAGGCTTTGTATCCACTATGTGATGTGAATTAATTCTAAAGATATCACAACTATTGAACATGATAATTTTGTTAATAATTTCATCCCTATGACGTAAGATCTACAGGTACTGTAGTGGTTGGTGAATTCTGAAGAATGTGTACACATATATAATTTATGGGTCTTCAGTGTACATTTTTGTCCCCTCTGCTATAAGATTTTATGGCTCAGATAACCAGTATTAGCCATTTTTTACTGAGTCAGATTTTATTTTAAATTTTTTTCTTCCCAAAGCCATGTTTTCTTATTTTAACATAAATATGCTGTCTTCTTTTTGTTTAAAAGAACAGATGTGTATATCATATTTTTATCAATTTGCATAAGCATTCTTGAAGATTCTTATTGTGAATTAATTTGCACATTTAACTGCCTTGTCAGGGATGCTGTAGAGAAATTTGTCAAACCATTTTGTAAAACTTCTAGAAAGAATGATGGACATTCATCTTCTATGAACCTGTTTTACGGTAGCAAAATTAATAAAATTAGAATTCATTTCCCTTTGAAATCCATTTTGGCTCAGTGGTAAATTCAGGTATTACAATCTACTGGGAAAAAAAATGCCATCTGTCTACTGTTTCACTGGGATATATGTATATGACCTCATAGATTTATTAGAATTGAGTTGATTGCTGTTCAACTAAGCCAGTAGTTGGTAGTAAGATTTTAGGGTTATACACATTGATTTACAGCCATTTCTGCTACGGTTTAAAGAGAAACTACTGCTTATATTATTGATACAAGTAGTCTCTGGAAATACTTGACTGCTTCTGAGAAAATCTGTTCAAACCTCTCTTTTCTTCCTGCATCTTTCATGTGCTTGATGAAGCCAGATAACATGTCAGTAGTTATGTAGAAAAATGGTAGAACAATTTCACCAAAATAGAAGAAACTTCAAAATTTTTACCTTTAATATAATATAAAATGATATAACATAGAGCAAATTTTATCCGATTCTTTTTTTTTCTGATTGTGGAAAACACTGTAGACTGATGAAATGGCAACATCAAAATTATGCAGGCCTCTCACGTTCTTTTCTCATCTTCATCTGCCATCTTGCAATGAAATTGATAATATTTGCAATTCCAGGGCCTCTTGCAGTTTTAGGAAGTTGCAAAATAACAATGAAATTGTGCAAAAAAATCCTTTTATCATTTTTAATTTTAGTTTGAATAGAGAAAAAAGAAGGCATAGAACAATGCCAAACTTTGTTTTTTTTCTCCTGTCTGTGACATAATTTCAATTTGAATCTTTGCTAGTAAATAGTTTAATTTGGCATTTGAAAAACTGAGACATTTATTATTCTGGTAATATAAGAAAAAAAATAAGACTCTTTCTGTAGAGAAGTGTAGAAGACATCTCAACATTGGGATGCTTTGGAGGTCAGGTGTTGTACACTATCCCATATCCCCCTTGAACATTCTCAGGACTATGTGCAGTCTCTCTCATTCATCCGTATGGCAGTCTATTTCCCATGCAATTCTTGTAAAAATATGCTCCTCTAACTTTGAAGTCATAGCAATTTCATAGTGTAGTTCTTTGATTGCTAGTCAGCAGCATTGTAGCTGAAGTGAAGTTGAATTTAGCCCCTTCTCTGGAAGCAAATTAAAATAACTTTCTTGCAACAGCTTTTCTTAATTATGTTTATAGATCATGTAAGTAATACCTAACCTGATATCATTGAGAACCAAATGAGAAAGGGAAAATAATAAGGAAACACTTCCTCAAACCCATAGGTTAAGTAAGGATAAATAGCTCTTTTAAACCTAAAATGTGTGGGAGGGTGAGGATATTAGAAAGTGGCATATAGTGTGTGCATGTTACGTGTTAAAATGTGTGTCTGACATGGGCTATTTCACGCAGTGCATATACCTGTTCATAAATTTAGTGTTTGAGGAGTCCTACAATACAAACCCTGTCATCATTCTCCTTGCTGGGACTATGTTCTGACTCATGGAGTAATCTTGTGATAACAAGAGCTGGTTTATTTTAATGAAGACGTGCCTCTCTGTTCCCTCAGAGAGGCCAGCTCACCTGTCGGTTAAAATAGCATCTGCTTCACTGAACACCAGCTTTGAGCACACACCAGCAGCTCAGAAAAAGCACTGCTACTTGAGAAAATGCAGGTCAGAAATGCCCCCAGAGATGCCAATATAATAGTGCTTCTCTTAGCAGACACTTTTTTTTGGATATAACCTTCCAATAGCTCTGTGATCCTGGCTGTTACGGAGTCTGGGAGCTCTGAGTAACCTGAAAGAACTGGAAGGCCTTTAACATTACTTCATTGTGCACACTGCTGTTATCATTCCTGGTTTTCCCACGCTGACAAATGATGATTTTTGGCACATACAATAATCCTAACTACTGTTTTACAGTCCAGTCCTGTCCTCACTGCTCCTCAAGTAAGTGCCAGATTATCTATGTGTCACATTGCTGCTTCTGCCCTTGTTTGTCTGCCCTGATTCTTCTGGACTTTAGAAAAAAAAATTCCTATATTATCCCTTTCTTCTTCTTTGGGACCCTCTGCTATCCTGTCTGTGACTGATTGAAAGTAAAATGTTTCCTGCATGTGTTCTTTTAGGTTCTTCTTCCTGTTTTGAAGTAGCATTAATTAATCACAACAGAAAGGACAAACACATACTTCAGTCTTCTGATATTGTTAACAACTAAAATGCCTTATTCAGAACAAAAACACAGTTGTTATGTATGGGACTAGCAGTCCAGTCTTTGGCCTATGTCTCATCTTTCTCAGCTGAGAGCCCTTGCTCGTAGTTCATTGCTGTAAGGGGAGCCACTTTTTCAGCTGGCTTATTCTCCCCAGTCAAAGCCAACAAATTTAAACAGCTCTCCAGAGTCAAAATGAAGACCTAACCTTCTTGGAAAGATCAAGTCTAAGGGAAGATCTGTTGTAAATCCTGAACTATTTTTACTGTGATGAACACACTTCAATAATGTTGTGGGGCATGGCATGGTTTACCTAGTCCTGGTATCAAATGTCTTGGCCACAGATCAGACCCTGCCAGTAGGACTAAACAACTTGCACAGTGAGGCATGCTAATCCTTCTGATATGCCTATAAGGCAGTGCTTTCTTTTATTGTGCTAGATACAAACTAATTTGGAGCTTGCTCAGTGCTCTCTAACATGGTCCCAATTGTGCTGTGTATACATGCTTTTCATCACCTTGGAAATGTGAACCTTTCTGAACCACCTCTTCTCTTTCTGTATAAATATCTTTTCTGTCACTGCCTATGGCCTCTTCTGTTATGTGCAGAATTTCCCTGATTTGCCTGTGAAATGGAAAAGAGCTGTGATTTTTCTTGAGATGTGGTGCTCCAATTATAAAACCATAAACTAAATGAGAGCCTTAATTATAATGGAAAACAGATTAGAATATTGTCATTTGCCTTGCTGGGGAGCCAAGGGGAGATTAAAAAGCCAGTGGCCTAAATTTATGTTATTTGTATTTCTGTGAGTCAAACCTCAATCACGTAAAACAGCCAGTAGGCCTGTATTAATGGGAGAGGCCAAGAGAACCGAATCTCAAAAGACTGTTGCCCTTAGGACATGGTACATTATGATAATGTGATGAAGAATAATTACCAAATGTGAAATATATATTGTCAAACATAGAAGCAAGCTATTCTTGAATGAAAATGAGGATATGAGAAAGGCAGGGAATGTCAGTCAGCCAGGGCTATGTTTCTAAAGGCACCTCCACTAAAACTGGCTGTTGGGGCACTGAACTGGCCTTCAGTTCTCACAGGCCAAGATAGATCAGAAGAATGGAGTAAGATTTTATTGTTTGTTTTGAAGCCAAATCTTAAAGCTTACTGATGAGATTATAGATTTATATTTATGGCAGAGATAATAATAGTATTTCTGGTGGTGACACTTATGATAAAGCCCACTGAATGGCAGTGATGACAAATGTGTATAACTTCACCAAATTATATTAAAAGATGATGCAAAAATTGAATGAGAGCATTTATGGACACATATGCTCTTGATATTGGTTATTACTTACAGAATACATCAATGCTTCCTTCCTCTTGTTTCTAAATGTGCTAAGACTGTTTCTCAATAGCTCTTTTCATGGCTGTTTCACGTGATGTTGTCTACATTAACATTATGTTTGTGGCATGCAGGGTGGGACAGAGATCATGAGCAGCTCTCTGACAGCTTTTCTCTACATCCTTGTGTGGTGCCAGGCAGCAGTATAGTTTCTGTGCCCTCATTTTGCCTGCTATTTGTCTTCAGGAAAACCACTCTATATGTGCTGAAAGATTTGTAGTTGACTCTTCATTCAAGATAGTAGCCTTCATCATGGCATGGTGTAACTGGATTAAAGCCCAGGGCAACCTTGCAAACTTGTGAATTTGGTCAAAGAGTATATACATGAGTGTAATCTTAAATGCATAGCCAGTCGGTCTGAGTTCAGTGACATTATTTTCTTGCTTCAAGTTACGCATTAATCGTTTCGCTAGAGCGAACATTTATTACAATTATGTGTTCAAATTTGAATAAAATATGCATAAAAATCTCAAGTAACAGTATAGCTCTAAATAAAAGCATGTCCAGCTAAGTTGGTGTGGAGGCCATGGACCAAAACCAACATGTGATAATGAGGCATTAAGGAATATTCTGTCTTGGGAGGGAAGAGTGATTTGGCATTGGATCTAAGCAGCTAGACCAAAACCGTTAGCATGTTTGTCAAATTTATTTTATGTGTTCGTTTGCTAAGTACCATACTTGTGAAATAACTATTACTTTAGATATTATCTGTTTGAGGTGCTGTATTGTTGGTATCCTCAGAGCTCTAAAAGCTGTCAGCTGTGTGTCTTGTGTTCTATAATTTCCGTATCTAGAGATTACTACTGCATCATTGGGTGGAATTGTGGCCTGTTTTAAAGATAGAGAACTAGTGGTCACACTAGCTTACTCAAAATCAAATAGGAAATTTCTGACAGAGAAGACCCTGTGCTTGAGAACAACATTTGAAGTTTTACTTCCTCCGCTTCTTTGCCTTATCTGCCAAATATATGTCATCAATAAATCACTACAATGAGCTTCTTTCTATTGTTAAACTAAATAGCTTCTCGCTGGCCCTCATGAGAAGTTAGCATCTTGGTTTTGTATTTAAGTAAGGAAACATTTTTAATAGTTTGGGAATTTTACCACGAAAAAAATACACAAATTCTCATCAGTATATCTAACGACCACTATCTTGGATTAACAAAACATATGGACTCCAGGGTAGACTTGTAAAATAATTGAACAATCAGATTAAATGGCACTTCTGAAAAATACTTCCTTTTTATAACGAGAGAGAAATATTTTGTGTAAAGCCTTAAATTTGTTCTTCATATTAGGTATACTACAGGCAAAACCAGCAAACGAATGAGGTCTTAAAAGACGATATCAAGGATACACATCTTTTCCCCCATTCATTTTTCTACATTTCCTTTACAAATCATATGATTAGTAGCTAAAAGTTTAAACAGTATACTGTGAAATATTTTCCTCTTTTTATCTTAAATTTTGTAATGGTTTAAAGATGAAGGAAGAGTAAATCATTGACTAGATCTAGTCTTCACCTCCTTCTGGGTTATAGGTCCATTTCTAGGGCTGTGTTACAGAGACAGTGTTTCATTTTGGTTTTCCTGAGTTGAATGGGGAGTAGACATTTTCTGCTCCGAAGCCTTCCAAATGTTATCATACAGCCAGGAGAATAAAAACATCATACATCACGAAATTCTGTCCATAAGCCTCTTCCTCTGCAAGGAAGAGTGGTAAAGCAACATCTGTAGTATATACTTTGGTCTGAAACCATCTCTTGCTCAATTAGCCCTTAGGCCAATGTTAATTGCTGAAAAGCCTGATGGTATGAGCAGGTTTTCAGAGTACAGTACTGCTGAAAAATAAATGCAATAAGGAAACAAGATAAATACCCACCACTAAGAAATGGTGATTCTCTAGATTTCCTCAGTCAAGCAATATTTATCAGGTGCATTGATTTAACTAGCGGCTATTGGCAGTTACAAATGGATGATGACAGGAAACAAAAAACCACCTTCATTTGCCATAAGGGAGCTTTTCATTTTAATGTAATGCCTCTTGGAATTACCAGTATCCCGACTACATTTCAAAGATTAATGAACATCATCCTGTCAGGTTTAATATATCATACTTTTCTAGTATGCTTGGATGGGATACTGTTGCAATAGATTTCCAGAGTTGTTTTTTTTTTTAAGAAATAAGTTCTGAGAGGAACTAAATATTTAGGACTTTAAAAGAGACATTTTATTCCAATCTGGTTATACAGTTAATACTATAAAATTAATCTATGTCTATGGAAAACAAAAGCTTTTTAAAATGCTGCAGGGTCATGCAGAAAATTGCATATAGGTGCGTCCTATTATCCTGGAAGTTGTACTCTGTTGTGTAAGTAGAAGGAAGTAAAAAAAATTACTCTCAGACATTAAGTCTCTTACAAAAGTGAGATTGAACCAGGCAAATGTGTTTACTTTCGGAATTTAAAAAATACAGCACATCAGATTAAAAAATATTAAAGCTGATATTAATAAAAAAAATCCAGTTTTAAAGTTAGTATTCCAAAATTATCATTACTTAAGCTTGAAATTATTTTGTTTCAATTACTTTACTTGATTTTTCTATAAAGTCAGAAAGAACACACCATAATTTTCTGATATAAAACATTCTATTTCTGCTGTTATAATGAAATAGCATCAAGAATGCCTTTCTACAAAAGAGAACAATTCTCTTTTTTCTTGAATAAATAACTTGTTTGACAGTCTAGATATCATTAACCGTATTTTCTTTTGCACCAGATTTTTTGAGAAAAAAAATACCAAAATCAGTACAACTTTTTGTTAAGTACACTGTGATATCTAGGGTCATTCTTTGGGTGTTTAAGAATCTTCACAGATTGTAGAAAATGGCTTTTAGATGCCATTTATTACATCTGCTGGGTAAGGCTTTCTTTGCCTTTCAAGGTGGAAATATTATTTCTTCCATTCCAGAGCTGTCCAGGAGAGTCCCCACAGCTCTGCTCTTTGAGAAGTATATCACCTCTGGCCTTCTTCCTTAGCCATTACTCATTCACTTTTAGTCTGTCTATGTATTTTTAACTATGATATTAGTGATGAGCCTCCCACTCATGTTGTGATACTGTGATGCTTCTCAGTTTTGTGCTGGTTAGACCGCCAGCTGCAGAAATCTCTGCGTGCTGTGGTTGGATAATATTACCTCCAAGAGTTTCAAGTCTTGCTCTCAGACCTTCCTCATTTTTCTTTACAACCACAGGCAAATGGTGATCTGGTCTCTCTGAGGTGTAAAAAAGAGGTTAATTTTTAGATGTCTATCAACTCATAAACTTGATAACAAGAAGAGCAGGAAATCAAGTCTTCTATTTGTTCCGCCTTTCTTCCTTTCTTTTGCTTGAAAGATGAGGTCATGCGCTCATGTTTCTCATTTGAATTGCTACAAATCTCTTGTGTAGATAAGTCACTGTTTCTAGCTTTTGTGCCTTGAGCTAATGTACTAAGTTCTTCTGGTATCTTATGGAGACCTTTACCACTTTAGTCATTATTGTTACTTCTTTATTGGTACATTAAGGTGTTGAAACCTAATTACATCAAACTGACATGACTTCATTATGTTCTCTATATTCCTATTGAAGAAACAAATCTTCAAAAATATTGAACTACAATTGTGTTTTGATTCATGAACTGATTTTGAAGCTCAAAGAAATCTTTGAGATTTCAATTTTGAGCTAAGGTAAACCCTTCCAAAGTTTTATGTATGACTTTTCAAAGCTGAAAGATTTTTTTTTTGAATATCAGTAGTGACAGTAAACTGGGCTTGGGAGGTAGTGGGGAACACTTTCAAACCCTTTTCTTGATAATGTCATACTTTCATGTGTACCTCTTTGGGTCATATGTTTATCAAAACTGTTTCACTCTGTCTATGCTATTAGACAGTGTTTAGAACAAGGACTTTCATTGGAAGATGAATGGAAAGCATGGTGGCAGGACAAGAGGCAAGAAGTCCAATTTGAAAGTTGAGAGCATAAAAGCAGATGTAACGAAAATCCCTTTTGCCATGACGACAGTCCAGCATTGCAACAGGTTGTTTGTCTGGGCAACCTTGGTCCTTTACATTTTCAAAACCCAACTGAGTAGCATCCTGAGCAACATGTTCTGACCTCAGAGTTGACCCTGCTTTGAGCAGAAAGTTTAGCTACAGACCTCCTTAAGTCTCTTCTGATAAAAACAATTATCCAGTTCATTCATACATAGAGTTCATAGAGAAGTGGGAAGCGTTAACAGTCCTATAAGTTCTTATACTCTTTCATAATATAGTTATTAATTTAAACATTTAACTACTTGCTTAGAATTTCTACAAGTTTTGGAAGTATACTAAGCAAAGCGCCTTTACCCTGAGCCCTCTTTTACACAGGTTATATTAAAAATCAAAACAGAACTAAACATAACAGCAAATACTTTTTTGGGATCTTGGCCTATACAAGACAAACTGAATGTTCCCAGAAGTAGCTCAGAACAGTCACCAGTATTTCTATGCAAGTTCAGACATTGCAGTAAATAATCTGTGGGGAAGAGGTAAGTGTATCAATTACTTATATCTGTTCTGTGCATATTGCTATGTGCCTAATATTAATAGTGATTGCAGTGAATACACACCCGTATATGTAAGTTTCCTGCATAGCTCTAATTAATTTGGAATATGTGACTCTGTCACTCCGGTAAGTTGATGCATTTGGTTGCTATATGCCTGTTCAGTGAGCAGCTTCATTTGCTCATGGAATTGACTTTACAGCATTCTGCTTTCAGATGCATTATCCATCCTGAACAGAACACGAACAACATAAAAACCTAAGAAAATTATTCTTCCCTGAAAGATAATGCCACATAATTGAGTCTCTGTATAGGTTGTTTGGAGACAGTCACAAAGAAATGTAAAACAGGATCCCTGAAACTGGT
Source organism: Tapera naevia (assembly GCA_033556795.1). Taxonomy (NCBI): domain Eukaryota; kingdom Metazoa; phylum Chordata; class Aves; order Cuculiformes; family Neomorphidae; genus Tapera; species Tapera naevia. The sequence continues at coordinate 19,011,588 of JAUMJJ010000036.1, read as the reverse complement.
ACAGCTTGTAAAATCTTGTTAAGCCATGTTAAAAAAAATACATTAATGCCCCCATTAGAAGCAGCAGTTTATTTATTGCGTTCTATTCTTTAGCCCTGGTAGGCATAGGCTTTTTTTAATCTTCCATCCTTCCTTCCCCCTCCCCTTTGAAAGTGCACTCATTGAACTCTTGGCAATTAGTGTAATTGAAATTTATTGACAATGCAGCCGTCTGCTGAAGCTTCATTGTTCCGAGTGCTTAGTGCACAGCGCTATTGAGCAATGCCATGGCAGTGTCAGACAGCTCATACCTTGCTCAATTATATCAATGGACCAGTGACTGCCAAAGGTTCCTTTGGGGGTACGAATGTTACTTAGTGATAAGAGCCTTTCGAAACAGAATCCCTGGGCCCCATCTCTAGTGGGAGATGGAAATGAAATATGTATTTCTCTGCTGTGGAAAATTAATGTAATTGGCTCCCTTAAAAAGCTTTGACAAGTTGACCTGTTTGAAATCTGAGGAGGGCTTATACTGTGGTATCATATTATCTCCAACATAAAACCCCTCCTTTGGTGGCGGTGACAGTGGGATAAAATGGAATTTGGATAGTAATATTAAACTTCAGCTCCATTGAACACGTTCATATGTTTTTCCATTTATAGCTGCAAGATCAGGTCTTATAGAAATCCTACCTTTTTTGGTTTGCCATCTAGTTTTTTTTTTTGTTTGATTTATACCAGTGCAGGAGGGAAAACAATGTGCATGAGTGAGATCTCTATACTTAGCTTTTCTTCTGAAATATATATTGATGGAAATGTAAATTATATTTCAAGTGAGAATATTTAACTCTGAAATCAGAGTTAAATTCTCATACAAATTCATAAATATATTCCTTACATGCATAAATGTTTACATACCAAAAATAGATAAGAGCTTGGCCCAGTAGCCAAAGAACAAACCTGAATATCCAAATAAGCATTTTATCTTGTGTTTGAGTTTAGATTCATACAACAATTTTGTGTTTTATTAGAATTGAACTATCATGATAGAAACAGGAGGCATTTAAAATGGACTATATTCTGCCCAGGCTTAAACATCATGCATTTCTACTAAATTCACTACAATAGTGTGTTGGAAAATTAGACAGAGTTGTTTTTCTTTCAGAATATATAATGATGTGACAAATTATTTAATAGAATAATTAAAAAGAAAGAAGTTTGAATGGGAAATCTCCATATATGAGTCCATTTTATTAAATTATTATTTTTTACCTTTCCATTTGCCTTCTTCTCAAAATCAGAGCAAGATTTTTTGTTAGTAAGAGATGAAGGAATCATTAGTCGCATTACAAGTTTCATATTAGAGTTGTCTTTGACCTTCAACACACAGATGAAGTTCTACCTCTCTTATTCATGGGAGTTCAGAGAATATAGGATTCTGGTTCTTATATAGGGGCTCTTTTTGGCTGTGAAAATCCTATTCTGTCACCTAAAAAGATTTACCAGCAATAAGAAGAGGAGCATCTGGAAGACTGAGGCATCTGCAATGGCAGAATCTTGTGTGAGAAAAATGCAAAACAGCAGGGAAGGGTGCTTTTACTTTATCTGAAGTAAAGAAAAAAACATAGTAGAGAAGAGAAAGGGATAGTAAGCTAAAACAGTTACTATTGCTCTTTAAAAAAGAAATACAAAAAATAAGAAACCAAAAACCAAAAAATCAGATAAAACAAAGTAACAGGTCTCTTTTGAATTGTGTGGTGACAGAGCTTGGTGATTAGTTTGTGATGTGAATTGCTTCATATGAATCTGCCCCTGCCTCTTTGCTTTACCATTAACTTCTAAATTGGAAGAGCTCCTTTCTGGTTTTGGTTTTGGATTCTACCAAAATCTCTTGAGAATATCTTTCAAGATGTAGAGCACTGTTAAATCACAATTAAAACTATACCTGGGATTTGGCCTCAGGCCTAGAATAATCCTGATTTTCTTCCAAATGACTCTTCCTCAGCTTGTTGATACTCAGATTTTAGCAACCTTTGAAATCACTGGTTCATTTCTATTGTTAAAAGTTTTAGAAAGATCTCTAGACCTCTGTAGCCTAAAATTTAGCCTGCTGGATATAAAAAACTTGACAAATACACTTCAGTGTACAGAACAAGCTACTTCCTATTTTCGAAAAAAAACGTTTGGATGGAATTTAAGAATTTGAAGAATTAAAATGTTCATATTTGAATGAAAATATTTAAAGCAAAATGAGAAAATAATTTATAATAATTTTTAAAGTATTTAGTCTTATTGTATTGTTTTTATTTAGTGTTATCACAGAATACATTTATATTTAGTTAACTGGAAGTCAACCTTGATAAGCTAGAGTTTTGTACAGAGTCTCTCTGAATCTTGCACTGAGGAATTTTTTTTATGTAGTTATCACCCTGTGATTACTGGATGGTAAACTAGTTAGTACAGGTCTAATTCTTTAACTCTCAAACCTGAGACATAATAAAATCTCAGTCATCAAACGTATCCTCCGAGATATCTGCCAACTGTGATAATCTTTCTTCTTTTCTCCACAAGTGAATCTTACCGAAGATAAGTATATATAATACTGGATTATTTATATAACTTTAAATAATTTCCTTTAATCGCATTAAACTTCAGTGAATATCATGCATGTGATGGGTTTAAAGCTTTCATCCCAACTTCATAAAAGTTCTTTCAGAGCCTGTACCAGAGAACGATCATGCTGAATTGCTACTAACTAATGTAAGCACACAATTATTTTAAATGTTCCTCCCAGGGATTCTCTTGGTAAAGTATTTTAAATTCATATATAAAAAATTAATGACAATGTGAGTTTAACTTCCTCTGAATCTGGGCTGACTGCAACCATTACATAGAGAAAATTATTCAAATATCTTTATTAAAAGTAAAGCATTGAAATGCACAGTTTTTTTTCTTAATAAATTGCTCTTCTAAACTTCATAATATTGCCATACACTTAAATATACCTAATGTTTCAGCTAGCAGCTTTAGAGGATAACTATAGTCTGAAACCATATACAGTAGAGCTGAAAGTATTTTATAGTTCTATTAATTTGTATAATTCCCCCACTGAAGCAAACATAGTATATTATTTTAAGCATTCTGTGAACTAATTAAAAAGTTCATGGCATTATCAGCTCAAGAAACAGGGCAGGAGAGGGAGGGGGCAAAGAGAGAGAGTGAGCTGAAACTAAACAGGAAACTCTTGTACAAGAGTACGTGCACATCTGGAGGAAGAAAAGGATCCCCATAGCTCTAAACCCAGTTACATCTGTTCTAAAACCTCATAAATTTCTGCTTAGCAGTCCAGCTGGACAGAATCTTAAAAGAACATCAAATAGATACTCATCTTGATAAAACAATTATGTTGTCTGTTCTCTTGATCAGCATGAGCTTGACAAAGCATACTTCAAACTTATAATTTTAGCCTAGAGCTCACAAAACTCGAAGTAGTCATCTATGGAAAGGAATGAATTAACTGAAGAGGTTTTAATGAATTGTTCCTTAAGCGCCAAATCTTGGTCTGAAGTTGTTCAAAAGTTGGGTGGTACCAGCCCTGGGGTGGAGAGAGAGGAAAGTATTTAGGCAGTCAATGTACTGTTGCTCCCAGATGACAGCTCCATACCGTAACTGTCAGCCGTGACATCTATCTTGAGAGCATAGCACTTCTCAAGTCCTTTTGTGCCTGTCATTCAACTATGGACACGCTGGGTGAAATCCTGGCCTTGCAGACAAAGCCCTTGCTGACTGCCCGGAGTTCATGCTCTCTGAGTAGAGTAGGGGGGAAGCTATTTCTACTGTGCATATTCCTGATGTTGCCCCCCGGGCCTGAAAAGTCAGAGTCGGAGACTCTGACCAAGATGAAAGGGGACATGAATGAAGCAATTGCCCAGTAAAGAGAAAAAGAAAACTTTTATGCTTGGACCAGTGCTGGGCTGTGTAACTACATCGTGCCTGATGATAGAGAAAGGAAAACTATAGGAAATACTGTGCATTGAAAAACGCAACTTGCAATCATGAGATTCCTGTGTAAAACAGCAAGAATTCAGAGGGAGTAAATGGTATCCAAATACCTTATATATGTCTCAAAGTGTTTTATGCCTCAAAGTTCTGTGAGAATTATCATTGAGGAGGTTTTATATTTTTTCCTTTTGGCTTATCTTCCTCCTGGAATTACAAAAAGAAGCCCTAACAGATTTCAAGTTAGAAAAAAATAATCTTTGAAATTCTAGTTTCTAAGACATAATTGAAATAGAATTTTCTAATTTTTACCTAAATTTCATCTAAACACCATGAACTTAAAAATATTTATGGAGACAAAGTAGCATGTTTTGGATCTTGAGATATGAAATGTTCCATTGAACCTATGAAAGATGGCTACTTGACAGAGGTACACAGATTAAATCAGAACAGTGGTGTGTGTTTTCCTTTAAGTTTTGCTAGTTCACTCTCTAGTGTTTTTTTAATTCATGCTAGTACATAAATTTGACACATTGAAGTATTGAGTATCGAGCATTAGGTTTCTGACAGAGCAAATGCAGTCCCTTGGCTGTCCAAGAGTGTAAGTGGTTTGAAACATGATCACAATGCTTGGGAGAAATCTTTCTAATAGACACTAGAGAGGGTCGACATTTTCAAAGGATAAAAGCATACGGTAGTCATACAAGAAGGTGCTCCTTTGAGACAGAATTAACATGAGATATTGATAGTAGTTCTTTCAGATTAATATGTTGCATAGTCATTACTAGTTTGGTTTGCATTTACTTAATGCATTTCTTCCAAGATACTTACTGTCTCAATAGGGCTTGTCTTCTAATAAACACTGTGACCAAGTGATGTGGGATGTAAGATATGTTCCAACATATTCTCTGGAAAACATGCTGGAGGGGCTGAAATATGACTGCCTATTATGAAAGTGCTGAGTTAACCTGTTGAAGATTAAAAAGTCTGCAGAGTTCTTTGTAAAGTCGTAGTGAAAAACCTAAAGTAAAGCAGAAAAATGAGATTTATAAGAGCTCTTATCTTTTGGCGTCCTGTCATTACAGTACATTTCATTTGTTTGCCTGTGCCTTTATGATCTTCCTTGGATTGTTAGAGTGGTCTTTGGTGGAGAAAATGAGATACAAACCCAACATTGTTAATTTTACAACAAAGAAATATTTTGTTTTGTAGAAGGCTGGTAGTGTCTGTTAAGAAATGAGTTTTGTTTTCTGGAGTCTAGGACAACATTTGGCAATTAATCAAACTTACACAAGACAGGTTACTCATAATTTGAATATCAGCAAGGTTCATATTCAAACCTTATTCTTTATACAGCTATTTAAAAAATCTTAGGTTTGCCTGAAAAACAACCTGGTGGCTTTATGACAAAATAGAAATGAAAAAGATACATGTAAATGAGTTTAAACAATGTATTATTATATAGATAAAAAACTGCTGCGGTGCTGTGCAGTATTCCAGATACATCAAAATACTAAGCTATAGGAACTATGTAAGTTTTTTTTTAAAAAATTCCAAGAATCTTAAAAATATACCTGGAAAAAAAGGTTGCACTGTATTTAGTAAGCTAGCTAGTCACAAATTTATTGTTAACATGAAGTTTGGCTGATATTTTAAACCTGAAGTCTTCATTGACTAAAACTGAGTAAATGACTCTATAATCTCTTGCTAGTCAGAGAGTTTTATTCTTTTTCTTTGCCTCATGCTACAGATCCTTTGTGGGTCTATGTCCTGGCTTCCTATCCTCTATTATATTTTGGACAATCAGTCCTAAACCCCTATTAGCACAAAATCCTTGAACATTTAATTCTTCTCACGGGACATAAGAAACAGGAATTGCATTTTATACAGGCGATATCATGCATTATGAGGGGTAATATGTCTTAAATCTTCATAAATCTTCCTAAAACTAAGGCAGAACAAAACAAGCCTCAAATCAGCCAAACAAAAAATAATAAACAAAAAAAAACAAGAAAAAAAGCATTAAAATTAAAACTACTTGGAATGTTTCCTTTTTAGGATGCCCAGGGAAGTTGTGTCATAACTGAAGTTTTGGTCAATCACCATATGTGCTAAACAAGTGTAGTGTGAAAGACAAATCTAGTGGTGTTTTTTTTTTAATTATGTCTTTTTCTTATTCTGATAAACCCTGAAATAGTTCTCTTTCCAGTTTTGTGCTAAGAACAAGAAAGCTGTTCAGGTTTGCCAGACAACTACATCACCACTTTCCCTATAACTTCCTGCCATAATTTAAGGAAGTCTTTAGAGTGTATTGCTTGCCATAACATAAATAATAAAATCCAGTGGTTTCTTTAGTGTGTGTCTGTATTTGCTATAACATGTTTTACAAGCTGTATTGGTACCATAAGAAACATTATATGTTTTGTAGTAGGTGAGACAACCAATGGCATTTTCTGTGTGTTTTCCTCATTTAAGAAAAAGGAAAATCTGACTTGTGTTTGGAGTTCTGACGTCCAGGCACTTTTTTTTTTTCTTTTAACATTTTGTAGGGGAAGTCAGAGGAAAGTGTTAACTGATTAGTTTTGATTTGTAAATTTCTTTCAGTTAGAAAGGTTTTACCAAGTCCTACTCTAACTAAATGCTGATCGCTTTGAGGGGACTAGAAATAGGCCATTATATTTTCTGTGTGTTTTCTCTTCAGAGTCACTAGAGAAAAGGGGAATAGTTTTGAAAGAGGCAGATGTGTTTAGAAACCCCAAACAGAATATTTATAGCCATTTCTACAGGTTTTTTATATGAATTAGTATAAACGGTGATGAAATGTGGATTACAGTAAATTTACTGATTTTTTTGTATAAGCAGTCTTAATTATGTAAGAAAACAAATGCATATCAATGTACTAACCTACTCTGAAATTTCTCCATGTCATTCTACAGGAACTATAAATATGAAGCAGAATGACGTTAACCTGATTTTTTTTAATACCAAAGGCAGCAAGTAGAAAAATGCCATAAAATCAGATTTTGTGTGACTGTCACAACTTGTCACCTATGTAATTTATGCTGTAAAAATATGAATACAGCAGGATACCATGCATGATTTATAAAGATATAAATAGTAAACAGTACTTGAAATATATGTATTTTATTGCTAGCTATTCTCTTACCCAATTGTGTAATGCCGATAATTTAACTTTTTTCACAATTTTTAACTTTTTGTCTTTGGTACATCATTCATATTGGAGAGAGGTATGCTGAAATGCTAGGAAACTGTGGACCAGCTAGATATCTGAAAGCCAACGATCAGGGAAATTTAAAGAGTCATGTAAATACAGTCTCAGACTATTAGTAAGTGACATTGCTGTCATATTTTAAACTATAAAAATCTAGAAAATGAGGGTTTTTTGCAGCGATGTTTGTTTTGTCTGTATTGAAGAACTCTCTGGCTGTACTTTTGAACAGTGTGAATTTCCTAAATCTTTGGAGGAAACAGAAAAGGACATATTTTGGGGAGGGGGCTAGAGGGAGTAGGGGGAGTGGGAGAAAATTGCCATAATTTTTAGGGGTGTAAAAATTTTTTACAACTTATCACTGTCACCAGCGAGTTGTGACTGTGTTTTTCTCAATATTAATTGAAAATGCATTGGTACTATAATATTAGGCTGCGTCTCAGTAGACATACACAGCTACTGATGTGGTGTTGATCATGAGATCTTTCGTATCAGCGATAAGTATGCACGTCAGTAAGTAAAGTTCATCCACTATGGTTCCCATGTGAGTCCCATTACTGATTGTTACCTAATCTTCTTATGACTTTGTTAGGCATAAAGACAAGATCTTGTTCTTAGAAGCAGACCTAGAATCATTTCACTAGCTTTTCTTCCTCCTTTTTTTCCACCACTTTTTAATCAGGCTGCCTGTGCTGTCTTCCAAGCCAGTCTGAATTACATATTATTTATTATTATTATTACTACTATTATTATTATTACTACTATGATGATAATGATGATTCTTGAGCTAGGATAGCAAATGCTGTATGTCTTGGGGAATATTTTGATGTCATATTATTTCCATCTCTGGGTAATCATCTGTCACTTTAAATTCCAGTGTCAAGTAGAGGTTCTACGTCCCTCAGGCCAAAAATCTCATGCTTTCCTCCACTATAAATTAGGGCACATTAGGACTTACCTTCTCTTACAGTTTGCTTTTTATCCCATTCTCGCTGCCGCTGATTACTTGAACAGAAGTTGTTCCTTGAGGTATTTAATATTTAATTATTGTCTAATTTGAGGTGGAGAAAAAGGAGATTGGATAATACCCTGGTATTTGGAAGAGGGCTTAGGAAAACCTCCTGTTGTCTGTCTCACAGCTGCCTCCAAAGGCTTAGGTCACTGCATTCGTATACCCTGGATTGGCTGTTCCTTTCTAAGGAGAGCCTCATGACAAAGGATGGGCTTATTGCCAGGTGCCAAGAGTGAGGTGGTGTTGCTAAGGGGATTGCTCATCTAAATAGAGGACACTTACTGTATGAGGGGGATCCCAAGGTCTCTCTTTTCAGACTTCTCTCATTTTTGTAATCTCATAGGTTGGAGCTGTTACAGGATAATCAATGTTAGGTTGATCAGTTATTGTGGATTAGTGGAGGTACCAAAATTTTGTCAAGTGTATAAACAGCAAAATTTGTAAACCTTGTTAAAAGCTGATTGTAGAGCAGACTTCCTTTAACCATATGAGAACAAATCCATTTCTGTGAAGTTCAAATGAACTGAAAACAATGATTTAGGTGGCTGTATAAAACTGCCCATCCTTCTGAAGCAGACTCTCTTTGTTTGTTAACATAACATCTCTCTCGTCTCTCTCTAATTCCAAGCAAAGCCTGTGGAGAAGAGAATAATGGAGAACCCCTGAAAGCACAGGAGGAGTCAGTATGCTGCCCTCAGGGAGGGATGTAAAGCCATGCAGGAGCTGTGAAGGTTGTAGCAATTATGGATCTTTGATGGGTGTATGAAGAGCAGAGAAGCTTCATATAGTTGGTAATTAGTTAATTAGTAACTGAGATTTGATAAGATGTTATAAGTTCTATACTACTTGTTAATCAGCAGGAGCTTCTAAAGCAGGGGCCAGGTTTATCTTTGTATGTCAGGCAGAGTTGGCACAGTAAGTTGCACACCAATTCCTTTATGTGTGTGATCAGAAGACTTGCCAAATGTGTAATAGAAATGCAGGTTTTTTTCAGTGGGAACTTGGCATTGAGGTAATGATTTTTTCTTTCATTTGACTCATGATATCTGAATGTTTGAGACTGATAATAGTATCAAGTGAGAAATGTTAAGGCCTCAAAATTTAAGAGGTCTCCTCACATCTCAGGAGGAGCTAAAGCAATAAACTTGTTATGCAAAAGGTATTCTTTAGCTAAACATCTTATTTTGTACAAGTTCAATTGGTGGGAATTGCGAACTGAGGGCCTGGAACCTAAAACATTTTGTGACTCAGGTTTCCAACTTTTCAAACTGGTGTACATTATGTTTTGTGGCCATGTTTCTTCCTTTTATAAATTTGTATGAACAGAACTCTCCTTTGCTATATCACTCCATCTAGATATTAAAACTAAGAACAACACTGGGTTTAAGCTTTTCTCTGTGAAATATTTCTGTCCTGAAGCAAAAAAATTGCTCTAATGAATCTGACTGAGAACTTCATAGCAGAATAAACCAAACAGCTAGATAATTCAATAGCATAAGACCTGGATTCATTCTTCCCACTTCCCTGCTTTTTTTTTGTCTGCTCTATGGTAGAATACGGAGTCTGGATTTCCTTAAGTGCTGACTAGATATAAGCACAGGATGCACTGAAAATACCAACAATTTTGCAGTATATTACTTACACTATTAGCAAAAATTAATTGTTAGTATTTAAGAAAAGTTTTACATCAGTTTATTAAGAATGAAGGCTACTTCAACAACTCAGTGTACAGAGTTGGTTCATCTACCACTTCACACAACTACAGAGCAACATACTGCACATGCATTAATGAGTTTTGTTGTTGCATGAGTATGCTAATACATTTATCCTGAGATGCAACAGTTTTTTCAGCATTGTACTGATTGTATGGTAAAACTTTTTATGCTGTTTTTACCTGATCTGTGACTTTCCATGGAAGTTCTCACAGGTCTGGATCTCAGACCCCTAAGACTTTCATTAACGCTACCAAAGGACAAGTCAAGTCACATACTGTCTCCAGAGAGTATTAATGTCATATTTCTATGATCTGGAGAGGTATACTTTCAAAAGTATTACTGGTGTCAACAGAAAGCTGTCCAAGAGGCAGTTTATTAACCATTCTTCTCCCAATGTCTACAGCACAGCCATAAATATTTCTATTTCAGGGAGAAATTTCTTCCTGAGGCATAAGACAAATCTTAAAGCCACTATCTAAAAGCATGCTAATGCATCAGAGGTGTATGCTCCATCGCTGGAAGCAGAACTGGAAGTACTGCAACTAGGTTGAGGAAGTTCTGAATCGACATGTTTTTGGTCTCCACTGATAGAGAAATTTAGGTGTGTATAACAAGGAAGACAAAATTAATGATTCTAGCTGAGCTAATGGACAGGATTTTTATCCCTGAATCCCATTTTTTAGCTATCAGTAGACAGATTGGTTCTGTGGTCTATAATTTACCTGCACAGGCCAGTTGGCTGAGATGAAAACTTGCCTCCAGCTGGACAAGTTGAAGTATGCTGTATTTACATGAGGACAGGAGGTACTATACTTGCAAATGACAAGGACTGTAGTTTTGTACGTTGCCTCTTCTAATATTGTAATAAAAATCAGCTTTATGTTATAGCATGGAGATAAGCTTGGGAAGCCATAACATGCTCAACATTCAAGTTTTCTATGACTCTTTGTGGTTAATGAATATAGTAGTGCTGTGTAACTCCGATTTCTTTGAATGTTTACTCCAAATTTTGGCTGATTTTATAAAAAACATAATAGATTTAAAATGTTTAATATAGGTTAAGCATAGAAGATTTTTGGAGGTCATCTGGAATAAAAATTTAAATATATATATAAATGATCATTTTCTCCCTTGATCCATATCTGTTTTAAAGGGTTGGTTCTCTTTGGTAGATAATTATAAGTCAGTTTGAATTTTTCCCTCAGGGGATTTAAAAATGCTAACTCTCACTGAAACTGTATTACGAACCCTTGTCTTCATTGTCTGACTATTTTGTAATCTGTCTGAGCCAATCTTCCACTTAAAGGTGGTTTATTTTGTACATCTAACATCAAAAGCGGTTTCTTTGTAATTTTTAAAATATGTGCTTTGTTTTCTGAACATTCTTCCTTTTTCTTTCCCACTGACACAGAGTTTTTTGTATGGTAAAATTATTTCAAGGGAAGATCTTTCCTTTAGAAACTCACTCTTCATACATACACCTGAAGTCAAGAAAAGCATACTACTGTTTATTCCATTAGATCACACAGCCAGTAAATCAAGATTTGAATGAGTATCAAGATGTAGCCTTCATTCTGTCTGCTTATTAACTTTCATTATGTGTAAATCTAAGGTGCAATTGTTAACAGGATGGATTATGCTGTAAAGTTTTTTTTCCTGCAACAGCATTCCTTCACAAGTCTCCTTATTAAAGCATACCCAGGGCGATATATTATGTTAAGAAGGTTTAAAACATAAGGTGACAATGACCTTCCCTTTAATTAACTGTGATGGAAATAAAGGTGAGAACAATGATGATGAAGCTTTGCTGGAGACCATAAATCATCTGCTGCACTGGTTAGACAGGACACAGCTACAAAAATAACCTTGCAATTCACAGGTTAAATGGCTCTTGCATTCACTATTGTTTTTATTTACTTACTTACAGATAAATTCCATTTTGAGGCAGAGCAAAAAAAGTATTTGATCAAGTAATGAGTTATTTTCTGAATATGCTTGATAATACGTTAGTATTTTTTTTGTTAAAATATTACCTAATATTCCAGCTTTTAAACAGCAAAGTGGTATATGCAGCAAAACAAAGCTGGAATACTTCTGTGTTTTCCCCTAGAAACCTATGCAATAAAGGTCAGAAGGCAGTATTATGTTTTACTGTAAAATAGTTCTTTGTTTCTGCCAATGATTATGGACTTTCACTATACTATGTAAAATGAGTTTGCCAATTATATTTTTCAATAAGATTATTGTTTTTCTAAATACAACATTTTACCTGAGAGTTATAGTCCTGTACCATTGAGTATACCAGAGTTTGCTATGTAATGGGAATACTTGGAGACTGGATGAGGCACTGAGTGCCATGATTTAGATGATGGTGTTAATGTTGATGTTAGTGTTGGCTTATAGGTTGGACTCAATGATCTCGGTGGTCCTTTCCAACCTTATGATACCGTGAAACTGTGTGATATTGTGATACTTAAATTTGAGTTACAGTTCAAGTTGTGAATATATTGACTAGTACCAACTGCTGCACAATAAAGTAAGCAAAAGTTTTCTTGTCTTGACTATCAACATTGCAGAAAGTACATTAAGGTCTTCCTGTTCAAACTGATATGTGTTGGATAAACTTATGGGATCATAACAGATTCAGAAGCCTTCCTTAAATGGTTTTAAAAAAAAACAATAACAACCAAAACACACTAGTGAAATAACTACACAATGTTTTACGCTTCCTTTATGGTTTAGGTATCTTCATTTCCCCATGAAGATGTACTCTCCGTCTTTGAGACTGTTAAATCTAAACTTCGAAAAAAAAAAGTCTAGTAAAAATGAAAGTGGTAGAAGATTTCACAGGCGTAAATTAACAGAAATTTGGGGTATTTTTTCAACTGATAAGAAAGAGATAGATCTTGTAGAACTTAAAACACCTGAAAAAAATGAGTATAGCTGAAGAAAGCCCAGAATAAGCATTCTTTTCTGTTCTTTCCTGGGTTGTAATGCCAACAGGCATTGCTGGGCTAAGTTTTGGGTGGCAGCTTTTTTTTTTAAATTTCAAGATAGGAGCATGGAGCGTTACCTTAGACTATTTCCCAGCTGCTTGTACTTGGCATGTTGATAAATCATCACAGCAGTTTTGGATTTTTGAAGTACCGAAGTACAAATGAAGGAATAATGGACAGAGAGCTAGCTGTCTGGGAATTATTTTGAGTAGTCAGACTTCCTAGGGCAGTGAAATGTTATATAGTTAAGTAACACAGTTACATTTGATTGTCCCTTCATATATTTAAACAGAGCGTGCAAGAAGGAGAATGATTATTCTACACTCTTGTAGGTAACACTTCAGCAGAACTTTCCTTTTAAAGCTATACAGTCTGCTTTAATCCGTCCTCTGTTTCCCTGTGAGTGGCAAAGTGTATCTTGAGACATAGGAAACATTACTGAGCTTGAAATGAAGTGTCTTTGGGTGCTGGGAAATGTGCAAATGATACACACAGTATTCTGCAATCTTCTTTCCCAAGGCTATCCAGTCTGCAAGACAGTGGGATCACTCCTGCAATATACGTTTCTCTGGTGCCTTTCTGCACATGTTGAGCAGGTAAGAGGAGGGACTGGTTCATCATCAGTTCCAAATGCCTCAGCATTAGGGAAGTGATGAGGTACGACACCGCAAAACAATCCCAGTATTACTTAGTCTTGGGTAATTCTGTAAATCAGATGATAATTCCTTCTCAGTACACCTCTAGTGCTCGTGATGCTTTCTGTTTAACCAAGAAACATCACATGATGTGGAGAACGATGCTCAGCATTCACCACAGCTCATGCTCTTTCACAGTACTCAATATCCTACCTTGATCAGTAGGTGGTCTTCGATGTTTCTGACCTGTCCTGACCTCAACACAGAAAATGAAGGAGGAGAAAAATCCTTTCCAGCTCTTCAGGCAGCTGACCTTCGAACAGAAGACTCGTTTTCATGCTTTAATGTTGCATAAAACAACAAAAGTTCAGAGCATCTTCTAGACAGAAAAAATACAAAAGCATATATTTAGGTCAGGCAGAAAGGCCCAACTATTTCCAGTCCCTAAACAGATTTTCTAACATTTCCTAACCTCTTTCTAACATTATTTACACACTTAATGGGGCCCAGATCCTTTGAATGCCATTGATCCCCTTGAAACTCTGACGACTTCTTTTGAGTGAGAGGCTGCAACATGCCTTTGAGAAGAACTGCAGTCTCACAGTCTTTGGACCTTACTTTGTATCTTAAGAAACATTTCTAATAGTGAATATTTTTACTAACAAATGTAACATGATTCCTAAAGAGCAACACTCTGATGCAGTTGCAACACATATTTTGCCAAAATTACTATTTTGGAGTCAGTGGAGAAAAATGCTTATGGTAGAGTACCGGTGAATTGGAGATGGGGTAAAATGCTGTAATAGAATAGCAGAAGTGTCACGCCCAAAGAGCAGAGCCAGTAAGAGCCAAAGGCAAATCCTAGCTCATCTTCTTCTTGCAAGAATGGCAGCTGACTCCACGCTTTCAGGCCAGAACGCAAAGTCCACTTGCTCAGTTTATTTTTTTCTGATGTATCTGGTCAATAGTCGATCTCCCATAAATAATAATAAGAGGAAGACTTTGAGGGAAAATGAGAAACTATTTTGTTGCTGCTACTGTAACCTGTTCTCTGGGTTTGTAAGTTTTTGGCTGTTGTGACTCAACTTGACCCAGTCTTTCTAGCAAAGGATGAATTTTTTGCTATTGAAGTTGATTCATAGTAAGAGTACTTAGGTGTAGTTCCCTCCTGCTATAATAGTATAATCACATTTTTGGATGGCCTTTCAATTAGAAGGGATAGCTTTCTACAAGGTGCTTTAACTACCTATTTTTCATAATCTTGCATTCGTGCCCTGACTAAATAAGATGACAAAGTTCCAAAATAGTTGTTTGGTATTTTATAGGTCTCCTACAACTCCTTACTATTTTTTTTCTTGTTTGTACATTGTCTCCACCTGGCCCCAAGTTTAAGCTCACATCCACACAGGAGTCAAAAGTAGTTTGTAATTAATGTGGTGAAGCTGAAAATTGTTGGGTTTTTTTCAGCACTTCTTTTGACTTTCATGTTTTCAATATAAAGTGAGATTGTTATTGACTTCTATGTTGGAAATTTCGAAGGTACATGAACAGCACTGAACAACTGATAAATAAGGTAAAGAGGAGATATAAACAAGTGACAAAGATCAGAAATGAGTGTAAATGAGGTTACTTTTTAAAATATCAGGTCAACTTGTTCATAGTAAGGAGAGAATAAGAACAGAGAGCAAGAAATTGTTGCAAGTTTACTCATCCAGTAACCATTAGAAATCTAGGGAAAGTTCCCATGTAGATACATAAGTATACAGTCAAGAAATGTCATTAGCCTTGGTAAATATAAAGTAAACATTTTTTCTCTGTCAAAGGAGAAACGTTTATTTTTGATGAGTGGATTTTTGCTTATTTAACTTCTGGGTTTTTTTAAATGGATTTGAATGGAGTTATCTTGTCTTACATTGGAATCCCATCCTATTAAAACATTTCGATTTTTTGGAAGCCAAATTGAGTGAAAATTTATAGGTATATTTTACTTCCAGAAGGTTTTAAGTAAAAAAACCTAGGCTAAAAGTCTGATTTGGATCATACCATAATATCTTGAGTTGGACTAGATGACTTTAAAGTTCTCTTCCAACCCAAACCATTCTATGATTCTTGCCATAGAATCTATGAAAAGATGAGTTGCATATGCAATTCAGTAGCAGAAGTCTAGTTTTGTAGTAACTTTAATGAAAGAAGTAACACTTTTTGCATTTTTGTAAGGATGTGAAAATTATAAACAAACTTTTCAGAGCTATGCAATGGACAGTTCCACAATGTTGCTGATCTTATCTCAGTGTGTTGAATTCCTTTTGTAAAGGAGATCTCAGCCAGTGAGCTGAGGACGCAGTACATATATTGCATGCCAGATCTGTGCAGCTGCGGGGGACCATATGTTGCGTACTCATTGAGACTAGGTTTTTGGTACAAGATATGCATATTTTGTATTTACATCCTCCTAAAAATTTAAGATGCAACTACTGTTTCAATATTGCATTAAGTTCAAGTATATTTTTTCAAGGTAAAATACTACGGTCTAAGATTGTCATTCACTCTATAGAATCCTGTAATATAGACTCATATTTAAGTTTTGTAATGAAATGAAAACTTGAGTTTTAATATTGTGGAGTCAGGACATAGATATGTGAGTTTTCACGCTGGGCTTTTTAGCTTCTGTTGAATACTCTTTAGGACAGAGGGCAAAACGACTTAGTGTCATAGTTTAAATTCTAGATAACGTTGTAAGAGATCTTTTAGGTAAATGGTGGTGTTTTAACGCAACATTTTTTAGGCTGTACTTAAAAATTAAAAATTGAGGGTTAGTATTTAAATCAACAGATGCATCCTGTCTGCTTGAGCTTTCTGAAATATGATTGAATTTGGTTGTGATTTTTGCTTTGATTCCACACTAGGATGACAAGAAATCTTGATGGGTTGTAAGTAAAGTAGAAGACTATTTAAATAACTGACCTTGGATCAATCTCAGATATTGAAATCAGGAATTTTTGTGTGTCAACAAAACATATTTTTCTTTAATTAAGGAAGTTGGGAAATAGGAAAAAGTCACCTTTATGGGACATCTAATATCAAAATTTCATCCAGTTTCCTGTCTTTGGGATGAAAAATTTTGTTCTACACCCTCTCTAGAAGAGTTTTCAAAAGTCTTGGAGATTTTCCAGGGAATTTTGAGACATTGAAAATGTTGAGAAATGTTGAAAGTATGCTTAGCAAGCCTAGTTGCCATCCAGTATGATGTCTGAAGATTTTTGTTAACATGCTCTTTTTCTTCACTTGGAAGCTAGTAGGAGAATCAGCAAAACGGCTTAGGATGAAAGAAGCAAAGGGTAAAATCACAGCATGATTAAGGAGTGCAGTAAATCAAAACCTCCCACCCAAGTACTCAGTAAAATTATCTGCACTGTAGTATTAATAACTGTTATGGTACCATTGGGTTGCTAAGAAATTCTTTCTTGAATCATTAATAAAAAAACATGAACCAAACCAAAATAAAGGTGAAAGGAATTAGAATTTTTAGCTGAGCAAGTGAAGATCAAATAAGTGTGACTGGATCTTTTTAAAAACAGATTTTACTAGGTTTGTTGCCATTTTATTTTTTTTCCCATACTTAGGGCTAATCAGGCATGACAAATAGGCTCACCTTTGAACACACTTCGCACTAATAAAGTTGTAAAGTAACTCCCTTTAGTTGGTACCTCAGGCGACTGCCATCAAACAAGCTTATGAAAGAAACTAGTGACAGCTTTCACTTCTACTAGATTTATGAAAGACTTCTTACGTATAGCCAGCCAGTGTGTGTTTATATTAGTATTCTAAATTTTACCTTTGATCAAAGAAGCAATATATTTTGTGTTTCCCAGTGAACTCCCACCTCAATTCAGATATTTATTCTTGCATTGAATGGCTATTGTGAAAATTTGTGCACTAGAAAATACAAAGGGTAGTCAGTTTACAGTCAGGCTTACAGTCCACTATAATGTAGTAAATAAATTTCATAGCCAGATACATAATTTCAAGTTAATAATTTACTTCAAAATTAATATATTTTTCTTCACGGATTGAGTAAGTAAAGACTCTCACATGTGCAGACTATTCAAAACTATTCACCGATAACTTCTGTGAATAATTCTTGGTCTTCGCCTGTAGCTCCTTCTCAAGGATCTCATTGTGAATATTTGATCATCGAAATTCCAGCTCACTGACTCATCACCTAAATCATATGGTATGATTCTGCCAGGATGGAGGAACACAGCCCTTGATTTTCTACTTAATCATTCAGAAAGTGGTGAGCATTTGCCCTTTTATCAAATATCCAGAACTTGAAGTCTTATCTTGGTCATTAGTTTTAGCAGATATTGGAGGTAATAAGCAGTAAATGAGGATTCAAAATTTTTTTTTTTTTTAACTATTGAATTTTAAGTTAGATGCTTTGATGGATGCAACTACTTTTATGTTCAACCAATTCTGTTAATCTGTTCTGGCCAGGGAAGGTCAGGGAACAGATTATCTTGAGTGCTATCACACAGCACACACAAGACAACCAGG
Organism: Tapera naevia; assembly: GCA_033556795.1. Lineage (NCBI taxonomy): Eukaryota > Metazoa > Chordata > Aves > Cuculiformes > Neomorphidae > Tapera > Tapera naevia. The sequence continues at coordinate 18,993,466 of JAUMJJ010000036.1, read as the reverse complement.
TGATCAGGTCCTGTCAACAAGAGTTAATGAAAGGCAAATCCTGCCAGACCAACCTGATTTCCTTCTATGACAAGGTTACCTGGTTAATGGATGAGGGAAAGGCTGTGGATGTGGTGTACCTGGAATTTTGTAAAGCCTTTTACACTGTTTCTCACAGTATTCTGCTTGAGAAACTGACTGCCATTGTCCTGGACAGGCACAGCCTCTGCTGGATTAAAAACTGGCTGGATGGCCAGACCCAGAGGGTGGTGATAAATGAAGCTGGGTCCAGTCCTTTTCAATATCTCTATCAGTGATCTGAACGAGAGGATTGAGTGTGCCCTTAGTAAGTTTGTGGATGACACCAAGCTGGGTGACAGTGTTGATCTGCTTGAGGGTAGGGAGGCTCTGCAGAGGGATCTGGACAGGCTGGGTAGATGGGCTGAGACCAACAGGATGAGGTTCAACAAGGCCAAGTGCCAAGTCCTGCACTTGGGACACAAGAAGCCCATGCAGGGTTACAGGCTTGGGGAAAAGGGGCTAGAAAGCTGCCTGGCACACAAGGGCCTGGAGGTGTTGGCTGACAGCCGGATGAATATGAGTCAGCAATGTGCCCAGGTGGCCAAGAAGGCCAAGGCATCTTGACCTGTATCAGAAACAGTGCAGCCAGCAGGACCAGGGAGGTGATTGTGCTCCTGTACTTGGCACTGGTGAGGCCACACCTTGAATACTGTTTTCAGTTTTAGGCACCTCAGTACAAGAAGGACATTGAGGTGCTGGAGCGTGTCCAGAAAAGCACAATGGAGTTGGTAAAAGCCTTATGAGAGGCGTCTGAGAGAACTGGGGTTGTTTAGCCTAAAGAAAAGGAGGCTGAGACCTTATAACCATCCATGACGCCCTGAAAGGAGGTTGTAGTGAGATGGGTATTGGTCTCTTCTCCCAAGTAACTACTGATAGAACAAGAGGAAATAGCCTCAAGATGTGCTAGGGGAGGCTCACATTAGACATTAGGAAAAATTTCTTCGCTGAAAGGGCGGTCAGGCACTGGCACAGCTGCCCAGGAAAGTGATTGAGTCACCATCCCTGGAGGTTTTTAGAAGATAGGTGGATGAAGTTCTTGGGGATATGGTTTAATAGTGAACAGATATGGTTGGACTCAATGATCTCAAAGATCTTTTCCAACCAAACAATTCTATGTTTCCTCTTTAAAGAACATTGATCATTAATCCTTGCAATGATAATTTGTTTTATGATGTAAATTTTGTGTGAACTTCATTTTGCCTGTACAAGTGCTTTCTCTTAATAACTTAATAACTTTCTGTTGTTAGCTAGAAATAGATTTACTAGGTTTATTGAAGGTGGTTTATTTGATTTGTCCATAATGCATTGATATTGGATCAATTTACCCTCTTTCAAAAAAAGAGATTTACAGTACAACATAGCATTTAGAATGAATGAATTCAGCAATTAATGGTATTTATCATTCATAAAAATATGCATTAATGTGGAGTATGACTGTGCACCAGTTTATAATTTGCTCTATACCCTAGTCTTTATAGTCGACTTTACTGTGATTCAGACTCTCGGGGTTTATAGGGACCAAAGTTATGGAAGATATCAGAAAGCAGCTAATGATTCTTAGAGTCTTAGTTCTTAATTTTTTTCCCTCCTTGTTACAACAGTTAGAAGTTATTTCAGTATTTTCTAATTTATCTATCCATCTGCCCTTCTCTTGACAGTCTATACAGATCAGTTCAGCTTTGGTAATACATAAGCCGTGATTCTATCAACCTCGTTAAGAGAAAACATTCCCTGTCAAATTTATATATGTACTATCAAAATGACAGGTTGGATACTATACTGAAAATTATTTATAGCATTTTATTCCTAATCAGTGACTTCTATTTAATAAACTCCCTGCAGCTGCTGTATATTCTTGTTGACTATATGAATAAACTGTACACTCATCAAAACTATGTTAATGGATTAAAGAATTTAACACATTTTGCAATCATGTAAAAACACTTAACTACTCACTATGAGGATCATGTATATATGAATAGATGTGTTTGGAACATTCTGCAGTCCATAGCATTCAAGAACAATAATATGAAAAGATTTTGCTCCAATTTGAAACATTTCTAGTTGGATTTTAACGGTGTTTGGAGAAAAGGTGACAGAGTGACTTTAAATGAATGTTGCAAAAATAGCTTGTAAGTTACTACATATTCAACATTAATATAGATTTTATTATTCTTTTTTTTTCCCTGTAGGTAAAACTTCTACGTAAAATGCTATGATTTGCATAATTTAGACTTGATAAAATTTCAAGCAATGCTTTTTCATTTTTTGGGCTATGTGCAAAGATTTGCAAACCAGTCAGGTACAGATACTAGATATGGCAGTAGACACATTTGGGAAAAAACCTCTCTCAATAATGCCACAATATGTTATTTCCTAATGTACTCTGAGGTTTCAAAATTTAGTACTCCAAAGGTGTGAAAACTCTATATGGAATAGAATTATCTAGTTTTTCATACTGAAAAATTCAAAATATTCAGTTAAATAACGGTTGCCTTTAGCTAGATGAATTCATTTGAATAAGTTCTTTCTCAGATCAACTAATTCCCAAGCAGGGTTCTTGGTCTGTTTGATTTATGATAGATTTAGTGAAAAGAGTGGAATAGCTTAAGAAATTCTGTCTTCCTTTTACTAATAAATTTCCTTGCTCAGTGCAGGACAAGATTGACTATTTTCTAATAATCAGCACTGTTTTCAAACACAAGGCCTGTCTTTACCTTCTAGCAAAAAGATAAGAGCCAGTGAGGGGAGGATGGTGCAAATTTTCTGCTTTGGGTTAGGTGAGAGGAAATTTAGAATGAATGAAATTTAAGTTTAAATTCACATCATGGGAAGTAGTAACTGTACATTTTAATATAGAAAGTATATGGTAAGCGGCTTAAAAGTGACCCCAGTGGTTTCTGCAATTTGAAAATGTTATTTAGCTCACAGGGCTTCTTTCTAGAGAAAGAGAGGACAGGAAGGGACTGCTAAACATGAAGAAAAAGGCACTAACTTCCTGCAAAGTCACCAGACTGGAAAAAGGTAATTTTGCCTGAATATATCCTGCTTCAGTAAACCAAATGGCTTGAAAAGCTGTGTTATACTCTGACGTTTTCCCTTTCTGATTTATTCAGTTGACATTGGAAACACAATAAAGAAACCAGTCAAGGATGCCTTGCTTTGTAAACAGTGCAATAAGAAAGTGCCATTAAGGATTTACAATTAGAAGGTTGTGCACTAGTTTCTTGTCTCAGTTAACAGGCACATTTCATACAGACAAATCTCAGACCTTATTAGAGATACGAAGAACTAAATTTGTGCTAGTTTAAAACATTTCTCTGAATTGCTGCAGGTGAAAAGGGATGTTCCAAAACTAATATATGAAAAACCTATTTTTAAGATATAATCTAGTAGAGATTTATCATGAATGCAGGATATTTTGGGTGTGACGTTAAATCAAGGTAAAAATCTCTCCAATGTCCTCCCCTTGTTGAATCTTTCCAGAACTAGTTTTTCTGCTAGGGCAGATGACACCTTAACTGCAGAGCTGATGCAGCTTCAGGTCACAGAGGAAAGAGTTTTTGGAGGATAAAACACATGAAACAGATGGTGAACATTTGATAAAAATGTTTTCAAACATCCTGATGTGTGTGAAGGACAGCAACAGAAAAAGAGGCAGATATGATTGGGGCTGTTATTACTCCTCCTACTGGGGAGGAAGAACTTGGTATGATGGCTCATGGATTTCCATCCTTCCCTCTTTTATGGTAGTGTGCAAATACAAGTGTGGCTTGTGCAGCCTTAGTAGCTTCAAAACTACCTGAAGGAGAAATTCCTTTCTTCCAAAGCTAATGTGATCTAATTTTCAAGTGGTGTCCAGAAAAAGAATATTAGCCCTTTGATGTTTTTAATTACATGTACTTAGAGTAATGCTTTCAGACTCCTTAATTTTGAATATTCCCACCTTAAGTATCTAAAACTTGTTTGCCTTTGATGACCGCAAACATGATAAAACACTTAAAAGCATGTTATCATTCAGAGCTGCCATAAACTTGCTTAAATACTGTTTGCAGTGAATATGGATAATTTTAATATATACAAATTTATAGTGCACTTTTGAAAAAGATGCTCTCAGTATAGTCTCCACATGATAGTTTAAGCACATTCTCCATACCTACACTTGTTTATGCAAATGATAGAATTTACACAATTAAATCCATTTATTCCAGGGCAGTACCATGAGTGATCTGTATCAAAATTACTACTTCACATACATTACTTATAAATACCGTTTTGCGTTTGCTGTGGTTGTCCTGTGTCATAAAAGAAGCTGAAAACGCAGTTCCAAGTGTATATAATTAAACACTGAAATAAAATCACATTGTTAAGAATGTTTTTTCTTTTGCCCTCCTTCTGCTAATGACAGAATGTTCAAATTCTTCTTTTTGTTTTGTTTTCCATCTCTAGTTGCCTACTTATGTTGAAGGGAGTGCATTTGCCCAAAATTTAACTCTTTTCTTTCTGAATGTGTTTCTAGGTTTATGAAAAATACACATTTTTAAAAAAAAAATACCAGAACCAAGCCCCTGAGAGGAAGCGAAAGAATTGCCAGTAACTTGTCAGTATTTTTCTTTTTAATCTGCAACCCTGATAATCAGTAATAAAGCACTGGTTTTAAGTGGGTTTAGTGTTTTTATTTGAAACTTGTAGAAATTACTGCCTTCATCTCTGCAAGCATCAAAACAATTTGTGTCAAGAACATGTGCTTTCAATACTTAAAACAAGCTTGTGTTTGTACCCTGGCTCTGCCTTGTTAGTTCTTTCTTACACTTACATTGTCTGGAAAGGTTGCCCCTCTCTACTATACAAAAAAAAAGGGCCAGGCATAATTTCACCGCTGATTGAATGCATGTAGGGAAGAGTCATTCCTGGAGGAGAAAGACTGAGCCTCCTGCCATTGTTCTCTTGACAAATAGTGAGTGTCCTCTCTTTCCAGTGTCTGACCTTGACTAAAATGATGCAGCTGTTCCAGGCTTATTCAGCGCTGCAACACAAGGGCATGTAAGAAACTTTGGGCTGCCATCATAAAACTCCAGTTTGAGGACTTCATCACGAAGTGTGGTGCTCACTTATTTTGTTGATACTGTTTAGCTTGTTGCTCTTTACTTCCTCCAGCAGTGGCTTTTATAGTCACGCTGTGTTTTTTTCTCTGTTGCTCTTGTATGTATTTCAGAAATCTGTAGAGTGGTAAGAGAGTATTTCTAAAATAGCCAAACAAAGTGACATAGAAAAATACTTATAAAAACATTAACAAAAAAATTATATAGGAAATTAACCTTATATAGAAAGTTAATGGAAAAGCATGTTTGTACTTTTCTTTTTCCTTCTTACTGGCACAATCTATAGCTGGATTTTTTTCAGTAAAAAGCTTCAGTATATTAACTGGAAAACTGAAGAATATAATCAGAAGTACCACGTGCATATTAATACAGGGATAACATTTTCTGGTGGTACTTTTAAATATTAAGCCTAACTGAATATTTTAATCATTGTGTGTACCAAAGCAAGCGAAGTGTTTTTCATGCACAGGTAATTATTCATAATAGAGGTAGTGGTTAAATACATATTAATGAAACTATAATATATAGATAACTTCATCTAGAAATTTTACTAGAAATCTCTTGAAAATTTTTATTAATTTATTTGCTTAATTAGGTTGAAATTTTGCCTTGTGAAGAGGGAAAATTCAATGTGTCTACAGCACTTTTAAATCAAGCAAAACTTTTAGTGTTAGGGTTAAATGGACGTGTTTGAATATTAAACAGGTCTTGTATTTGGGTAAATTCTATTCGTATAGAAAGAACTATTGGCTTGCTTTATTTAAGGTTGAATGTAGTTCAATAAAGATCATTTTTTTACCTACTGTGTCTTTTTTGGTTACGCTGCTTCTCAGTGACAGATTCCTTTGACAGAATAAGCAGATTTCTGTAAAAACATCCTACAATAATGAAGGGCCTTATTTTCTTCCCCTACCTGTATTGTAAGTCTCTCCAGAATAAAGAGAACTTCTGGGTCCTTGGATAGGATTTCCGTCAACCAGATGAGTGTTCAGGTTAGGCACATGAAATAAATTAAGAATACCAATAAAACCTCCGCAAGAAGTTATCTGCAAAAACACATCTCAAATTAGGTGGCAAAATACTTACTGAAGTGGCAAGTGGCAGATGAATTTTCAGATGTGATGAATATTTGACTGCTTATGTTGACCAGGGTGAGTCTAAGTCAGACAAGGCTGGTACTATAACACTTTACCCCATGGACTATTTTCCTGGATCTGCTCCAAGGAGCGTGACTTGCCACAGTGAGTGAGAGGACTTAAAGAAAAGTCATGCGACTTTTCTTCCACAAATACTCTGCTGTTTTTTTACCCCAGCTAACAGACAAATCAGGAATTCTACTTGGTGTGTTGCTTAATGCAATGAAAAAGTGGCAATATGTGGCCTAAAGTACTGCAGGCAAACATTTCAAATATAATTGTTTTGGGTTCCTGGTATTCCAATGTTTTAACAACACTTAGCATTCTCTTTAAAAAAAAAACCTCCTCCCTGTCCCTGCTACTCAGGCTTGTTCTGGGAAAGCATTTAGTGCCAGTTTGTGACCCATTTGAAATAATTCCATTGAAATTAGGATTGAAGAAATGTGTTGGTTGGTTAAAAAGTCAGGCATGAATGAGACTTGGGCAGTGAAATTCCTCAGCTGTGAGGGTGCAAGTCCCTCCTTGGTTTGATGTGAAGTCACATGATGGCCATGTCTCTGCCTTCACCCTTCTAAGAACTTTCTGACAGACTTTGATCTCTGTCTAACTTTTTGTGTAATGGACATAATGACCTTGTGTTATCTATTAGCCTGTTTTTGACATCTGAAAAGTTTTTAGCACTTCTTTGAAATTTGGAGCAAGACATACTAAGAAGTACATTGACAGATGTTGGAAGTTGCAGAGTCATATTTTAATAGCTCATCTGTAGAAAATAAAGATTTCTTTAATTTGTGAAATAACACTAAATTAAAATACATATAAAGAGAATTGTTGTTATGAATGTCTATCTATGCTACCCCTTAACATGACATCATGACATCAGGGCCCTGGTGTTTCCGTGTTGCTAGAGGTGAACTGTTGGCCCAGGGCCATGCTGGAAAGTGCAGCCCAGCTCTCTTCACTTCCACCTAGCTTCCTAACAGACAGATGAACAGCCTGGCCCTGGTTGTAGATCCATGCTACACAGTCCTTCAGCAACAATGCCAGTTCAATCCTACTTGAAGCTGCAGGTTTTTGTTTTGGCATGGCAGTGCGCTGCCTTTCTGCATGTGCCAGCACATATATTGCAGACAGTGAGATGTCTCAGAAAGGTATCAAAAGCCAGTTAGGGAGGCTTATGCTTATCCTTCTCCCATTTTACAGGGAGTTAAAAAAAGATAAAAGGTTGGAATATACTCAAAGACAACGGATATTTTCAACCCTGGTCACACTGACACTCTGGCAGTTGCAAAGGCACTGCTAGGGCGTGTGAGAGTGTTGCACTTGGATAGTAATTGGAAGGTGTTTTGAAGCAGAAATCTTTAATCTCACTCTGTTGCCAAGTTCTTAGCTCTGTGGAAGTGAACACACTGGATGGTTTCAATTGTTGGTGTTCTAGATTTTCTATTGTGTGTAGATTAGGATATGTTGGCAAGATGCCACCCTCACGTTCCCTGTCTTCGGGTTCTCTGTGGCTCTTGATTTCAGGTACAGAGAAACAAGTTTATTCTCTGGACTGAGGGTGAACGGATGAAGTAGAGAACTTCTCAGTTTTTTTTTTTTGCCTTTTCCACCTGCTCAGTGGCAAACTAATGCATTTGGGAGAAACAAGGAAACAGAGTGATAGTATTTCAAGGCTGTGTTTAGGTATACCTTTGCAGAACTCATGGCTGTGACCAGCACTGTAGTACTGGCTGAGTGGTATCTGTTTCAGGCTCTCCTACTTTGTTTTCCAACAGTCTTAGAAATGTACAACATCAAATGAGATTTTCTGCTTGAGAAATGGGAACCCTTGAGGTGCTTATCTCTTTTTTTTTCCTATGGATATTTAGAAGAAGTGTGCTCTCAGGAAAACATGCTTTTCTAAAATAAGTGAGACAAGAACACAGAGGAAGAGACAGGGTAGCCATACTATATTCAACAGAAGACGGGATGGGGTGACTTTTGAACCTATGCAGGTAGGCTCTTTCTCCAGTGTCTGTTCTACTCCTTTTCTCTTGAATATCTATTCAGTAGGTCTTTTCATTCCTTCCTTTTCTGATTTCCTCTCCCAGCCCCAGTCAGAGGGTGAGCAAGTCCTGTTTCAGCTTCTGTAAACTCTTCCTTCTGCAGGAGAGAAGAGAGAATCACTGGAGAACTAAATCAGAGCATCAGTGAATACAGATTGTGGACAGTGGTGGAATATCTACCAAATTTTACAGCTTGGCACAATGTAAGTAAAGAAGTGTAATGTTTTAAAAAAATAAAAGCAATTTAAAGACAGGTTTTCCGCTGTATGATTCAGAGAAGCTCGTTTGTCATCCTAGTAACTCACACACTTCTGATTCTGAGTGCCCTCTTGTCTCCTTGGAAGCAGGGCTGCAATCATTGTGTAGCAGGAAATCATATGGGCTCCCCAAACTCTCTAGTTGTGCTTGGAAGTAATGGTGAACAATATGCCAAACTGAACTCTGATTCTTCAGTGGGTTGATAAACCTTCTTGAATACCGACTGTCTTGCGTACATGTGCATGTCTTGTCTATGTTTGAAAGGAAAACCAGCCAAAATGGTTTTAGGAACACAGCACAGAATTTGCAGAATAAAAGCTTAATTTTTTGTTTAGGAATGAACACTGATATTAATTAGTTAGGCCCTGAATAAAATAACAGGATTGTGAGCTTATTATGTAGCTGGGCACATATAAACTCTACTATCCTAAGTGTTTTAGAGCACCTTTATTTATCAAGCAGAAGAGAAATCAGGAATATCACATTTTTCTTGGCATTATACTGCCTGCAGTGTTTGTGGCATCCCATGCACAAAGAGATATGCATATGGAAATAGGGATAACATGGGAAGGATTACAAAAGAACTAGCTAAACTGTTTGATTTTCATATGTACAGGCACATGACAGGACACGTCTTTAGTACAATGAATCTGTTCCTTAAAACCTTATGCACTATATTAACTAGAGATTCAAATATAGCCTTGCCTTTGCTTTTAAATAGAAGAGAGATTGGCATATTTAGGTTTAATGCTTCGAAGTTCTCTTCAAGAAAACAAAGCATGAAACAAGGTTGGAGTGCAATTTTCTGAGTAGGAAGACAGTGCTGCTCAGAGACAGAAGACAAATTATTACATGTCTGATTTCTGCAAATCTTGCTTCACAGGAACTGTAAAAGTCAAGAGCTGAGGAAGACATGCAAGGGTTAATATGATTTCTATTCCAGTGAATTTTGCTTGCCATTATTTTCTTTTTCTTTTTTCCCTTTTAACTGATTCATAGCATAAAATCTTCCTGGACACCTAATTATCAAGCCAGCTCACAGTCACAGCTGTCTGCTTGGAGAACCCATTAGATGCAGCAGTTGAAGCCTCCATAATTCCCCAAACTTCCCGGTTGTGAATATTAAGAAAAGATTTTTACATGTCATATGCAATTCGGAGGTGGTGTGAATGGCGTTGGAAATGACGAGCTCTGAATGCTTGTCCATCACTCCATTCACTGGTTACAGGTGGTCTCATTTTCCACTTTCAGATATCGGCTAGCTATGACAGCAGGCACTTAATTTGCATGTTCGACAGACAACAAACGGCCCTGTGCATGTCAAAATAGGTGGTGATGCGTGACAGTTCCTACACAATACTGTCTCCTCTTTTCTTGACCTTTGACCTCCCTGCATGTCTTCTTTCACAATCAGAAAAATGCACTTTTCGGCTTTGGAATAAATTTGATACCAAATTGATTATTTTCCTTTCTTCTTTTTATTCTTCTTTTTCCTTCTCCTCCACTTTTAAAGTATGCATTCTTTCCGGCTTTCATCTTAACAACTACAAAACTCTGCCAGAAGAGTCTCGTAAAATTTAAAAATAGGTAAGCTATGAAGACACGAAACTGCCTTGTTAAAATTCATTGTAGTTAGATTGCTTGAAAGTTCTTTGTAAATGCAAATGCAACCTTTAAAAGAGACCTTATGTTGGGTTAATATTAGTTAAAAATAAAATTAAGTTTTAAAAAATCACAAAAGCGTTTTATGTTCATTTTTCCTCAGGCTGTATAACCATCTTTATATTTGCAAGTTGAGTAGATTAGTACTCATTTCATCAAGACATTCCTCCAGCGTTTTTATGGCTGCTATGACTTATACTAATGTTTAATAACAAGAATCAGTCTTTTAGCATCATTAAAAACACATTTAAATTTTACAGTTTTCTTAAAGTCAAAATGCTGAGAAGTGAGTAAAGTGCAAAAACGTTTGAATGATGGCAGCTCTGTGCAGTTTGTTGAGTTATTCAGTGTTTGATTTCTCAGGATTATAGTGTTTCCTGCCTCCTATTTAAATCATACTAAAGGAAAAATTAAGAAGGGCTGGATTCAAGCACAGCTCAGCATGGTAGAGATCACCTAAGCACCTGAATTTTAATTCCAAAGATACACGTTCCCCCTTGTCTAACCAAGAATGACCATAATCCTTTCACAGGTCTTATCTGAGTTGCAGCTCTTGTTTTAATTAAGAATTAATGTATGACAGCAGATAATCAGACCTCTGGGGTGTTACAAGGTTTCAGATGTGATTGTGTACCCAAGGGTGTGATTATTCTTTGATAACCCCAATCCTACTGAGTTGTCCTGTCTGGGACCCCAGTAATGGGTAGAACACATTGCTGTTGACTTGAAACATTGAGCTGGATCGGCAATGCGCAGTGGGCTGATCACAGGCAGTAGATAATGCACTAGTTTTTTTGTTGCTGTTGTTTTTTAATACATCTCACCCTTTTTTCAGGCTTTTTAGACCATTAGAAGGCTTGGCAAGTTTTAGGCACCTTTCCCCCACCCCTAAAGTAAAATCTCCTCCATGAGGTAGCACCTGGTGAAATTTGACAGATGATACGTAACTTCAGTGTTAATTTAAGATATGAGGTGGTCTCTTTGATGGTTAGCCACAGCTCTTACAGCTTTACCTTGGTGAGTTTATTCTGCTTTTCTTCTTGCTCTACAGCAACTCATTATCGGTTTGAACAGTAGCTGAAGCTAGCTGACCAGATCTGATTCCTCAGGAGCATGAAAATATTTGAAGACGGTTAGTTTGGACTCATAAATGCAACTTAGATATGCAGTTTGTTATAATATGCAGCAGGACAATTTTCTTATGAAAATCAATTCCTATTGCTAGCATCAATCATGCTATTGACAGTTGGACTCTCAGAGCCATATTTTAGGTATCAACTTGCACAAAGCGTAATTGTGTTAGCGATGAGGATGGAAAAAACTGCTGCTGTGAAAGGAGGCAGTCCTAGCCTTTATCTCTGCTGCTGGAACAGAGCTGCAACTGAGCTGTTGGTCTGTGTCCTTCAGTCAATGTGTAAAAAAACTGATTTCCTTGCAACAGGAAAGTTTGTTAGTAAGAGAAAAATTACAGAGGAGGTAGAATGGCCATATCTCTTGTCAGTCAGATTGTCTGCAGAGAGCTCAGGAAGCCATTTTCATCTGTACCTTGCCTTTGTCCACTGGGATTAACAAAGGTGCTGACTGAGGAAACAACCGTTTTAGAGATTTATATCCTTGGAGAGGGCAAGGAGTATTCAGAGAAATAAGGAAAGGAAGAGGGATGCAGCTAGCTCTGTAACCATGACAGATATCTTCTTTTTCTCTCCTCCCTCTCACCAGTAACCCAGCCAAAAATGAACTAGGTGGATCATCGGTGATGAAATAAAACTTGCAGAGATGTGCTGAGAGCCTGTGCTGCATCAATTGTGTTATGCATTGGATTTGGCTTGCCTGCTGAGGTATTCTGGATGAGTGGTCTGTTTTACCAACAGAAATTCACACCTCTATTCATGAAGAATTCATAATGAAATGTCAAAGCCTGAGTAAAGTCCTAAACAAGAGGAGAACTGCGTTTCCAGAAATCCCTTCCAAAGTGGTGTGATAGTCAGCTTCTTTGTTTATGAAATTTTGTTTCTTCCTTGATTTTTGTGGATAAAGAAAGACGCAGGCCCGGCACTCAATCCAACCCTTATTTGGGTGACCATTTCTTGAAGATCCGCCTTTACATATAATTCCTAGGCTTGTCATTTCTCAGCCCTGGTTGGGAAGGCCTCATCCATGAAGGCCTGGTATAAAGCTTTTTAAGCATTGGAGTAGTGGGGAGTTGTACAAGGCTTTCTGGATGTCTGAGGCTCTAAAGTAATGAATTTTTCAAAGCTATGGAGGTCTTAGGCCTTATTGCTTTAAATGGAAACAAAGCTGAGAAGATAAATTTACTGTTTTAATATTAGTAGAAGGTGATACATTGAAGCAGTAGGAATCAAGATAAGTCTAGTCTGTTTTCTCATCAGATCTCAGGATTGTGGATAGAAGGCTTAAAAGTTCTTGGCAATCTTTCTGTTTAAAAACCACACTCTTATTACAACACTGTATTTGTACTATCTAGTGCTATGAAATGCGGTATTTAGCAGCACTCCATTGCTCCTACATATATCCATAATGCAATTGCTTTTCAGTGTACAGTTTTGATGCTCATTAAACAGTGTAAATTTTATGCTCTGCTTACTACAGATATACCTTTTTTTTCTAGTGTAACCTTTCTGGCTAAATAAAGAGGAAAGGAAATCAGTGTGAAAAATCCTGTTGGATCCATGAGTGACATAGTACCATCTACTTGTCTCCCTCCTTTCAATGCAAGGATAAATACCAATTCAAGATTAATTGCTAAATGCTCATTAAAATGTCATTTATCCTAAGTGTTATATCTTTCTTTTGGATATCTTTTTAATTGTAACTGAAGAGTAAATCTAGATTAGTAAATTTACCGTGTACTTACGTATTAAATAAATTTACAATGCACATACTCCTCAAAATGAGACAAATAAAACAAGAGAGATAACAACTACAGCATCCAAAAAAAAAAAAAAAAGGATTCAAAAAGATGTTGTTTTTATTCTGTTCAATGAAAGCTGGCAAAACACAATCATAACACATCCGCATCTAATATCAGGCTAGAAAATGTTCAGTTTTCTGAGATCTAGAGTAGGCAGTGTCTGTCCAACATCTAGCTCAATGGAGTCCAAGATCTTAAGAAAATTTTCATCAGAAGGAACGGTCTAGAAAGTTTCATCTTGCCCACAAAAACTGGCCTAAAGCATACTTTTCATCAAAAGGAAAGATTTGTGTCTTAAGTTGCACTAGCATAGCTGAGGTCTGTTTTCACTTGTTAAAATGATAAAATCACTCCACTTGTCTTTATCTGTATATATGGTGTGAATGAAGGAAGTAACTTCTCTTCCTCTTTCTTCTCTTCTCAAAGTGTTTAACATCATAGAAGCCCTGGAGCATCCTGCTCAACACACCAAATCTACTGTGTAACAGCTTTGGGAAACTGAATCTGGAACAAGATCTAGAATTTGAGTAGGAAAATTGTACTGTGCATGGGTGGGACTTATCCAGCACATTTTAAAGTCTTTTGTCAAATTTAAGTTTATTAAGCTCCCTCTGTGGTCAGGAGACAGTGTGAATTTTTTCAAGAGAGGATCAAATATGTCTGAGATACATTTACCGTTGCCTAGTGAGGGAATGTAGACCACTGTCTGAAACATTCAGATGGATGTTAAGTCACAGAAGTTCTCTTGCACATATATATTTTCAGGGTAAATAGTTGGTACTACTCTGTAACACAGAAGTCCTGAACAGAACATGTGAAACAGTTTATGATCATTGTATCACAATAAATTTTTGGGCTCCTATGGCTTAAATTAGACACTTAGGCGAGGGATGTGGGAGATACAATCACAAAAATGTTGGTAAAGGGAAATCAACAGGCTGTTGTAAGTTGCATTCTTTCAATACATCTTCTAGGGTTGGTATGATTTCAGAAAGTCTAATAATGTCCTTATTGTAATTCCCAGTGGGGAAGGGGGCAAAGGATTTTTCCCTCTTTGGGTGCGCTCCTTCATTCATAAATGGAAAAATATGCAAGTTTTACAGGTTGTTCTTTCCGACTTGGGGTATGGCTTTAAACCTGTTTATCATGAAGGATTGTGTCTAGCTAACTGAATTAACAATATGTAACTATTAGAGCTTTTCCCCAGGGCAATGGTTCATATACATGAGTGATAAAGTCAGATCAATTCAATTCAGTGGACTCTTTCCGAACCTTCACCTATGCACTAGCAAATTTGTTTGTTTGTTTGTTTTTTTATTTGTTTGCTTTTGAAGCATGGCTCCCCTACCCATTTTGACAGTACATTTAATTTACAGCAGTCCTAGAATTGGTCCAAACTTATTTGCAGATACTCTACTTTTTCATTGTTTACTGTTTCTTGGTTGTTGATGTTTCAGCTGTCAGCATTCATGTAGCAGGAATATATTTTCTTTTTAAAAAATTTGAAAAGGAAATAGAAGCCTACTTCTGGTTTTCTTTATTTTTTTTTGTTCTTGAGTGTGATATGTGGTGACAAGTAGATCATGTAAAAGTCAGCCTGTGGTCAGCCACATCTAAAACCAAAAACCTGATGGCTTCACATTACAGAAGACTGTGATAGCCCTCCTGAAATGATCTTTTAATAGACTATGTGTGAACTTTCAGGAGCTATCTTCTGTAAGTATAGCATTGCAGCACATTTTCTATTTGCATATGATCATAAAAAAAAAAATGTTCTATATAAACCTATGCACTGGAGCTACCCACTCTTAATCCTTCTGCAAGTCACATTTCAACCCTTGTACTTTAGGGACAGCAGTGATTCTAGTTGTGCTTCATAGCGGTATGAAGTCTCAAGAGGGAATTAGAGAAGAGGGCTTCACCTAGTGCACTGCCCTCTTTGCTCCAGCTAGGATCATAGGTTGTAACTGAGCCTTTATGATGGACAAGACAGCATGACACTTTCTTTTATTTCCTTTACCCCTTAATAACTTTTTGTACATGAAGTGTCCTGGAGGGAAGTGGAAAACTTTCAAGTCTGTTCTTCGGTGCATGAATATTAGTGACTTTGCACTAACTGCATTACTAGTAGCGGCTATACTATTGCTATTGCTATACTGCTAGTGATTACCAGTGAGATGAATAAGGTGACTCCGTACACCCTAAATTTAGGACCCATTTGAAAAGCTTTACATGGAAATTTACGGTATGTGCTCTTTTAAAAAAAGAATTTAAAAAAGTTTCTTTCTCATATTCAGTGCTTTAAAACACACAGTTGGAAATTAGAGCCACCTTTAAAAAAAATCTTGCCTTTACTGATTGCCTGACACATTTCATTACGGAATGTTTCTCAATGAGTGTAGAGGGTTATTCCTTTACACTTCAGAATGCTCTCTAAAAAGATAATCTGGGTTTTAAACAAAATTCTTTACTTGAAATGTGATCAATTTCTAAAATTTAAAAAAAAAAGAAAAATGGCATGTATTTCTCAGAGCATTAGGGGAAGAAAAAAGGAGAAACCGAGGTATTTTAAGTTTTTCCTCTTTCCCTTTTCCCCCCTTTCTTTTTTGAGAGAAATATTTTCATAATAATTTTGCATATATTTGCATATTTATGCATATACTTGTATACATATGTGATATACTCGTCATCTGTAGCTTACCAAAGACTTAGTTCAGGTCTTACACCTTAAATCAAGGTTGTATTGATCTCATTAAAAAGCATAAAATAAAACAAGACCATAAATTTAGCTAATTGCAAGTCCTTAAATTACTGCCAGCGTATAAAAATGTTGCAAAGACATTGATTTTTTTTTGTTCAGTGTTAACTTTTGTAAGACTTTGTTGTAGCTACAGAATATTCAGAATGGAATAAATATATGTTTATATATTTTTATGTTTTATTTTCACATCAGCTGCTGCTCTTCCTGTCAGAAATTTCCCATCTTTTCTTAACAAATGAATGCAGTAAATAGATGGGCTAAAGCCCATCTTCCTATTGACCCCAATGGGGATAAAACTTAGTTCTTACGTCTTACTTCTCGTTTTCAGACCAGCACAGAATCAGTCAGAGCAATCCTGGGCAGTGTAAAAGCTGTTTCTCTTCTAACTTGGTAATGAAGAAAATGAAGAAGAGGAGAATTTTCCAAAAGAAACAGCTTTATGTAAAATCTGCACTCTTATTTGCAAATCTGATCAGGTAGGAAAGAGGAGTTAATGACCTTTAATTCAAAAAATTATTCCTAACAATTTCCTTC
This sequence comes from Tapera naevia, assembly GCA_033556795.1. Lineage (NCBI taxonomy): Eukaryota > Metazoa > Chordata > Aves > Cuculiformes > Neomorphidae > Tapera > Tapera naevia. The sequence goes on along the minus strand of JAUMJJ010000036.1, from coordinate 18,976,973 downwards.
AATGCCAGGTTAAACTTTCAGAGTTAATGCCTAGTTTAATTATTTCAGGTAATCATCTAAACTTTTAGCTTCATTTAGAAATTCACCTGTGGTAGAGTTTGTCATAGCTGGGCCCTAGAGTGTCAAGATACTGAAAATTGGTAATTGTTGATTTCCACTTTGGCACCTCAAAGGTTATTAGTCAGTTCTCCTTTTTAGCAGATATAGTATCTTATAACTAAGTTCTTTATACCAAGATGTGAGACCATAGTTATCCAAAAGGCAATTTTTTTCCTGCTGATCATTTTACATTGGCGTAAATTTTAATATGAATTAGAAGTTCCCTCCACACCTTGCATCAACCAAGTTATGTATTTCCTTTTTTCCATAATAAGTCAGACTTTACATGTATGGCCCTGGGCAGAATTTGAGCATCTGAGATTAGATCTATACACAAACCGTATGTGGCACTTTGTCACCTCAGACTTAGGTTTCCCCTGCTATGTGTCTGCTTGTGTGCAGCACAGAGTTCTTGACGTTGCCAGTAAACTGTTACTGCCTCAGATGTGCCTCAACAGGATTCCTAAATTGCTGAGGTGGCAATATGGCTGATGAAAAAATAATTTACTATTTAATGATCCTCCTCGTATACTCTCTAATAAAAGGAAATCTGATAAACAAGAATTTATCAAACTGGCTTTTTAAGAGTCAAACAAAACAAACAGAGGAAAAAATTATTTCAGTTCTCCTGAGAAGTAAAACTGTATAACCTTCTACTGCAACTACAGGATTAATTTTAACCCTTGCAAATTATTGTTATGCAAAATAATTATACAAAATAATTTTACTTTTAAAAGAGTAAGTAATTTCCAAGGGGAAAGTTAAAATTTTTAATGTTGTGCAACGTAAATATGAAACAGATATTAAATTGCAAGATATTTCATACTGCTGGTAACTCCTGTAACATATGTGAAGCAGAAAAAAGCCTCACTTTTTCTGAACCTCAGGTTTCACTTTTTTGTATCACTTTTATTTTCACACGAAGTGCAGCTTTTCCTATCAGAAATTTCCCATCTTTTCTTATCAAATGAATGCAGTAAGTAAATGTCATTGGATCTCCCTTTCCGCTTGCTTTGTCTAACTTTCATTCTCTGATACTAAAGGATACAGCTTTTATTGGAAAATATCAGTTTTAGAAATGCTTATATTAAAGTAATAAAGATAATTACTCTTATTTCCATTGAAAATACTATTGAAATATCCAGGAGCTCTAAGTGGTGCTACAGCGTTCAGGGCATTTTTAATAATTAATGGCTGTGTGATAGTGTTCCAGTCATCTCCATGATCTCTGCTTATAAAACTCTTTTCTATTGCAATACTGATGCATTGTTATGTTGAACTCTTGAAATGACTGTAAAAATTTTTATTACATACCAATTATGAAAACAGAAATATTAATCAAAAAATTAAAGGAAGCATAAACCTTGCCCTATTATAACTCCTGAGAGTCATCAAGTTCAACAGCAGAAAAAGCAGAGAGATGGTACACTGTTAAACTACTCAAGCTATCATAAACATATGTAGGTTACAAGTGCTATCCCACATATATATTATGATAGCTTTGTAACCATATTTTTTTTTTTAGTTTTTATATGTGCTTTGTGCTCCTAATTTTTATGGAACCAAGCTGAGTTTTTGTGCCTCGTATTAGCAAAATACACACTGTCAAGATTTGGGGGTTTTGGGATGGAAAATCTTGATTTACGCAGAGGTACCACATGAAACCATCTGCAGAATTTTCTTGAAATGAAAATGTCAAAAAAACCAAAAAGTTTGAGACTCAACTACTTTTGTTTAGTTATGATGCAAACTGGAAAAATGTCTTTTAAAATAGAGGAATTCACATCTGCAGAGTGTATATGGACTGGGTAAAAACCCAAACCATTTCCAAAATGGTTATTTGAAAGTTCTTTGAAAGTTCTGGTGATTGTCACTTAATTGGCTATAGTTGGTAGGGTGCATTTAGTGATTCTCACCTATGGTTCCTGGCTGCCAAATGCACAAAGTTATTTCTGCACTAGCTCGTGTAATTTCAGCACAGACATTTTATCCAACAAGACCTGTTGTACTCAGATCATGCGCTAAATCTGACCTTCCTTTCTTCAAACTATGAACGTAGACTTTCCAGTGTAAAATAAAGAAGTGCATTGTTCCTAGAACAAGGCTGCCCTGATACTGGACTGAGAGCCCTCCCCAGTTCCTCAGCAGTTGACCTCTTTGGACCTCATTTCTTAATATCTGCACAAAACTTTAGCTCTACCAATACGTGGCTGCTAGCAAAGAACATGAAAGTACAGATACTTCAGATCTCTCATTGACATTATTAATTAAGCGACACCTGGCTATGGCTTCCTCCTTCCTGGTCCATCCAAGACTGCCTGTCAGTGATGTAGAAACAGTGGCTGTGTTTCTTCTTTGGCAGGTGTGTTGTCAGGATGTAGCATCAGTTCAAATTCTTTCTCTTTCCCCTCTATTCTGACTGCACCTTGCCGGTTCTTGGTCACAGTCATATGCAAGGCAAGGCTCTCTGACTAGGTAGGGTGGGTTTATGATTTTGTCTTGGCTGTATATTAACAAAGCTATAGGGAAGAGGTGTCTAGAGCTGGCTGTGGTTGTAGCCTTGTAGTTTCTTTCACTGCACGTTCAGTATCAGGACCGGCTCTTACACACCAGTAGTGACTGAGAGAACTACTTCCTAATTTTGGCTCAGAGCTTTTGGTTCTGTAGAAAAAACAGTGAAATGCATCTAAGCAAGACTTAAAAAAGTATATTTAAAGACTTGTTGTTTATGAATGTTTCTTATCAAAGTTATTTGGTGCAGAGGGATTTTTGTTGCAAGGATGAGGCACCCATTTTTCTGCTACCCAGCATTAAATTGCAGAGTTTTGTTCTGATAATATTTTTGTTCAGTGGGGTCTGATGTGAAAGAAATATCAGGCAATTGGGCAGCTGGTTTGAGATGTCCTGCAGCACATGAATCCTGTCTTAACCAGTTCTTTGCCCTTGTTGCTAATTAAGATGTTGCTGAAAAATCTAAAGAAACAAATCTTTGTAATCATTTATATTGCTAATTTGATAATTCTAAAGCAAGGGTGTGTTTATATATGCTGCATCTGCAGAAAGGATCAATTAAATAGAGGGAGTGCCAGCTAAAACAAATAAATATGGAAAAAATAAAAATATGTAAAGAAAAAAGTCTAGGTGATACTTACTTTTCCAGGAGAATAGAATTCTAAAGAGAAGAAAGAGAGGTATTATAAAATAAGAAGCTGTGACAAGCAGCCTTGCCTTCATTGTATCTGCAGATAACAAGAGTTTTAGCAGGAATGAGTGTATTGCTCAGTACGTGTGTTTAGATTTGGAAGCTAGTACATGAATCAGCTCTCTTCCATTTTTTCATGCAAAAATGATTTTTTCAGATTCTGTCACGGCAGCAAAGTATAAGTTGTGATAAATGTAGGTGGGGTGTTCATAGGAAGAATAAAGGAACAGTGCAGAGATACTTTCATAATTATTATCATTTGAGGAGGAAAAAAAATAACCTAAACATTAAAAAGACCACATTGTTGTCTGTTCTCTATCCAGTTGTGCCAAGAGTGAATATGAGGAGATGAAGGTCTATTATAAAACAAAGAAACTGTGAAATATCAGTGCCCTCCTCCCCTCCTCCCCCCATTTCAAAGGAAAAACTACCGTGCAATAAATCAAAGCTAGTATAAAGATATTTTTGTTGACAATGAGGTCTTGGGAGTTGTTTGCTTAGAAATATAGAGTATCTCCAGTTGATCTGATTGGTTTTATGTTTATGTTGCACAAGTAGTCTTGTTATACTTTGTTACTCTGCACAAGAAAATTATTTGATCCTCATTTGCCAGTAATTAAGAGATGTGCATATATTCCTTGAAAATATATTTTTTATGTTAATGTATATTTTATGTCTTCTCATTCTTTGATATTTTGTAAATGCCAGTCTATATTTTATAAAGCTTTAGCAGCTTTGTGATTTGATTTTAATTTTTAAAGCATCTCCTAATAGTCCCTAAATAACATAGTTAAAAAATAGTTTTTAAAGCAAATATCTCCTAAAAAATTTTACCATATTTTTAAACACTTTTCCTTAAATGTTTATACTTCTAAAAATGCTTTGGAAGGAACTCCACAAATGTTTCTAGGAAATGGTTTAAATACAGTGCTAACCGAACAAATTCATTTGTGTTTGCTGAACAGGCTTGTATGTGTATATAACTCATGTGCTTTAAGTATGGCTGTTTCCATTTCAGACCTGAAGAAGGCCTGGTCTCTGTGAAAACCTATATCCTTTTTCGATTGCATCAGTGTAATAAAAAGGATTAAAATAGAGCATATGATTACCATATTCTTTACTGCAGATGAAACAAGAAGGATGTAAGCTACAGGATAATTTGTTTAATAGGAGAGCAATAAGACAAAACTGCTAAATTTACTTCCCGTTTATTTTAATAATATGCAACAGTGGAAACAATGAAGAGGCCAGCATGATGCAATCCTACAGCGTCATTAAGTGCTTCATAAAACAGTAATTGGTAATTGACAGTACTTTAGAAACAGATTGTGTAAGACGTTATAAAAATAAAGACAGCTTAGAATTTCCTCACTGAAGTTTATTTGGGAAGGACTCTATAAAATTTGAGACTGCCTTTTAAATGTTACTCTTTTTACAGAAAACTGTATCCTTAACAACCTGCACTATTTTGACACTTCTAGTATGCATTGACCATTGAATTAAACTCTATTTCAATCAGAGCAGAAAACAAGAAAAACTAATAAGATCTCTTTGGATATAAGGTCTCACTGAAAAAACCCTTTATTTGGCAAGTGTGCTCTCCTTAGCAATACCTGTAAATATGATGCAGACTGTATATCTCTTGCAGCACCAAACTCTCATCAAATAGATAGGTTCACATGCGTATAATGGGCACCAGAAGCAAATCAGCAGGCAAGGTGATTCAGCAGTATTTTTGAAAACAATGCGCTCAGAACTTTTAATTCCTCAAGGCAAGTTATTTTACCTAACTCTATGTGGACAACATCCAACCCTAGACTCAATTTAGGTTTTCTTATGGGTCCAAAGAGACAAATAATATTCATTATCTCTCAGAGAAAGATGTAGATTTCACCTTGAAAATATATACAGTTACAGATGTCACAGAAAACCAGATTTTCTGCAGCTTCTGGTGTACAGAAGTCTGCGTTTTTTTTTCCATTGAGCTGGGCCCTTAGCTAGTAAAGAAAAGCAGTTTAAAATGTACTTTGGCAGCTTTAGTATGCTCAAAATGTACACTTATTGCCATATCATATCAAACACATTTGTAGCCTCTTTCACGCTAAACTTTTCTTAATGTGCTTTACAGAAAGAGATCAACATATTAAAAGGGCACTGTCAAGGCTGTTAGTCCTAAAAATTGACCTACTTTGACACTGGCCCCATGCTGGAGATTTTACCTCTGAGGTTTGTTCTGTGTACTTCTCCCTGGATAACTGTTCTACACAAGGGCTAGGCATATAACTATACAGTCAAATTCATTTGTATTAAAAGAGAAAGTTGAGAACATATGGTGTTATGGGCAAAGTTTCATTTAGAGATCTTCAGTGGTGTTTCTTCTTAAGGTTCAAATGTAACTGCTGTTGCTATCAATATGAGATTTCTGAGGAGACGCCAGTGCAAATATAATGAGTGACTCAGGGCGGAATGTTTATGTGTTGGCTGGTTGATACGTATAGAATTTACCAAGATCTGTTGAATGACTGCATGGAATAAGATGTCTGTTTGGACAAAAATGTTTTCTGCTTTCTTAAATTTAATTAGCCACTTAACATTTTGCATCTGTCAGGATCTTAGTTTATATGTAATGATTCAGTAAAGTGTTCATGTAGCTCATTGCTTGGCAGACTGGTAAAAATAGTATTACACACTTCTGAATTTATTGCCATGACTATCTTGTGCAAATCCTAAATTTACTCCAGTGCTTTTGTATTCTTAGGGAATAATAATGTGTATGTATATACACACACATACATAAAAATCCATGCACTTCAGAGGCAAATATCTGTTAAGTAAATGAAATAGAATGACAACCCAGCAACTCTGGATTGGACGTGAGTACCTAGCTCAGATTATTTGCTGTTTCCCTCCTAATTGTCAGTTGCTTCGTAATGACAGGTATTCTCAAGTACAGGGCAGATACTCTTTTGAATACAGCACGTACTGATCCAAAGTGTGGACATCCATTCAAAATCCAAAATTCATATTTCTTTTCTGGGCAATTGTGTTACAAAAATTCAGTTCTGAGTGCATGGCTGCACATGATTGACATCTCATCCCCTCTCTATTTGTATTGGCTAGTAATATTAAGAAAAGAAATTACTTGTAACTGATGTTTTCATGACAACAGACCTGATGTTTTTACAGGAAAGCTGACATTTGTAAAGCCTTGTGCCAAATCCCATGCCAAGTCCTGCATTTCCCAGGAGGTGTAATCTGGCAGTAGTTTTGCAGGATCCATACCAAAGAAAGAATTTAGCATCCTCTTGCAAATAATTTGCAAGCCAATGCTACTGGAAAGTAAGTGAGCAATACCTTTTCATCTGCATTAACTGGTTTAATGTATTTAATACAGAAGCAAAGCATTTTATTTCACTATTCAATCATAATCCTTCTCTATCACACCTGTGTAGCTAGCAGAAAGACTCACACTTTGTTTCAAAAATCTAGTTAAATGAGATAGAACAGCAGTGCTGTTTATATTGCTACGGTTCAATATCTAAATTCTTTATAGTACTAATATTTGGGGATTTGGCCGTCATCAGAAATGAACTGCCAAGGAAGTACTTATTTTATTAGAGAGAGTATATTGAGAAGGGTACAGACTTGCACTTCAATTCGTAATGTCAGAAAAATTTGCTATGTTTGATCTTTTCCCTTGCTCTCTTCTTTGGGGAATTGATTTCTACAATAAATGGACATTACAGTTGGATTTTAGAACAGATTCTGTGCAGTTTTTATGGACGCCTCTGGCTAGCTGAAGGCTGCCATCACATAACTGTTGCTATCAGGTAGGCTACTCGGTTGGTCTTAACTCCCATTTTTCCCACTTCCCCTCAGGAAGATTCACCAAAGTTTGTATCCCTCCTGGCTAACCCCCTAGCTGTCTTAATAACCTGAAGCCTGTCCCCAGGCTAGCTGTCTTGGTGCTATCTCATCCTTTGTCTTGCAAACCCAAACATAGTTAATGTGATTTTAGTAGTGGGTCAGGATTACTCTGTGTCCGTTGTCGACTCTCTTCTGAGTTTCTGTGCTGCTTTTGGTCCTGACACAGGGCTCCAGCAGGAAATTTGCCTAATTCTCTCTAATATCTGTATGCCATTTCCAACAGCTCTTCTGTGTCCACCTGGAGTGTGAATCAGTTACTTAGTGCAGGAAAAGAGTAAAGTGATCAATACAGGGTTCAGGTATAGTTATGGGTCAAATATATAATATATGTGAAGCTAGCGCTTCACTTGGATTTTATCTTAGGATTGTGTTGCTATGTTTATGGCACAGATGGCAATTAACATACTATTTAGCTTTCTTTATTACTTTGAAAGGCCTTGTGTACAGGCTCCGTAATTCTGAGCGCTTTATCTCTATGATCTGAAACTCAAACATAAATACACTGAAGGGCATTTTTTGAGATCTCTTTTCAGTTCTTTCTGTTTGTCATCCTTAATTTTTGTAATAAGGTACAAATTCTATGGCCATTATCACTTCTATCTGTACTCTGATCTCTCCTGCTTTTTTCAACACTTGCCAGAACAAACATTTCTTCAAAAAGATTTGCTTCAGAGTGTCTGTAAACTGTCTTGTAGCCCCAACACTGTGCACACAAACTTTTGTGTGTCTATCTTATTTGCACTGTATTTCTCAGGAGCTGCATCCTGTCTGAAATTTATAGTTCCATTCTTTTTTTTTTTATCTTTTTAGGCTGGTTTGGTTCTATCATAATTGATATAGCTAACAAATGCATAAAACACTATATCTAAGAAATCTGTGGTAGGGTAGAAGGCAGTACATTTTTAAGTTTTAGTTGTTGGGTGTTGGGAATATCATTACCGCCATCAGACATATATATGTAAGAGCACGCGGGACCTTGTTACACCAACTTCTTTCAGCTAATGGTTCTCAAAATTGCTCACTAGTGGTGAACCACAAGGAGCCTCACAAGCGAGGTGTTTGATTGTAGTTTATAGAAGAAAATCCACTGCAGAATCGGAGAAGCGTTTAGGTTGGAAAGGGACTTTGGAAATTGTCTTGTCTAACTTCCTGTTCAGAGCAGATAGAACTTCAAAGGTAGGTCATGTCAGGTTTCTCTTCTTCGAATTTCTTTTTTATGTACAGTGTAGTGGTCTGCATATGCAATGTTTATTATATAGGTCTTTGGTCCAGAAAAATATAAGAATGTCACTGTACGTTTTCAGCGTACATGCACACATAGAGACACCTTTCAAATTATGATGTATCCTTATAAAATTATAAAATATAATATAAACAAATGATTGGTTTACTCGAACTGAAAAATCATTACAATAGTTACGGATTTTATTCCTTTAATTCATGGAATTTTTTAGTCGGAAAAGACTTTTGTGATCATTGAGTCCAACTGTACCTACTCACCACTAAATCATGTCCCTGAACATCTCATCTACCCACCTTTTAAATACTTCAAGGGTATATACCTCAACCACTTCCCTGGGCAGCCTGTTCCAGTGCCTGCAAACAATTTCTGTGGAGAAATTTTTCCTGATATCTAATCTGAACCTCCCCTGGTGAGAGTGATAAGGTCTCCCCTCAGCCTCCTTTTCTCCAGTCTAAGCAACACCAGTTCCCTCAGGTGCCTCTCATAAGACTTGTTCTCCAATCCCTTCACCAGGCTCGTTGCTCTTCTCTGGACATGCACCAGCACCTCAGTATCCTTCTTATAGTGAGGGGTCTGAAACTGAACTCAGTGCTTGAGGTGAGGCTTCACCCATACTGAATACAGGGGCACAACCATTTCCCTGGTCCTGTTTCTGATACAGGCCAAGATGCCATCGGCCTTCTTGGCCACCTGGGCACACTGCTGGCTCATATTCAGCCGGCTATCAATCAACATCCCCAGGTCCTTCTCTGCCAGGCAGCTTTCCAGGCACCTTTCCCAAGCCTGTAATGCTGTGTGAGGTTGTTCTCTCTCAAGTACAGGATCCGACACTTGGTTTTTCAGCTTATTTAAGTAATTTCCTTCCTAATTTCATGGCCTCAAATGGCTGAGGTCAATGGCCTTCACCTAACACGATTTCCAAAATGCAGGGATATGCATTTCATTACTTGCATTTTATTTTTCACTCATGCTTTCCAAAGCTTAACAGTCATGAATGATATTTTTGTTATATTCTGTCATTAATTTCTTATTTCAACTTTTCTTTCAGTTCCAGGTTGGCCTCTGCCTTTCTCCGGTAACACGTACCTGTCACTTGTGAAGCTAGAGCACAAACCATCTTATTTATTTCTGCTATTTTTAGCTCATGGAATGCCCAATCTTCCTCTATGTTTCTGCCTTAATACAGGACACTTTGCTGATTTATTTTCATTTTTGTCTGTTTATTTTATTTAATTGTTCACTTGTTTGAACTTTAATGCCCTTTTAGAAGCTCAACAGGAATTTGTGCTCTCCTGAAGCAATTAGAGTAGACAGTGCTGTGTCTCCACTACTAACATATCCAGTGCAATTCCCAGGAAGAGGGAAAGCATTCTCAGTGGTAGGAGAGAAAGAAATGGCAATATATTTGCAGTGATCCTAGCTGAAGTATGCTTGCTTCTGTTCAGGTATTTCTGATAGAGAGAATTTTTGTTTGTGCTCCAATGGAAAGAGTAAGAGGTGTTCCAAGCATGCCATTCAAAGGCAGATGTATCCCTTTCAGTAAAAGAGGTCCAGTGGTCCTCTGTGACAGTGATGATATAAAAATGCCATTTACTAGATTTTAAATGAAAGCATGAAGTACATAGTTCAAATCTACTCAAAGAGAAGAGCTGTCTTGTTTTTTTCTGTCCTGTGTACTCACAAGAAAATATAACTGCATTGTTCTGAGGTCTGACTCTGCACTTTTGCCTAATCAGAGCAATTTTCCCGCTTGTCATGCATAACATTACTGCAGCTTTAAGCGATTAATTGGATAGTTCTGTACTAAGATATCCCCAAACTGGAGAATTGCAGAGCATAATAGATGAGCTGTCTGCATCAGAACTGCAGCGTTAAAGATGACAACCTGCAACGTCCAGCAAAACTTCTTTCTTGAGTGGCAGTCCTTATTGCTGACATACATTTGATGTATGCTAAGCACTATCCATTACGTGTCAGTTTATAGACCTTTAATTCTGCAGACTTTTCAAATTTGTTTTGAAATTCTCAGTACGAGTTTTTATATAAAACCTCACAGACTGAGAAGTTGTGCAGCTCTGCTTGAAGATTATAACCTCATTATAAACTTAATTTTGTAAAAGGAGAATGTAGGTGTCTTTGACAAAGTTTTCTTGTCTTATCATGAAGTGTACTACGCTTTGACTGGCTGTCATGCTCAGCCTGAAGGAGCTGAATTTGTTTAGAGCACACTATAATGGCTTTGGTAGGGAATGGTAAAAATTGGCGCATCGGTAATGATGAAAAATGTGGTATAAAATAATTGAAAGTGAAAGGGTTAATTTTTCCAGTAGTTCAGAGGTTCATTATAAATAGCTTATGGCAAAAAATTATTCCTAAAAATTTTTGCAGCTACTCAACAAGCAACACTCCATCTCTGTAGTGCCTGATTGTGTGTCATTGGCCTTCCTCTCATGGATGAAAATGAAAAGTCATCCGAAAGTAAGAGCAATCAATCCCCTCAACTCAGTTGGCATGTAAAACTTTTATTCCAAAGCTGCCAAAAACAAGTGTGGAGAATGCTTATCCTGGATAACAAAATTACTAATACAGGTTTTACACAGTTGTTATTATTTGAATATTATTTTTGTTATTAAATCTTCTTTTTTTGAAAGTGAGCTAGTCTTGTTAATTTCATGAGAAAAATATATGTTCTCAAGACGGCAAAGAAGTGTGATAACTAACTTAAACCTTAGGGAAGGCAAATATTCTGGGGGTTTTGGCATGTATTACTTTCCAGCCTTTAATTAAATTGGATTCTATCATTCTAAGTTTCCATATTTCCATTATAATGAGTGGTACCTTTATATATTCTCATGATTTGCACAAAATAATTAAGAGTGATAAAATACCTACAGCATTCTATGAGAATTATAAAAAATTATAAATTATAAATTATAAAATCTGTTTATCTGCTTTTGTTTCCAGGTTTAGATGATCACACATTCTGGGTGGCATTCCTGTTCTCCCATGGTCATAATATCATGTCTTTTTCTGTTTTAAACTGATAACGTCTTTTAAATGTTCTACTTACTTTAAAACAGCTTTAAGTAGGTTGACAATAAAATAAAACTGTTAAATAACCATAAATGCATACTAGGACTTTCCCCTTTAATTCTCTGACCTGCAGTGTGTCGTACTGTTTCTCACTACTGTGAACTTTCTGTCCACATGTTTCACATGTTTTATGCAAATTATATTCAGGACAGCCTAGAGTAACTTAAGGAGCTATGTGCACTTAGGGTAGTTAGTTTGCTATTTTTCCCTTTTTGTTTGGATTGATCCTGTCTTAGGCTGGTTCTGATGTTCCAGAATAAATAGGAATGTGTTGTGGCCAAGTAGATGCTGAGAGTGTAGAAAAGACTAGCTGGGCTGCTGAAGTTCTGCCCAGAGAACTTAAAGCTTGCCAACATCTTGCTGTAATTTGTAAGTCAGGTAATATCCTTTCCAAAAGAGCTGTTTAGGAATACAAAGTCTTTTGAAATTCCTGATTGAGGGCAGCCATTGTCACATTAAGTCTTCTCAGCAATTAACAAATTGGTTGGTCTCAGTAGAGCTCATCCATCATTCCTAAAAAGTGTTTCTAAGAAGTGCTCCTAAAAACAGGACTGGGAAGGACTGTTTTTAGGAAGAACTCTTTTTAAGAATTACAACGGTGTTTGCTGTCAGCCAGGGTTCACCAGGTATGGATAGAGGAGCAAAATTGAGAAAATGTTAAGAAAAAAATATTTTCTTTATTTTGTGAATTAGATGAGTGATTAAACAAAAATAAAAAGGTTTAAAAAAGGCAAAATCAACAAAAACAAATCCCCACAAAAAAAGTAAAACAACTTGAAGATAAGACATATTTGACTGTTACTTGCCTTGGAATATTAATTTTCATTAAAAAGTTGGGGTTTTTTTAATTGAAACCCAGTTACTGTAGGGAGATTTTCATTGTTGGGTTTGAAATGAAAGATACTTGTATTCTTCAAAGTAATGGATTTGTGTTCTGTAGCAGATTAACTGGAATTTGTACTCTTCTGTGCCTTCCTGGTATCTCTGGAGGTTGTGCTTCAGGATCTTTTTGCCTCATCTTTCCCTTAGTAGGTGCTTTTACTTCAAGTTGCATTGGAAAAAAAAGCATTTCCTGCCGCTGTTAGAATTGATGGAATAATTCCATTGGAATATAATTTGTGACAGAGAAAATAAAAGGAAGTGCTATAAGAGAGCTATCCTCAGTTAGAAATTTTGGTAAAGATGATTACAAACCCTTGTCTCTTATTTTTATTTGCAACATTGAGAGGCAAATAGTTAAATTATATTATGATGATCAAAAATGCAATTTTTAATCCCACTTTCTCTAAATGAATGGTGTGTTTAATTTTTTATGTAAGAAACTAAAAGTGCCAAATCATAACCAACTTCTGACTTGCACAAAAGACTATGTACATTGTGCTGTTAGCATATTCAAAATACCCAATGAAATAACAAATGTTGACCTGTTAATGCAATTTGATAATAAAGGAGTGAATATTCATCCATTAATTCCTTTAAGGAAACAATTTAAGTGTTTCAGATTCATGAGCAGGTAAAGTATTTGTGAACTGGAATAGAAGAAAAGTTCCAAACCACACACAGAAAGGCATTTTTATGAGGGAAGAGGTGCCGACAACCTGAGCACTTAAGGGGATTTCTTCATGTGCAGTTTAAGGTAAAAGCCCAAAAAAGGGAAAAAGAAACCTGTCAAGTTTGCTAGTACAATAATAAGTAGCACTTGTTGCCATTACTGTAGTTAATATGCTGTAAATACCACAGTAGATATTTCCTGTGTCAGTATTAAATATTTATAGAACTAGTGCTTTTTGGGGGAGCTCACATCTCCCTTGCTGGTGTCACCTAATTCTATGCCTTTGTGCATTGTCATAATCTTCAATTTACTCCTCCTGCTTTGCTGTGGCAGTAAGTGTTTGTCATGAATCATTTCTTTCTGCCCCTGCTTCACAGGAGCAGTTCAATCAATTTGCTATTTTTATTTGTGCACGTTGTCCTTGTCCAGTCGCTCTGTAGCACCTGACACTTGTTCTTCCCCTTCTCTGTCTCTCTTTTGTAAAGGATTGAGTTGTTTTATCACCTAATCCTTTCAAAATACTGTGTATCTTTCTAAATGATGGCAATCTTCTGACAAGGCAAGAAGACGAGAAAGCTGGAAGCCACATCGGGAAGACCTGCTAAGTCTGTTGTGACAACAGAGGAGGAATGTTCTGACTTGCTCCATTTAGGTCTGAGAGGACTTGTGCTCTGTTTCTGACAGAGAGGGAGAGAGGGTAGGGACTGGGTGCTGGTCCTGTTCTGTGCTGCCACTCAGTCCAGCCTGCATCACTCTCCCTCCCTCCCCTCCTTCTGCCTCTTCCCTATACCTTCTTAACAGCTGAAGAAAGAGTAATATAGCAGAAAGCTTTGCTTAGAATTATGAAACTCTCAAGAAAATAGACAAATTACCCTATCCTGACTGAAAAAGCAAAGACACCAAGAGAAGCTAATTTGTGCTTGTGTGTGTCACAGGCACAGCATTCATGGGTTCCAGCACGGATTGGTAGTTATTTTAGCTCTGAATTCATTTTAAAGAAAAGGCTGCATTCTTTCTTTTTTTTGCCTAGTAAGGTCCTCATTTACATGAAGCTGTCAAGTGTTATGACATTTAATGTTAATAATGCCACTTACATTATTTTACTATGTGTCTTCTGCACTGTCATAAGAACCACAGGTATGAAACATAAATGTGATGGTACTGTCATAACCAGGGACACTGAAATAAACTCTGCTGAGTGTTACAGGTACGACAAGAAGGACAGATGCCTTGCTAAATCTGTCACTCCATTCTTGTGGGCCGATACTCAGGCCATTTGTTCTAGCATTGTAATAATACTCTCTAATGTCATTCTCAGAATTATACTTTTTCAAACAGTGATAATGATAGAAAAGAAACCTTATATTGACATGCTCAGACAGTCTGTTGCTACTGTTGCAGAGGAATAGAACAGCTTCAGACTAAAAGGCATAATCATAATCTCAAAGATTCAACCTGCAGAGTCATAAAGGGAAATTTGAATGTAATTTTAGGCTGTCAGAACTTAAATGATCAACCAAATGCACATAGAAAATATGTGCAAACTTACATACTGACAAATAGAGTTTTTGTACTATTATAGGCAAAAAAAATTATTTTACTCCTTACATTGTTTTTCTTTTTTTCTGCACAGTAAATTCTGGTGCTGAAATGCACCAAAAGGCAGTCGTATTATCATGTTTGTTGTGTACAGTAAAGCGCATGCAATGGGTTATGAACTAAAAGTCCCAATAGCTTTCTTGTGATGGATAGGTGATTTTATTTATCTAACAGAAAGAGAAGAATGAGCCAGGAGGATGGTCAAAAACTTTTCAAAAAACAGTAGTAAATCCAGGATTACAAATCAGTGTTTTTCTATTCTTATTTCTGTATGCGTACTACCCCATGAGAGAGAGACTGTCCTCATAAAATTCCAGCTCAGGTTTAAAAATCCAGGTGTCCTGGATAAGCATAAAATTTTGCATGCTCCTTTCTAACAGAAAGTTCAAAAGACTTAGAGGTTTTGTGTGATTGGGATAAGCAACTAGAATTTCATGCTTATCTAAATAGTGCTAAACCTCTCAGTCTTTGAACTTTTCCTTAGAAGGGAGCACCAGAAGAAAGTTAAAGGGATAGGAAGGGGTGTGCATAGAGGGGTTTCAGGAAAGAGAAAGTACAGAAAAGAGAGGAGCTAACTATGTACATGTGTTGTTTTCTATTTGTGTTAATATGGAAGTGTATTTTGCAGTGGTAGGAAAGATCTGCTTTGGAGGAAGCAGAAAAGAAAAAGATCACGGAAGTACTGTATATATGGTCCAGCCTTTCAAAGGAGCTAAATTTGTATTTAATCACATATGTATACTTGGTACATTTATCAGTCTTTGAAAATCAGTTCATATATATTACAATAGATTGAGGTCAGCCTTCAAATTCTGCTCTGAAAATAGAGATTATAGTTATGAAGTGGTAAATTTTCTTCCTTGTATTGAAAATAACAAAGTAATTATGCTAAGACATATGCTTGTAAAACAGCTGTGAGGATGGCTTGTGCTTTAGCATGATTCTCGCTAATGCAGATTTTTGCAAGGAAATATGAGCTTGAGGATTATTAATCAGAACAGAAATTCTAATACAGCCTTTATATACTCATGTTCACAATGGCTAAATGAATGATTTCAAGACAGGATGTAACAAGAAATAGTAAAGGAAAGTACAGACTTAAAATTATTTTAAAAAGACAAACCTATTCAAACCACATGCCAAAATGAATCTCGGTTGCTTTATTGAGCTCTTGATTAGTTTACCAGATTGGAAGGTCTAATGGAAACTCCGTATCTGGTACTGGCTAAATGAAAGTAATGAACATAATTCAGAAGTCTGAAACTATGATTTACATGAACACCCATTCCACAGAAACTTATTCAATTTAATTGAAAAATGTTTTCCTACGAAGTGCTTGTTCACAGCTAATCATACCATTAAATATTCATTGAGAACCTGATTATGATTTTCCTTGTGTTGATAACAAAGTTTTTATTGATTTTACTGATGTGAAATTTAAGTACTTTTATGTTCAAATCAGTTTATAACTTCCAAAAATTAACTAGTTTAAAATCAACACAAAAGTAATAAGCTCCATTTTTTTAGGATATATATATAAAGAGTACTAGGTGTTATCAAGCCTAACTATATGATCAATCGGTGAACTCTTTGAGTTAAAACTCACAACTGGAAACTTATATCTCGAGAGACCGACAGATTCATGTGACATCATAAATCACCACTACGGGAAAAGCTTCTGGCTCAAAAAACTTTTACACATGGATACTCTAAGTTGTCTCTTTTTTTTGTATTGCTACAGTGAAATAATGTAACTGACTCTGTACTTGTAACTCTAGCACTTACTGATGTAAAAATGTTAAGGTTTATGAGTTGAATCTTTTTATTGAATTTTAGAGCGTGTTGTAGATGAGTTCAAATAACTGTGCCATCAATTCTGTAAATTAGTTTAAGTACCATACCTTCAGTTGCCTTGAGAACTGCTTGCACAAAACCTGCCTAAGAAATTCAGGAAATCAATTGCCAACAACCTCAGGGTGCTGTGTCTAGACTGCTTCTGGTCTTGGTGCTAGCTAGCTCAACATTTACTTACATCTCTCTTCAGCAGTCAGTGGAACTGCAGGGGAGATGATACACTCTTATATATGGATTTTTGAAGTGGCTGAAGCTACTTAGACACCCAAATGTTATTAGAAGTCAATAGAGTTTAGATACTTATCTGTGCAAGGCTTTTGCAACTAGATTGTCTAGTTACATCTTAGGCAGCCATTACTGGTCATTCAAATTATCAACCTCTTTTCCATTGTGATGATTGGTTATGACAGTTTGAAAATCTAAATGATAAGAGTCAGTCAGAAAATCAGGTAAGCTTCATGTGAAGTGATTGAACAGCAGTCTTAAATCAATTTATGTTTCAGCCTTGCTGAAAGAAGCAGGAAAACTTTTCATCCTTTTTCCACCTGCACAGTGTTGCTACAGGAATTACTCCAAATCCTATAATAACTGAATATCATACGTTATCCTTCTTTACTCTCAAATTTTCAGCAGTTAAGGAAATGAAAGAATTATTCTGAATATTCCCTAGTAGGAGCTTGTGTTTTGCACCCAAGAGATCACTGTTCGTCACAAAATTTTGTTTTGTACTAGACAGCAAATAATGTAAACTTGCAGTAAATTCTTTCTAATTTGGTAGGTTCTCCGTCACTAAGGGTCTCCACTGATGGAAGCTAAGATGGCCATCTTACTTGCAGAATCCTAAATTTAAACCAACAAATGATTCCCACTTGAAATGTCATCACCTGTTAAATGGTTACTGAATGCCAGCAACAGATAGTCAGCAAAGTCACTGTCTTACAAAGCAAGTGTATGCATTGAATGCATCCACTGAAAAACTTCTAATGTAAGGAAAAACAGGTCTTAGTAGACATGTCAGATATGACACTCCTGTTAACTCAAATTCTGTACTATCTCACAACTCACAAAGGAAGATTGACAAAAATCTTCAGATATTTTATATGAAAAACAAAGATTACCCTTTGGGAAATTCTTTTGTTTTCTTTAATTTCTGAAATTTTGAGAGCAAAGTGGGATGTCATGCTGTATTTATTTCTTACAGGATTTAGGGTAAGATTAATTTGGGGATTTATCTATTTCTTGAATTACATTTTTTTCTTAAAAAACTTTCTTCTGAAGATGATCTTCCGGGCAGAGGGTAAAAGTTTTTGGCCAAGTGCAACAAGTCTTGCCTCATTTCATTTAGATAGTATAAAAGCACAGTAAATAGCATAGGAGTAAGGGGATAATGTTACCAGATACTTCACTTTCTCTTCATTGTTCATTCCAGACTGTATTGGTGTAGATGAACCTTACAGCTGAAAGAAGTTAAGTGCATTACTTCACAATTTCATTTAACATACCGTTCGGTGTCGTTTCTAGTTGTTAGTTTGTTGTTAGATGTGGTAAGAGGAGCCAGCCAAAGCTGATGTTTTTCTAGACACCATGGAATGAATATCATTCTCCACATAAAGAAGGCCTGATCTTAGTCCAGAAGATAAGACAAATAGTGGCAAGAAGGTCGTGGATCCCACTTGGTGGTTGTATTTGAGAATCATTCCAGCTCCACAACAAGAAAAGTCTTATTTTTCTTTTGTTTGAAGGATGATTAGCTGAAGGGAATACAGGAGGATGAGAAAGGAGGCAGAAAGGACAGAAGAGGGAAGGGAGGGAAGGTTCCACTGCAGTTCCCCTCAGCTACTTAGTAATCTAGTGTTTTTGTAGATATGACACTTAAACAAAAAGCATCTTGCAGAAGTGTGCTTGTTTCATAACAACGTTAGGGAATTTTTAACAGTGTTAGGGAATCTTTCCCTTGGCCTGCTGTTGGCTCCTCTAACTTCCCTGTAGTTGTTCCTGCCTGAGCATCAAAGTGATTGAAGTATTGCTTACACTTTTCTCCTTAATGCTTTAGATAGAAGTCATCTGGCTTTCTTCCTATCTCTTTTTGGAAAGGAGTGTGCTACTGGGATGAAGGTTATTAGTAATAACAGTGCAGTGGGCCATTTTGCTTAGGGTAAATTTTGTCCCCCTTTTTTTCAAAAGATTAAAGACCCTGCAGTGGGAAGGTTTATCACTGAAGATCTGCACCTCTGTGAGATTTCACCTTTCTATATTTTAATACTGGCCTCCCCTCTTGCAAGACAGCTGTTGCATGGTAAGGTACTGTGAGACATCTGCTGTGATACAGATAGCACATCAAAATAACATAGATGTAGATATTTCCAATCAGCCAGGATTACTTTACTTCCATGGTTAAATTGCACATCTTCTAAATAAGACAGCCACATCGAAATGCACTATCTTGCTGAAAATATATTCCTGTAGGAATAGCAACCCTTTGCAATACTCTTAGCAGCAGATACTTATTTAATTGAATTTCATACTTTGGTAGGTTTTCAGCCAACAATGTTAGCAGTAGTCTATTCAGAGAAAAAAAAATAATATAGAGGGTAATAAGGTGTAGGAAGGGTAAACTAATAGTCAGATTAGGGTATTTGAGAGTTGGCATGAGTCAAGTCCACTGAGAAACAAATATTTACTCCTTTGTTATTAAGATGTGTTGGACACTTCCATGCTTTTTCTTCACTTCTATTTCATCGAGATTCATTTCTCCATGTGTGGATATATATATGGTGAGATGATAATAAAAAACAATGATGCATTGATGTCCTATCTTTGCTTGTCTTTTGTGAATTTTACTAATATTGTGATTATTTCTTCAGTGAAATTATACTGAATTACAATGTTTTTTGCTGGGATGATGTTGTATCATCCCAACATAATGACAGAATCATCCCTATCGTACTGACAGAACTGGTAGTATCTAGCTGGATCCGAAGGATATTCAAGAGGAAAGACTATCATTGCTAAACAATATTAAATCATAAGCATGTGGGTATATGCAGAATATCAAAACTAACTCTCGTACTAACTAATACCTAAACATTTTTGCATGGATTGAAAAAGTTATTGTACACTTGCTGAACAGCATATAAAGACATAGAAAAAAAGGAAACAAAAAGCTAAGTTATCTTCACTATTGCATGCAGAAACATATTTTATTGTATTATACATATGCCCCCTCACTATGATCTTCAAACTCCAGGAATGTGTTAGTCTTCAACAACCCTTTTATACTACATGTACATTCCATTTTTATAGGTCTTTATAACTACTTTTCATCACTCTGTTATCTAACAGGCTACTAATCCATTTTTACTTCAGGGAACATTTTTTGATGCTTTGTGATTTTTTATTAGTATTTTTTTCTCTCACCCACCATATTTCCACTTTCTCTTTTGTTCTTTTTTGTTCCCATTGATTGTGCCAGAAATTAACCCCAAAGAAAAGCAAGCAGACACAACAAAATCAATCAAATATGGTCTCCTGTTTTTCCCTGATGAAATTATCTTTACTGATATTTTTATGTGAGTAGTTCCCTCTCAGCATTAGTTCAGCCTGACTACATACTGTATACTGCACAGTTCAAAGCGGTGAAGCACCTCACTGTTAGAAAAAGTACTGTCATCGTAATGAAATATTTCTTGATTTTTAAAAATTGTGTAAAATACTGGAAATTTTGGCAAGTCTGAAGGTTTAATTTAACAAACAGCTTAGTTTTCTTTTTTTTTTAAACTAGCAAGATGAAGTCAGGAAGGGGGTATAATTCATCTGCCTTTGTTGTTTATTAAGAATGAAGTGAAGACAAAGGAGGAACAGTTGATATTGAGAGAACAAAGCTTTCAGGATACAATGGTTACTAAAGAAACTGCTCAGAAAATTATTTGGAACAACTCAAGACTGAGGTTTATAACCTTTGAATGAGTAATATTTTTAAGGGTAGTGAATACTGACCATCAGACATTTTTCAAAGTAGAACTTGTTCATCTTTTGGAAGAAATTGCATGAAGTCATGTAGGTAGATTTGATAAGTTGTGATATTCAAACCCGCTTCCTTCAAGTCCTAATATGCTCCTTTAGCTCTATGGCTTTACTAATTTTGTTCTGACTTGAGAACCTAAGATCATAACAGGCAGACATAAGGAACAGCACAAGAACAGCACATGAGATATTATTTATTAGGCATATATGAGGTCTGACACACAAAAAAAAAAACCCTGAGACTGTGCCTATAACTCTTGTTATTTAGCAAATTAAGAAAATCAGCTATGATCATCTTCAAAATAGTTCCCTTCTGAGATAACACACAACTGCATACGATGCTACCAACGTTCAAAGCAATTCTGCAGATCATTTTCTGAAAGGCTTTGGAGGATCTCCATTGTTTTTGTTTTCACATCTTGTACTGAAAAAATGGGTTCCTTTGAGAACCAAGCTGATCTTTGGGATCTCTTAGCCGTGAGGGTTAGTCAATAACTGAAAAGTTTCCATTGTGAATTTTTTCAGTTTCACAAGAATATTAAGAATAATGATGTTAATTTGCTGTTGTACACTGAAATTTTCCAACCAAGGCTGAGAAAGGTTCTATATTTGAAAAAGTGTCTTCTCATATGGAGTGAAGCAATTGAGTTGAGTCTTGTCTTACTGTGAAAGTTTAGAATGTGTTTTATAACCATGCCTTTTCTTCTCCCCTCATGCTCTTGGTTCCCTAGCTACAGGCTTAGTCTCTTTTGGGGTTTTTTTTGGTTTTTTTTTTTTTTTGTGTTGGACCTTGTACTTTCACCATCCAACAAATTATGACACAGGGTGTTCCTAAATACATCAATGATATGCTCTGTCATAGTGTGTGTTAGCTTTATTTTCCGTGAATTGGTTTGGTCATTTCCTGCATCAATGTGAGTTTTAGCAGCCACAATATCTTCTGGCACACAATTTAACATGAGTTATACGAAGAAATCTATTTTATTATTGTAGTTGCTGAATTGAATATGGAATCTATTAATCTTAGTTCTTGCCCCTAGCTTCTGTATTGATGAGAAATGATGAACAACTCTTCCCAGTTCATTGTCTTCTGCCATTTTAGATATTATAGACCTCTATCATATCCTTTTCAGTTGTTGCTTTGTCAAGCTAAAGAGTCCTAGTCTGTGCATTTGCTTTTCTCCACAATCTGTTTTATTAACACTGAGTTGTCATTTTCATAAAGT
Organism: Tapera naevia; assembly: GCA_033556795.1. Taxonomy (NCBI): domain Eukaryota; kingdom Metazoa; phylum Chordata; class Aves; order Cuculiformes; family Neomorphidae; genus Tapera; species Tapera naevia. The sequence continues at coordinate 18,955,155 of JAUMJJ010000036.1, read as the reverse complement.
CAATAAATCCTCCAGATTTTTTTATCTTGGGGTAACAGTAAGCCAGGACACTATCCACATACCTGGGAGAGAATAAGGAAAGTCCTTTCTCTACATTTTTTAAAAAAAGTTAGTTATCTTGTAGTTCATCTGTCATTCCATTATTAAGTATAGAATCATAGAAACATAGAATCATAGAATTGTTTGAATCGGAAGGGACCTTAAAGATCATCTAGTTCCAATCTCCCTGCCATGGCCAGGGACACCTTCAAGTAATTAGGCTGGTCTATAGCTCTTAGCAGTCAGCCCTGGTGAATAACAATAAATTTTATCACCTCGTCTCCTTTCAAAAATGTTTACACTGCATAACACTGTCCATGGCATAGCTCTTTGTCAGACTTCATTTACAACCACTTGAGACTGTCAAAACTGCTCATCTTTTTCTGCCTTTTAATTAATTCCTGTGTACATGTGCAGATACATATTGTTTCACTGAATTTTTAGGTTCTTTAAAAGCCTTTGTGGAAGTACATCATAAAATGAACCTATATAACTGTCTAACTGCATTAGCATTCTTCGTCCACATGCCTGTTCTAATGATAAGTAAACATTATTTTATTTTGTATGAAATTTATATCTGTTACAATTCAGCTCATATATTTCACTGTTATCAAGATTAATTCTTTCTACTTTAATGAATAAAGCTTAACAACATTTAGCCAATGTTTACATATCCTATGAAAAAGATAGAGTTCTCCTCTTGTTCCAAGTCCAGAAGACTTGGAAGTCTAGTCCAATAAGAAGTTGAATCATAGTCTGTTTCCTGCAGGTTCATAATAGCTCCCGAAGATTTGAAAAATATGAAGAAAGGGACATCTGGGCCTGGAAGTTGAGTTGGCAGAACCTAGCAAGTTATCGGAATTCCAGGCACAGAAGAGGTCGCCAAAGGATTTGCAAAGTTTGTAAGAGTTTGCAAGAGTTTACCCTCTTAATAACACCTATTTTTTTCTTGTTTGTTTGATCACTTTTATTAACTTTTCATTCTTCTGTCTCCCAGGTACAAAGCTGATTAGTGACTTGGCCTTACAAGTTTATGCCCTTAAGACAGCACTTTGAGTAACACAGATCTGTTAGTACTTTCTAGCAAACCTCACTGTTAGCTTTATGTTAATTTTAATAAAGTCTAAAGCCACAAATCCAAATTTCTTTGCTTCTGCTTTATTTTAGATCTGAATCTCCTTGAGAATACTTTTTTTTATTTGCTGCCATTGGCAGATGAGCTAATATCCCTTCCAAGCAAGCAAAGCACATAATTACTTACATGAAAAGCAAGCTCTTGGGGAGAATTCTCACCTAAACCTACCCCTTACAGGAAAATAGGAAGGGCGCTGGCAATTAGATAAGCTGCACTTCAGACATGAACAAACACATTTGTCAGATAATTAGTAGATACTTTTCTATGTATTTCTGGCACAAATCCAAAAGCTGTGCAAAAGGCAGGTGAGCTCATCTGATGAGAAAAGCCCTCTGGCTGTAAAAAACTGCTAACTTTAGAGAAATGCCCTTTATCGTAAATCCCTGTCTGCTTCAGAAGTTGAGTGTTCTTTGTCTTGAGTCTTCAGCAAGTGTTACCTACTCTCCTGTCATAAGCTGGAAGACAAGAAATGTAACTTTCAGAGAAAGGGCAGCCTCCTGTGAACTATCTGCTTCTTGCAGGGGAGAAACCCCGCCTTGAAGAACCTGAGAGAGATATTTTGGGTAGATCAAGGCGAGGGTGAAGACTCACTGAATAAAATTACCCAGAAACAACTTCTAGCTCACGCTTCTTCTTGGAAAAGGGGACTAGGCATACTATGCTACAAACAGACTTGACAGTATTATTTTGATAGAAGCTGGCCTACCAGGGAATTTACTACTAAGGCAAATGACTCCAAACAGTGGAGGCCCCGGGATATCTGTCTGAATCAAAAGGGACCTTTAAAAGCAAATCCTCTAATGCTTTTCTATGAAGAGAGGACAGTTAAAATGTTCATAATGATGGGAATGTTATGAGAGTTGAAGTAGATAACGATGGCAATACTAATTGTCTACTCTTTTCTAGTGATTAAAAAAATGACAGATACTCCAGAGATGTAATTTCTGTCTTCATTTATATGCATACATGCACATATAGTTGTGCATTTATATAAAGAATACATACAAAACAGGTCTTGTTAGTTACTTTCATAAATTAGAGAATGATCCTTTAAATGATCAAAACCATTGAAAGACTAAACAACTAAGTGACTGAATGATCTGATGTTTTCATTCAGTAAATAAAGTATTCCAGGCTAGTCAATATCATTGTAAGCAGACTTATTTTTAAAAATACAGAACACTCGTGATACTTCAAGGGACAAGTTTCTGAAATAGTCTTTGAAATGTTCTTCTTCCAGTGAGTTATATGCTTATAGAAAGTTATTAGAAACAGTTCTCAGTGATCGAAACGGTAAACCACAATTATCTGAAAATTTTAACATGATCTCCAATGTTCCTGGCTTTTTCTTCTGAATTGCTCTGGATAAGTGTGTATATTTGTAGACATGTACATTTATAATGTATAGAATCTGTGTTTATCTAATGGTATACAGCTATAAGGGTGTTTTTCACACTTGGATGACATTTTTTTTTTACTACTGGTACAATATTTTAAAAAAAAATCAAGAATATTTTTTATTTTTGTTCTGATTCATAAAAACCACTATGTTAAAAAAGTAAACATTTTAAGAATAATGGTGGTACCTATTTCCCAGCTAGTCTTATAATATAGACTCATCATACTATGCATAGTGTACTATGATAGAAAATACAATGTCATATATTAAGTTGCAAACTTTCCTTCAAATTACCTTAGAAATATATTTCTTCATTTAACAGGGTTTTAAAGTATCTCAACATGTCTCATTTTAATCTTCTGTTATATGATAATTGCCAAAAACAGGCAGCATAAAAATGAGAACTGGCTGTAATTTTGGCACAGCTGCTAAGAACCACTTCCACCAGAAAGCAGTTTTCTAAAATCTTTGTTCCATATTTAATGTTAAAAAGGGTGAACATTAAATGAAATTTTGTAGTTCTTAAACCCTAGACTCTATTCCATGTATGCTGCAGTAATTTCAAGATCTATATAGAAAATAAAGTACTATTTTGCTTGGAAGATAGCTAAATTCTTGAAAGTTTGTAAGACAGTTGGAAAAACACACATAGAAGCTACTATGTAAGTGACAATGTATGAATGCAATGAATACTGCATTAGCTGTGTGGCTTTATAGATAAAATAACATAAAAATGCTTTACCAAATAAGTAAGCATTATCTAGCAAGTTAAGGAAAAGTTAATGGTGTTGGGAGAGACACATTATCTTCTTTGGATGCATCTACACAGTAGCTTTAATATGTAACTTGTTTATTCTGCACTTTTATTTTAACTTTGGAAGTGAGATCACAAGACTTTATAAAATATCTAACTCTAAATATCTATTCAGAGTGCTATTTTTTTAATGTAAAGTTAGCTATCTGAAAGTTAGACATCTAAATGCACTAGTTAGTTGTATTTACTCTATAATCTGCACAGAAAAATATGCATTTCCTCAGGGCAGTTCTTCCTTGGTATATATAAAAACTAGGTGGGGTGAAACACCCTCTGGAGATGTCTTTCTTCATCCATTAACTATAGAGGGATACTATTTTAGATTAGTTTTATCTGTCTAGAATTTAAAGATTTAATGGTACCAAGGCTCTCACTTACTGCACCATTAGTGAAAGATGTTGCCAATCTCTCCAATTATTTGCTAAAACAAGAGTGAATGAAACCAAGGCCCTGCTAAAATCAGAACCTCTGCAAACTTCAGTAAGGCTGCTATGGCTGCTGCGAAGTTCAAGTCCGTTTACATGTGTGCAGAATAACCAAATTCAACCTAGTCTTTCTCCTCCTTGTATAAAGGTTGTGCTTGTGTAAAGTTATTTTATAAGCACAACAAGCTTCCACAGCTGCAACGTAATGAATCTGGGAAGAGCTATAATCTGTGTAATGTTTGTGCTTTATAAAGTGGATGTTTATTTACTGCATTTAATTCTTTGGTTATACAGTTCAAACAAATGCCTAAATATTTCATGCCTTTGTTCAGGTACTTAAAATACTGATAGTTTGCAAATGAAAACAAAAGTAGAAATGATAGCCAAACAGAGATAACTTGGGCTTAAAAGCAGAGATTGACTATGAGGAGATGGCACCAGCTTTGTAGCAATAAAAAATGAGTTTTACCCTCCTGTGCATGAAAAACAAGCAACTTTTTCCTTATCTTAAAAATAACAGGTTCATTTTTTTCCTTTGCTACTGAGAAACTTTGGGCAGGCCCACAAACTAATGGACTCACTTCTGGTTTCCAAAAACTTCTGCCTCCTGCGAAGGGTGCTGAATGACTGAGCAGGAGCAGACACTGTAACTGAGGCTGTCCAAGACAATAGTCAGACTTGTGACAAGCAAACAGAAGGAGAGTAGTAGCTTTTCAGTATTATTACTAGAAAAAAAAATATGCCTTTACACATTCAGCCCACTTTGAGCATTACTTGTATCAAAGGATATCTCTAAAATGGGAAAGGTTCTTAAAACACGTAAGATAGTAATGTCAGATGAAACAAGAATTGCTACCAAGTAGTTTAGAGTAAGCCTCTTCACAGAAGGAATTTTGCAGATATTAAATAGCAACCTCAACAAAAAAAACTCAACAGGAAAAGATGCATCCAGTGTTTTCTGAAGAAAGAGATCATCCAGTCATGCACACTGGCTTTGATAGTTCATTAGCTGTGCAATAGGTATCAAGACATAAAATATTGAACACAGACAAGTGCAGACTTCCTTTACTTCCAAGTTATTCTGTCTAATAGAAATAGGGGAGCAATAAAAAGCAGATAATAACTGGCTTGATGCCAGCCTTGGTTCCTGGCTGCCAATTCCTTTTCTTCAGCCCAAGGATGCTTCAAACAAAATATTTGGGAAACATATCTATCATACCCTAACACATACCTTTTTCAGTATTTTGTTATCCTTATTCAGTGTTATCCTTATTCAGTTGGTGTATCCTTTAGTCAGTATGTAGAGGTTTCTTGAACTGGCTACTTTGATGAGTTTTTGAAGACATGGTGTGTCATAACATCAAAGGAAACCTTGATGAAATTGCAAGTAACAGCTCGTGAAAGGTGCACATATATTCATGGAATGAGCAGGTATTCTTATAACAGGAAGTCCTGGGTGACCTTAAAAGTGATGGTACCAGATCTATCTGTCCTTAAACAAACTGAAGCTCATAAGAACAACTCCGTATGTTTTAGATTTCTACTTCCTAAAACAATAAGTCTCTTACAATGTTAATCTGTTAACATATTAACAAATTCAGCATCTGGCAGAATCTACAGAGGACGCATACAGTTATTGTAATTTTCACAGAAGCCTTATTATGTAGGAAAACTCACTTTTTAATATTTGCAAGTGCTGGGAAATCTCAGTAGTAGTGAGTTCATATCATATTTTTTAAGATGATTTTTCTCTTTTTTTTCTGAGAGTGGACCTGTCTTATCCTTAAGCAATGCCAATGGTATATCTGAAGCTTGGTGGCATTATATGCTTTCCATCTTCCTGCCAGACTGGATGCTCCGAGAATTCCAGGGTGGTTATGAGGTCCTTTTTTGCTCCTTTTGTGTGGACCTTGTGAGGGTCTTTAATAGCCTGTACTCCTCAGCAGCAGATTGTGTGGGATTAGGAAGGTCAGAATGATTTGCGAGCTATTCCTTGTGCGACAAGTTAGTTTTAGCTGCAAATGCACTCAAATACCATATTACGCGCTGATGGTTTCTGAAGTTGTTCTGCCCCCACATTCCCAAGAAGATGGATTGTTCATGATCTGTGTGTGAGATGCCACTGCTGTAGTCTGTCTTCAGCTTCAGCTCACATATCTCACCTCTGGGCAACAGCACTGTGTAATTGATGTTCAGTATGCCTCAAGGGGTTAAAAGATTAATGTACCACGAAGGTATCCTGTAAGCTGCAGTTATAAGGAGCTAGACTCTGATCTGCAGTATTAGGTTTCATTAAGAGGTTAAAACCAAAGTTGTACAAGAATGCATATTAGGCCAGGAGCTGTAAATAGTTGAATGGAGGCATACCTTTCTGAAAGTTACTTGAGTATATGATTGCACCGTAAACACTAAATAGGATTATATTTGACATCAGTTTTCTCTTTAATAGAGGTATTGAATCAGTACACAACAATGGTTGTTACCTTAAGAATTTAAAAAAATTTTGTGTAAATGTGGGAATTTTAAAACAAGTGAATCCAGAAATTCAGTGAGAATCTGCAAATATTGAGAATAGAAAAAAAAAATCAACTCTAAGTGTATATATGCTTGTATGTACACACACACGTGTTTATATATATGACATATATATCTGTCCTCTCACACTGATTTTCTCTGTAAATGATTAGCTCTATGTATATTCTGTCAAGGACGTTCAGAATAGACAGATAAAGTCTTATTGTAGTGATTGTATAGAAAGCTGACTAACACTAAACTTTGAATGTGAATGGATTTTTTTTCCGGTAACAAGTTTAGATTTCATATCTGATGCAGGCTTAACAATAGCAATATAAGGCAAAAGAGAAAAAACCCTTTATGTATATTCTGTTTAAATTAAGTGTTCTACTTTTTAAATTAGATGCGTAGAAGTTATTTCACTGAAGCTGGAAATGAAGTTCACTGAAAGAATCTGACAATTAGCATAAATATCATAGAAGATGATACCAAAAAACCCCGTTAAGAAATGGCATGACCTGAATAAGCCATTAATATTAAAGCTTCAGTTTGGCAGATATTTAAACAATAGTGAACATCACCCTTCTGGCCTGTCTCACTGCAGAAATCTTCAATAGAATAAGTGTTTTCAGTCTCTTCTGAACCCAGACTTGCTATCTACATATAACAATAATGTGGTTATACCCAGTGTAATTTGTTCAGCATTCTCTGGGAACTTCAGAACACTGCTTTAGAATAGGTATTCCTGGTCTTCATGCCAAGAAATTGAAGCTGTGTATCACATGCACGCACAAGATCCCATACTGATTAACTCCCAGATCACCCAGCAAATCTGTCCGACCTTGCTTTTGCTACTGATATAGATGTGTAAGCTCCATTTACATCAATGTTTTGTCTGGTTATAGGCAGTTAAATGCTTGTACAGTCATGTACATGTTTGGAAAGATTGTCAATTTGAACTGAAAGGAGTTCCTGTTTTATTTAATTATTTAGGAAAACCAAAATGAGCAATTGATCTGTGTATAAGAAAAATGAAGAAAACACTGATCTCCTTGATAACGATTAATGTTTAAAAAGTGTTGTGGTTTTAGTGAGGCATTGGGGACAATTTTTTTTCAGTTTTCTGTAAAAGAGTGTTTGAGAGGACTATGTTTGTCTCATCTTTAATTGGCTTGAAAATCATGCGCTCTTAATGAGTGAATGAAACAACGTGATTAGAGAAATGGAGTAGAAGCTTTCAGAAAAAAACAAGCAAGTTGAAAACAGAAGCAAAGAACAGACTGTGGAAAATATGGAGACTGTAGTAAATAAAAAAAGAGACACCTAAAAAAAATTAAAACCCAGCATACTATGACATATGCAGCATTTAGTATATCTAGATATGTAGAAATCTTCCTTACTGATAGAACTTTCTAAGTATGTAGAATTTGTTTATTTCTGAAAATGTATAATTTATTCACAGAAATATTCCTTTTTGGAGGTTAGAGAGATTGTCGTTTTCCATTTAAGTATGGCGGTACCCTTCAAGTTGGCTCAGCTCCCACTTCATTCTCCCAGCTAGGACAAACTATCTCGCAAGCCTTCCCAACATCATAAAGTTCACAAGCCTTCAAACACCACATGGTTTGATGGTGTCAAAATCAACATGTGCTACTTTGTGGTAACAAGGTGCGAATCATATAGCAAGTTGCTGGAGACAATGGTAATTACACAGTAAGTTAATTATACAATTACCAAGAGATAAACTGCCAGTGGTAATGTGAATCGTATCACGGCTGCAATGTCAAGGGATATTGCAATCTGGAGTCAATTGGTGTGAACATTAAAAAAGCACCAGGACACAAAAGTCTGAGAGGACAAACTATAGAAACTGAAAAATCTTGAAGAGGTCATCACCACAGCATTATGACAAACGGGGTCTCTGCACAATCACAAAATGTAAGGTTAAAGCCTGGGAAGTAACACAGAGAATAACACAGAGGCCTTGCCAGAGTTTGATAATGAGCTGAGAACTGGATAACCTTGAAGTAGTGTAAAGTCCCGAGCAGTTTATCAGCAGGGATTAGGTAAAGAAAAACAGTTAAGAAACACCTCAAGGTGGGTGTACAAATGTTTTAACTCAATCACCGATGTTAAATTGGCACCTGGACAATGACTTTGCAAAAAGATTGTTATAAAAGAACAATTTGTGCTACAAATAAACGATTCTGATTTGGACTTCACTTTGGACCTGCATCGGGGTCTGTGCCTTACCCACCGCAAAAAAATCTTGTCTAATCTTGTCACATTGTTTGCAAAACAGATTTTAAAAGCATCATTTGGTTTGGATGGGAGGCTACAAATTACACAGAAAATGTATTTAATTTGCTTTTGCAAAAAAAGGAAAAATGATGCAAATTCATTTCACTATACACTCAACATCGAGCTTGTGCACTGCATGAACACTTTTGCTACATTTTGGAGAAACTCAGCTGTACTGTGGAGTGAAATGAGATAGTAAGATTTATAATATCTTCTTCCCTTATCTTTGGTCTGATTAAGCCCATACTGTAAACTCTGCATTAGAGGACTTTTATTACTGTGGGCAGAGATGGTGCCCAATCTCACTTGGGGCCTATAGGCAAAATTTATAAGCAAGTAGTAATTACAATTAAATAAAAATATATTATTAAAAATTCCAAATGTAATCTGTCACATATTTTGGCATGATTTTATGGGAAGGCCTTTGCAGTACGGAGTGGGAGCATGTCAGCTTTTGAGGTAAGCATTTTTCTGGATGCTCTGTGAATCCTAGCAGCTGTAAGAGCTGGAGGATGAATGCGTGCAGAAGGATCTGGAAGAGATGAAAACAAGCTCAGCACAGGCAACTAGCCAGCTCAAGGAGGAAAAGCGTCACTATGTCTTCTAGCAACATCAGGGAGGAGGCTGGAAAAGCTGCAGGAAGATATAGGGTGTTCAAGTTGAGGATGAAGAGATGCTATAGCAAAAAAATTTCCCTCTAAGGTGTGAAGAGCATACTGGCCTGTTCATTTTTATCACTTTGAAGAGTATGGTGCATTTGCTGCAACTGATACTTTCAGCACAGAAATGATACAATAATGAAGCTAAAGAAATTGTAAGACTGGAAACAAAACAAAGGACACAACAAGATCTTTAATTTCCATCTCTGGAGTTGCCACCACTATTTTGTTAATATTTTGTTGTTATTAGTCATAAGTACAGCAAGGGAGCTATTAAAAGTGAAACACTAGAACAGACTGAGCTGACAATAAGCTAAAACATACCTGGGGCGATTAACTTTTTTTACTGTTATGACTTTTTAGTTTCTGCTCGTAATGAATAATGTGTCAAAGGAATCCCTAAACTCCTTTACTGATTACTAAGGATGCTGAACAAACCATCTGGAAAACAGTCCAACTTTGAGGTGACGATTTGGAAATCACTCTTTTCATTTTGCTAAAAAATCCATATGAACCTGATTTTTCAGATCCTTAACTCAGCTACATGTTATATGTTTACTTTACAAAATGAGGCTGAGCTCCCCAAAACAAGGGTACTTATATTTGGAAACCTCAGTCCTGAGAATGTCAATAAAGCCCTCTTTCCCCCCCCACTCATTTTATGCTTTATCATGAGTTGACCAAATTTCAGATTCCGGCTCCTAACAGGAAAAGAGTGGTACTGACTGCTCTCCAGTTTTGGTGTTGGTGGAAGGTCTAAGTAAAGAGATGTGCTTACTTCATAAGAAAAGGCCAAGAGAGCTGGGGTTGTTCAGCTTGGAGAAGACTCCAGGTAGACTGCATTGTGGCTTGTAAGAAAGATGAGGACAGATTTTTAGTAGGGCATGTTGTGATAGAGCAAGAAGAGTAAGGGTTTTAAACTAAAAGAGTATATATTTAGATTGGAGATGAGGAAGAAATTCATTATGATGAGATTGGTGAGACACTGCAGCAGGTTGTCCAGAGAGGTGGTAGATGCCCCCTCCCTGGAATCATTCAAGGTCAGGTTGGAGTGGGCTCTGAGAACCCTGATCTATTTGAAGATGTCTGTGCTCATTGCAGGGGGATTGTACTAGATGGCAATCACAAGTTCTTTCCAACCCAAACTATTCTATGATTTTATGATAAGCATAGTGCTTGTGAAGTAAACTAATCTGGGAATGCTAATCTGAGACGCATCATGAGTTGGTTGTAAATGGATTTTCATGGGCTAAAACCTGTTTGGAAACTAAGAGTATTTCATCTCATGAAGGACTGCATGAATTTGTTTGTATGTTGTAGCTATACTGGCTGACATCATAAAAGATATTCTTTCTCCTTACATATATTGCCTTACTGATTTCTGTTGACATGATACATAGTCTTAAACCAATTACATATACTCCTTATACAGTCTTGTTTGACATCTTTTTTAATATTGTAAGAACAACAACTGACAAGTCACAGCTCCTCCATTCTTCTGGTGTTATTGTAGATATTGGAGGGAATTATTACTGTTTTCCATGTGCTTTTGGATCATGCAACTTGTATACTTCACTGTAGCTATGACTCTCTGGTGAATGCGGTGACTGGGAGGGAAGTGCAGGCTGACCCTGGTGGGAATAAACGACTTTTAATAGTGCATAAACAGCACAGACTAAAGTGCTTAATATGGAAGCGACATGTTTTGTCCAGCCAGTGGACCTGCTGTTCTCAGTGAAGCCATCACCTTCTGTGAGCTTTTCAAAGAGCACAGTACTGGATATGTTTCTGTTTTTTTCACTGGTGTGAATATAATTTCCCGTAATAGAGCTCTTGTGGGGACTGAAAAGGGTTTCTCTGGGCATAGCGAGGCTTGCTTTCTGCATCAGACAGCAGCTTGATTATGGAAAGATGAAAATGAAGACATTTTAAGTAGAAGAGTTTCCATATGACATTGCAACACATATGATATATGACTACACTCCATATGACATAAGGAAAAAATTAATTGTTAATTTAAGAAGGTATAAAAAAAAAAGAAAAGTCTACAGGCTCATTTTTGCATTGTAAAATTTTTCAAAGGAAGTCTAAATCATTCAAAACCTAAGCAGAAACTGGCAATGAAAAATTTTGTCCAAGTGAGGTAGCTTTTACTCATTCATTCTTGTTATCCACAGGTACAGAAAAAATCATTTTTTTGTCACACAATTGAGTTAGAAGTGGGAGGGAGAGATAGATCTCCAGTGAATAAAGTCAGATAGGCATAGTAATCTTACATCCATTCCATGTGATTCAGCAGGGAACAGGTATAGAAGCTGCTTTATTCTTACTAGTGTTCTCACTGTGTTAGTAGTCTATCTCACAAATGAGTCAACAAATTAGCCACTGTTTACCATTTAAAAACATATTGTTCATCCTTCTGTTTTTGGAGTGGTTTGGTTACATTTAATCCTTCTAATCTCTTGATTGTACAGAATTATTCCAAGGCACGTTGCCTTCCTCCCCACTGAACTCAGCCAACATGACACTATCTTGTTTTTCTTGTAATCAGAAGCTAATGGGGACTATACAAACTGCTCCCTTCCCTCTACCCCATTCTTCTCCACCTCCCTCTGTGGCAATCAAACTGTGTAATCATTAGAGAGACTAATCGAGACAACAGGATTAAGATCCAGAAGCTCACTCACTGTAAACCTCCACTGAATAGTTATCTCTAAATAAGCTAAGAATAGAAGCATGAGTAATTCAGAAGTTCTCTAAGAAAATCATAGGTCAAGTATGAAAGAAGGATGTAGACAGTTTTTGATGATTACATTAGCTTTCTTTTTCTAAAGGATACAAGTTCTTTATACAAACTACCACCATGTATATTTGGTAGTTGTTTGTGCTGTGTTAGCTGTCTCATAGTGCTCTTTGCTGTGTAAGAATTTTTTTTGTATGTGCATGCAGTGCTGGTCTGGCAGTAAGCTTTCATGTATATGAGTGCTTATTCAGCGGAAGATGTCTCAGAACCTGAAGTGTATTAGAAATATTCAAAAGCTTTGTGACATATAGGAAATAACTTACTTAAAGCACAACTTGAGAAGAAAAAGAGAATCAGCTCTCAATTCTTTGTGTGCCTGAGAGAGCATGCCCCTGTAGGAATGCTAGTCTTTCATAAAAATATTGTTTAAGCATGAAGAGATGAGCTCTGCAAAAGAACTGAGGAAATAAAAGGAAACAAAGGATCCACAGAGGCTGAGGGAAAATAGTTTTCAGCTGTTCATTGCTGACCATGTTAGAACTAAATAGCAGTCTGTATTGCCAGAAAATCCTTATAACCTTATTTATTTATTTATAAAAGAAGGCATGTTTATAGTTGGATATACTTCTAAAACAAAATAAATACATAACAAAATCTTTAAAACAAGAGAAACCAGAGATATAGCATTGATTTTTATTCTTATTTTAATAGGCCATGCTTGCATGCATATACATATATATGTAAGTAGATATTTCTAGAGAGAGAGAAAGTGCATGGTGTTTGTGTGTCTGTGTGAGAATATGAGTATATGTTATGTGAATAGGAGATGGACTGACTGTGTATACAATAGTTGGTAATGGGCAGTGGTAAATATACTGGCCAGACACCAATAAAAAACCCACAAAGTTTAGAGGTGTTGTTTTTCAGTAATTAACTGGTGATTTATTTTGCAAATGTGTCATGGTAGTTCAATAAATTTGCTAATGTAGTGCTAATTTCTTTTATTTGTAACCATCAAATATTTTACTGTGCACATCTGTTCCATGGAGACTTTTTCCAACATGCTATTATTTTGCTCATTTCAATAAATTCGTTACACAAATACCAAGAGGAAAGAGTGCCTGGGATGTTAGGAAACTATAGAGTTGCTATACTAACATGCATAGACATGAGAAAGTATTAAAGGCTGTGCTGAGCAGGTGTTAATGACTTTAAGCCTGTCAAGAATGTCTCCAGTTTATGCAGAGAAGACAATTCAACAGATTAATAAAAAGGTGTAACATTTCCTACAGGTGAGCTCAAGTGATCAAAGGATATAATAGAGCTTTTGTTACTTCATTGAAAGAATGCGTTCTGGAGTTTAACCTTTGCTTTTGATGTAATGTCATCTTTGAATGCTAACAGCCTTTTCTAGGAAGTATTAAGTTGTTTGAAGTGTATTTTTGGTCTGTACTTCGGACATGGCTTTGTAAACTAAAGAAAGTGTGGAGCAACGTGATATAAATCACGGAAAGACTTTAAATAGTAGTATGTAGGAGAATAACTAAAACTGATAAAGGAAAATCAGGACAGGATGGATGATTTTTGTTTAACATAGATGTCTAGGGTTCACTCATGTAAGAGCTCAGTAACCTTTTTGGATGAGAACATTTGTGACATGGCACCAACTAGATAATTTTTGTGGGTACAGTGTACTTGTATTTCCATTCTGTAATACAACTTGTAGCACACAACCAGCAGTAGAGAGCAGGAGAAATGCAGCTATAAATGTCTGCTATCTTCTCCAACAGTCTGACAGACATTTCTGGTCTTGAGGCAGAGAAATTTTATTTCCTAAATCCTCACAGTTTTAGCCTCAGCATTCATATGAATATTACCAAGCCTATGACTGTGACTGATCATGGACTGTGCAAAAAAGTCCTTGCATTTCGGGTTGTGAAAATGGTGTGATGGCCAAAGAACGTTGACTTTTGATGTCTTATTGTAATCCTACTTTAAATACCTGTTAGGAGTCCATGGTCACACTTTCAGGTAGAAACCATAGCTTCAATGGATCTACCCAATTCTTCACTGTTCCTAATACATGCACTCACTTTACACTCACAAAAATAGCCCAGCAAGCAGAAAACTTTATTTTCTTATGCAGCACTGGTACAGGGTAAAGCACAAATACTGAATAATAATATGACGCCTGGCTTCCAAACAAATTCAGATGTAATGCCATCTGAGACTGAGCAACATATATAGAAAAAATGAACAGAAGTGACAGTAGGAAAGAGACATTGGTGGTTTATCTCTAGGTAATGAAGACATATAGGCAAGGATGATTAATTCTAGTAGTTATTACCAATTAATTGACTGATTTAGGCTGGAAGTACTAATACATCTCCATCCTCTGGCATAAAGTGGTTCAGGTTGTCTTTCAGGAGCAGTTGCCTTGACAAAGAAAACAGAAGTTTATTGAGAGTTATAGAATGGTTTTAGAAAAGTGCGAAATTTGTTGGAAAATTCAGAAATGGTATTCACATTTTGAAACAACTAGTTAAATTTGAGGCAGGAAGTTGTCCCAAATTATTGGATCAAGTTATACTTTCAAAATCTGAAGTAGAACAGCATGGCAATAGGTTGGTGATTTATCTTTTAAGAAAGCCCCCTTGTCTGATTTTTGGTTCTTGCCCTCCTCCACTTTCAAACTCCGGAGAGCAGATAGTGATCTCAGGAAAACAACCATAAGAGACATATTTTTAAATTGTCAGAAACAATTGAATTGTGATATATTTTAAAGTTTGGAGTGAGATGCCCTGTCTCAAGTCACTGCCTTCAGTGAGCACCTCAATTTTGCTACAAATACCAGCTTATAGTTAACACTGCAGCTTCAGTTCAAAGTAATAAGTTTCTGGTTGTACTTTAGTATCTGTCCATTGCCACAGCTCCAAAGCGTTTCATAAAAAAGCAGAGGAATTTATTTGTGGTTTTGAAGTATTTGCACACAAATGAAACACAGATATTCTATTTCATTCACCAGTACTGGCTTGGGAAAATGCAGGCTCCTGGGTCAGGACAACATGAAAATCTGCTGAAGCACTGCCATGAGTGGAAGGTACACTGCAGAGATGTTCTGAGTGAAGATCACAGGTAAAATACAGTCCTGATCACACAACAGCATCACAATTTTTTAAAGACTTCTTTTTCAAGCCCACAGCTTTCCTTTGGGCAAAGGCTCTCTTTCCTCATGATAAGAGGGAAGATCTTCAGAATTCTCTGGACATGTATTGCATCTTCAGATCTTGTGGAAGAATGCTCCAATACTTTTTCAGACAACACAGATTAGAAACAAGTGTCAGGAGGACTGGAAGAAGGAAAGGACTATGCAATGTGACTCCTCTGCATGATGCAGGAATTATGAGGCTGTTCAGATACATGCATTTCATCTCTTGGGGGACATCAAAGACAGATGAGGTGAGTGATCCAAAAGAACTATGCTGGGCATCCAGATGTTGCTCTAAGTCTCTTATGCCATTTTCTCTAAGTGAAAACATGAAACTTTTGCTGTGGCCTGCCTTAAATCAGAACAATGTCACATATCCTTTGTGTAATATATTTCATCAATGATGCCAGAGAAAAGGTTCCAAGAGGCAAAAAGTTTTCTTTTAGGGAGTTAGAAATACTGATAAAATGTACATTTTATAATTTAGTATAGTCATTATATATACCATTTAAAGCATGTATATGTACCTACAGAAGAACATGAAATCGTTCAACAATATTAAATAAATCTTTAGGCAGCAAATGTTTATTTTATAATGCATGTGTTTGTTCTTCTCTGCTAATACTGAAAAACTCATGCAAATACTTCTCAAACAAAACAAATGATTCATGACACAAAATTTTTAAGAATTATATTGTTTTAAATTGAGACATTATTAACCAGCACATGTATAGGGGAAAGAGAAGGCTCTGGGGAGACCTTATTGCAGCCTTTCAGTACTTGAAAGGCCTTATAAGAAAGATGGGGGACAAATGTTTTAGCTGGGTCTGTTGTAATAGGACAAGGAGTATTGATTTTAAAACAAGGGAGGGTAGATTTAGACTAGACACAAGGAAAAAACCTTTTACGATGAACATGGTCTAGTGAAGTGCTGGAATGGGTCACGCAGAGAGGTGGCAGTTTTCCCATTCCTGGAAACGTTCAAGGCCAGGCTGGACAGGGCTCTGAGCAGCCTTATCTAGTTGAAGATGTCTGGACTCACTGCAGGGGGGTTGTGTTAGTTGACCTTTAAATGTCCCTTGCAACCCGAACTATTCTACGCTTCTATAATACGTGGTGATTAATCTTCATGAACAACCTGTTTGTTCAACAACATTATAATTTTTTCTGCATTTTATTGAGTGGAAGGTTTTTATGAGAAGAGGTGCCTGATCTTGTGAAACTGTTTGAGGGTATGAAATGAACACATACCCCGAGTGACTATGTTCTTTTATTTATAAATAAATCCATGCTATAATTTTATTTCTTGAAGCATCAGTGAATACTAAGCAATGTTCACTTCTTTACATCTTTACTCATAAATTGTTACAGAAGTAGCTGAAGTTTCTGACCACACAATGAAAAATTCTGACAAAGAATTGTGAAATGTTCCTTGAGGTCCGTTCGCTGGACTCACTATTTGCTGCTTTTGCAGCTGCTGCTGAGAGAAATCGTGATGTTTTGTATTTATGTTTATTACATGTATATTATGAAAATGAATGCTTTACTCAAGTAATTGTCTTTAAATTATGACACAGGGACATTTTGTTTAGAAATTCCTACGCAGTAGAAAAGTAAGTGTGTTTTATGGAAGTTCAGTAGCTACACTTCCTGTAGAAAACTGAGTTAACAGACTGGAATGTCCCACCTTCTACACCAAATGGTCATTTTATTGTCCCTTCTGCTAGTTCTGATGGTCATACATTCTTTTTCATTATATAACAGAAATAGAGTATAAATAATAAAATATGCTTTATTACCAGACAAATCTGCGTACCTCCAACTTCATAATTCAGGACCAACACTTAAAAAATTTATTCGGTGTCATGCAGTGCCTTATGGAACGTTTAAAACAGGGTGAGGCTACTGCTCTTATTAGCAACAAGAACTGTGCGGTTTTGTTTTAGTTTCTTTTACTTATGAATTAAAATGATGTACAAGTTCACGTCTGAGATATTTTTTCACTGGGGTAATTCTAAGTTTCCAGGGATGACTCAGCTGCATTTTTATTAATTTGAAGAGAACACATGAAGAAAACCCTAGACTCATCTCTCAGACTTTTAAAGTCCTTGACCTATAGGCAGCAACCGACATGTTTTTCTACTGTGAAAAGAATCTCTTCTCCAAATCTACATCTTACATAGGAAGTTTAGCTCTGGAATTTTTTCTGGACATTGAATGAGAAAAAAATTTAACATCTGTGGATCTTGTTTTCTTGTTGATTTTGTGATTAAATATGCAAAATTTGGCAATATGCAAAATACAGTGGTTTGCTTGAGACAAAAGATGTACCATGTGCATGACATTGTGCAGTGGTTATGTGCAATGGGTAACAGTTATATATTGGTTTCCAAACATTTCTTTTTCATTAGAGCCAAACTTCTGACAGTTTGTAGTTCAGTAATGGCTTGAGGTTTTGTGTCAGAAAAAGTGTGGTAAATGACATATATGATATTTCTGGATGACTTTCTCAGACCTCTAATATTTCTTTGTGTATGAAGAAATACTGACCAAATTACCAGAGAGTACTAGCAGCATTAAATTCTCTCTCCAGCTCCTGTCTTTTTCTATCTGTTTTGGAATATTATGTGATCAGTTTTTGCCTTTCTGTCCTTGTTTTTAGTCATTCTATGTGTAATGATTATGCTGAGTCTCATTAATGTTCAGTTTCTGTCAGGAAATGATTCCCATGCACTATAGAAGTCGTATTTAAGAACACAAACATATAACTTTCATTTGCAATAGAAAATGCATTCTATGGAAAATATGAGATTTAGCACTTCTGTTGTTAATCAGATATTCTCAGTTCACCCCTCAGGGAAGAGAGAGAGACATAAAATGACGGTACATTTTAGGTCTTACTATAGAATCTCAGAGGTTCAGAAGAGAGAATGCAGGTTGAGTAGTGATTGTAGATAACAGATTCCATTTCTTCCTAAAATTTACTCTCCAGGTCTAAATTAGTGAGCCTTCAAAGAAGGCCTCTGACTACCCTTGTCTAGGCTATCACTCTTACTATCCAAATTCTGTGGTTAAATTTCAGTTTAGATTTAGTATTTCACATAACTTAAGTATAAAAGAAATTTTCTTTCTTGTGCCTGTTTCTGCATTAGAAATATTAGTCATTCAGTTGCTGTTAAAACATGACCTTATCTCACTGTAGTTTGCACAAAAATGTAATTTATTTTCGGTCTGACTATTCCATTATAAAACCACCAAAGAAGGGTGTTAGACGAGATTCTGCTGAGTACTAGAGAAGAAAAACACTACTGAAATGAAGCATATATATGTGTGTGTGTGCGTGTATGCACACAGCATGTAATGATGTATAGCAGAAGACTAGGGGAGGAAATATTATTAGGACAACAGCTGTACTGAAATAATTTCCGGGGAGATAACTTAGCTTAGAGAAGTCAAATGGGAAATACTCTATCTGGAAAAGGATTTAACTGTTGGAAAATTCTATAACAGTCATTAAATCTACACTGCATGTGTATTTAATTCTGAGGTTGCACATATGAATACACAGGTATCTCCAATAAAGGTGGAAAGAGGAATAATTTTCTTAACACTCCGAAATTTAGGGTCATGGCAGTTTTTGCCCCTTTGCCACTTTTTCTACGGTATAAAATTAATAAGAACAGACTGTATTTTAAATCTTGTAATTTAATACTGTTGGTAACATATTCATTTGTACTGGCGTTATCAAACTTCTTAACATGGTTGGTTCTGGAGAGTCTATGGCAGGTGAACATTTCCAGTTTCAATCACTGATTTTAATCTGATGTATTTCATCACTGTATTACTTTCTGTTAAAAAAAAGTATTTTGGAAGATATAATGGTACAGCAATATCAATACTTTACCAATTGCCAAAGGAAGAAAAAAAACACATGCACAGGCATCTGATCTGTGGTATGTTGTAGGCTAAATTAACTGTATTGCATCATAAAGTAGAAATAGTACCACTGCATTTTAAGGACAGACTATGACAAACTTTTTTCTGTGTGGTGCAGTCTTGACATAGAGCTGACATTTCACCAGAAATGCCAGTAGCAGCATTCAAAATATGAGTAAAGGCTTACATTTTGATCTTATACAACCTAACTGCAGGTGACTATATCAGACTGGAAAAACAAATGCATTTGTTTGTCTTACGCCTTATATAGAGAGTACTCCAGAACAAAAAACTTTACATAAATGTACCTAAGGAAATATGCACTCTTGCCTATGAGATATAGTTGAAGACTGTTTCTATGTCTTTTGCCTGGACAGTGAGTTAGGAACTACTCCCAGGGTAATGCCATGTAATATCACAATGGAGGGACCAACTGATCAAGAGTAAATGCTATTTTTGCTAGAAGAGTTAAAAAAACCTGGGTTCTAAAAGCTTGAAGCTCGGATACCAGCAGGCAGAAAATCAGAAATATTTTCATAGAGATCATGAAGTTTATTGAAACTGATGTATATCCCCTGACCATTCTGCTGTTGAGTAAATTTTTCTTCTCTGGCACCACTTCCCTTCCCCACCAAATGACAAACAAGTTAGGTGGTTCCGAGGGAGCCACAAGTAAGCATTTTTCCTCTCGTTTGCAAGTTCTTGTTACCCTTGAGGAGGCAGGACATCATCTGTCAGCAGACATTGAGTGGGACAAAAAAGTACAGTCTCAAGACAGCAAATACATGATCACTTCAGCTTTGATGAGAAGGCTTTTTGATGAGAGACTGAGGCTAAGTCTTAGATGACGCACTTCTTTATTTGTGTGTGGCAGTTAGTGCCTATATGAAATGTAATGTTGCAGGCCACATTTACTTCCAATGCTGAGGGACAGGCTTCTCTGGAGCCTGCTATATATCTGTAACACTAGCACAGGTTATTAGGCTCAAAGTGGGCAGGGAACAACAACCAGGAATGCAATTTTCTGGCTGCTTTCCCCCTGACGAGGTCTGAAGGAAGGCCAGTTCTTTTCTGTCCCTTCCTCAGTCTGGTTTCTGAGGTACCAGTCAGTTTGCAAAAAAGTAAAGGTCTTCAAGAAATGTTTATGACATGCTCATTCAGAAAGCGGGATAAGTGAATTTTTATGCTGTCTTTTGCTTTTCTTATGAGATTTTTCACAGTCCTGCATTCTCTAAATGTCACACCAGCAGAGCATGTCACTGAGGTGGGGTTACATGACTACACCAAACCTCTCACTCCTCAGAAGAGACTGAGGTGCACCAGACTGCACAGAATATTCAGTAAAGTGCATTTACTCTTTTCTACCAGACAAGTTCAGTAACAAACATGGGGTTTAACATATTTACATCAGGAATTGTTTTGTGCCACAGTCTTGTAGCTCGATTACAAGACCAGAGGTGTTGCTAATGTTCATAATGCAAGAGAAGAGGTTAAACCCTATCATAACAAATATCAGGGGCTTTACGCTGATTCCAACTGATAAACAGAGAGGCCTGTAGGGTCTGAGAAGTTGACGTTGTGTCTCCTAACACCATTTCAGAATCGTTTTGACGAGAACTGCTGGTTGATTGCAGTCTTGAGATGCTGCAGATTTCAGCAAATGTAGTGTTCCAGCTTAAGTCTATCGCATCATTGGGAGGGTATGTTAGGAAGGCAGAGTAATAGGACCATGTATTTTCTACCCTAAATTGTTGTGCAATGTTCCTTTACATAGTTACATAGCTGCTCTTCTGCAGGCTAATGCTAGATAATGTCCTTGAACAAACAGCTTGTTACTTCATCAACTGATGTTGCCAACCAAATTCCTGGTAGCATTAATGGGAACAGGATAGCTAGGATAGCTGATGAGATTTGTAACATGCTTGGGATCTCCTAGGCTGAAAAAAAAAAAGATGAAACTCAAAGTTTAAGCAGTGTGTACCTTTTGAGAAAAAAAGTTTTAAATTAACTCACTGTATACTTTTTTATCTGTTCTTAGGATAAGTAAAGTGGGAAGTGTTCCTTCAGGTTGGGTCATTCTCAGGAGCTTTTCTTCATAACATCTCTCTGACAAAGTAGGGCAATTCTGGGCAATGAGAAAGAATAAGGGGAGATGGGCGAGACTACAAAGATTTTCACCTGGAGCAGAGGTTTTTTTTCTCCCACAGCTGAGTTAAAACATGTTTTCAGCTTCTGTGATTTTTCCTAATCCTGTTCCTTTCAGCTGTTTCAGCATGCAGAGCATGTTTACAGGCCAGATAATGTAGGCAGGATCACTAGCTGGTTATAAGAAGTATTCATAGATCTATGAAGTAAGGATAAACAGAAAAGTTTATTTTCTTGACAGGATTCACTGTGTTGTACTTAGGTGAAATAGGTTTAGTATGTTGTCTTAATCCAACTCTTACTAACAAGTTATTTATTCAGCAAATCCCTTGCTGTGGGTTAAAATCTTAACCTTTTGAGTCCCATAGCAAGAAGATAAAATCACAAACAGAGATAGCCTAGAAAATATTTCTTGCTGGTACGTAAACTTTTGAAAGGATGTTAATGTATCTTAAACCAATATAAAAAAAGGTCTTGTAGTATATAAAATCGAACATAATGACAGAAAACATGTATTGGAGTAAAAAATATCTAGTAAAAATGTATTTGAATTAATTTTTCTTATACATATGGATATTAATGGAGACTTTCCAATTAAGATCTACAAATTAGTACTCAGGACTTGCAATAGGTCAAGAGGAGTTATTGACAATTCAGGACAGCACTTTCTTGTATAGACAAATGATCAAACTAGCGCTTTGATAAAATTTCTTACCTCAATTTCAGTCACTTCTGTTTTTACAATTTATTTAATAGTTAGAGTCTCCACTGATTAAGTTTATTCTTATCTTCTTTTTTTTCCCCCTCTGAGCAGGTCTTCTGCCATTCTGCATGCCAGAAATATGTTATTTTTTTATACTGAACTCTTTTTCTACAGAGACTTACCAGAATGAATGGCTTTTGACATTTGTTTTCAAGCACAGTTTAAAAAGCTTCAGGCATGTTAATGAGTGTCCTTCCCTCTCAGAAAAAATGAATGTTTTTCTCTAAATACTAGTCAAAGTTATACCCACACAGAGAAGAGGGAAAGTCATGAAAGTAAGGTGTAAGTATATACGTGGAGTAAAAAATTTGAGATGCTAAGTTATATACAAGACAGAAGGAAAGTTGCTGTAGAAAAAAACGCAAACTTCCTTAAATTATTTAGATATTGCTGGGTGCTAAGCTTCAAGCAGGCCAAAGGGATATACAACCAAGTTCCCAGAGAAGCTGGTGGTAAAAACACCATACCACAAAGCCTGGCAATTTTTTTTTGTTGTGTCAGACACCCCTTCTTCCCAAAGCTAGACTAGCCTTGCTTAGCTTTTAACCTTGTCCATGTTGTTTACACAAGCTCTTTCTTTCCTTGTGTGAACTCAAGATGAACAGATTTGACCCTTTTCTGTTTTCTTTCTGTTGGTCTCTTATTCTCCTGCCCAACAAGGGAAAAAACCTCTTGATGTGCAGTCAGCAATCTGGTATGTGATATAGCAGAGATAATGTGAGTAGCAAACCACAGCTTCAAAGGTGGCATGTGAATAATTGCTGTTGAGCTGTTGGAGATGCCAATCTGGCACACAGGACGGTGCCTGCTGAAGAGTGCAACCGTGCTAGGAGAAGTCATCATTTCATTCCTCATCTTTTCTGTACACAGGGTGGGGATATTCCAGTACCCATTAGGCTTTTTGTTCACTATCGCTATCAGTCATAAGCAGCTGTCACATATCGTGTTTTCCATCCTTTCAAGCGTCAGATGTGGTACTACTGAATAGATGCAGTGTATTGATTCTGGAGCGGTGGTTACGCCGGGTTGCTGAGTGACTATTAGCTGTGGCAGGTCGACAGACTTCTTCCCAGTAGTACTCCTAAGGGGGTCCTCAGTAAAGAGGCAGAATGATTTTGAAGTTTCTTTTTCTATCTGACTGCCAAGCGCTTCCAAATATAACCCCTGTTGCTCCTGCTATTAGAGCTGAGGCTGGAGATATGCACTTGGGGAACATTCACTGGGCTCAGCGTGGATCCTGGCATTTCAAAGCCAGTGCTGCTTCATGCACAATTCAAGCAGAAAAGTACTTACACCTCTTGCCCTGCAGTGGGCTAGGCCAACTGTCCTGATGAATTTATAGGCTTTAATGTTTCACAGCTAGTTAACATTAAGCATGACTTCTTGTGACCCGCAGTCCTCTCAGTCTGGAATAACAGGCCGTTCAGTGCCTTACCTAATTGGTAAGGCAAGATAATAATGAGAGTGAAAGAGACACAAAGCAGGAATAAAAATAACTGAGACCTTGTGTCTATTGTTTGTATAACGTCCTGTTTTTATAAGTGCTGCTTCCTATCAACACTCCAATCACACTTACAAACACATGGAAAAGGATGAATGCAGATGCTTGTGACACAGTAGGGATGACCACACAACATAAGTTGACCTGCTCTATATCTTTTCAGAACAAGGAAAAAAAAATACTGTGCACTTTTTTTTTGCCAAAGACTCAATAATAGATTTGCATTTTTTTTTAAAAAAGTCACCAATTTAGCAACACAAAGGAAATAAAAATTCATCTTTGTACATCTAGATTTATTTTAAAACTGACTCTGCAGAACCAAAGTCTCTATAACTTTCATAAAAGCAATATACTAGCCTTTTTTGGATTCCTTAAAAGTTCTTATCAAGATGAATGAGAACAATGGTGTGTAATTTCAAAAATGTAATTGCTTTTCTCTCTAGCTTTCTCTAAGCATTTTCAAGGTCACCCATAAAAGGGACAGATAAACCTATAATCCAAGTCTTCTCCTGATATTCCGTGCCAGAACATATTACTGCCTGAATAAAAGTCTTGTAACTTCTCAAATAGTTCACTTTACTTTTTCCTTCTTTCAAAAGAGAACACGAAACTCCTACCTGTTTGCATATTTTGTCATAGCATTAAAACTTTGAGAGACTTTGAAATAAAATATACTTCCATGTATTTTGAAGAAAATTTGCAAATAGATAAAGAAAATGTATTTCCTTGTCAACCACAGCAAGCACCAACTCTGTTTTACTTCTTCGGTCTTATATGTAAAGAACAGGCCTGTTGAGAGAGACTGCAAAAATTCAACTTGTCTCCCCTGCATGGTGTCTGCAGGCCTGCTTGAGGATATTATTGTCTTCCAGTGAGTTTGTCCTCCGTTCTGCTTGGGCCACTTTCAAGCAGCTGTTGTGATTTTCATTCTTGTAATAGGATTTTTCCTCTGGAGGGTCGCAGGAGGGGGAACCCTACTGCTGTGCTTTCTCTGTAACTGCCTATGCACCACTGAGAGGTCTCATGGAACAACATGCTTCAGCGCATTACCAAATTGGACCCATGTGCCAGACCATGGCAATCGAGATACAATGCGGTAGGAAAGGGAATATGTAGGTGCTGAGGTGAGCATTATTTTTGTATGTAGGAAACTTGACTAAAATATTCCATAAATATTTACAAAGCTCTTGGAGTGTGTGACTGATTACTTGTCTTCTCCCAGTGGATGACATCTGCTGCATGCTCATACAAGGAAGCAGGAAGCAGAACACTTCTCTGCTGGATTTGGTGTTGCAAGGGAGCCGTTGCTACCACACTAGCATTTAATTTTCTTCACCAGTTATGCGAAGAGTCACCAGTTCTCTCTGGCCATTACAATTCTGTGTTGATGCACATGCCTGTGAGTCACATTTGCGTCCTCTCTTTGCATTGGTGGCAGATAGTAAAGCACCTTTGCTCAGGTAGTTTAGAAGGTGTGAGTCCAGTGTTTGGAGATTTTGTCTTCCAGATAATCTTCAAAAATTTGCTTCAATTTCTTAGGTAACATGACACCTTTCTTCAGGTCATTTTAAGAGACAGTGAAGTCAGGAAATGTGACAAAATTGTCACGATGTAAATCAATTGGAATTAGGTTCTTTCCTGGTAAGCAACTATCAAATAGGAAAATCTGCTTCTAGAAAGAGCCACCAGATGCAGTCACACCCTGTGCAGCGGTTTGATCCTTACCCTCTACCTGTTCTTGTTGCTCTGGACCCATGACAGCGAGGCTTTGGTGAAGCTGGACCATCAGAATCTCTCTCACTAGCTGCTGCATCCCTCTCCTGAAACACGAAGACATTCTCTCCCTGGCAAGAAAATGGTTAACCACACAATTGCCAAACTATCCTGGAAAGCAACACATGTACAAAAATGTATAACCACTGCAGCCTAGTTTTCTGAAAGCAGATGGAGAGAAAGCAGAAGTAATGTTCTGATATTTACTCCTTTAGACTCTTCAGACTGTTCATTTTCCTTATCCTACAATGGTAGAAGGGCTTTTGAAGTATTGCAATTTTCCAAATATTTGGCAATGTTGTTGTGTCGGGCCAATTTCTGAATAAACTCACTTAATAAAAGCAACTATTTTGTGCGAAGTTTCCGTGATGGTTTGTAACTGCAGTTTTTGTGATAAAATTAAGTAGGAAACTAGATAGAAATGAAGAAGTAGAGATAAAGAAGTAGAAACAAAGTCAATTTTTCTGTTAAGGTCCCTTTTGAGGTTTACATCTTAGACTGAAAAGAAATTTTGCAGAGTCATAGTTTTGTAGCCAAAATTTATGCTTAATGCCAGAGGTCCTCTGTACTAGCTGACACTGTCATCACTGTGTGAGGGGTCTATGAGGAGGAAGTAAACATTACATCTCTTGCATATATGAGGTGAAAGAAGACTCTGTACCCTATATCGAGTATGGCACTACCTGCATCTCTTGTAGTACTGTGCTGTTACCAGCTCTTGTACTGATGGCTTTTCTCCTACCTGCTTTTTTATTCTGTATTTCCATATGAGCTGTTAGTGTGCTACTGTCCAACAGAGCAATGCATATGCATTCTTATGTAAAAATGCATTTATTATGAAAGTAATTTCCTTTGGGATACAGAGACACACATCAAGCAAACAAAAAGTTAAACAGTATTAGCTGAAAAGATACCCTACTTTTAATGCATGAAGCCCAGAGATATCATAATAGCTCATCGTTCTCTTGCTATTGCAGTGAGTCAAATGTAATCCATCTTTCTGGTGGACACAAGAAAAGACTCTGTTTAGGACTACATGATGCATGCATTTTCTGTTCAGCTGTCTGCATGTCTGTAACTGATACCACATTAAAAGTCTACCTATGTTGCAGTCATCAATTTTAACAACAAAACAAATAATTTTAATTAAAAAATACTTTGTGAATCCAACATGCAGTATCTCAGGATTTTTTTCATCTTCCAGTGCAACTGTAGGCCCAGTTATCCTCTAGAACTTAGGAAGTGTCAAGTATTCTGCAACCTAGGGACATGCTTCTGTTATTGTGATCAACAAAGACATTCTAAATGGAACTCCAGTGGCAAAACTGCACATGGAGACAGGCTAGTGGAGAGGAGAACTGAAGTTCTGGAGAACTACTTATTCCTAATTTAGTATCCTACTCTGATCTATCAGAAAACTGATTCATTAATCTTTTAGACATACTGGAAAATCCCATCTATTTTAATAATCACAGGAGAATAGAAATGGTTGAGGGTCCTGTGATTATGATTGATCTTTGTTAAGTAATCTATGGAAGACACTCTATTAAATTACGTTGATTGACAGCATTTGAATTTGTGATGTTCAATTAATTTTTTTAAGGGTTCCCAAGCCTGGATTGCTGTCGATTAGCGTTGTTATAAATGCATATAAATATGTTTCACAAACCTTAGCAAATTGAACTTGGAGATTTTTGTCAGTGAAATTATTCCTAAATCAATTATTCATAAGTAGTTCAAAGATGATCAGGTTTAATGCAAGGTCTACTCAACAGAAGTAGAAGAACTATTGAAAAAGTCTTCTTTGAAGAGCCAGTTTGCCTTGTTTCATGGTAATCCTAAATTGATTACTGACCAAATGGCTATGATTTTTTACTATATTTCATTATTTTTCCTTATGTGCCTTATATTTAATTTACCTTACATAAATTGGAGTTATGGATTTTCATGAATATGGCAGGGCAAGCCCAAATAATTCTCTTCCATTGTGGCTGTGGCCAAGGGGATCCTTACAAGTTGAAAAGATCTATAATATTTAGTATTGTTTTCCACTTCCCTGGAATGACAGAGGAGATTTAGGGCTCCCCACAAGACAAAACCTTCATGGCTTGCTTTAGGAGTGGTGTGAGGCCATCCAGAAGTCAGCTACCCTCCACAAAACTCTCCAGCATTTGGTTTCCATCTCCATTTTGAAGTCTGTAAAATGACTACTCTTTCAGAAAACAGCATTAATTTATCTCTTCTGTGTCTCATGGCAAGCACTTTAATGACAAAACTGTGCCAGTGAATCTCTGGGGCAGGTGACAAAAAGATCAATAGTATTCAGGAAAAGAAGATGGCATCATTGCAGGTATCGTCTTCTCAATCCCTGTTCATGTAGAAGTGAGAACCTCGTGTTTCGTCTAAGCTCATGATAGTAGAAGTAGGGTTTTTTAAGAAAAATGAGGTTCAAAATTAATGTCTTCAAGGTTGAAAAGGAATTGAACGGCTTGCATTTCATCTATTTGAGAACATTCAAAGCTATTTCCAATGCAGGGAAATTCTTTCTTGTCCAAGATTGGAGAAAATTGAAATTTCCATCTCCATTCAATTAACTCGACTGAGAAGGAGTTTTTGTCTCATGTGTTTCCCATGTTAGCTGGTAGTATGTTAACCCTAAATAAAGATGCGACAAAAAAACACTGGTATTCTGTCTCTTGGGTGTTTGTCTACCTCCAAAATCAGATGGCACTGTCCATGTTCACAAGCCAATTTAATCCATTTAATTATGAATAAATTAAGGTGTTTCATTCTGTTAGAAAGAGCCTGCTTAGGTCATGCTTCCATAATAATTATATCAGTACATTTACCCAAGCAGATGAATCCTGAGCTGTCCTCTGGACTTCAAAAGATATGTACTAACTTGCTGTAATAATATTAACAGAGAAGTGGGAAAGGCTCACTAACACTACACAATCCACCTCAAACCTTGTTTTTTTTAAATATTTTTTCAAATCAGGAATTTAATTTAAGGATAAGACATTGTTAGCTATCCTGCCTTGCTTGGGGCTTTACTGCAGAGTGACAGGTCTTTCTTTCTCTGTAGAGTGAGTGCTCTAATTACACCTACTGTAACTCAGAGCTACACTACTACAGCATCAATGCAAATGTCAGATGTCTTTTCACTTTAAACCATCTAATCTCTAATAACAGTGTCTCATTTTCAGGAAGAATTTTCAGGAATTTTCTTTATATTTAGATATCCTTTATTTGCCTCCTTCATCTTTGTGTCACTAATTGTGTTCTGTATCGTGTTTCTTTTCAGAGGTCTGAGTCTAGTGCTTTGAAAGTTTATATGTTAATTGCCAAGGCCAAAAGAAAGGGAAAACATGCTCTGATTGCTTAACGATAAATAGTGTGATCCAAAACAGAGGTTTAATGGAGTGTTCTTTGTCTGTTAATAAAAAGTACTAGTTCAGGGACACTGAAACTTTGCAATTTAATTCAAATCCAGTCAGTATACTGCAACGTTAAAAATAGTTTTTAAACATCATCTACCCCCCTTTATTTCTGTGCAATTTGAAAGTTTGGAGAAAGCCACTCAGGCAGTTTGGCCTGATCATGCAAGCCTTTGTTCAGGAAAGTTATCTATAATGCCACTCTTGCACATGCTTGTAAAGCTGTGCTCTCTGATATCTTTTTTTTTCTGCGGCTAAAAGCCAGTGTCTAAAGCACATGAATAGATTTTCTTGCAATTTCTGCATCTCTGTCAAAGATGACGACTATCTTTGAAAAGTCTAAGAGCATTCAGAATTGGCTTGTTATCTTTTCTAACTAAGAACCTGATCCTGCCTCCACTGAAATCAATAGTGATTTACAATACCTCAAGTAGAAGCAAGATCTGTATTTCTACATAACATTTCATTACATTACATAGTATTGAACAAACTTTAAAACATTGAATAGAATCACAGTGTATTTTGCAGAACAAGAACATTTTTGATCATAGCTGTTTCTCCCATCATTTAGTTCCTGCAAAACAATTAATCCAGTTTCTTGACTTATTCATATCTGATTTCCACTAATAAATATATTAAACCCATTTTGATCAGTACATAGATCATCTATAACCCATGATCTTGCAAGCAATTAAATTATGCACTTTCAACTGGTTTAAATTTTTACTTTTTTTTTTTTTAATAAACCTATCTCCAACGTGTCTACTCAATAGGAATGGTATGGCTCAGTTTGAATGAATAGCATCCAAACAGCTTTCACAAAATGTTTCTTCTATTTCAGAGAAATAAATGTAGGTGCGAACTTTTTCTTGTGTATGTATAGTATATGTGTGTGTTAGAGGAGTGCATCTTGTTCATTCTATGTCCGTAGCATATAAGACTAATTTCTATAAAATAAAATAGTTTTCTTTTAGTATTTATTCTCATTAGAGCTATGGTACTATGCCATTTTGCTGTTCCCTATATGCTACTTTGACTTTCAGTCTTAACTATTAATTCTTTTGGGATAAAATTAAAGGAATTTTTGTTTTTAAGGAAAAGAGATCATTCTCTTGGCTTTCAGCCCAAGCAAATATAAAACTTAGAATGAAATGTTCCTATGTAAAAAAAATTTGTTGATAGGGTCTTCTTCCTTCACTGTCTAATGCAGTAGCCAAGCAATTATAAACCTCAACCAACTGACAAATGTGTGCTACTTACATACAATAGACGTTAAGATACCAATCAGTCAAGATATGTCTCTCATTGACTTTTACAGCAGATGTGGCTTCAAAATTAAGTCAGTGCAACTTTCTTTTTGAAGAGCACTGCATCTGATTCTGAAGTGTCAGTGTGTATTTCTTCATGAAAGAGTCATTGACATTGCAAAAGAAATATACCAACCTCCTCACAGCTCACTGAACAACAGCCTAATGAAAGACATATTACAATGGTTATGACAAAGTTACAAAATATTTCTATTTTCCAGGATTTAAAAAAATACAGCTTTTTTTTTTTCTGTGTTTCTGTCTTACTGTAGCCATGTATTGCTTGTGAAATATCTGCTTACTTATTAATAGAGTTCTTGGACCTATTCATTTTATTTTATTTTCCTGTCAAAACTATATTCTTTGGAAAATTTAAGTCTGTTATACTGGGAAAAAGGATTACTTCCAGATACATTCTTCCGTTTTTTTATCTTTTCAAATAGCAAATAACGGAAACAGTGTAACACCAGTAATAATTTTTTGGAGTGGGAGGGTTGCTTTTGAAACTTTAATTTATTTTCTTATGATTGAGGAAGAACTCTTTCCTAAATGGTTCATAAACATAAAATATGAAATTTTTTTTCATTTGCCTCTTTAAAAAAAAAATGAATTTTTGGCAAGTGAAAACCACTTCATCTTTTTAGCTTGAAGAAAGTCCTTTTGGAGACAGTTTGTCGTGTGTTCATTGTAAGACATTTCTTGCATGTCATAGAAGCTGCATACATTTGGTAGGCAAATAAAAGGATGTTGCTGGTTCAATTTGTAACTTCTCAAGAGTAAACATGTATTTCAATACTAAATGAGGACTTTCACATAATAATAATCCTGGCAACAGCTCAGGATTTATGGTAGCAAATTATGGTAGCAATTTATGGTAGTATGGTGGCAAAATAAAATTCAGATGAAATTAATCACTTTTCATTCAGAAAATAATTGTTTATTTAGAAAAATGTATTCATGTTTTTTTTAAAGAAATTCCACTCGTTGGCAACATCATGAAAGATTATTGTTCATTACATCGGTCGTTTGCCATTGGTCTTGCTTAACTTTTAATAGAGAGCAGGAAGCCTAATGTTTAAGGTCAGACAGCCTTCTCAATGTCCAGCATCTTAAATTCTCTGAAGCACAGACAGGAAATTATATTTGATCTTCCTCTAATTTTTGATTTATTTGCCAGCACGTATCAGTGATCAAAAATAAGCATCTTGCAGCCATTTGCAGTCAATAACTGCAAGTTGCATTCTTAAATTTTCAAAATTTAAACTCAGAATTGATCTCACAAATCAGAACAAGGAAATATTCACATGTGGACTTTTAGTCTAAGTCCTTTGTAATCTTGAAATTCAGAGCCAAGGAAAGTCATATCTTTCCTTTTGATATTATGATTTTACAAGAAAAAATTTTCTCAGCAAGAAAAACACACAAACTCTTGTGGATGTCAAAGTTCAATGATATTTAAAAGCAGGTTTAAAATCAGATACGATGTTGCTGCAGCTGAAATGCTGGAACCTACATTAGTGGTAACGATTTTTTTAACAGTCAGGCCAATAGTTTAATTAAATTATTAGGATATACTGGAAATTTAACATGGGTTTGAGAACATTGGAATATTTCTTTTTTTAAACAAAGACAACTGCTCTATATTATATTTGTTATTATCATATAAATTTGCAAACAATATTTACTCCACAACTTGGTAACAGCAGATAAAGGTGACCTTTAAGTGCTGATGTTGTTTTGGCAGTGACTCTTAAAATGCTAATATATGTTACAGGTTTCTTTGAGAAAACAGCACACAGCCCACCAGCGACTTTATATGTAAGTGAAAACTGTGAGAGCCACTGGAGTTTGGAAAATCATGTCTTTACGTTTCAAGTGGGCAAGTAGTTGAGAGAGGAAAGCAGCTGGCAGGGAGACTCAGGATCACATCAACTAATGTAAGCAACAGCTCAACTGTGCCGTTCTTTGGCATTTTAATTGTACTGTTATGTAATTTTTAAACAAACAGCTACACCATTATGGAAATGTTTTCTAAAATGCACACCCTTAGGTACCTTAGCAAACGATCAGGGCCTGTCCACTGCTGGAATTGTTACCCTTAATCTATCTGTCTTATAATGATTAAACATAATGTAAGAAATTTAGGGATTTAGGCCAAATAATTGCTATAGAAGGTCCTCCAAGGGCACTCTCTCCTGTCTCTTGCTCTGTATTGGACACAATTTTCTCATGATTAAAATTCAGGTGCAGAGGCTTAATCAAGCACAAAGAAACAAGAATTATGGTTGTGCAGGGATGGCTGCGTGGGAGAGATGATGGTTTTGCTCTGAGGACAGGCACCACTGGCACTACCACGTGCTTTCTCTAGGGTCTGACTGGTGGTGGTCACTGTAGATTGATACAAGCATTTACACAACTAAAAGAAACCTTTGCTTCCTGATTTGGTCTTGTGAAGACAGATTGGCTCCTGCAGTTGCTGCAAATTGAAAGTACACTGTGGCTTAGTGCTGGCCCAGTTCTAATCGCAGCACAAGCAAATGCAATAATGGTATGTGCAGTACACGAACTTGAAAATTTAGACATATCTTCAGAAAAATGCAGAAAACAGAGCTAAATGAAAACTTGGGATGCCATTTCCCTAAGAAATATTTCACACATAATTGCACATAATCAAGATTTTGAGGAAGAAGGGTCAAGGTAGTCCTTCCAAAACACCTCACAACATTTTTTCAGCACCTGCTTGAAAACATACGGACATATTTGTGTATGTATGTTCTGGAGAAAGGCAGCACACACGACACATCTAGCTGGTGAGTTAAGTCTGAGAGTTCAACTGGAGATTGCCCTACTCAAACAAGTCTTTGGAAGGAGCTTTGCATCAGATCATTCTTAACCAGGAAGCTCTCCAGTTGATGTGGATGAACATCTGCAATGGGCCTGTAAAAGTGCAGAAACAGCTTGAGTGAAGCATTGCAGTAACCCCTGAGAAACATTCCATGGGGAGGGGGATTTTGCGCTTGACAGGGCACAAACCCATCAGGAGGCCATCCCAAAAGTCTCAGAGGGAACATTTGTAAGTGTCCACCTGTGTCTGTGCCATTGAGGACTGTCCTTGTGCTATGCTCACACTTCTTGCTGATTGAATGACTCTTGCAGCCCTTCCCACTGTTCAGGCACGGCTCTTATATGAATCTGGGAGGTGGACAGTGCTGTAGCAGATGCCAGGCTGCTTTTTGAACTACTGTACACTTGGTCAACAAGAGTAACTGTCAACTCATCCTTTAATTTATCTCTTCTTTGCTTCATGTTTGAGTCCTGTGTTATATCCCAACATACAGAGAAGTCCTTAGCCTTCAATATGAATGTTGTTGAAATGTTTCCCCCCTCCACTTTTTAGCTTGAGGTAGACAACTTGTCCAAAAGAAAGCATTAGGACATATTCACAGAGAGACTATTTCTTGAATATGGTGATGTTATATTTGTCTTCTTAAAAAATCCTTTTATTATGCCTATTTCCCTCTATGCATATGTTTGTGTGCATTTGTATGCACTTATGCACATGTCGCTGTGTAAATTCTGTAAATACAACTTATTGCTATTACAGGGGGGTTCAATAAGACAGTGTCATGTGCAAGTTTTTGTATATTTGTAGGAGATGCTTTTTTATAAGAAAGCCATTTTCAGAAGTCTGATAACTAGGCAATAAATGTTGGTAAGAAGGATACCACAGTCATATAAATGCTAGGAGTGAAAGCTGTGTTTAGAAAACAAGGCTATATTTAACAAAGGCAAACAGTAGCTGTCTGATGTTTATATTTGCCTTTCCAGGTAATTTGATATTGTAGCTGCACGCAGGATAGTGAGTTCTCAGCAGAGAAGAATACCAAAGTGACCCAGGTAGGTCCTAAGTAAGTATTGTAATCCCAATGGGAAACTGGAAAACCTGTCAGGTGATGAGAACAAAACCAGTGTAAGTGTTCTGCAAAAACAGCAGAGCTGCAAAAGCTCAAGTGCAGCCTGGAAGTGTATCTCAGCGGACGGTTAGACATCAGCAGGTGGCAGCATCGTCACAGGCCTGACAGCCCTGGTCGGGTGACAGCCCCCATCGTTCCCACTGCAAATTTTACATATGGAAAGTTCCTTGACCTTTCATAAATTTATTGTCACCCTGGTTGAGTGGCACTAGGTGCAAATAGTCCGGCCCTCCTCCAGTGTTAGTCTGTGACTGGATCTAGTAATTAGAGATTTCCAACTCTCCGAGCTGCTCCTCTCATTTGTTCCACTCATTGTTTTTCCTACGTGACACAACCTAAATTCTCCAGCTTGTATTTACATGAACTGGTTCTCAGCCTCACACAGAGAGAAACCGAGCTGGAGACCATTATAGCTGTGTGAGGATGGGTTTATGTGAGGGAGATTGGGGTGTAGAGGAGAAGGTTTGGTCTTGTTCACGGCTGCCAGCATTCAGGTACTGTTGGTAATATCGGTAATCTGTGTGTAGTTTCATGGGGAGTCTTTTAGAGGGATTCCTAAAATAATCTGAGTGTTCTGATTGTGGTAGCACTTCTGACTGATAAATGCACACATCAATACAAGTGTGCGTTAGAGGTAAAATTATATCCACATACTTACAATGAGGGAATTGTTTTGACTTAGGCATCGTAATCAGCCACCTAGTTCTGATGTCAAATAGCAACTTTCAAGGAGTTTTTTCTTTATTCCCCCCTCCCTCCCAATATGTAACGCACTTTCCAAATAAGGTACTTCTTGTCAGGTTTTATCTGACTCAAGAATCGAAGGTCAAATCCAAGATAATTACACCTCCCCACTCCAAAATTTCAACTAGTCAGTTTACAGTGAAGTTAGTTTATCTTTAACTACAAACCAATTACACTTTCACCCCTGACACACTGGTGAAGTGATAATATTTTTTTTTTTTATTCTTTTTAATCTAACTGCTACTGTAGACACAAAATTATTCAGCCTTGATTAAATATTTTCAAGCCGTCTCGCCAAGCCAATCATGTGCACATACATTTTCACACACATTTCTCACAGTAAATTAGTAACAATTGTTTATACGGTTAATAGTTCAGAAAATGAAGTTCTCCCTTCAGAGGTGTATTGCACTGCCACAATATACAACCCAAATTGACACTACGTAGTTGTGTATGCAGGTTCTACTTAAAGTGATGGTAGACTGAAGCACCAGGATTCATTAAAACGAGCAGAGTTTCTCATTAAATGTGTAGATTGACAGTCAGAACAGACTGTCATTTGTTTTTTTGCAGCTGTTTTTTCATACCATCAATGCTTTATTTAGACTGAAACTTTACTACCCGGTGGCTGAGAGGGAGCTGGTTTGCGCAGGGAAAAACAAGTAGAAAAATATTTTGCGTTATTATTTTTCTGGAAAAGACAACTGGAAGCTTTTCAGATTTGAGTTCTTGATGTTTTCTTCTCATTTTTTTCCCCTGGATCTAATTTATACCCTAAACAGTGTATGTTAGCTGGTTTGTAATGTGCAGTGTTTACAAATTTCTAAAGGGAACCCAGTTAGTTTTCATCTATTTTCTAATATAAACTCTTCTGCAGAGGTGTTAGCAAGTATATTTCATTTTAACTGTGCCCTATAAATCCTTCATGGAAAATTCCAATTAATACGGCTACGCAGCAAGCTGGGCCAAAAATTTAACTGATCTGTTCTTGCTCAGCGAAATGACTTGATGAATACAGAAATGGAACAGGCTCGATACAAATATACTGTTTCTCTTCAAGGAGCTAGAGTCACCAGGTGCCACTGTTTTGCATCTTAACTTAAAAATCTATAAAACTGCACCTTCTGGTATTAACAGATAACACCAGAATGCTCTACCCCATGGCAATTTGCTGAGATGCAAGATATCAATGCCCTGAGACTCTCAAAAGATTTTTTTCTTTCCATAAACATGGGACCTCAATCACTGAAGAGCAGAACTTGAGGAAGACTGTCTTGCCATGCATCAGCCTGCAGGGGGAATGCTGACTTCAGGAAGAGAAATTATTCATGGGGGACATTCATGAGATGGAAAATTTGGAAGCGACACCCTTCTGAAATGGAAGGAAATCTTCAGAGATTGTGAAGGATGTAAAAACCATGAACTCTGTGGAACAATGTGTGAGCATACAGCCTCGTGAGGAAAAGCCTTAAGGGGAGGGGGAAGTAGGGAAATGCTGCCTCTGCCTTTCATGTTATAGCATGATGGCCTACAGTGTGAGTCCAGGAGAGGTGCATACAATGTCTGGCTTTTGTTACATATCCATACTTCTGACTTGGGACATATTTTACAGTATGAAAGAATAGTTGAAGTTGAATGGGATCTTTGGAGCTCATCTGGTCCAACTCCTTGTGGTTCAAGTAGGGCTACCTAGAACATGTTTCCCAGGACCATATCTAGACAGATTTTGAACACCTCCAAGGATGGAGATGCTGTAACCTCTTTGGGCAACCTGTGTAGGCAAGACAGAATCTCCTGTGTTTCATTTTTTATCCATTGCCCCTGGTCCTGTCACTGAGCATCACTGAAAAGAGCCTGGAACCCTCTTCTTTGCATCCTCCGCTCAGGTATTTATATACATTGATGAGATCCTTCCAAGCTGCTCTTCTCCAAGCTGAACAGTTCCAGCTCTTTCAGCCTTTCCTCATAGGAGAGATATTCTAGTCCCCTCATCATCTTCATGGCGTTTTGCTGGACTCTCTACAGTAGTTCCATGTCTCTTGTATTGGAGACAGACCTGGACACACCATTCCAGATGTGGGTTCTCCAGAAGGACCACTGCCCTGACCTGCTGGTACTACTCCTTGGTCACCATCACCAGACAATCTGCATCACCAAATTGACAAAGGTGGGCACTGAGCAGTGTAGGTGTGCTACTATACCTGGTTGAAGTTAAGCATTATGAGACCTTTTCCTACTCTTTCACAGCTAATGGCCCCTTAGCAGTGCAAGGGACAGCAATGTAAATACTTTGTATTCAGAGGTGCTCAGAGCCCATACACTACACACCATTTCCTTACAGGACATACACGGGCTGGAGTCCTGATTCAGTTTTGAATTTCTGACTTTAACACAATGGTCGTCTTCTAAATATTCTGCAGGGGAGAAAATAACCCCAACCTGTGTTCCAAAGTAGAGTTTCCAAAGTCACGTGTGATTCTTTTTGTGAAAAATATGTGTTGAAATTGTAGTTATGTCATTTTTCCTGGCATTATCATTATAGTATTTAAATTGGAATATTTGCAATGTCCTTCAACTCTGTAATAAGGAGAAAAAGAAGACCTTTCCCAAAACCTCTTATTTAAAAAAAAAGCCAAGTTAAAAAGGAGTAACTCAGGAATAGAGAAAGCCTGTATCTCTAATCTAAAAGAAATTTTGCTCAGTTTCCCAACTCAGACCTGTCAGATTTTTTAAGCCCTCAAGAGTCAAGCTTAACTGTATGTTAAGAAGTCAGACTATTACCTAAAACTGTTCCATATATATTGGTCTTTCTTTCTCCTACCAACATTCGTATTTGTACAAAACTTAATATTAATATTGCTTATGTATTTGTAACTTTAGTTCAACAAAAAATAATGAAATACTAAAAATATTAGAGTTTATGAACCTAAATGAGAAACTAAGAAAATAACATTTATAGAGCATCTTCTTAAAATGTAGTCATTGGGAAGTGGATGTTTTGGATGGATATAATCATTAGAGAAAAAAATCCCCAAAAGCTTACTCAAAATTACTTAGGAATCAAGTGATGCCTTTAAGGAATAGATTTCAGTTTGTTGATTTAGGTAACTGAGTTTCTTCTACAGTGGCCAGGGCTGCTGTAATTGTCTTGATTGAGCTATGACAAAAGGTGATGAAGCTGAACCAAAAATCGGTCCAGCCTGGATGGGTTCAAGCTCACGGCTTTCGTAGAGTCATAGGATCATTAAGGTTGGAAAAGACCTTTAAGGTCATCAAGTCCAACCATCAGA
Organism: Tapera naevia; assembly: GCA_033556795.1. Classification (NCBI taxonomy): domain Eukaryota; kingdom Metazoa; phylum Chordata; class Aves; order Cuculiformes; family Neomorphidae; genus Tapera; species Tapera naevia. The sequence continues at coordinate 18,917,048 of JAUMJJ010000036.1, read as the reverse complement.
CTAAGAACATCATGCCTACAGCACCATGTTCCGAAGTGCCACATCTAGAGGTTTGGTGGACTGGTGACTCTACCACTTCCCTGGGCAGCCTGTTCCAATAATTCACCACTCTTGCAGTAAAGAAATTTTTCTTAATATCCTATCTAAACCTCCCTGACATAACTTGAGGCCATTTCCTCTTGTCTTATCACTTATTACTTGGAAGAAAACACCAAATACCCACCTCACTACAATCTCCTTTACAATCTCCTTTCGGGAAATTGTAGAAAGCAATAAGGTGTCCCCTCAGCCTTCGCTTCTAAAGGCTCAGCTGCTCCTCATAAGACTAGTTCTCCAGACCCTTCACCAACTTCGCTGGCTTTCTCTGGACACCCTTCAGCAGCTCAGTGTCCTTCCAGTCTTCATAAGGGTGGTTAGAAGGGACTGATTCTCTGTTTTAGTATTGAAGTTGGGCAACAAAGCAGTCACGAATTCAAAATCCTTGTCATCAGAGAAAGTGAACACAAAAGAGTGTATGCCTTGGTAGCATGGGACTAGAGAGCTGTATTGGCAGAGAAGAATTGCTGGGATCCTTGTGAGCTCATCTGCCTTCTGACCAGGACTGGGCAACATTTCGTGTTGGCTAGTTCAGATTATTTTTTTCAGTTTCTGGAATTTTGGATTCTTTTTAAGTGTTTGTTATAATATTTTGCCGTATATATACAGGATATATAAGTCACTTTTTAAATTTTGTGGAGTGGGAAGGCTCAATTTTGATTTACTCTACTGTAAGGTTTTAAAAAATAAATTTAAAATGGCTTTGAAGCTCCGTTTATCTCTCCATAGGAAAATAAATTGAAAAGAAAATATGTACTGGAAACTTGTAAAGAAAGTTTCAAGAAGAAAAATTAATTTCTTAGTTCATTCTAGGTTTAGTGTGTATTGTGGGAACAAATCTCAGAAAGGGTATGAATACTAGAGCTATTACCACATTTCTAAGTTGACTGAAAAATTCAGGAATGTCTTTCTAATATGCTTTCAAATACGTTGATATTAATTTATGATAGCTTTTTAGAGTCTTAATTAAAGCTAGTTAGAAAAATTATTATCACATCTGCGTATCTGGAAATGACATCTGTAAGATACATTTGCAAGTATATTACCTCACACACCTATGTCAATATTTTTATGTCTGCTAGTAGTTAGCTTACACTGGGTACTGTTTTGGAAATCAGCATATATCATTAGCATATTACAGAAGATAAGGTACTTTAGGCATTTCTACTAATAAGAAACACTCACTATATGGATTCTTAGTACATAACTGTGCGTTACTGTTCATATGGTCTTTAGTTGTGAAGAACCTATTCTGAATCAACTTACTGGGAAAAAATGACAGAAAATATTTTTTAAAATTTATTTTATAGCTCTCTTATCCTACTCCCTTTGTAAAAACTAATTCATTGTGGCTTGTGTTTATTGGTCTTTAGGTTACTGAAAGGATGATATTAAAGTGTCGCTATAAGAGGTTAACATTTATTTAACACTTATTTAATGTTTTACTTACAGTTCTCTGTTTGGGTAATTTTGCTGTAAAGCACAGAATGCAGTAATAAGATGTACCTGGAGAAAGGAAATGGGTCATTTGTCAGCAGAACTGGAACAAGGGTGAACATCTGTGAAGGGACTGGTTTCATATCTTGTAGACAAAGCCTACTGCAGAGGAGAAGATTGTACCGTGCTGGGTGGTGATTTGTTTTATAACTAAGTGAGAGCACCTTGTCTTTAAAACTAGCATAGCTGGTTTATTTTATTCTGGAGAGTTACATCTACACAGAGGTCTGGTGAAATGTATTTGGCGACTTATGCTATTACCATGCTTTCCTTAAGCGTTATTTGGTGAGGCAGCATGCACAAAGAAACCAATTTGCAGCCTCTCAATATTGCCATATTTGTAAAGTATCCTGGAAGTCTGACTTGCTTTGTAGGCCTTAGCACATCAGCACATCAGCAATTTGCCTCAGGATCTGGCTCCTTAAAGATTATGGTGATGACTACAGCTTTTAAGTAAATGGTCTCGCACTTACATTTCTAGATGCAAGCTTCAATTTTGTGATAAATCAAAGCAGTTCATGTTCTGCTTCCTGGAGGTCACAGAAAAGCTAAAGTGGATTTGCTTCATTTATAGTTACTGAAATATGTATTTTGTGAATCTCTGTGTTTTCCTCTTCCCCCCAGTATACCAGCACAATCAGTGAATGCATTTCTCATAGAGAGTGCTTGCGGGTAGTTATGCCAAGAAGGCTCCCAGCTTGCAGAAAGTACAATTTTATAAAAACTGTACTCTTCTAAGTTGCCTCTAAATTACTTAGTTATTTCCATGAACACACCAAGGTTTTCTTGAGCTTTGGAAGAAGAACAGGAGGGAAAAGAAGTCTATGGCATGAGGTGTATTTAATTCCCTTTTCCACTCACGACTCTTCTGTCCTACCCACTGCACTGAGAAAAGACATGCTTCATAACAGAAAAATGCTGTTCGAGAGGACAGGATTATGCCTAGGTTTGCCTTCTAATGAAATGAAGAACAAAAAGAGTCAGTCAGGCAGAAAAACTCAAATTTTTCCTTTAACAGGGCAAGAAAATGTTTCCTCAAAAGATACAGACTATGTGTGAAGTTTATAAATACTTATTTCTTACTACTGAAGAATTTATACAAGGGACCTGAATGATTCTCTCTAACGCATTTTTTTTCTCTCAGAGCCGAAATACTATATGGCTTCTCTGAGGGCAAATTAATCTACAGTTTTCTATAGAGTACCATGTGATAAAGTAAACAGTGCTTTAATATCTCTTCTAAAGGACATACTATAAAAATAAAAGTGACACATTTTTCACTTGTTTTGAGTGCACAATTTTTCGCACCACAAGTAACTATATAACTTGTTGGAAATTACACATTTAGTTTATTCATTAGTACTTGTAAAATATAATTGAATTGCTTCTAACCTATTCTAGTTTTATGGAAAATGAAGAATGACTTGATTCAAGAATTATTAATGAAATTAAGTAAATCTTTATGAGCCATTTATTTCTAGACTGCCAGGACTTTCAACTGCAAATAAGCCCCTTAGACCAGGGCTTATTTGACAGATTAGTTCAGTGAAAGCACGCATTCTCACTTTATAACATTGATCTCATTAGATCCTACAATATCTCTAACACCCAAGAGGAGAGAGGGAACAAGAGGTAAAGGAAGAAGGCAGACACATGGAAAGCAACAGAGAAGGAGAGAACCTTCCTTTATCTGTAAGAAATAAATCAAGCCAAAGCCAGGAAACAATGATGTAAACCAATTATGGAGAACAAACATGGTTTTGTAACAGCTCACTCTGCGACTCTTCTATATTTTCACTATTTACGGATGAATTATAACACGAAGCTACTGGAAAGTATGGCAGCATACCACAAGACCATATGTTGCAAATTTTGCTAAAAGTATTGACTATGATCACACAATTAACACTGGCTAGTGTTGGGGTGAAAAAATCAATCAGTCTACAGTAGGGAAATGCAGGTGAGAGAGCTGTTCTGTAGGTGCTGTAAACCATCTGAGCCAGGTCAAATCCACACTGTGATGCCCACAGGTCCAGCTAATGCAGTTGTAGACCAGCAACCATGTTCTCTGAGGCCTTGTGGAAGTTCCACAAGTGAGAAAATATCAAAGCAGGTCTTTAGATATAAACAAGAAAAGGAAGAAGAAGTAGGAAGTATAAGGTAGTTAGAAAGAATTTGCAAACATGTGAGTGATAACAGAAAGGAAAAAACACCCAACAAGGAGGCAAATCATATAGAAAGAAGTGCATATGGGTGAAATAAGAAATTGTGAGTATTACACCTTTTGGTTAGACATTTTGCACTGTGGTTTTATAAGAAAGCTTGGAAAATGTAATTTGGATAGAATTGTTACTAGCACAGAAACTGATGGGAAATCATATCCAGCTCATCACTCTAAGTATTATATTCTCAAAATGGAAGACAGCAGTGAATGAAACTCGACAGCTAACAGTCCTGGTTTGAGTTTGTCACTAGAGAACTGGGCAAAGCACTTGAGGGGACACTTAAGGAATCTGTAGATTGGCTGAAGCAGGAAGTACATCGATGACTATGATTGGAATTGAAAACAGTTCCTGACAAATTGAAAAGATAAAGATACTGAATCAGCAAAGCATTATGCTTAGATAAGAATAAATTATTGAGAGAACAAATACAAGCTGACTAGATAGGAGGGATGAAGAAGAGGTTCTGGAGGGTTCTAATGAATCCTAGCCTGAGTCAACAATACCAATGGTGTTGCAAGAAGACAAGCAACACCTTAGGCTGTCAAGAATACACCCTAAAAAACATGTGACCTAATACTTCTTCTCTCTTCAGTGTTGGAATGGCCCCAGCTGATGTGCTATATTCAGCTTGCTAATACCTTGCTTTTATAAAGAGGAAGAGCAAATAAGTGAAGGAATGACACTAACTAGAAACATAGAAACTGTGACCTATGAGAAATTGATTGAAGTGGTATTATTTAGTGTATGGAAAGTTTGTAGGTTTTTTTTAATGTGATGGGAATAAACTTTTGTTCCTTTTCAGCAAAAGATATGTATTCTTCATTAAAACAAACAAAACAAAAAATTCATCTCTTAAAGTAAGAAGTGCATGGTTCTGCCACGGAAGTTGTGTGTTCTCCATCACAGAAGTTTCAAAAAAAACTCTGAATAAGTGTCTGTCATGAATTAGGAAAGTAGAGATGGTCCTGGGCAAGTGGAAGAATGAGATGACCATGACTGCCTTTCTATTTCCTGTGACTTTTTTAGGAACAGGTTACAAAGTGAATTAGTGGTTCACAAATTAGTAGATTTTATTGTGACAATAAATCATGATTGTTGAAATTAGAGAACTACTCACAGAAAGGAAAAAAGACCTGAGGTCTAAGTACAGTTTTTGTGAGACCTTTTATATAACACTGGTGAAAAGAAACTATAGAAACATACTGAAACTATAAAATCAGCCTGAGTCCCATCCTTAATGTTATATGCCACTGCACTGCAATATGTAATTCTAATATAGTTTTTAATTAAGAATCTTCAACTATTTGCAGTTTCAAAACAGGAGCTGTTTTTCAAAATCAGCCACAATGTACTGCAAAAAAACTGAAAAGAAAGAGAAAAGTAGCCACAACTGTTATGGGTAGACATGTTTGATATATAGCAGTCTGGTAAGGATAAAAGTGTGAAAATTCCAATATTACTTACTGCAGAGATTAAAATAAGTAAGGAATTTATTTTGTTTTATAATTATAATGTACCTGTGTAACAGTCTGCATGCATATGGAAAACATTCTTTAAACATGTATTACAAAAATACATTGCAAATACTGCCAAAACAGAAGCATTAAAACACAACTCTTCTCAGTTAAGTGAGTTTGCTTAAGATGTATTTTCAGGCAAAACTCAATCCAGTCTGAGATTTCATCCTATTCAGAGCTGACAGAGCTTCATGAAATTGTCTCCTAAACCCAACTCATGTCCCATCCCTGCTGCTACACAGTTGTTTTTTGCAGAGTGCACAGCACAGTTTGGTTTCCAATCTAGAAGGATCAGAATTTTAGCTATGTGCTGCTTTCAGTTGAAGACTTCTGGAGGACATGCTTTTTCTTGGTGTCCTGCCAATATAACCTCAAGAGAGGTCCAGCTGGAAAATTTGTTCCTGACTCATTTTTTGTCAGTTGTGATAGTTCTAACTGGTAATGAGTTGATCCCAGCATCTTCAGACATTTGGGAGTCAGCACGTCCACAACAGATGTATTTTTTTGGCTGATACAAGGTTTATATTTCTGTAACTGGAGGTATCCCACGGTCCAGACCATGGCAAGACTTCATGACCAGTCTCAGTGTGCATGTTATTTTTGTGTTGCTGACACAAATTTAGAAATTAGAATATTTTCTGAGAAGGGTATGTTCATTAGATATGTGCTTTCTATAGCTGAAAACTGACTATAAGCTAAGGTAAAAGATATTTTAGCATTTAATTGAAATAAAGTACTGGAAGATTTGGACATGACTGTGGATAACACATCTTATGACGTGTAGGGAAGAATGTATGCCCTCTAAGTCACTCTGTTAAACAGACTGTATCACTTAGTTTGAAAATAAATCTACACTATTTCTTTAGTTCACCAAAGGAGGAAGAGGAAATGGGATTTTTTTTTTAATAATTATTGACCCAAATCATATTTCCATTTTAGCAGGATTTTAGGTCTGAGCAAACTTTTAATATTTGTTGAGAAACAGTAGAAAAACCACATTATCAGAGTAGTATGCCATCTGTCTTCTGGCATATTTATAAAGAGTAGATAGCAAACTCAACTCTTTAGCAGGAAGGTTGTCTTCAACCTCATCTGCCCTAAAGGCTTGAAACCATAACCAATGTTATTCTAGTCACAAATTGTATTTGCAGTGTCTAAATTATTTTACTTAAAATCATGTTTTTTCCATATGAAAATGTTATTTTGAGAATGATTATGCTCAACATTCCCGATTTCAGCATCGTTGGGTTAGTGCCCAAGGATCAAATTGTCTTGGTTGTATCAGAACCACGAAATTCAGCCTACTGCCTTCTCACTATAGGAGATGAAAAGGCAGAGAAAGTTGAAAAATTGTTATGGTCCCATAAACTTTAAATAGGCACTGCCTGCACTTTTGTGTGTCACCTACTTGTGTCCTCTTAGAAGATTTCCCCAAGGATTTCCCATTACTGCAAAAAACTGGTGTAATCCGGCACATAAGAGCTGCACAGGTAAAGTAATGAAGTCCTCTTCATTTTGTGCTTGCTCATTAACTTTTTTCTGTGCCATAAGAAGGCCAAAGAGGGTGAATACGGAAGGGTTTCTTAGTCAAGGTGCAACATGTGTCATCCACAGGAAACCAAAACACTATGTCTGTCTGATGTTGTGTCCAGGCATGCAAGCAGTCAAATCAATCTGCCTGCACATGCTGTTCCTTACAGGTTTTCCAAAGGAAAAATTATCGACATTATATAATAATAATAGTGTCTTTAACGTTTTAATGATGTGATAAAATTTCTTGTTAAGTACAAATGATCGCTTTATGATAAACTCATCAATGCAAGTGAAATATTAAATGCAAAATAATTATCCTCTTCGGTGTAAATTATTGCTTTGAAGGTATTACACATATTCTGTTTGTCACAAATTGTATTAAATGATAACTAGCACAGAATTCTCAGTTATCATCAAGTTTTCATCTTTGTTAACACTGTACAAATCCACAAAGACCTTGTCCTGAATTTACAAGTCCGTATTAAATACTGTAAGTTTTTATAAATTAGAACTGTACAGTCACCCTAAACCCTCACAATTTCTTGTCTCAGGCGTTAACATTTCATTGTTAATACTCTTTTCATAAATCTTGGCATTACTGTTAAATTATTCATATGGTGTTATATGAAAACACACGACAATTTTTTAAAATGTATTCGTCAAGCATCTTGCAATCAGCTAAGATGCCATTCTGTTGGTTATTTTCCTGAATCTTGCCATCTGAATGCTCTGAATAAATTTTATTTTATTGAATAACTTTCACTCTTATTTCCAAGCATTTCTTTTATGATTTCTACAGCTTCACTTATATTATATTACCCTTCAATTTTATTTTTTTTTCTTGTCTTGATTTCCCTTTCTATCTACCATGTGCTCTATTTTACCATTCTTGCAATCTATCATTTTAGCTTTGAAAAAGATACTCCCTATTATCTGATCTTCTCTGGATGTACTTAACTTTGTGACATTCTTCTTCTCTGAGTGACCTTTGTAATATAAACTTTCATCGTTGTCTCCTGAAAGCATATTGTGACAGTAAATGCTGGCACACCTTTAATTCTTAAATACAGAAACCACACGTCTTGACATTCCCATATCGTTATCCAATGCTTACACTTCAGCAATATGACAATTACATAGTGTTATGAAGTTGCATTATACATTTCCTTTTTTCCTTTTTTGAATTGTCATACATTATTCCTTTGGTGTTGATTCAGAATGTGATGAAATATAGAACGAATTTTCAACTGAGAAAATAATGCAAGGCAAATAAAGCAAACAAAACCCAAACTCAATAATAATAATAATCAACATCATCATAATCCTTGTCAATATGAGATCAATTGAAATAAGTTCTGGTTATTTCTAGCACAGATCTCTTCAGAGTGTGTTCTCAGAGTTCTCAAAAATTAGAAATAATTTAAAGCATCAAGACTGTATGGAGCAGTTTCACTTTGTAAAACACTCAGAGCATCATGAGTATGGAGAGGAGCAATTAAGGCAACCCAAACAATCTTAACTCTCTCTTTATAACATCACTTTGAGAAAAGTAGTGAAACTTCAGAGAACTATATCAGAATGCTGTTAGCATACACCCAAAGAGTGATCACAAGACAGTGTTGCTAGTTGTCTTAATAAACCTCTCCAAGACTGCATAGGACCTTGGTGGTATAAAATAGGAGCTTGGTGTAGTTTCAGCTTATACTTGTAGGATTTTCTGTAAAAGCTCGGCACTGTTTAGCACCCCTTGAAAGTTCAAAGGGATCTTTTTATTGAATTCACTAAAGCTTGAATTAGGAAAAATATGTCAGTAAAAAAACCTTCAAGTTATATTTCCAGACAGTTATAGGTATGGGAAAAATTGGTTTGAAAGTGCCCAGTGATGATTGTTGTGTCAGAGTTTGTCATGTGTCTGTTAAGCATGAAGTCACGATGAATAAGATATAGATTTATCTATTTTATTAAATGGGTTGAGTGGGGAAAGAAAAAAAATGCAAACAAAAATAATTGAAATTAGTTTATTAACCTGATCTGAGCTTTGTGTGACATCCTAATGAACATTTCCGTAATCTTTGTTAATATATGATAAAAATTACAGGAACACACAACAAAAAAAATTAAAGGCCAGTTTTCAGAAAATGATTTCTGTGTCCACCTCATCATGTTTACAAGGTCATGGGCTTTAAAAAGAACACAACTGAGCTGATGAACATGAAGTTTCTCGATTATTTCTCTAAGTTGGCACAAAATGCCCTAAAATATGCAAAATATCAAGTCAGATTAGAAATACTGGCAATGAATATATGTATATTTTTCCCTGTCCTCATTGAATTCATCTGGAGTTTTTCCATGAATATCAGCTGACCAAAGCCTAATTTATTCCTGCAAATTCCTTCAACAGATTAAAAATGAAGAACAGAAGCTCTATAGAAATGTGTTTACTCCTTGTTTCTCCACTTCAGTCATATTATTATTTATTTGTTACATACAATCAAGATTAAATTTATTACACTTATTTATCCAAATAATATAATTCAATTAAAAAATGTTATTTATCTGAAATATCCAATGAACATACATAGAAATTTTGCTTCTTTTTTTTTCATAAAACCATGCTATTCAATAACCATTTTCTATGATAATTTAATGTAGGAGAGTTTTGAAAATCTCACCCTATGATTTTCAGGTCAGACATTGCAACTTACCTTTATTCATTAGATATGTGTATTAATAAGGTCCTTTACATCATGGTACTTCAGATAAATTAAAACACAATATCTCAACAGTTCTTATTTTTATAATTGAATTACCAGTAAAAAAATTGCAAAACTTTGCCAAATTATAAAAATATGTTCCAGGTTAAGTTACTAGTTTCTAAATCTAAACAAACATCTTTTTAATAGAAAAGGATAATTCCTTCCAATTCAGAAACTCAGGAAAAAAATATGTAACCACATAGCAAAGGAAATTACTTTGGACAATGAAAATGGCTTTTTCTGGCCTTAAAATTCACAAATGTGTTAAAAATATGAAATCATCCAGATCATAACCCAAATCTTTTGTAAGTCTAAGGTAAAATATGACTTTATATCTTCCACAGAAGATAACAAATCCTTTATTGGTATTCAGGGAAAGCAAGTAAAAGCAAGAGTGAATACCCTGACAGCAGAATTTTCACTTTATAATCTCAGAAGACAAGAACATAAAATTACCATATTAGGTCAGGCTAAATGTCCATGTAACTCAGTACTACAACTTTACCGGTGGCTACTACAGGACATTTACGTTCTCGTTATAAACTTTGACCTTCTGTTCATTTCATACATTACATATCAAGCTTGGGAAAAAATAAACAAACAAAACCCAAACAACTGCCAAATCCTGACAGTTTCTTGTTTTGTTATTAATTTTTTTTTTAATGCTTTTAAGAAGTTATTCCCAAAATTCTTTTTATGTTTTTTATGGCTTTTTATGTCATTTGTCTCAATTTATGGTTTTTAAGAACCTCTTCAATTGCACAAGATTAAGGAGGATAATTTCCCCCATTTTTTTTTTGTGATTTGCAATTGCCTCCTTTACTTATTCTATACAGCTGTATGGTTGCCTATGGAACATTGTGAATGTCTAATACATTCTCTTTAAATTTTTTTTGTGCTACTTGTAGACATTTTACCCTTTTTGCTGTTATTTTCCTTAAATTTTACCTAGCTGTTTTCCTTTTGGAGAGCTGAATTTTTTTCTGCTGGTCTTAACTATGACAGGAGAAGGTGATGTACCTCAAACAATGTAACACTTTACTGAGTTAATGTTATGACTTTCAAATACTCCCTGAAAAAAATATCGTCAGAAATCCCCACTTGTAGCTATCACCACAAAACTGTTGGCAACATTGTGGTTCACAGGATACCAATAATCTTTTTTTGTGTGATACACTACCTCATTACATCTTAGTTTAAATTTCTGTTTTCTTTCAGCATAAGGCCTAAGTGGTCAAAACCCATAATAGTCACTTATTTGCTGAAATCCTTTGCTTTGAGATTATTTTATTTAGACCCCAGAATAATGGCAAAGGAATTTTGTCACGGACAATGGTGATAGACTCCTTCAGGTAGAAAGAAGTGGTCAGGTCTTACCTCTTATCCTTTGCTCCAAAGGGCTTCCTCCACAAGCCACATGAAAAAAGATGTATGTGAGTCAACTAGAATTCTCTGACATACTATAGTATCAGCTATGGTGCAAGCTGAAGACCAGAGAATTTCCACAAAATAAAAATTGTTTCAGGTAACCACATGCTAAATATGGGATGAACCAAAAGACAGACGAAAAAAAACTAAGGTCGTCCCTAGTTTCAGGCTGCCCAGTGTACCCCTGACACCATTTTCACTTAAAAGTTTGGAAATAATACAACTTCTGTGTGGTTTTGTGTTGAGACACAGGAAAGAACATGAATCTGCCTGGTTTTGACGTACGGTGAGTTAGGAGATAATTGTTTCTGTGAGTTCAACTTTCAGATGCCTTTCTCTCATCTTAAGGAAAAAAATTATAGTCAGCAAGTTAGCGATGATCAATATAAAACATGACTGAGAACCCCTGTTTGCTGACAGCTTCATTTAAGAATGTTTAAAGGAAAACTGCAGGGCTGGAGCTACTTGGGCGCCTGGTACATTTCCTTCCAACTTCTTAGTCAGTAGAATTCTGTTCTGCTTCATTGCATTGGTAACTAGCTGTTGTGGAAAATTTAATAGTGATGTCTTATGCAAATAATGTGCTCTACAAGTAACACAAATAAAAATGAGGAAATATACACATTGTACCTTTGAAAGGTTGCAAGCAGTGGCGCAGAAGACTTGGGTTACAATAACATCTGAAATGAGCCTGGGAGTGGGAATATAGCAAGGCTCATTTCAAAGCAGAGCGAGTTCACTAAACACTAGAGTGATTTAATGCACCATCAATTATTTCCTGCTTGTCACTTAAACAGGCTCCACATATGCATGGCAGGTCCAAGAGTGCAAAGAGGAGGCAGAAAGCATGATTTATTGGCCGGGGCAAACACCTGCGAATTAAGTAGCTCAGAAATTAGCCACAAGTAGCATATTAGTGCAGCTAATCAGGCACGGTTCAGTATTTCAGTTTCTTGATTTGCCCATAAATAAGGCTGTATGTGGCTGCCCCGGGGCGTTCTTGTGATTAATAGCCTTGACCTACAGTAAAGTGTGCAATCTAAACAAGTTAGTAGGGTCTGCAGGTGTACATTGTAAGCTTGTTGCTTGTAAGACTGCTACATTCAGTATGTCGAGAGCTCCTGGTATCTGGATGTCTTGTTCATATGTTTTATCATACCATTTAATGATCAATTTTCCTTTCATTCATTTACCAGAGCCTGGTAACATTAACGAGTTTTAAACTACGAGGCACTGGTGCACAACTGTGAAAACCCACTTATCATCTTTGTCTTATTCGGATGCCAGAAAAACGAGATCATCACTGTTTGCAATGCACTTTCATACCTCACACCACAGTTGCTGACTTTCATCACAATTGAAATGACAAGTTGCTACCTGATTATTTCAAGATCTGTTGCTGCCTAGCCTACCTGTTGATTGCTGATGTAAAAGCAGTGTGTGGAAGAGCCTGTACACAGCCAACAGCAGTCTGCTGTTCTGGTTTTGCAAAACACCGAAACAAAGACAGAAATTTTTGATCCATACATTCTGATACATTGAGCACATATAGTGGAGGAGGTTTGAAACTGTTCAAACAGTGTATACGAACTCATATAAAGCACAGCAGTAGCCATATTGACTTTAACTGTCAGAAAAAGGACACTTTTGAGACAGAAAGGAGGAAAGACATCCCCCAAAGAAGCAAGATACTGGATAAGGCATTCTGGTTACCCAGAGTACTCACAGTAGCCTACTAATTTCCTCCAAAAGAACATATGAGTACAATAAAGACAATGAATGGCTGGTGGAAAAGTGGTGTCATGTTGCATCACTTGTGAGGGAATGATGCTGTACAAATCCAGAACTGTATACATCTTCATATAGAAAAATGCTAGGATATTTTTAGGAAGGAGGCACAGAAGAATAATCATAACAGATATACGTCTGAGAAAGAGTAGAGTGACCATTGCTATTTACCATTTTTCCCAATATACCAACATCGTAGTGTTTCTTAGACCAGAAGACAACAATTTTTTTTCCACAGCAAAGTATTAATTACTTTAAAATCCCATTGAGAGCCCAGAATTACTTGAGGAAAATGTATTAAACATAAAAAGTAAGCCTATTCATAAATTAGAGTCATATCTTTCTTAAGGGAAAACTTTACTTACAGGAGATATGCCATCTCGTTTTATATTTAACAATTTTATTTAATGATTTTTCTTACTAAGTCAGTTCCCTTTACATTGTACCATGCTGTACTGATGACTGCTGGGATACATAACTCAGTGTGACTGACCTGATCTGGAATGCCTTTGCTTGTGTTTATAGGATGGAGACATAAAGGCAAACATCCTTAAAAGTACTCATGCACTTATTTACATATATACTTCAAAGTATTCTCAATACTCCTTCCTAGATGTCACCCAGAGATATGAAAGTCTCTGATTAAAGAAATTGATTGTTTTCCTGCTGAAACCATGACAGGATTTAGCACCCTTATCTCACTGTCCCCTTGCCCTATTACAGGTGGCTTTCCACATAATAGAAGTGAACTAATGTTCACTTATGAGCTGATATAGTTTAGAAATTCTTATTTTAAAGTAAATACACATCTATTTAATTTATAACCTTGTCAGATCATCAGCTGCAGCTTCTGCTTCGTGATCCTTGTCAAATTTAGCATAGGAATATGGAAGATTTCTTCTGCTGTTTGGTTACCCCCATATTACTTTTGTAACTTGCTCCATAGAGCCGTTGCATTTCCCTGGTACATTGAGTGAGGGTGGGTGACACCTATGCTGCTCATGGCAAGCTCCTCAAGCAATGTTTTGACTGATGTGCATTGCATAACAACTTCTCAGCAATTTCGCTTGGTGTTTGTTTCATAACCCTTTCCATCTACCCTTTCCATCTAATGCCACTTGCAGCATGTGTCTGTTTTGCTACGTGATTACACCTGCTCCTGTCTTAATGGAGGCCATTTATTGATCTTTGGTTTGAGATTGTGCTGTTCATAAACCTCAGCGTAGAAAGTTACAATGAGTTCTCCTAGACAAGTGTAGGGAGCAAGTCCCAGTCTTCTCACTATGTCAACGTGTGCTCCACATCTGGGAGGGCTAGAAGCACTTGTCAAGGCTAGCTCTCCTTCCTGGTCTAGAGTATTTTTTTCTTATTGGGACTGAGATACTTACAAAATTTGCTTAAGTTTATTTCTGAATTAATATAACACAAGATAGCTACAGGTCTGCTTTCCATCACTCCCTATTTCTGCCTTAATAGCATGATGCTGAAGGTACGTACCATGTGCAGAGGAGGATGGTGTGCATATTTTCAAAGGAAGGTGTTGGCAGATTGAGATGGGAAATGGACCAAACTGTCTCATCCCTGTACCTGCCTATGTAAGTTTTTAGCCAGGCCTGGGTTCTGTCTGGGTAAGGACCCGATTACTCCATCCTAGGAAATATCTGGCAGTCCTGAAGTGTGGCTTGTCAAAGAAGCAGGATCTCAGAGCGAAAATGAGTAATTAAACCAATGACATAGGAGCACACTCTGCTTTTTTTCTGGTATTTTCTCTGTTTAGTTGAAGAAATCAAATGGGACAAAACGGTTTTGTTGCTTGACACAAAATACCACTTTCATTGGAATAATTTCAAAAAAGTGCTCTTCACATTTTACTTAGTGTGTCATCATCATACCACTATATTTAAATCTCCTCATGTATTTATTGAGAGGCAAAAATTAAAAAACATAAGAGAAAACAGAAATACTAGATGTAGTTGAGAACTTTACAGTGTTCATAGAACACAATCATAGAATAATTAAGGTTGGAAGACACCTCTAAGAGCTATAATATGTGCCTGAAAGAAAACATTCAAGTAAAGACTTGGTATTGATTGTATGGATAACAACAAAAAATGATCAAAATATAATGTGTAACCTAGAATAGAAATATAACAGTGCAGGGACAGAATGATATCTATTATGAATCTTCAGATGCATCACAGGATTCTGACTATGTCTTTAGAAAATTTAAGGTAACATTTGAAGATGTATCTATGATTTTGAAAACTGTATAGTATCACCAGATCACCAAAGTGTCAGAGCTCTTGTTATAAAACAAGAGCTTTACCTTCTGGTAATTTCAAGTACAGCAAACTCAGGACGGCTACCTAAAACTAAGCACAGGTTAAAAAAAAAAGCAGATTTATTGTGAGTATTCTGAAACGATATTTAGATGATCCCCTGAGCAACTTTTGAGATGTCAGAGATGATAATACAGTAACAACATTTGGGAAGTGTTTCTAGTTTTATGCTTAGCCTTTTGGCAGGAATTTATTAAGACAGAATAAGCCTGTGACTTTTCAATTCCAAGTACAATTTGTTTCTCTAATATATCTGCAGGAGTAATGTGTGATGGAATTTTTCCTTTGCTGGGCCCAGTAGTTGTGGATGATGATGTGCTATAATAGGTTCTCACAGGCCATATCTCAACAAGATAAAACACAACACATGTACATCTGTGGCCCAGTGTCAATGCCTTAAATGTACATCAGAAATGCATTGAGTCTTCTGATTGCTATTTTGTTTGTACAGCTTGTTGGTTCAGAGTTTTCTCTGTAATGTACCCTGCTGATTACCTTGAATTATTGGCATATCCTTGGTGGAACAAGCACACCTTGTTCAAAAATACAGTAGTACAGATTTGGCTTGAATCTTTTCCTTTATTAGTAGAAACAGCAGAAATGTTCAAGTTATTCCAATATGCTTTTTGAAAACATATATCTCAGAATCAACTGTGTCTAGCACTGCTTTGAACCAAAAGGAAGAATGTGTGCTATTGCATCAGAAACTTATTCACACAGTTGCTCATGGATGAGCATCTGTGCTTGTATCTATAGAAAATAATATAACAATGTAGCAAATAAAGTATTAAAAACAGTTATGGAAAACGGTGTATCAGAAGAGGCACTTTCAGTTTTGGACACTTTCTGGTCCGATTCTCATCTGGGTTAAGGCTGTATATCTCACATAAGCTTGTTTGCTCATATGTGAGACTTCTTTTGAAGAAAGCTGATGTTTTAGGACTAATCTTGAGCTAAACATTAATGAAAGCCATTTGATAAAAATGGAATAATGCACAAAAAATAATATTAGTTAACACAGGTCAGCTCCAGTCTTTAGTGTCCATATGCCACTGTATCTGAGTTAAGATAGCCTGCTGAAAGCCTGTACTTGGGCACAGAGACAAACGAACTCATCCTTAGGGTTTTATTTTTTGTCTAATCACCTCATGATGTATCCAGGGCTAGAAGGTGACTGCTTTTGCAGACACATTCTCCTTTTTTTCCATTTGGCAGTCAGCATCAGTTGTGAAAGTTGCCTGTGTTGACGCCATGAGGCTGGTAACTACTCCATGAACTGCACACCTGTGGTCTTTGGACAGTCCAAATTGGAGAGTTACTGGATTGGCTCTTTTTTTAATTGACATCCCTGGGTTTTTTTTGAAAGGGGATACTGCAGGAGTTACTCAGGGTATAGCAGAAGTGTCTGCCTGAGAATAGGCACTCATGTAGATCACTAAGCTACACAGGATATGAGGTGGAAGATTTCTGGTCCATTCCACATGGTCCATATGCATCCATATCCATCTTGTTAAAGTCAGTCTCAGTCTGGGGAAATAAAAATTGATGTTCTTCCATTGCCTGCTCAAAAAATTTTTAAAATTTATTTTATACGTGATTACAAAGTGGCAAATTCTTTACCAATGTGTGACAGTTCTTCACTGGAGTTCACAAATTCTCGCAGGTGGATGAAAAAGTCACAAGTTTCAGGCATGGGGAGAGTGCTGGTTGGTCTACCACTCACTCCCAGCTGAACAGCTGTTTTCCGCTAGGCTGTAAAGTGGCCAGATCATACTGACATTTCTGCAAATCAGATTTAGTTCATACTGGTGTTCAGAGAACGACTGTTCTTTGCATAGATGAAGACATTATTGCTGTTGTGACTATATTAATTATTGCATCTAAGTTTTAGTAATTCACTTGGGAAGTTGAAGTATCATGTAAGATAAGTGTTACACAGGAAAGTCAAAATGTGATACTTTATCTCTCAGAATACACATTAGTTTGTATAGTTTTCACCGCACATGGATGAGTATTCAATATATTCCTAGAAATTAAAATATGCATTTGTTCTATATTGGTTCTCTGTTTTATTACAGCTAATGGGACTAGCTTGAGAGATGAATATTACAGAAATGATATCTTGGTTTAAAAAATTATCTGTTAGTTATAATAAACAACCGTTCCTATTCCGAAAGGAATCGAATGATTTTATTTATCTACCAGGTGACATGGTTGTCACAGGTGACTTTTATATTGACTTCAGTAGAAGTAGGAGGCTAAGGTTACAGCTAAATAAAATAATACTTACGTAATTTAATATTAATAATACATATTGAATTACTACATAGGAACTTGAGTAAATGCAGCTGATATGACTTAATTTGGAAATACAGACTTAGGTGTTTCTAATAAATATATTCTGAAGTGAGTGAAAGCAAAAATGACACTACATTACAGATGGCTGTGTAAAGCTCTCTTTCTGTATAAGAACAGAGTTTTGGGGAAGGCAGGCATCTGTGTCAGTGTGACTTCTTCTGTGAGAGTCCCTGCAAACTCCACTATGAATTTAAATAATGATCTTATATATTGTAATTTTATATTAAGATTTTAAACAATATAATTTAAATTTTATTTCTGTGTTTTTAAAAAGTGATTTATAAAAAGTGAAAGCAATGTATTTCTGTATTTCTAGCAAACATATACTGTAAGTCAACTTCTTTTTATCAAATAAAAAAAACCCATTGTAAATGTAAATATTGTACTGCCACATATATGCGCCTGTTTTGTAGCTACAAACATTACTAGTGAAATATTGAAGGCAATATTGGCACTAAATAACAGTGTTTAAAAGTGACCACAAGGTATAATGGACTGCTTAGGACTTGTGTAAAGCTATTACTGTATTATGAAGCAGGTACATTGGTCTAAGAAAACAACTCTTTGCACTGCATAGATACCTCAATACAAGCAAAAAAATGAAAACTATTCATATTATAACATAAATAACATAAATAAATGACTCATTTGGGAATCTAGGCTAGTATATAATTCACCAAATTCTTCTGGTCTTTAACTCATAACCTGTTCATTGTGCATCCACTGGTTCATTATAATTTCCTATTCCTGTTAATACCATTCTGCTAACAGTTCTGCTTCCAAAATATTCTTCACACTCTTTTTTTTACTGTCCATTTTTAATAGTTGTCTATACCATTTGACTTTAGCTTATATATACCTGTCTGACTGTGTATGTGTGTATAGTGTGCAAGTTCAAACATGTACATATGCACATGTGTAGACCTAAGTAATTAGCATGCAAGGAGGAAAGAATATTAACAGCTAGTCCAGAGGTAACTGTACTGTAACACCAATGGTGTAATTTTTAATGGTGTGATGTGATTATTTATTTTATATTCTAAGTTAGATTGAGGCCACAGTTAATTTTATTATTAAAACTTTAATTCCTTTTTGGCTTCAAAAGTAGACTTTCAGTCTTTTCCATTGAAACCTATGATGTGATTTCAGTAGAACAAATTCACTTCCGCAATCCATCCAACACCTGATTAATTCATAGTATTGAGGTAACAGAGATTAATTTATTGGTGTCTTATAGTTCATAAAATTTGCTACGGATAACAATGTGAGCCACTGCTGATACTTTATTCAATATGTTGGCTTTAGGAACACCAGTACTCAGTTTTTCATTAAATATGGTTGTGATCTAATTAATTTGTAAAAATTAATATATTTCTTGAAATTACCATCATATGCCAAATAAAATGGAGTTTGACAACAGAATTTTAGCATTCCTGTAAGAACTGAAAAACAGTTACAGGAAGCTCATATTTGAAAATACAGTGACCAAATATGGTGCCAGTGCTTCATCACCCTCACAGTAAAAAAGTGTTTCCTGATGTTTAGATACTCCAGTGTTTCAGTTTGAACTTATTGGCTCTGGTCCTGTCACTGGCCACCACTGAAGAGAGCCTGGCTCTCTCTTCTTTGCACTCTTCTGTCAGGCATTTGCACAGTTTGATGAGATCCTTCCTGAAACTTTTCTTCTCCATGCTGAACAGTCACAGCTCTTTATGCCTATCCTCATGAAATTTTCACTTCTGGAATGACTATTATACTGTACTTCAGTAGTCAATTGTTCCACCATTGTATTTGCTACAAATTTTAAGTGGGTTAGTAGGAACACTCTGCAACCCATTACCTAAAAGTAATGAAGAAATTAGTTCAATTAAATTGTGGCATTTCTGAGAAACCACTTTTGGCCAAGAATAAAAAAAAACTATATCTTTTCCCTGGTCCCATATGACGCCCAGGGAGAACAGAGATCCCTTTTCTCTGAGGACAGGTGTAGCTTCTTCTGCAGTAGGACATACCTATACTCCTTCTACAATAGAAGAAGGTCATTATAGGGGCCAGGCCTGAGTCTCCAGTTCCTTTTTGCCCACGGTGGAAAGCTACCAGATTGGAGGAACAAATGATATATTTTGAGGTTACTATGTTTCTAATTTAGGAGTACAACTAACAGAGGTCATGGAATCATTAAGGTCTTTAAAGTAGGAAAGGAAACTCTGGAAATCAAGCCCTGTGTTCAAAGCAAAGGTAATCTTAGTGTTAGATCAAGTTTCTAGTGCCTCAGCTGCTTAAAAGTGATATGTCACAATATGGAAAATTTGAGATCTTTTCCATTAAACTGGCAAGTGGAATATTGTCCTAGGAAACTAGATTAGAGACTTCAAGTTTACATGGAGAGTTGAGTGTTTCAGAATCCTTAGCAGATATCACATTGTGCTATGCAATAGTGTGGAGCTAAATGAAGGTAATTGATAGAAAACAGAGAGAACAGGAACTATGTCAGAACTTTGAGAGCCATTGTGCTCTGTGACAAGATTACTTAGGACTTTGTGGAGAAACTGCCATGCATTTGGATGGCCTGTTATTCTTTTCTGAATTTGCCCACCCACATTCTTTCAATGTCCTGAGCAACACTCAATCTCTCTTTCAGAATGTGACTTCAAAATTTTATATCATTCTCTTTCTCATCCAAGCTTTTCATCTCCTTTCATTTCAGGTTGTTAATGATAAGACGACAGACCAAAGCTGGCATACCAGTATTTAGTTGCAGTTAAAAACAATGTTTCAGGACTGCAGTTTTGGAAATAGAATGCTAAATCCACCTGTATTGCATTTTTTCTGCTTTAGTTCTCTTTGGATCTGGCCATCAGATGGCAATGTCTCTGGGACACAGATATTTTTCTGTGTGATGATTCTCTGATCTGGGGTTGTGGTGTGGGCTTCTGGAGACTGTTGCAAAACTTGTGCATACACGACAGGACAATACTGAGCTCCAGCAACTATTGTGTTCAGCTCTGAGAGGTAACCTTCACAATACAGTGTGGTTTGTATAAACTCCGTGGAACATGTGTCACTTCCTTTTCCAGTTTATTATGTGTAAACACAACAAGGAAGGCAGAGGATTAGAGTTCACTGTTTTGCATAGTCCTGGTAAGTAATATCTGCTTTTGCCTGTGGTACTACTTGATTGCTTGCAGAAGTTTCCTCACGTAAGTGACCAATTTTCTTTTAATATCCTCATTCTCTCACAACAAAAAAAAAGCGCTACATCTTTTGTAGAATTTCATATTTGTAAGTCAAGAAAAAGTAGTCATGATGAAAAGTTAGTTGAAATGAAGTTGAGTGTATATGTAAGGTTAATAATTTGATTCTATTGTCTTCCATTCTTATTCTTTAAACTGATATATGAGACTCTTTTTGCAAATCTCAAAATGCTGAATTACAAACTGTGGCTCAGCTAAAGTCCTATAACCAGACCCTATACTATCACACAAGGAAAACTTTGATTACAGCTAAAAGTGAATGGGCCATTTAATGATAATAAAATGTTATAGTGGTAATGTAGCTATCATCTTCAAATCAAAGAAATTCAGAGCTAAGTTTGCATTCAAGAGGAATCCAAAGTATTAGAGTACAAACCACCTCAAAGTCTTCACTTTTGATCTCTGATGACGTTGTGCAGTGGCCAAAACACGATTACAGAGTACTAGCCCTGGAGATCCAAATTCCATTTGAAAAAGTATTTTAAAGTTGTTATATTAATTCTATCTCCTTTTAGTTCTTCCTGACTGATAATATCTTCTTTGTAACTATGGGAAGACCTGCATAAACTCTGATTCAAAGAGAAAATATTTCTCTAAGGTCAAAATACTCTTTTACAATTACAAGGACCATAAGTGAAGGACATAACTAAACCCAGTAAAGTAATAGATGTGGACATTGACATTTGTCTGTTTCATGTATATAAAGTTTTAGACAGACTTGATCTCAAAAAGCTTGTGGTTTTGGTGTTAGTAATTTAGAAGAAAAAGCAAGTAATACCAGGACTGTATGGTTGGTTTGTTTCTAAAATAGGTGCTCCTACTATGAGCTTGGATGGATATATCAAAAAATATGTGATAAACCTCCCTCCCCATCCTTAGCCTCTCCAAGATGGTCATGGAATTGTGATGAGAAGGGCTGCATTTGGCCAGTCTGTGGGAACTTCTGATGCAGTCCTGTATGCATTCCAAATAAAGCAATTTAGTTTAAGAACATCTGCTTTTCCCTGTTGCAAGATACTGCTAATCAGTCAATTGACATTGTTTCGCCTCTGTAATGCCAGGGGCTCCTGAATAAAAACATTAGTTCTGCCATGCTGGATCAGATGAAAGAGTCCATGTTATTCTGGCTTCCTTTCTTCATTGGTGACTAGCAGCAGATTCCTAGGGAAGCATACAGTGGTAATTCCCTCTGTGTACCCTCCTAGCTGCCAGCAATGACTGGACTCAGTGAGTCAGTGTCAGTTTCTTTCTTCCATGAGCATATCTAGGATTTTCTGCTTTTACTTTTTGCCTTCATTATGTGATAGGCTTCTTTTAAACATGCTATTTCATGATTTTGATTCATTTAGGCCACTCTTGATTTTATATAACTTTCTCATAAATCTATTTATACGCATTTGTTACCTTTCTTCCAGATGGTAGAGTTATTATGTCTTTAAACATTCTTCATACGGCAACTGTGCCATACATCCTTCTTTCTGCCTCTTCCAGTGCTGTCTTACATGGGACCAGAAAGACATTTGATTTAATTCTCTATTTTCCCCTTAATAACGGTTAACATTTGTACTAGGCATTTCCATTGTATGTTAACTTGAGAACCTTGAATAACTTAGTAGCATCAGTTTATTTGGAAGACTGCAGATGCTACTGCAGGTTCTTATAAGAATCCATCATTGACCTACCTCTACAGAATCACCATTTACCCTACTTTTATCCTTCATAATATACGAATGAATATTTGTGTCACACCTTGGAATTTTAATTTCTTTTAGATTCTACCATAAGAGATATGGCACCTAACTTTGTAAAAATCCAAATATAGCATGCCAGCGAGTTCACTCTCACCTTCAATCTACAGAGATTGTTAGTAAACTATAAGCATGGTGCTTCTCTGTGAATGTCAACTTATTTCTTCCCCACCGAATCACGTGACCTTGAGTGAGTTCTTTCAACACTTTATTAATTTTTTCTACAGGTTTAGTGCCATAGTTAGTGATCTTGAGTTCCCAGATACTTTTTCTCGCTGGAGCCATTTAAAAAATTTGGTATCCTGTGTTTAAAAATGGTTACCTTTTTTAGAAATCATTATGGATTACAACAGTTGACGAAACATAAAGTAAAAACAGACATGTAAATCAATGCTTGGAATGACTGGTACTGATCTTCTGGCAATTTAATTTCTTCCCTTTCTATAAGTGCATTGAATCGCATATATTTACAGAAAACCTTGTTGTTTCTTCTCCTAAAATGTAAAATTTTGATTGAAAAAATAATTTCCTCTTTGGAAAATCTCATCCTTACAGAAGTTATGTGTCACTGTATTATAGAGAGTATTTAGAAAAATAAAGAGCACTCTATAATATTCTTTTTTCTTCTCAAATTTTTTGGTAGGTTTGTCTCTTGGGCAGTATCCAGAGAACATTAGGTAAAGCTACTTAATTTCCTTGAAATACTGAGTATTTCCTCAAAAAAGGACTGCTTATGTTAAGGAAGAGTACAAGTTTTGTCAAAAAAATTAGAGTATTCTGACAGAGAATGTGAAAAGAATGGGACAAAGTCGAGACTTAAATTAGATAGCAAGTCAGACACTGGGTGGATATGAGGAAGAAGAAATATATGGCTTAAGCATTGCCCAAGATTCCCAGAAGTGTAGTGCAGCTTCAGTGTATGGAACATCTACAAATCTATGAATACATTGCACTGAAGCTTCCAATCTATCAGGACTCTTTCTTGAACTCAGTTAGACATAACGGGATCATCTAGCTAGTTATGTCATAAAGACAGAGTAGAATTTCAAAGTAGCTGCAATAATTTTATGGTGATTATATAATGGCTCTCTAGAAGCTTCCATTAATGAAGCTTGGAGTTAATAAAGAAGTTTGCATCTTGAGAAATGCAAAACTTGTTTCAGCTGAAGAGTAAAGGCTTCCTCAGACCACATAGTCAAATCCAAGGCAAGATGACTGAAGAATTGAAAAGATTTGTTATAATCTTATTAACCCAATCTTGCAGCCCAGCTAAAGCTACTTTAAACTCCTTTTACGTTCCTGAAAGAAGACAAAGTAAATAAGTATATCTAGGAAAAGAAGCCATGCAGGCTTAAGAGTGAACAGGAGCCTGTGGATCAAGAATCCTCCCAGCTTCACTCAGTTTTTCCATTTTCAGTTTGGAACAAAGAGAGTCTTTGTTGGGATGATGC
Source organism: Tapera naevia (assembly GCA_033556795.1). Lineage (NCBI taxonomy): Eukaryota > Metazoa > Chordata > Aves > Cuculiformes > Neomorphidae > Tapera > Tapera naevia. The sequence continues at coordinate 18,893,058 of JAUMJJ010000036.1, read as the reverse complement.
ATATTAATAGTCTGTGACAAGTTATAAATACATTGTGGTTGAATGGATTTTTTTTTGCAATAGATTCTTATAGTGTTTCTCTATCAGAATTATATGCATGGATTTTAAACATCTTGAATATAGTTTTGGAATTATATCTCTGAAAGGTGACATGATAGGCAATAATGCATATTTAAGATGATACAATGTAAAGTAATTTGGCAAGTCTATGACCTGGTAAGGCAGAAAAGAAAGTATGCTTAATAAAAAAGTATTTTTTTTTTTATTATGAAAGAGATTTGAGAAATTAAAAAATGTCAGTTTCGTTCAATATTTTCTACCTTTTATGGTTTGAATTTAAGTAAGGAAGAATAACTGGTAGTATCCTGATTTAATATTCTGTGATTTGAAAATATAATGTCAGTTAAAAAAGGATAGTATTGTCATATTTCCATGACAGTTAACCTGCAGTTTTAGCTTTCTGTAGGGACAAAAATATTTCCTTCACATTATTCTCTTAGTTCACCTTTGGAGGAAGCATATTAACGGTTGAAAAGGATAGTATACATATTTTATTTATTCATTATAATTAACAGTTGGTATTTCTAGCAAGGCTTATTTGAATCATTTCAAGAAGTTTAGATTCTCAGAACTCATCTAGAATGTCAGAGAACAACACTAGTAATCAATGTTAAGATGATTTAATTTGTTTCCAAAGGAAAAATATGTGCCTGAAATTTGAATTTTATGACTTTTTGACTTTACATATGAAATCCAATGGAAAGAGACCTAAATGGAAACAACTGGCTTTGAATCTAATCCAGTGATATATTTCCTGCAGATATGAAAAAAGAAAAACACAAAGATTCTTCTCATTCTTAAATAGTTAAATTTAAAACTGTTCTCTGAATGAAAAAAAAGAAGTTTTCATAATTAATAAGATTGTGACTAGCAATCCATCAGATACCTGGTTTTGAGCACTCTCAAAACATGCCTCTGGCTGAATACTGAATGTATTAAATGTGTATTAAAATGTATGTTATTGAATGCATCCATGGTGCCATGTGATCTGGATATCCCTGAATAAGCAACCTATTCTCATCATTATTTTTAGTTAAACAGTCACGGTGTCATCAATAAACTTGATCAGTTATTTCTTATGAATGATATAATTACAGAATACACTGACCAGTATTATTTACTAGAAATAATTCCGTCAATTTATTTCTCAATGTATTTGGTTATGAGACCTGCCCAATGTTTACTTTTCAAATCAGATAATATCTATTCTTTTAATATAGTATACTGTATTTATTTAAATAGTGCTAAAAGAAAGAAGTATACAACTTGGTCACCTTATACTTTAGTAGCCATTGTCAGCTGTCCAATTATGTTTAATCAACATCAAGTAAATAGAGTACTTGAAAATTAATTGATTTTATTTTCTGTAGTTTTTTCCTAAACATGTGAGATAGCAGCATTACTTCCAAGTAACATTACTTGGAAGACAGATATGTAAAATCTAAAATGGCATCTATTAAAGTCTTTAATTTTAGTTGCAAAACTTCAAATCTATTGTGGGATATTTTAAGGTAAATGCAAGTTAACAGTATTTTACAACTTATATCAAATTGGAGTGTTAGGAGTTTGGGAAGAAAATGTATATAACCACTTCAGTACATATTAAGGTAATAGTTGTCTAATTTTTTTAAATGTTATTTTATTATTTACTTAGCTTACTTTGGGGAAAGTAGAAGGGTAAGAAGCTGGTGGTTTGTTTTACTAACTGTACTCTTAACCTGTTGAATTTTTTTTCCCTGTAGTAGCATTAAATATTGCGGTCCCCACAGATAGCATGAGGATTTAAGTGTTTCAGCACGAAAAACAAAGTGACTGCTGAGAAGGGAACTACTGAGGACTAGCCCCAGTGACGTGCTTGAGCATACACATATGCCTCTCTTTCCAGAGTCTAGGAACCTCACCTACTATAGAATCATAAAGGAGAATTTTAAACTTTCTACTGGAGAAACAGATTAGGCTTTCTCCTTGAATATATGGCAGAAAGACTCAATCAGGTTAAAACCTTTTCACAGTGTGAGTAGCCTGGATTCTTCAGCCTGAAGCTGTTCAGACCAGGTTGTTCTGCTCTGTTGAGGGTACCTGCATCACCACACTACAATCATTGACTTAGGCTGAAACTGTTCCTCTATATGGTAAAACCTTCAACCTTCAGAATTTGAAGACTGAGAAAGAAGACAAGATAGAGCAAGTATTATAAGTGGCATTTATGTAGGATATTTTGAAATACTTTTTGCCTGTCCTTGTTTCCAGGATTGTTTGTATATTCTATCCAATGACCAAATAACATATGAAATATGAACATTGCTATAATGACATTTTATAGTACTAGGATAATTCGGAGACTTACAGAGAATTAAGGGACACATGATCTGACTTGTGAATGAAATGTGATTTTGATCAAAAAAAGATTTTGAATAAACAAAAACGAAAAATCTGACCATTTAAGAGCTCATCCCTAAAACACACAAAAAAATTCTTACTTAGTAAGTATTCAAGATTAATTGGGGAAGACAAAAATTTGTCCTTTTTTTTCAAAAATATGCCAAGAAAAATTTGAATATGAAAGTGTATCTGGGACATCAGAGTAGTTTTTTTTAACTAATTAACCATTTCTTTAACTTGATATTTGACATATTTTTTAAAATTGCAAAAGCTCAGCTAGGTGTAACAAGTTTCTTGTTTTATAAAAAAATGGTTTCATAACTACCATATTCTGTATATTTTGCTGGCAGCTGTGCATTAATGGAGATTTGTTTTAAAATGAGTTTGGATTGATTTAAAACTCACCTTGTATTTTCCTAGAAATTTGGTGACACAAAAGCCTTGCAAGAAAGTGCGGCAGTTTTTCTGAATGCGAGTAAAAAATGCTTTTTGGTTTCCATTTGTACCTTAATGTTCAGATGTTATTGGTTTACTGAATGTTTCAACAAATTGGTGGTACTTTGACAATGTTTTGTTTTAGCATTGAAAATTAAGAGATTCCGGTCATAAATTGCTTTTCAATTTTTCATTTATGTAGGAAGTGCAGTCTGCAATTACTTTAACAATTTTGGATCCTGTACCTCTTATAAAAACATATTTCTTTTCTGGCATATTTTTTGGGAGATGTGTGTGTTTGGGATTTGGTTTTTGGTTTTTTTTTTCTAAATCCTGAAGACTGTTACTTCTTCTGGATTTTAGTTATGACCTACAGGGCATGTGGTTCTTTTGATATGAAGTTTATTTTTCTAAACCCACAGCTTGATATTCTAGCACTTAATTTCAGAATGCAGCTTAAATCACAGTAGCCATAATATGTCAAATGATCCCACACTTGCAGGGGGAAAACAGTAAGTAATGAAAAAGCTATGATTGCTTTTCTGTCCCTCCAAATGACAGTTATCACCTCAGTGACCTGCTCCGGGCGGACCCATCTAAACATGACACACTAAGGTATAACGTCATCTAACAGAGTAGTTACAAAAATCAATACAAAACCCATTTCAAAGATACTCTCTATAAGAATCCTGGTGTAATGTTCATTTATTGAATAGGCCTGAGGAAAAAAAACAAACCAACTTTTCTGATATATTTGCTTTACCTCCTGAGCAAAGGAATTCTGTAGGTAAGCAATAATTGTATTTTTCAATTTATTATTTAGTCTTGCCAAAGCTCAGCTTCAAATCTAACGTGGATGACTGCTATAACTCCATTATGAAGCCTAAGCTGAGCTCTAATGCATCTGTAATGCAAAAGGAACATGACAAGACAATTGACTGCACTTCTTTTAGTTGAGGTGTAGCTGTCTGTCTTTGCGCAGCGATGAGTAAAAAGTGGATGGGAGACTACAATGTTGTATTTTTCACTGAAGGATTAGGAATGTTATGTAGTTATCTTTACTCATGACTATAGAAGGTATGGTCACATCGTTGAAACAACTGCTGACTTGCAACTGACTGAAAATAAGTTTTGATTGTTTCCTTTCTCAAATGATAATAATACCAAAGCCTGTAGCAATTTTATCCAGTCATATACCCCATTCAGAGCATGCATTCTCATTGGTTAAGAAGTAATTTAAGAAAAATAGTATTATTACCTTATGTTTATTGAACTTCTTTCAAAGTTCTATGAGCTCTGTTTCTTTCAAGAAATAAATAATAAATATAGTAGAGATCTTCAGTTTTGATTTCTTATGAAAAGATGCAGGATACCTTGGTAGTTTTAAAAAAAAAAGTAATAAAGGCTGGATATTAATATGAAAATTTTTTTTTGGGGGGGGAAAAAAATGGTTTTAGTAGATATCAGGATTTTTTCATTTTTTCACTTAATCACTGTAAAGAATGGTATTTTTTCATATTTAAATGACTCCTGAGATATTTTGTACTACAATACAGGATCGATCTTACCTTCACACTGAACACAATTCTGGCAAATCCACAGTCATACTGGGAGGTGTTTGATCACTGAAATTGTCTCACTGAAACCATCTTGCAGACTTTGAAATAGAAAGGTAAGGAGAGGATTAAAAGAGTAAGAGGGAGAAGAATTAAAACCAATACGATGACAATTTCTAGGACAACTCAGAAAAGTGTAATGAAAACCTATGGCTTTTGTAAACAAGGGTTGCACTTCCAGAGTAGGAACACTCCCAGTCATCCATCTTCATGCCTAAATATCAATAAAATTCAGGAATTAATGTCTGATCACAACAGGATTTGAATTAGAATGTTCAGAAATGTTAGTTGTAGTGTTTCCCAAAGCATTGATCTGCTAAAGAGTTGATCTGACATTCTTTACATAACGCACAAAACCAAGCAATCTTGTAACAGTCAACTCTCTTCATTGGATCATCTCCGCTTTCTGTTCCTTGCCATAGATCAGCTGCCATTTCAAATATGGAATGAAACCTGGCAACTGAAATTTACTGAAGCAGAATTTCCTTTGAAATGCAGCCAGTATTCTCCTTCTGAGTAAACCATACCTTAACTGTGTCCTGTGTTTCCTCTAGACATGCACTTCTTGAACAATTTGTGTGCCTTGGGCCTTTATATTCAATTCAGTCTGAGAAGGCCTGAAAAAAGTAGCTCTTGGAAAGCAGTACTCCATCCAAAGTATATCCAAATATGGAAAAGAGATCTATGACAGTTTGTGAATAAGCCATAAAAGTGCCATGCAGAAAAATACTATTCTGATTTTTTTCTCGCATATTTCATTAATTGGCAAAAATGACTTATTTTAAAGCTATTTTTTAAATAAATTAGTAGGTTTTTAGTATTCATCTAATTCGTATTCAAGTTATGTTAGGGAAGAACAGATCCTGGTGCAATTGGCAAGGTAAAGTTAATATAGGGACATGTGAATACGCATCTCATTACTAAGTGCTAGTTAAGGACAGGAGAACGTTTTCTTTGGGAATGTGATTAATATCTGAGTTTTCTTTAAAAGGAAGACTAAGAAAAACTGGGAGAAGGGAGAAAATCCATTGTCAATTATCATTGACTGGGAAACACCAGCTGACGTTATCCCTTAACTTACTGGCTACTGTACTGCTGTATGAAGCTCTTTTTCCTATGTTGCTCAATTACAGATGTTGGTACACATTTTTCCTGCTTTAGAAATAGTGATTGCTTGCTTTCATCTACCAGTTTCTTGTTCTAAGCAATATATAACTGCAAGGAAAATCTTAAGCATAAGCCTATCCTAAGAGGTTTCAACTATTATTCACGCAATGCCTTTTGACCTGGGCTCCATTTCTCTGGAAGTTAGCTGATGTTTTGGTTTTGGGAGATGTACAGCACAGCACAGGCAGGAAATGACAGACCTGGACCAGGGCAGGGGGCAGGAGGGAGGGTGAAATGGGGTCCTGGGCCATGGGCAGGGTGGAAGAATGTCCAAGGAAGGGTAAGCAGGGACAGTCAGGGCTGGCAGATCTTGCAGGCACTGACACTCTGTGTGGAAATTGAGATCTTTCTAGGTTGCTCAGCATTTTAAGGATTGCTGTCCTATGGGTGGATGTTATGTGAAAACATCATAGGCTGGGACTATAACTTTCCTTTATAGTGGTTATGATACCTGTATTAGAACAGGAAGGGCATATCTGGTTTTAAAGATGCCTTTTATTAGTAGATACAGTTTCTCTTCAAGCAATTAAAACTAGAATTTTGATTTCATGAAGTCTTTGTATTAATAGAACACTCATGAATAAAGGACTATGGCAGTGTGCTTATTCACATGTCTTAAACCACAAAAACACAGCTGGAAATGATGTTTGGAAAAGCTGTTACAGGCTGTACCAAATTGTGAGTTCAAGAGAGGAGTCAGTATTGTGAAAGTGCAGTTAAAGAAAAAATGTCTCATTCTCTTCTAGCTGGTATGGCAAAACTGCTTGGAGGAGCAAGAGACTACAGTGGTGAAACAACACAGTAAACAAAAGAGCTAGAGGGCACTGAGGGCAAACAAAAAACTTCAGCAGCTGTTCTTTTTATGTGTCTGCATCAACTCTGAGAAGAGTAGAAGGAAAAAGCAGGGTCAGTATCAGATGTTGTTTGAGCCAAATAGCGTTGCTTTAGAAAAAACCCTCTGTAGCCCTGTGTTGCTGTGAAAGAGAAGCTGCTTGCCATATGGAAAACTGGTTTGAGCAACCTGTATATGTTGGGCCTCTCTCACCATGGCTGTAACCAGAAATACGAAGATATGAACTAATGATGAGAGGCACAGGCTACTTAACAGAGCTGCATACATTCTTTGGGTTAACTCATCACAAATAAAGTAATCTGATGGTCTTAATTTCAAGATACTGTCTAATTGAAGTGATGCTCTAGGTTCAAGGAAGAATTGGTTTAGTTTCACCTGTGAATTGCTTTATGAGGTCTAAGTGGTTTTGGAGCATGTTAATAATGTCAGAGTGGAGGTGTGATAGACTCCAGATTTTGAAAACTGGAGTTCTCTTTATTTGCCAAGATGGCTTTTTTTGTTTCCACAAAGCCTTTGAGGAATATTTGGGAGAAAAATTGTGGACCCTAAAAAATATACGCTTTTTCAGAGAACAAATTTAACCAACATTTTATCAAAGACATTCTCCATTTCTCCAGGAATGCAGTTAAATGCTACAATGGCCACCTTACTGTGGAGCATAAAGGTTTAAGGGGAATCACTGTAATCACATGACTGAAGCACCGCAACCTGGGTATGCGACCAACTCAGAAAGCTGCATGTCCAAGTGATCAAATTGAAGCAATATTAAAACTCTCTTTCTGTTCTTAATAAATAGAGCTGTGCTGGTCATTGCGTCCTTGGATGTTATTCTATAGCTTCATCTCAGTATTAAATACTTGTCTTATTTTTGCAATATATTGTTGTCTGATCAGAGTGTGAGAGAGATGTCATATTTGATGGAGTTCTTGCAGATGTTTTCAATAATTACTTTGATTTTTATATATGAGTATTAGACTGGTAGCAACATAATTCACATTTTAAAAACCATGGAGAATATAGGAAATCTGAGAAGGCATTCCTGGTTCTCAGCTTTTTGTAAAGATGAATGATTCTGAATTATTCCTCCTAAGCCGGGCACTCTGTCCTCTAACTTCCTGTATGTTTTCTTTCTCTCTTCTCGGTTACTATATGAGTCTTCTCATGCCCATGCACACATACACTTTGACCCTGAAGAAAATATGTCAGGGCTTTTAAAGATCTAGTTACTTAAAGACGTAGTTAATTTAAGATCTAGTTAATTTTTTTCCATTAAAACAATATTAAGTATTAAACCATATCGTATCTTAATCATACCCTGTAAAGTGCTGCAGAACTATCAAGCACCACTTTTATAGCTAATACATTTTTCAAGATAAGGATCACTTTGTTTTCACAACATTGGCCAGCTTGTCATGACAACGGTGAAGCCAATGTAATTCCCTGGGAGGTATGTCAAGATACCAGCAAAATTCATCCTATTTAAAAAAAAGGGAGAAGTAACTGCAGCACACATGGAAAGCCTGGGATATCCTTAACCAGAAGTAGACAATCAACCAGCAGAACTAAAATTAGTTGCATCAAGACAGGTGTATGTTGTCATTAGCCTCTTGCTCTGCATTTCGGTAGGGGAACATCCTCAGATTTTTCAAGTATTGCGATGACCATCTGGCTAATATTTGTAAAGCAGAGGGGCTCATTTATATTGCAATTGCATTTTTGTACTTTTGCCTTTGTTTGTTGAAAAGGAGGTCATAGTCTACAAATAAGGTATATAACCTCATTAGATTAATCGCAAAGCATTTTCCCTTTGTAGTTTTAGCTGCTGTTTAGTGCCAGCATGGATGTTTGTATTTTTGAATGGTAAAATTGGATCCAGACTGGCTGTGATGGGATTGGGCAGGAGGGGTGAGAGGGGGCTGTGCAGCTGAATAACAGGTCAGTGTCATGTGAACTGAAGCACGCAAGCTGTGTTAAGCCATGGAAACTGTGTGGGGGGAAGAGATTCAATTCCCTTTGTTTTCTCTCTTCGCCAAATAAATACACTCTTGAAAAATGTCAGACAGATTTCTTTTTAGTTCTATAAGTATTTTAATGTATTTATGAATTTTTGATCTAACCAGAGATACATTCAGAATATTACAGTCTTCTGTGTATTACCACTGTAGCTGTGTCTGGGTAACATAGTGACTTCATGTTGCACATCAGTATTTTAGAGTAGCCATTTCAGAAATCAGAGTCAGCCGAGTCAAATCAGGTCATAGTGTTAACTATACAGTATCTTGAGGGAAACTCAATCAAACCCAACCAAACTTTTTATAAGGCATCACAAATCAGCCTGTATTAGCATCACATGGATTATTTATGAAAATGCTGTTGGTTGTCTGACAACCTGGGTGACATTACCTCCGGAGGATGAGCATCACCATGGCAAAACAGACATGTCACCATTAGACATTAGTCTACTGTAACTAATTTATAAGGCTGTCCTGTAATTTGTTTTGATCAGGCAGTCTGAATATAGTTGAAGGGGATGAAAGTCAGGAGGGAGTGCAGGGAAAGTAGAGGGATGAAGAAAATCCAATATTATTAACAACTAGAGAATTCAAAACTGTGAAAAATACAGCAAGGAAAAACGTAGCCTTTTTTTTTTTTTGTATCCATAACTTCTGTCTTTACACATAAACATAGCTCAGAACCTCTAAAACAGGTTTATTTTCATTCTGGAAAATTTCCCGGAGTATTTCTAACTATGCTTTCTATGTTTTTAATTTGTTCAAGATACTACATGGTAACAGTCCTCTTGCTTGAAGTTCCTTTTTCAAAAAAAGTATAGATTTACTCCAGAAGTGACTTTTTGAAAATGGCACCAGAGTTGATCATGTTACAATAAATGTCATATCACGTTTATCTGTCAGAAAAAGGGAGTGTTTCAAACTGTGAGACTTGCAAGCTAAAACAAACATGTAAAAGTTGAGCTTTGAGCTGTGTCCCTTCTGACTTATCAAATTCTTCGGTAGAATACAGCAACTTAAATCACCTATTTTAATGCTACTTAATAAATAAAATTAAATATGGAAGAAAGAATCTACAGGCTACGCGTGAATATGTAATAGTGAGCAATTTTTCAGCTATAGTTGATACTGCTGAAAACAGATGGACAAGTGTCATAACTACATAATATTATCTCTGGCCATAAAAGACCTTGAGAGGATATAAGTTAGTGCAGGCCCTGCTTATGCTTGTGCTGGGATAGAAAGCATTCTTTTGAGATGAAATTTGCATGGTTTAATCCCATGACTCAGTTTCCAAGGAAAGTATTTTCTCTAGGAAAATGGAAAATTACTGTTCTAAAAAGAAGGGTATTCTGTTTAGACAGAGACAATGAAGGAGGATATCAATGATTTAAAGAAATTGCTAATCTTTAATAATCCCCATAGAAAGGCATTATAGTTTACTAAGGCGTTTAGAAAAAAAAAAACCCAAAGTTCTGTAATCTGAGAGGATTTTGCCATTGACACAGAAACTAACAGTTTTGGAGCCAGTAGTGCTCTTGCTAGCCGTAGTAAAAGAAACAAAAAGAGTTCAATCGTCCTTTTTTTTCCTAAGCAGCATCCACAACTTTTCTCCAGTTTTCTTTCTCAATATTACCGTTGCAGAGTAACCAATGTTATAGCACTAGTACTTTACCTCTACTAATTCAAGCAGTAGTAAGTAGAGTTAACTGAAAAATGGAAATTGGCTTTGATTTGCATTTGGAAACTAACATGGCTGGAAATAATATATGGAAGAATGGGATAGGACAATAGGAAGATAGGAAGATTTCTCTCTCTTCTTGTGAGCAGAGATACCAACTTGTTAACACCCTTTTTTTTTAAAGAATCCCATCAAAATTTCTCTCTCCTCTTCCCCAGGCTTTACCGGACACTTTGCAAACCTACAGGAAAAACTGCTTCCATCACAGCATCTAATTTAAAGAGGAAAATTGTATAGGACATGCAGGGGTGAAAAGTGGAAGGATAAACAAAATATCAAGAGCAAAGACTGAATATAATAATTAGGTTTGCTTTTTCTTTGTATAATGGCTGCTCTGCTGAACTAGGGAGGAAAGCAGAAGGACAAATACATAGGTATACTTTTGTCTGATGATAATATGAGTTTTTGCTCTATAACCACATAATAATGGTTTCTTTTCCTATTTTTAACTGCTAGTGTCTCTGTTCCATGCTGGGGTCTCTGGCTTCTAAAAATATGGCTGGCAGTTTCTCAACTGTTTAAAATCTTGGTAGGTATATTTGAAAGCAAAAGAAAGGGACTGAAGAGGGAGATGGATGTTGCTGACGTTTCACTGTATTCACAATTTCATCAGTTTTAAAAGTATTTGTTGCATTTAAATAGTGTTATAAAAACACACCGACTGCTAGGGTTGGAAAGCACATAGGTTTCCATCATAATAACTTAGCATAATAGTATTTGTTTGAGCAAATCAGTTTTTCTAGTAAGTTGTTTCTTGATTTTTGTAGGTCAAGTTTTTCTCGGTCCCTCACAAATTTTCCCAAATGCAACATTCTTCAGTCCTCTCAGTAAAAAGCTGACATTACTGGGAATAATGCTGTGTTTTCTCCTGTATTTCTTCTCTGTTTGCAAAGTATTCAAATTACATAGCAGAATTGTATAAACATGTTTTCCTTCCAGCTTTTCAACCCCTTCGATTCTGGTCTACTTGTAGAATATTTTTATTGTATATCCGTTATAGGTCTGGGGAAAAAAAGACTAGCAATACCTCCTTTACAGCCATCACCTAGAGCTCCTCTATAATATCAATTAATTCCTATATTATTAAAAAAATAACTAATACTGTTATTGAGTCCTGTACAGGCAGCACTTTTGGAATATCTGTTATGAAGATATTATACAATCAAGGCAGTAGTTTTTCTTAGCTCAATTAATGACCAAATTTAACAGTTTTTCTGAGAATTACATGCAATGTAACAATGCACCGAGCTGGTTATTGTCCATAATGATTCTAAAATCCAAGTTTAAGGTGTGCTGTGCAAAAACTCCAACACATAGATATCCCTAAATATATCAAGTTATGATGTATACTTCGTGAATATATTTACTTTTTAAAGAATATTATTGCATAGTATCACCATTTTGAAGTGATATCTTCATTGGACAGAATACAAATAGTAGAAGCAACAATATACCCTACAAAACCTTATTTCTGTTTTAATAGTTTTTCTGCATTTCCTTGTATACTGACCTTTCGTTGCTACAGTTTGTAAGATTTTATCATCAAAAAAAAAATGTCTTTCAGTTAAATATTTCCCTTTATGGAAACACACTTTTGATGCAAGCTTTCTCATGCAAAATTCTGATTTTGTGCATATTTTCTGACATTTATACATAGTAGCATATATAAATACACATGCATATAATGCTCTTTCTAATCTTGCACCCAAAACTTCAGAAAACTAAAAGTATGGCCATGTTATACATAGTAAAAGTAAAGCAAAATAAATTAGCCTTTATGAAAATCCATGATGTTGCAATGAGGTTGACTTCAGTCAAAAATTGAAATAATTTGCTTAAATTTAATCCAGGTAGTGCTGCAGCTTGAAATGCACATACAATATTAGAAATACAGTAATACCTTTATGGATTTTTATTATTTTCTTTTCTCTAGTAACAAACTGCACTACTGTTTGTCGTGCCAATGTTTACAGTGGATTTAAATAGACATGGAACTTGCCTATACTATATAAATTGTGTTCATCGTGTTTAAGTCTGTAGTAAAATTTCTGCTTTATTCAGCAACTGCACTGTAGGAAATTTATCTAAAGGTGCTGGGGGTCACAGCAAGGCTGCAGAATGAAAACAACATGTTCATTAAAGTTTTTAAATGTATTTTATTAGAGCCATTTGCAGCATGATATAATTATCTTTTTAAGCAAGACATTATCAGACTTCTGTTTATGGAAGATCTCTTGAACTTGACGTGTTCATAGTGTGAGGAGCGCTATAAATATTTAGCAGCGGTAGGACATGAAAACATTTTGTTTATGGTACTGTTTAATAGAAGACACTGTCAGAATGATTCCTTTCCCAAAGAAGATCTACTGTATTTGTCTTTGAGGCTCTTTCCTAAAATTCCCAGAATTTTTGACAAAATGATGAATAATGAACCGATTTTACAGGAATTAACCGAAGGATAAATAGTGTCCAATAAAAATACATATGGAGGCTTTTTTTTTTGTTTTACTTATCTAAGCCAGCAAGTTTAGAAATTGAATAACAACTTTAATATAGGTGATGGATTTTGTTTCTTAGATTTTTTTAACTTTCTAGATTCTTATTGGAAAATGAAGCTTTTTGTCAAGATCATTATCACAGTATCACAGTATCACAAGGTTGGAAAGGACCTCTGAGATCATCAAGTCCAACCTATAACCTAACACTAACACCAACACTAACACCAACACATTATCTAAACCATGGCACTCAGTGCCTCATCCAGTCTCCCCTTAAACACTTCCAGGGTCGGTGACTCCACCACCTCCCTGGGCAGCCCATTCCAATGGCCGATCACCCTTTCAGTGAAGAATTTTTTCCTCATATCAAGTCTAAACTTTCCCTGACGAAGCTTAAGTCCATGCCCTCTGGTTCTGCCACTGGTCACCTGAGAGAAGAGACCAATCCCTGCCCGACTACAACCTCCTTTTAGGTAGTTGTAGAGAGCAATGAGGTCTCCCCTGAGCCTCCTCTTCTCCAGACTAAACAGCCCCAACTCCCTCAGTCGCTCCTCATAGGGCTTGTGCTCCAGCCCCTTCACCATCTTTGTTGCCTTCCTCTGAACACATTCCAGTATCCTAACATCTTTCTGAGAAAATCTTTCGGAACATGAAATTCTCATTTATGTTTTTCTATATCAATTAGCTGTACAGTGAGGTGATGATATCTCCTTTTACATATAGTACAGGTTTGTGACAAAACAGCAAAAATATTTGTTTTAGATATATATCCTCCAAGATGTCTGAGATTTGACAATCTGCTTAATGCAGAAATTACGAAAAATATTTGTCCTTTACCCCATTAGAGAGAAGTGAGAATTTCCTCTCTCCCCAGTGTGAAAATCTCCAGACTCTGTCCCTCTGTCCTTGGAGATGTAACTCCAAGTAACTAGTTAGGAAACCTTTCATTACAATGATCAGGTGAAAATGCTCTTTTTATCCTAACAGGCAAATTGTTGCAATTGTCTTGTGACTGGCTGCTTAGAAAGCTGTTACCAGTCTCATGTTAAAATTTTTACGTCATGCAGCAAGAGAACATGAGGCCTGCTGGGCAGTTTGGTCTTGATTCTGCTGAGATTCTCTCAAGTGAGGAAAAACCCCCAATAAAGTATTTACATCACATCCTTAATTTAGACATTTTTGAAGTTCAGCATCTTCTATGATTTGAAATTCTGCTTAATTCTGATCCTTTAAATGACAAGGACTGGGAAATATGTTAATCCTTCTTCAAAGGTGTCTTTCTCAAAATAATGCTAGGAAAATGGGGAGCTAAAATAAAATTAAAAAGGAAGGCAAGGTGATCCATTGACTAGGGAACAAAGTAAAAAAACCAAGAGACGAGATTGCTGTATTTTGATGGAACTTCACCAGTGTTGCTTATTCAGTGTTGCATGTGGGACTTGGAAAGAAATATCTTGGGCTGCACTGTCTTTCTGTACACTCCCTCATATGCCTCAGTTACTGTGCCAAGAGAACAAAGCTCAAAAAATCATAAAGGGCATAAATATTCCTCTTTAGTAAAATTTATATCTGTAGAATTGCTGCCATGATTCAATGGCAATCACAAAATGGAGTAATTACACACTTAATCTCTTCTCTGGCTGGACAAATCCATTTCTAGAAAAGAAAAAATGCTCACATTTTGGGTGTCCTTTCCTCCACTCCCTCTTTTGTTCACAGTGTCTGAAAAAGCACCGGAGGTGGAAGCACAGAAATTATGACTTACCAGGGAGGCAAAATATATTTTGAAATCTCCTTGTGCCCCACTTTCTCCAGCTGAAAAATTTAGGCAAAAATATTTCCCAAACCCAGAAGAATGATGTTAGGAATTATCCAATACAACAATGTCAGGGAGTGTTTCTTTAAAGTGTTTGAGAAAAATGGTAACAAAATATTATTATTTATTAATCAAATAAATAATTATTTATTCATCAAAGGAAATGAATATAGAGCTCCTGCTACCTACATCATGTCTTAATTCTCTATTTCATATCCTGGTATTTGTAATTAAGGAAATGAATAACATTGGTTTGTCTAAGAGATGAAAAAATGTCTCAGTGCAAAAACATAACAAAATATAATATTCACAGTAGAAATTATCCAGAATGAAAATCTGAATTAAGTGAAAGCCATCATGGATGTCATTGACAATATTAAAAATCTCATATAAAGTGACTTTTGAGATAAACTTTTTTTTGTGAACAATAATGCTTTTATACTCCATTTCTAGCTGAAATAGATTATGTGGTGTCACACCCCCCCCCCCCCCCATTTCAGTTCAGTGCAATTTTCTCTTTAGTGGTGGCACTAATTTATATGTTTGTCTTTGCTGTGTCTGGCTGCCTCTCTTCATGAAATTTGAAAGAATTTAACCTTTCAGACCCTAACCTCTGAGCTGAATTTGATTGAAATTGGCCAATTGGTTCAGTAGTCATTGTAGAGGGAGGGGCAAGTTTTTGCCAGGTGTACAAACAGGCAATGCAGTCATACAGCTTCATTTTCCAAGATAGAAGAAGAAGGAAATTGGTTGTTGAGTTACATTTTTAGTTTATGTCATGCCTGGTGTTTCTGGCTCTTTTTTTTTTTTTCCAAATAAAGAGATGTACATGTTCCTATCAACCATGAGTTTTCCTGGTTGCTATGCTACTGTAAATGTAACTGAAAAATTTCAAAACACAGAATACGTTCAGGACAACACACCACCAGGTGGATTATTTTTCCTTGGTCTTTACTTGGATAGATCAGACCAGTAATAATACCGTTGTAATGATACTGTCAAACAAAGTTTCCTTCAATGAACCACAGAGTTTCTTATATTTCATCTTAAGTAAATATGTATTTTGAAGAATTTTTTTTCCCATTCTATCTGAAATGGCCATTGAATTTGGATCAAATGTGTTCAGAAACACATGGGCTCAAGATCCATAAGTTTGAGAGATCATTACAACAACAAACTCATCAAGGTCACCAGATTTGTTTGATACTGTAAAAAGCAGTCATGCAATTAGGTATCTGTTTCTGAAGAGTTTCTAGATGTCCTTTCTATATGATAAACGCACCAGTAGACTGAGTTGTGCTGAATTCTTCATCTTATCTTCAGACTTGGCTCATTTCCAATTCTTCTTCTTTTCCTTGTCCTTTATCAAAATATTTAATGAAGAAAGGGGGACCGGGGATGGGGAATATCATTGACTCCCATAGCAAGGTAAACAAACAAATATATCGCCATCTTACATTGTACTCATTGAGCAAAGTGATCCTGCACACATAGTAGGCAATCTGTTTCTTCCTTTTAACCAGATGAAAACAATATTCTATCAGTTGATTTCCTTCTTTTCTTTGGCCCATTTATCTCCTACATCTCGGACAGGAATAGTCTGAAAGCAGGTCTTATGCATTTCATAAGTGATAGACTTTAACCATAAGTATGTGGGAATGAAACATTTGGGGTTTCACAAATATGGTTGTATTCTTAGGGGAAGGAAAACAGAACAAGTGTTGTCCCTCCTCGACACCATGGAACAAAAGTAAAATGCTGCAGATGATAACTCTCAAGACCATCTTCCTGAGTTCTGAAACAATGCAAGAGAGGAAATGCCACAACTGATCCAAAACCAGGTCTACCTGCTCAATTTGTTACCTCATCTAGCACGCTGATCTCCAGAATTTTCTCAGAATAATAAGCAAAACCACAGGATTGGTTTATCAATGCACGAACAATTTAAAATGTTCAAAAGAGAAATGCCTACACTAAGGAAACTGATTTAGCAATTGGGATTTTAATGTGCGTGAGAGTGGAGGCTTAAATAATTTTATCATTATTCTCTTACTCATATAAATTTTTTTTTGTATCCTGTGAACCTTCTGACACATGGGTGCATTTCAACAGTTAATGATGCTGCATGCAAATATAATACCATTTCTCATCTTCAAATTTGTCATACTTAAAATTATCTTCAGCTGATAATTTAATATCTCTCTGTTATTGTATTGTGAAAAGGCTGCACAGAGGTGCCCTGCATATCTTTTTTAAACTATTCATTTGGTCCATTTTATTAATTTTCATTGTGAATTTAATAGTTACAATCATCTCATTCACCCTTACTACTGGCTTCCTCCTGAAATGACCGTATTTCTAATAATTTACTTTGATTCTCTGTGTAACTGCTTGTTTTCAGTGATCCACACTTTTGGATCTCCACATTGTGCTGTCATACAAGTTTTTTTCCGTTTTCAGCAAATGCAAGTACTTGTCCATGAAATCAGGATGATGCACTGCTATGCACACAAAATTCACATCTGCAGAACTCTCAAAGCCAAGAGTTTTTGCTGGGACAAATAAAAACCTACTCTACTTGCCTATGTAGGACATGGAATTGCTATTATGCATATACGGCCATTGCTATACGTCAAATACATGTATATAGATCTATATATACATACAATTTTGCTTGCTAACAGTTGGAAGCAGTTGCATTTATGTTTGTATTTTTGCAAGTCTTCAATGAATAAAGAGTAATTCCTGCTCTGGTAGTCTCACTGACCTAAGATTCAAACAGCATATAGAGTCATAGAATCATAGAATTGCTTGATGGAAAAGACTTCCGAGATCATGGAGTCCAACTGTACCTGTCCACTACTAAACCATATCCCTGAGCACTTCATCTACCTGTCTTTTAAGTATCTCCAAGGATGGTGACTCAACCACTTCACTGGGGAGCCTGATAACCCTTTTGGGAAAGAAATTTTTTCCTGATATGTAATCTCAACCTCCCCTGATGCAATTTCAGGCCATTTCCACTCGTGCTATCACTTATCACTTGAGAGAAGAGACCAACACTCATCTCTCTACAACCTCCCCTCAGGTAATTGTAGACAATTGCTATAAGGACTCCCCTCAACCTTCTTTTCTCTATGGTAAACCGTTTCAGTTCCCTCAGGTGCTCCTCATATATTTCAGGGGAAAACAAAATCTGCAGTTAGCTGTGTACTGAGTACAAAACTATTTCCGTATAATTATCAATCATTGTAAATGCTGGCACCGCTAAAGCGAGAGATAAGCATTAAAAAAAAAAAAAAATAGAATGAAATTCCAAAGTGAAAGCAGAGGACAAGAAAACAGATAAGTAGCAACTTTTGAATTGAGTAAATATGGATGAATGGATGGAAAGCTGCAGACTGAAGATACTGAGGAGTTCTCATTTACCAGATAACTAACGTACAATAAATAAGAAATGTTTTCCTTACCTGCTGAACTCTGCTATGGAGACAGTTGGTCCAATAGACCGACAGAAACAAAATGTTATCTGTTCACTGTATCTCTGTTCTTTTCAGATATTGACCCAATATCCAGGAATGAAACCTGTATAGTAAAGGCTCCTACCTTTATCACAAGTGCAGACTCCTATCTGAGAAGTTCAAGTGGCTTCCTAAATCTTGTAAATATTTAGATTACAAAGCGGAATCTTGGTGTGTTTTGGAAATCCTTACCAAGAATAAACCAGTGGAGCTAAGCAAATCTAAGGTAAGACCAATGATTTTTTGAGAAAAAATAGGATGCGTTAATGGTGAGGCAGACAGAGAGTATTAGAGATTAATCTTAATAATCATCTTATTTATAACTGAATGATAAATTTGCTAACTATTCATGGAAAGTGATGAAAGCGCAGAGACTTCTTTTATGCTATCTATTTCCTATTACTACTATTTGAACTATTACTTATGCAGATAAAGATGTCCACATTGCCTCATATCACTTTCGTTTCTTTGGCATCTTTTAAACCACTTTGAAATCTAGATTACATTTTCCAGACTTCCTTATCTTTATGTGATCATCCTTGTTCTGTAAAGTACTCCAATATCTCTGTGAAGCCACTATTCAGACCTGAGTTCCTTGAACTCTGCAGCATATATTAGATCATCTCAATGAGAAGTTTTTCATTTGGTCTTTTTGTTCCACATTCTTCCAGCAGTTCAGCATGAGTAAGGACATCTGATAAATCCTGCCTAGAGAAGGGGACTTTTGGAGAACACTTCTGCACAGGGAAAATAGACGATAAATATTTGCTACTTTTTCCTGCTATAACTTTATCTTCTCTGAACGTTCTTTCTATGCCTTGGTTACTTGCTGGCCCTACAAGTGCTTTGGGAAGCTTACTGCTCCAGATGTGTTTAAAATAGGGTCCGTTAGCTTTACGCTGTTTGGACATTGTCCTTCAAGCTCTGTAACTATGACATCTGTGTAGAGTGGAGTGTAAGAAGCCTTTACAAATCAAAAGGACACATCAAACACTGCCTCATATTTAATCATTGCTTTAGACGTTAGATATCTTGCTCATGATTTTGAAATTTTAGGGTTGGTAACTCTGGTACTGCATTTTTAAAATTACCAAGTCTTGTTAAAGCCTTTCCCAGCTTTCCTAAGTTGTTCCTATGACTCTGAGACCTGTGCTGACACGCAAACTTAGATGACAGTACACTGTGGGAAAAATTATATCTGATCCTAGAGACTATTTAATTTTTGGAGTTTTTTAAAATGCTTCTTCCTTAATTACTTTGTATTTCTATATATGCTAAATGTTTTTTTAATTCCAATGCCAAAATCATAATTTTGGATATGTTTGGCAATTATTTTTTTACTGTTGATAGTAGTTAACTATCGCGAATTCTTATTATTTCAAGTATATCTAATAAGATATACAGTAAACAATTAGTGTATCTTTTTTTCTGATATAAAAAATCTGTCAACATAGTTGACAAACACAAGGGGGGTCACTAGGCAGGACAAAATATGTCTTTCATTGGCATATATTGTGAGACAATGATATCTGAATATGGCCTATCCTGATCTCCACTAGGATCCCTGAGTCCACAGAATGATCTCACTTGAATTTTCCTTGCCTAAGTGGAGTATGCCCTCTTGTGAACCTGCTTTGAGCATGATGACAGGATGGGGTGTCTGAGAGCACGACTTCTGTGAGAACCGGCACCTTCCTTCTATTATATTATCTAAAGAATTAACCTTGGACAAACCAATTTGCATCAATCCAACCAGTGTTTTAAACCTCTCTCCTTTCCTTTAAAATATCTCAGTCAATTTAAAGTGAAATTGCTTGAACTCTATCTCTTAAAATGTACCTGCATATAACAAAAGGAAGCTGTATTTCTGTTTTATTAAAAATATAGAAATGTTTAAAGGGGTAATTTAATTTATAGGTCAAAGCAAGTTCCTTCTGCTCTGTAGCATCAAGCACAGAATCCCACTATTATTTTTATTTATGCTAAAATGTGTTAATGTGTTGGAAAATTGAGATTAATCTTGGATTTTTTCTTTTTTTTTCTTTTTTCCTTCATCACATGAAGAGCTTACCTTTTCAATATTTTGTTGTATTAAATTAAAAAACTGCACCCACAGTAAGATTCATCCATGTTTACTGAAGCATTCACACAGGAGTGGTTCTTTATGGTGCTTCCTGTATAAATGATCTTTAAATAGGTAGCAGTATGACCAATGTTTATTTTGTTCAAAACTTAATGAATTTCCTACTCTGTTAGATAATATGACTTCTTTCAAGCCTTGCTTTTTTATGTATAAAATATTTTATCTAGAAAATAATCTAATTTAACTTTGTCTTATTTTGAAAATTATTGATCAGTGCATTGTTATTTTTGCTCATGTCCTGTGTTAATCCCTAATCCTATATTTGTGTAATAATTCTAGTGTTTTATAAAAGTTATAATAGTTTCATGCATAGGAATAGTCTTCTGTCAAGTTAAACTCTTGTGTATTGTCTATTTTTTTTTTCTTTTGATTTCATATTCAGTGAATAGAGACTAGGGACTGACAAAGGCAGCTAAACAAAGCATTTAAGAATTAGCAATGTTTGATGAACAATGACATTAATATTTGCCTTTGGCTAAGTTGTTAATTTTCCTGCTGTTCCGAAGATGCTGAGTTGGATATTTCCAGCACTGGTCAACTCAATGGAATGTCTACAGGTTTACAGAGTGTTTTGTATGAAGCTACCTGGTATGTAAGCATGTTTTTCAAAAATATTCTCAGGAATAATAAGCTACTTGGATGATGTCCTTTTAAATGCCACTGCATTTTTTTCAGGATGCTATTCCATTAAGTTTCTATGACATTATAGCAAATACTTTCAATTGCACAATTCCAGTTGAGATTTGGGTTTAGATATACTGACCTGCAAATAAAACGTAATTTTTAGCGCAATCCAACTTCATACCTAGGAAAAGCAGTAATCAAAAAAAAATCAGCCCATTGCTTTGCTTAGCACGTTACACGCAGGCTATGTCAGTGTAAAATATTGCAGTATTTCAAAGACTGGATCTTTTTTATTTTGACTATTTTGGATTTTTTGATGGCTAGGGCTTCATGCTGAATAATTAGAACTGTTAAGTGCCAAATGCCCCTCCATCAGTCACTTAGCCCAGCCTCCCTGCCAAGGGTAGGAGCATATTTCACTAGATCAAGTTACCCAAACCCCGTTCAACCTTCCAGTGGCGAGGCATCTACTACCTCTCTGGGCGACCTGTTCCAGAGTTTCACCACCCTCATCATAAAAAATCTCTTCCTTATGTCCGATTTCAATCTACTTTCTTTCAGTTGAAAGCTGTTGCCTCTTATCACATCATTACATGTCCCTTTCTCTGTCTTCCTTATAGCCCCCTTTTATACTCTGAAAGGTCAAAACAAGGTCTCCCTGGAGCCTTTTCCTCTTCAGGCTGATCAATCCCAAATTCCTCAGCCTTTCTTGATAGGAGAGGCGTTCCAGCCCTCTGACCATTTTTGTAGCTGTCCTCTGGTCCCACATGGTTGTCTTATTCCTTTTGAGTCAGATCAAAGAAACAGTGACCTTATTATAAATATTTTTACAGACACAGCAGAAATCCAATGATTTTCTAAACAATGAAAAATTAAATCTGTCATTACCATGTTTGTACTCTTACAGCTATTTTATCACTCCTGAATAAACAAGCATTCTTTGGTTAAAACCAAAGGACTCATAGTTGAAAATATATTAGCTTCAAGTCCTTCTCTTCTTTATATTCAGTTCAGTTCTCATTATGTTTTGTCAGAGAGACACTGGGATGTTCTTCAGCGACCTTCCTTCCCCCTTTCCAAGATCTGACTCTGGATTGCACGAGGCAGTCAGTGCCCAAACACATCTTTCCTATGTTCTGGCACAAAGACAAACCTTAAAAACTCTACTGAAGTCCTTCCAGAAATATCTCAGTAATTAGAGACAAAGTGTGGAGTGAGAAAGAACCCATCTGGGAGAGCTGCGATCTCCTTGCCCCCACCAGGCTTGATACTGCCATGGCTCAATAGCTTCACATAAATCTTACTCCGGTAGACCTGCACAGCCTTGCAGGGCAGACATAAGTCAAAATTATTATCATAAACCCCTCAGTTGATTCCTTTGTGCTACACTCTAGTCTCTATAGGGAAAATTTTAT
Organism: Tapera naevia; assembly: GCA_033556795.1. Taxonomy (NCBI): domain Eukaryota; kingdom Metazoa; phylum Chordata; class Aves; order Cuculiformes; family Neomorphidae; genus Tapera; species Tapera naevia. The sequence goes on along the minus strand of JAUMJJ010000036.1, from coordinate 18,870,775 downwards.
CACTTCCCTCATATTTTAATTGTACTTATTCTACAGCTGGTAGCAAGATGTCTGAAAAAATGGCATGAAACGACAAGCCTTTCAAAAGATTGAGGTGACTGGGTTATATCTATTGGTGTGAGAGAGAAAAAAAGGAGAGTAAATGAGAAGAAAGTGTAAAAACAGATTATTCCCATGCACTTTTCTCCCAAATAAAGCAAAAAGGTGAAGATGGTATAACCTCTCTAGCCTACCGCCTGTTTATGCAGTAAATCTATACCAGTAGGAGATTTATTAATTTAACTGTGGTCTTGAGTGTAAGAATGATATAGACACTCTCAGACCATACGTATTAATTTAATAGGGGGATTTATTGGCAATGTCTAATAAACATATTTTGCAGTTTAGATCATTGTTTTTACTTTATATTAATAGTTTCGCTCTATCTTGCTATTTAAATAAGACATCTCTGTAGTCTTGAATATCCACAGTAATACTCTTTATCTGGATGACATAATTCAGCAATCAGCAAACTAGAACAGAATATAGCTTCTGATGAAATATACTAAATGCGTGTCTCATAACTCTGCTGCTAAGGTTTAGTTAAACGCATAACCTTTATGTGAACTTATCTCATTAATCATGGGCTAAATGTAGCTATTCCACATATGGGACTGTGGAAAAAGATAGCATGGTCATTTACTACCGTGTAGTGCTCACTCCCCAAAAAAGAAAAATAATTTCTGTAGGGAGAGTTGAGAAGGTTCAGGTTAAATACCCATATTGGCTTTCCCCCGGGAAGTTCATGAAAATGAGTACTTTTATTTTTCTCTGATAGATTACAAGAAGTTCACTTTATTAGAGCTTGTTAAAACTTGTTAATAAGAACTTACAATTTTCAGAATTTTTTCTTTTTGATGTGACAGAATTTCCCTATTATGGATTAAAAAAATGTCTTTTTTTGTAGTCATTCACTTATTTTTCCTCTACTTAAGTCTGCAGTGCTCAATTTCACACAGACAACTGGGAGTTCAATTGCCTGTCTCAGGCAATAGTTTTTTACCCAGTTTTGTATCCCACTACCTCGTTGTTCTGTTGTCTCAGGTTTTGCATCATCCACCAGCCACCATCTACTTGACTTGTTCTAGAGATCTTTTGTTCCTGAGCATTAGAAACTGACTCACTGCTATCTACAGGGTCTTACTAGAGGCTATGACCTCAAAGAAAGCAATGGCCTCTCCATTTCAAAAATGACCCTGTGCTATTAAACATTCTTTATACAAACCTTCCTCTTAGGGGTAAGCACAGTACAACATTGCCATTTCCTTCCATCTAAAAACTACACAAAGACCAGGATTCTCGTAGCATATCAAATCCCTGGCTCTGTCCACTGTGACACATATGGAGATTAAATTTCATCCTCCTCATGATGTAGCAATTTAGGAAATTCACATTCAAAACTGCTAATTGTAAGAGTGGTGTGTCTGTCAATTTCAAATGATGACATACGTGGTAAGACTGAGCTTACTGAATTTTCTTAGAAATCCAAAGCATAAGCGCATTAGATACATACACCTAAGACTAATCATTCCCCCCAGGAACATCTGCATATACTGTCTTCCTTCTGTGCAGAAATTATATTGTGGCTCTAGGAGAGACATGAGACTAAGCGCACACAGGATATAGTAGATAGTACTAGTGTTACGACCACCTCATTTTCCTTTCTTCTTTCTCCATTGAGTACCAATGCTGTAACAGTAAATTGCTCCAAAATTTTGTGGTGTCTTGAACATCAAGATCTATAATTACAAAAATAGAAGATATACTAGTACTCTTATAGTACTAGAAACATAATGGTTTTGTCTGTGTATCTCCCTTTTTCATTTGTTAAGTTAACTATCTGTAAATTTCAAATCAGGCCTCTGTGCCACCAGTTGTCTGGGATGATAGGAGCAAAGACTTGACTCTGCGTTATCAGGTGAATGCTGTATCCAAGGTGTGTGGTCGTCTCCAGGAACTGCTCCAATCAGTGCCCGGAAAGTAAGGATTCAATGCCTGTCTTTCTCACTATGGTTGAGTGATCCAGTTTACAAGGTTGTGGAGTCAACAACTTTTCTGTTGGTCTCAGTGAACACTGAAATACTGATGTCAGATGGCAGAGTCCCAGTGCGGCAGAGAAGACTATCTACAACACTCCCTCAGGATGGAGATTCACATTTGCCCTCCAAAACAGAGACAATGTATGTTGGACTAAGGGCCTCTGCTGTTTCTGGTGACTGCCCCTACCATGAGGTTTCAGCAGTGCTGGATTGCGCGTTCTCTCACAATTTACAGAAGGAGGGTTTAGTACAGTTCCTATGTAAAAAAAAAAAAAAAATCATTGCGGAAATAGCTGCCTTTTTTCTGGTTTTCAGTACAAGGATCTTTCATAGTCGTACATGACCATAACACTCCTGCATGTTACTTCCAGGACCTAGAAGGTCACTCCTGGTTTCTGAAATTGGGGTTTTTTTTACTTTCTTGCCAGTCAGAAGGAATTAAAGAATTAGTCTGTAATGAGAGAATATTTAAGCCAAGATTTGAATGAGTCTAGCAGGTGTGAGTCAGCTGCTGAATTCATCCACTGCTTGGGCATCTTACAGGTCCATAAAGAATCTAAAGGCTACATATTGAGAACTACCCATGTGCCCTGTTGCAGGGAATGGCAATAGTCTCTGATTTGTTTTCAGTATGTTACTACACCTGAATACCATATGCAGAATACTGGTAAATATATAGCCAGAAGGTGATGTTCTTTTCCTGTCTCATAAACGTGATCAGGTTTCTATGCTTCAACTTCCTGCATATGCGCTGGGTGCCAGACACCGAAAGTTACAAGAAGGGCAGGCAAGCTTAAAACATGCAACTGCCAAAGTGTTTTCATGCATCAATGAATTTCCAGAAAGCTCTTTAAAAAACACTGCAGGTCCAGAGCTGGTGACTGCAACATGTAAATGCCTGCAGCCTCTGGCCGTGGTTGTACCTAAACCTGTTCCAGTTATCTAAATCAAGTCAAGAGTGTGCGCAGCAAGTGGTGTCACCCTGTAGATTTTCCAAGAGAGATACATCTGGGAAAGACTGGTGCAAATAACCACTGGAAGGTTCATATCAGCATGGGCAGAAGCTTCAGGCTGCAGAAGAAAAGTGCTGAAATAGCCCATCCTCTGACAGGCTTGGCTGTCATTCCCCTTTTGTCAAGACTCCTAGAATTCGGCTGTTACAGCTGGTGGTGTCCTGTTTTGGCAAAGCTGTTGCAGTTTACCTCCTACTTGCATTTAGTCATGACTGAAACTGTGTTTATCCACAACAGAATGCTTATAGTTTTGTGAATACCAAATTCATCATTTCCTTCCTTTTGCGTGGTGCCTGTAAGGAATGAAGAACAGTAATGCCTTATGTAAGTCTTTAACATAACTTACTCTACACCACCTGCCTAGTCAGCTTTGAAAATATCTACCAGGTGAAACTGTTAATTAGGCAAAAGACAGAAAAAAGACAGCTGAGTGAATATGTAGGAACATGTTTCAGTTTATTTCAGTTTTATATCAAGTTTGGCTTATAAAAAGCTTTTTCAACGTTTAAAGTCCCTTTGCTAGTCAAGAACAAATTGTCTAAAAGGAGATACAAAAAGTATCATCATTTAAGAATTAGCATAGTCCAAATCTGAAAATGGTCGGCTATTAAAAGAGTTGCTCAAAGGCTTTCAAACAAAAAAAGTAAATCATACGTGAAACAAGTGAAACATGGCAGTCAGGGGAAGTCCCTGGTGACTGGAAGAAGGGCAACACTGTGGCAGTATTAAAAAAGCTAGAAATCCTGGGAAACACCAACCTGTCAGCTTCGCCTCTGTGCCTGGAAAGATCATGAAACAGATCCTCCTAGAAGCTATGCTAAAGCATGTGAAGGTGAGGGAGGTGATTCGAGATAGTCAGCATGGCTTCTCCAAGGGAAAGTCCTGTCTGACCAACCTAGTGGCTTTCTACAATGGAGTAATCACATCAGTAGACACAGGAGAAACAATGGATGTATTCTATCTGGACTTCTGCAATGCCTTTGACACAGTCCTCCACAATATCCTTCTCTCTAAATTGGAGGGATATGGATTTGATGGATGGACTGTTCAGTGGATAAGGAATTGGTTGGATGGTTGCATTCAGAGAGTAGTGTTCAACAGCTCGATGTCCAGATGGAGATCCATGACAAGTGGTGTCCTCCAGGGGTCCATACTGGGGCCAGTGTTGTTTAATATTTTAATTGATGATATAGGCTGCGACATCGAGTGCACCCTCAGCAAGTTTGCAGGTGACACCGAACTGAGTGGGACGTTTCCACACCAGAAGGATGGGATGTCATCCAGAGAGACCTGGACAAGCTGGAGAAGTCGGTCTGAGTGAGCCTCATGAGGTTCAAAAAGGCAAAATGCAAGGTCCTACACCTGGATCGGAACAATCTGTGATTTCAGTACATGATGAGGGATTATGTGATTGAGAGCAACCCTGAGGAGAAGGACTGGGGTGTACTGATTTATGAGAAGCTCAGCATGAGCCAGCAATGTGCACTCGCAGCCCAGAAGGTCAACCGTGTGCATCAAAAGAATCATGGCCAGCAAGTCAGGGGAGGTTATACTCCTTCACTCTGCTCTTGTGAGACCCCAACTGGAGTCATGTGCCCAGTTCTGGAATTCCCAAAATAAGAAGGATATGGTACCGTTGAATCGGGTCCAGAGGAGGGCTATGAAGATCATGAGATGGCTGGAGCACCTCTTCTATGAGGACAAGTTGAGACAGTTGAGGTTGTTCAGCCTGGAGAAGACTCCAAGGAGACCAAATAGTGGCCTTCCAGTACCTGAAGGGAGCCTGCAAGAAAGCTGGGTAGGACTTTTTCACAAGGACAAGTAGTGATAGGATGAGGAAGAATGGCTTTAAATTGGAAGGGGGAAGATTTAGATTAGACATTAGGAAGAAATTCTTCACAATAAGTGTGGTGAGGCACTGGTACAGGTTGCCCAGGGAAGTTGTGGATCCCCCTCCCTGGAAGTTTTCAAGGCCAGGTTGGGTGGGGCCTTGAGCAGCCTGGCATAGTGGGAAGTGTCCCTGCCTGAGGCAGGAGGATTTGAACTGGATGATCTTTAATGTCTCTTCCAACCCAAACCATTCTATGATTCTATGTATCTATGCCTGTGACTTACGTGGTAACTGACTCTCTGGATTGAGGTTTATACAGTAGCATACTAGTTCGAAAGTTATTTAATCCTGTGAAAGCTGGTGCCATATCCAGTGAAAGCTAGTGCTATATGTCCTGAACCAAGGCTGGCAAACTTTGTTTGCACAAATTGCCTTTGATATGAAGAGGTAGTCTTCCTCTGAATTCAGAGAACACAGCTTCTATGCACCGTGTTTCAATGAGTTTCAGTAAAGGAAAGTTTAGGGCACTCCAGTGAAGAAAGAATAGAATAAAAAGAGATAAGAATGAGGCACTATCTGTGCCTTTTCTGTCAAGAGAATGCTGAAAATGCAGGCCACATAAGTAAATTAGGAGAGGTAATACTTAACTAGTGAGTCATAGGACAATACAGTTGAGTAGCTCAACATAAAAAAAAGTAGATACTTTTGAGCAAGCCTACGTTCTTCAAAGACCTCGGGAATGTAAATTTTGAAACAAAATACTTTCTGTCTTAATGCCAATTAGCAGCTAAATCGTGACTTGAAGACTCCTCTGTTGTGGACAAGCAACTACAGCCGTATACCCTGTCTTAGTTCTGTAGTGCATCTAGCCCAAATGCTACAGTCTTTATTCACATACAATAGTACCTGTTCACAAGAATGAACTAATTTGAAGCAGATTTTCCTCATGGGAAACCTGTAGTAAAAAAAAAGGAAAAACTAAAAATACAAAGAAAGTTCATATGTGCTAGTTAAAAAAAGAGTAGTAATTTTAAAACAGTGAAATAAATTAGGATTTATATTTAGTTAACAATGAGTTATCACAAACCATTCCCACAACCTCCTCTATATTTATAATGCACATCTGGCTTACTGTATGTCTATTCAGATCGCTTTAATTAAACCAGCCTCCAAGCTCCCATATAAAACAATGGAAGTTCTGAAATGCAGGAAAACAGCAGCACAAGTTCATGAATAGCCCTGTATGTGAAAGCAGGCAATCTGTAGATTAGTGCGGTGGTTTCCTGTTGTTAACGCCATAAACTGGTTGAACTCTGTTAGCTAAATTCTTCTAACTTTAGCCCATTCACTGCAGCTACTGCAGAAAAGATGAACAGCTTTTTTAGATTGGGTAGGGGACAAAATCACCCAGGCTTTGTGGGTTTGAAAAGAACGGCCATGATTTGGAACTCTGACTAAAATTACAGTATCAGTGTAAACGACAGTATCAGACAAAAAGTGCTTAAACTAATAATCAGTAATAGATATTCATGAGACGTCAATGTTGAAACAATTTCTAAAAAAAGCTTTGATGATTTAGACTTAATTTGCAGTAAATGTCTTGCTTAGCCACCAATTGCAGATGGACTGAGAAGTTCTCAGTAGGCAGAGCTCTTTTCATGAGGACCTCAATTATATATATTTAAAAATAAATTATACTGCAGTGTTTGGGTGCAGAAGGTTATTTCCAGTCTCTAAAAATCTTGATATCCTAACAAGCTATTTATATCCTCAAGCAATTACCAGAGATTACTTTTAAAAGCTACAGGACTGATATAATTCATTATTTTCAAAACTCATTGCAGGCCTCTAACAAATTGGCAGTATGGATAAGTACCCTTGTACAGGCAAAAATCTGCTGATTAAAGGCCTAATTTTCTTACCTATTTTTCATGAAAGCTGCAGAATCTAACAACTTTCAGAAAAACATGAATATAGAATAGTAATTGTTATGGCATGTATTTATCTTTACATAAAAATATAATATTAGTATATTATACAATAACTATAATAGAATAATATTCTATTATAGGCTCATAGCATCATAGGATAATTCAGGAACCTTAGGAGGATACTAATCCAACCTCATGCTCAGAGCAGGATAACCATGAAATTGATAGTTCCTTCAACTAGATCTCTGCAATTAATAAAATAAAAATCAGTTGAAAACTTCCTGCAGAATCCAGTCACAATATAGTCCATTGGTTTTAAAACGCTGGTTAAGTTCATTTTTCTGTCTGTTATTTATTTCAGCTGGGAGTGGAATTATTGGTAAAGGTTACATTAGCTAAGTAATGAATAGAATAAGTGCCTTTAGCCATCAAATGAGTTCTTAGTATGAATTCTCCCTCTGTGAACTACTTGATAAGCAACTGATCCAGATTGTAACATCTGTTGCCATTATATTCTTTGTGAAATGCTTTGCCAAACTGTGCATTTCTCCTTTTCTACCTCTTTTTTCACTTTTTTGTGTTGTTGTTCCCTTTCTGAGGGAGTGTCCTAAACACAAGGCCATAAACGTTTGGTTTGTTTCCTGATCTCTTGAACAGAAAGGGTTAATTTCACCAAATAAATTGTTTGCAGTGCTTAATATGACCAGCGCTGATACATCGATGAGCCACAGGAAAAAGAAGTTTCTATTTTTACTGCTGCTTCTGCTGTTCAGGGTGGTATTGAAGTTTTACACATTATGAAGATTATTCAAAATGACATTAGGCTAGTCACAACTCTAGCAAAATCCTCCTGTGTTATACAAATTAATTTGCTGTGAAAAACTATATAAAGAGATTTTGAACAAATAGAGGACTACTGAAATCTTACTCGTTGTTGTACAAATAAAATTTGTAATTAAGATTTAGGCTGGGGAGTTTCTATTTCTGCTTCCAGCAGCCTTTCTCTGCAGAGTGTTGATATTCCTTTTGTTTAAAGATTCAGGAGTCAGGGCATTATTTTATTGCGAATCACAGGATGTAAGAATGAACAGCATAATCATTCCAAAAGGAAATAATTTTAAGGTAATGATGTGATATTCATGTAAGGCAAGATTCTGTTTGGCTGTGTGGAGATGTACAGGGGGAAGAGGAGGAAGGAAAAAGTGGAAGAAAAAAGAAGGAGGCCAAGAATTAGGATGCTGTTTCTCTATATAAATGCATATAGCAACTCAGAACAAGCAACAGACAGACAAGGGTCCAAACGTCTTTAACCTGTGGTGGCCAAAAGAACAGGGGTGATACAGTGGTTCAAATAAGGAGCAACTGCAGAATTCTTTTGCGAGTTAAAGACCTGAAGAATTTCTCCTCATACTGCTCTGCTCCTCACACTGGACTCACCCAGTGGCATGAACACTGTACTTCTAGTTGACATCTAGTGAACAGAATGGCCGCGACTGCAGTAAAGGAAATACGGCTATACACAGCAAGGTATGAATTTGGTATGACATCGCTTGGCTTGTGGTTGAACAAGCCAAGCTTATTCTGGAAACTGTTAAGATCTATAATTCCCTAGGAAGTAATGACACATCAACATCTCACAAGGTACTGTGACGGTCCAAAGGGGCTTTGACAAGCCAGAGAAATGGACTTATGAAAACCTCATGACGTTCAACAAGGTGAAGAGCAAGGTCCTGCACCTGGGTCATGGCAACTCCCAGTAATGACACAGGCTATGGGGTGAAGGGAATTAGAGCAGCCCTGCAGAGAAGAACCTGGGGGTCCTGATGGATGAGAAGCTCGACATGAGCTGGCAATGTGCACTTGCAGCCCAGAAGGTGATTCTACCCCTCTACTCTGCTCTGGTGAGACCACATCAAGAATACTGTGTCCACCTCTGGAGCCCTCATCACAGGAAAAACATGGACCTGTTGGAGAGGGTCCAGAGAAGGGCCACAAAAATGATCAAAGACCTGAAACACCTCCCCTATAAAGAGAGGCTGAGTGAGCTGGGATTTTTCAACTTTGACTCCAAGGATACCTTATTGCAGTCTTTCAACACTTAAAGAGGACTTACAAGAAAGATGGTGGAAAATTTTTAGCAGGGCTGTAGCAATAGGAGAAAGGATAATGGTTTTAAACTAAAAGAGGGGAAGTTTAGATTAGATATTAGGAATAAATTTTTTACAGAGAGAGTGGTAAAACACTGGAACAGGTCTCCAAGAGAAGTGTTACATGCCCTATGCCTCGAAACATTCAAGGTCAGGTTGGATGAGTCTCTAAGCAACCTGATCTAGTTGAAAATATCTCGTTACAAAAGGGGGATTGACTAGATGACCCTCATGGTATCTTCTAATCCAAACCATTGTATGATTCTATGATTCTATGTTCTAAAGTAATTTTAATTTGCTTTGCAATTCAAATTTTACCATAGATTACTATCTTAATATAAATACTGTTCGACAGTCACTCAAAAGCAGGATGAACAATGTTGATATATAAGTCCTATATGCTTACATATAAACTCTCAGTGTAACTTGGTCATCTTGCCAGGTATGCATGAACAAAGGTAAAGAGATGCCTTAGTACATTTAAAAAAGCAACTGAGAGAACCTGCCTGGGTTACTGATGTGAATTCATGAATCCAGGTTGACTTATGATAAATGGAGCTAATCAGTAATATAGTCCTTCTGCAATGAGAAAACCAGGTCTGCTAGAGAGAATGGCAATCATAACACCATGAGTCCAAGCACCACTCACCACTCACCAGTCACCACTGGTGTACTGGGAATGACAGGAGAATGAAAAAGATGAAAACCAAAACTCAGATCTGTGAAAATAAATGACTGTGATCTGCAGTAAGACAATTAGGGTCCTTCTTCAGATGGACAGTAAAGCCCACCTGCAGATATTTTACAGTGCATTTCAGAGTTCCGTGGAAGTGGGCAGGAAAATAGCAACAAGGCAAATAGAGGCTGAGACAGAAAATGCCAGTGATCAATTATTAGCCAGTAACAGAGAAATGAAGAAAAGAAACATTTGTAGTGCTGCAACCTTTCAAACAGTGTACCATAATTCCTAATGCTTTCTCCATGTATTAGTCTTTCTGTTTTCACAAGGAAAAGAAATCAAGAAAAATGTGGAAAGGATCATATGTATGTTATGGTCATGTAGGGAACCAAAAGCCCCCTCATGGACGTATCAGTTGACTTAAAATAACTGAGATTAGGTGTCCAAATTCCTTAAGATGTTTGAATGTTTTAGTCACTTCATTAATCACTGAAGCTAGGAGGGGGATAAGGTATGCTTGTTTCCATGCAAAATACTATAAGAAGGCTTTATGTGATTGACACAGATGTTAGATATTAAATGCTGAGAAAGGTTTCTTTGGGCTCATTGTTTATTTGATGAAAATTGCAGCTTTAAAGGAAAGAAAAGAAGGTAAAGTCCCAGACTTTGTTACAACTTTTGCAAAATAAATGGCCTTGATTTCTGAAGTGACACTTCATTTCAATATTGCCTGAATTTAATTCATAAAAAAGAAAACAAGCCATTCGCACGTACAGGTGTGATAATAAGATATGGTATTTTTATAGATTGCTGGTCTTATGAGGTTTTCAAGGGAAAAGCAGGTGAAGTATAATGTACTGTATGGATCTTCTAGCTGTTAGCCAGCCTCCACTAGGCACAGAATGGTACTAATGTCTCACATATTTTAATCTAAGATTTGCCTTTGACTCTACTAGAATGAAATATACAGGCTTGCCAAAGAAATAAGTTTTCACATAGAAACTAGTTAATTTTAAGTTGTTAACAAAGTGCCAATATGCATGTAGATTCCCAGGGATATTTTTCTATATAATTCTATTTCCACTAAAATTGTCAACAAGTAGAAGTGACTATAAATTTTTATGTTTTATTTTGTGCATGGAAGACTTAGCTAGAAAAGATACCTTATTTCTTAGACCTACATTTGGATTAGCTCTTCTGTGATCATGCCGAACTGCATGAATTTCATTTAGCACATGAGGAATTGTTCCAACAGCCAAGTGATGCTGCATGAAAATCAAGCAAGAGGGGGAGGTTGAGCACAGTTATGAATGGGAGTGACTATATTTAAGACAAGTATTTTAATTAATTCTTATTGTCTTGTTCAGTAATTTTTGCTAATTGCAGTGATGGTTAAAACCCTGCAAATGTTGCAACCATCATTGTGTATCCTGAGTCTGTGCTGTTGATAAGCCCCATAGCCTGTTATACCTTCTGCAAAATGCCAAAATACATTTGATATTAGATTGTATAGCTACTTGTGCATTGCAAAATCAATGACATTTCCAAAAATGTTAAAAATCCAAAATGAGGTTGGCCACAAATTACCTAATTTGAGACAACAAATTCATTGTGCCTTTAGGATGTGTTCACAGTTTTTCTTCTATCTCTTTTTTTAACTTTTTAAGTCACTTAAGTTCCATGCTGAAAAGTCTAATACCTGTGCTTCACAGTCATCTGTTACCCATTCATTAGAGGGGCTTCTCTGAACCACTCCTCTCCCTGTTTGAGAAACAAGCCACACATAAAACAATTGCAGTCAACAAAACAATCAACCCCATTGATCTCTGCAGGCATTTGCTCCAAAGAGTACATCAACTGTAATTATTTAGAGAACTAAATTACTGCAAGATGCAGTCAGAATCATACTGGCAACACTTTAAAAAAATCCTTTTGTTTGTTCTCTGCTTGCTTTTTAAAATATCCTTTCATTAAAACCATTAATGAGAAAATATTAATAGAAAATTGCATATACCAATTTCAGTTCTTTCAGTAAGAGCTTATTACTTGACTTTTGTGGTCTACTGTAATCCTGTAATGTTTAATATGGCATTTTTCATAAATGTATAACATCACTGCTGAAACATTTTCCCTATATTTCCGTGTATCAAAATTATGTAGATAATTTGGTGACAATCAAGCAGAACATAGAATGATGATCAGCTCTTTAAGTCACAGGTCCTTAAAGAAAGGTATCCGGCATTTCTCAGGTTAGTCCGACACAGTAAAGAGATGGCATTGCTGATGCTGTTAATGATAAGCTGAAAAATCAAGTCCATGCTCTGTGTTTTAGCAGGTGATATCAGAACCTAACTTCACTCAAGATCACCATGAGAATGAAGACACAGTGTGTTCTTGGCCATATTTTGAAAAGGCAATTATGCTTACATCTCCAATTCGGAGTCAGAATGAGCTGTTGTTATCCACAAGAAATAAAAAGTGCAAAACTCTCATTATCTTTCAAGGAACCAGGATTTTCCCCAGAAACTAGTTTCAGTTATGACACTGACTTATGCATAGTTACCGCTTACAATTACGGAGTCAAGATAAGTCAGTACTTATCACAAAGATATATCTGAGACAGGTTTTTTTTCCTTCCTAGTCTAATTCTAGGAAGCTCAGAAGATAACAGGCATCACTAGCTGAGGTCAGCAAAGTCATTTGGATTACAGTTTTCAAACTCAAAAGGCCGAAATTAAGCTCTAAATACATATTTATATACCAAATTAGCCCTGGTTTGCTTTTAAACATGTATCAGCAAAAGACGCCAGTAGAAGCTAATGATTTAGCTGCCTAAAAGAGGTGGAAATGGTTAGCTAGCCGAAGAACAAATATACAGTTTGGATATTTGGAAAATTAAATACTAAGGAATTAGTACTTGCAGTTAAAGCTGTATTTTAAAGAGGTGATGGTATGAAAAAACCCTCTAAACTGACTTTCATATCAATTATCAACTCTCTTGACCTGAAAACAAATGACTGTCTGGACTATATTTCAGTAATGTAAGTGTATTAAACGTGGAATGTAAAATAGTTAAAATCTTCAGGAATATATAAGGGAAAAAATATATATGAGAACATGACAAGGGCATCTTCATATTATTCGATTTTCTTCTTTAAAAGCTAGAATTTTTTATTCAGAAGTTATATAATTTATACTAATGTCTACGGCATACATAAAGTAATTAATTTCATCTGTAATTTCATTGTGAATTTCATTATATGAAATTATTTTGTGTGACGATAATCTATTTTGGAAAGTCATAAGTGTATTCCAGAAGGGGATGCTTATTCTCTGGTAATGTTTAGAGACTCTCGTGCAGGAAATCTACCATGTGTAAGAAAATTAAAAGTGCACATGAATGTTCAACCTGATGAGTGGAGCTGATAAGTCTACAAGAAAAACTCCCTGTACTTCCAAGGCTTTTTGTCTCACCTTTGCTAGTAAAAATTTGTAACTACAGAAAAATGATATTCACATGTTGATTTTCAGAACCGTTGATTTCGTAAGAGAATTTTATGAATACAATTACACTTTAGATTAAAAAAAAAATGTTGTATTAATTTCCACTGGATAGTACAGGTATTTTACCTGTTGGCTTAGAGTCTCCTCACAGCAAACTAAGCTTGTCACTCTGTTACTCAACTTCATGAACACACTCTGTCCCCAAAGTTCCAACAAAAACTTATCATGTATTAAATTAGTTGCTACATTCACAGACTTTCAGCATAAATTCTTGATTAAACTTCCTCAAATAATGTTCGATTTGCTAATAGAGAAAATTTCATACTCAGAGTGCCATAATATCTGAGAATGGAAGACCTTAATATACCATAGTCAATGACAAAATCCAATGCTGTACTATAATAAGTATTTGTAAATCAATTAGGAATAACATTTTAAGTCACAGATTTCTCTAATAAAATATATAACATTATATACATATATAAATAATACTGATAAAATTTCAATTGGTCTGAGTTAAAAATTAAGACCAGAAAAGACCCTACAAAATATTTGTATGAGTACACATGCACAATAAGCTAACTATTGGATAAAAAAGACTCCAAACACATAAAGGGCACAGTGCACAGATCCATACAAATGAGGCTGATAAAAATAGGAATATTATATGATTTCTGCTGTTTGGAATCAATTAGCTGATTGGAAAGAGCAGAAAGTTCATTTTCTGTTCTTTAAATGATCATTCTTTGGGACAGCAAGCACCAGAAAAGAGAAAGGATTTTCTTAACTGTGGGTTTAGTTCTGAAAATTATGTTTTACTCACATCACACAATGAATAATACCAACTGCAGCACAACTGAACTGGCATCCAGAGCAAAAAGATCCAATAAAAATTATTAAAATGGGATAAGCCATATGAAGGAGAGCTCAGGAAAGAAAAACCGGACAAGAGGGGAATCTATATAAATATACGTGTGTGTATATGTAAAACTATGTATTTACAAATATACAGATACATATATATCTCCATATCTATTTCGTTACACATACACATATTTGCATGTAAGAATAGAACTCGCGAAGAAGAAATGGTTAGCTCAGTGTGGAATTAGATAACTTTCATTTACAAAAATGTAAGACAAGTTGAAAGAGAGAAAGGCCCATGAACAACAACAGTAGAAAAGATCATGCATTTTTAACTCTTGGAAAGCAAGACATCATCAGGAAAATTTGTAAATTCTTCACTTTACCATGGAGCAGGGAATGTTTAATGCAAACACTGACCTTATAAGCGAGCAAATTATTCCTTTATCTCCACTTGATTTACAGAAGATGGTGACGAATAATTTCAAAATGAACATACCCCAAAAGAACAGAGGTATTCTATTACTATATATCATCAGCATAAGCTCCACTTACAGCAGAAAGTCTTTGAAGATCATTGATTTCTGGTCTTCTAATGGGTTTGAGAGGGAAGTTGAGAGAATACTACAATGTCCATAGTAGCAGAGAAGAAAAGTCAGCTAAGGGACTGAAAGGAATGATTTGGCTAACCCAGAAGGCCAAAGTATAAAGAAGAAACAAGTCAGAGAACAGAACTGTTTTTATGCTTGTCCTGAAATGTCTCATCCCAGCATATTTAAAGAATTAAAAATGCCATTTTTGGGGTTGTTGCATTTACTTTTGAGGACCTACAAGGGCAGATATGATATGAAAAATAGGTAAAAAAAAAAGGCACCTGGTACACACCTTTAAAAATAAGGTGGAAAATCCAGATTTATGAACTGTTATATTTCAAAAAAAAAATCTACAAAACCAATTGGAAAATAATTGATAAGAAATATTTATTAATGGACTATTTCTAAAAATGAAAGTAAGCACTGAGTCTGATCTGCGTTTTACTGTCTGGCACTTTTCTGTGTTTTCATTAAGGATCTGAATGATGGAAAGGCAGTGGCAATTAATTCTGCAGGTGGCGCTGAAATGGAAAACACTGTATTATACTGATGGATGGGATTTCAGTTCAAAAGGATCCTGACAGATTGAGAGCATGGTTTGAAGAAAACTAAAACACAGTTCAAGAGGCAAAAGTGAAACAGTGCAGATAGACAGGCCTAACAGGCACATGAATTCATGATCTAGAAAAACTGGCTGAGCAACAGGCCAGTAGGCAGGGATTTAAAGGTATTAGTAGATCACAAGTGGAACGCAAGTCAATAATGTCATGCTGTTGAGAAAAAGATAAGCACTATCCTTGGAAGATTAAAAGGAGTAAACTGAATAAACATATGGTATATCTTTCTGCTCTGCTCAGCATTTGTAAGAGTTCAGGAGGAGTATAGAGTGGGGTATTTCAATAGAGGTGTGGAAGTCTCTGCAGGAGAGAAAAGGAAATGGTCAGAGGTCTGAAAATCACCTCCTGTGCAGACAGGCTGAGCTATCTGATCTTTAATGTGTGTAATGTACAGAAAAGAAGAACAGGGAGAGCATTTTACTCATACTGGCCTTAAAAGGAAGCTAGAAGGGAAACAGAATTGTCTTTTCTCCATGGCCACAGTAAACAGGAAGAAACAGGCTCTATTTACAAAGTATTTTGCTTTAGATATCAAAACCAGGATTGTTAGATGTCAAAATAAGTTGCCAAAGCATGTGTGGGATCTTTGTCACTTGTGTCTATGACAGGTATCAGAGTCTTCATTAACTGTTTCAAGAATGGGCTGTTGGGATTGCTATACTTAATCTTATTGTGTGGAGGCCTGAAGAACTAGAAGAATCCCTTGGAAATCAAAAGTTTCCAAAGTTTTGATGACTCATTTCCCGGTGCAACCTCTTTGAAAATATAGTCCAAAGTATTTGGTGGGAGACTGGAAGAAACAAAATGGTGATGGAGTGATGGGATAGGAAAGCTTACCTTGCTGACTAATATTCTCTCACACTGGTAAATGTGTTTTTTAACTGTCAAGTTGAGAAACAAAAAAGAAAATTTATTACAAACCACCCTTGCACTTACTGTTTTTTCACTGCATCTTTTGCTGCTATTTCTGTTATATTTTTTTCTGAGGGTAAAACTTATAATAATGATCTACTTATATGGCCTGTTCTCTGTATATCTGTCATATTAAAGTCTATGCTGTTTGTTTATCATGCAGTGATCTATAACTCTCTATTAATTTAATTATACTAAAAGTTCTTAAAAGCCTTGGGCTAAGTAACATGTCAATTACAAATGAGTTTAACTTGGAATAAATATAAACTTAATACTTGTAATTTATTGCTTTAAATAAAAACAAAGCCCTTACTATGACACAATTTATTATTAATTGCTCCAGTGCCCCAAGTCTGATTAAGCAAATCCATTTACCTTTTCTTCAGAGGAAGCTGATGTTCATTCCTCATAGGAAGTGGAAGGAGCCTACCTTTCCCCCTTTTTTAGACCCCCTAAATCAATAAAGCACTTCTGTGTTTAATGATGTGTATCATGTTGGGGGTGAGGGTACTGCTGGTGGCATGGGAGGTAGAGCCATGTGGGGGGACTCGTGTTTCCTTGAACAAAGTAACTTTCAATCAAATATCTGGTCATTTACAATTATTCTTTTAGATATATGTAATGAATGCATGTTTTCTGGTTGAAGAATCTCTATTATCTTTCTCCAGTACCCTTTCAATAGCAAGGAGAAGCTGTTTAGAGTTATACATGTGTATATGTGTATAGGTGCGTTTGTGTATACGCATTCTGTAAGTCTAACAGAGAAGTATCTTAAACTTTTTTTATGTATTAGTTATTCTTGCGTATATTAAAGCAGCTAAACTTTTTTTTTTATGTGTGAGAAAACATGTACATATAAAAATGTCAGCCGCTGTGTGGAGGCCTGGTACTTCATGCCTGGGGTAAAATTTTATTGCCTAGTTATAAAAAAGAAGGTTTATAGTGGAAACCCTGACATAACATTAACTATGGTTATGCTATCAAAGGAGTGCAGCATTTGAGATTTTAGAAACTGTTTTGTTTGTGTTTGTATAGGCAGTCATGTGTTTGTGTCTAAAACTTCATTTTCACCTACACATGTATTTTACTTTTATTAAACACTTTGAGAAGCAAAGTCGCAAACTTGTTCTGATAATAGCATCTTCATATGTGTAACTTTCCTGCTAAAAATATTTAAAAAATTGAAAAAAATCACCAATAGAACATTCATAGCTCAAAATTGTATTAGCTATGCTCTTTTTTTTTTCTATTTTTTTTCAAGTTAGGAAACCAAGTAATGCATAGTGAGTTAAAGAAGTCACACACAAATCAGTTACAGAGTTGGGTCCAGAGTCTAAATCTTCTGTCAATTGCATACTTCAGATTCATGGTCCCTATAGTGATAATAATGGAAAACTAAAACAAAATGAGCAGAACTGAGATATTTGGAGAATGAACTGAATCACACATCCCTGTCATGTCTGCCTATCTACTTGCATCAAATAGAATGGATCAGATAATCATGCTTGGACATATCACTCATAAAGTTATGAGAAAAATAAGGGTTGTATCTATAAGTCTGCACAGAGTTTACAAGATTTCTGATGGGACTTGCAGCTAGTCCATTGACTCCTCTAAATGTGAAATGTTGTGTGGGAGGAGTAGGGACCATCACTTGTTTTGCTTGCAGCAAGAAAACAGTAGTATATGGAAAAATGTAGGTTAGGCATTATTTCAAAGGATCTCAAGGAAATTATATGCTCTGATATTATTCAGTCTTGACACAAAGCAATATTACTTCCTAGAAAATAACTCCTGCATTTTCTTGTATGTGGCGATATCAAGAAGATAGCACAAACAATTCCCATCACATTTCCAAATATCTTGGTTTTGAATCTTGTGATTCTGAATGCTAATAGCATAGCAGAAATGCAAATATAAAACATTACTACTTTTTCCATGCCACTGTGCCAATCCAGTATAAGGAATATGTTTAATTACTAGCTATAAAACAGTAACTGCCTTTAAGATATTAAACTGTGTTAATGTGAACTTCTAACTGTTGATAACTTAGAACTTAATGGAAATGTTATTGTTCAAGATTTGCCCCTGGGGATGGCCTTTTAGTGAATAAAGGGAAAGAGAAACAGTACCTCCAATGATGTTAGATAGTTATATCCATACCATTGCGGTACTTGTGCTTGGAACGCTGTCCTCATGTTATTTCAAACATAGTTTTGGAATCACAGATGCCACTTGAGGTCATATAGTCCAACCTCCTGCTCAGAGCAGATCTAATTTGATATAGGTTGCTCAGGATCTTACCCGGTCAAGTCCTCAACCTCTACAAGGATGGAGACCCCACAACCTCTCTGGATCACTCACACAATAAAATAATTTTATATATATCTAACCAGAATTTCCCATGTTTTGGCTTGTATCTGTGGCCTCTGGATTGTCGCAGAAATGTCCTTTTTCTTCCACATTAGTAGTAACATAAACATAGATTATATTTAGACTTGTTTGAACAAGTCAAAGAACAGTAAAGGCCTTTAATGTATATGAGAATACTACTCTCAGATTGTAATTAGGTAGTGTTTCTTTCCATGGCAAGCTGGCTAAGCCGTTCTTACTTCTCATTACTTTTTCCTGGCTCCAGACAAGCCCCTCCATTTTGTTGATACAAGTATTTGTGTGGCTGTTTAGTGAAACGGATTGCAGGGATTAAAATTAGCCTTGCTTTTTTTCCATATGTTTTTAAAATCCAGCACCCTAATTTTTCTAGTCTCCGACAGAACAACCCCACTGCCAGAAATAAGGAGGGAGGAAAAACATTGAGGTGCAGTACTGAGGAAGAAACAACAAGGTTTATGGTGAAATGCTTGTCACGCTGCATTCTCAGAACAAAAAGTAAGAGCGAGAGTGATACAAGGTAGGAGAAAAAAACAAACATACAAAAAGTAATCACACCATCCTATTTCCTACTTTTATTGTAGCATCCTACCATTCTGGCATACCTAAAAACCTCAGCATAATGATGACATTTCAAGTAGCAGTATCAATTGTTTTTGTTATGATGCTTGTATATATGTAATGTATATGCCCAGTAAAACCTGGTTCTACCTACATTGTTTGGTAATTACAATTCATGAAATTCCTAAGATAGATAGAAAAGTACAATTTTATTACTCCATTCTAGCTATCATATCTTAATGAAATAGCAGGCATACAGAAATGTGTAACTGTAGTATGTTCTGGTAAATGCGAGGTGCTCTTGAGCTGAGCCAATCTGCACCAGTGAGATGGACTTTAAGAGGAGTAGAGGTAAGACAGAGAGCAGATTGAGCAATAAAATATTCACAGAATAAATGCCACAACCACAAATAATTGAATTAAGCAATAACAAGGCAGACACAGGGCATTTCCTGGGGATTAATGACTAACTGGGAGAGTTGATGGTCCACGGCGGTCATCAATTCCCCAGGAAATGTCCTGTACCAAGGTCATTGTTGCTATTATATCCCCGTTTTCTTTTCTCCAGTTAAGAAAAAGATTCCTACATTTTACCTGTTTTCACACAGTGTCATCACTCCTTTAGATGACTGTGGAACAGATGGGTTTGAACGGCAGAGAGGCTGAAAGATTTTTGTTTAATTGATGTCTGGTGCCATAACCAATCAAGCCCACTTTTCACCATTGAATTTTTAAATGGACTTTTACAATATTTCAGTTTTTGACTTATTTAACTCTCTTGAATTCCCAAATAATAATTTTATTTTGTTATGGGCCTGCAATCCTTACAAATCTGTGTCTGCATTATAGCTAGGTGAACTGGAGGAAGCTGGACATATTTTATTCCTTTAGAAGTTTCCTGTGGCATAAAGAACCTGCTGAGAGAACTGGCAGAGAATTTATGCATTCAGTCTGCTCTTTGGCAATAATGTGTGGATTTATAACATAAAGTACTTGCTTAGAACAGGTCAATAATGGAGATAATTAAATATGTCTTTGCTATTCAATAACAATTATGAATTAAAATTTGTTGTGGCAGGTTTTTCAATACAAGGCCTATCATGGCTGAATTCTTCTAAGTCATAATTCTATCCAGATATGTTTAAGATATTATTCTGTGGCAAGTATGTAAATATTTAAAATCTATTTTCCAAACAGTATAATAAAAAATAAAGCACTAAACCCAAAGGTCTAGAAGATAAAGGAGCTTATGATTATCTGCATGCTCTTGGGTCAAATTTATTTTACAGTTATGTCAGTATTCTTTAACTCACTTATCTTCAGGATTTGTGAATCTTAATGTATCACTTTTTTCCCTTAAACTAACATTTCACATTCAATTAACCTAATCTTGAAACAGAACACTGTAGACTATACATTTTTAAAATTACTGTTTATGATCCTTTATTCATGTTCCATATATGCAACTCTGTTACTGTTGGCGTTTGCATAGTCTGTGGAGTGCAGCAAGTTCTCTTTCTTCACTTCAGCATGGTATAGTTAAACTGTTTATTTTCACATGCCTGGAATTTCTTGGCGTCGTGTACCCATATTAATTTAACTGGCCAATTAGTTGTTATTAAAATATTTTAAAAGAACATTCAACAACATATGCACAACAAATTATTTCTTTCCACAATTTTATTAACATTTTTGTAGGTAGTTTCCAGTTTCTCACCTCTTTTTCCCACCAAGAGAGACTTTCCGAGTTTAGGAATACAGACTGCATACTAGATTCAGAGCCCCCACTAAGTTTCCTTGAACACCTTTAAGCTATGATGAGAACATGGAAAAATTGACCTGAACTAATTAAATCTTAGGTGCCTTTCTTGTCTCACCCTAATCTTAGGAGTTGCTGTCACCATCATAACGTGATAGATTCAGATAATACACGACAACAGGCTTGTGCTCAGGAGTTTTCAGGAGGGGGTGAGAAATTACTATCAGATTTAATTGCCCAACTAGGTTCAAGCGAACATCAATATATTGAAAGGGATGCAAAGCCATGTACTGAACCTCTCCCTCTCTTCTTTTTTTTTTGTTGATTCTAATCATATTTGTTCCGAAGACATTTCTGGGAAGATCAAAATAGAGCTGTCTTTAATGCAACAGAGGTTTTGACTGTCAGTTCAGCACTGTCAAGGGGAGTGTGCGTGAATTTTCCTACTAAACCTTTTGTGACAAAAGAGTCATGTTGTTTTTTTGTTTGTAGATCATATGAACTTCCAGATAAAATATTAATAGAGAGCTAATTTGAAGTGAAATTTGCTAAATAACCTAGCCAATCCTTCACAAATTTACCTGACCGGTTCAGTTCTGCAGTACCACAAAAAAAAGGAGTCCCTTAAATACAGATCCTACCTCTATCAGATGTATCATTGTTTCCCATCATTCTTGCACCTCTTCTCAGAAATAATCTAAGCTGGGTATATGGAGAGCAAAGAGTTAATACACTGGAAGGCTGAAAATACTTATGTCTATGTGTGTGTGCGTGCATGTATGTATTAGTATATAGGAGATACAGATATTTGTCGTGCTAAATCTTTGTCTAATGAAAATATCATATTTAAGATATGAAATTTACAAAATTTAAAACAAATTAAAGATGGAAGAAAAAAGCCTCAGACACAAATAGCAAAATATCAGAATTATCTTAAACTCTTTCTCTCCCTAAGACTACTCCATTCTTTCCTGCATTTAGCAATAAAAATAAACAACAACAACAAAAATCCCCGAAAATACGATTTTTTAATAATGACACAGTCCTAAAGTTGTATAAAGAGCAAATCTGTATAGAGGGAGAAGGAGTTGAAGTACAATAGCTGAGAAATTTGTCTAAAGTTTGCACATAAAATCAAGAAAATAGAAAAATATTTTTGTTTACTTCATGGGTTTACACATTTGGATTTAGTGCCAAAAATCAGGTACAATCACTAGCAGTAAATAATATATGTCAGAGTATTTAATATAGTATTTTAGAACTTTTTTCTGGAAACTTTAGAACTATCGATCCCCACATTTTATTCTTGGAAATTAGGAGAGGAGCATATCTTGTCCCTTTTGTGGCACATCTGACTGAATACCAACAATCTCAAGGTCAAAGTCCTACAAAAATTAAAACTTTCCAATACAAGAACAGTAACTGTAATTGCCACTATTACTGTGCTTTACCTTTAAACAGGATGGTGTGTCAACAGATTAAAAACCAAGTCATGTTACTTCAGCACTGGTCAGTGAATGAGATTCTCTCAAATATTAATTCCAAAGTATAGTCCTCTGCTCCTTTGCTGCTAACATATGTAGGTAACGATCATAATTCTAGATGTCCTTTTATATCTCCAGGCTGTAGATGATGTTCTCCACTGTAGATGAGAACAGAAGCTCAAAACAGGCATATAGCGTGACCAAGAGGCAGTAGAAAATACACAAATGCTTTCCAACTGAAATTGTCACTGTCCAGGGAATTTCCGTGATAACAAATGGAGAGGAGATGGTATACAAAACTACAAGCAAGATGGAAGAATGCCAGTGAGGTATTCTTTATATCAGGTATACCATGAACAAGAAAATCTGAGTGTGGAAAAGGAATGCTATGGACCAAGTGGGTGCTGTCTGCTGCTGGGAAATGGGGTGTGATTGAGCGGTTGCATGACGGCCAAGCAGTCTTCACCCTAAACCAGCTTCTTACCAGCACCAGCCCACAGAGATGAGCACACAGGAGAGCTATAAATATTTGGAATGCCTCCCCTGAGCTGTTGCTGCCTTCTTCTGCCTGGCCCAGGCAGGCAATTTCCAGGCAATGGATATTGGCAGTGGCCTCCCAGTGTATCCAGTGATGCCAGTGGCTACTTCTGCTCCCAGCTGCTAGCTGGGTTCCTGTGTGCAATCAGCATTACATCCTTCAACAGGAACACTTCTCCCTGTCCAGAAACACTGATACAAAAAGAGATAATATGGGCTGGCTGTTCCCACCATAGTCTGTGTGAGCCATGTATATATGTGGGATGCAGCAGTGGGATGCAGATTGGTCAATAATACAAAACTAACCATCCAGAAGAGTCCAGATAGGTTTAACTTTACCTTCATATTTAAAGTACTTTGATTTAAGTAATGGCGCACAGACATTGCATGCAAAGCTTGCAAAGCTGTTTCTGAACAGGTGAATACACTTGTTTTTAAACCATCCAATTACTTCTGGCAATGTTGTAAGGTATTTTTATACTGTTCGTGTGTTAAAGAAAGCTTTCAGTCTGATAAGTTATAACAACACACCTGTGTAAACATCAGCTATGATGCCATAAGCTTTACTTACAATTACAGTTGTTTTTCTTAAATTACATGAAGTATAATCCACAATAAGACACTTCATTTGTTGGCAGTTATTACAGATGTATCTCTGGAAAGGCTGATTGCTTAATTACACCTCTTATTATGACTATTCTGGCAAATTTCTAAAAAGAATCTTTAACAAAGAACCGGATGAATGTTTCCTCTGTGTTCTTCACTTAAGGTTTGATTGTTCAGCCTTTAGATTTATTAAAGTCAATCAGTTCAGCTTCTTTTTTTCTATTCAGTGTAATTTTACTTCAGGCAAATTTAGCTTATATGGTATTTAATCCAAATAAATAACATTATTTCAAACCATCTTGCTTCCTGTTACACAAGATTTTTGAACAATTGTCTTCGAAAACTCCAGTCATTAACTATGACAAGTCTCAATGTTAACATGTTATTGTTAGCATTTGTAGTAAATCGCTTTTCTTACTCATAAATACTTGAGATAAAATTAAACAGATTTTTTTTCTGAAAACAGCTGTTCAGTTAGTTTTCACTCCTTAAACACAGAACGTTTCCAATTAGCTAAGCAGAAATTTCAACGGGCAAGCAAGAGAGGATTTGGATCTGCAAAAATAATAGCAAGTTTATGGGTACCTGAATTTGGTCTTTTTTTCAGAACTCTGATAGCCTGATGGAACTGTCATGATCTACGTAAAGAAAATTTCACACAATTGGGAATATAAGAAAAATAATCCTCTCTACCTTTTTTTCTGTTATTTTCTAATCAGATCATTCTTACTTTCAATGAATAAAAGTAGAAAATATATTTAAGCATTTCAAAACCATTTCATTAATTTAATTTCACAAGGATGTTTAGTAGCTGGATTATTTCAGTGGGACTATTCCCAATCCCTGAATTTAATCAGACATTTGAGTCTTTTCAGAATCAAGGCTAGAACAGAAATATATTTTATTATTTTTGAGAAAAGACTGCTTTGATGGGAATACTTATGAGTGCTTCTTCTGAATGAAGGCCTGAAAAAAATGACAAGTTCTCTACTTGAAACTTCTGACTTAACTGATAATGCTCAGTCTTTTCATTCTAGACCCCTAGCAAATTTTAAGTATTTGCAAAATATTCAGATAATATTAATTAAATTTCTTGTCATTATTGATTTGGTCCTGCTCAGAATTGTATGTATGCAGAAGTCATACCATACTGAATCAGTTCTCTTGAAGTAGCCACTGTGTCTCTTTAAGCTGTGTCTTTGGAAGAATTCCTACTTTTGTTTTTCTGAAAGTAGAGACAGGAGATAGTTGAATTCAGCTGAGTGAGACCCCAGTCAACATGACCTACCCTTAAAATTAGCCCTGCTTGGAGCAGGAGGCTGACCTAGCTGAAGTCTCTCCCAACACAAATTATTCCATTATTCTAAGACGAAATTTAGTGTAGGTTTAATATGAGAAGGATTACAGGTACCAGGACCCAAACAAGCTATGACAGAAGGAGAGAAAACATGGCTTCCTTTTATTGAATAACAGCCTCATTACACACAAACCCACTTAGAAATGACATAAACCAGAAACCAGCAAAACTGAAGATGAAAATGATAACTGCAGTAACTGCAAATAGACCATTGGACTGGAGAATCCCCCTGCATTCAACTTCTGTATCACCCAGGGATCCTTGCTAGTAAGAAGGGCAGAATATGATGGTTGATGGTGGTTAGATGATGGTTGGTGTTAGTGTTGGTGTTAGTGTTGGGTTATAGATTGGACTTGATGATCTCAGAGGTCCTTTCCAACCTTGTGATACTGTGATACTGTGATACTGTGAATATACTTTTTAATGTAAGTACTTACGCACTCGACATTAGAAGTGCTGAGAAAGTAAAACCAAACAAACAAATCTCAAGCCAAATCTACTGTCCAAGTTAAACCCATGTAACTGTGAAAGTGATAGCACGTATCTCTCAGTAGAAATGGATCCAAAAAGTAAAAAAAATGCTGCTTAAAACACACATAACAAATGGGCATTGACGTTATTCACCAGCAACTCAGGCTGCTAGGAACATTGCCAGGTTCATAATACAGTGATGCGTTTTCCTACGGCAAGGCAAATGGTTTCCCTGGCAGCTGAAATACAGTGTTGACTCTTCTTCAAAATTAATTAGCACTGAAACACAACAGAAAAAATGAAAGGCTTCTTGTTTCTAAAGGTTATTCTGCAAGGAAATAAATCATATGAAGGTGTGAACTGTGCTCTCCTGTACTTTATGATTAAGTGCTTATAGACAGTCTCTAAGCCGCAGCTTTTGCTAGGAAGTTCACATCAAAGGTGAATTAAGTCTTTATTATAAATACTTGGTAAAATATAGAAACCAGAACTGCTTTAAATTGGGAGATTCTCTGGTTTCAGCAGAAAGATCTTTCTTTCTTTTTATCGACTCATTTTACAAGCAATGTCCCAAATTTATGCTAAGAACATTTTCATGAAGCTTTTGCTCTCCTCTTGGCAGAAGGCCTCGAAATTTGTGTCAAACAAATTAGAACTAATGTCTTTGGCTAAAAAGAGGAGCCTGTTAAAGGGCAGTAGTAATCAAGACAAGATAATAATTTATCTGAGATTTTGTGGGTATTAGTCTAATATCCTGTCTATTCACAGCATGTCAAAGATAAGAGCAGTCACCGGTTTACTGTTTTTCTGCCCTTTCCTTCCACCCTCCTTCCATCCTTCAGGCCTCAGGAGATAAAAGATAAAATACATGTATTAGGCCAATTGCAATAATATTCCATTAAAAGGGATACACTGTTACTATTATAAATTAATGCGTTAAAACTTCAGACTAAAAGAAACTATTACATAATTAGCTGTCCCTCACATAGTTATGCACATGAGTAATTCTGCCTCTCTGAAGAGTTCATAGGATTTACTGGAAGTCGCTAGAGATATCACCGGTCACATGTGAACCTGTTTACAGGACTGTGACTGTAGTTCCAAATGACAGTTATGATTCCTGAAAAAGTCCAGGGTGGAAAATAATAAAATAGATACCTCATGGGCCTTTCGTCAATTTTTTTGTTCCTGTATGTAACAATTTAAATGTTAGGGTTTTAAATTAATACTTGCACTCACCACTACAGATACTACAGCGAATGAAAAAGGATCTCAAATGTTTTACTGGGCTTTAACTCTAGATGTTTGCCAGTAGCTAGAGATTTAATACTCTTGATTTTGTGCCCTTGCTACCTTTGAAGGGTCTCCCTTCTGATGAGGAACCATATCTAAAGGTTAAATAAAGCACATAAGTGTCCATTCTGAATTCTTTATAGCCACTTTCCTGTCATGTGGTAATACAAAGCAATCTCGAGAGCTGTCTCTAAGAGCTTCCCTCTGCTTGAAGAAACTTTATGCTTGCACTAGTTAGTGAAGGGAAAACAGTTTTGAGCCTCACATTTTTTTACAGTCTGCTTTTTGGCATAAACGTTCTCCCTTAACTACGGTGGGAGTTGAGGCTCAGTTCACCTCCTAATTAATTAAATTAATTATTTAAAATTAAATTATTTTATTATTGTGCACAGTACCTAATCTTTCACATCTGACATATTGTATAGATTTTTTATTTTATTTACAAATGTCTGTTTAAAGAAATGATTAGTTCTGTAATTTGTTCAGCAAGCCTTCTTTATACCAAAGCCCTCCTGGGAACTCTTATGCAAATAAAATCCATCTGGAGATTGGAAGTAATGCAGGTGAAATTATAAACAATATACTTATTTTTTTAGGAGAATTTAAAGGGATATAAAAGCACAGTTCATTAGAAAATCCAAGCTGCCAACATATGTTCTAGTGGTTCTTTTACAGGAATGCTGCTACGTCCAGCATTAACTTCCTTTGAGGTTCTCCCAAAACTATTGAAACCTATGCCACATCAAATATGCATATAATTCACATATTTACTATTTTTCAGAGTTTAGTGACTGACTTGGATTTTACAAGAAAGATTCACATAGAAAATAGAGCTATGTGATCGGGACCTGGTGATAAAGAAGTTATTAAAGCATCCAAAGAGGAGGTAAGCATATATTCTTTGTGACTTTTTTAATGGTCCATAGTCTGCAGCCATTCTTTCATCTTTTTCAATATGTTGGGGAACCTGGCTTGTTCAGGCAGCTGGTGAGACGGGAGCAGAGTGTGTGAAGAAAAACTGCTCAAAATCACTAAAATTTTCAGTGCTGTCATTAGTTCATTAGATTATGTATTCTAACAAATCTGAATCTATTATAGCTATTAGGAATTATTTTGTTTAGTTTCTTTTATTTCAAAATTAAAAATGGCCCATGAGTGGATGTTATCAGGATATGTATTACAGAAATTAATTAACAATTCGTAGCTATTTTTTTCTGTAGCTATGGAAGAGCAAAGTAGCATAAAAGGAATGTCTTCACTACCTCTGCTTTAAAAGTATATGTGCCAAGGACATTTCAAGTCACAGGATGTCTTGAAACGTGTGGACTCCATCTATGTATAACCCAGACCTGCTTTATTAATCCATCACAAGATAAGCCCCAAAAGACTACGAGATATCTTTTTCCCCATGGAAAGAAAAGAAAGAAGAGAGAAGGGAAAAAAAGAGAAAGGAAAGGAGGAAAAATACTGCTGACATTTGCAGAGGGGGAATCTGCTATTGAAATATTCTTGTGTGACATGTCTTCACCATCATTAGCAGTGGTAGAAAATTAAGGTGATAAAAATTTTGAAAGGTTTGATAAGTTTCTAAAGGTAAGTGCACAAAAAGGAAAACTGATGGCTTTCTTTTGTGTTTGTGAAGACTGGCTGAGTTTCCTGGATTTTATCTTAAGAATGAAAAAAGACAACTGAACTATTTGGACCGTTCTGACAGTGTTACTGAAACAATCTTTGTTCTTTTGTTGGCTTAGGCTCACAGGAAGAGAAGTTTTTGGCATCAAAACCTACCATTAGTAATAAGAACATTTTGTTGAACTGAGAATATATTGTCCAACTGGTATTTCAACTTGAGTATTGAAAGACATTAACTTTTGTCCTCTTGGATTAAAAGTTGTTCCTTTAACAATAAGATCATCCTCAACAGTTTCTGGATTTGCTTAACGTAAGAAAACCCTACATTTCAGGTTACAAATAATGCTTCTTGGTACAAAAGAGGGATGGGATTGTACTCTCTGGACTTCTGCATAACGCTGTGGTTTGTGCAGTTTTTTTGAAAGGCAAAATGCATAGTGGGACTACCAGCAATCAATATAACTCAGACAGGATAAAAGACATATCCAGGCACTGAGAGATGCACACTTTTTTTCAATTTCTTGCTGAAAAAGTGTTGCATAAGGAAAGACAATAGTAGTCAGCTTACATCATCAGAAAGTGGGGTCGCAGTCATGGGATTCTGGTTTAAAAAGCTCTTAAATTCAACCAGATCCATCAAATCTCAGGGTATATGAAAGTTACACGGTGTACAACCTAATTTCCATCTGTAAAGAGGTAAACATCTTGTTCTCATCTGGAGTGAATTTGATGGAAAGTCCAAGACGAAGAATCTTCTCAGAATTTGTCTTGAAAAAGTCATTTCCAATTAAAGACATTATCAAACCGTAAAATGCTTGAACTGTAAGCTGAAACATCCAGAAGAAGACAATATAAAAATTAAGGTTATCTGAGAAGCCTTTGTGTATTTGTTTCACAGCATGTCTCATCTGAGACCATGGAATATCACACAGTGTTTCCCTCCTATGGAAGATGTGGTAGCTGGTAACATCATGCTTTCTTGCTTTCTTTTTAATTGATATTCAGCAGTGTGTTGGCCTGTATGTCACTGCCCATCCTTAATCTTTATTTACGTTACTCTCTGCAAGTTTGATTAATCTTCTGAACATTCTTCCACATGAAACTACTACTGCTTTTTTTTAAATCTTTGCTGCCTGTGATGTGAGCCAGAGGGTGCAGTGGTTTCTGACAGTTTCCAGAAAGCTGAGCCAGGTGTCATATTTGTTTTCTATTTCTATTTGTAATTCTTTTCTCTGTTTAATTTCTTTGGATTATGTATTATTCTGTATGTGCATTAGTATTTCTATAACTGTATATATATGTGTGTACACATACAATATTTCTCTGTTATGTATCTGTATATATATTACATCTGTAATATGTACACTTTCTTCTTTCTTCTTGATCTTACCACAGACTATTGTACAGAATGTGTAAGAGTGTAGCAAAAAAGAGGAAACAAGCAAAACCAAAGATCTTTTTTCCACTGATTTGTTCTGTACACAACACATTTTGAGAGGTTCTAAATAGAAATAGTTTCGATTCATGTAAGGTAAACTGCCAGGGTATCTGTTAATGGACTTCACAAAACTTCTAGAGTATATGGAACTTGCATATGAATTTCAAGCCTGCTGTGACATTTTGCAAAACCCAGAGCAGCCCTTCCTAAGCTGCCTGTTTTCTTAAGTCTAGGAAAAAGTCTTGTGCAAAACATACTGCAGACCTGTAGCCTGACATTGTGGAGGTCTATGCTCTCATTTTTTTAATTTTTCAGCTTTAATATTATTCCCTGTCATATTGTTGGGGCTGTTTAGTCTGGAGAAGAGGAGGCTCAGGGGAGACCTCATTGCTCTCTACAACTACCTAAAAGGAGGTTGTAGTTGGGCAGGGATTGGTCTCTTCTCTCAGGTGACCAGTGGCAGAACTAGAGGGCATGGACTTAAGCTTCGTCAGGGAAAGTTTAGACTTGATATGAGGAAAAAGTTCTTCACTGAAAGGGTGATTGGCCATTGGAATGGGCTGCCCAGGGAGGTGGTGGAGTCACCGACCCTGGAGGTGTTTAAGGGGAGACTGGATGAGGCACTGAGTGCCATGGTTTAGATGATGGTTGGTGTTAGTGTTGGTGTTAGTGTTAGGTTATAGGTTGGACTTGATGATCTCAGAGGTCCTTTCCAACCTTGTGATACTGTGATATTGCCCAAGAGATTTTATAATTTTTCACTCTTCTTGTGCTTAAAAATGGCAGAAATAGTCAAAGTATCTTTTTAAAGTGATAATTTCAAACTTCAGATGGATTGGAGACCAGGAATAAAAAAAAAAATCATATGACCGTTATGCCTTATGTCAAGAAAATACTGCCATTTGCACTGTAACTGTACCAGGGACATGCAGCAAGCAGTTCCCACTTGTGGAGGGCACAGAAGGTGTCAATTTTATCTGCTTATCTGATGGCTGCTAGAACCAGAAGAACCAATTTTGATATTAATTATAAAAAGGAAGTTGTTTGGTTATTTACCTAAGAGGCTTTTAGGCTTTCCACTAATTAGATATGTAACTATCTACCTGTAGATTTAGTGGCAGAAGTCAATCTCACATTAGTAGTGAATACATTTTTTTTCTGTTATGTGTCCCTTAGGAACATATTCTGGAATAAAACTGATCAGAAAAATTGGTACTGGCTTACATCTTTCTTGGATATTTCATAGATAATTCAAAAAACAACTGGATATGGTGGCTAAATTCTATTTACTTCAGAAAAAGTAGTTTCTCCTGTCCAGGTAAAAAGTATGTTGGCTCAGCAGTGAAAGAAACTTGCATTGCCTATGCTGGGTGTAGGCTGTCAATAAATAAAGAAGTTCAATTTCCAGCGCTGTCAATAAATATATTATGTATGAGGTTTTTCATTATGTTCAGACGCAACTTGAGGTATTGTCTCTGCCTTCTTGGAACTAAAGCTATTTTTCTCAACTGGAATAGGATTCCCTTGCCACATATTTGCAAATACATTGTTAATAAACCAACAAATTGCATTTAAGGACAACAAATAGATAATTTTTCTTTTCTCTTGATTTCTTCTTGATGTTTTGGGTGAACTGAAAGGTGATCTTAAACTTCATTTTATGCTGATTTCATATACTGTGAAATGCAACCATTATAGATAAACACTCTCACTTTTAATGAAAATTATTAGCTATCAACATTTTGCTTGGAGGCATAAGCCATAGCCCAAACTCCATTGAAATCCATTAAATATGCTTGAGACCCAGCTGTCAATAGACATCTTGAAGTAGATTTAATTTTCAGAGTCAATACAGAGCACAGCTGCATTAAGCATAGGATAATTCTGGCACATTATTAATTTGAATGGCCATGTAAGGCATTGTGTAGACAAGATATAAGCCCAAGTTTTCATAGGCAATCTGTACATAAAATGAAGTGTGTAAAGGTTGTAAAGAATTCTAATAACACAGATCTGGCCTATTAACCAATATTGATTGCTCTTACTGTGGCATGGTCCAGTAACTTTAGAGTTGAAATAGTAAGATGTTCAGCACTGTTTCATTTTGAAAAGCAACCACCAAGTATGGAGTTTTTCAGATGCAACTTGAATACACATGATCTCAATGTTTACTAGGATTATGCATGATTTCTAGTAGTTTGAAAATATCAAACTCTGTAATTTAATTTGCACAGGGCTCATCAAAATGATGCAAATGGAGTAGAGACCCAGAAGCTGCCTTCCTCTTTAAAAATACTGAAACCACTGTGATGAATATTACTCTCAGGTTTATCTCTAGATACCGAATAGTGTGGAGGTCTGAGCTACTGCCCAGAATTTAAAACTGCAAGAGGAATTTGTTAAAATAAAAATGCACTAGTTTGTTTACGCAATGCTATAGCAGTATTCCTGTTGAACATAACCAATCAAACTTGCCGTATGCTAACAGTATTCATGTTTTCCAATAACAAGAACGGGAATCTACTTTTTTTTTTTTTAACAAGTCTGACCTGTAGATATTGTAAAGAAGGCTCTGCTTTTATCAGAAGGAAAAGTTTCTGATTGATTTATGTGAAGGCAGTGAAACTTTAAGGCAGTTTAAAAAGATGGCTAGTAAGAAAAGGCAGTGCAGTCCACCACTATTTATTTGGAGAGAGCAGTTTGAAATGTCTTCTTTCTGCAAGAACCAATAAATAAAATAATATTTAAATCAAGCAGACCAGTTCATATTTTATTTTATCAAAATGTTATCTCACAGATGTTCTCTGCTCACAGTGGTGTGATATGACAGTATGGTATTTTGTAATGGACATACTTCGCTTAAATTCGAGATGGGGAAGCAGCAAAAACCTGTAGGGTGACTTTTAAAAAATTTTAGACTGCAACCAGCAGTCCCAACAGAGGTTTTGTATTCCTGAATCTGGGAAATGCTCAGTTGTGCCTTGGACATGCATTTCACTTCTCTCCTGCCACGGTTTGCTTTCTTCTGTCAGCAAAAACCCTGGTTGCATAAATGGGTAGGAACCAGAGCATATCGCAGGCAGTTCTCTTCACTTTGAATAACAAGAACACTGGGAGTAGAGAGCGCCCTGTTGGGTGTTGCTATTTCTTTATGCCCATTGCTCCTTCTGTTGCAATGGAACCTCTTACATCCCAGCAGAGTCCCAGCAAAGCATTTGTTTTCCTTTCATGACAGTCAGGCACAAAGCACAAAAGGAGGAAGTGAAGATAAAACAACAAAGAATAAGACACTAGCAGTTAGTTCAGGTATTTTTCACTCCCATTAAACATTTCAGAAGGTGACTCATGCTGAGAAATTGTCAGCACTTCACCACTGCAATTACGGCTCCAGTGGAAATCTTAGTGAAGCTAATGAATGCTTTCATGTACAGACGGCCTTTTGGATAAGTATCATCACTCTGTACAACCTGGGAGAATGTCTGCAGCCAAGACAGGCACCCCACCAGGCTGCTCACTACATTAGCACATTGTGAAGTGCAGATATAACTCCCACTGCAAGTTTCTTAAACTCTGGTTGTAGGCAAAGGAGAGGAGGAAAGAAGCACCTCTGCTCTGTTTAGCTCCAGGCCAGAGGCCAGAAAAAGTGAAATAATCAGTCGAAGGTCATACAGAAAGTCTGTTGCAGAGCAAGAAAGTGAATGCAGATCTTCCCAGGTGAAGCACTGAACTGTTGTTTACTGCTAGCCATTCACATAAGCAAAGAAAGAACAATATTGACCAATGCTCTCTGCCCAGCTGCTATTGTTTCTCATAGCATATCTCTTTCACTATAGTTTTCTTTCGTAGACTGTAAGTTACTGACTCTATGCAGGTAGCCATAAGGAACGATATAATTAGCTAGATAATCCTGGTTTTCTTCAATAGAAGCTTAATAGTTTGTATAAGAAAGCACTAGATTCCTTTCAACTGTTATTGTTATTTGCATATGCTGAAGCCACAAAGGACATTGATTATTTTAACTATGCTCAATTTGCCTTTGAAACTGACATTCTAAAAAGCAAAAGAGCTTAAACAAACATGAAAGTAATCTAATACTGACATAAACATGAAAGATAATAAGATTACTATGAATTGATCTAAATATTACTTAATATAATTAGAAATGATTTTCTCATGGTTTACCATTTAAGTTAAGCTCCTTTTTAATGTTACTTAGAAAAATAAGCAGAGCATTGCTTTCCAGAATTTTAGTTGTTGTTTGTGGCATTCAGTAAAACAATGAGCAAGTATGCCTTTCTCTTTATTGCTTTTGCAACATTTTATTTTTGTATTTTGCATACAGTTTGTAACTAACTAGCCTAGTTTTACACCAGCCAATTTTGTAAGGGCAGGATTCTTGCTATTTAATACTGCATCATTTTATTGCTTTAAATCATGAACCAACTGGGTTCTTTTTTCTTTCTTGGCACTATTTCTACTAGTTAACTTTATGAAAAGCAGTAACATGAAGGAAACATGCCATGCTAATAACCCTGACAGTTTCTAAACAAAAATGGCACTCATAGAAAAAAATACCAATTAAATTTCAATGCCATTTGTCAAATTAGCTATGGAGGCCAACCCCCAAATTAACTGAGTTTTGCATTGCTTTCACTGCCTCCGTCCCAAATGATTTATTGGAAGTTTGGGTCTTGTAAGAAACATAGCATTTTTTTCCCTTCCTAGGATTATTCCAGTTACGTGAATATAATTAACTTTTGGGAAATAAGACTAAAATCTGATAGCACCGAGTTTTCTCTCTAGGCTTAAAAATCTACCTGTCTCTAACCAGTCTGACAACACTTTTCTCTTGTAATTTAAGAAGTACTTTTCCTGATTAGTAGGAAACAAAAGATATAATTCAGATAAACTATTTGCCATTAATCAGCTGAATATTTTAAACTCCGAAGTGAATTTAAAAATAAATTCACAGGGGAAAGATATTTGGGTTGTTTAGTAGAATATGAGGACTTCCATTGCCTTTCCTATTCAGCTCTTCAGTCTAGGTTTAGGGTATTTTCTTCCTCATGCTGAATATAAGAAAAAAATGATGAATGTCCTTTTTGGTTTTATGATTGTTATTTGTACATATTTATCAAAGTGTTTCATTAGATGTAATCATAGTTTCTCTATGGCTGTTTTTGGAAGTCAGGTAGAAAGGGCTTGCAGAGAGATCTCAACAATGGCTTACAGAGTACAGAAGCTGTTTAGAAGAGAGAAAGTTTTCTGACCTGACTGTAAAATAAAGGACCTTGAAACACAGCAGCTGCTGTTCATCCATGTAGGAGAAAGAATAAGTGCTTCCTGGCATAGTTTTTCTCCCAGCTTGTAATTTTTCTCGTGATATTGAGAACTTTCACGATGGACATTTGACTTTACCACAGCAAGCAAAGGCAATGGCTCTTAGGCCTAATGAAACCAAAGTCTTTTACCAGGATGTCTTTTGAGGCAACATTATCACAAAGGGAGCCTCATGAAAATATCCCTTAAAGAAATTGACTTCCAAGATCAGGCACAGAATGCTCGTAGCAAGGAAGATGGAGAAGTAGATAGGGCCGGAAGTATACACTGGAAATGAAATGGACAAAAATAACACCATGTTGCCATAAATTCCTGGGGGAATAAAGAAAAAAACATCTAGTTCTTCTTATGAGACTGAAATATAACATTTAGATTCTCATTCTCCCTTATTCCTACCTCCATTCCTTAATGTTGGAGGAATCTGCATTTCTAGCATGCCTGTTTCAACCGGTGAAATCCCCAAGACAACAGAATTTCACAGAAATGGCTGTCATGATCTTGCTAGAATTGAGCTGTAATGCTAGTCTCATGCTCAAGACCTTACAAACTTAAAAAAACAAGGTATACCTCTGCCGATTTCACTTGCAAGATCAAAACTTATGCGGTGGTGAAGAGTTTCTCTTTCACACCATGGAAATGAGCACTTTACTGCCTAGGAGTGCCCACCTTTTGAGTGAATTAGGATCAAATCGCAATTGTCTCTGAACACAAATCTCCCACAAAGGTGACTTAATCCATGGGTTAGTGAATAGGTACCTCTTAATCTCTCCCACTGGAAGTGTTCTACTTCCAGTATGTAATTAATATTCATCTCAGCAGGGACTGCAACTGAATTCTCCCACATCTTAGGGGAGTACTCTGCCCACCGGCCTGTAGGATTTGCCATTTTTCCCTCTTTTTTTTCTAGCCCAGTGTATATTTCATTTTTATATACAGGCATACAGACAAACACACAGAGAATCATACGCTTACAGACATCCACAGATAATTTCTATAATTATAGCAATACATGCCTGCTTTCTGAAACTGGAGAATTGCAAAAGATATAACAGATGCCTGACACAAGTGTACTGTGTTCATTGGAAATAAAAAAAAAAAACAACAAACCACAGCACAAAAACTCTAAAATGGAGGAATGAAGAATTTTTATATTAGGAAGCAAATTTTTTACCTATTAATATTACTGCCTCACAAGCGGCTGAAACACGTATTTAGCCTATTGCAATGACTCCCAGTATGTGTATATAGAAGCTGTGCAAAATTCCTAAACCACAAGTAACTCCCTGGGTTTCAGTTTTTGTTATAAGTTAAAAACTCCATTCAGGTTCACTGAAAGGACATTACAAGCCTGGAAAATCCTTGAATGATGTAATATAGACCCCTTACATGGCCTACTGCGTTGCACAGTACAACATATTGATAGGTAGCATTTTTTCCTATTTAGGGATTACTATCATTGCAGCACTCCGAAGATGCAGAGATATTTCACGTAGACATCATTAAAGGAAGATCCACTTTATGTCGACAAAATTCAGGGAAATAAATGAAGGCAAGAAATTATTATTTTAAAGTGCTTTAAAATAGGTCAGAGGAATGATGCTTAGGTAGCGAACTTCAGAAAGACCAGATTGAGTGGGGTGAGATTTATGGTATCTTCTGAGGTCTTAATTCTGCTCCTGTGTGCATCCAGCCTGTCCCATGAATGAAGCAGTGTGATGAAAAAATACACTGACACTATATAATTAAGGTCTGTAGAATAATACAGATTCCCAAAGGGTCAAGTAACATTTGCTGAGATATTTTCTATATTCTTCCTTCTGCTATGGAGTGTGGAGCCCTAAGAACTTTTTCAGTTCAATTTCTGTACATATAATTACTTAATTTCTTAAAAAAAAACCAAAATCGAGCAGTCTGCATGTAACAGTAGCTTCCATGTAGCACCAACATGGTTAGTTGCTACATTTTGGACATTAAAAAAACAAATAAAAGCAAACCATTTAAGCTAAACATAGAATTATTGTGAACAAACATAGAAGGTGGTTGCTATCTCAAGGTGATCTTGCCCTTCACCAGCTTTTAGGAAATGGGCAATGTAATAGCTGTCAGAACACACCAGCTGATAGAGTGGTACACAACCAGAATTTTCCTGAGGAATCCAAGCTTAAATTCAGAATAATAATTTGCAAGAGTTTGCAACTCAGCTGTTCATTTGTGGGCTGTCATGAAGGAAGGAAATCTACTCCTTCAGCCTATAGACTGGGCTGGGCTCTTTTTTTCTCATTTGAGGGTTTTTTTGGTGGGAGAAGGTTTGTTTACCTTACGCAAACTATTCAGTTGTTTGTCATTAATTCTGTAAATGTCACTAATTCTGTCTCAGAAACTTTATTTTCGCCATTTTCAAGTGCTCAGATACATAGGAAGTACCCACCAAATAAAATGAAAACTGAGACAGTGAGAAAAGGGGTTCCTCCACAATTGTCAGGGAGGGATGATGTGCAGCCCTGCAATGCCTATATTTTACTAGTCCAGTTGGCATCCCTGCTGCACGGGAAAGAGGATATGTGTCACATCATTGTGGTGGCACACCCCTCAGTTCTACACTGCATCTTAACTTTGTGGCGACTTTTTAGCAACTTTCTTCAGTCAGTCAAGGAACAGAACAGTAGATTTGTCACTAAAGGAGGTATAGTTTGCCTTCAATCATCTCAGAAGAGAGCTACCTTTGAAGCTTCTGCTTCTTTATGTCCCTGGAAGGAAAATAGTGGATAAACTTAATCTAAGGAATGAATTCGTGCTTATAACTATTATTTGATAAATCTTATTATTCTGGCTATTCAACAGAAACTACTCCTGCACAGTGGTTATTATTCGCACACAGTTCTAATCCATACCATGTAGCTTTTGTACACAGATTAGTATTTCTTATATCTAAACTAAATATTATTTGTATAATCTAATGAGATATTTCGCAAATACATACATTCTGACCGGAGTTACACTATCTGAACAGTAACATAAAGGCTCGAATAATTAAAGAATAAAATGCTTTCTTACCAGAAGTTTTTGTTGCATTAATTAGACATCCAGCTGGCTTTGCAAAAATTGAAGAATCTTCTTCTCCTTTTTGTGTATTGCATTTCCTGTCTGTAAAAAAATACTTAGAGAAGATATAGGAGATATAATAAAATTACTAGATGAGTGTTTATGATTCAAAAAATGTCCTGCTAATGCTAAAAATATTGACATTTCTTCCTGAGGCTCTGACAGAAAATACAATACACTGTCTTACACCTATTGAATAATTAGAGATTATAGTAATTCCTGCAAGGCTTTCATATGTGGCGTATTTTAAGAAAATTTCAAAAGATGAGATATGTGTAAAGGTGGGTGTTGAAATACTAGATGCCTCTTCTCCTATAACAATGAAACTAAGAAAAAATTAAAATTCCTCTCGGGAAAGTGCTTGGGTAAATATCGGGAAATCCTGAATCGCGAGTGTAGAAAGGAGTTGTCAGTATACTCTATATTGTGTACAGGAAGTGTTATATGAAGACAATAACGGACGTTTAACATCTTTGCATTCAAATCTGGTAATGAAAGAAAATGATAACCACCTGCAACGATTTACAAGATCACTTCTAAAATTTTTAAACAAAAATAATGTATTTGAAACAACAGTGACTTAATGCCACTTCCCCTCTCCTTTTACTCTTTAATATTGTGTATATATTTTATGCGCATTTTATATACATTTGTGAGGACAATATTAATGTTGTGCTTTATGATTACCACCATCTTTCTAATCATTGCTTTTTATTATTCTTGTTCAGTACAGTTTAGCTGCTGAGCATGAGCAATGAAATGGGGGGAAAAAGAAAAGCAAATACTGTATTATATCATCATCTGGGGAGCGTGATTGTTTCTGCTGTGTTAATTTACACTAAAATCTATGACCCAGTGAGTCTGATTGATTGCCAAGGGCAGAAATCCAGCCCCTGGCCTAGTTTATTTTGTGAACTGTAGCCTCAGATATCGCTGCAAGCCACAATGATATTGATTTGATATACACTAGATGGCTCTTTATGCTCTTTGGGAAATTTAGTGTGCAGAGTCAGAGCTCAGACAGATGGGGAGAAGCCGCTCTCTGAATTGAAGAGGGTTATCATGGTTTGACTCCTGGGTCACTCAGGTTACCAAGTGGCCTGAGCGTGGCTGGGTTGGAGCAGGCTCGAGGGATTAGTGCTCATCAGTTTTGAATGTCAGATCTCCTCGGTGGACTTGAGTTATTGCTAATAGGAACTTGCTTGGGCCTATAACATTTGGATGGCCTATAAGTTAAACATCATAACACTTTCCTCATGTCATGGTCCTTTAAATTATGGCTGAGCATACCACCTTTGCCCTGG
Source organism: Tapera naevia (assembly GCA_033556795.1). Taxonomy (NCBI): domain Eukaryota; kingdom Metazoa; phylum Chordata; class Aves; order Cuculiformes; family Neomorphidae; genus Tapera; species Tapera naevia. The sequence goes on along the minus strand of JAUMJJ010000036.1, from coordinate 18,831,331 downwards.
ACGTTTAGCAGGAGATGACTATGTGTTATAAAGAAACTTGCCTCCAAGGTGGACCTCACCATTACAGCTGCTGTCCTCAGAAGATCTGTACCCCCATGCAGCCTGCTTTGGGCAGTTTTTCAACTGCACCTTGTACCTTCTGCTGCTCACATCCCGTTACCACATTGGCTTTGCACAGGAGAAGTAGTATAGTGAAATTTAGAGCATAGCTCTACTTTTCCCTGAATTTAGTATTTTTCTTTTAAGGGGGGAGGAGAAGGTCTGGGGAAACTTCTGTTTGAGGTATGGTTAGAAATCACATATTCTTTGGGCAATGAATGAATGAATGAGGAAAATAAATGTGCTTCTAACTTGGAATGAAGTGTTCTTTCAGATTTGAGAGATGGTTTTTCCGGTCAAAAAAGGTATGATTATGCTATGATTAGGCTAAGTCTTATCAGCATTTTCACTAAAGCACTGCTAATTGTTAACCAATATTTCATTCTACAGTAAATGCTGGAGAGACTAAGGAAAATATCTACTAATTTAAAGGGAGACATTATTTTTTTACACAATAAAACAGCCAAACTTTTTAATTACCAATGAAGAACCTCACCACATTTTAACAGGCACCTCCAACAGAGTTATAGACAGCCCACATTTCCACTCTCATTGTGTTTGTATCAACATTTGAATAATTTCCTTTGAGATCAAGAGAAGAGTTTTCAGTCTCATTCAGAGAGGCAGGGAATTAGCCCAAAATAAGTCCCATGCAGGAGAAGGGATACAGCTCCATGTTGCCATTACAGTGAGAAAGATAACTTTATTCCCACTTTTATGAATAGCTGCTGGCTCCGTACACACAAAAACTGAGTTTTCCTTTATTTTTCTTCACCTAATATATGATTCACAGAGGAATGGGAGAAAGTAGAGATTGTTTTCCTTATGTAGCTGTTTCCTTTTCTTGATCTGATTTGGGTGAAACTGGAAGTTAAGGCTTTTAAAGAAAGTATAGTTTCCTACAAAATAAAACTGCAACATTTATTTCCATGAAAAAAAAAGGAATGAAAAAAAAAAAGAAGGGAAAAAGAAGAAGAAGAAGAAGAAGAAGAAGAAGAAGAAGAAGAAGAAGAAGAAGAAGAAGAAGAAGAAGAAAGGAAAAAAAGCCTTTTGTAAACACACATCTATTCTATTCCATTTTGCATACCTGACCGAAACAAAGAAATCTCAGGAGGTTAATGGTAAACAGCTTAGCCTAGCCTTTTGGACTCGGTTCTTGGCAATACACCACAGATCTAGCTGCATATTATAGATATACTGTTACCATTTAAACATAACACTGCCTGGCTTGTGGCCTGAGTTTCCTGGGATTTTATTTTTCATTTAAAGTGAATACTAATTGAGAAAGTTACACATTTATATAGCTCCTGAAGAATAACACTCACTTCACCTATCTCTCTATTGTAAATTAATATGTAGCAGATGGTGAGCTGAGATAGTTTGACAGCCTACTTACAGTACCATCACTTTAACCTCTATCTGAAAAAAAAATCCCATTAGCTTTTCTGCTGTTGGGCTCTTAACCCCCAAAGTATCCTTAGTTATCATATCATGGGATTTTCTGCTATGCCAAGGAAGAAAATAATTAAAGATACCCTTTTCCATTTAAGTGCTTGTTCTAATTTTACTGGGCATATCTTTGCCTCTTAACTTCTCCAATAATTTCAATTTAAATCTTCATTTAGAATGAGATTTTTCTTCCAAGGGGGATTTTTTTTATCTTCAGGGACAACTTACTGCACTGCAGAAGCAAACACAGAAGCCCTTCCACATATTATGATTAATGTGGTGTAAGGAGCTCCCCTTGCTAGAAATGCAGAATCAAAGGAAGCAGAGCCCATAAGTAGAATTTAAATTCAATACACATTGGAATCTTATGGTTCAATTCAAAGTGGCTCTAAAGGAAGTAATTAGATGCTCACCAAGGCTTTCAGTAAGAAACAACTTTCCCTAAGAAGGGCTTGCTCAAAGTCTTCATTCAAAATACTCAGTCACATTTTTATTCCTTTCACTCTTTCTAATGAAGAAAAGAGAAGATTTTTTTAAGATTTTGGAATCCATGTTAAGAGCTTTAAATTGAAGTCTGCTTTAAAAGAATTGGTCTAATTGAATGTTTTCTTCTGATGGTCTGATAGAAGTTTTTTATTTGTTGCAGCATATAAGTGTATAGATCATTGTCAGAGATTTGCAAAAGCACTGAGAGCATGTACTCAGTACTCTTCCAGATGGGCTGAAACAAGATATCTGGCCTGGAAGTTTTAGTCTTGCAAGAATGCTCTATATTTTGTGAACTTGATAACATGATTGACTTCTTAGATCAGTATTTTCACCAAAGCCTCCAAAATGTTTCCTTAACTCTTTCACATTTTGCAGCAAAATGGACCAAAACTTTACATGTAAAAGAGAGTGATTCCCATTCAAGTCTCCTCTTACACAAGAATGTGAATAGAAATTTTCAGCTTCATCATCCAGCCTATTTCCACACGTCTTGATAAGGTTACTTTGGCAATATAAATACACACATGTACACCAAAATAGAGACCCATATAAATTTGTTCTCTATTTCCTCTGACACAAATCTTTTTCAGAAAAAATTGTTGATGCATATATACATATACATATACATATACATATACATATACATATACATATACATATACATATACATATACATATACATATACATATACATATACATATACATATACATATACATATGCAAAAATAAAGACTCAGTGTCTTTCACACATATAGAGAAGGAATTTACATTAAAAATATCACTGGCATGTTTATTTTATGTCTCTCTTCCCTTCCATTTGTGAGTGAGCTCTTATGTCTGACATCCAGAAATCAGAGATTTTCCAAGCCATTACCACACCAGTGTCATCTACTGTAGTGCAATCAGGAAAATGTTCTCCTTTTTCACAACTTTTTAACTCCCTTGTGCAGAATGGAGCATCTTTTTTTTCTCTGGATAGATATTCAGTCAAGAACTGAAGGCAAAAGAAGTCATAAATTGCACTCAGAGGATACCAAAACCAGTTCCAAGCCTTATAAATTGTATGGAGGGTTTGCAACTGCCATTCTCAGCCAACCATGGCAAAGGCACAGATGAGAGCAGCTGGCTGGGGAACTGGAGCGGTGAGAAGTAGTCATAAGCCACAGATCAGGAAAGATGAATTTCAACTCACAAGTCCCTTTACACAGCCGTTGCACAGACTCCCAATTACTCTGGCTTCATGTGAATGCAGGGGATTGAATTTCACCCAGAGAGTTAGAAATAAAAATAAGCATTTTATTAAATAATTAGAGCCCATAATTGTGGATTACCTTTCATTTGTATTAGAGGAAGGCACGGTATGGTTAGACTCCCAGAACCTTGTTTGGATTTTTCACATCTGATTGCTAACTGACATTTCAGGATTGTTTATCTCTTTCCTTCTAGATTTTTTTTTTAATTAAATTGATTCCAGATATAAGAAATATAATTAATTTCTCTTCAACCTACATTGAGATAGCAGGCAGATATAGTAGATCGAACATGACTTTAATTTTGTTTCTAATAAGAAAATACTTTACTTTTTAATTTGTTCACTTTTAATACTTTCTCTTAGCAAGTCTGAGAGGAAACCAAAACATTTTTCAGTTGTTTTCTCAATTTTATATGCTATGGAGAATGTCAGTAATGTCCCTTAACACACAGTCAAGTAACACAATAAAGCCCCCATCATAGTTCAGTATAGTAGTGTCAGTGGGAGGCTTAAATGTGACTTTGAAATGTATACAGCCTGTTGTTTTTAATAAGGGAAATAGATCATGATTTTTAATAACACTTAAAGTACTCGTGGTTGATAAACACGTTATTCCTTATTTGAAAAGCTTGATTTGGACCTTGGTTCGAATCTTTAGATAAAGCCCTGCTACAAGATTTTTAGCTGCTATCTTTTGCATAGGCCTAGCATTGTGGTTTCCAAGGAACTAGGGAGAAGCAGGGACTCTCAGTGATACAGTGGAAAGATCCTACCACTTCTGTGAAAAACTGCTCACATTCAAACCTCTCCAAGACTCCCTGGCTGAAGGGGAAGATAGTAAGTTGTCTCCTGCTGTTAAATAGCACTGGTTTGCAAATTGCAAGAGGCCGTAATATTTTTGATGAGTATTTCCGTATTTTCAGTTTATACTGCAATGAATTGTTAGAACAATGCAACCTGAAGCACTACTGACACCACTTCAAAGTTGCCGCTAGGTTTGAAAATATAGTACTTGTGATTAACTGCGGTGGTTATTCAGAGCTGTGTTAATTGCACTTACCTGACATGAACAAAATCCTCCTCATATAAGTAAGCTAAACTTGATTTACAGTAACCTCACCATTGCTAAACGTGTGAATGAAGGCATTAACCAAATGCATGTAGAATTCAGAAATAAAAGTAACAGTGAGATGAAGTGTATGGCATTCTGTGCAACATAAGCTACCCCCATGATTTGACACCACTTTTTTTGGAGGAAAAAAAACCCAATAAAATAAAATGCAAGTAACCAGACAAAATTTTAAACCCATTTATCTTAGAGAATCAGTCCTTAGCAAGTCATTCCAATAGAGATATATACTTTTGCTACTGGAAATGTGTTTTATTTATCATTCTGAAATTACTGAGGTTTAACTTCTAGTCATTCAATCTTATACTTTTGTCTGGTAGATCTAAGAGCAGGCTGTTATCAGATTTCTGTTCATCTTGGTACAGAATCATACTGGGAACTCTTGTTCATCTGATTATCTACTACTGACCTTGCCTTCAACCCAGGAGCCCTTTTCATCATCACTACTTTATATGGTACAGTCCCCCATCCCATAAATATGTCCTTTACTCTTTGTGAGCACGTGTAAGTTTTAACAATTGACTACATTAAAATGACTCCATATCTCCAAGCAATCCAGATAGTTCTGCAGCAGTGGCTTGTCTTCTTTATTATCTCTTGTACCTGCTGCTTTTGTGCCATCTGCAAACTTCATCGGTTACTGGTAAAAATTTAAATACAATGAAGTGTAAAACTATTTTTTCAGACCCCATTAAGAAGCATAGGCATTTGATGATAATTTCTGCTTAGAAGTACTTTTAGAGACTTACTGGTTAACCAATTTTTAATCCATTTATTATATTACATGTTGATTTTGCATCGCACTCATTTCTTAATCAAAGTGTTATACGGTAATAAGTGGAATGCCTCAGTGAAATCTCAGTACTCTATATCAACCTGATTATCTTTAGCAACCAAATTTGTAATCTTATTAAAAATATATTAAGTTAGCTTGATAAGATCTATTTCTGGTACACCCATATTGACTGAGAGTATGTTTTTTAATCTCTCTTGATTCTTTATACATCAAGTCTCCTATCAGCCATCCCATCACCTTTTTCCAGTGTTATTATCATGACAGCAAGCCTGCAGCTACTGACATCATCCATTTTTCCCTTTTTAAATATCAGTACCTCACTGGCTTTCTTCTAGCCATCAGGAAAACCTCAATATTTTACAAATTACTGAAAAGAAACAATAATAATCCAGAAAGTAAATGTTTTCAAATTATTGGAAGGAAATTATTCAGTTACTGATTTCAGAATGCCCAACTTTAGAAGCCTTTTATTACTCTCTTGAATTAATACGTGATGAAAGATATGTTATGATCATGAAATTATTTTCACCCTATTTCTTCTCACAATACAGTGCATTGTTGTATTAATATTTACATACCACCCACTACCATCTGATAATGGCTCTATTCCTTTACTGGGATTCTCTTCATTCCAAAGCTACTTTCAGACAAGCTCTTCTGTCTTGTCCATAGCTCTTTTGGTCATTGATTGTGTTTTTCCTTTTATTCTTTGCTACTCTCTCAGTTTTGTACAGTTCCTAGTTTATGTTCATTGCTCTCTACTTCTCCTACCATCTACTTTCACCTTGTTCCTATATTATGTTTTATTTACTTTCTTTATAGTTGCCTTCACTTCCCCACCGTACCAGGATGTTTTTTAAATCCACACAGGCTTTTCTGTCAGATATGGAGTTGTGGTTTTTATGGATCTCTAGCAAAACATTGTTAAACGGTTCCAAACTGCCATTTACATTTTTCCCTTTGATTTCTTTCCCTGGTCTGACACATCTTGCAATTATTTTCAGCTTTGTGGAATGGTCATTTAAAATCATCAAATACATATATTGCATTTTGGATTACCTCCTGACTAGTCTAGCTAGTCTGTCTCCAAGAACATTGGTTCCCTTTCTACTGAGATGGAAACCATCCAAATTCTGCAGCATGATATCTCATCATAGATGGTGAAGTAATTTTGTAAAAAAGAAAATCTCTGCCGTGTAATACTTAATTGATTACCTATTAAAGCTATTACTAGAAATTTGTTGTTGTCAGAATTTTCTGCTTTGCATTTCTTATCTCTTTTGGTACCGGATATATTCTCTGACAAATATGTTCTCCTCTTTCAGCACCTCCTTCAGTGTTGTTAGGAGCTGCCAAACCATGAGGTGTCTTATCTAGAACAGTGACCATTCAACTTGCAGGATCTACTAATATCAGAGCCACACTTCATCTTGATCTCCCAGGACAGAACCAAATCTATTTCAACACAATGTCCTATACGTGATGCACTCTTTTAAGGAAATAATCCCTAATGAATACCTTTCCACGAATCAGGTCTAAACTATAGGAACATCGTTTGTCAGACTAGGATCGCAGAGGATTTTCTGTCATTTCCATACTGAGAAGAGGAAAGCATAACTTCAGTTATGCTGAGTTTACTCTGGGACTTCTCTAATGAGACTCAGCTCTGGGTTAAGATTTCTAAGGAAAATCCAAAAGAAAATTTCCCGGAGTGCTGCAGTTGTCTGAAACTTCGATCCCAGTAGGAGTGCAAGGAAGCAATTCAGTTTACCCTAAAGAACTTCTGTTTTTCTCTAGTACTGAATAGTTAGCAGACTATATTAAAAAATTTAAACCTGAGGTGTCTGGAGACAATGAGGCACTTCTGAAATGCACTCAAAAATGACAGGGAAACTTCAAACTCTTTCAATACTTTCTTATGGATAATCTTGCAAGAGCAAGAACTTCCCAGATTGCTCACAAACTTGCTCAACCTATCACTTGATTTGACAAAAGTTTCAGTGTAGTTCTATGATAACATAACACCATCAATAAATACCCTTGGGATTTTAGTGGTTGAGAGTACATCCATAAAAGTGGTTATAACCATAAGGTGAGAAATGACATGTCAGCTAACTTTAGTAATTTGTTGCTCTTGACCCACATTGCTTATCAATTACTTGGTAGCAAGAGAAAATCTTAACGTGTTAGGGAATCTTGATTTTAATTTTCAATAGAATACAAAATGAATATATCTAAGATAACGTAAATGAAGAATCTATTAATATTTTCACTTTGTTGAGAATTGAGGAAGAGCAAGGCAGTTGTGGAAGAGATCTTGTTTGGAGAATCACTAAAGGTGTCTAATGATTCAGTTAATTTTTACTGCTCTAAAAAATTGTAAATCATATGATTTTTCACTCTTCTCAAATCAGACATTTAAAGCTTGTTTAATTTGTGGCTACTACATTGTGTTTACTTTAGGCAAAATACCTATGGATGGAAAATTTGCTAGGTCAGGTAGAAAGTTTATAATCACACCTACACATTAAAAAGCCATTTCAATACTCTCCTACTTCCTTTAATTTTTATGTATGAGGAATATATCCATTGCAGCCTTATCTTCCTGAGCTTAATTCCAGCCCGAAGACTGCAATCCCTGCTGAAAGCAGATAGATTTATTTCTCTGATTCTTAACTGAATGTTTATTTCTTCTCTGTACCTCTTAGGTCTTTTTCAACTTGATGATTTTAGGTGCCTTGGCTTCTGCAGCATCACTCAGACTCCTGTACCTACTGAAGCTTCTTTGCATCTTTCATAAGGAAAATTAGAGACTCACAAATAGAGTGCTCTAGATATGGCAAAAAAACACTCTTGCCCTTTATCAAAACAGGAAAATTTACCAGGTCTTATCAAGTTGCTTGTTGATTGATAGACACTGAGAGCTTTAGACCTCTTTACCCTTGTTTCCACATGAATAAGCAATTCAAAAATTTTATGTTGATCTACTTTCTCACTTTAAACAAAGGTTAGGCATTTGGAAATCATAGTTATTTAAAATGAGAACAACGGGGAATAAAACATAATTTCATCAGGCTGTGTTATATTTCACATACTTTAATAAACTGGTCTTCATTATATTATAAGCATGTATCTTTGTGATATAGACTGCTTTCTAACTCTAAAAGTAAGCATAGTTTCTAATATAATTTTGCCATGGTTCTTCACTTTGGACTATAGATACAGACAGCATTTCTTTTGTGCATCTACAGCAGTAACTGGTGGTTACATGCGGAGTTTTATATGATGAAAATCACTACATTTATCCAGCTAATCCACCCCTCTTTTCACTTTCAGTCATTTTAGGATTGTTCGGTCTTGGTTTTGTACAATATAATTGAAACCTGTCTCATTTTAAAAAAAACAACGTGTAAATGTATGTCTCATTGACAGCTCGGATGATTTAGCTCGTTCAGTGCCAGATTTGAAGCTGCATTTGGGCAGTTAGGTGCTGAGCTGGCTTTTCAGAAGCAGCGAAATACTGAACTCCTCTAATCATACAATTATACAAGACAAAAAATTATGCAAGACAAAAAGTATACAAGACTCTTTCCTAAATCCATTCAGTAAAGATTCTTTTCTAGCTTATTGATTGCCTAATGTACTTAGAAGTCCTACAAGTATTTCAAAAGTTGAAAGTACATGTCTGTACCAGGAAAAAAACAAAACAAAAATTTTGGAAATAAGGAGTCTCTAGGTCTCTGTATTTCTCTCCAGAAGCGGGTTGTGGGACAGAGTGTGGTAAATCTGAAGAATCATGACATTAAGTGAAAGGAGTGCTCTTCTGCAAACCTCCTTTGCTTCTGTGCGTACTAATGCAAAGTCTCCTGGCCTGCCATTTGCAGGTGAATTAAATGGACATTCCTGTTTTGAATCATGCTACTGAAAGTTGTTTGACCTCCTTCTGTGTAAAAGCTGATGGATCATTTTTTAATAAATCTGTTTCCAACAGGGCTACCCAATAAGGGTGCAAGGGAAAGAAAGCTGGGGGTAAGCAGAGAGGGTACTACAGCATATGGAAAGTTTGTATAAAACTTATGATGTTAACATGACTTCTTTCACCTAAGGAGAACCTATAAACTTACCTATTTTCTCAGCCTACAAATTCCTTAGTATTTCCCTGGAGACAGTTGAATGTTTCAATTCAAAGGATTTTTTTAATGATTGTAACCCTAATCTTCATCATTATTTCTAATTTCTCGGTACAAAACCAGAAATATTGATGATCTAATACCTTTTACAGAGCAGCACACAACCTTCTTTATGGCACTTACATCATTATGTAATATGCTGTAAAGAAACTTGCATGTTGTAAAACTCATAAAAAAGATATATTTTTTTTTCTCTTAGCTCGAGTTCACGATGGCCAAAATTGAGGTGGAAAGCTATTAAAGTTCCAGAAATCCTAGCAGTACACGTTCCTTTCAGATGTTCTTTTCTGCCCTCTTTCTTGGTCTTTTCTGTCACATTTTCAGTATTTCTGATGTGGGTCTATTGAGAGGTAATTTCTCAGCACGGCAGCTGAAGTAAAACTCCTTTGGGATTAGTAACCCAACCTTATAAATCATTACCTGGTTTCTGTCATTTACCCTGATTTGGTCAGGACAGTTCCTAACTGAATGAAAGTGGCATGAGCCAAAGTGAAAGAAGAATGATACTGAAATATAATATAAAAATATAAATAAAACTTTTTTTCAGAGTTGACTGGATAAATTTTAACACTTGTCAGAGCTTTTATCGCCAGTGAGGTACTAGCCACTTTGCCTGGGAAAGCCACAGAAAAGGATAGTATGTTGAGAATTTTAAAATGTGTTTTTAGCCTCTTATTATTTCAACACTTGTCTGCTTACTCTGAATGCTACTATCTGCATATTGTATATGCAAGTCTTGTGCTGACTTTGTGGGATTTCTTGGCTGCAAAATCAGACAATTACCAGGGCACATGCTTACTGCTCTAGTGGTTGGGAAAATTAGGGACTGTCATTACATTGAATTATCAGCAGGAGTACAGTTTAGTTCTTTTCCCATTGAGACTGGTTGATTTCAGAAGAGCTATGTTTCAGACTTAGATTGTAATTTGCTCTGCTGAAAATGGCCAACCCGTCAACAGCATCCTACTTCGCTTGTAATTTAAGAAGTAGTATAGCCTGTCATAGCTAGCAGCAAGGAGGCAAGTCCTGCTTTTGCAAAGGTAGAGCACAAGTCACTTTGCTAAGAGTAGCAGTCCCCTGTTCCCTGTGGTGTTCAGCCCCAGTTGTAATACAAACTTGCTCATATAGTCAACAACAAAACACAACTGCTGTATGTTCCATTTAATTTGGAGATAACCGAAAGTTAAAATATAAGCTGTGTTTCACTATTAATTTACATGCCATTTCCCTTGTTTTTTTTAATCAGGTTACTGAAGAGACATTGTCTTCATCTGGGCATGTAAAGACCCTGTCACTACGTAAACATCACCCTAAGTCCCTATAACCTTTGGATAGGCAGTGAAACTGAGGCAAGTCTTATCACTTTCCCAAACTTTCACTGTTGAGATTAATTTCTTACTGTCAGTAATGAAAAAACATAAACTCCGGGTACTCACAGAAGACAAAAAGCCCATATATAAAGCAAGCCTTCTACATAGGATTCCTGTTGCTGGACCGGGAGATAAATGATTAAACATATTGGAGCATATTCAAAACAGGAGTGTTGTTTCTGCTTTCTGAGAAACATCCCTGCTGATTAAAAGCAATGCAGCTGCTTGGAGAGGTAAATAAACACAATAAACTACAGGCCATACCCTCTCAGTGCTAATTAAGGTGTTAATTAAGAAATGTTATCTTGAGGAGGCCTGCTTGAGGGAGGGAATCCTTCATACATTTTTGTCTATCAGTAAGCCAAGCATAAAAGATAGTAATGTTCCTACTCTCGGATTTTTTAATGAGAGGACTGATGGTATTTATTGTTTTAACTAAAGCCCCAGTGTACAGAGCCATTTAGCTGCAGAAAAAACTCCACTTAATGTTATGTGAACTCCAGTCTTTGTGACCATAAGGAGAAGATGGAGTACTCTGATAGTTTCTGATCATTGTTTGGTTTGCATTGGTCCGTAGCACACAAAACCAATTTTGGGACTGTGGTGGATCTCACTTAGAGCTGTTTCACTAGAAGATATGTTTTGGTGTTTCTCAGTCTCTCTACATCATAGTGAAACAAAAAGCCATTCCCACGCAGGAGAGAAGAGAGTACGATGGAGACAACTTTTTTGTTTCCTTTCATGTTCTGTAAAACCTGACTACTTCTAAACAGACAGGAAACCCACAGATTTGAAAAGACAGGAGTAATGATTAGTTCTGTGCTTGCAAAAGAGATAGTATTTTTTGTTAATTGGCTGGTCTGAATTGTATCCCCATATATAAATGGATATACACATAATGAAAATGGTAGAAAGAGTTCACTGTTCAGGTGAGGGACGAGGAGGTGACTAGAGCAAACAGGAAGACCACACTTAATATCTATAATCTTACTTGCCTGAAAAAATCAGCAGCTAACCTTTCCATTTGGAGGCCTTCCCTTCCTTCGCTTTAATGTTATCTCTCTACAATGCTTTCTATTTTAATCCAAGTCAGTCTCTAGTAACTTTGACTGCAGCTAATTGAGTTAAATGAGATTTGTGTGGTGCAACTGAGACTACAAAAAGGTTCAAAAATAGTTTTTATATAGACATAATGGCTTTAGGATTCCTGCAAGCAAGGAAGCTGCTTAAATTGGAATTGAGTTAAAACTGGTAAGCTTGTTGTCCTCCTCCCTCATAAAAATCAGTGCTGATTAAAAACCTTGTCGTTACCCAGGAGAGGCCAGCAGCCAGAGCACTCTGCATGTGAGAGATGCTTCTACAGAAAATTTAGCGTGAGCTAAATTTGCAAATGCACCATGTTTGTAGACAACAGAACCTACACCTCCGTTTTAGATTTACCAGGAGGAGGGGAGTTGCTTTTACTAGCCTCTCTGTCCTTTGTGTGACCATTGCTGTGCTAAGGTGCCTGTTTAAGGAAGAGTTCTCTCCCAGGCTTGATTTTTTCCACACAGAGCCTGCATTAGGCTGACAAGGATTTTTTTTTTTCTTTGACACACACGCTTAGGAGCTGGGTTTTTCAAGTTATTTACTATTTAATTAATCTGCAAACAGCTTTCTCCTGTTGATGGCCTTGATCCCGGGAGTCCCTCAGCCCTGCCAACTGAAGTCTCAATCCTCAGCCCTGCAGCAGGGGAGCACAGCCACATTGGGCAGCCTTTGGGAAAACACACAGGAAAAGTTTTCCACCCCTATTCATCAAGAATGTATCTCTATCATGCAATTAATTTAGAACAAGAGTGTAAGTTCATAACACTTGATCTGGATGAAAGGAATCAATTGAGGAAATCCGATTGAAAGGTGATGTGGTTTATTTTTTTCTCTTTGTATTGAGGAGAAGCTAAGGGAACTGGAATTGTTCAGCCTAGAGAGAAGGAGGCTGAGGGGAGACCTTATCACTGTCTACAACTACCTGAAAGGAGACTGTAGAGAGGTGGGTGTTGATCTTTTCTGCCAAGTAACAAGTGATAGGTTGAGTGAGATTAAATGGCCTCAAGTCACGCCAAGGGAGGCTGAGATTCGATATTAGGAAAAATCTCTTCACTGAAAGGGTTATCAGGCACTGGAACAGCTGCTCAGGAAGGTGTTTGAGTCACCATCCCTGGAGGTATTCAGAAAACCGGTAGATGAGGTGCTCAGGGATATGGTTTAGTGTTGGACAAGTGCGGTTGGACCTGATGATCGCAAAGGTCTTTTCCAACCACACGATTCCACGATTCTATATTGTTGGGGTGTTATTTTTTTTCCTTCCTCCCCCCGCGCCGCCGCCTTCCACTTTCCCGGTGAACTGCAGGCAGTTGGGCTGTAGGGGGTGCAAGAGCTCCACTGACGGCACCAGCGCCGCAGTTTCGTCAGAGCAGACCCCTAATTGAAGCGACCTTTATCATCGCCGTGCCCAGTGTCCCCCCGTACCGGCCCTGTGAGAGGGAACTGCAGCATCCTGGGCTGTGACAGAGTAAGCTGCAGGCTTAAACCTGAAACTGTAAGTGAGGTCTCAGAAAAGGAAGCGAGGATGTTTTCATCCTGTGAGACATGCCCGCCAAGAGTGCCGCATCTGCTGGGTTGCTTCGTTCTGTTGTAAGAAAGGGGTATCTGCCCTGCACTGGAATGCCGAACTAGTTTCTTCCCCAAGAAAATGTAATCAAGGCATAAATGCAATGTGTTAGCCATACAGAAAGGGGGAAAAAAAAAGAGAGAAGAAAAAAGAAAATTATGTATATTACATATAGAATAAGAAAGCACTGTTGATAAGGATTTTCTTTGTAATTATGATTCCATCTAGTATTTCCTCTTATCTGTGAGATCATGTGAATGATGTGTCTGTCTTCTTTTTTCTATGGTGTGGGTTATCATTACTATTCACTCATTTTTAAGCAGTAGTATATTTCACTTTTGAAGACAGTGTTTTCTTACACTACTTAAGAAACTGCTCTTCTTAAACGATTGTTGCTCAAATTAGTCCTATTGTTTTGTGATATATAAGTCATCTTCTGTACTGACTGGATTAGTCAGCTCAATGGCAGTGACAAACATGCATTGTTTGTTGTTAGAGAGGGGAGTCTCACATGGGAAAACACATGTACATCCAGTCGGGACACACGCATTTCCCACCAGAGACACGGGGGTAGTTTTAGCAAACTGGTATTTATTGCTTGTCCTTGCATGCATGTTTTGTGTGTTGGGTATCACAGCTTGACAACAGGAAATAAGGTATTGAAGAAATGTTCAGGCGTGCAAAGATGTGGCTCTCAAAGGATTAAGAGAGCTCCTCTGCAGTTAAAGTATGAACTGATTATTTATAGCTCTGAATTTTGTAACACTGAAATTAGGGTTAAGCCTGAAAATAACAGGTATGAAAGGAAGGATCCAAATCAGTGCAGCCTGAGTTGGCAACGTTTAGTGGGAACTAAAGCCAACGGAAACTGTGTGAGGCACTTGGAGAAAATAATCATTTTGTTCTCACAGAACTGTGAAAGCATCAGGGAGAAAATTAATTCAATAGTTGTATTCGATGGTATCATATCAAATATTTAAGAAGAATGTTCAGAAATGTTATATAAGAAAGATTTCGCCAATTAAATATATCTAACAAAACTGATGCTCTTATAAGGGAATATTATTGTAAGTTTCTTAAATATTTTCAGTCTAAAAATGATTGTTTGTGCTGTGTGAACTTTAATATTTGCTATGTTATAAACTATAATGTCTTTTCTGAAGCCAGTATATTTCATAGTGTGTATCAATCAACTTTACCTGGATGAAAAAAACCCAATTTCTACTCACTGTTATTAGCAACTTTATTCCAGAATAGAATTACAAATTCAGAAAACGTGCCAGAAATTAGTTTTCTGTAGGTACACAATGCTGGAAGAGTCATCTCTGCAAATCTGTACTGCTTTCAGTTTTCCCAAGTTTCCTGTTTAAAAATGAATTCCGAAGAATAATACAGTGTTCTATCAAAACAAGGGGAATCTTACTGTAACACTAGAAGAGGTCTGAGAAACTTTTGCATTAATTTTTCTGTTATTTTTCCCACTGAGAATGGAATTGCACAAAATTGATCTGACTAAAATCTAGGTGAACAGTCCAAACACATTTGCCTCTTTACTTCAACACAAATTTTCTCTTATTTTTCTTTTCCAGAAACTTCCTGTTTTCTATTCTTATAAATACTTGAAAAAAAAAAAAAACCAAAAAATAACTCATGTATTTTCATATGCTAAAAAGCTAATTTTAAAAGTGGTTTTGATGGTCATTTGTTTAAGGAATAGATATCAAATCGGTCAAATAAGAAAGCAAAATATATTGCTGCATACTCATTTTCTTTGCGTTTTCAAAACTAAGCAACACCACTGGAATATCAAATATGCTTTTTTCTTGATTAAGAAATCCTTACAGAAAATCTCTTTCATTCCTAGGAAAATAAGAAATTGAATCTATTTATGGATACGAACATAAGGTGAAACATGAAAAAAAAAGACTTGAGGTCCATCTGTATAAATCAACAGGACAGCGGCCACATGAAGTAGGGCTTTTATATGTACATGTTACCTATGACGGTTATACTGGATGTTCTGCATTAGTATACATAGCCGTAGTCTTGGTTTGATCAAAATTCTGTTTCTTTATTGTTTTTGCATGGCAGAAATGCTGCTTTCAAATGTATGTTTTTTATTACCCCATAGAATTTAATGTGTTGCAATTTTTTTCCTGAAATTCAGAATTGTTTCCCATGTGCTTAATTTAATTTTTAATTTTTCATCAGAAGTTGCCATGAAGTACATTCTAAGCTTCTTTATTAAAAGCAGTTTCCTCTTATGATAAATTGTTTTCTGATAAGGCAACACAGGCTTTTCTCTAGGAAATGTTAACAATGACATTGGTTTCAGAGAATAGAATCATTCAGAATGAATCATGAAGTTATTAATAATTTGCTACATGAAAATGTATAAAATTAGATTTTTTTACACTTGTAACTTCTATTTTTTTAGCTTTCTTTTGCTATGCATTAAGCTTGTAAGCAGAAAATATTAAGAGGACTTTTCATCTTGATTAAGGATTGATGTGCATAACTCTTCATGCACCAAAATGAAAATATGCCCCTTAGAACAATGGCACTCAACCTTTAACAACTGAAGAGCCATTTAGAATCACAAAGGCACACAAGTCAAAAATACAAAAATGCATGTGACAATTTTATGAGAAAATGTGAATGAATGCATTCATCAAAAACAGTTATGAAAATCCAAAGGCACTATGCAATTTGTGCCTTAGGGCAGAGTAATTGGGTAGGATGTATGTTTTCACAAGAAGGAAAAAAGAAACTTTACATACGTAAATGGAAGGAATTGGTGAAAGATGTCATCCAACAAGTTTGCAGAATAGCTGAAAAGAAACAGAACTGAGCCAGCATGTCATACGATTTCTCACCCAGACCAGTGATAAAAGCTCTATACAGGCCTCTGAAGAATGAATTCCATAGGCTGAGTACCACTGCCATTAAATACTGTAGGTGCTGAGGTTGTTTTCATTTTCTTTTACGGTTCCTTTTGAAGTTATTCACTGTGTGAATATCGAGTAACATTTTTAATGCCATAGTGATAGATTCTGCTTTTAACAGAGTATTTTGCAACTAGGACAGCCTTTCCGCAGCTGAATGCAGATTTGGCTGTAGGGAAAGGCAAAATTCCCTTCTCTGTTTATATTCAGTTATCTAACCTGAAAATCGCAGCTGCATATTCTGCATTTGTTCTGTACAATAAGTTCCCATTTGATTTCCAGAGTAAATCTGCACAAAGGCTGAGTCAAGAATTGCAATAGCAATCCACAGTGGAAAGAAAATTCTTCCTATATGTGCTGCTGCTGCAAGCTGTTTCACCAGGGTGTCAGTTCTGAAGTACAGAGCCAAATTCAGCCTTGGTTACCTCCTTTCAGACCTTTTTTGAACTCGATGAAGCTATGGAGGGCAAGAAATTTGGGGTTTACTTATTATGAAGCTGTTTAACGAAAGATGTATGGCAAAGAAATACCGGCTATGAAATTTAAATGTTGAAAAATGGTGTGACTCTGGTTAACTCTTTGTTACTTTACAATGCAATGGACAAAAATTGGAGCTGACATTTCTCTTTGATCTGGTTTACCCATCTCGCTCTGCTGCTATCAGCAGTGTGTGACAGCAGCAGATATTAGCTAGGAAAGAGGGAACAGGGAAGAAAGAAATGTAATCGTCCCCATGGCCTTCATAGGAGAACAGTGAATTAGAGCCAGACGCTACACCTTTTAAGTAGACTTAGAAAACAATGCCCTTCTCCCAGCAGCTGTATATTCATGCCAGGATGTTGGAGAATACAGTCGAATGGACTAATGTATTTGCAAAATTAATAAAGGCAGACAGAAGGCAAAATTGAAAAAGTGTAATACACCTGGACCCATACTGAAAATGTGATGTTTTGTTTAAATCTGCTTAGATTACTTAAAATAAATCAGGATATGCATCTTGTCCATGCGTATGTCTTCCTATCTTTTGAGTATTGCTATATTTCTTATCTCTGTAGCAGAGAAGGGGAAGGAGGATGGTCAAAGTAATGGAGGAGTTTCCATGTGAGACCCTGTTCTCTTCAGCTTCAGAAAGAGGTAGCAAAAAGTGACTATGGTAGGTGTTGAAAAAAATGTAATTTGGAGAAGGCTGAATAGGAAACAACTTTCAGTATTTCAGTACAAGGTTTAGAGGGCACCCTAAGAAACAGATTTAAACCACATACAGAAAAAAGGATGTTGCAGACTTTCGAACCAGAGAATTTTAAAAGGAGAGAGTGCATTCAAGAAAGATTAGTCCAGTCATGCTAGAAACTGTCCAGCCTTTCATGTCCTTCTCTCTTAATTCTCTGCCAAGAGCCTACTATTGCTTTTTGTTGGAAACAAAATTCGCTGCCACTGGTGATCAATATGGTGGTTCTGATGTTCATACCGTGATTTCAAAAGTTTCGGTATGGGTCACTGAAGGCTATTGGAAAGTCTGGAGAAATAAAATCTTACCGTTGATGGAGGATCAACTTAGGGTACGCTTAAATATTATGGACATAGGTAACTCTATGGGACCCAACAGGATGCACCTATATATGCTGAAAGAGCTGTGTTGTTGTCATGAAGCCACTCTTGATAATCTTTAGAAGGTCATAATGACAGGTGGAGTTTCCTGATGACTAGAAAAAAGCAAATGCCATCCCTTTCTTCAAAAATGACAAGAAAGAGAGTCCAGAGGACAACAGACCACTCAGCTTCACTGATTGTGTGCAACACGATGCAGAAATAATTCTGAAAAGTATTTCTGGACATATGAAGGACAAGAGGTTATTAGTAGTAGTCAGGATGGGGATTTCATGCTTGAACAACTCGATAGTCTTCTATGGTAAGATGACTAAGTTGAGAGTGAGCTGAGAGCAAATAGTTGTTATCTTGACTTTGCTAAGACTTTCAATGCTGTCATCTGTAACTTCCTCAGATGAAGGGATGGATCACAGTTATATACAAGGACAGCGAGGTGGATGGAGACTAGTCTGAACTGTTGTGCTTGAAGGGTTGAGGTCATGGGCTCTGTCACTACTTCTGTGCTCCAGAAGTTGATACTAGGGCCAGTGCTGTTTAAGATCTTCCTTGTTGACTAGGAAGATGGGACAGAGTGCATCTTCAGCAGGTTTGCACATGAAGGGTGGTTGATACACCAGATGGCTACACTACCATTAAGTGGAAAGCTGAAAGGTTTTTGAAGTGGACTGACAGGATTCTCCAGAGCTGAACAAAGGGAAATGCAAAACCCTGCCCTTGAGGAGGAAGAAACCCCAGGCATCCATCTAAACAGGCTGGGAGCTGACTGGAAAACAGCTTTGCAGAAAAGGTCCTAGGGCTCCTAGTGGACACCAAAGAGAATGTGATCCAGAAAAGTGTCCTTGTAGAAAAGGGAGCCATCAGCAGCCTTTGCTGTGTTGGAGAGGTCTTCACTAGCAGTTCCAGGGTGGTGATTCTTCTCCCTAGCCACAATGAGAGCACATCTGGAGTGCTGTATTTGTGCTGCCCAGTGCAAGAGAGACATGGACATGCAGTAGGAAGGCTGGTGAAGGGTCGCAAAGGTGCTGAAGGGATTGTCGCCTGTGACATATGAGAGGCTGAGGGAGCTGGGATCACTTAGGCTAGACAAGGTTAGGCTTAAGGGCAAATCTTACCAATGTGTAATAGAAGGAAGTGAAGAAAATGAGTCCAGACTTCTCAGTGGTATCCACTAAGAGGTTGAGAGGTGATCGGCACAAACTGAAACACACGAAATTCTACTTAAACATAATAATAAAGGGTGATTGTTCACTGGAAGAGGTTGTCCAGAGAGGCCCTGGAGTCTCCATCCTTGGAAATATTAAAAAATGTAGCTGGTCAATATCCTGAACAGTCTATTGTAGTTGACCCTGCTTTGAGCAGTGGGATTGAACTAGGTGATCTCCAAAGATCCTTTCCGATTTGAATAGTTCTATGACTCTGTGAGAATAGCCAACAACCTCCACTTGAAAGGTGGAGTACTACATGGGCAAACTAAGGGCATATGTGTGCTACTCAGTAGAGTGTTGTACATGGCAATGATGAGCCATAACAGGACACACAATGATGAGGTTTCTGCTTGATGCTGCACTGTACTATATATGGACATGTCATGTTTTGGCAGTGGTCCTCCCTGATTTGTGTTATGTGGATATAGCTTACACAGATTTCAAAATTTCAAAATTGACAGTGGAAGATTGTTGTTGAGTGGCCTGTATCTAGAAAATCTTTTGGGTTTTGTAATATTCCAAGAGTGTTTTCTGGAAATGCACACAGAACTGCATCTGAAAAAAATCTAGGGGGATTAACAGATTAACTATGCTGGGACTAGGTGGTGAAATATTGATACATTAATGAAAAATATGCATTAATGCAGGGGGGGACACGATACACGAACAGACAACAATGCACGTCAAGGAGCACTGTGTATAGCTGCAGTGTGGAGAGTTGCATCCTGAGAAGCGACTGATCGTGATAGTGGAATGTTGAATGCAAAGTTGAGGCAAAAAATGAGAATAAACTACTTCAATATGAAAACAGGGAAGTAATGAACAAACATGTAGGTATTTCCATGCCGTCAGTTTTAATATACACATTTTAAAGGATGCCCAAAATTGGAGAGAAGACTTGCAGCAATTATTTGAGGCCCAGGAGGAGGCATTTTACTGCAAGAAATGCAAAGATCATTCTGTTTATCGTATTAAGAATGTCAGAGGTGATTTGATCTCAATGTAAAAGTAATGTCAGGAGAGAGAGTGGGGGATACTAAAGACTCTTTAGTATAGTAGATTGAGCTTAATTAGGACCAATGGCTGGAGGCTAAGGCAACACAGAGCCATTTGAGAAATTAAGTGCATGATTTTACAGTAGGTCTTGGAAAAGTAGCTCTTGAAACCAATTACTGGGGTGAAGTATTGGCTTTTACTCTCATGGTATTTTCAGCTCAGGACTGGATGTCTTTCTGGAAGACATATTACTCCAAGCCATTGTGCTGCATACAGAGAAAATAAGATGAAAGATAGGCTTGTTATTAGTCAGGAGTTGAAATTTGCTCAGCTGATAATGGATGCCCTACAAACGAGCTCTACGCCACTGCAACTGGGGATGAAGCTCTCTGCCCTGTTGCTGACTGCATGAAGTTCTTCCAAGATGAACTGGATGGTACAACAAAATAATTGCTTTTTTGGCCTTAAAATCTGTGGCATGCATAAGAGAAGCATAAGAGCTCTTTAACTGTGTGTTTCTAACCTTAATTATACTACCCTAATCTGCCCAAAGAGCTGTAAGGCAATATCACAGCCACCAGCTGTATGGCCTGATCTGGTTGTCTTCAAACAACATTGGTTGGTTGTATTAAATGTTAAATGTATTCTAAATATTGTATAAACTGAGTTTAGATACACAGATCTAAAGGACCAGTTTCAAGGCACTTTAGTTAAAATACAATGCTTACGTAAGATGATAGAAAAATTATGCTCTATCTAAAAGTGAATCTATTTTAATGCAAAGTGTCAACAGGTTAATATTTTATAGCATAAATACTGGCAGAGAATTCCTGCATTCTCCTTTTCTTCTTACATGTTCATGAGCTCAGTAAACTGAAACAATAATCTTAATGGTAAGGAAAAACAAGACTAAATTACAAGTTGCAGAGGCTATTGTCAATTTTACAAATCCAACAATAGCCTGCAGGGTTCCAGGTTTGTTTCTAGCTGCTCAGGAAGCTTGTGTGATTTGCTCACACATTTTTTTCTTATACCCCAGAGCTGTGCATCTGCTGGAGTCAGGGATCTAATATTCTCTTTGAACTTCCTTAGCATCCTAGTGCATGCTGTGATCCATAATTAGTGCATGCAAACACATACACACACACTAGCAATATTAACTCCTAAATGTCGGAAATTTTGCTGTGTCCACTGTGTGTTTTATGCACTGCACGAGAAGACTACAACTCTTGCTCTAACCTTGGGGTTGAAAGTCTGCATTTATGACTTGTATCCTTAGGGGAAATGAAAATGGAAACTGCAACCTTTTTGTTTTTCAGGTGTGATACTATGATGCAGTTTTCCAGATGTGAAGAAGTAACTGAGATCAAGGAGGTGATTGCAAATGGCACAGAAACTCGAACTGTTAAGTTGACAAAAGATGTCACTGCCCCTGGAAGACCAAGACATTTTCTTTGTCCATAGGGCAGCATGGTTAAAATGTGTCAATATGCGTCAATTCCAGAGAGATATCTTTGGAACCAGAAGGCAGGTTTGGGTTTTTGGTTTTGTTTTGTTTTTTTTTTTTTTTATAAACAAACCAAAATCATTCAACCCTGCAATCCCTGCAATCAGTGGGATAAGAATCATAGAATAACAGAACGGTTTGAGGTGGAAGAGATCTTAAGGATCATCCATTTCCACCCATCCCCTGCCATGGGCAGAGACGCCTCCTACTAGACTAGGTAAGTCTGGCGAGTTGTGCCATTTGTGAGCATCCTTACTAGGGATTCAAATGAGCATGTACCAATCTGTCTAAACCAACTGCATAAAAGTCACCAAATCCCATAGCAAAGTCCCCTTTACCACAGGAAACTGAAGTCTCAGAGGGCTGCCCAGTGCCCTACTGGGAGTGCTTCATAGGTTTCTTATGGACGAACAACGCTTGTTGAGTAATTGTTTGTAATTAAGAGTGCTTTCATTCCTGTTAATGACAGCGATTCCCACAAACAAACCTGCATTTGTTTTACAGTAATGAGCAAGACATAAAACACTTTGTATGCTTGAGATATCCAGTCTGTTTTAATGGCAATAAATAAAATAAAGAATAATGGGAGCAGGGGAGCAGACGTATGGAGGGACACCAAAGTTTTGCCTTGGAGTGTAAGGAGTAGTTAGAGAGATCATGCCTGCATGGACTTTTAGAGCTTTAACTTTCTCTCTTAGATGTGGGCTATTTTAGTTTGCTTAGAAAAACAAACATGAAACTATTTTCAACCATAAAGTATATGTGCATTAGGGCTGTGCATATTTCTGTTTGCTCTACAGTCCTTTACAAAGTGCACAGTATGGATATCTGTTAGACTTTTAGCTCCCTGCCCAGTTCAAGTGTATCATAAAGCCTAAGCTAGATCAATCAAAGGAACCAAAGGATTTTCCAGCTTCATTTGATTCAGAGAACTGGCTGAAAATTTCCTATACAAGTGTAGTACATTTGGACCTTCAGCTATAGTGAACTACCACTGGAAAATTATAGTTTATCATTCACTGCAGTGAAAAAGGAGGTCATACAAGGATCACCTCTCCAATGACATAAACATGAGACTTTTCTCACAAGCTGTCAAACTTCAATTGTTGGTGAGATCTGTTGTGTCAGTGTTTCATAATAATTGCTTCTAAGTCTTGTTAAGGGTCTAAAACAAATTACCTGAGTGACATGCTTTTGGCACCAGTGAAGGAACAGCGAGGGGAATACGTATTGCATAAGACTTGCCTATCAAGATTTTCTTTGAGTTCATTGCAGCAATTGTACTATTACTTTTTGTTATTTGAAATATAATAAAAGTAGCAAGTTGTCTTACGCTCACAAGGAAATATTTGCTCCTTGGATGATAATCTAGCTGCCCAACATAAATTCATTCGTAACAATAGATATCTTATTAAGAAGAGTTTTTTTAAACAAACTGAAAAAAAATTAATCCTTTCAGTTATGTCTTTAGATTTAAAGAGTATTATTGACTGTTTTTGTGCTGCAAGTCAGGTACTATTTCTTTCACATTATATGCAATAAATGGATGGTAGATTATATGTATTAATGAAAATTGAAAACACACTTATCCTAACCTACAGAAACACACTTGCCTGCAAAAATATATCCAATTAAATATATTTTTATATGTAAAGCATATATATATAGCAGCTGAAGAGGAAAATGAAATGACTTACTACTTGCAAAACGTGGTGTTGCAACAAGAGTGTGGAAGGGGATTCTGGGATTGATTTTCTGTTGGTTTTGTCTTTTCTTTTACAGTAACCAAACATGCGAAACCCCCCTCACTGAACAATGAATGGGTCAGTCTGTCTCCTTTTTATTCTCATAAGCGTATTTCATAAAGAAGGTCAGATAGGTGAGCACTGTACCTTGCAAAACTTACAATGTCAGCAATAAGTCAATTAAAGTGTAAAATAACTCAGAGGCAGACAAGAGGGACAAATACTTGATTACTTACTTGTGACTGCCACTACTTCAGGCTTTTATTTAAAAAACAAACCACCAATCAAAACTCCTCTCTGTTTGCAGGACCAGGTCTGTTTTTCAAGCACAAACTGCTTTTTGGATTTAATAAACAGGACGCATCAACTAACAATTTAAACTCCAAAGCCATAGTAATAGGTATGTGGCTTTTTCCCAGAGGCTTGAAGTTAAAATGCTGCAAGTGCTGCAGAATGGCATCTAAACAGATGTCCCTTGGGCTCTGCAAGGCTTCGTTCTGCACAATGATGGAAATGTGAAAAACAAGTTGAATGCAGATTTGGCCATTTCCACCAAGCTGCAAAAGCCTGGAGGTTTTTTTTTGGTTATATCAGAGGATCAAGCTCTCATTGCTCAATTTAAAGCAAAAAATTACTGTTTCAAAGTTCACTTTTTACGTTGTCCAGGACGAAAGCAATAGAACTCTTAGCTAGGAGTCGTAGACATAATCCTATCCTTAAAATGGGCATATTATATTGCATAAACCAAAAATGATCTTTCTTTTTTTATCTGGCAGTTTTACATTGTGCTATCATGCTACTCACTATTTGAGTCATGTTGTTGGTGACTGATGATTTGAACGCCACCCTAGTATACGGATTTGATGGCATTGTATTTTGCTGTTACTTGTTGCTTTCCATTTCAGAGGTTTCAGGAATTATTGTCCTGGCCTTGCACCTCTACCCAGTGTGATCAGGGCATGGGAGGCAATGTAAATGCCCTCTGACATGCTCAGTGCAAGCCCTGCTCATGACGCTGAGGACACTAAGGGTTTTCTGAATAATGCTGCTTAGTTACAAAGGTGAGGTCTCTTGCCAAGAAGAAGTAGTTAATGTGCAATAGGAATTTTTCCCTTTTTTTCTTTTTTTTTTTGATGAGAGCTGCTTTTTTAAGGATTTTTGTAGTCATAGTGTTGATGATTAGCAAGCATGTAATTCCCTTAGAATTGCCTTTGCTGAGTGCTGGTAACAGTATGGGACTAAGGACTGCTGCCCTGGCTGAAATTTGTGCTTGCAGCTTGCTTCTGCCTTTGTAGCCTACAGTAAACAGCATAAAAGCTGTAGTGTGTAGGGACTGATTAGAATTCTAAAATAGTTTGAGAGCCCTCTGATGGGCCTCCTTCACATATTTTCTGTAAGTCATGATTACAAGCACCAGAGGAGACACAAATTAAGCCATGTATGTTAAAGTGTAGAGGGCAAATGCAGTTATATGGCCTTTTCTCTGGTAATATATATTTAATATATTGTCAGCAACAAGGATACAACAATAGCCTTTCCCACTAGGTAAAGAACCCAATTTCTTTATGTGTTTGCTCAACAAACAAATGTAGACTACAATGTGGTCTACATTCCAATGGGGGCTCTGAGTACTATTGCAAAATAATGCTAGAAAGTGGTTGACATTAGTATGGCAGCAATGCATACGTGAAATTTCGCAAACAACTCTTCTCATAGTCCTTGGCATCAGACCATCATGCTGCAAAAACAGTCATTCCACTCCATTTCCAAAATAAAACAAACCCTTCACCTCTCACTGAGAAAATAGGGTCTTACAAAACTGTGAACCATTTATCACATATGCCTTGTCAACCCAAACCAAGCACTCTTCTTAAATGCCCACAAACTGACTGTGAGAAATACTGTTGTGACATATTTTATTCTCCACAAACAGTCTAGAAACAACCCTACTTCAGATTCCTTGTTCTGCTATGATCTGGACAGGTGAAGCTACTCTTCCCACCCTCCAAAATACATGGTGTCTGTAAAACCACTCAACAGCTTTATGTCCTGATAAAGACCAGTACCACACTTCATGGTATGCGAGCAGTTTTGTGCCTAATTACTGTATTTGTGTGTGCAAATTTAGAGGCACAGTCTGGAAATTTTGATTTTCCTTTTTTTTTTTGTTTTTCTTTTCTCAGCTCAGGTCTAAAGTATGGGGTCAAAAACGTTCTTCATGTAATGCATTTTACTTCAGTCTTTCTCATATACCAAAAAAATATTTTACATTTTAAAGTTAGTTTTATCTATGTAGTGATGCATATTTTTATTAATTTGGGAATCCAAATGAAGGTCTTCTGCAGTTATTTGGAAACTAATCCCTGTAAACCTCTTAAAATAATAAAAAGAGTAAAATATTTTATGATAAACTTTTGTGATACACGAGGTAGTCTTTACATTTCAAATGTATTTTTCCTGTTAAGCAGAAAATACATGCTCTGTGGAAAGCCTATTTGTGCCTTTTTGGTAAAGGTGATTTGTATAAAGTCGAAGGCCAGTGAATTCTCCTAGCCTCAGGTTGTGCTGGAGGAATGGCCATTGCCTTTTACACCGCTACTCTACTGAGTAAACTTCTGAATAATTGTATCATCTGTATTGTTGATAGACTCCATCAGTCCAATGCCATTCTTCCACCAAGGAGCCTTAATGAAGAATAGTTCTTTGGCTGAAAGTGCTTACGCTGCCATGGTATTGTCCTGTTACTTATTGCCTGGTATTGCGGCTGGCTCAAAGATAATAGGTCCATCCTGTGACTTCTGAGATTTTGGGATTAATTCATATTCCAGAGCAAGCAGGTTGACTGCATAAGATGAGAAGAGTTGATAATGTACCAATGACACTTCTACCAGAGTAGTTACTCCTCTCCTGAATCTTAGACCTGAAATTAGTGTATTTTTGCCCTGTATTCGTGAGGAACAACCTTTCCTACGATAATCTGAAGGAATGAGGAGATCATCCATTAACTCCTATTGACTTGAGTGACATGGGATATGACTATACACCTTCTGTGATTTATATAGTACTGTAAGCTAAGATATCTTTTACAGAATGACGATCAGTACAGTTTTCTGACAGCTAATTACGTGACTCTCACAATTTGGAAGTACTAAACAAGATTTCTGTCATAAACAACATCATACATCTGGAATAATTCAAGTTTTACTGGAATGCATTACTTAGAAATGTAGATCATCTGCTGAGGTTCCTTTGCTTGGTTCCTTTTCTCCACAAGAAGATGTACTGGGTGGATCCAGGCTCACCATAAAATGTTTCTGCTATCAGAAACACCAGGTTCTACCAATACAATCCTGGGTAACAAAGAAAATAATTGAGTCTGTAACTTGGCAAACCAACTGAGATTAGGAGGTTGGCTGATCAATAAAAAATTTTAAACAAATTATTTTGCATATTTTTTTTTTAATTAAGGAGTACAGATACATTAAATATGCCAGCTTCAGAGCTTTTGTTTTTGCTTGCTTCAAACTACTGTGAAATCTTGTGAACAATGAATATTACTTATGGTTTTTTTAGAACAGAAATCAACATTTTTCAAGGTTTTTTTTAACTCTAGTGTGAAACTAATCTCATGCTGTGACAACATAAAACTGTTAAAGCATGTCATTTGTACAAGCTCTCTAATCAGTGATGATGCACCATAGTGTTTACCAGATCATCCAATCAGACATTTGGTAAACTTATAGGCTAAATGAAGTCAGACACTGCAACTACAAGGCAATTTCCTTTTCTGAATTGAGATCGATATTTACTAGCTTTCTACAATGTTGCCTATGCTTGCTTCATCAGCATCTACTTCTGAAGACCATTGATTGTCCAGAAGGCCTTTTCAAAGGCAGATAATGCTCTTTTCAAATACACTTTGTATTGATCAGCAAAAAGAAAGTTTTTGATGGTGCAGAGTGCAAAAGCCATTTATAAAGATTAAGGACAGTGATATGTCGCTGTGGGTCACAGTGAGGTTGAATTAATATGAGCTAATGCGTGTTATACTTTTGAAGACAATAGGCAAAAGTATTTGAGGATTTAAGTGATAGTATGCCTCCACTTGCAAAATACCTGCTACACTATCTCCAGGGAACTAAACCTTTCTCCTTCGAGAATTAATTGCTTGTACCTTCTCTTCAGTCTTTCCAGTCTTTTCCCACATGGCTGTTCATATTTTCTGTCCTATGAGAAATTAATATATTAACTTGATGAAATTTGGTAAAACAAACCAAAAAAATATTTTAGGTGTTTTAAACTACTGTGAAATAAAGAGAAATGAATGCAGTCAGAATTTGTATAAAAAAATAAATGGAGCAGAGTAACAGAAAAATGTTATACCATGGATTTACACAAAAAAGCCCTAAGATTAATCCAGACCTAAATTTCAGAAATTTTCATAACCTTGACATTGAATTCTTGTCCCTGTTTTTTTTTCATGTTCCTTGTGTATCATCCTGAATGAAAAAAAGATGATGGGATATTCACAGAGCTTTCGGTGCAAGAGTTAGTACTATGAGAGCTTAATACAGGAGATGAAGCTAAGAGGAATTAAGAGGGCATCTTCAAGCATGTCATAGATGAGCTAAGCTTCTAAAAAAACCAAAATGGAAGGAGCATCTACCTGTATGGTCTGGTGTTGCCTACATCTCTCCAGCAATAATAACTGCAGTGTGTGTGAAATAAGCATTTGGTTTCCTAGCTGGAGTTCTCTGCAAATGCCAAAGTTGATCACTGGAATATGGCGCATACCTGCAGTTAAAGTAGGCAGCGGTGGCATATATATTCAAGGTCAAAATTCTGCTGTGAGTCTTTAGCAACTTCAGTAAGGTGTAATTTACATACAGAAACAAATGTGTCTCTCCTCAGAACTTTGTCAAAACTCTACGCATATGCATCTTCTTTGCCAAAAAACCCAGGCAATATCTACAAAAGGCTTTCTATTGGCTTAACTAAAGGAAATTGATAAGAGTTAAATAATTCACTAAAGCTTGCACTCATGATTTCTTGGAGGCTTTCTGCATACTGTGGGATTCTCGGCTCCTTTAACAGGGAGTTTATCTTCTCTTTTGGTCATGATGCATTAAAATAGTCTTTTCTACAACAGGCAAAACCTCCTGATGACACTTGCAAAGGCAGATAGTACAATATAAATTAGTGTTAAATTTCCCAGGCATCCCTAATATTTGTCATAGAGAAACACTTCAAGGTGTATGTAAAATAAAGAGAATTCAAACTGGAGAGTTGATAACAGTTTGAATTTAGTTATGAGTGTCCAACGAAATTGATTCTGACCCAAACTGCAGAGTCAAACAAGTACAGAGGGTTCTTGGGAAGACTAAATTCTTTCTGGAGTGGCCAAGTGTATCTGTGACAAGAGCTTGGCTGAAATAGAAAAGAAGCTGCTTCTGTTTTGCTTTCTCCCCTTCTGATACAGAAGCCAGTTGTTTGTTTGTTTGTTACCCCAATTTGACCCTGCAGCTTCCTTTGACAGTTTACTTTTGCTCTTTAAAACTTGTTGAGCTTTTATTTGTAACATTTTCTTGGTTTGCAGCCTCAGGTCCCTGGAGGAAGTCACTACCTCCAAATGTTTTATCATTCTACTCTTTTAATTCTATTACAAAATACATATTTAATATGGAGGATCCTGTTAAAGTGAAATCTAAACTGACTTAATCTCAGAGTTTATCCTTTGTGGTTGTTTTCTGCTGTCCAGATGGGGAATTCTGATACTAATTTGCCTTCAGAGATGATTTTTACTCTTGTTCCACAAGGATGGCACACCTTTACCAGAACACAGTTTACAGCCTCACCCCTTTATTCAGATGTCTGCTGATACTTTGATTGCAATAATTTTTTTCTAAGATGTATTTGTTTAAATTAATTATTCCACTTTCATATGTTATCCTACTTGGAATAGAACTTGTGCTTCCTTGTAAAATTTAAGTATCTAGTAGCACTTCAATTATTTTGAGATTATGTAAGAAGAATTTCTTATTGAGTACGTGTGCATAATGCATTTTAAAACTCTATGGCCTTTGCGTTTAACTCTTTAGTGCATTTCTAAGAAGTCTCCATTGTGAGAGAAAAAACATCTACCGTTGGTATCAATTTTTGTCGTATTAGGTTTTCCATGAAAGTTCTCTCTGTTTTGCACATATCATAAATGACAATATTAAGCTTTATAGGAAATTTTTTAAGAACTGTATATCTCATGTCAGTGAAAAGAAGTATCAACTGTCACCATGATTAATGAGCAAACTCTAGGGGAAGAAATAACATGAATTCTCTGCCCACAAAGAAGTATTGCTTTATGGATATTTTATTACCCATGTTTACAAATGAACGAAATAACTGTAAACCCACATAACATATGTTTATTGCTGATATAATTGAAGAAAATATGCCAGTTTTCACAAAACTAATAAATAGTTGTTGAACATGTAATGCTAAATTCAGTGCTTTTTAAGACTAAATATCTCCAAGTAAATAAAAAAAGCCCAAAGACTCAAAGAAACTGTATTCTTCATCTTGACTCAAAAAAAGTAATGGAATTTTTTTAAAACTAAAAAAAGAAACCTGAAGACACTGATATTATTGTTATTATTGTTATTATTCCAGTTAAACACTATTAAAGGATTTGGCAGAATAATGCTGTTTGGAAACATTATCCATTATTTAAAAAATAATTTTTACAATTCAGGGCAATCTTTTTTGTCTGGAGAAAAAATAGACACAGTTTTAAGCCAAAAAAAAATCTATGGTTTTATTTTTCTTGAGACTTGAATCTGATCAAGACACAGAAAAGACTCCTCAATATTATTGTAATGAAATAAACCATTTAAAGGAATTACATTTTAAAAATCTTTTTTTCCTGGAAGTATTCTTATGTTTTTTTATTGAGCACTTTAGCTGCTCAAGAATTAGTCTTATAGACTTTTCCTTTGTAATATTTTCAAGGACTTCTTTCACAATTCTTTCTTATATTAAGAGAAACATCCCATTAATTCTCAGCTTCTTCAAATCCACCTTAGCAGTTACAAAGCAGAGGCAGCAGTCAGTGCTGAACCACCTCTCCGTAAACCATGGGATGTTCCCTGCTGAACGCTTTTGCTCTGTGGTGTAGAGCTTGAGGAAGTCTGATTCATTCTCAGTCAAAGTTAAGTTTCCTGGTTTTCCTCAGGAAGATGAAAATGTTGACTGGAATAACGCATAAACGGTGAAGAAACTTCCTTTTTGTCAAAGGAGAAGACTGCTGTCCTCTCAGTAAGCTACTACTGCCTCCTCAGTTCTCTTCTAAGGCTTGGAGTTCTTTTTCTGCTTGACAGAACACTGCAGAGATACAAAATGAAATCTATGATCAATTGTTAAAACAGCCATTGATTTTCAGATGGCCATAGTTTCACCTGTAGTGTGAAAAATTCTTGTTTAAATCCATGCAGGGAATGTGTGTTTTTTTCACAGGGCAGAGACATAGTAAGAATAATTCTGAGTCTTTTATTGCCTATTCTGAGGATGAGACCTTTAGAGATTTAAATTGGATTCACCTGGCTTTATGTTTTTCTCAGCACTTCTCCAGATCCAGAAAAGAACACGTGTCTTCTTCGACACTACTCAATGGCCTCAACTGCAGCAAAGTAGATAAGCCATGAAGAGATCCCAGGACAATTGTGCTTGGAAGCAGAAATGAAGTGCAGCCACACATCATGAGAAGCGAAAAGCTGATGGAAGGAACAGTCCTTCTACATCACTGCCCACCTCCTCCCAACCTAACCTCATTACATTTGATACACAAAGTATTCGCACCACTGAATTTTCTTCTCCAGCAGTGACAGCTGATCGTTGTGACTAATGTTGCCAGGCATTTTATTTGCTTAGTCAATGAAGGTAGGTAATGTCCACTTGCTTGGGACCCAATCCACTTTCTACTGCATGCTTGCCTGAACCTGTCATGCCTGCTGCCTGCTACAATACAGGGTGATATTGAGGATCTGCTCAGATATGCAGTTCTCCTGTCCCACTACCAATAGATGCTGGCCTGCCCAGATCTGTGTATCTGAGCAGCCAGTCTGCATAAGAAAAGTCACAAAGCAGATGAAAACCGGACTGTAACAGGGCTTTTTATGCTCTACAACAATCCTTGTGATGTACAAGATTCAAAATCCTGCAATGTGAAGCCCACATATATCTCAGATGTTGCAAAACCCACAGCCCTGGAAGGATTAGGTGCTCAGTCTGGTGCTTTTGTTATAGACTTAGCTTCTCAAGGTCTGAAGTTTTGTCTGAAAAATTGTCTTTCAGAAAGCTGACCAAGACACAGAGGCAAACTTGGCACATGGATCACACTAAAAATGTCTCTGTCCATGCCGTAGACATAACTGCATGCTGGAGATGGAGCCAGCTGCTCCCTTTTTGCTGACTTGCTCAAGAATAGTCTTGGCAGGGTGGCTTTACTCAAACAGGTGTGTGTCAAGTTGCCTGGTATCTTTCTAACCTTGCATGGAACTGACTGAAAAAATACTCATGGAGCACTTGTCTCTTCTTTGCTGACATATACTTTTTGCTCCTATGTTTGAGGCCTGCCTGGCCTTTGAGAAAAGAGATGGGTATAAGAGTGGGCACTGGCAGCCTGGAATGTAGCGAATGCAGGATATGGCTGTCACAGACAGTAGGAATGAATGGTACCAATGGATACCAATTCCTTGCTCACGTTTTTCCTTCCTTTCTGTTTTTACTAGAAGGCATGACTGACTCTTGCATAAAGGGTAGCCCAAGGAACATGCAAAGCCCTTGGATTTTAGGACAGTGTGCCTGTTCCAGGCTGGGCATGCTGAAACAGTCCATGATGTGCAGTTATGAGAGCAGTTCAGATTAGGACATTTTCAGAGGGCAGTTTTGTGGTGTCCTAAATTACGTGTGTGGATGTAGCCACAGCAAATCTTTTACAGTTCTTATTTTGGTGTCTCTGGCCTTTGCTGAAATTATTTCTAACTGTATCATGCCATTCCCCTCAGCTTTACTCACTACTAACCCTACCTTTTCGACCGTTTCTGTTCTTTGGTTTTTTCCATATTCCAAGCCTGTTCTTAGTAGCCTTCCATTCTTCCCAAGAAAAGCAATCATGGGCTGACATTTGTTGTGATCATGCTGTTCAGTTTGTGAATTTTATTCCTTTGTGTCCTTTTCATATTAACTTGTTTAATTTAATTGCAAGCTATTTAAAACAGGGGAAGCGTTTTGGTGTTCTTACAATGCCTTGACTTCGATAATTACTCAGGTGCAATTATAGTAGTTATTATAAGCTTTAATAATTATTCTAGGACCAAGAAAAATACAGTCATGTCCTTAGTGCATTCCCCTCCAGTTCTTGAGCAATGAATGAGCCTTTAACACAGTTGTGTACTCTGCACTATGTATTGCAGCAATATTGTATTGGAAACGTTATTAAATGTTTGAAATTAACCGTTTAGAAGTCCTTCTTGTGCAGAATGGGATGTTAACCCATTGCTGACCAAGGAATAAATCTTACCATTTTATCTTACCTTTTTATGGTAGTCATTATTATGATTATTTCAGAGATCTTTTCAGGACACTTGCATTTTTCACCTGAGATGTTTCTCAGAAAATAACAGATGTTTGAGACTGTCCAAAGGACTGGGATAACAAAAGAAGTCCTGAATCGTGTCGGCAGAGTGCAGGTTGGTAAAGTCAAACGATGCATTTAACACACGCAAATAATTTCTACCCTTTTTTCTTAGCAAGACAACACATACACATCATCCCATGTATGTGAGGCACGTGAGGATTACCAAATTTTTGAAATACTTTACCCAAATTCAGAATTTTTGAACAATAATATTGGCAAAGAAGTGATGTAGTTTTTTACTATTTATATAATCTCCTACAAGTATTACTCTTATTCAAGGCATTAAAGCAGAAAAATCATTTGCAAATGGTGTAGAACTTGCTTGAACTTACCAATATTTAGGAGAAGAAAACTTGGGCTAGGATTCAACATACTTTTCATGTGTTCTTCTCTAAGTTTATTTACTTCAAAGGCAGACCTTGTTCATAAGTGCTCCATAGCTGATGGTAGCAGTTGAGTGAATACTCAGAAGAAGACAGTCTGTCTTCTCATGTCACACACTACCACACTCTTCTCTCTTCTGAATGAGACTCAACCCTTATCTTCCCATATTCACCATTTTTTACCCTTGACTGGAATACTAAATTAATGTGCTGTCCACATCACCACTCCTAGAAATCAAACCCAGTCCCAAAATGCATTAGGGACAATAGCTGCAGATTTCTGAAGATGAGCAATGCCTTATAATGTAAATGAATTAAAAATGCGAATATCCTCCAGAAGCCATAAGAATAATCTAAGTGATGTAGAAAGAATGGCTTGCGATAATGTTATCACTCTTCCGCATTTCTCAGGGAAAATTTATGGTATGAAAAGTTCTAATGTTACATACCCTGTCGTCATCACTTCTGGGATGACCATTACTGCTCTAGAAGGAGATTTTGGATTCAAGAGGTATTTCTGTGAAATGTATGCTCAGTGATCAGTAGCACAATAAGACCTAATCAAATGTTAGAGGTCATAAAAGAGAGAACAAAATGTAGAACACAAAACGGTACACCAATGTGTAAATATAGTTGTAGATGCTCTACATCTTGAATACTGTGGACCATCAGATTCTTTCTATTATTCTGTCTGTCATCCTTCTGTCCTTCCTCATTCCAAAAAAGATCAAATACATTGACTAGCACTGCATAAGGAGCAGCTTAATCAGATGGGATTCTTCACCTCAGAGAGAGCAAGGAACTTTTAAAGAAGATGGAATGGATGTCTATGAAAATGAAAAAGGTTGTTAAGTATAGGAATACTGACTCTGGTTCAGAAGGCTCATTTTGCAAATTGTTCAAAGTTGGATTTTTATTTTGGGAAGTACCACTGTGCAGTCATTATTCTGTTGTGTTTAGGCATCCATTTCTCATTTGCATGAGAGATATATAATTTGTGCCTCTGGTTTGACCTCGTACACCAGTTTTTATATTCTTTTGTTAAATTCTTATGTGAATTGCCTGAGACTTGATCTAGGAATAAAAATTTGATGTGAGTATCCGAATGATAAACTGGTGTTTTTCAGAGATGTTAACAAGGCTTAAACATGCCTTTAGAATGACACCTTTGTCTGGCTTGCTCTGTTAGCCTAGTTTTTTTGATCAAGATGATTTCTGACATGGAGCCTACCAATGATATTATAAGAACTCCTTTGTTTACTCATATACTGTGATGAAATACTAACATTGTTATGGTACTGAAAAGACAGATAAAGAATCAAATTTGCAATACTAGAGATCTGCTAGATTATTTCCTCAGCTTTATGCACACCTACAGAGCACATGGAACCACTTTCCAAACCTTTTTGTTTCCTTATATTGTCTAATACCAGGGAACAAATATCATAATTATCAAGTCAGCATGTTTTGAGAAGTATATCAAGTATTCCAATAACCTCTTGATTATTGCACAGGTTCCATTATTTA
Organism: Tapera naevia; assembly: GCA_033556795.1. Classification (NCBI taxonomy): domain Eukaryota; kingdom Metazoa; phylum Chordata; class Aves; order Cuculiformes; family Neomorphidae; genus Tapera; species Tapera naevia. The sequence continues at coordinate 18,796,299 of JAUMJJ010000036.1, read as the reverse complement.
TATTTAAGCTTGTTATATTTACTATTGGTTTCATTATAGGTGCAAATAATAATAATAAAAAAGTACCTCATTAGTATTGCAGATATTATTCAGTCACTCTGCTTCTGCCAGTTGTGAGTTATCCTTCTGCTGCTCACACTCTAGTTGTCATTGAGGCACTACTGCAACTTTTGACATAGAACAGTTGAAGAAAACAAGCAAAGTCTAAAAGAGTTGGTGCAAAGAAAAAAAAAGATCACAGCAAGGTTTTATTCAGATTCTTCTGCTCTGAAGAGGAGCTGCTTTTGCAGTCAGTAGGTTCTCTGTTGTAGCTGATCCAGCAAAAGTTTTCTAAAACTGTTATGTTCTCATGATAATAAGAGTTGTTACTCTACAGGAGAAGTCCCATTGCAAAAAAAACACTAAGATGCCAAGCTAGAAAAATAGATAATTCCTTCAAGATAAATTCAGAATCTCTTTATGTGGCAGAGCAGATTATCTTCCATAGTTCTGCACCCTTATGGTTCTCATTTGTAAATGTAAGTAGAATTACTTTACATCTGAGAAATTCAGATTGAGTAGAAATTTTTTCTTTTAATGGCACATTTTACCTTTTCCTGCTCACCTGATAAATTTAAACTCAGGAATTCCTGAGGTGTCTTTCACTTGAACTATAACATTTTCAATTGGATGATGGACTGCAGGAATGCCAATATGCTGGTTTATTACTGCACAGATCTATACGGTGACTGGTTAATACTGGCAGAACATTCAAGATGAATGAAATGAGAGTAGTCAGTGAGCTCTATTACTTTCTTATTTTTCTGGGTCTATGACTGTAGAAGAGAGGTTTATCTGTCACACCTCTGAAGTGATCATTCTATATCTAAACTAGTGCTTAGGTGGTAGAAGGGCTGTCACATGTAAATGGAAGCTGTAGATAAATTCTCAGTAAGTCTTAAATCCACTTGGAAGCTAGGCAGAGTGGTATTAGAGAACAGATGCCAAACACATCACAAAAGCTGGTTTTCATCATTGCTATTTTGTTTATAAAACGTATCTTAGGGTGAAGCGGGACTTACAAATGGTAGGTATGAAATTCAAAGGAGTTATCACAGTCCTGCTCTTTAAGTCAATACATATTTTTAAGGGATGGGTTGCTATTTAAGATTTCTATTGTAAAGAGCTTATAGCTGCAAGTCCTGATCTTGCATTTGCTGTGTGTAATTTAATTTATCAGGAAATACAGTATTTCAAACTCTAGTGGATCTCAGTATTTGCATAATGTTAAGCATGTGTCTGCAGAATTGAGACTTAATTGATTTCAACAAGAAGTGAAGAGGAAGAACTAGGTGTCAGCTGATGTGTTTGTCCACTGGTTCTTCTAAAATATTTTCCATTTCTTGTTGCCTGGAATATTGTGAGGGTCCCACCAGAGTCAAAAGGACACTTGTCACAGATGCTACTGGGCCTTTCTGGAGGACCACACAGTTTTAGTGTCAAGGCTGCCTTTTCCTTTTCCGTATCTTTCTTCTTTCATTAATACAGTCAGTTCTTTCTTGTGTGTGTAATTTTCAATACTCTTTGCAGTTACTTTTTAAAAGAAAAAAAAAACTTCAAACCCTTACATTAACAATAAAAGGTACTCATTCATCCCAGCCCTAAGAGTGTATAAGTAGTTCAGTCCAGGTGTTCTTTTTTTGCCTTGAAACTCTTTCATCATTCTAATGAGAGGATGAGGATTTGTGGCTGCCATTTTTCACTTGCCAGTATGAGGTCTGGCACTCTTCATTTTTTTTCTTGTGTAATTTCTGGAAGTCACTCTTGATTTTAATTTTTATAAATAAAGGGCCCTTTTTTTTGAAAATACATCTATGTGTATACATACACACATATATGTATCCATAAAATTCTTTCAAAAGCTGATGATAACGGTTTAAATTGTGGCATTTCCCAAAGTAGCGTAACTATTTTCTTAACAAATATAGACATATTCCTTGAAGAAAAATGGTTGTTATCTGGAACAACGAAGAAGAGAAATGGAAGAGAATTCTACAGGAAACCACGGCAGACCAGTAATTTGACAAATGTGAAGAGCCTTGTTGTTTCCATTTTTGTTAGGATAGTTACAGTGTATAGGGAAACAGTAGGAGGAACGAAAGAAGAAAAAGAAAGAAAAAGAGACTGAAGGGAAGTGAGCTTAAAAGATACAGCAGGGCAGGACAGCACAAAAGACATAGAAGGCTGCAAGGGTGAGAGCAAAGGCAAGAATTCAGTTAGACTTCCACAGCTGTATTTGAATAGATTGTTTTGTTGTAATCCTACTAAGAAAGCTGCTAGACAGCATTCCTCTGCAAGGGTGGACTAGAAGGAGTCATATTCCTCACTGTTTCAGATTCTTCTCGTAGAAGGCGCAGGTCAGGTAAATGAAGAAGTAAATTAACAGTAGTTTTGAGAAACTATTAGAAGAGAAAGAAAATCTTATGTTCTTTGGAAACAGTGTGAGATAGAACACAGAGCATTCCTGTCCAGGAAAACAATATGTATAACCTGGTTATTGCAATAATGGCCAGGGAGAGGGAAGGTGCAAATTTCATTTCTATAATGCAGCGGAAGTCTTTTATAACCTTTGTGGGTTGTGTGCCAGAGGCCCCTCTAGAAGTGGTCCTTTGGTCACTTGCTAGCAACAAGTCATAGTATAGTTCTGCATCAGAGCTGGGGATATGTTTGGAACTGAGGTTTGATAAGGGATGCAGTGATCACCAAGAAACATAGTTTACAGTGGACCAGTGTGTTTAGGAACTACAAGTTGTAACAAAAAGGCTGTTAGGAGAGAGTGGGTCATCAATGTCCTCCAACAGCTATACTTTGTGAGAAAGTTGACTGGGAAAAAAAGGTCATTACTTTGAGTATTAGATTCACTCCTTGATGTTTCCCACTGTGGACTTTCAGCAGCTTCCCAATAAGCAATCTAGCTTTTACTGATCTCATCTTTGGCTTCTTCATTTTCTCTGTCTACTGAATAGGAAGCCTCTTCTTGAGATGGTGAGTATGTCTAAGCTTACCTTTAAAAATGCTAGTAGAAGCTTTAAGAGGGCTTCTAGAATTACAATGAAGCTCCCTGACATTTTGGTATTTTTTTTCCACATTTCGGTGCTTTCTTTCTAGAATACCCTTATATGATGTTACAACTGAGAAAGCGCTTTTCTGTTTATTTCTTCTCCCTTCAGCTTTCAAATGTGTATCAATCAATATCACATTTTCTGTTATATTTTAAGTTAGCTAAAATGCAAAAACTCAGGTAGAACGAACTGTTCCCACCAAGATGCATTCCTGATTCTTAGCTGAATCTTTGCTTCTGCTTTGCTTTGCTTTATCTGTCTTCAGGATAAGCGACAATAGCACATCATATTTTGCTCTATGGTATTGCTGCTTTTGCCTGCTTAGTCTATAAAATAAGATAGCGGTCTCTATGAGTAAGTGCAGATGTCGTGGAACTATTCATTTACTCATTTGAGATCATGCTGTTAGCTGGAGGGAAAATGACCTGGTTTTTAGTAGTTTAAGGAAAAGTTAGTGTGAATACCCACTACATAAATCAACAGAGTACTCTGCAATCACCTTGAAAAAAAGCTTTTTTCATTCATGAGTCAGGAAACCACTGTTTAGCATTGTTACATTGCATTTTGTTATGTTCTGAAAGTGACTTATTGTGACAAATAGGTTTTTTCTAAGTCAGATTAATGTTAGCTTTGCTTATGAACCAATGAATTTCCTTGTTCAGGAGTTTTAGGCAATTTTTTTTAAATAAGTTTAATTTTGAAAAGCATTCCAACAGACATATTCCTTATTAATTTATAGTCTTCTACCTTATCTTGCTGAGACAGATGCTATGAGACAGATACTATTAGCTGTGACATCCTGTATGCGACATAGCAGTCATTGACTATCAGTGTTATTCAGTCTCCCCAAAATAATATTCAAATTCCCTATTACATTACTATAAATAATTATCAGAAATTAAGATAAGCATTACTATATAGTAAGTATTATGTAGATTCTATTTATCAAAAAAAAAAAAAGTCTGTATTAACAAAGTGAATTGTACTTTTTGTTCTTTTGGCTTAAATAGCTGGTTTCATTAAGAGGAATTTCTAATGAATACAAATTCATTTGTATTTTAAATAATTTCCTTTTGAGTTTAGAGGAGTATAGTATGGTATAGTTAGCAGAGTTTGCTTAAGAAAGGAAGAGAACTAGGCTGCACGATGAATAAATATTCTTTTAGCATTAGAAAAGATGTTTTTCCTCAGATTAGGAATGGCATGGAAGATTCCTCTTTTATGAAGGCAAATTTGATGTAAGCCTCTAATGCTCTCCTACTATTCTGGATAATGGGACTTTGTTCCCATTTAGATCAGTCCAGTGATGCTTTACTATTGTGATATTTAAAGCGTTTTTTCTGCATTCATTGAGATCACTTTGTCTAGTGTCTTACTCCTTACTCATCCTCTGAATTCAGATTGATTCACACATGTATTTTCCCCTCAGAGTTAGGCTCAGCATCTAACCCTTGAAACCAACATAAGACAAAAGTACAATAGGAAAAGAATAGTATTTAGCTAGGCTATAGCTTTTAACTACTGAGGTGAGAAAACAGTTCAATTTGAGCTGAAAATGTAAAATGCACTATTTGCAATGGAATGGTGGCTTAACAAACTAGCCATATTCCTGTTTCCTATCCCAGAAATAAGATAAGTAGCTGAAAAACAAGGGAAAAAAAATCCACTTTTACTGTATTAACTTGTAATAGAGTTAGTATTAAAATAAAAGAGAAAAAAGAAGATAAGATCATTTCAAAGAAAAATAATTGCAGAAAAGAGTAATTCAGGGTTGCAAATTTGTTTTTATTGTTGAATAAATAATAATTTATACTAATACCTGTACAATTGCAAGTACTTACATTTGCCTGGATATTGCAATGATAGTATTCATTGTTCCGTTTTGGGTTTTTTTGTGAATATTTTAAATTTAAACAGTTGACATATGATACCACAGGACCTTGCTCCAACTCACATAGCTTTTTTAATATTCTACCTGAACTGTACAGCTATCTGTGTGTCTGATAGCCTGTAAAACCATTGTTTATTTTTACAATTTTATTATTGAAAATACTCATGCTTGTGACTTACATGCACAGTCCTGTATGGCTGTGCTTCTTCGTTACTGAATGTAGCTGCCAAAACTGCATGCCTTTCTTTGTTGTCCACAGGTCAGATGTTCGTATACCATTTTTATTCTGTTGCCTTCCTATGATGGAGGAATGCTGGCTACTGTCTAATTTCTGACAGTCCATAAAAACTGCCTCTATCCCTGGGAAAGGTAAAGCAAGAGGCTTCTGTTTTTAGACATGGCCAATGAGAAATGCTCAGAGCTAAAATGGTGTTACTTCTCCTCGCTTTTCTTTACCTTTTGTCTTTCCATCCATTCCCAAACTCCTTTTTGTTTGTCTAATATTCTTATATGAATATAAGTGAGAAAGTTGTTAAAATATCAGGTAGCACCATATACTACCTTCCTGTGGCATACTTGACCAAATGTGACAGCATTCTAAAATAATGTAAAACAAGGAAAAATGTGGGTTTTTTTTGTAAATACTACTGCTGTCTCTTTCATTGTGCATGGAGTCTGTGGTACCCTATATATTTATATCAGATCTTTGTATATGACTGTCTATATTCTAGTTACCCAACACTATGAGACATTATTTGAGAACAATTTTCTTGTATAAATTCCTCTTTTTGATATGGTGCTAGTTTTATTCCTATGCTTTGTAAACATGATAGAGAAGCAATTGTTTTCTGTTCAATTAGCCCAGCCTTTGCCTTGGCTGTAAAACTTTATGCAAACTATTTCTTGCAGTCTTTGCAGTCCAATGAAACAAAGATACACTTATAACTCTTAAAGATTTTTTGGCAAACTGCTAATAAGAGCTTTTAAAAAAATATCAGACTTTCAGCTGATGGAAAAGTATAGGATGGAAAAAAAGACTGCAGTCTTGCGAAGGCAGCAATGATGACAGCACCATTAATAACATGGATCATTAAAATTTATAAAAAGCTATTCTTAATATAGGATATAAATACATTTCTCAGGCAGAGCTATGAAATTTATAACTTTTTTATTGTCACCAGAGGACCTTCCTAGTGCTCTGCACCCCTCCAACCGTCTGCCCTGCACCATAAATCACTGTGTGGTTAATAACCTAGATTACAACTACCAGTTGCATTTACAGAATTAAATATTGACTATGTGGAAATGTTATTACATTTTTACTGATCAGAAGACCACAGAACAGCCCTGCAGGACATGTAGCCTGACAGAAATATCAGTGTAATCTTTGTTAGGAACACAGTTATAGAATGCTTGGTAACAAGTGATAGAGTTTTCAGAAATAGAAAAGAGGTGGTGGAAAGTGAACTCCTTAATTTTGTACCAGGCAACACGTGTCAGCCAGAGCACATTATGTATGAAAGGCCACCTTATATTTTTCTGAAAAGTTTCAAGGCCAACTGTATTAAGTCATTTTTAAAGGTAAATCCCTGTACTGGCAGAGGGGTACATCAAAAAGTCTGATAGCATTGCTTCTCAGGTCTGAGAACTTGGTGAAACTGCACTTCACTTACGGCAAATAACAGTGCTTCTGCCAGGTCATTTGGGGACGGGCTTAGGTTTTAATACTTTATGAACTGGTTTTCATCCAGCTTCATGTCTCCTTTTTCCATTTTCTTATTGGATGAATAGTTCCAAGGGCCTCTTGAATTTCCTACTCATCACAACACACAAATTAACATGACTGTTAGAAGAAGAAATATATTCGTATTAAAATTAACTCAGGATTTGGTTCATGTTATTTGCCTAATTAATTGGTTTAAACCTCCCTTAGAAACCCTTCATATAATTTCATTATTAATGCAAATTTTTGCCAGGGTTCAAGAAAAAAAAATCTGTGTCCAGATAAATTGCCATTTTCCATGGCACTATCACATTCCTTAACTTCTTTCTTCCAGCTGTACCTGCTTATTTTTTTTGATCTCTTTCTCCTGAGGGAAAGTTCAATGAGTCTTTTGCCTCACATCGTGAAACCAAACAGAGAAAGGAAAGTTACTTTTGAAGTTTCCCAGATAAAATTTCTCTGTTGCACTGGAAAAAAAATCCATGCTTTTATGCTGCATTTCAACATTTCAATAATTATTTCCACTCAAATACCACTCAAAGTAATTAATTATTTTTTGGAATCTCAGTTACTTGAATATTTCTTTGTCAATTTGGAATATAAAAAAAAATTTAACTTATCATTTTGACCTGAAATTGCACATATTACCAAAGATTTTATTAGGCACAAGTCTCCTTTGTCTCGGTACATTTTCATATTTATCTCTAAACTGCCTTTAATTTGTAAACAAATTCTCTGTAATCTTGTTGTTAGACTGACATCAGTACCGAAGGAGATGTTTCTTTTCATTCATAGGTGAAAGAATGACATCCTCCTTCTTTATCGTATGGATCGGCCTAAATTGTCCAGAGTGTCAACAAGTTAGAGTTTTCCATCTGTAATAGAACCAAGTTTTACCTTATTTAAAGATTTGTAGTGAGCCCTTGCTGCATCTCAATGCAAATCATAGAGAAAAATATTTTCATGGCAATTATTAAGGAAAGATCAGACACTCTCTTCCTTCTCCTGTTAAAACTCTTTCTGAGTTTCTTGTAGACGTAACTGCGAAAGTGCCAGGTTTGTGAAGTGTTTCATTTTTTTGCTTTGATGTCTGACCCTGCTCATAGCAGTCCTGGCCACTTGTTAGATTACTTTGATTAACAATGATTTTGGTGTCACTTTCAAAAATTTGTTCCAGGTTAATAAGGCATAGAGGCCTGTAAGTGAACTTTCACTGCAGAGTAGTTTTATTTGTAATAATTAATAACTGATAAGGTATTTTCAGAAAGTTTTTCAATTTTATGTGTGTTAATACAGTTAAGATTAAATATTTTTCCTTTATCTTCAATCATAATAACATTGTACTAATACTTGAATATTCCTAAGTTCTGTAGCACATTAATACAGTTCACTTTTATACCAAAAGGCTATGTAAAATCTTATACTTGAAAGAATTGTTCAGATGTATTCTACTTTGCACATTGTTCTTGTTAGATCAAAGGTTCTAGCAATATGTATCTGTGATGAGCCTGATGGAAAGAGGTAGCAGCCGTGTTTGAGATTAACAGGGATGGAATGAGAAGTGTGAGGTGTTTTTGAGTGTTTAGAGATACAGAATTGTGCATAAAAACAAGGAATTGATATCCCTTTAGATACATGCAGCAAACTGAATAATTCTTACCAGAGAGAAGATTTGCTTGCCCTAAGAGTCCTGCTGTCACACAGTTCTCTGCCTGTATATATCAGTACGGGAAATCTTCCAAGAAATGACTCTTGCCTCATGAGTGGCATTTTGAATCTATCTCACTCCTAGAGACACTTGACATCTGAAAGCCTCCTTCTCTGCATGGCCAGACCACTTACTTCGGTGTCCTTTTGGTCACGATAGTATCACAACAGACAGATTTATTTAGAGAGCAGAAAGAAAAAAAAAATAGAGGTCAAGAAGAGCAGGAAAAAATATTTAAGGGAAAACATGACAGCAGAATCATGGTTTTCACTCAAAAGGAGATGTCTAATATTAAATCTCCAGAACAGCTTGTGTAGGACCTTCTGGGTGACTCAGTTTAATGAAAGCCTCTCTTATAACAAGGAATAAATATGCCAGCCCCCCATCCTGAGGCCCAATTAAGCTTAGTTATCAGATTTTTTTTACTTTAGTTAAGCTGTTTCTCAGATCTCTTTGAATTACATAAATGTTACAAGACTTAAGTCATTGTTTCTTATTTTGAATGCATTCAGACTAAAGGTAGGGAAAATAGATCTAAAATAACGTTATTAGGTAACATGGTGCCTTAATTTTACATATCTTTTAATATATAGTAGAGTCAACATCTCTGAATTAGGTGGCAACGTTAGGTCAATGAAATGTATAAATGTGGCATTTAAACATTAAGCCTTCTTCACAGAGTCACTGCAAAAATCAAGATAGAGTTTTCATCAGAAGTTTTTCTTGTGGTCTAGGAGACCTTTTCCTGCTTACAGGCTATTCCATGTGACTAGGGACATAGCTCCACTTCTCTTTCTCTGTATATGTTGTCCAACATCTTCAATTAGTGCTTATGCAGATTTTTTTCAGTAGAAATGTGAGAAAGAAAAAAAACAATTCATAAGTAATTCAAATATATAGACCTGTCAAACTATCCAAAGTGTTATGAGATCAACAGCAAAATAACAGTTAACTAAAGATTGGTGTTACTTATAGCATTGTAGAAATTCACATCACCTTTATGAGACCAAACGGCAACAAAACAGTTAGAGGAAAGCTCTACCTTAAGTGTTTTGGTACACGGTATCCATTCTTCTTTTCCAGCATGTGGATGTCTTGTTTTACAGATGTTGATTATTAGAAAGTCTTTCTTGATATCAGTGTAATCAGATTACCTGACTTTTGACAATTTTCCCTTTCTTCTCTACAACTTTTGACAATCCCTCCTTTTTCTTTCGATACAAGTTGTTTCTATTTAAAAGACACTTTAAAAGATAGGTTTTCAACATATATTTTTATTGTTTCTCTCCTCCCTAGACGTTCATTTTTACCCATTAGTCCTTCTGTGGAGCTAAAGAATTGTCTCAACATCATTAATACTTGCTTGCACAAGCTTCTGTTCAGAATATCTCAGCTCAGAAATATCTCTTCAAGAAAAATAGTTATCCAACAGTAACAATGAAAGTCAATGCAGTTCTTACAGTGCAGCAGAAAAAATCCTGTAGAAATATCTGGTTGATGCTTCACACAATAATTAAAAGTTTATTCACCTACTGTAAGACATGCAGAGAATAGGGTATCTATTGGACAGCTGAACACAGTCAACTCTCAATTTCATTTGCCCAATAGCATCCCATTAAATTTTTTCCTAAACTAATGTTTGTATCTCTCAGTTGTTATACTCCATCTGAGATGGTACTATGAGTTCTTTGCATGATGAGTAGAGTTTGCCACCACCTGCTTACTTTCAGAGATGGAGGAGACAAATAGGACCAGGATTCTGCTGGCAGGAAGGAAAGTATCTACCTATCAAATGACAGGGAATACAATAAAAGTTGAATTAAAACATCTAAGGCAGACTGTGCTGTACTAAGTCTTTTGTAGCTCTTGATAAGCTCATGATACTGTGTTCAGTTCAAAAAGTATTGGATGAGTGCTGAATACAAAAATAATGCAAAACCTAAGTAAAGAGCTTTCACTTACTCCTTGGAGACCTTCCACAGCTTTTGGAGCCATGTTTTTCTGAATACGTGTGTGTGCGTGTATGTGTGTTTGCACAGAGAAGCATACAACAGAATTACACAATTAAATCTCTATTTGTTTTGCCTTGATTCAGCCTTCAAAATGAGCCAGTTACCTACCAGTTCTTTTTATTTCTACCATAAAATTTTTGAAAAATTTAGGAACTTGCCCTTCATGAAAGGATAAAACTACCAAGACTTATTTTTTCTTCCAGAAGAACCCAGACACTTAAGCCATCTGCATTCAGCAGTTCTACCATGCTGCTTATTCAAATGAGAATTCTTAACAAAAAGGTTACTTCACTGGCCCGGTTCAACTTGTTTGCCCAGCAGGAGATCTGCACTTTATTTAAGCTTTTAAACTCCATATCAGTAGCATGAGTTGATGTTTAGTGCACAATAGGGATACAGTATAGGCTAATATATGCATTTTTCCTTCAGAATTCTAATGCTTTAGTAGTGACGGAAATTTACACAAGCCTTATAGAAATTAAACCAAGGCATTTATTTCATTCAGAGAATGCAGTGACTTCCAGTGGCTGCACTACTAAGGACGCTCAGCTTTGAAAGAGACCTTTTATTGTGCAGGAAGAAAGCTCAGATATAGCACTAAGTGAAAATTTCAGAGTACAGATTAGCATGCCTAGCAACTCATTGCTGTATACCGTTTTTTCCCAGTCCCCTACTAGCCAAGCTCTTTCCGTACATCTTTAATTGATTGGGTTAATATAAACCCTCAGCACTACCAGTGTTTGTGTGGCCCCCATAATAAGGGTATTGTGTGCTTCTCTCCACTCTTGTGTTCCCTATTTAGGAATGTGTCGCTCTGAGCAGTTCAAAAGTGTGAGCAAATGAAAAAAGCCACAATCACTTCATTAATGATTTGTAAACAGAATATCCAGTACTGACGCCACCTGCATAGGCTTTCAGAAGGAAAAATACAGGATTTGCTGAAGCTCTGTGTAGAATCACTGTGGAATTTAATTCGGCAGAGTAAATAAATGCCCCAATTAACACTTTTACACTCAACCAAATGGTTGTATTTAGAGGAAACAGTTTCTTTTTAAAAGGAAAAATTCAAAAGAGACATGGGATAAAGATAAAAAAGAACACCCAAAAACCAAACAAACAAAAAATAAGCCTTAAATCTCTCCCAGAAAGTTTTACACGAGAAGGCACACAGCAGTGGCTGAAGTTATAAAGGCAGACAGCAAAATATGTTTAAAAAAGGAATGTAAAATAAGAAAGAAGTTCACTGAAAATTTCAAAATAACAACAAATGTGTTTATAACTTCAGTTTGCTGCTGCACTAGGCCTCATTAAAGCAAGTCTTTGTTTTTTTTCCTTTTCAAACGCTACCTATTATGACAGCTAGAAACAGCTTACCAGCTGCATACTGTCATCTTGGCCTGCCAAGATATCATGTAATCATTCTCAGAGTCTGAAAATGGGTATCCACCACTGGCTTTGTGAAGATGTCAAAAAGCTTAAAATTGCTCTGCATGCATATAGTTCTAACTACACTACATAGTTGTTGATTTAAGAAAGACTTTTAGTAAACCCCACCAAGGCAGTATTTATCTACTCTATCTAAATTAGAGGCAAGCTTCTTACATGGCAGCAAATATGCACAGTTTTAAGACCTGTCAAGTGCTGTGAAGTTCCTTCAAATATAAGGAAAGAAAATAAGAGTCAGGCTTCTTTCTAAAATGTCAGGCATTCAGTCACTCACTAGTGCCTGCAATGACAACACAACCCCCCTCATCAGCCAAGGGATCACCTGGCTCTTGTATCTGATCTTCTATCCTTCTGTACTCTGCCAACTGCTAAAGGAAACATGTTGCAAAGGAAGGAGACAGAAGAGGAAGCTCTGAGTATTTTATCCTGCATTTCTAACACTTATTGTATCACCTAACACCACAACATCCCTCAAGTAAAAGGTGGAGTGGGTCCACATTTTCACTGCAGCTGGTAAAGAGAGATTTTGACTGTGGTCACAAACCTCACATTGCAGCAGGAGTCTTTTGAGGGCAGAATGGTCTCTGAGTGGGGCATGCCTTGTACACCAGCACTATATTCTCCCTTGTAGCTAGGAGAACAAAGACAGGATTTTCCATTCAGGAAAGGTTTTTTTAAAACGCTGATTATTCTTCTTCATGGAGATGAAACAACTGCCCAGCCTGAGGAATATATTGTCTTTCTCCACTCTCCTTTTTTTTTGCAGTACTCCCTATGAGGGTGAAATGGGTTGTGGTACTTTAGGAACCACAACAGGAGAAAGTATCTTTGTGAAAAAGATCAGGTCAGGGCTCAGCCACTGCTAAAAATTAAAGCACAAAATCCCAGGAGTTTTTAGGAAAGAAACAGAACAAAGCAGAGAACGTTGATGAGTTGATTGAGGTGGGGTGGGGGAAAAGCCATCTTCAGTAATCTAGGAAGTGCCCCTCCAGTCCCACACTCATCTGAAGCAAGAGGGGGTGCAGAAAGGAAGCAAAAGTTTAAAATGTCTCGTAAATCCAACGAAAGAGTTCAGATTAGGTCCGAAAGGACTTTGGAACTCTTGAAACCCTGCAGAAAGATCAGTCATCTTTTCTGTGTAACAGGAGATGACATCTATTTCCTGGGTGTTGGAGCACCACTCATGTTAACGATTTATAAACCATCGACTAACTGTCCTTTGCAAAGACAGAAATGGAACATAATACTAGGATCCAGAGTTTATATGTGTTTGCATCAAGACAAATATTGGCATCATATTACTGTGAATCTCTTTTAGTTGGCTTCACTCTCTCAGTTCTTTCATATGTTCTCCTGCACTTCTCTGAAGCATGTTTTCGCAGTTTTGGCTTCTACTTGAAAAATGGTATATTATAAGCAAAATATAATGGTCTACAAAACAGCTCAAACTGCTATACAAATTATTGAATAAGAAGAACCCTGAGATAATTTGAACTAGTATTCCTTGCAGGAGAGAAAACAAACAAAGCAAATCAGCAGAATTAGAGAAAATATGAGTTAAAGTACAAATAAAGCTAATATGCATCAATAGCAATTGAGACTTCCTCCAAAGACAGAGGTTTCTGGACAGAACAGTTCTAGATGGAATAATTTATAATTAACTCATTTTCTTTTGTACTATATGTAAGAATTAATGATGTAAAGCAATTTCAGAAAAACTTGTGCTGTCTGAAAGGCCTCACAACTGTACAGGCAAGGTTATTACCTAGCTTACTTGCCAGAGGTCCATTTTATCTCCTATTTTAAGCAACTGTTGGCAGGTTAACTGACAATTTACTTATTGCACGTTCCTTGAGCACCGTTACAAACCCAAAAGATATATATAACGAACATCGTTCCCACTTTAGGAGTGTGTGCAAGATAGGCATGGATTCAGAGGATCCTAAAGTAAGCAAGCTCACCAGGTATTCACCCGGTAGTCACAGAGATGGAGAAGTCTGTTCTATGACATGCTTTCAGTTTTAGTTTCTCGGTGCATTTCTTGGGATTGAGACCTAGCCATACAGCATTCATCTTGGTTGTTCTGATTGTTTTAGGAGGAAACTCACACATAAGTAGGAACGCAGTGGCAGTGTGTTCTCACTTTAGATGCTGAAGAGACCCGAACAGGAGGGAATACCACATAGACCACCTTCCCCACCAGCTGGGTACAGATCACGTTTTTCTTTGTTGTATGTAGTGTAGATTAGGGAAAAATGCGAGGTGTTTTTTTCAGAAACACTAATGCAGCTCTAACATATGGAAATGACTTGGCTGCTCAACAGCATGATTGTTAGACAAGTTATTCTAATAAACGTGACTTCTGGGAAAAGGAATTCAGAGCCTTTAAGATGTGAAAATAGTGGACAGCAGCATATATGTGCCTTAAACAGGATGAAATGCACAAGCATTTTCTAAAGCACATGCTTTCCTATGTGTTCAAAAGATGTAAGATGCCCAGCCTGTATGCATCCACAAATATATTTTGATTTTGTTGCATGAACTTCCTCGTTCTCTTAAGAAGAACAAGAAATCCAAACAGGACACCCTGTCCCAGTTTGGCATTTGGCTAGGTGTACATTCTGTACATTCAGTCTGCTGAAAACATAATTTCTGATAGATGACCACCGTATCACCGTAACACTCTTGCCCAGGAGATTTCTGATTGTTGTAGTTGCTAAAGTGATATGCTCACTAAAAATAGTGAGTTACAGCATCCTATCTTAGAATAACTAGCTGTCTGTTGAGTAAATGTTTGGAAAATGTTTGAATGAACCACTTCTGAATGTTACTAAAGAGTTGTTGAATCATAATATTTAGGTCTTTTAGAACAGACGTTCAAAAATAGAAACATGTTTCCTTATATTTTTGTGAATGTAAAGCTACAGCTTCTTATGAATAAGTTTTATTAAAATCTATGCAAAGTGATTATGAGTTTTAGAATGACTGTGTAACTCTTGAGCTTCAGTATACAAGCAAAGAAATTTAGTGTGTAGGGGATATGATTCCAAAATTAAATGTGTAGGTATGGGAAGAATGTTAAATAACCATTCAAACCCAAACTATTCTTGGGGTATTTATTTGTACAACTTTGTTTCTTTCATTAAAACCTAAATATCCCAGACTAGCCTGGTGGTAGTTACCGCCTTTTTTAGAGAAAACACAGAAAACTGCTTTGCAGAAATTACTGGGGTTTTGTAGCTTTTATTTTTTGGCTCTACTTTTTCTTTGGACTTTGTCAAAACTGTTGTGTTCCCTAGAGTACAATGAGACATTATATTTGCAGGATTTCAAATTATAGTAAAAAGAAATTGCACAGTGACCCTTCCTTATATGCAAGCAAATCTTATAATTTTCTGTTGGAAATGGAGTGTGTGAGACTGTGCGATGCCTTTGAGCAAATAAGCAGCCTTTGGCAGTACTATCAAGCTATAACCTAAAAAATCATTTTATGAAGCTGAGCATTGGATTCACTTAGGAAAGCATGCTTATCATTGTTTTGAAATTCGCTAATTCCTTACACAACCTACAAATAACCTAGATTAGACACATACAGGAATATGGCAAGATCAGTTCTCTGCACTTTAAACTTCAGTAACTCACTTTTGAAAGAAATAAAAGAATCTTATTTTTTTTTAAGGAGTGCTGTTGAAGATTTACAATTCCGCTTGGGAATGTTTTCTAATCTACCACTGAAGGTAAACGGAAAATTAGAGACAGGTTTTTTCCATTCTGGAGAGGCACTTGAACAGTTGTTTTAGCAACAGCTAAACTCACTCATCTCCCTCCATTTCCTTCATCATGAATTAATACTACTTCACATATTTCTATGGCTTTTGTTAAGGTGTAGACAAATATAACAAATATCAAAGGAAAACAACATAATGAAAGATATTTTTTCAAAATGCATTTCTGCTCTGTGAATTATTTTTTCATTTCATGTTGTAAGACTGTGATTCACAGCCGTATCCTGCCTGATGGACTCCAGAAATCTCATTGAAACTGAGAAAAGCAACTGTTCCAATTTCTGGTATGATTTTTTTAGACATATCTGGACATCTTGAAGTTGTCTTTGCAAAGTGAGGTGGAAAAGAGTTCAAACTTGCCAACTTCTGGGTTTTTTTCTGACAGCAATGCAGTATTTTATCAATAACTAAGTGTAGTGGTAAAAATAGACTTTGTTCTACTTTGTCTTAATCTGTGAAAAGGACATTATTACTGTCCCTGCCCCATTAACAAACTTAATGCATAATGTTTATGAAAATAAATTAAAATTATTTATATTTTTGTTTTTTTTATTTAAATTACCGTTGCAGAAAAGTTCTTTGATAGCCTATAAACTGTACATTAAAACAGCAACTTGAATACCTCTGTTCCATTTCACACAGAATAAAAGTAGCAACTAACAGCATTTGAACAGTACTACAACACCTTTTCTTGAAAGCCAAGGCAAACTTTCAGTCCATGATGGATATGACCACTGTGAGGCACAAGACCTTCAAATAACTACTAATCTGGATGTGGTCTTGGTTCCCTCTGAAGAAACACCTTCTTAATTCATTCCACAGCCAAAGGGGGTGCTATCCTCTGCTGCAGAAACTGCTTTGGGAGCAAGGAATGAGTAGAAGGTGTGAATTGAATTAATTAATTGTGTTTTGGCGTATACATCTCCTTGCTGGTTTAATCTGTGTAGGTAGGTGATAATGTTTGAAGATAAAATATAGATTTTTTTGTTGTTGTTGTTCAGTATAAGCAGTTTGCAGCCCCGCTCAATATATGATACAATAAAGAGATTGTGAGACTCAACGTGTATCTCATTGGTTTTAATTTGGCAGGTCTTAGATGTTTGATTGTGCATTCTGCATCTATGCTTTCTTCCCTCGAGATTTTAGATGAAGATCGTATAAAGTATATGTATTCTATGTCTCAATTATCAGATGTATTTAACTGGTGGAAGCTGTACTGCCACTACATGCTGAAGGAAGTTGTCTTTCAGAAATAAGGAAAAGCAGTGAATGTGGGCTAGTGGAGTGTTTTTCCCCACCAGGAAAATGCCATGTGACATTTAATATTTTCACTAGTAAGTATTTACTTTCCCTAGCTTTACTAGAAAGCTTGTTTCTCTTTAGAGCAAGAAAGTTTGAAAAAAAAGCATATGCTTCAAATGTATTTTACTTTCTGATAGTGAGTGTCACGACTACTTTGATCCCTATGTGTTAAAATATTATCAGCTCTTTTCTTACCAAGAGTGGATCCTTTCAAAGATGAAAACTTAAACACATTTTTTAACTTCGAAATTTTTATTGTGACCCTTCAAACAGGAGGAAAAAAAACCCCTTGCAATGCAGTTTAGAATGAGATGAATAATCAAGTGATCTTTTCTATTCATATTTTTATCTGGCTGTTGTCTTTTTTAGCTGCTGTGGTGACATTTGCTTTGAAAGTGTAGGTCTTTGTTTTTATCCTTCTTGAAAGATTATAATTGATTTGGTTGCCATCTATGGGCACATGATGAGTATTTGTTGTGTAGATAGAATCACTACTGGCAGACTATTGCTGCATGCTGCATGTTGTATTATTCACTTTCATCTGCATGCAGCTCATGGCTGGCAGGCTCCTCACAGCTACTTTTAAAGTGGCTTATCCAATACAAAGCTCTGGCTTGTTCCGTTAGGAAGTCTAGTAGATCAATTGTCATATTGGAAGCTTCCTGCTGAATTCAGGAGGGAATACAGGAGAAGGGGCTTGCCAAGGTCTGATAGGGGATTGTTTGAGATGGCATTATTGTGTTCCAAAAAGCTCTAGTCATTCCTCTTCAAGTTATCACTTTGTCTGAAGAGAAAAGCAAGGTTGAATTGAACAGGGATAAATCCTGGAATAGAAGCAGCCTGTATTTTTATGTTCAGTATCACTATTAAATCCTGTTCAATCCAAAGAGCAAAATGATACCTTGGAAAGCAGGTATTTTCACAATTCCTTTAGTCCATACCTAAAATCTCACATTTGTGCATTTACCCTTTTGTGAGAACCATCCTACTGACTTCAAAATGATGATATAATACTGAAAGTCAATGGATGTGCTTTTTAGTAGGATGGTATGCAGTCTGAGAATTTCTTTGCAACACTGCTTTGTTAACTTGAGGATTTCTGTTACAGGATTAAAAGAAGAGCTGTAACAAATTTATAGGCAGTAATTTTGAGTCCCTGACTGACCTCTCCAACTGGGAGGTTACTGCTGCCACTACAATATAGGAACACGTATCCGCACCTAAGATGGATTTACAGGAAATCTCAGGGCTTACATCGCCAGTGGTGGTGGACTGACACTAAGCAGCCAAACTTCTTACTTGGTCAGCTTTGCCCTTTTTCCAAGTTTGTTGAGGATGAACAGACTGGTGAGGTACTAACACCTTACGCTTCTTCCCAGCATGACCTGTAGCTTGTCTAGTATTGAGTCTGGAGAAAGTCACATGGGAACAAAGTGCGGTAAATAATTTTTGCATTGGAAAATGCCATTAAGCTTTGCTGTTTAGCTTTGGCTGTGATACTTAAATCTTACTTATATCAAACTTGGTCTCATGACCTATAATCAGGAAGATTACAGTTTGGACAGTGTTTTGAAGTTTTTGAAATGACAGAGTAACTTTAGACTACTAACACAGGACTAACTGAAAAAAAAAATCTCCTCTTTTAGTCCCTGCATATAGTCTTTTCTCTAACTGCATTATGGGAATTTGTGTAAGGAGGAGAGATGAACCAACTTGCAGAAAAGAAGGGAGGGAAGAATTAAAAAGAAAGAGTGAGAGAGAGAGAGAGAAAGAAAGAGGGAAAGAAGGAAAGAGAGAAAGAAGGAAGGAAGGGGAGGCGTTGGGTTTTTTTTCCTTAAGACTGAGTGTGTAGCTTTATGTTCTTCAGCTTTGTTCCCCTTCCCTGCAAACCTGGGATATACTGAAATATGAAACAATATGAGGAGTGAAAATATTTTTGATATATCAGAATTTAAAAGAATGGTCTAAGTAGTTAGAAAGCTAATTCTATTGCTTTTTTTTTTTGTCCTGTTTCTTGTACTGTGATGAACTTGCATACAGATTAGTGTTTGTCTGTTAAGGGCCTTACCATTTAAGTAACATGCTGTGCCTTTTGATCTACTCGTACTCTGGCCATTCCTGTACAGGTTAGGTTTTTTTAAGAAACTGGAAAATTATTAGGCCAGGACACTCTCAAAACACACCTATCTGACTATTTGTCCACTTCCTTTTTATATTTGAAATTAAAATTATTTTAAAATACAGTGAGTCCCATCAATAAGTGTGGGACAGAAAGAACTGTTTTCTAATCATAAGAGGTAAGAAGTAAATATTTTCTTTTGTGCATACCAAGTAGAGATACTATAAAAAGCAATGGAAAAATAAAGCTGCTACAAGGATTTTAGTGAGTACAGACTACTGAAGAATGAATAAAATATAAAAAAATCACTGTTAATGCTGTTTTATCCATTTGCATTTTTCAGAGAAAAATAATGTCTTAAGAGCTATATTTCAGTTCATCTGAAGCAAGTTATATTTATTTCCTTCTAGGCAAATGATGACAAGAAATTTTCAATGTATTTGTAGTATTATTAGAAACTGAGAATTCATGTTGGTATTATTATTAAATTGCTGTCAACTAAGGATCACTGATATTCATTTTGCATAAAGGAACACATTCTGGCAGTATTTCTTTTTGATATCAAGGAGTCAATTGCCTATTAAGTGAAATATTTGGACTTCTTTGGCAATTCATGGATTTTTAAATTTCAGTATTATTTCATGAAGATTTGGTTCCTTTTTTTGCACTCTCCTTCTTGAGAAATGATGCCTATATGCAGGCACATTGCAATAACCTGATCACAAATCCTGGAAATTGCCATATATCAGGATTTTTATTTCTCTTACATGTCAATGAAAATTTTGATAAAAATGTTCTACTAAAATGTACACTAATATGTAGACTAAACCTTTCAGAGCAGTTTCTCTAGCTTTACCTCTGCTTGATACAATACTGAAATACTACCAGAGTTACACACAGTAGAATAATAGGGAATAGACCTATACTGAACTCTCAAAAAATATTGTGGGAGTCATACAATGTTCTAATTTATCTTACAGCACTGTAAGCACAAAGCTGCCTGAGAACATAAGATTTACTTAAAAACTGACTTAAAAACAGATATTGTTTTGACATAGAGATGTCAGATTTTAAAATAACTACAGTTGGTTACAATAATGTGTTTTCCATGATTGATGCTGCGTTTTGCTGTGTAGTGTTGCTGGGACTTCTGTAGCCAGAATAAAGAATAACTCTAGAGTAGTGAAACAGAGAAAAAGCATCTTGTTTTACGCTTGTTAGGAATATTCTTGATTCCTTTCTTTACCTCATTCACCAGTTTTAATTCTGGAGAGGTGAATTACATGGCAGAGTGTATGACCTCTGTCTACTATCACCTGCTTTCAGATCCTCTTACGCCACTGAAGTAGTGAGGTTGAGCTATTACAACACAGGTTGCACTCTCTGATCTGATGAAATCCTACAACAGTGTTGTGGATTAAGGTTATTTTTGAACTCTATTTTTTGCTGCTGATCTAACAGTAGCATTTTACCTTCCGTTCTTATAATTGTGTATAATGCAAATATAGAAATGCATTAACAGAAATTAAACCTCAAATATTACATTTCGGAAATGTTACCAATTCTGGTGTGGGAGCACTGTTTTATCTGCAGTGTAGTTGGCAGCTTGAAATGTGCAGTTTTCTTTAGTTTCCAGGGAAGCACAGGTTTGTCATTTCCAATGCACTACTTCCAGTTTTACAGTAGGGGCATGGAAAACACAGGACATGATTGTTACTGTTTGAAAGCCATCCCCTGTCCTGCAGGTGACACGTTCCCAAGACTGATTCTTTGAAGCCTGCATAGGAGGAGGTGAATGATGCTAAAAAATTTTTTCTCCAGGATTTTATTTACCAACCTTAGAAGCTTACTCTTGAGAAAGGCTTTGTAATGAGCTACAAAAAAGTCAAATTATCAGGTAGCAACATCCCAAATACCAAAGTCGGCATTACACATACTGCTGCTGATCTCTTGTCTAAATAATTTTGACCACTGGGGGCTAAGCCTAACCTCTTCATGTAGCATGCAAAAGAAAGAGGTATTTGTCATTCTGGTGTTTCAAAGAGTGTTTCTGAAAAGCTATCCTGCTTGAGTCTCTCCTTGTTACTATAGAAAAGCACTGCTAGGCAGAGTTAAATGGATTAATTACCTTTTCAGTGTAAGAGAGAAAAAAGAAGTAAGAGTCTTGTCTTTATCTCCTCTGATTTCAGAGGCTGACTAGAGGCTTTTCAGATGCGCATATCCCTTTAATGACTTAATCATCTAATTAGGTGACTTGCAAAAGGCTATTGGCAAATGAGCAGAGGGTTATTTTCTAATTCCCATGTATCTGTTGGTAGAGTAAAGGATTGTGGTACAGTCTCTGTCCTTTACCGTCATTCAAGATTCTGGAGATAAAGAGTTAAGATTAAAGATGAACAAGCTCTTTGAATAGGAAATGCAAACTGGCTAAGAATGTGTTATTTTTACTTTAAACCTCTGCAATTTTTTAGCAACAACGTTGGCTTAGAGGGTAGGTTTAAACCACTTAAAACAATCCCTCAATTTAGAAGTTGCCTTTTCAATGCACCCACTTGATATGTGTCAAAGGGCTTTAAGCCTTCAGTCCTGTTAAACTCAGGCATTTCACTGTGTGTTAAGATGGGCAATTAACAAATGTTCTTTGCATGTGAATACTGAATTAAAATACAGTCAGGGTTCTTCTGTGATCATAGGAAAGCAGTGTTGCCTAAAGAAGTAGCCAGAAAACATAGTTTAAGTTTCTATCTAGCTCAAGCCCCAAGTCAATGCTACTTTTGTTAGTTTGGGATGCATGGGCTTCATGACTTGTTGAGCCCTGTATCTGTATTTACTTGTGGCATTTCAAACATATCAATTTCATCTTTGCATTAAATTCCAGGAAAATATTGTGCCTTTCGCTGTTGTTTTGAAACCATGCATTACTGTGAAAATAACACTTATTTGAGGGGGGCAAAGAAAATTGTCTAAACCATGACTTAGCAATAATATAGATGTTAAAATTATTCAGAGTTGTTTAAGATAACACTGAGAGATTTTCACATGTAAAGACAACTATTTGTATATTTCTGAGGCTCAAGTGATTCTGCCAGGTATGTGAAAACCTCAATGCTGGATTCTTTAGTACAACTTTGGATATTAATGGTGTTTCAACACATTACTGTACAGACTACTGTCACAAAAATTTAGAATACAGAGAGTAAATGTTAAGGAATGAACTTAGCCTTTTGTCTGACATAATGACTGGAAGGTTGTTTGGGATGTTCAAGCTGACAATCCATCACAGGACAAATAAAACTGTATCTTAGTTGTATCTTAGAGTTACACAGGTTTGTAAAGAGAGCAGCTATGGCAAGTTTTAATGAGTCGTCACATCAAGGTACTCTCCAGCTTATCCAGCACTCATCATCTACATCATCTCCCTCTGAGAGAACGTGATCTTCACTTTTTGTTCTGCCACAGCCTACAGGAGTTATCCACCTTCATCCTTTCTCCTTAGACAGTTAACGTGGTTGCATCACTTTTACTGAGCAGTCATTATTCCTTTTTACAGACTTAACATTCTCTAAGATATGGTGAAGTGTCATCTCCTGAACTGTTTAAAAACTGGGTTATCAAAACACTACACACTCCACTGAATATTCATTTGCACCAGCAGAGGCAATTGTCCACTAATACTGTTAAACACATGATTTAGGCTTACAATTTGTAAATTATATCATTCATGTTCCTTATCTGTGTCATAGTTTTCAATAGAGGATGGCTATGGCACAGTTTTGTAACATAGATACCTACAGTCCAACTTCACCTTTGCTGCCATCCAGCTCCACTAATCAATCGCTCTGATCAGTTTTTGTATGTTTCTTGGTGGATGGATCTAAAAAGATGGCACTGTGGGTAGCCCAGATTAGAGGTACAGTCTGAAGTGCAGAGAGTTCTATCCTCTGTATTTAACCCCATATGTTTTACATGTTGGGATTTCTTTTCCTGACTGACAAGCTGACCAGAAAATAAATTACTTGGTTGGGTTTTTTTTCAGGCAAAACAACTGGTTTTGGCAAATGTGTGTTTTGTGTTAGGCCTATTTTGTCATAAATTCCTGTAAAATTTATTTTAATGTGCTTTTCTCTGCTCCTGTCTTTATGTTGAAAATTTGAAATAATGTTTATAAATTGGACATTTTATTGTTGTGAAAAAAACCCCAGCAACTGATTTGGAAATGTCAAAATCACTTGTTTCACTCCTGTTCAGAATGAAAACTTTAAAAAACATATCAAAATATAAGTACAAAAGAAACTCTTACTTTTGCCTAACTTTAGCACTTTTTAGGTGGTGGTGAAGAGTTAAGAGAAGTAATTAGAAAGTATACCAGTCAAAGCTATTTTTCTTTTGTTAGGTGATGTAGATCTACAACAGAACAAATTATTTAAAAACATTAAAAATCTTAGTTGATCTGCTTAGGCACATCTGTCCTTTGCGTTTCATTATTGATGTCAGTGGCTTAATAGACCATCAAAACAAATTGTATTTTAAAATATATATATAAAACTGACTCCTGCAGTACACTGACTGATGTCCTATGAATTCCAACTCAGGCCTCACCAGCCATATGGACTCATATTGTGTTGTTCATTAATATTGTATCCAAAAGTTTTCAGTGGAAGCTTAGAGGCTTCTATTTCTCTTCATACAGGAACACAGTGTATCTACCCTAGAGATTGTCAGTACTAGAGGCCTGTTTTTATTTGGAATAAATAACTGGGATAATACAACATTCATGTGTTAATGTCATTAGCAGTAATAAAAAGTCCTCTGATAAATTTAGCTGCAAGATCACCTGGGAAGCAATGATGATCTAGTAATTTTTATTTCAAATGTATCATCCGCTAATACCATCTGCTCTTCCTTACATCCTATCCTGATGATGCTCCCCATCTGAAGTCTACTTGCCACAACTGTTCCTTCATGCTCTGAGATAGATTGCGATTGCATTTTTGTCCAGCTTTTTGATGTAGGCTTCCTGTCCACACATGGAATGAAAGAACAATTCTCATCTCATGCAATTCCAGCAGAGAGATTGATGCGGATAGGAGAAGAGGAAAAATGTTTTAGCATGGGAACTCAAAAAAGAGACCACCCACTCCAGCAATTAACAGAAATAGGTTTTGTCTACTTTTTTTCCCACATGTGAATCACTTTAAAACTGATTGCTAAGGAAAACCTTATTTTTGTACTATGTATTCATTTTTCAGCATCTGGAAAATGAAATGACCCTGAAAACCTGTGTAGAAGTACAGGCACTGAACTTCAATTTTGTCAGGTGTGCTCAGATGATCCTCAGGCACGCATCTTCCCTGAGACTAGGAGGTGTGTTTGGAAAGTGGGTTTAGAGGTTTTGGGTTTTTTTTACGACAAGACCTGAGTGTGCCAGTAATGTCAAGACCAATAAGAGAAAAGTCCATTCAAGGCTGTGAAACACTCATGCTCACAAAATCATTAAGGCACAAATGACTGCAAGGGGTAGAGTGTTCTAGAGAAGTACCACTATGTATTTTTTGACATATATACATATATTTCTCCCTGACCATCCACTATACACTACCATTAGAGACTCTACTGAGTGAGATGCATTGCTGGTCTGATAGAAATTCTTGTGAGTTCTTTGTTTGTTTGACTGTTTGGGATTTTTTTAAAAAAAAATATTAATAGTACTGGAGAATCTGCATAAGCTCCATAACATAATCTATCTTCCTGTGGAAAGCATAACAAATTTAATAAACTCTCATTACTGTATGGTCTCAAAACTAAGTATCACAGGCCCAGTGCATACTTCTTAGTGACTGTAAATTTACAACCAGGCACGTCTACAGTTAAGTGAAGTAGCAGAGATGTGCATTTAACTAATTATTGGTGAGCAGATTAAAATAACAGTTCAGAAATTCCATGTAGCAGACTGAACGCTCAGAATCGTCTTCTGAATCTCAGAAGATGCTCAGAAAGAGTGAAAAAGGGTGAAGTATACCTAAATGAAGATTTCCTTTTGTGGGATACTGGGAGTGACACAGAAGAAGCCTCATCCCCTTTGTTTCCCCTTCAGGATTCTCTGAGCAGGAGCACTCAGACTTGTTTGGACGATCTAATATCCGATGTGAGACAAGAAGCGCATGTATTGTGCCTGTCACCAGCGGCTCTATTAGAAACAATTGGTCCTTTTCCAAGGCTACATGGCGTGTGATGTAATTCCATTTTCTTCCTGACTGCAGGAAAGGAAAGCCAAGTAATTAAATGTGAGAAATCACCAGCCAAGGGGGCCTTTTCTGCTTGGGTGAATTTCCCAACACAGTTGCCCAGCCGCAAAAGGCAGAAGCTGACCTGAAGAAGGATGGCATGGCTCTGGACAAAAGCATCACACAGCCCATGAATGCACTGCGTACCAAACACAGTTTGTTGTCAGGAACTGACAAGCCAGCCATGTCCAGCTCAAGTGGTCTTACTTCCTATCAGCTTGAAAAAGCCTGATGTTGAGGAGGCTTCAGTCACAGCGCTATGCTTTATGCTCCCAGTTCCCTTTATCCTGAGGCCTCAGGTCCTGGGCAGGAGGCGTCACCACCCTACCAGACAGTGACAAGGGGTGGTGGGACCAGGGACTGGGAATGGGTTGGGGGTATGGGAGGCGGGTTCTAAGGAAAAAGCATCCTGCAGCCAGAAGCAGCCTTGGTCAAAACCACCTCATCTTCGAGTCTTGGTTTCCCAGCCCTCTGTGGTTTTAAATCCCGTATCTGCACCACATCTCTCTCTTCTGCAGGCTGCAGGACATCCATGTTATGGCATGCATAAAATCTTAGTGCTGAGAAGCACTTATTTGGGTTTTGCAAAAATCTGTAGCAGAATTCAAATATTATGTATGTGGTTAATAAAGAGTCTTATCATATATAGCCTTAAATTTCAGAAAGCCTGCACTGCTAGAAGTGAATGAAACTCTGCAAACAGGCAATAAACCCGTGGAGAATTTGGGCTACAAGTTTGGTGGGAGAACTAAAGTCATTTTAGTTCACTTCGATTACTCCTTTTAATAGGTAGCTCACAAGGAGCCTATCACCTGTTTTTTATAAGTAACTATGTTTGACATTTCAATTTCGTTCTTACAGCTTTTAATACATTTTTTATCTTGTACTTTTCTACAGATAATTTACTTCCCAGTGTTTCTTTGTAATAGCAACTGGAATGGAAAAAACTGTTCTCATTTATGTGTAAATTTTGTTAACAAACTCATCTGCATAAATCACATTTCTTCCCAAGGATTTTATTGTGTGCTAGTTGCCTTTCAGTGCCTTTCAGTAAATTTAGAACTTTAAAAAAGCTTTAAAAATCAGCTTGAAAGTAGATTACAATGAAAATAAGATCAACACAACAAAACATTTTGATTTTGGCTTTAAAAAATAGAGAAGAAAACATCAAGGCAATAAAGGGTATTAAGGCCAAGGAAATTGTTTAATACTTATGTGTTGTTTATAGGGCTTTGAGGGTTATAAAGTGTGTGAGTCCATCACGTGCTTTTTTCAGTAATTGAAATGTGGGCTCTATTGTGTCTTGTTAAAACATACTTGAAGAATATAATATGGAAAAAAAAGAACTCCTTTTATTCATTTGTTCCCTCCGACTGTAGATGCAAGATTAATTAACACAGAACAAGTTTCTTTGCCAGGCTGCCAAAGTGACAAAAACTGTGTCTCAGGTTAGGAAATTTTGTTCCATCACATTTATAAAACATGAACTGTTGTGAATATGTGGATATCTCAAACTGTAAAGCAAATGAATCAGTATTTTAGGCAAAGGTGCTTACTGGTGTTGCTGTTTCTTGCTCAGAGTTTTCCTTATTCTGACTGGAGACAAGGTGTGTGTGGAAATCTTAAAGTAATTTTGGTAATGAATTTTTTTTGTCACTCTTAATATTATGTTTTTCAGCAGTCTGGGGTGGAAATGAGTTGTGGAACGCACACGACACTGTGACTAGCACTCATTGCTAGGTTTCAGTTAATCTTCTACAGAGTGCTGTGAGCGTTCAGCAAAGATGTTAATTTAAGATCATTTCCACAGATCTCTTAGAATTATCAGTAAATTATCCTATGTGCTGATTTCAGAGAGGGCAGCATCATTTGTCTGGTACTCACTCAGTGATAGCAAAGGCGACTAATTTGAGAAAGCGACAGTTTCAGGTATCTCTTCTCCTGATCAATAAATAAATAATGCTTCCCTGACTGGTAAAACCATACCTTCTTGGTAAACATGGCAGAACGTGCCTTTTAAGGTACAACTTCACCATGTTAAACATAAAATAGTGATGTACAACACCGTGGTGAAAGCTGCAATTTCATATTATTTTTATGTACACACCGTACTGTTTAGCTGTTTTGAATGTCTTAGTACAGAAGCCAATCTTTCCAGTCTAGAAATACACAAAATTCATAATTGGCTTGTAAACACTTTATTTTTATATCATTTCCTCCATAGCCTTCAAAGATCTAGCATAATGACTATCTGGAATGAATTCTGCTCCTTGTTTTAGTAGCAGCTGCATCTGTGCATGGTTAAAATAACTGTTAAATGTTACATAGTGGAATTACTTTTTCATTAACATAAATTGTAAGAATGTTAGCTAGTTCTGATTCAATGTCTCCTTCAGAAAGCAGTCATCCAAAATACCTGATCTTTAGAAAGTCAGACCTATGTTTTTAAGCGTATTAGGTATTTATAAGAACTGGTTCATCTTGCTAAACCAGTGACTCAAAGCAAACTGTGTAAAGCAAGGGTCATAATATTGGCCAACCTAGTAAAACATTCCAATTCATCGGTACTGCCTTTAGGATTAATAGTTGTCAGAGGGTCGCTAGGTTGAATGTGAACATCTTCTGGTTGCTGTAGGAAGTCTGCAGAGGCTTTGTTTGTAATCTAGGCTTGGAGGTATCCAAATCTGGACTTTGAAAGAGAGGCAACACTCTTCCCTGAGTGAGGACTTAGCATGTGTTACCTGGATGCTGAAATACAGTATGAAATAATGTTCCATGGCTGTCTTTTAAGTGGCTTTCGTTATTTGTGACTGTGTCTCCATGAGCACCTGATTATTTGTCTGCTTTTCTAGTCTGCTGGAGAAAAATGGAAGGCAGGGATGGGAGTGAAATCTGTCCTGAACCCATCAAGGATAGTGGGCAAGAATTTCAAATGTAAAAGCTAGAACTGCAGTGGCAGAGGCAAAACTCAAGCGTTTCTGACTTTGTGTATTTACCCCATACTCGGTGTTGGTGAGGCTACATCTTGAATACTTGGTTCAGTTTAGGTCCCCTTACTACAAGAAAGACACTGAGATGTTGGAGTATATTAAGAGAAGGGCAAAAAAGTTGGTGAAGGATCTAGAGAACAAGTCTTATGAGGAGCAGTTGAAGGAACTGAGGCTGTTTAGCCTTGAGAAGCGGGGGCTAAGAGGAGACCTTATCACTTCCTACAACTACTTAAAATGAGACTGTAGCAAGTTCGGTGTTTGTTCTTCTCCCAAGTAACTAATGACAGGACAAGAGGAAATGGCGTCAAATTGGAAAAAAATTTTCGCAGAAAGGGTTGTCAAGCACTGGAACAAGCTGCCAAGGGGAGTGATTGAGTCAACATCCCTAGAGGTATTTGAAAGATGTATAAGTATAGCAGTCAGGGACATGGTTTAGTGTTGGATTTGGCAATGCTAGGTTAGGCTTGATGTTCTTAAGGTTCTTTTCCAACCTGAAAAATTTTATAATTTTACTATTCTGTATTAGAATTAATTTTTGTTTCTGTGGGTGATGTTAAGACTAATCTGTGTGACATATGAGTCACTGTAGTATTTTGAAACTTTTAAAAACCAAATACCGCCTAAATGAAAACATGAATCTCTAATTTTTCCTAATTTTTCCATTTTCCTCCTATTGTTTTTGCCAGAAAATACTGGACTATTGAATGTTACAAAGGAATTTAGTGTCAATTAATATTATTTTGTAATGAATGTATATTGTACTGGATGATTGCTTGGGATGGTTCTATCCATAAGAAACTATTTAAACAAATTGACAACAGTCTGAAAAATCTGACAGCGATAAACTGTAATTAATCCAAGACTCTGGCCACTTTTGACCTAATTTTTGTTCTTCTGTGCTTTGTTATTTCCATTGTTATTTTAAACTTGTAAGTAATTTTAATGAGCTTTCTTTAGAATAATTTTTTCAGAGTTATATTTTTCTGTTTTTACTTTCAAGTGTTTCAAGCTCTCCCTACCATTTTCTCATTCTCTTTACAACCATGTGCTATGCAAAATTGCATGGATCATTTGCATATCCACAATACACTGGAGTGAGAGGAATAATGTATAGAAATTTTGCCTGAAATCAAACGAAAGTTTAATTCTAGTAAGAATTCTGTAAGAATTATGTCCTAGATAAAAGACAGCACTCTACTCTTATTTTTCTTTTATTTCTCTTTTCGCTGCCTGTATATGTATTGATGGAAACCACTGTTGTTTTTCCTGACTGTAAGCATAAAGGAGAAACCTGTTTTTTCTGATCACAGAAAAATAAAGGGAAAATATTTAATCAGTATTACTTTCTGAATACTGTCCTTTTGAAAAGTTGAAATGGAATTTATCTTTACAGCAAAGTGAGAAATATTTTAGTCATGCTTCAAAACTGACTTCTCTGCCGTTTGTCTGTTATTGCACATACTTAAGCAAATGTGATTTAAACACTGCTCAGCTCTTCACCATTTATAGGACCTGGTGTGTCATCTACGAACGCAAAGAGTGTTCAGTGCCGCACCAAGGTTACAATGCTGTGAGCGCTGACAAGCTAAAAGCCTTTGCAATCATGTGAAAGAACTAAGTAGTAGACCAGCCTTGAGGAAATTGACTTATTTTTATAAATACATTGTTGAATGGCATATGTAAAGTGAAAGGAGAGAAAGAAACTAATATCCCGTTTCTGTGTTTAAGACTGTTGTCTGAGCCAACTTTAAGATTTCCTTTTGTTCTTCAGTATGTGATCCAGCTTTAAAAAGACCTCTAGCTTTTGAATCACAATTGTCTGAGTTAAGATACAGTAAGAAAATGAAAGGCAGATGTCTCACACCTTAAGTCAATCTCTCAAACTATTTTAGAGCTGTTCAGCATATCCAATGTTCTGACCTTCCTTGGCAAAGCTTCATAATTTCCCACACCTGTAACTTTGCTGTCTTTTTTTTTTTTTTTTTTCTCACAATAAGCGTAGCTAAAAGAAGCATTCCAGTGTGCGTGAATAGAGCACACAGTAGGCAATTTGGGGACTCATTCATCATCGATCAATAGAACTGCTTGGATAGTGGATGAGATAGCAAACCGTTTGATTTATTATGTCCAATGTAATAAGACATGAATTTAAAAGAAATTAAGACCACAAAACTAAAAACCTTTATCATATTTATTGACCACTGATAGAAGTAATACATAAATACTGCCATTTTTTAAAAAATATCAGTCAGCTGTGTATGCAGAAGATGATACCTTTTCTTGAGAGGTGCAAAAATGATGGATTTTTCTTGGGGAAGGTTAAAATACCTTTTCTATTAAGACACTACTGTGTACAATTAGTAAAATGAGCGTATATTAAGAAAGCAAAGCAACAGATATTCCACATGTGCTAGAATATCACAAAAATCTTTGGTCTCTGTTCCTCTGTAATAATTTATGCCTCTTGTAATAATATTGAAGTTATGAAGCTATAGTATATAGCATCATATATTATAATATCAGAAATGAATGGACCCTGAAATATGTATGAGGAAACCTGGGATAATGACAATAAGTGATTATAAATATTTCTTCTTGAAAACAATGGTTCTTTACCTTAAATGGAAGACTCATGTCCAGAATATTTTTCTCAAGACATTAAAAATGTCAGAAAAGACAGAGCAATATTTTGACACACACCCTCAAGATTTTCTCTTCAAATTACTCCTAATATTAAAACAAGGTGACTGCTAAATATTCATCAATAGGTCCTTAGTATTCTGAGACAAATATATCACTATTTTCTGAGTAAACTGAGGAACTGAAGGCTCTCTCATCTTCTTCTTACGTGTTTTAGATCCTCAGTGCATCTTACCAATGGAAAAGAGTATATGGAAAGCCGATGAGGTATTCAGTCACAAAGAACAGAAACTATGACTAATGATATGCCTAGTTTGTGGTTTTAAACAAAGACATATTATTTTTCATCAAAAATTATCTTTAAAAAGGAGCTGTTTTGTTCTGGTATTTCAAAAGCAACAGAATTAAACTTTGCAGGAGGGAGGGAGGAAAATTATTTGAAGACAGAGATGAATACTGTGTACCAAAGCTAACAGATATTAAAATAGATATAACTGCAATGTATCTGCCACATATAATAAATGCAAATTATATTGTAGAAGATTTATTTATTGCATAGAGGAGTCTTCATGAATTTTGAACTTCTGCAAAATACTTTTTATTCAATTGTGAGTGGTCTCTAAGTAAACTTTGACACAGTCTTTTGCCTGAAACTTAATTGGTAATTTCAAAGGCTTTCCAAGGTGCTGTGATTTTTTTACTACGAAAACTAAATATGTTTGTAATCTTCCTCATTTGTAAATTGAAGAATATTTTTTGTGTAAGACATGCCATAATAAGACTGTAATATACCCTTGCTTTCTCTCACAGATCAACAATTTCTACTTGACCTCTTATTTTTTTTAAGAGAGATTTTTAAAATTTTAATAAAATTAGTTTATTTCTGAATGAGAAATGCCAGTTGAAACACTTACTAGAAAATATACATATCACTGTGAACAGCTAGGACTGATATCTGTCATGCAAATCAGACTCCACAAAGTAAAAATGTTTTTTACTGTTTTCCAGGCAAAACATATTCTGCCAGTTTGGTGACAAGACCAAAAATCATATGCTGCCTAAAAATGAATTTTGAGTGTGCTGCTTCTAAGAGGTTAATTCTACACCTAGTCTTTTCAGTGATGAATTAGTGACAGTACATCCCTTTCCAGTGGTGTAGAATCAGGCACCAGACCAGCAAAATGCATGTGTTGGTACAAGTGTACATATATATATAATGGAATGCAAATATCTTGAGTGATCTACTTCCAAAAATGTTAGAACAGTATAAGATCTCATGAAAATTAGCTCTTGCGATGCTCATACAGAAAATTGTCCTGTGGCTAAAACCGGACTTTTTTGCTCTTCAAACCACAGTTTACTTAACCTTGGGGAAATGTTTCTTTTTTGTGTGTTGTTTTCAATTAGAACATAAGAAAATATTTCCTAAATGCCTCAGAAAATATTTTACTACTTTGGAAATGCCTTAAAAAATAAATGTGTTTTTTTTTGTTTGTCTTGTTTTCTTTTGTTTTTATTTAACATTATGTTAAGCAGGAACTTTTCTGTGTAAATTCTTTCTATAGGAGGTTAGAGAGAAATATGGCTGCTTCTTTCTCTGTCGTATGTTCATGTAAAAGCAAGGAGAATAGAAATTGTGGGAAACAAAATGTTTCTGAACTTTCTCACTGTCTGTATACAGTGGAGTCAAAACTCGCTGTGATGAGGGCTCTGTGTACAGATCAGCGTTCTGATGTCAAGTTTTACACTTTGTGAAACGATATTTTCTGACAAATTGTTTCCTGAAATGATCTCTGTTATATCTAGACTAACTTCGGATCATCAATATTAGTACTTGCTAGATTCCATTGAATCAAAAAACAGGAGTATAGTGAAGTATCATGCCATCAGGTCAAATACTGCCTAATTATCCTTTCTTACAGAACCCATGTACCATTTTACTCAGATTCCTCATTACTTTTTTTTTGGCTGAATACACAGCTATATTCAGGAATGTTAAGAGCTGATTGAATTGTTTTATAGGAAGGAACTACCTTCGACTATAAAGACATAGCATCATAAATGATGCTATATTTATAATGATTTACTTCATGCATCCCAGATTTCTCTGAAGCACCTATACAATGACCAGAACTAAGAAGGGTTTAGAAATTTAGAGATAGCTATTTATGAAATAGAAGAATAGACTGGAAGTTCAAGGTGAGCTATATGAAAATAATTTTGGCTGTTGTACAGGATATTGCTTTTTTCTTTGATTGCATTATAAACAATGTAACAAGTTATGTTGAGACTGAATTGACAGAGTTAGTTTGTAGGCAGAACTGAAATGTCGTTTTTTTGTTTCAGAATCACAGAATTATAGAATTAATATGTATAGAATCTCTGAATTTTATTACAGATTGGAATAGATAAGAGCATTAATGTTGGTAATAATAAATACTACACAAGTTCAATTATGTGAAAAATAACTGCTCCTTTACAGCACATCTCTCCTACATGTAAAATCATGTTATACAGCATGTTTTCAGTTAACTGATACATATGAACTGAAAGTCAAATGTTATTTGTAACATAACCTGCTCCAAATATTTTTTTGTGTAAGAGAAAAAAACCAGTATACTCTACCTACCTTATTGTTAGCCAGTTGTCTATACATAGCATCTGTTTACATTAGTAATGTAATTGCTGTGATAATAAGCTCATTGATTTAGTATCTAAGGAAATAATCAGTCAGGACATCACATTTGTCTTGCTTTACTTGACAGCCTATCTTTTACACTGAATAGACAATGTCAATTCTTGCAACTGTCTCAGAGCAATGGAGCAACAAAAAGCCCAAGAAAACTATCTTCTCTTTGCCAGACATTGCCATAAAATATTTGCTGCAGCTTACAAATTTATTTTTAACTGTGGCACAAGGCCAGCACACTTTAGCGTAGGAAAATTGTATTTCTTTTGTTATTCAGACAGTATGACAGACTTACCTTTCACTTGACAGTTAAGTAGTAAAAGACTGAGAAAAATTAAAACTGAAATACGACAAAGAAACAACCGGGAAACTTTGGTTATCTATCTGGCTCACTCAGAATTTTTTCCTTTTTCTAATCATTTTTATGTGAGAATGTATAAACAAAGTCTCCTTACAAGGAGTCAAGAAGCACTTTGTAAGATTATACGATGTCTATGTACTTGGGTTATGTGCTAAAATTATAGAGGAGAAAAACCAATCAGGACTGTTAAAATAAAGAAAAATCCCATTTAGGGGGCTTTTTTTTCTTTCTCTTATGGACACTGTTACCTTAATATGTTCTCTTGCTGCAACTTTGGATTTCAGAATCTTCCAAAAATTGATGG
Source organism: Tapera naevia (assembly GCA_033556795.1). Classification (NCBI taxonomy): domain Eukaryota; kingdom Metazoa; phylum Chordata; class Aves; order Cuculiformes; family Neomorphidae; genus Tapera; species Tapera naevia. The sequence continues at coordinate 18,761,944 of JAUMJJ010000036.1, read as the reverse complement.
TCCGCAGAATGAGTTCATGGGCTGAAATAATAGAAGATCAGGTTATCTTGACCTCATGTGACATTCAATTTAGGGAGGAGAACAAGAGTCTGTCCCCTTTGTTTGCCACCCATGAAGACCAGTGTTCACCTCAGAGCCTGTAGACAGTAGTGCTGAATGACTTCTGTGCCTGGACTCTATTTTATATGGAATGAGGAGCAGAGAGCAAGAAAACTCTCATTCCTCTGTGGAGGTGAAACTCTATTCATCACTTTATAGACAGCACAACTGAACTCATTATATAAAACATTTAACGAATAATACTGCACCAATACATTTCAAGATTTTTTTTTTGAGGGATGACTTAAAAATGCTGCCATTAGTTATCACGTACTTCACAAAGAAAGCTGATTTCTAAACGTTTTAGAGAGGAAGGGAAGGACTACTCTTTTTTTAAGAATAAAATTTAAAAATACATTTAAGATATTATATACCATAGTATGTTCTCCAGGAAATGCACTGAAAGAGTAAATTTATCTCACTTCACTTCAGCATCAGAAAAAGTTCAAGTTTCCTCTCCTCTGTGTAGCATTTTTGTTTAATTGCATGTGGGAAGAAGACTTATACTATGGGAGAGTCACTAGAAATGAAGATATGCAAAACTAAGCCCTTATCATGCAGTGTTAATTACCTATGCGGTAGTTGTACTTACAAGATGAGAGCAACCAAAGACAGGTTGTTCTTTGTTTCCAAACCAGATGTAGGGTAGCAGAAGTGTGGCCTCACAGCTCATCTAAATTCTGAATTCCGGCAGGCTGACATCTGCTCCCTTTCTGCTGATTAAGAAACACTGACAAACATCTTGTGTTTCTTCTTTTTGCTGTAGAAAGACTTTCTTGGCTTCTTATACTTATAAACTCAAAAATGAGCTCTTCTCTCTCAATGTTTGTAACTGAGATTCCTAAGAAGGAGTTATTGTTAAAGAGAAGAAGAGAGATGAAGTTTGGATTAGATGCTCTGGGTGGTATAAACATACACCATGTATTTACTCATGTATGGCAAAAAATGTCAATTACAATTAAAAAAAGTACTTTTTATTTTTCACTATAACTCTCCTGGACAGAAGCCTTGAAAAACCTCCAAAACTAAGTCCTCTCTTGTCAGACAAATGAAACCTATTCAGTTGTAGCCCCTTAGGGGACTGCTGGCAGAGTTCAGAGCTGACAGAGGACCAGACCACCTTCTGCTCCACATAAGGCAGACAAATTGTGTTTCTGTTTTAACTTGCAGGAGAGTCCTCTAGGTCTCTTCATGTTCCTTCACTTCTCAGAAAAAAAGTTCAAAAGGACAAAGTGCTGGTGCTGCCCAAAGCAATAAGTTTGAAAAACATGGATGCTTATGGGTATTGTCACAGTGTGGACAATGCGCTGCTGTGGATCTACATTCACTTTTAATTTGGGAGAGATTTGGTAAGCTACCTTCCCATTAAGAACTGCAGATCACTTATACTTGTTGCATTTGCACAGATGTACTTGTTCCAATCTCAGCTGAACATTTATACTTTCATAAAATTTCCTTCTGGACTGAAATGGAGGAAATGGAGGTTTGGCAATATGTGAAGTATTGTGTGTTTGTCACCATACTAACACTTTTCATGTTTTTCTTCAATTTTGAAGTCGGATTATCTAGTTTTCTGTATACACCCAAGCTATAAAAGAGCATCTGCTATATAGGTAGACTATGTATATTGAGTATTTATTTATTTATATACGTGCACATGCATAGAAAAACATTATTGTTGTAATCTGGAAGAAATTCTATAGATGTCCAAAGTAATATATGTATTTCATCAGATTTAAAGATTTTATTTCAGTTTAAATGTTCTTCCTCTTTGTCAGAAAAGTGTACCTACTAAATAAGTTTTATTGAGATACAAATAAGCTAATCAAGAGATTCTGCAACTAACACACCTACATTAACTGAGACTGGAACACAACTTTTATTCCTACTGGTTTGTACCTAACCAAAATAGTTGCTTCTCTTCCCATGACATGGGAGTTTAGAAGGTTGAATCAAAATAAAAGATATGCATTTGGATAGCTATACTGGATAGCTGATAGTAGCTTAAACAGTAGTGAAATATGGCTAAAAGATACTAATCAAATATGGTAGAAGGCATCCACATCCAATCTGCATCCTCAAAAGGCATCTACTCTGATTGCAAACAGGTTCTACCTAATGATTTCCACACAGGGAAGTTCTGGAGTGAAATTAATTTTAACTTTTTTTTTTTTTCAACCTGACCTTTCCTCTCAGAAAAATAATATTAGTAGAAATGCAGCTCTAAGAATAGCTTGAATAGCCCAGTGGGAAACATCTGTGGGACAACAGGTCTTCAATGTAGAAAAATGAAGGTTCACTAGTGAGCAGATAGGGTGTCAGACTCAGAGGGCCTGTGTTAGAGGTGTTTGTTCCTATGTGAGTAGAAACACTGAAGGGGAATAATAGGAGGGAAGATGAGAGAACAATTTTCTCCACAATTCTGAGATGTGTTTCAGTTTGAGATGTACTGTCACACAAGACCCTGTTATTACTACTAAGTCGCCTCAGTTTTATGCATGTATCTCAGGATAATGCTTTTCTGTAGTTATGCCAAATTCTGTTTGCCTAGTTGCTTCAGGGCGAGTGGGTTCTTTGAATGTCAACTGAGTATTACTGGTTTGTTTCATTACTGCCAATCACCAGATAGAAGATAAGAGAATATTTTTTTGTACTGATGTGATAAATTTTTATACTGTTTATGTAAGTTTGTTGGATAGGGTTTGGAATTTTTTTTTTTAATTCTATTTCTTTCATACCCTCCCTTTTTGTGTAATTTCTCTGCCTCTTACTGGACCTTTGCTCACTGCTGCTCTATTCTGTGAGAAATAAGCAACAAACCCCTATTCCTTCAAGTAAGGAAGAGGACACAAGGTATTGCAGGATATACTGTATTAAATCAAAAGTCTGTGTGGTTAGTGCTGATAGAATAATACAGAAATTTTACATGCACTCTGCAGCTCTTACTCGTAGATAGTTTTACACTTTGAGAACACTTTTTCAAAACTCTAGTCCTAGGAGATTGAATGACATGAAGATGATGGATTGTTGGGGATATATTGCAATGAGCAGTGTCTGTTCCATTTATAAATAAAACCATCTATGAGGTTAGAAATTAAAGTTGATAAATCAGTAAAGCTATTTGAAGTAAAGGAACAATTATGGAATGTATTTATGTATAAGCTGCTTCATATATTACTCTTTGGTATGCTGTAAATTTGAGTGTAGGTATAAGAAACTGCTTCAAATATCCATGGAGATTAGTATTTCAGTCACTTAGGTCACACTGGCTGGTCCAGGAACTGGTTGAGGTAAAATTAACAGAATTTTTATCTTTCAATTATTTTGTTTAAAATCTATTAATAATTAACATGCCAATACTTGTGGACTCCACTTTTTAAAGCAAAACACCTTGAGTGTTACAGGAGTTTATTCCTTAGAACTACTGACCTTACGTCTTGTACCAAACACTCCTGAGCTATCTCAAATGGCATTTTCCATCCCTGCCTCTTCTGGCTGTCATGGAAACAACCGTACATCCTCTTATAAAGGTACTGTAATACTGTGGGACCCCACGAAAATCATGTTAACAGTGGAGTTAGAATCACCTTAGACATAAAAATTGTTGTAGCTTAGGGAAATAACCACTCACCTCTCTTCTAAACAGCTCTGAGTCTAAGCACTTCCTGGGAAACCAGGTTCCATTTCCTGGAGGAAAGCCATGCTGAGGGATACCTTCAGCTCTGTGCTGTGGTGATAAAAACTGCAGGCATGAAACCCCTGCATTTGCTAATAGCTGGAGAGAACTTCCCTTCTGAGATCTGTGACTTCTGAATGATGCTTAACGTTTGCTATTGAATGCCTTTCTTCAAGAGTGTAAGTGCTCTTGAGGAAATTAGACACAAAATGCTGTGCCTTAGACAACTTATTTCTCACAGCACAAAGGAAAGTCACTGCCAGTCTCCAAACTTGCCTTACAATGTGGGGGCTGTTACACTTTTTCACTCCTCTTTTACCCTCTTTGTTGTCCACAACAGGAGCAAAACTGAACAGTTGTACAGGAGTAGGGTGTTTTTTTCTAATTTTATCTCTTTCTTGTTGTGAGCTCTTTTTCCTTAAAAAAATTCACTTCTACTTTTGTTTACTTCATTTTCAGAGTCATAAGTTCTATGGTTTGTTCCAGGAGAAAAATGAGAATGAGGAATATCCATGTCCTCTCTCATAGTGAAAAAACCACAGCTCTCTTCTTAGCTATCATTCGAGCAGAAGTCCTGGAAATTTCACCCTTGCACCCTGTCCTCCCGTCTCTATTGAATGAAATGGCAGCAACTGCTCCACCATTAGGATCAATATCCAGGCCATTATGTTGGCAAAAGGAGCAGCAAATCACATTTACGTGGATTGTCAGATTCATTATTATAAGCAGATGGCAGTCCTTGCACTACAATGCAGCTGAGAAAAGACTGACATCATTTCAAATTAAAATCTATAATGCTAATACACATCTCTGACTCTTTGTACAGGCCTAAGTGCATTAATCTTCTGAATGATTTGCCAGTGTGTGCACTGCTTTAGGTGTTTTCACTTGAGTGGAGCTAAAAGAGAGCTTTTAACTGAGAATGCTTAACATTTATTCATAGAGATTGATAAAAGTTAACATGCAATTTTCTTTTCTAGGAGCTCCCTAATAGGAATTAATGGGACGTTTTGAAGAGAAAATACCAAGTTCAAAAGGCCAGTTTAAGAAATATGTTAATGTCTGATAAAAAGAATTGTTACTAACATATCCTTTATGTAAACTGATCTTAAAGTAATTACTCATAAAATAAAATAGATCGATTTTAAAAATGTGCAACAAAATTGTTTAAATATGCAAAGAAATTTCATTTGTGTAATGTGAACAAAAAAATAAAAAAATTATGATCAGATCAGATCATCATTGAAAATTTAAAAATGAACATAAATTCACTCTTCTAATACAACTAAATTGGAAGACATTTCATAGTAAAAAGGATTTAAAATACATTGTGGACTATCTGATCTGCAATGTCTAGACTATGTATCCTGTCATCGCAATTTCAATAGTATACTCTAGAATTTTAGAATTTCATACAGAGTTTTTAGGGATGCAGAGGCTGCTTCCGCCATTCTTCTGCATTTATCCAGAAAGGATATATGTAAGAGAAAGAATCTTCTGGTGAACAAAGTATACACAGAGACTGCTGTCAGGCTTCCTAGCCATGAGAATGCAACACCTTTGTTTGTAGAGGGATCTTTGCACATGCAGGAGATGTCCTGGACTATTTCTGCCTGCCTGTGGGATTCTAAATAACCTGACTTTGGAACATGTGTCATGCCAGTGTTGATTCTGAACTAAAATAACTTTCCTTTTGGAAGGACTCAATAGGTGAGCAGCATTATGCTGATGTAGCTGCTTGCTTTTTTACTGCAAACAAAAATCCTGTATTTTCCCTAAATAAAAGATATTTTTAATATAATTATAAAATATCAGATTAACCATACAGCCATGAAACTCAGGAATCCTCCCATCAGAGGTTTCATAAATGCATCCAAATCAATCCAAATCAATCCAAATGCAGAAATGCTTGGATTTTCCAAAGAAGCATATTTCTGAAAAAAAAAAAATTGTTAAAATGTTTTGAACTGATCCAGATAGGATCTTTTGTCCCATTTATTGTTATCCAGAGATTTAATCTCAAAGGAAACCATCTTCAAGTCTACAGTATTCCTTGCCTTCTCCCACCACATGCGTGTGCCATGTGCTAACACATGTTCTAGTAGATCTGTGGGATATGAATTAGTTACTTCTCTAAATGTATCACTGATATTGTTGACTTTTTTGAGAATCTTTTTGTATTAGCACATCTGAAAACAGATATCTCTGTATTTCATCCGCGTTTGCTCACCTTACTGACAAAAATTTATTTCTTCGTATTTTCATTTTTCTTTCATCTAACCCTGTACTAATATCTAGTTTGACTTTTACAAACCAGACAGTGTGTGTAGCAATGGAAAATAACACATTTCACTGACATAAACAATAGCTTAATTTGTCTACCAAGAATTTTTTTCTAAGAGGGGATTGATTTCTATTAAAATGAATGCCAAATTGCTGGAAAAAAAGTACTTGAGAAGTTGCTTTAAAATATGCAGAGTGGGGAGCTGCATAGTGAAGATTCAGAAAAAAATAATGGAAAACAATTCTCTTTTTCTAATTTAAAAAAAGAAATAATTCAAATGAATTAAACTTGAAAGAAAGATATATACCCAATTTCATATATATGAATCTGATCTTTGCAAAATCCTTACTCTTTCATGAAAAATTTTGTGTGCTTTAGAATTCAAGTTTTTATGGATGTTGAAATGAACTGATTAGCATAGGAACTTTAGATCAGATTTAACACAGTGGCAATCAGAGAATAAATGAATAAGAATTCTGAAAAACTAAAAACTCACCATCTTTTGATATGCTGAGCATGGCTTACAAACCTATTTGAATCTATTAAATCCGTATTCTTGTAGAGTGCTCTACAAGTGATTGCAGTCTTATATCCCTACTACATCTTTCAGTTTTCTATTTTAGGGATTACAGATAAAAACAGGTACATCTAACCGGTAAAGGATCTTTAAATTTATGGTCCTGACTGTTTAAAGTGACTGGGTTGCTTCTGTTATTATTTAAAGCTTTATTTTCCTATCATAATATTTAAACTGAGATAGGAAATATGTAAATTACAAATTGAAAAAGCTCTTAAAAGTTTTGCAGAACATCTGGAACATTTCCACAGCAGTCTTGAAATAATATTCTCTGAGCCATATATCCCATTATCACACATCTCACATGTGTTCTACTACAATTACTCAATGAATTGGTTTCTTGTATATGCATTGTGTGCATTAATTAAGTACAGTACACACTAACATTCCTCGCTCTTTGTTTATTAGTCAAGTTAATTTTAATAATTTCCAAAATACTGCTGCTGAATTGGCAAATCTGAATAAAGTCTGTGAAATGTAACTGCAGAGCTTATTTTAGTATAAGGCCTTTTTCTCCCAAGTGCCACTGAGTAACACAATTTGAAAACTGCCGTAGTTTAGTGGTGCACTGTAAATTAGTATTTTTATTTGAATATGTGGAATAATAGAATATTTTTGATCTGTGGCTGAAGAAGTAAGATATAGCTTTTGCAGGCTGTGCGTGCCTCACATTCAATCAAAGCCCTACAGTGTATACTTCTTTCCCCATCCCCCTTTCCTTTGCCTGCATTTCAGTTTGTTTTACTGACTGAACACTTAAAGAGATATCTACTTAAGGATGTCAAAGGTGTAGTAAATGGGAGGCAGGCCACTGGGAGACAAAATAGGAAGGTCATTCCGCCTGACCTCCTCCTGTTTTTTCCCACTAAGAAAGCTGTTGCTCAGCTGACTTAAGATTGAGAGACAAGGGAGAAAACCAGCAAAAATTGTATTAACTCAACCTGTTTGGTACTGTGCTTTCTCCTTGCAAAAGATTCATGCTTAAAGCTGGTCTCTTGTTGCAGTCACTCCCTTGAGAAATGCTAGAATATTTTATTTTTGTCTGTTATTCATCCTGCAGGCTGTGTAAGTGAATGGAAATCCAAAGATAAAGTCCTCTCTGACCTCTGTTACTTATAGAGATTAATTTCAATAGTTAAGCTAAGGTTCTCAGTAGCTGATTGTTTTGTTCACATTGTAAGGGAGATTTTTTTCATTAATTTATATGTACTACTTCTGTAATTTCTTATTGTGGCGTTAAGATCTTGGGAAAGAAATCCTGACCTTTAAACTCACAGCTATGTTGATGAGGGGCAAATTGATTTCTGGTGTATGCTGAGTCTCTGAGCTGGTCAGGACTGTCCAAAAGTTTGGCAAGTGAACATTTAGTCAGGTGCAAGCAATTGTCATCTTGAAGAGAAGCAACAAGTCTACTCCCATTACAGATATTGTGTACCTCCTCTTAGTTGCCTGATGCCCAGCAGATCATACCGACTTTGACAGCACCTTCTTTTGATAATCAGTAGAAATAAGAAATTTCTTCTGCCTTGAGATCCACTGTAACTAAAGATACTTCTGTTATATAAACAGCAAAGACTTCGTCCCACTGAAGTGGAAGTTAGCCTCAAAAAAATACAATCTAAAGAGAGGTTTCAAAGACATTTGTAGCTTTTAGGTTCTTACTTCAAGAAATTTTCCTCAACCTAGTGGAGCTCCCTTTGCAAACCTCTGCAACTATTTATTATGAACTTATAGTGAAATTATTTATATATTTATATAATTTACCTGTAATAAGGGGGAAGAGCAGCTCTCCATAAGCAAGTATAACAAAATCATGTAAAGTCCATACAGAGGAAACCAAAGAGGAAGGAGCGTCATTTAAAAAATATATAAATAAATCTCTGACAAACAGGCACGCTCAAATTCTACTTCAACTTACTTTTGTTAGTACTACTCTCACTGCTTCAGGTTTACATTAAAAATATTGTATTTCTTTATATTTTCCCTTTTTTTAGACATAACTAAAAGGCACAAGTTTTAAACTAAAAAGCTTTCTAGCAATGAAATTTATACAACTGAGAAATAAAGGTTTGAAAGTTTCATAGTTTAACACCTGTGAGAGGCAAAGGTGGAAAAAATACTGGTGGACGACTGTAAATTCTGACCAAACCTTAGCAAGTGAATGACTTTTGAGTTAAACACTTCATTCTTATGTGTTATAATGACTCCCTTTCTGTGGTGCAAATTGTTCAAGTTATACCAATTTGTATTTCTGAGCAATGTCAAATCTCTGAGAGACAGTTTGAGTCCGTGATTCTGAGAGTAGCAGAACAACAAAAATCTAGAATGAAAAGTCAAAAGACTCTTTCAATGCAATCAAACAACAACAAGAAGAAGATGTTCATAGGGCACTTATAGTCTGCTTAGATTTGTGGTCATGAATATTAACATATAAAGTCTGAGGTTTGGTTTCTTTGGGGTGTGTGTGTTTTTTTGGTTTTTGGTTTGTTTGTTGGTTTGTTTTCCTCTATAAAAGCAGATACAGTCTTGGTAAGTAACTCATTTATAGTATCTTGTAAATAGGACTTTTACTGCAAAATTTCTGGCACAAAATTGCAATATAGAATAGTAAAGAGAAAATATTTGTAGTCCAAGTCTATCTTCCAGAAGCAAATGAAACAAAACTTTAAACATAAAAAATATACTTACATTTGTTATCCCTTAATGTCAGTGACATACCAATGCCAATCTTGTTTTCCACGTGAGCTATGCAACTTGCTGTATATCTTGCTATAGTTAAATATAGACCAATAATTGTCTTTCCCTTTTTTAAGCTTGAGATATTTCCATGATTTGTTCTCTCATACATTATTTAAAAGAATGACTAAATGTATATTAGTTTAAAGCTATGATGAAAATCTCTGGAAAATTAAAATTAAAAATGAAAACTAATGGAAAACCAATAATAAGTCATAGGACTCCAATAACCCATTTCCTATTTTGTTGTTATGCCAATTTAAGATTAAACATTTCCTAATTTTTTGTTTGTTTTTGTGTTCCAGGTGAAACACAGTCTTTGATACTCTCAAAATGGTGCTGCTTCTATATGTATAAAGAATAAGCAATTGAAGAGGTGATTTTTAAAAACCTGACTTTCAGTTTTAGTTAAGTGTCATAAGCAGAGAAAAAATAAGAACTAAATACAAATAGAACTGTACCAAAATAGAATGTTTTAACATTTTAGTGCCAGACTGCACAAGAACTTGTTCAAAATCTCTTGTCCTTAATAATGTTTTGTGTAGCAATTTTGAAAATGAACTTTGCCAATTACAAAAGATAGGAAGTATAATTTTAGCTGCATTCTTTAATATGATTGACTTTGTTTATTATTTAAAAAACAAACTTTTTGTTGGGATGGTTTGATTTAGGGATGTGAAGCAAATGGTCAGAGCATCCTGTCATACAGGGGAACAGCATTTCTCAAGTGGCAATTAGTTTTTTGCTGTTACTGATTCACTAGGTAGCTTCTGTGAAATGGGGGAGCACAAATGAGGGTGGGTTATCAGCTAGAACACCGTAAATAAGAATGATAGATGTGCTTTAAAGGTAACCATCTGTACTAGCTTTCAAAGGTGCTGAACTAGTGATCTTTTCCACTTCCTCCTTTTTCATTTCTGATACACATTTGCACAAGTACAGAATCTCTAGTGAATGGTGAAGTGGGATGTGAACAAAGGTTTTCCTTACTCGGAAGGGATGAGCATGGTGTAGAGTGAAAAGTTCATTGTATGATGGATGAGCCAGTGAGTATGAAGGTCACTCTGTCAATGGTACACAAGAGAGGATTATGGGTGACAACAGCTCTAAAGAAGTGGTAGATAAGTTGTTTACAAAATACAATAAGAGAGAGTTGTAAGGAATTTCCCCATCTTTGTTATTGCTTAAGAATCACTAGGACAAATAAGCTGAAAGGTGTTTGGGTCTCTTGGGGAACATTTCAAAAGTAGGGGGAGATTGTTACCTTGAAGAAAAAGGTCTAAGATCATCTATTCTTTTTCAAATTAAATATCACTAAGGGACAAAGAAGTTCCAGCTCAAAGCAACAAACACAGCAGAAAACCACTCCCTAACTCTGAAAACAACACCAAACCAGAATTCATTTAGCGTAGAATGAAGTTACATTATTTAAAAACTACCTCCTGCCAAAAAAAAAAAAGCAGAGTTTTACAGGAGGCCTCGAAGTACTGTGAGCTGAATGAAAATAAAGGAGTCTTATTTTAAGGTTAAAATTGTGCAAAACTACTTTTATTTTATTTAACAGATTTATTTTTAAAATTAATCAGGTAATAGTCTAATAAGAAATGACCATAGGCATAGCTGACAAAGTGACCCTCAAATGCCCTAGTATTTGCATATTTTATTTTCTGCCAACTTAAAAATAATATTAAATTACCTGGGGATATTATAAAATGTTAATATCATTAACTTTATAAAACCTAATAGTTAATTACTAGTTTCTACCATATCTGGTTTGGTTTTCTTTCAAGTGAGAATAATTTGGGGGATGTCTGAATTTTTAATTGATTAAAATTGAAATACAGAGAGCACAATATTTAATATAGTAAAATTTCATTATGAAGAAATTTTGTTCTAGAAATGTTTCTGCTGAAGTCCCTTATTTTGGAAAGCAATATATCTTAAAAATTTGAGCAAATGGTGTGTCAAATTTCTGTACAAATGTTTTCCAATACAAAAGAACACAATTTCAAATAAAAAATTCATCTTGAAGCTCCAACCATTTTTTCTTCAGCTGTATTGAAGCTTATACTCAAAGATTTCCAGGCACCCATCAATGTGATACTATGCCAGAAGCAATAGTAGTGTACTGGATAGTGTTTTTATACTGACTTAAACCTGTGATAACAGGCCTTTTCAGATATTCCATTTCTTAAATGAGGCACCCTTCATTTAACCAAGTGTTCAGTATTGCCAAATCTATAAAGCTAAATTGCTTTTTTATAAGGTAGAACCTTACCTGTTGGATAAAGTATGTGCAGTGAGGCTTATAAATGCTCATAAAGGGAAAGTATGGAAGGTAAATATATCCATTACCTTTTGGAAAAAGGACGATTATTTCAAAGAAAATGCCAGCAGTGGGAGACATATAATTTAGGAGGAAAAATAAAACTGGCTTTTACCCAGTACCACTATTAATAATACAACTACTTCTTTTATATTAATTAAAAAGTGTTTCTTGCTTGCTATATATTTTTAGTTAGCAGCCAAGTATTTTGCACTTTATAGCAAAGACTGGACTTCAACCAAATTGGGAGCAAGTGTGCTGTAGAAAGCTATTGGGGAAAGTTTATAACACAGTGTCTCTTAATGAAGGACAAATTCATTTAATAGATCTCCCTGTAAAACAACATCTGTTGCTAAATTGGCTAGTGGGATTGCTGTGGGTGAAATTCACATTTTGTGTACTGAAATGACACAGTTAGGCTTTTGAGTTGAATTAGACTTTTTACCTACCAATAAGATACAAATAAATTACTCAAATGTTATATTCTAAGATACAAAACTACAATTTCCTGCACCAATCCAAGCATGTAAGAATATCTTAGGAAAAGAAAAGCCAGCTCTCCATATTCCAAAGCTCACCTTTGTATCAGAGTTTGGTACTGCCTCATAGCAGATAATCTAGTTTGCTTTGGTGTGGGGGACACACATATGGATTTGACTGTGCATTTGACTGTGTTTAATTTTTGTCCAAATGAACTCAGTGGCATTTGTTCTACATTAATACCCCTGAAGAGTTTTATTATGTAAGCCTCCTCAGATTCTATGCTTTACCAAATGCACCTACCTATGAAAGTAGGACAGTCAGTCCTACTGATGAGTAGTCTCCAGCACCTACACTCCAGTACCTTATTTTAGTAAGTACGGTAGATAGTAGTACACAACTGATGAGAAGATCCTCAGGATCTCAAGAACCCTGCTTTCTAAGAAAAGCTTCAAAAATCCAGATTGGATCAAAACTTCCATTCCTTTAAAGGATTTGTTAGGATATAAAGAATCATTGTGATTATCTAACCTGACTTCATGCAAAACAAAGGTTATAGGACTGGACAAAATTTTGAAGTAGAACATATAAATATTAGGGGGAAAATTCTAATATAAATTTTCCCATCATGGAGAGTTTCCCATGACCTTCTGAGTGTTGTGCATTCCTTTTCCTAAACAGGTGATTGGGTTTGCATGACGACATTTTTTTTAGCGGGGGAGCTACAGGGGTGGTTTCTGTGAGAAGCTGCTAGAAATTTCCTTTGTGTCCAACAGAGCTAATGCCAACAGGCTTCAAGATGGACCCTCTTCTGTCTATAGCCAAGCCAATCAGTGCCAGTGCCAGTGCCTCCTTAATAACATGACGCTGTGGGAAGTGCACACTGAAGCAGGGTCCTGGCAAAACCTGTGGACCCATGGAAAGAGAAGCGCACACCAGAGGTTTACTGGCAGGATGCATGTTGGAGAAGTTTGTTCCTAAATGATTGCAACCCATGGAAAGGACCCACACTGGAGCAGTTCAGGCAGAAATGCAGCCGAAGAGAAGGTCTCACATTAGAGAAGTTTGTGGAGCTCTGCCTCCTGCGGGAGAACGGGAGAAACCCCACACTGGATCAGGGGAAGAGTGTAAGGAGGAAGGAGTGGCAGATGCAATGTGTGAGCAAGTGACCATAACTCCCATTCCCTGTGCCCATGCTCCTCTTGGGGGGAACAGGTAGAGAACTTGGGAGTGAAGTTAAGTTCTGGAAGAAGGGATAGATGTGGGGAAGGTTCTCTTAAGATTTGGATTTATTTCTCATTATCCTATTCTGATTTCTCATTATCCTAATCTGATTTTGATTGGTAATATATTAAATTCATTTCCCTGAGTTGAGTCTGTTTTGTCCTTGACATTAATTGTTCAGTGATCTCCCTGTCCTTATCTTGTCCCATGAGATCTTTGTTATATTTTCTCTCTCTCTCCTGTCCAGCTGAGAAGGAGAAGTGATAGAGCAGCTTGGCGGTCACCTGGCATCCAGCCAAGGTCAAATACATCACTATAGGTTTTATGGTAACTCAACAAAACACTGACTGTACTAATTTCAAGAATGAGACTAATTTGACTTACCCCATAGATCCTCTGAGAGTTATGAAGTCTCTCTGTGTTATTCTGTGAGCTTCAATAGGCAGCATACCTCATGCCAATATCACAAGCTTAAGAATCAAAACAACTTTTGTTTCCTCTCCTTTGTTTCAAAAGCTAGCAAACTGGCATCATGTCATACTCTTAAGCTGGTCATTAAGAACAAATTATTTCTTTACTCTATTGTCACTCTTATGGGATGCTGTCCTCACTGAAATATCAGGAAGACCAACTTCTTTCTTTCCTCTCTCCCTTCCCTTCCACTCTCCCTTCTTTTCCCTTTTCCTTCACCTCCCATCCCCTCCCCTCCCCACTATTCCCCTCCTTCATTCCAGCTCCTGGCCACAGTCACATCACATTTTGATGTAGACCAATTTATTAATGCTGTCTTTTCCTCCTCTAGACTCAGGAACTTCAGGGAAACTAATCATCCTGCACAGGATGATATAAGAATACTTTCTGAAGCTGCTAAGACTAAACCATTTAGGAGAACAACCTTTGGACTGCTTTGGACTTTCGGATTTTTGTAGAGTTATGAGAGTGACAGTGTCCTCCTTAAGTGGGCTTTCACTTGTGTGAGAAGTGGAAGTTTTATTAGGTCAGATTCAATGAGCCACACCACCACATTTATTGGTAAATTTAGACGACGGTTACTTCTTAGTTTTACAGCTAGAACAGACGTACTCTAGTGCATTTATGAGTAGAAATCTGCAGATTGTTTGACATCAGAGATCTGTATTTGCCTGCAAGGACACTGAAGTCTTGAAATTCACTGTTGTTTAAAGATTGTCTCTGAATAATTTATTTTTCCGTTGGGAAAAAAATCTTTAATTACAGTTTGCCAGAACTTCAGAAACAAAGAGTGGATCTGTGATCCTTATTTAAAAAGAATGTTTCCAGTGAAGGATATTATAAGTTCGGCAGTGATGTAACTAATTTTGGGGTTTGCATCACTGATTTGAGTAGATTACACCAGTTTGGAAGAAAAGACTTCAAATTAAAAAAGACATACATTTAAATAAGTGTATCTGAAATCGAGGGATAAATTGAAAACAAAAGAAAATCTGGCACTTCAAATGGAATATTAGTGGCCAAATATTTCAGTCTGGACACAGGAACCATTCATGAACTTATACCCAATAAAAATCATCCTTGGGATATTCAGCAGTGCTAAAGATAAGTGACTACTCACTTGGAAAGACTTCCAATAAAGACTGCTATAATACAAACATCAAGAAGTTTATAACTTACTTAACTGTGACGGAAATCCCAGTTAGCTAAAGGACGTTAGAGGGAATAAACCAATGTTAGGTATCTTCATGGTGTATGGTGCATAAAGTTCCCGTTAACACACTCAGAGATTTCATTTTACCCTATCCACTGGTGCAGAGGAAGACTATGTTCTTTCTCTCAGTGAAATAAATTATTTTTTTATATTCTTATTTATTAATAGGTGCTCCCACATTGTTTACTTTTGAAGTACCCTAAGGGCTCATGTATTAATGTTACACACTACCTTAAGCAGCAGGTATGCCCTGCCTGTGCTGTTTTGCTGGGGTGGCTGTGTAAACCCTCTTCCTTTGCAGTCGCTGTTGACACTCTGTCAGGCAGTGCCAAGAAAAGATCCACAACAGACCAGAGGCCCGGGAAATGGCAGTGAGTCACAAGCCAGCTTCAGCAGGCAGTCCCCCCTGTTACCTCAACCAGAACTTTACAATTTCCTATTGAAGAGTCTTTTCAGGGTGTATTGACAGGAGTGGCAGACAGGGTAATGAAAGACAAATTCCATAACGCAAAAGACAGATATGCTGACAATGAGATCAGAGAGTTGACCTCTGACCCAAGTCAGCATTTTCTTTTCTCTCCCTCTCCTTCCTTCTCTCTTTCTCAGTTTACTGTTTCAGGTTTACTTATTATACGGAGCATTTTCAATTGTGACCCTAAGCCCATTATTGCTTTGGCTTTTCCCCTCCCCTCGAACAATTGTCTGGAAAATGGCCCCAACAATGTGGGAAAGATGCTGATAAGTATAGAAAAGAGAGGTTAATGAGAAAAGCTCGGAGCTGCTTGTGGTATATATCGAAGAGAATGAAAGGAAGAGTAGCTTTTTCAGTGCTGGCGATAACAAGAAAGATTAGTGCAAGCCTTCTCTGTGAGTTTATGTAAGTGTGTGTGGTGTGGGTGTGTGATGAAGTCCTTCTGTCAGTCACTTTCGCCAGGATAATAGGACAAGCAGTGTTATTTCATCTCCCACAGATTTAAGGCTTCGAGTTTTGCTATCAAAATATGAAGGATGTCTTTAAGTTGACAATTTTCAAGCACTTTTTTAGCCTTTTCCTACAGATGCACATTCATTAGTTAATTAATAGAATATATTGTTCCTGATTTAGCTCATGAAAGGGAGGAATATACTGGTTTACCTTGGGGTGGCAAGACTAGCATTTTACTTGACACTAGACATCTCACTTCTGAAGTATGTGTTTTTTTTCATTCTTACTTTCTTTTAGGACATGCGGTCTCATCACATTCATGTTATGACATTGATGCATTTAAAACATGTAGATATTTCCCCATGTTAAATTATTTTCCTTGTGAAAAAGAGTATGAATAATGAGTCATAGAAATAGGGAAGCCTCACAGCACAGTTATGGAAACCATAAAGTTATCTTTCAAGACTATTCCTTCATTTGACGTCTTCAGAAGGTTTTCTTACTTTCAGAATTCTCTTCACTTGCTATGGGGGAGATATCAGTTGCACTTTATCAGTCCCACTGATAGTGAGACTGGTTTCACCTTTTCTCGGTAGATTTAAACTTCTGCAAATAGCGGGGAGGCCTTTACATGTGAAAGATACAGCCAGTGGCTTCTTAAATGGAGATACGAATAATTGGGAAATGGATTTAGGCAAAATTTAGAAATTTTCTTTGATGAAGACTGTATCAGCAAAAGACATTAAAAACGAGAAGAACCATTTTTACTTGTGGTTGAAAAAGATTCATCTTAGAACCAAAAAAATTTACACTCTTATATACATGTATTGTTTTTTATTATCTGGGAAAGTAGTGCTTTAATATTCATGAACTACAAGGTACTTGAAGCCAGACATTAGAACAAAAAATTCCTGTGGAGCAATGCTAAGGATTTCTCTTTTTCATTCACAAGATCAGCACATTGTAAGACTTTGAATGATAAATGAAGTTTGCTCTGATGAGAAATATCCCTTTTGTTTGACATGGAACTGGAAAAACATTACCTACTGTCATTATTGGAGGTATCAGCTGCCAATATTGGTCTAAAACTTGAAGAAAGCAATCGTAAGGCATGCCATATTAACTGAAGTGCTGTTCATAATAATAATTTAACTCTGCTCAAGCACGCTCTGGATCCCAAATTTTTAGGTGCTATCTACCTATAAACTATCTGATAAACATGAAAGTAGTACTATTTTAACTAAACCACTCCAAACTTGCTGATAGTTAAGAAAAGGTTTTTCACATATATAAATCACACAAAGAAACAGAAGGAAAATATTGGCCCACCATTAAACAGGAGAAATGAATTAGTCACCAACAAAGCTGAAAAGGCAGAGGTTCTTAACATTTTCCTCACCTCTATCTTTATCAGAACTGTTAATGCAAATAGAGACCCATGGTTATTATGGGAACAGTTTGTATGTAAGATATTACAGGATCTTGACCCCTACAAATCAATAGGCCCTGACAAAATTTACCTGAGAGTGTTAAGAGAGCTGGATGATGTCATAGAATCATAGAATAATAGAATAATAGAATCATCTGGGTTGGAAGAGACCTCCAAGGTCATCAAGTCCAACCCTTTGTCCAACGTCCTCAGGATTACTAGATCATGGCACTAAGTGCCACATCCATGTCATTGTGAGGCTGCTTTCCATGATATTTGAGAAGTTGTGCAGACTGGGGACATCCCGGAAGAGTGGAAGAAGGCTAATATCACCCCAATTTACAAGAAGGACTTAAAAGAGGATCCAGGAAACTATAGGCAAATCAGTCTTACTTCAGCCCCTGGGAAAGCTATGATATGAATCCTTCTGGGATTATCACCATGCAAATGAAGCATGTGATAATCCCCATGCAAATGAAGCATGTGACTGGGAAAAAATAGCATGGACTCACTAATCGTGCTTAATAAATCACCTTCTACAACAAAATAACCTTCTCTTTTGATGTGCAGTGAGTGGTGGACCTCATCTACCTGGTTTTCTTTAAGGCTTTTCATACAGTTTCCCACAGCCTCCTCCTAGAGAAACTGATGCGTTATGGTCTAGACATGTAGTCTGTGTGGTGGGTGAGGAGCTGGCTGACAGGCTACACCCGGAATGTGGTGATCAATAGTTCTTTTCCAAAATGGTAGCCAGTCACAAGAGATGTTCCCCAAGGGACTGATAATTGGGCCCAACATTGTTTAGCATCTTCATTAAGTTGTCTCAATGATTGGATCAAGTGCACCCTGATGAAGTTTGCCTATGATACCAGAGAGGGCTAGTGGACAGAAGGGAGAGTCACCCTGCAGGAAGACCTAGATAGGCTGGAGGAATGGGCTGACAAGAACCTTATGATGTTCAACAAGAACAGGTGCAAGGTCTTGTACGTGGGGAAACATCCTCCAGGAGTGTAGCACAGGCTGGGATTAACTCAGTGAGGGAGAAACACTGTGGAAAGGAACCTGGGTGTCCTGGTGCAGAACAAGATCGATATGAGCAAACTGTGCTGCTGCGACAAAGAAAGCCAATGCTGAGTTGCATCAAGGGCAACACCAGTTAAGATAAAGAAGTCATTATCCCCTCTACTTAGCACTCATCAGACCATATCTGGAATACTGTGTTCAGTTTTAATAAGATAAAGACAGACTGGTCAGGTTCCAGAGAAGACCACAAAGGTGATCAAAGGCCTGGGAAGTCTTCATATAAGGAAAAGCTGAGAGAACTGGGCTTGCCTTGGGAAACACAGGCTTAGGGGAGACCGTATCACTGTTTTCCAGTATTTAAAGGGCAGCTACAAAGAAGAGGGAGACTCCCCTTTTACAGATGGAAAAGATGAGGGTTGATGGCTGGCTACAAGTTAATCCTGGGGAGATTCTTATTGCATACCAGAGCAGAATTTTTCACAGTGGGAAAAATCAGCCATTGGAATAATTCCTCAGGGAAGTGGTGGATTCCCCAACGTTGGACACTTTTAAGATTCAGCGGGACATGTTGCTAAGCAATCTTGTTTAGCCAAGTTCTTTCTAGTTCTTTTGCCAAGAAAGGTTTGACCAGATGATCCTTGAGGTTGCTTCCAACCTAGTATTCTATGATTCTATGATTTACAAGGTAATTACTGGGAAGATTTTGTTCTTTATAAAACTTAATTATACTGCATGATTAGAGACTAAATAGAAGAAGTTTGAAGAGTCATCTAAATCTGACCTTTCTCTGACTCTTCCTTTAGCTTGTTCTGTTGTAAGAAATAAGTTGGATATGGAAAATATTCCATCTTAAAGCAACATATCTCTTTGGGAGTAATTTTATTCCCTGTCCAATAGGCATTTTTTTTCTCTTACAGGACATTTATCAGGTTCAAGCAAGTTTTGCCTCTTTTGCAAAGGACCACAAATCAAATCAAATATCACAAAGTACCTAGGGATTACCTGCGACTCATGCTCAACCTTATTATAGGTACTCTTTCTTACAATAGCCTCTCCCATGTGAAAGTAGCCCTATTAGTATTCTCCACTAATGCTTTAAAGTAGACCATTGGATAAGGGAGTAAAGATGGAACCTTTAAATTATTAATAATAAAAAAACTCTCCTATATCATATCAATTCAGTATAAAAAGTAATTTGCTACAGTGGAATAGTCATTAATTGAAAGGTTGACCTTCATTCAGCACAGCTTAGACAAGATCAGCAGAGTAGAGACACTGGCAGACTGCAGATCTCTAGAGGGCTTCCAGCTTCTTGTTGTGATGCTTTAGATGAGGCTTTGTATTCTACCTTACTTCAGGGACTTGTTAAACTGCTGAAATTTATGAAGTGAGGAAAAGAGCGCTATTTGTACACAGGCTTCTGGCATACTTCAAAATGTGGGGCCAGCAGGGTCATACCTTTCAGCATCGACCTGTGAGCTTGCCTGCCTCACGTTCTCAAAGCATCAGAAAGAATGAGGATCCACATCTAGGTAGCAGGATACTTCTACTTAGGACGATATGACACCTAAATTTGGATTTTCTTTTGATTTGGTTTCAACAAATTGAACAGATAAGGATACTGACCAGTGCTTATTTTGCAGTTGCTGGGAATCACTAATGGATTGTGAAACTGTCATGCTTCCCTAAGCATGCTTTTTCTGGAAGAATAGATGTGCCAAATTCTGCTTCTGGAAGTGGAATATTTTTTTTCCAAAGAAGAAAGAAAGTATGTACATGTTTTATCACTATTTAAGTAAGCTGAAAATAGAAATAAAATGAAAGATTTTGTTGAAACTCTTCAGAAAAGACAAAGCATATACCCCAAACTTGGAGCATATTTCTGTGTGTCGATAAAGTCAAGAAGTTTTTCAATCCATGTTTAATAATTAACCACTAGTTACGTCACCTCAATGAAGTCTTATGACATGACATCTAAAGAATCAGTTTCAGATTCTGCCCCTCTCAAGAAAAGAGATTCCCCAGCTAATGTCCACTGAAGGAATGGCAGATCTCCAGCTGACTGATGGAACTGCTCCTGCTGGTATTCCATATCACAAGTAAACTAAACAGAGGGTTCCTTGACGTTAGTCCCCTGTTTACAGATGGTAGTTTGCAAAGTTAGAGCAAGGAAGAACGAGCATGTGATGTTCAATATGGCAGATGATCTTCAAATAGCCAAAGAAAAGAAAACCAGTTGCTTTTTGCAAACAGTATCGAAAGATTTAAGTTGCTTGTCTCTTTTTCTCTGGTCATATATTTTTGGGGGAAAAAATGAAAAAAAACACCAACCAAAAAACCGTCTGAAAATGGTTACAAAATCAACCAGATCAAATATTTTCATTTGAACATGCATACAAATGAAGTAACAGCAGTATTATTGACTGTTGGAAGATGGATTTACTCCCTCTGAACAGAATTCTGGAAATCAAGATGAGAGAATTTACAAAAATGTCTGATAATGTCCATTGCATATTAATTAGAAAGAGTATTCATGAAAATATTCTTCACACTGCTGTCGAGAATCCCAGAATCAGGGGAATCTGTTAATTTCTTTGATGTTCTCTCATAGGTACTTCTTGTTATGACATCATAATACGAGTGCAAAAGGAAGTTAATTTTTAAAGTTGAAGGAAAATGACATGATTGATGAATTAAAACTATGGGAAATGCAACAGTTTAGATTTCTGTGCTGTTTCTGAAAGTACAATAATAATAAGTAGATACTTTTTGGAACAAGTTTTTGATATATTTTTCATTACAAACTTTGTTTCTCTTTTTACTTTCTAGAAAGTAAGTGCTTTTAAAAATTAAAACTTCTCATTTGCTGGAAAAATGAAAGTGAGTGAGAAGAGTAGATAAAGGACTGCATGTTTTAAATAACTGCATTCAATAAAATTCAGAAGCTCTTAGAAATACAATTTACAGAACGGTTCATTTATATTTTTAGTGTTCTTTTGTAGTATAAAATTAGAATGGAGCACGGATGAAATTAGTCAGTTCAAATAATGAAAAAATATAGCAGAACAGAAAAATATGTTAAGCTTGTACTGTTGTGACCAACCTCACAATGGAGAAAGCAAACAGGGTCTTGCGTTACTCCACTGGGGGAAATGCAACAAAATAAAATGCCTCCTTGGGAGAACCCTTCAGGTAGAGTGGGGAGTATAATTTGCTATAGTACTTTTGAAAGCGAAGAATGCTCCTACTTATAGTTTGGGATATTAAGTAGACAAAAGTAAAGCAGAAACCTACTTCTCTTCCTTACCCCAACTCTATTCTTTTCTTGCTACGTGGTATTGTTCTAACAGCAATGGCCTCTATGAGTTTTTGCTCTAACATTCTACAGGGGAGTCATACGATCTTCCCTGCATTCCACCGAGAAATGGTTCCACAAAAGGGAAAAACAGAATCCTTAATGCTATTACTTCTATATAGACTGTGAAAAGGCCTGAATATTATCTGTATAGCACTGAACGTAGAGAAGGATAAAATAGGACCAGCTGAGGCTTGTTCCTTATACTTTTGCTTGTGTTACACTGTACAGGAAAAATATCATCACTAAAGGTGCCTGGATATGTATGACATAGGTTCCCTACTCTTGTAGGGGGATTTGGGGAGGGGTGTGGAGAAATCAAGAAAATGTTGCCCAGAAAGTGTAGGAGTTTTGCGGATCTCCTCAGTAGTCTAAATGTGTATCACAGTTTGGACTAGAACTTCTCTTGCATTGCTTATCTGTTTGTCTACTCTTTTGTTCAGATTCAGTGTCTGACGATGTCCCCACCTCCATGTTTCCTCTTTTTCACTTTTTGTTTGTCTAAACCTGTTCCATTTAATAGTTCCCTTTTAATTATACCTCTTTCTTCCACCAAAACCACATTAGCTAGCTGACATGAATCATCTTCTTGATAATTTTACTTTGTATTTATTTTCCTTCTTCCTCTGTCTTTTTATAGCTTGCAACCATTTTAAGCAGAGACTGCTTTCCTTTCTGCACATAATGGATAATTCAGTTTATACCACAGCAGTCTTAGTTCCTGTTGGCTTATACACAGTAGAGAAATAAATATGTACTTCAGCACGGTTCTAAACAAAATTACAAATGTACGTATTCCTTTCACAACAACATCAATTAAATTGATGTGCAATCCCCCTTCTGAATGTGAATGTAAAATAAGCATATATGATCTACATTTTTAGAAAATTGTATTCGTTTCCTAAATGTGTAAGCTAATACAAGATTAATACATTTTCATCATTTAGTGTTCATATATCTCTTTCAGCTATTCCTTTATTGGTTTCTACAGCTTTTTTTTTTCTTTTTTCTTTTCTTGTCCTTCTGTACTGAATCCTTTTTCTGACTTTGTCTACTATTTTATAATGGTAACACATCAAGAATAGTAAGACAACATTTCTGAAACTAACTTATTTCTTATATCTTGCATTACTGCTGAATTGCTATATCTCATGAGAGTTTAAAATTGTTATTATACCTAAATTTTTATTTAAAAAGTGTTGAACTCATTTTACACAGTAGACAATATTTTTATTTTTATTTTAGCTTGTTATACCCAAATTCTCATAACTTTCTAAAAGGTTTTAGCAGTCTTCCAACTTCTCTTCCAGTAAAAAAAGATGAAAAAACTTTTGCTTTTTGAGTAAAATTTGTTGAGCAATACTTTGGGTATTTTTTCTAAAACACGTTCTCCTTTCCACCTTCTAGCTAACATTTTTTACACACAGTCCATCATTTAGGAAAATAATTGCAGAAATTTGCCAGTATTATTTAGTCAGTTGACCATGCTTATTAATTTACCTGGGAGAGAAAGAAATTAAATCAGAATTAACTATCTCTGTACTCTCTTAACACTAAGAAGATTTTTTTTTCTAAGTTCTTTGCTGTCCTCTAACTTGGATAGCTCATCAGGATACTTGGATTTTTTCCTAAAAAAAAAAATATCTGCCTGCATAAACATGGTCCACAAAGCTATATTGAAGAGTCTTCAGGAAGCCTGTTAGCAGGTCTGTGAAATAATGGTTCATGGTGTCTTTATGGTAACATATATCTTATTACAGTGATAAATTCCAATGTCAGTTAAAATTTTGTCTTGGCAATAGACATTTAGGATTAGTAAGAAGTAATAAGATAAGTGCTCTTAGATGAAAAAAAAAATAAAATAATAATTTCTCCCAAGGCAAACTGTTTCCTTCACTCCTTTATGTGTGTCTGCAAACTAGAAATGAAAGTGCACGTATTCCCTTTGGGCAACTGTGAAGACATCCTTCATAACACTCTATGCAAATATGGCTTAAAAGGGCCTGATAATATGAACAAAGCTTGCACAGATGCGAACATGCTCACCGGTAATTTAACAGGACTATTCATGTGCGCAGCTGTTTCTTCACATGAACAAGACTTGCACAGTCAGTCTTAGAGCACGTCTAATGAAATAATTTAATAATTTCTCTTCAACATAACAGGACAACCAAGAGCAGGTTCTATGGGGAAAATCAACAAAATCTTCCCTGCCTGTTCCTATCTGACCTTCTGCTACCCAATAGGCTACATGCATCTTTAGATCTGAGCTGGTTCACATGAGGTACCACTGCAAGGGTGCAGATGCAGGACCACAGCAGGCTGTGCAGATCACTACACAGTTCTTTCAAAAGATCTTTTGCTGCTTGTGGCAAATATGGACAACAGAAACAGAAATTAAGAACGCACCTCTGCTACTGCTCCTCATTAATCCTCAGACTTAGCGCAGGAACACATTCAGGTGGGCTCAGGTAATATTTATTTTACTTAGTATAATTTGTTTTACTTTAGTCTGCAACAGCCCAGCTGCAAACCTAAGCCCCTGTCTTCAGCTCTGTATTTCTGCCTTATTTCCTTTCCAGTAAACCTCCTCAAAATGGTTGACATACTGTCCATTTACATGACTAAACTCTCTTTTCACTCCAAAGCATGCAGCCTCTTATTTACTACTTACTGTCCATGGTCTGCCCCAGTAGCAAACTCTAAATGTATCCAAGAAGACTCCATTTGCACAAACTGTGTCAGGCAGGCTACAGTGAAATTGTTTGGACTGTTGCTAATCAAAGCACAACTGCAAAGCATTTTATTTTCAGCTAAACCTCTCTCAACAAGGCCATTCTCCCAATGCATAGGGTCACCCAAGACTTCTCTTTCCTGTGACTCGGTGGTGTCATTTTCCATCTTGTGTAAAATCATTATATAGGCTGAGGTGGATAATATTAGAGTGTAGTTTGTATGTCAGAACTCATGTCAACCAGCTAGTCTTGTGCTATTTGTTGAATTTGATGGTTGATTTTAAACTGTATTTTCGCAGTTGTATTGGTAGTATTGTGAATTTCTCTGCTGATGTTAGTAAGGTTGTTCACTGTCTTTGATACTCCTTGATAAACCAGGGGAGGCAGGCATGTACCATTGACGTTGAAGCCTCATTGTGAAACTGTTTTTTATGACTGTAATTTATTATGAAGCTGGTTGTTGGTCTTCAGCTTACTGGTAATTGTCAAGCTTAGGGAGTACTGTCCAGTGTAAAAAACAAGAATGAAAGAAATAAAAAGATTACTGTTGCAGCGTTGAACCCACTTCAGGGCTCTTTTCTTAATGAACCACTCGTAGGCTTGTTTGACCTTCAGTTTAAGAAGGAAGACCCTAAATTATTCTTTTCAATCAGCATCTCCTTTTGGCCCACATTTTCCCTAATTCCTCTATATCTGCCTTTTGAAGTTTCAAGAGGCAAGAGCTACACTTAACCCAAGGTTCTTCCCAACCCTACAGTATGCTTTATAAATCTTTGAGGCTCTCATACTGTGTTCCCTACTGTATAGAATAAAGTGGAAATTGACTTCTGGAGAGGCCATTGCTAAGATTTATTGATCTGAAAGGATAACATTTTCTTAGGCAAAACTGAGCTAAACATAAAGAGCAGAGACTAAACATATTTGGTCCTGTGAGTTTTTATTGCCAAGGTGCCAGCACCTTATTTCCATTTTGGAATAATCTATTCTCTTTCTTTTCTTTTCTTCTTTTTTTTTTTTTTTCCTGAGCTCACTGCAAATGTCTGTATTTGTTTCCATCTTGTAGTTCAAAGCCTCTCTTTTTAAATTTTAGTAAGGACACTTCTCTGCAGGCTTTCCCTTAGGCCTGAAGTGGGTTTGTTGTTCCTGAAATTTCTGCAGCAGTTCTTTTTAATATCATGCCAGCTTGGAATTAAGTTTCTTTTTCACCTCTGGAATCTGTGACATGAAAAATATACATTTCTCTTTTCTGAAAACAAGAGACAGTTACTATTTTGCCATTTAATGAGTCTAGACCTACCAGTTAGACAGATTTAAATCTTTACAGTAGTGGCTTTTAACATGTCTTTAAAAAAATACTTTTGTGTCTTCAACTGATATAACTAAATATGCTTTAGAAACCTGATTTTTCAAATTTTTTGTTTTTTTTCAGTTATAGTTGCATATTTTACGGAGAGGTTAAGAGTTGCATGAAATCACTAAAATAGATTTGTATATAAAACAACCCATTTGTGGAACGTTTGGCAATAGTTAAACCTTAACATGTGATTTACCCTTTAAATATCTAAACTAAACCTGAATTTCAATGTATTACTAAATGTAGCATTACTGTAATAGCAGAAAGGACCATAAAATAAATGATTGCTGGGAAAGTAATAATCAATCCGCTTTTTTTTTTATAAACTGATCGTCAAACTACCCTTGAAACTTCTTAGCGAAATCATATTGATCTTATTTATAGCCAGCTAGAACCTGAACACCTTACTTAATCTGAGTTGTCCAAAAACTTTTTTTGCCTTTTCTATGATTTTTAAGTGCTATTTATCAAACTGCTCCTCTAAGTTGTGCTCATCAGCCCTTGCTACTAGCTTTCTAATATAAATATATTGTCCTTTGTTTTTTTTAAGACATACGGGAGTACCTTTTATCACATTAAACTAATTTTTGGTGTATGTATGATTCGGCTTCTAGGCCAGAAATCAGCAGCTTGAGTGTGCTCCAGAATACCTTTGACTTTGAAAGGTCTTTGTACAGGGATCCATTCGCATGCGTGTGATAAGATTCAGTACACAGAAGAACTACTGCATTCAAGTCGAGCCACACTGAAGTAATTACTTTGAGTTGCTCCACTTGCAAATTTATTTCATTTAATTCAGATATTTTCACTTATAAATCTAAAGTGACATAAAATCTTTGTCACTACAAATCAAATTATTCCAATCTTAGGAAAGAAATGTTTTGACTTTCAAAATATAGGCAAAGTTCTGTTTTGTGGAAACTGTTCCTTTCATACACACTGGTTAGAGTAATGAATGAGTGGTGAGAGAATTCCATGATTCATAAAACTAATCCATCTTTTGGTTAAATTAATTATTTACAGGAGCAGAGCAACTGTATTTTGCCTTCCCGACCCGAGTATGGAGATGGACTAATTCTTTTACTAAACTCATTTCCTGCAGCCTCCTGATCCTTCAGAGTTCAATACATGTTGGAATCTCATAGTTTCTAATCTTAGTACTGCTGTATTTGGAGCCGGAATTTTTCAAGATGAGTTTTGGTTTTAATAACATGGACTTTAATTCCCTCTGTGACCATTATGAGTTAAAGATGCATATGTCATCAAGTATCCTATTCCTCAATTTGGCATCCTATTTAATTTTTGTGTTCTTTCTTCAGCTGTGTTACTCTTTCAGGTGCATCTCTTTTTTACCTCTTCCCTAATTCAGTGTCATATATAATACCGGATAATGGACAAGGAATCTTTTTTCAAGCTGTTACTCGCAGAAAAGAGAAATAAAATGTCTGTTCCATCAGTCCTCAAGGATGGTTTCTATCCAGTTTCTTAGCAATTGCAATCACAATTACAAGGTGAGTGTTTTTTCTGTCACCTTTTTTTGTTCTTGCAGTCCCAAGTATATACGGAATACTATACTGGGTCCAACAAATAGATCTTTTTTTTAAGAATATTTTCTTCATTCTCATGATAGGCTGTCCCCTGCTTTGAAGTACTGCCTTCTGGAATAGCTTGGGAGTACTGCCTCCCATTGTAAGGTAAACTGGTCCTTCAAGTATTTTTTCAGCCGGAACCTCGGAGATTAAAGCTTTTAAAATTTTTTTCAAGTCAGTAATGACTGATTCTTTTTTTACCCCCATTGCTCTCTTTACTCAGATGCATACGTGCACCCTCTCTGTCCCGGACATTGTTCCTTCTCCAGGAAGCAAACTGTTCACTCGAAAATAGTGTAGAAGGACATTAAGCTATCCTGCTTATGGTCCTGGGTAAAGTTCCTCTTTCACACTGTCTTAGAAGCACTTGTCTGAGACAGAAATCAAAGGCTAAAGACCTAAATTTGAATATTCAGACTGTCTGTGTAAACATTCAGGTTGTCTGTGTAAGCTTTATTTCATAGTCCTATGTATTTTCTAGAATGAAATCTTTTAAATGTGTTCATAATTTTACAACTATTTGTATAGACAGTGTGAAATACTAAGGCCATGTAACATGGGCTTCATAACAGCTGGTCTGTGTATTACTCTCCTCAACTCTGAGTGTAAAGATCTGAGGAAAAAGTAATCATTACTGTGTTGCAAAGCTTCAGAAAAAATAAAGTATCAATTAATCTTCTCTAGCACCTGTGCACCCATTCACACATTGACCGTTTCCCCTGTGCATCTCGAACTTTTTCACATACATATATGCTTCCTTCCCATGAAATGATAGGTGCGGTTCTGCTTACTCACTCCACTCTTCCAAGCTTCCTTCACAATTTTTCTTGGCCCATTGAATTAAAACAGAAAGAACTGCAGGAAGGAGAGTTTTTGTGTTTTACGATAGTCGTACACAACCTCTTTGAGATTAGCTTATATCAAGTTCATAATCAGTGGATAAGGAAGAAAATTGAGAAGAGTCTATTTGTCAATCGCAAATATACATGTAAATATTTGTTCTTTGCTCATCGAGGAACTGGAGCTACTTCCAGCTATTAAAACAATCAAAGGCATTGGATTGCACCCTGGTATTGCACAAAACCCCTGCCATGAAAGAAATGAGCTGCTGCCACTGCTTTTTCTAATATCTCACAGCTTCTTTGAGTCCATCCATGATGGGAGGGCTACACAACATAACATTTAAGAAGTGCTACTGAAAAAGCAAGCAGTAACAGAAATCTCCAGTGCAGAGAAATCCCACTGTATGACAAAGCCTCAGAAAAAAGTAGTTTGTCTAGCAAACCTAAGCACTGAATCTGTAGATGTAACCCACAGATATCCTGGGAACTATAGTTACTAAGATTACATTATAGAAAATAAAACTAATTTGAAAAAGTACCTACAAGTTGACTCCGTGATGTACTGTCTATGAAAAAGCACTTGGATCTTTGGAGGTTCTGGGGTTAAGTTGTGAAAGTATATTTTCATATGTAATACTTCAATCACTTGGAACCCTTGTGGAAGAAAAATAACCTTACTTGTGAATGTCAGTGTTCTTTGTAAACTCACAGAAGTGGGGAGAAGTAGACAGCAAAGTCAAAGAAAATTCAGACTATAGAAAAAGAACAGATTTATGTTTTGCTTAGTTCATCAAGTGACATTCAAGAGTGAATCTAACCATTTTACTGAATCTTGTAGAAGATAATTCCTCCTACTTGGTACTAGCCAGAAAATCATTATGTCAACTCGTATGCAGCTATACTATTTCCATGTTTCAGGAACTAAAAATGAAAAACGTATGCTTCTTCCATATTCCCAGCCTAAACTTTACATAACATAAATTTGTTAACATTATACTCACACACTTCTGCAGTACCACTTTTATGAAATGATGACCACCTTGTTTCGCAATGTCTAATGTTATTTTGAAATGTCTAACACTGACAGTTTTAAAAATATTTCTGTCCTTGAATAAGCAAAGCTTTTAGAATGTTAGGATACAAATCAATATAGTAAAGGTCAAACTATTCACAAAAATTCTTTTTTAATGTTTAAAGTATTGGTTTAAACCTTTCAAATTAGACACATGTGTTGAACCAAATCTGGATCCCTGTAGATGATGAAACAGGAATAAAGTGCAGCACAGCAATGTCTTCACAGATAATTTCATGAAAAAATGCAGTAATATTAAAAGCTCAAAAGAGCAGCAGCAAATGAACTTCTTATTAAGCCTGAATTGTACTCTTAAAGCACAGTCAGTTCTACACATGCTTCCAGAGACATATTACTGCCTGGTGCTTTGGAAGGTATTTTTGCACAAGATTTTTCCCCTTGTTGGGGAATCTCAGAAAAAATGGTGCATGTTATCTATTCAATATGTAGGCAAATTACAGTTAGAACATAGGTTATAAAAAAATTCCAGCTCCATGACTTTTGCTGAGAGAGAAAATACACAGCATGTTAATAATTTATACATATGTCTGTATGTGTATAAGGCATATATAAAAATGAGTGAAAGTTGTGGCGATAAGGGAAAGTGGAATGGATCTGAAAAAAGTATAAAACATTTATTTCACTCTTATAAGAAAGGATGTAGAGACAGCATTGCTGTATAAATGTCTCTGTTGAAAGTTTATTTTCTTTTAAAAGACTGTTGGTTAAAAGGTATAGAACCAAGGTGTGTATAATAAAAATAATAAGCTTTGACTCTGTAACTGTCATATGCTTCCAGAAAAAAAATCTGGCAGTTCCCTGAATTAATACTAGAACAGAACTCAGAAAATTTAAGGAAAAAAAGTCTTATACCCACAACCCCTAGTATGTAGAGAAAAAAAAGAGGTAAAAATATATTTTCTTATGACAAAACTTGTTTTATATAAAAGCTGACAGGCTGAGAAATTAATAGCAGCAGCTGAAACCAAGAGAAACAAATCAGAACTAATGATAGACTTCTTGAAATTATGTCTTGTTACTTTGAGCACCTCTAAAATTAGCATATGTAGCCTTTTCAATTTAGGCCAGCTCTACTGGAACAACTTGTTTACTCCTGAGGTTCCTACTTAAAAGTGCAGTGAAATTAAGACTACTTGAAAATTTCTGCTGCCTTCTTTTAATTTGCTTGAATAAAGTATATCATTTCTGCCTAAGCTCATGTTAAAATAGTTTTTGTAAAATGTAATATCCTCACTAAGATATTCTTGAGAATTTTTATAAAGAAAATATATCTGTGAAGAAATTTAAATAAAAGACAAAACGAGGGCTCCTAGGACTTCCTATACAGAATTTATAGTTAATATGAAAGTTTGAAAAAAGTGAATTCTATACTTAACTGGGTATTTCAACAACAGGTGTAAAAATTAATGAATATTTAGAAATGTAGGGGTTAAAATGAAATTATTTTCTAATAAGTAATTTTTGTTTAAGTCAAAATTGTTTTCTAGTAAGTTTCTTGGAGCTCCAAGTTTAAAGCATCTCACAGCTCCACTGCAAATGTTTGAAAGTCTTGCTTGAGGGCAGAAAGTCTTTGAAGAGAAATTGTCTTCCTGATAAACCCTTGGACTGTAAAGGAGATAGTGAGGAACAAAAAAGGAACTGCTGTGTTTCTGTTTCTTTCAAATACAACAGGACACACACAACAGAAAATGTGTGTGTATGTTTAACAAATTATGTTATTGTTGTTATCTAGGTGAGTATTGACTAAATGTAGAGGTAAAATATCAGTGTATTGGCAACCAATGAATATCTATAAGGTGTATCATATGCACAGTACTTGGATTCTTACAGCATTACTTGTCAAGACATTAGACAAATGCCTGGACTGCTTACACAAACAAATAGTCTCAGCCCATGCATCATTGGGATTAGAAGCAGAGAAGGTCCACGTTAACTGTAGTGCACTATTGCGGCTCAGCCTTGCTTTCTGCTACTGGAGAAATAAGATGAAACCGATTGCTTTCTTCATGTCCTGCAACTGTGCAACAGAAGTGGAATAAAGACTATAGCTATAAAGACCATAGTTATGAAAACTGGCTGAACAGTCTGCTACCATGGATTATCACCTGCTTGGAACATTAAAATGGTCATTTAAAACTTTGGAATTTCTTTTTGAAATCCATAAATTAAAAAGACTTCTGAAATTTTAAACCTATGCCTGATTTTATAACAGTAAAGACTACTTTCTGGAATTAATGGTTACATTAATAATATCCAAACATTTTGACCCGTTTGGATTTGCAGTGTCCATGGACATGATGGATGTATTTGGAAGCCACAAAGTGCTAGAAATCACTAGTACTTCTGTGTACTTCTGTGATCGTTTTAGATTTCATTTTATTTTGTGTTTTATCCTTTCAAAGATTATAAATACACATATACATACATATTTAAAACTGTACCCCAAGGATCTGAAATTCAGACAAATGTCTGGGGACTGATTCCTCACGTTGAGTTAACTGCAGCTTATATTCACTTATAAAAATGACCGTTAAATTCCATTCTGGTCCAATCTTAAAAAATGGTCTCACATCCTCCCCCAGATGACTAGTTAAGATGAATATGTATATACATACTGCTGAAAAAAATAGTGAAGTAAGGTAGGAAGGATTACATCATGTCTATGGTTAACAGGAGCCAGAGCTCTAGGTTTTCTCTGCAGAGTTTGTGGCAAGAAGTTGAAGGCCAAAAGGTCAAGAAAAATATTTGGAATTGAGCTTGCAAGGGAAAGGTGTAAGAGAAGAGATAGGCAGTTTGAAAATTTCCTGGAAAAGTTCTCCAGAAATGCATACTGCTCTTATACTGATATCCCACATGTTAGAGAAGAAACAAATAGGTAACACTGAAATATGAGAGATTTGAGGCAAATAGCAGTAGTATAACAAACATGATCCAGCTCTTTCTTTTTCACAGTGACTTCATTGTCAACCACAGTAAAAAACGTTCAACCTTTTTTTTTTCATTTGCATCATAAGGCTACTAAAATCAGTTATGATGTAGCAGTTATGCTACTGCAAATATAGAATAAAATTACTATGGATTACTCCCTACTGTGAGAAACTGGTAATATTACAAAGTTTTGACACCAGCTTTCTTTGTAAGTGTAGACATCATTCCTTCCTCAGCAACACATATTACTCCAAATACTGTCAAGAATGGAAAAGGTCCAACTGTTTTGGATCAGCTGAAATCAAAATGTTGCATGGTAGCATTATTGGTTGAATTTGTAGACAAGTCCTCTTCCAGTAAAACTTCCTAGTGAGACTTCTTGCA
This sequence comes from Tapera naevia, assembly GCA_033556795.1. NCBI lineage: Eukaryota > Metazoa > Chordata > Aves > Cuculiformes > Neomorphidae > Tapera > Tapera naevia. The sequence goes on along the minus strand of JAUMJJ010000036.1, from coordinate 18,729,201 downwards.
TTTGAATGGAACATGGGTTTGCTGTCAGAGTTGTCATGTAGTTCCTCAAAAAAAACAAGTTGGAAACCCGGACATATCTCTCATATATAACAAGGTAAAACTTTTGTGCAGATTATGTCTGAAGTCTCACAAAGTGTTACTGGTGTAATGTTTTAGCAACTGAAGTTTTACAGGGTTTTCTCTGTCCTAAATGATATTTTCAGAACTGTAGTACATTAAGGGCCTTTTCTACACAGTAGCAATATATATACGATAATATAGTAGTAAAGCAAATTTATTATTTTTATATTAATTTACATAACTATTCATAGTTACACTTAAAGAAAAATAAGTACAACCTTGTCTTTTAATAGAATTTTTAAATTACTACTTTCTTTGGATTTTTCTCATTCCTTAGAATTTTCCCCCTATATAAGCAAAATTGACATATACGCAGAGGACTTACTCAGCCCTTACCAATTAAAATCAGAGAACTAGAGAGTCGTAGAAGATTTTGGATTAGCAGGGATCGTGAAGGTCATCTAGTCCATCCCCCTGCAGTGAGCAGGGACATGTTCAAATAGATCCGGTTGCTCAGAGCCCCATCCAACCTAACCTTGAATGTTTCCAGGGATGGGGCATCTACCACCTCTTTGGGCAACATTCTCCTGTGTTCCACCACACCCAATGAAAAAAGAAATTCTTCCTAATATCCCGTTTAAACGTCTCCTCTTTTAGTTTAAAAGCATTACTCCTTGTCCTGTTGCTACAGGCACTGCTAAAAAGTTTGTCCGCATTTTTCTTACAAGCCCCCTTTAAGTACTGAAAAGCCACAATAAACTCACCTCAGAGTCTTTTCTTCTCCAAGCTGAACAACCCCAACTCTCTCAACCTCTTTTCATGTGGGAGGTTTTTCAGGCCTTTGATCATTTTTGTGGCCCTCCTCTGGACCCACTCCAATAGGTCCATGTCTTTCCTGTGCTGAAGGCTACAGAGTATGTAGTATTCCAAGTGTGGTCTCAGCAGAGCAGAGCAGATGGGGAGAATCACCTCCCTCAACCTGCTGGCAATGCTTCTTTTGATGCAGCCCAGGATACAGCTGGCCTTCTGAGTTGCAAGTGCACATTGCGGGCTCATGTCCAGCTTCTCACTCTTCAGGACCACAGGTCCCTCTCCTCAGGGCTGCCCTCAATCTCTTTATCCCGCATCCTGTATTGATACTGAGGGTTGCACCAATCCAGGCACAAGACCTTGTACTTCACCTTGCTGAACCTCATGTGGTTTACACAAACCCACGTGTCCAGTTTATGAAGGTCCCTCTGAATGACATCCTGTCCCTCAGGGATGTCAACCTCACCACTCAGCTTGGTGCCATCCGCAAACTTGCGGGTGCACTCAATCACATCATTGATGTCATTGATGACAGTATTAAAAAACACCGGTCCTAGAACAGACCCTTGGGGGACACGGCTTATCACTGATCTCCACCTGGACATTGAGCCATTTGCCACTATCCTCTGAGCCTGGCCATGGAAATGATTTCCTGTCTATCACATGGTCCATCTATCAAATCCATATCTCATCAATTTAGAGAGAAGGATGTTGTCAGGTATGACATAAAAGGCCTTAGAGAAGTCCAGATAGATGATATCCATAGGTTTTCCCTTGTCCACTGATGTATCATTCCCTTCTAGAAGGCCACTAGGTTGATGGGGCAGGACTTGCCCTTGGTGAAGATGTGCTGGCTGTTGCAAATAACCTCCCTGTCCTCTGTGTGCCCTAGCATAGCTTCCAGGAGGATCTGTTTCATGATCCTCCCAAGCACAGAGGTGAGGCTGACAGGTTGGTAGTTTCCAGGGTTTTCCATTCCACAATTTTTAAAAATGGGTGCAATATTTCCTTTTTCTAGTCACCAGAGATTTTGCCTGTCTGCCACGACTTTTCAAATATCGTTACCTTACTTATGATGCTTTGCAATAGTTAAAAAATACACAATTTTATACTAATTTAAAAAATTTCATAGCATGTTTTTGTCTGTTTATCATTTCTCCATTTAATCTTATGCTTCAGATATTATTTTTCAGTTTAAACATACCATTCTAATTACAAATTTAAAGCCAGTGTAATGCATTTAGTTTCATACAGAATTTCATGTGACCTTTGATAAACAGTAAAATGATATGTGTCCATAGTTCAAGAACTAAAAATTTAATAAGAAGAAAGGGAAATCAATATTGTCTTTTCTTGGAATATGTCAACAGGGCAGAGGTTTCCTGATATTTTAAAAATTATGTAGATATTATCGCAGAACTGTTTGATTTATGAAATACAACTATCATTTTCATCACTTTACTATTTGGTATATTTAGTATGTGTCTCCAAATAGGTGTCATCTTGCATCAACACTCATCGAACATTTAAAAAGAAGTTACTTACTTAAAAATAAAGCTTTCATGAAAACTTGCCAAATGAATTTTTTTATTTTGTGATTGTATTTTTTATTTTATGTTAGTGATCCTCATGGAATGAACACTGAATTGTGATAACAATCCCTCTTGCTTTTAGATGTGGATATAAATCACCAAAATGAGTCCCAAAGACACAAATAGAAGTAGAAACAAATTAGGAGGAAATATGAGGAAAATGTTACTCCTATTACTCCTCTACACAGGGCAGTGTCATGACCTGAGTACAAGTCACAAAAATGTTGCAAGTAAAGATAAGGAAAGACTGTTTCAGTCACTGTGTGCAACGTACATGTGCCATCTCCGAGAGGTCAATTGGTGGTGTTTGGTTTCAGTGTTATATATCATTGTTATTGAAATATATGCTTTTAAAAAATTATTTATCAACAATTTTCCTCCAGCATATTTCTAGTCCCTCTGAGTCTGGTAGTAGCAGACAATGTCTATTCCATCATCAGCATTAGCAGACTCAGGATAGGCCACTATATACATCTACTGCCACTTACTTTGGTAATGAACTATCAATAACAATGCTGAGCTGATTTTCCAGCCATAAACCCACTTGTCCTAGCAAGGCTGAAGCTATATTCTTGGTACATTTTTCAGAGCCATTTATGAGAACAACATCAGACAGAATATAAGAACATCCCTGTAGCTAGATTATGACATGTCCATTGACTCTCCTGACCGAGAGGACTGTTCTGCTTTTCCAGAAAGAGGTCAATTTGACTTGACTGAATTTGCTCTCAACAGCTCTGTGTTAGCTGATTTTTTTCCCTGGGTGCTTTCAAGCTGGCAGATATCCCATAAATCCTTTTTCCATGAACAGAAGTTAGGGAATTGTGGCTGCTTAATTTTCTTCATATACTTATTCAATGTCAAGTATTATTTTCAGTTTTCCAATCTTTCAATACTTCAGCACTTTAATCCTTCACAAATTTTCAGGGTCTTATTAATATTATTGCCACTGCTTCACCAGGTTGTATTTAAACAGCCACAGATGCAGTTTATCAGGCTTAGACAACTTGAATTCCTTATATGTCTTTAATTTGGTCTATTGTTTCCTATTTTATTTTTATAATCATTTAGGCACCTGAACAAAACAAACAGGAAAAAAAAATAAAGAAAATATGCACTGAAACTCCTAGAACTCTAATTTATTAGTATATTCAGAGATAAAAGTTAAGGCAACGATTCAGGCAACAAAGAGAATTTAATGGAAGGCTGTGGTGAATAAAAAGAAATGGCATGTTTAGAATGAGGTCTCAGCCCCAAGTTTCCAAAATTCTGTTAAACACCATCTTCTCCTCATTACTGATAATTTCACTGTTGTGAAGGAAAAATTTCCAGCTTCAATCTAAATTACACTGTCTATAGGCAAACAATTATGAATCGTGAATCAACGTGACATAAAGTCTAATAGATATGCATTCAGAACAAATATATTATTTATGTGCTTTTTTAGAGACAGGTGCTTTTATGGTTATGAATAGTTTCTTTGTTGGTACACTGTCTCTTGCTCCTTCCACTTTTGAGAGGCCAAAAATAAAAATGTGTGTGCTACACCTGTCAAAATGGGGGTGCTCTGGTGCCATGGATGTTCAGTAGGATGATGATCAACCATGCAAAAAATCTAGGACCAGAGCAGACCACCATTTCTAGTACCCCCTTTCTGGTTCAGCATTTATGAGGATAGTTAATCTACCTATCTACTTTCTTCTTTTCCTCTTGCATTCTTTCTCCCCCATGCTATGGATTACCCTCAAGCACCTACCTATAACGTGTAGGAAGAAAAACTTATTTTTAAGAGAAAGGGAAGGGAGCAGGGGATCTTCAATCTGCCCAACATCTGCTCAGGTTGCCAGTACTGAAATGTCCTAGGGATTTCTAAAAATTATAAATGACAATTTCTTAACTTATAGAGTGTTTCATCCTACACAGAGGATCTGTTTTATACCTCATCTTGGCAGATAAAGAGGATGTGACCACAGAAATAAAAGTTAGTGATTTCTTAGGTACAAATGATTACAACTTGATTCACTACTATTTGCAAACAGGATAAAGACAGGCCAATAAGGTATATAATTGGTGCTTAAAAGCATCGGTTTAACAAACCTGAAAACTATTATGGGACAAATCAACTGTGAGACAGAACTCAATTGGAAAAGTCTAAATTATTATTGCAAACTATTTAATAATTTTTAACTAAATGTCTTAAATGCCATCAGCCAGTATTCATCAGCAACTGCATGTGGTTACTGAAGGAGTACTATAGGGATTACTGCTTGTCCTATTCTATTTAATAGTAACATTAAGTACATAAACCAGGAAGTATTATGGCTAGTATTAACTGCAAATGCAAAAATTGAGGGTTTGATAATAATGAATAAGATGATTCAGGCAGAGTGCTTTGTTTTGCTGGCAACTTGGCCACAACCCTCTGTAGTATATCTTATGGTGTGGTGAAATATAAACTAAAAATATCTAGGAAGAAAGAATTCAGGTCATACTGGATGACAAGATCTGTTCCTGGAGTGACATCTCAGAAAAGCTATTAGCTGTCATGGTGGATAATAATAAGCTGATCATTTACATGACATAGTAGCTAAAACAAGTTCATGCAGGTCTTTTAGGCATAAACAGTGAATTTTAAATACTTACAGGCAGGTGAGCTTACTACTTTATTTCATTTAGGTAGTTTACTGCAACCCTGTACCTACTGCTTGCATCCTCAACAGAAGGATATTGATGAACTGGAAAACCTTCAAAGAGGGTTGAAACATGCCACAAAAATAATTTAAAGACTGGAAAAAATTCTTCCTACAGAAGGGATCCAGCAGCCTGTATAGCTTGTCAAAACGAAAATTCAAGAGATGACCTGACTTTAGCTGGGACTCATCTGTGTTGTGAAAACAAAACACACCAGTAGATTGATCTTCATTCCAGTGCAGAAAGAGTAAGATCTATTTCTTAGTAGTACAAAAAGACAAAATCAGACTCGAAATCAAGTAGGAAGTATTATTACTGGAGTAATGTAGCAATTTTGCAGTAGATTCAAGAGAATATTTTTGTAAAGGACTCAAAAAATTCATTCAAAATCGTTGTCTGACTGTACTATGCAAATGATAAAACTAGTTCATCACAGTGTCTATCTGTTCACTTCACTTGCTTAAGCACCCCTAAAAGGGGAATTATCTACTCTGTGAAGTGATCAGTAAATCTCTTAAACCTTGAAGAATTTACCACCTTGAAAAGATACTTTTATCTTCCATGACTTCACCAGAGAGCAGCACAGATCTTGAAGACATCTGCCAGCTTGACACTGTGATAAATTGCTGACCATCTGCTTCTTTCTGTCTGGCAGAAAGTGAGAGGGAAAAGTGTTCCTTGAAAATTCTGCATCAAATCTTCTTTTCTGATTTGGTGCCTCTAGACTCTACTTGTGGTGCCCAACTATATTATAGCTTATCTTGAATGAAGAGTGATACTACAGAGAAGTGTGGAGGTATAATAACTGTGGCACGCTATGTTCACGATGATGCTTATTTCTTTCACTGGGGGATCTAGGTTCTGAGAAATACAGTTATATAGTAACCTTTACCCCCTCTTCACAACCACTTGCCATACTCAGGTGGCCAGCATCTCAGAGCAGGGCAACGAGTCAACCACAAAGTTCTCCGTGAAGGAAAAGCCTAGGGGAGACATAAAGGCCCGTAGTTTATGAGCCATTTGAGTGCTGTAGGTTGAAAGGGAAAACACAGCAGGAAGCATATATATTCAGGATGGCAGTGGCAGCAGGCTGTAAAGTAAAAGCATCCTTTCTCTCAGCTGTCTGAAGTTTTGGAAGCTGGATCCAAAGGAGCTGTGGAAATCAAACATCTAGTTTGAATGAAATCACTATAACACAGTCTCTTTCTGAACATCTTTTGTGTAAGGGTTCAGAGAGGTGGGTTGAGAAGCTAGTCAAATCTAAGGTAAATTACTGACATCAGTGCAAGAAACTGACAGGGAAAAATGAAAGAGGAATGAAAGTTCAATAGAGCACCCACTACTGAAAGCATCACTTGAATGTTTTGGTGTTTTTTTTTTTTGAATGTTCCAAAGACAGGGTAAGAAAAAGCGTTAGGAGAAGGAGTGTTTGAATATATAAAAAGGGTATTTTTTTCATCTTTTGTTTTAATGTCAGCTACAGAACCCTTCCTCTATATATATTTTATCAAACCGTGTTTCCAGATACAGACTGCCAATAACTGAACAACTTTATGATAGACATTTTAATATGAGAACACTCACTGATTTCTAATTAAAAGTTTTCATAGAGAGACATAATTATTTTGGAACTGAGGGGGAAATATTCAAATATTTAAAGTTGGTTTTATTTCCACACTTGTTAAACTATGGTTATGGATATATGTATGTAGAAAGACAAAAGGGTCACTCTCAATCTTCTGCTGATGATTAAGTCAATTGGGAAGAGCTCTGAATGAGCTCAGCTAAAAACCAGGGTGGGCTACCCCCATGGGAAGAGCACTGTGGTCATGCTATCACAGTGCTGCTCCTTGGACAAGTTGTCTGAGAGAGATCCAGAAAACGCTAACACAGGCAGTGAGCTGCGCTGATCTCTCTCTGTGATTTTTCATTCTCTTGTTAGCTCACTCATAGTTGTTTTAACATCTTCCATGAGACATCACAATGGACTGGTCTGGAAAGAATAACACCACCACAAACAATGTGGGTTGATTTTGTATTTAGTTTGCAAATATGTAAATAAAGCTCACAGAATTGATAGACTTCTTTTTATATTTTATGTATGTAAAATATTTCTAAAATATTAGAAGATAAGTGCATGCAAAAAGGCTTGGAAAGAACTATCAAAGCATCTTTCCTTTTCACACATCTGATTAAGTTGAATCAGGGATTGTGTATGGTACAGGAAAAGCAAATTCAATTTACAGAGCCAGATGCAACTTCAATCTAGATGTGAAGAGATGTGCAGCAGCACTTCAAGTAATTAGGATCACAGGTGTCAGGTGGAGCAGCATCAGTGGAGTCTTGCTCAGTAATTCCCTACAAATCCAGTCCTGATTTGTAGACTTTTAACCTCTTTTTGCACTGTCTTGGATCTTCTGTGTTCTTTTTGAATCATAAAAATCTCTTATAAAATCATGTCAAGTCAGAGTAGTAGGTTTTTACAGCTGCTTTTTAATTCCCTAAGGAGCAATTCAACTTGTGGTGCTAGACGATAGAAAGGCGTGCTTTCAATGAGCAGCCAGTTACAATGCTGGAAGAGATTGCATATTGAGCAGAGCTACTTTGCATTGCACCCTTTCTACTTTTCTGTCCTCCTCCAGCCTCTCTGGGTGATTGCACAGCTCTCCACTGCCTCAAGGTAAACCAGTGAAAAATTAAATATGCTCTGAGCAAGGGGAGGACTCTAGCTCTTTCAGAATACAGAGAAGGAAAAAGGCAGGAAGATTTCTGCCAATTTAATGAAATACACCAAGCTTTTCATGGCAACTCTGAGGAGATAAGATAATGCTGTCTGTCCTGCCATTTGGGCGTTTATTTTTTCATCCAAAGCAAGTTGCACATAATTTGTCCTCTGAACAGTAAGGCATCTGTTTTTCCTGCCTGAGGCCTAGCAAAAGGAAATGCTAAGCTACCTAGAACCTGGCTTATTTGTATTGAATTAATACAGTCATTAGGACTTTAACTATTTTTATTTGGTGACAGTTTGCCATTGATACCACCTTTGGGACAAGCACCTCTCTCTCTTATGTTGCTTTTCTTATTACTGACAGGAGAAAATGACTGATTGGCTTTGGCCCTTTCTTGAAACTCCTTTTCGTGACTTTCTTGAGTGCATATCCTGTAGCAAAGAGATATTGCTATTATGCACCAGTCTTCATTTACTAGCCTGAACAAGTGCTGACAGATGAGGGAGCTGACAGTCTGCCCTACTGTTGAAGCTGGAAGATATAGTTACATGTGTATTTGCTGGCTTTTTAGACCTGAATAACTGCAATTGTGTGTAAGGGTCACCTCTGGGCTCGGTTATCATTCTGAAGAAAAAATGGACGCTTTTTTAAAAAAAATCATACATTTTTGGCCTTCTGCTAAGTGATGTCTGAGGAATGCATGGCCATGGAAAGCCAGTTTCTCACAAAGTGTCAGAGAAAAAATTACACTGATGCTATTAAGATGGCAAACAGAGACGTTCAGTATAGTTATTAACCAAATTAAATGACTGGTATTTTTTCCAATAACAGTGGCTCTCAAAACAGTCTCTCTCTCTCTCCCTCCCTATTTTCCATCTGCCTGCCTCTTTCTCCTAAAGGTTTTTTGCACCGTTTTATCTAATAATATGTGCCTCTGTCAACATGTTCATTAGGAGTCTGCTCCTCCGTTGACTTCAGTGGCACTAAAAATGCAGGGTCCTGCTCTGGCAAAAATAAGGCAATCATGATTAAGTTTATAATTCCACACCACTGCTAGCTCTTGAGAATTTGGGGTAGTGGTTTGTCATAACAATATAAATAATCACAGAGGACAAACACAAAATTGTGTACAATTGTGTTTTCAGTTATATGATGTTTTAACAATCTTGGTTTGAGGTTAAAGCTCTCCCTCCTATCCCTGTATCAGTTTAAAATCAAAATTTCAAAAACCTAGTAAGTGACTTTAAAAGACACATATTAATCAAAATATGTCCACAGTGACTATAAGCTTCTTACAAGGATGAATTTGAAAAGTAATAGAAAAAAATTGCTCAGCATTTGCTCTGGCTCCCCTTAGCCTCACAGCAAGAAGTGATAGACTTTAGGTCTTTGAACGGTGATCATTTCCATCTCTTCATTTTTCTTCATCTCCTAAAGTCTTTTATAATCAGATTTTCTTTCTCTTCCTGCATTGCAAATATTGCAAATTACTAGTTCAGTGTATCATTCCTTCTAGTAGAATGGATTGCCATCTCATTTGAAACAAGGGAGCTCTGATACAGTATTTCTTGAAAGTTTTTTCAAATCCTTTTGAAATGTGGTTTCTAAGTTCACCTAAAGCATCTTCTGCTCTGTGCAGAAAGTAGTCACATGTATCTAATTATTCAGGCAGGCCAATACCTATTATATCAGCATACACACGAAAGTGGGGCTTTTTAGCCTTTCAAGAATATGTACCTAAGTATTTCACTGTATTACTGTGCTATTATTTCACCTAAGTATTTCACAGTATTTAGCTATTCAAGTCTGGTCTGGTTGCTGCTTTGATATAGTCACAGAGAATGGTTTTCTTTTCAATATGTTTAGGATAGTTAGAAAAAGGAGAGAAAGCTGCTGTCCTGATCTCACTGTTGTTTATTATTAACATATATACTCAACCAGAAAGATTTTTCTCAAGAAAATTATTTTTTGTTTTGTTTTTAATGACGAATTTTTTCAATCTATAAAATTATGATGTGCCTGAAAAACTGATAAAAAGATCACAGGAAGGAAAGTTGAAATGTAGGGGATTTATAGACATACTCTTTAAAACTGTTTTGCTCTTATTTCTTGTTAATACTCATCTAGCACAATACCCAATTAACATTTTGAATAAAGCGCAGCATTATTCAAGCTTCACTACACTCATAGACACCTTTCAATTAAGGTGCTTGAGTTCACATAAAACATGGTTTCCCAGCCTCAGAAAAAGCTTTTAGGAAAACCAGTCAAGTCTTGACAAATTTATATTAAATAAAAGGAAATAAACTTTTGGAAATTTTTCTGGGTCTATTAAAAAAAGGACATTATATATATATAAATAAACTTCCTTCAGGCCTTTTGCAAAAAGAAGGAAGAACTCTGGAAATGTCTAATTTTAAATGGTCTCCGGCTGATCTCCAAAGTTTTCTGCCTTTTTTGGTAACAGTGCTTTTCAGAGGCTGTGATTTCTTAGCTCTACATAACCTTGTACTGAATTTGAACCACTTAACATTTTTATTGAGGAGCAAAGTAGATCTGGCTTAATACCTAAGCAAATCAGTTCCTGTCAAACCTATGGAACAAACTGTGTTTCTGGAATAAATTCTTTGATCTCCAAAGTTTATGTACCCTCTTTTTATTTTTATCAACTAGTTGACATACCTTTTTTGTGCTCTTGTGGCAAACTAATGACATTTTGTTATGAATTCACTGTAAAATGGATGTCAGTAACATGTAAGTGAAATTAAATTAGAATCCTAGTGAAATTTTATGTTTCTTTCTGTGGAACACTTAAAGTATTAATCAAGCTCAATGCCAAAAAATAATGTTTTCCAAGTACTACTTTTTCTGTCTTTTCTAGCTTTTTTTTTTTTAAACTTAGATAAACTATCTTTCTTCCTAAGCACTACTCACGATTTCAAAAAAATGGAAGCAATCTGGAGTTCACTTAAAGATCAAGTACCATCAACTGGTGTTTTCAAGCATCCTGAAAGTTTATTAATGCTTTCCAACTCATTTCCTACTTCCCTGCCAAAAGCGCTCTTTAGTGGACTGTAAATTTTTTTGAAATAATAGACATCTGATCCAAGTTTCTTATGATTTTTTTTTTTTTTTGAGAGATCACATACTTTCAGAAATCTGGTAAATTTTTATTGTAGTATAAAAATCTGGTATTCTGACTCGGTGCTAAGAGTTGTGAACTTATTAGCCTTTTAACATCTATTAAAAAATTCATTTCCTCTTTCTGAGAGACTCAGCTTTGCTTTAATACACATATTTGTATGATGTTTAAGTCAGAAGAAGAGAAGATTGCTGAACCTTCCGCTCACAAATAACAGTATGTGATATCAAAATGGTCATGACCTTTTAAATAAAAAGTGCTCTTTTGAAGTACAATGCAGGTCTGTAAAAAATTGTCATTTGTATGTATTTTATGGGTTGACAGCATCATTTGCATCTCTAAATAAAGTATCTCTTTGATCGTGTATGACTTGAAAAAGAGGCAGGCCATCTATTTATGATGAAAGATTTCATGGATGAAATGCAAGCTTACATTCCCCCATATATGTACCTGACAGACTCTTAAATTGGGGTCTCAGCACAAGTTCGCCCCTCCTCTTGTAACCAAATTGTGATTTTACAGAAGACCGGCATCAGGAACAACAAATGCAGAGGGAACCTTCTGAACACAAGTTTAACTTCTCGTAAAGGCTCAGCCTCTTTTCTATGTCACAGTTATGAAGGGACACAATTTTTTGATCCTTTAAGATATGATAATTGCAGGACACTTCGACTACAAAACAATATTAAACTCAATGCCAGTGTCGTGTTATTAGCATCAATAAACTGGCCTAGCAGAGAAGCTTAGAGCAGGGTTAGGCATTTCTACAATCAACAACCTTTTCTGTGCTTTTGATTAAAATTTAATAAAAACGTTTCAGTGAGGTGAAGACTTGTCAAAAGCAGGTGAGGAAAGATCAACATTTACTCAGCCCAAATCTAATCTAACCACTTTTTCCTCTTCTCATATTCCCCATTCATATAGAAGGTCCAGAGCGTCCCATCTATTCCTGAAACAAAACAGGCAGCATGACATGGTCTCTTACTCAGGAAAGAGGATTAAAAAAAGCAGTCCTATTTGTAGGACCTGAGGGATCTAAAACTCTGTCTGCATCCCTCACAGCTCACCTATTTAAGCCAGAGGTTTTTCTTTGACTGCAAGGATATAAAATTTCAGTGGGGCCACAGTGAGTCCTATTCAAAAACCTACCACTGTAAAATATAAGAAGGAAGAATTCAGTGATGATCAACTCAGCGCCAAAATAAACCAACGAACCCAACGTTGCAAAGTCCCAATGTGACTATGGAGTTCAGGCTATGCAAACTGTTTAGACCAGACAAACTCTGCAGCTCTGTCTCAGGATACTCTTTACTGATTGGGAAATGATGCTGGTGAAATTATCACATTAACATTTTACAGGAAGGAAGGACAAAAAAAAAGAGAGAAAGAAAGGGAAGCTGAGGGCAGATTCCTTCACTATACTCTGAAATCACTTCATCCTCCCCAGAGCCTGGACTGTATCTTGTCTTTGTGATTAAACAATAAGGTAAAATAGAAGCTAGTTACCAAAGCATGTGTTTTAAGTACTGACTTTATATTGTGATTTTTATATTGGATAAATTAATACAGTGTAAATTGTAAATATCTGTTGCTGCAGACTGCTGAATATATCTGGTTGGTAAGGCACAATAAAGCTTTTCTTCTTCCCCAGGAGACACTTGAAAGGCCAGGATTTCAACAATGAAACACTTTCCTTCAAAAGTCTTATGTCATAAACATATAAAGCAGTCCAGTATGGAGGGTCAGTCATCAATCACTGTTACACTGTCCTTCCTGTTCAGCACAAGCGACTTCATAGCATAAGCCATTTTATATTGCATCCAAATCCGTTCTGATTTTGGCTTGTGAGTTACATCATTATACAAATACATGGCTTTAGTCAACATGTGCTGTCAGGAATCAGAGAAAGATAGAAAAGGTAGGAAAAGACTCTTAAGAACATTGAGTCCAACTGCATACCTAACACTGCCAAGTTCACCACTAAACCATGTAACTAAGTGCCATGTCTATACCGCTTGTAAATGCTTCCAAGCATGGTGACTCCACTACTTCCTTGGGCAGCCTGCTCCAGTGATTGAAAGTCCTTTTGGTGAAGAAATTTTTCCTAATATCCAAACTGACCCTCCCCTGTGTAGAGTCAGCTCTGGCAGAGGATGTGTTTGTGACCACAGTTTCTTTACCATTCCTTCAGCAATTGTTATTAAGTCAAAATTTTAGATTTTGAGATTTTTTTAAAGGAAAATGTATCTTTTCTTTGTTACTATAAAAAATCTCTGATTGCTGTAGACATTTTTTCTTAATGAACTTGCGGTCATATTTTCAAATTGTCTGTTGGTCTTGTTGTCAACTCATGGTAAATCTTTGATGTTTTCTACTAGTTACGGGAACTGTCAGAATGGGATGAGTAAATAATTCATACAAGATTCTGCCACATTTTTTTGTATTGGATTAAATGAATGAAATATAAAGCTACCAAAAAAATCAGTTAAGGCTGGCTACTAGTTAATTTTGTCTTCACATACAAGCACTTGAGCTACTAAATGTAAAAATGGCAGCATTACAATTTCCATTTTTCTGCTGTTTCAAGTAAGAAAATAATCTGAAATAAATGTTTCTGTATTTTCAAAAATATACAGGGGGATTTTTAGGTAAAGTAGTATTTTGTTTGGCACTGGCAAAATTCGTTGGGATAGAATATGTAATCACCACTGGACAAAAAAGATGACTAATAATAATTTTAAAAATATTTTTCAACCCTCTATTTTGTTAATATATGAATTTTGATGGAAAGAGAAGGTTTTTTCTTTGGAGGTTCAAATTTCTGCATATCATAAACTAAAATTTTTTTCCATGAATCTTCAGTTGGTAGTGGTATAAGGAATGTTATCCAACAGAACTGAGTTTTGTGGTATCTTCTAACTTTTTAGATAATAATAACTGAATAAATAAATAAACACTTGCATAGGAAATGATCAAGTTCTTTATCAAAGAGCTGCAGCCATATAGACTCCACAAATATTAAAATTAATTTTCAAATATTTGTCTAACTGAAAGAAAATTAGGCATAAGTGCATTCTGTTTCAGAGCTACATTTTCTGTTACCTTATTGATGCAAAAATGTTTTAATGGATCACAGGAAATGCTAATTCACTTTTTCAGACTGCCCATTAACTGAGGAGGAATGAATTAAAACTGTCTCATTTGTCACTTCACTTTTTCCTGTATTAATTTCTGATTCAAGTAGAATTGTGGACTATTTTGATTGTGTTCTCTCTTCTTTTATTTTATTATATATATTCATAATTTTGCTTTTCTTTCCAAATCTGTGAAATGGAGTATGGCATATGGCACCACGAATATTTTTTATATAAAAAGTACGGTATTATTCCATAAAAAAATAATATTTTCTCTTTACTGGACAAATTTCAAGTCCTGAGGAATTCTGGGAATTTTAGTAAAACTGGCACTTCCAACAAAATATGTTATAATTAGAATTATGTCTGAATGGCTTTTTTTTAAAAAAAAGGATAATTTATCTTATATGGTCTTACATTCGTGACAACACTTGATACTTTGATGCACAGACACTCTGAGGGCACAAAGTAATGCTGAGAATGAGAGTCTTCTTTCACTTTACTACTAGGTAGCAAGCTTTATTGCTTTTCTGAGAAGTAAAAATAATGATCTAATAGCAATTAACTGTTTTAAGGCAAAATTCTAGGGCACGAGTCCTAAATCAGGACCACATGATACTAGGAGCTGCACAGACATTGAATACACTATCAAAACCAAAAAAAAAGCCAGAAAACAAGAGGAGACCTGGTTTTTTTTCCTTCTTCAGTAGTTTACTGGTCTTAAATTACTGGTTTCAAGCTGCATTTTCAAAACCATTGTGCAAAAAAAGTATTCTGCTGTAGTAAAATGAAAGTTTCTACAGTTATAGAGTGAGAGGTGACTTTAAAAATATAAACCGTGATAAGCAAATGAATATTTCTTTAATACAGATTGGATTCATCCTGAAAATAAATTTATATTTCCTATCTTTTTAGACCAAACAATGGCATAAAATCCCTATAGCAGATATATCTAATGAAGTACAGAGAGTGAATGATGAATAATATATGGTGTCTTGTTGTATGTTCTCTTTTGGAAAGGATTTGCATTAAACAACAATCTTGACTTGTCATTCAAAACTAAAACTATGTCTGCTTTCTCAATGTAATATTTACAAAGAAAATGCTTCTTTCCATTTCTTTTGGTGTGAATAGCAGCATATTGTACACATATCTTTTCAGAATGAGGCAGGTAAAGTCATTCAGCTAGATCTATCATTTACTGATTATATTGTTGTTGCTACCTTCTATAGAAATTCTTCCATAATTTATGTCATTCTTTACCAAGAAGTGATTGTTGGTACACTTTTATGTGTTACACAAGATCTGAAGACATTAACAAAAAATAATAAATAAATAAATATATTTCACACCTTATTATCTGGTAGTTCCAGAAGGCCTGCACCATAATTTAGCTATTGTTGACATTGAAAATTGAAGGCAAAGCATTTCAAAAGTCAAGGACAGATAAAATGCCTTTCATTTAATGTTCACATCATGCAAATGTTGTAGATAATCTCATTTATAGAAATATGGATGGCATTGATAATGACCTTGCATGTTTACAAAGTCGTCATTGAAAGTGAAACCAAACTAAGTGTATTTTGCTGAGCTGACGAGTGTGTAGTCGAAGCTTCAGGCTTAATTATAAAATTTAGACCAAATTCAAGCCATCCAACACTGTCTCCAATGAATCTATGCTGAAGTTTCTCTTCAAGGATGTCTAAATTCTCAAGAGAAATTCTTCTGCTTTCACTGTTCTCCAACATACAGTAAATAAACCTGCCTACATGACATAGAATTTGACACAGAACATATAGTCTGGTTTAAAAGTGTAAGTTCGAACATCAAAGCCAGGAGAAAACTACCTCTTCAGAGGAACACAGGTTAATGTTTTCATCTCTCTTTTCTGTAATTATCTGGGGTCACAGTGAATCTAGTGCCATGGTGTTGCTTTCTCAATTCTATATTGCTGCTGAAAATTGACTGAGTTCTTTCTTTCTTGATCTCACTTATGAGATTTTCAGCAACAAATGAAAATTTTCCAAATGGTATTTGAATCAGATAACAAAAGCTGTGATACACAATGAAAAATAATGAAAGAGGCACTGCTTCATTTCTACCTTTAAATATCACCACTGTTTGATTAAGATCCGACCACTTAGATCATCATGAACCTGGCTAGAGTAGTAGGCAAGCAGCAGGTCTGATATAGACTTAATTGTGTTGCTAGGGTACTGTAGGATAAAGTACAGTGTTTCCAGGTTCTGAATTGCTTTCATTGTCTTTATGTTAATGGTTTAAATTGTAAAAACAACTTTAAAGATTTTTTTTTTACTCAGAAACTTGATAGCAGCAGTTTTGTGATACAACTCAGCAATGAAAGGCAAAAAAAGTTGCACAGAATTATTATTTTTACAGGTGACTTTTGTTTTAGAAATGATTTTACCTGTTTTGTTTTGTTAGGGTAAGATATAAGACCATGGTATAATTTATTAATTATTTTATATTTCTTTGCAATTCTACTCTTTCTCTTGGTAAGTTTTAAGGTGGTTGTTAATCATAATTATGTGGGCACTACAATACAATGCATACACAGGTATTTTTATATAGTTATAAGGAGAAAGTTCAATTTAAATAAGTATTTCAGAAAGCAAAGAAAATATCTTTATCCAGCTGTGTTTCCTAAATGCGTGCTCTCTATTATTTAAATTACTCAGGTACACCTAAACTGAGTCTAGCTTGAGATAAAATTGGATATATACACCTGGACTCATATGGTCTAATTTTGTTAATCTCAGTCAAATTAAGCACTACGTAGAAAGGAATGTTTTCAATAAATACGGTAAAGCACAGCTCAAAATAATAAAGACAGCAGAATCCCACCCTAAATTATACTCAGAGTGTGATCTTCATCTGCTCACGTTTAGGTAGATAAGTAATAAACATACATCTATATTTGAGCTATTTGCATGGACTGTCTTTGCAACTGATGGTGGGAAAAAAAAGCTTCTAGGGTGAAATTTTTCTCCAAGGCAGGCATCTAAAATAAGCAAAATGAGTCATGGCCTCAGAATGCCTCTCTTTACAAAGAGAGTCTAGATAACTAGCTGAGATGTGAAAGTCTGTACAGTAGTTGTCTAAAGTTAACAGATATATCTCACCCATGGTGATTTGACACTACTTAGCTGATGTAGACACCTTTATACAACTCTTTGGGACTGATAAATTCAGACTTTTCAGAGGTGAAACTGTTCCAGAGAGTTTTGAAACAGTGTTCAGGTAGAAGAGTGCGATGCCAGTTTGTCGGTATAGCAGACCCATCACACGACACTTCAGCCTAATTTGATGGAGAATCATGTTATGATGAATTAATGAGTCCAATACATACTAAATTAATTATTTTCTTAATATCCAGTTTTTAATAAGACTAGTTTATTTGGATATAGGAAAAGGTTTCAAACTATTTTTACATGAACCTGAACACTGGAAGAAATAGGAAGAAAAGTAACTGTACAGAAGATAAGGCTCATCTGCAAGACAGAGGAGAATATGAAAAAAAGCAAAGGAAAAAATATTGATTCTTGTTAGTAAAACATAGCTACTGTTTTTTCCTAGGCTTTTTATTTTTTTTTTTATACAAAGGAAAAATTGCCTAGCACACCTTTATTTGGGCATTGGAAATTTTCACATGGGTGTTTATGTCTGTGTCTATGCAGGTTTAATGTTATGTTTGAAAGTCTGAATCATAACACTGTAATAACAGCCTTGGACTTTGGTTTTGGCAGTTCTCTTGATAGCAATTCGGTTGAAGACTGAGGTTGAAAGCCTGTGCTTAACTAATTTCAATGGGAGTTTCGCTGTTGATTTTAAAGAGATCATAGCATCATGTTAAGTCTCTGGTTTCTGATATTTCATTTTTCTGTCAGATTTATTCACTCTGCAATTTTGGATTATGTGAATCAGGCTGCCAGATAACAATAAACAGATGTATCACCTTTGAAATCATCAGTCACTTGGATTTATGCCACCTGGTAACACAGCCAGGGATGCCTACATGGGCATACCAGATTCAGCTTTTTCAAAGATGTAACTTCATTGTTACTCATTGTAACTTCCTCTTGCTTCTACTTGTCATTTGCACACTGATTATTTAATGATATCAGAAACCAGACACCTATTCGAATTGGATCTCTGATTCACATCTTTTGAGATTTGCCTGCTATCATGTAGATGCATTAATTAAATGTGTTCAGTTTACATCTGGGTGCACTCAACTACACTGAAATGAATCATGGAAGGCAAATTCTTTTTGTAAATAAAGATGCTAGCTGCACAGTGACTGTAGCAAACTTCAGCCTATCACTCACATTGCTCATGGCTCTGGAGTGCATGTTTATGCAGAAGGCATAAAAGGAATTCATTGCACCTCCCTATATGTTATTCAAAGGCCCAGTAACCTTAAAGTGTCTTAATATGTCTTTTTTTTAATGTTGTACATGAGAATGAGCCTGCTGTCATCTTAAAATAAATTCAACTAAATATAGTAATCCCAAGATTGCCACTGTATGTGGATATTTCTAAAATATCATACAGAAAACATGTACTCTTTCCATACTTCAGATGCCTGCTCTATAGACCTGAAAATGCTGTACATTTAAAAGCCAAGCACAAAGATAAAAAGCAATAATGCAGTTTATAAAGTGTCTCTTTAAGTGAGCAGGAAATGAGGAAGGTGACTAAAATCACAAGAGAACTTTTGAAAAAGCCACATAATGTAACTTGGACCATGTTTTTGGAAAGCTCTCAAGACTGTCTAACAGTCTTTGCTTGTGTTTCCCTCTGGGACTGTTGATTATACATTGCTTTTATTTTTTTCCCCTTTGCTTTTGTATTATTACCCTATACCTACCAATTTCTATCCTTCTGCCCAAAGTACTATATTTCTACAGATTGACATTTGTGTTAACATTTCAAAACATTTAACTTTGAATTACTCAGAGTGAAAGTAAAACTGAAAAGTATATTTTACATTTTCTTAAACATAAGGTTCTTTTCCAGGCCAATGCTGTAGCCATTTATTTAGAGCCTGTAACTGATGATGACGAAAATAAATGGATTGTTTAAATTTGTTAGATTCATATCTTTTTTAATATTCTCTTTCTTCTGTGTCTATCAAAATTTGCAAAAACTTTCTGAGAAATTTCTATCTAATTTTAAAACATTACCAATATGTATGCTGCAGCATAGCATATACATATGCAAGTTCCCATTTAGTAAGGTAAATAGAGAAGATGAGAACACGTTGTACTGCTTTTCAGAGTAAGGTCTAGCATCTGCAAATAGACTTGTGCATAATTAAATAGGCACATGAAGTTCCATTGGATTGAACATGATTGCAGGATTGTCCAGCTTTCATTTTTTTAACATTCAAGACCCATTTGTATTATCTTTTTTGTTCATATGCATATGTGCATTTCATCCAAACTTTTTCTTATCATATATATGCCTTCTAAACAATTCTACTAGATGATGCACATCATCACATATACACTGAAAGAAGGCATTCTGACAGCAGTAGAGTTCAGAGACCTCTTATTATAATTTAATTTCTATCACCCCATGGACAATTTTTTACCATTAATAATTAGATAGTGCTGATTAATACTGCAAGTAATAATTTTAAAACCACTCTGTTACTCCTCTATCACCGTTTTTTCACTGTTCTTCCAATAAAAGAGATCCTAATTTTTTTCACTCTTTTTTTTTAAATTTCCTCTACAACTTTAGAAATAATTTATAACACATTGCATATGGCAAAAAAAAAGGAAGTCTGATTCTGAAATCTATTCTTTGGTTGACAACATTTATCTGAGGTCAAAGAACCTGGCATACCTAGTTACTTTGATATTGCATGGACAACCTGACTTGGCTTTTTATTTGCCTAGGTGAGTTTGGTAATTTACTCCACGTTGCGATGGAAAAGACTCATTCAGGCAACCAGTGGGATTTTCTTGGTCAGTTAAGAGAAACTGCAGTTCCAGTTCTGTGAATCTTGAACAGTAATGCTTTGTTCACAGGAACAAATCATTGTGTGATCAATATAAAAAAATATACTACTATTCATAATCTAAAGTGATTCTTTACAAATCTCATCAGGAATATTTGTCATCATTGCATAGCATTGTCTCATAAGGACTTATACACTCACCTCCCAGCATTTTTTGCCTAGTGATGACATGAGACATTTCTCTTGGTATTTTGCTATTTCGTTCTTCATGTCTAGACAAAATGAATGAGGTGTTTGGAAAAAAAAAAGAATCAAAGGCCATGAATAAAATAAGAAAATAATAAATGTGCCCACAAAACCCCACAACACGAAACAAGACTTACCATATCAGGCTGCAAAACAAGTGAAATTCTGTTGTGTAAATTTGTCTTTCTGTTTAATTTTTTTGCCACAATTAAAGATTTCTGGATACATACTCTCTAGTAACTAGCAGAAACAAAAAAAATAAAATTTTAGGAAGAATATTGCTGAGCTACTCATGTCTGTTGATCATGCTCTTGAAAATAAGGATTTTTGAGCATTCACTAGACTGCAGAGCTGCTACAGAATATACTTTTCCTTTGTTTAAGAAGAAAATAATACCAATTTGCATACGATTCCATTTTCTAGAATAGGTGCCATGGAAAATGTTATGACACAAACAAGAACTTCCATCTTTAGCAACCTGACCTTTGTACAGGAAGCATTTGTTGTGTATATGAGAACAACTAGGTCTTCAACACTGCTTTTATAGGTCTCTGTAGATTTATTCCATTAATGAGGAATGCATGTTTAGTTGGACTTTCAGCGTATTGAATCAACTGCCTACAGGTGTTGAAGATATTACTCTTGAGTTTTCATTTTTGGGAGAAATGAGAGTAGATCAGGTGTATCTGAGTGGATAGTCATGTTACAAAACACTGGCTATCCAGTTTTACTCTGAAGTGAGAAACTGAATAACCACGGGAATTTCAATTTAAATTTATACTACGAGAGAAAGCCTAAACATAGATAGGCCCTTCAACCACCACTTGTGTGGTTATCTATCTGCCAACAGCACATACTAAATATCATATGCATGTGACGTTACTCTGATATGTAGAGTGTTAATCCTGATTTCAAATAGCCCTCTGATAGAAGCGTGCTGATTTCTTCTGCTTTCACCGTGCACTCTGCAACTTACCCGCACATTTCTTGTTCCTGTTTTAGTATTTCTTTCTGGAAGTTATGTGTAATAAATCATATGTTCCCTTTAGAGTCTCGCTAAATTATTTAGTTGGAAAATGCAGTAAGAAGGGCTCTGGATCACTGGGAGAACTTTTTTGATAAAAGATGTTTTTTTCACCGCTGGTCCTTGAAATTTCTTCCCAGTAGTGCTTTAATGAGAAATGAGTACTTTTGCCACTTCTTTATCCCTTTCTTGGATTAACAAGTGCTTTGATTGACCAGAATATATAAGCCTCACTTGGCTACCATTAAAGACATATGAATTTTCACTGACAGTTTTAACGTGAAAAAGTTTATGCTCTAAGGTCTGAGTTTTCAGGTGATCTACTTTTTTTATTCTCAAGTATATTTTTAGGCTTTCTTTTTTCTACTCACGTTACCACTGTAACTAACTATAAGCAGCTCTAGTTGCCAAAGGTGCTGAAAATGACTGGCAGTTCCAGAAAATTGAATATTACTTTGTTTTCTAATGTGGTTGACATTGGTACAAATTGTTGCAAATGTTGAAACAGAATTCTTAGGGAAGAAAAGAGAAAATGTTTAATTTCATTGTACGGTCTTTCTTACAAAATTAACTTTCTGGAAATTCATTCTGTGTCTTGAGATCAGTTCATCCATTTAGGATAAACTTCTACATATACTGTTGCAAAACAGAAAAATTCCTTTTTAGTCTTAAAGGGTCACTATCTTCTGTTGTTTTGTTGAAACAAACAATTACTATATTTAGCCAACTCATCTAACACAGTAAGCTAATGCTTGTCATTAAGTGAATTTTGAGTTCTGCCCCTGCCTTCCACCTGCATTTGATTTCAGCATAAATCTTGTGATTACAAGCATTTTTAATTGGCAGTGCTATTATTTTCATTTGTAGAAATCCTTGTCATGCTGAGATCTATTCCAGAGGTTCTTTATTTATGCCTTCTTACGAAATAGTGAATGCTGTGATTTAGCTATTTAAAATAGTTTATGAGTGTAACAGCAGCAGTTTTTTTTTACAAATTAATCTTTTAGTTCTTCTACCTTTTTGTTACTAAAGCTGATGAGCTTTGGTCTTTGAACCTTATCCATATAAATCTCAATTTTCTATATATTTTTTAATGAGATCAGAGTTTTATATTCAGGAACACGTCCCACTTTCTGATGTTCAGGATGTCCACTTGTATGCTGTATTGAAACTCTCTGGGATACTCTGCGGGATGTGTTAATGTAATGTTGACATTACCTAAGTCTACAACGATTCTGAACACCTTATTGCTCAGTCAGAGCACACAGATTCAAAGCCATTGTGACGGATGCAGGTTTCAAAGTTAGGTGCCTTAACTGGAACACTCAAGTGCATAAACTACTAAAACAGAGAGTAAGAAGCATGACAAGGAGACATTTAGTAGGTAGAATAGTGGAAAAGTACTCAGTATAGTTTTCTCTCAGTACTTCTTTACCTATTTGATGAAGAAATTAACATTATATGTATAATAGTTCTGCCCCACACGAAATGTAAGAACTATCAAAAGGCTGAAATTTTTAAAAATCTGTTTTCTTCATTTTTATAGTTACATCAAATGTAATGTTCTCTTTGATGAAGTAATGTTTAGAATCTCCTGGAAACATTTATATTGTACTCTAGAGTCAAACATTTCAACTACTAAGCTGAGTGATTATCTGGCCTGGGTTTTCTCATAGTTTGACAACAGAAAATTTGGAAAATCAATTTACAATTTGCTCTTATGTTTCTTAGTTTAAGGAATCTCTTTTTATTTTGCTGTAAATAAAATCAGTAATAAGCAATCATATATAAAATGAAGATAGAAGTCATGGAGTGAAGCTGTTTTGTTTGTATTTCTCACTATCCTACTCTCTATATAATGGGCAATAAGTGAAATTATAAGTGTCCAAGTTGAGTCTGTTTTTCCTGTTGTGGTAACTATTGAGTGATCTCCTTGTCATTATCTCAATGCAGCAATTTTTCATCTTTGTTTCTCCTCCTGTCCTGCTGAGGAGGAACTCTGAGATAGCTGCATGATGGGCACCCAACAGCCAAACAGCCAAGGTGAACCCATCACAATATCACATAGCAAAATTTGAATTATAGAAATTACATTACCTTTCACCACCATCTACAAAAACATTGATCTATTAATAAGATGAGGAAACTGATTTAATGAAAAATTATACAGAAAGTGCCTCAATAAGAAGAAAAATAAGTTTGAACAAGAAAGAAAGGATATAAGGAAGAGAGAATAAGAAGGAAATACCAAGGACAGATATTAGAAGTTCTATATGCAGATCAAACATCTAAGTACTTAAACTAAGTATTCCAGCTACAAATTTGTGTTTCCACCAAGCAATAATAATTTGATATCGTAGTTAATTAGAGCATTCTCATACCATTCTTCATAGCAACAATCTTCTTATCATAAAATAAAGCTGTGCTGCCAATCTTCCTGTAGTCTGGAGTACTGCTGTACAGAATATCACAAGCTTGCTGTTGCCTTCTCCCTTTTGTGTTCTCAGATCCTGGGTATTGTCTGACAATATGCTATATACCACAGAGAACAGCATAATGTATACATAAATATGGCTGTTCTCTTTCTCAAAATCAGAGGATGGAAAACCTTGAAACACCATACAATACTTTGAGACAGATTGGTACACATAGATTCTAGTCATGATGCTGTCAGTGGTAAGAAGTTAACAAAAGAAGCATTTCATATCTTTGCTGTCATTTCAGATCCTGCAGAAGATGATATGGACTGGACATGAGGCTAAGGACCAATGTAAACTAAAAGAGTTGTTCTAATGTCAGCCTTAGTGAATCAGCACCAACTTAATCTTAAACCACAGGTTATAATTGCTGATTTTCCTGTTAATATTCTGGTTTCCAAAACCAAATCTATTTATTTGTTTTGATTTATTTCAGCTATATTAATTCTAATTATACAAATAGAATTGCAATTTTCTCCTTCTTTGTCTCCCATACACCAAATTTGACTTCTTAGGCTAAAGGTTCACTATGAAATGAAGTCAAATGTTGTCCAAACTGAAATAAATGTAAATACTGTAAATAGATCTAGTCACTGACCCTTTCTCGGATGGGGTTTTCTTCTCCCTTTCTTTACAGATGAAAATAACATGGAAATTTACAATATATAGTGTGAAAATAACAAAAGTGGAAAAGTAAATCTTTTTCCAACTTGGCTGTATGAGATGATAAAGAGGATAGCAGCAATGAGTGATAAGCTAAAATTGTATATCTTCTCATCCAAAACTCCAGTTGCTTCTTGTGCATTCATTTTCAGCTGGTACAAAATCATTTTATCGGAAAAATAGTTTTCTTCATAATAGATTCCCTATAAATTCTAGAAATAATTTCGTCTCACTGAAACTACTTTTATAGTACAGTAATGCCACTAGTTTTGATGGATTTGCTGGATAGGTGGAAGTGAGAGGCTGTGTGAAATTAAAAGATTCAAGGTAGGGAAAGACAACAGAGGATGTCTGCCACGTCATTTAGTTTCATGGTTATTAACACTGCATTCAACTTACCAGCTCCTTAAACAGCCTTATTTACATATTATAACAAAATGAATGTAGTCTGTGATGTTTTTCAGACAGAAAATGTATTTGTTGGACCCCCTGTTTAGATGAAATAAGAGATAAAATATAATCCACGCAGTAGTCATTTAGAATCGAGACCTAGAAAGTAAGTCAGAAGAAGGAAAAATGGAGAATATTACTGGAATATGTTCAAAAATTTCTGTGAGATACTATTCTAAAATAGTGAGATATTATTCTAAAATAGTACTGTATGAATATGGCTGTGAAGAATAAGCTAGATAAGTTTATTTGGCATGTCTGCATACTAAACTACCCCAGTTTAATCAACTTACTACAAATTATGAATGAAATTTTGTAAGTTTGGGTGCCTAAAACCTGAATGTTCCATTATAGGGAAATGCTGCAAACTGCAACATTTCGGTATGTTAGGTACAAAAAGAAATCGAGGTTAAAGAGATGGAGGTTAGCACAAAACTTAAAGTATGACTGGGAGTTCAGGGTGCCATAAGCAAACCCTAGTCAGTATTTCTGAGTTGCATGTATGGAACCCCAGCTGGTAGCACAGGCTAATCAACCAATTAAATATTTTATGTATACATAATTTTCTTTAGGACTCTCTCATTTCTAGGGAATGCATTTTCTAGGGAATGCATATTCTATGATAATTAGTGAAAGCTGATGACAGTGACCAGTAGCAATGTTTTCTCAGACCAAACAATACTGCAGTTACTGCTTTCTTTAGAACCATGGTCAGCAGTGCCAGCCAGACATGCATTGTCCCAAAGTGTGAATTTATAGGAAAACATCTGTGACTTTG
The DNA here is from genome assembly GCA_033556795.1 of Tapera naevia. NCBI lineage: Eukaryota > Metazoa > Chordata > Aves > Cuculiformes > Neomorphidae > Tapera > Tapera naevia. The sequence goes on along the minus strand of JAUMJJ010000036.1, from coordinate 18,703,416 downwards.
AGTGCATAGCCTGTCCTGCTGTAAAGGCAAATGTGTAGACATAGCATAGCGCCCTTGCTTTGTAAAGGGTGCTGAATGGCTTGCCAAAGTCATGATTTTTCCCCTGCAGCCCTAAGACTTGTGAAGGGAAAGTTTCTTACTGTTCATGGGAGAAAGCAGGAGACAGCATACAATCAAGTTAGTGAGAAAACGCTGAGCCCTTACGGGTGATCCATTACCCTTTATCCACTACAATTTGTCATACATGCTTCACCTAGCATCAGCTGCAAGATGAAATGCTTTCAGCTCAGTTTCTCAGTGTACTTGGATGTGTCAGGTCAACTTCCTTTTAACCCGCTGTTCTGGTTCATAGGCTTTTGGAAAATATGGCAGAGCTGATCAGAAGTAGCAGTTATCTTTTTTTTATTATTTTATTTTGCTCACAGTGTGAAACACAGTTTCCTGTACACAGATGCTACTAAGAAATCGACTTCTAGATTAATCCAGTGCAAATTAAAAATCCTTCTGTTCTGTTCAAATTCTAATTAAGAAAACATTATATTAGAATAATAAATTTTCCTCTTTTGCAAACTTATTTGCACAGAAACACGTATATGTATGTACCTAGGCATGTAGACAAACCTACCTGCATGTGTGCATCTAAGGATCTAATCACCCTAAAATAAACCTATTTTAAATTATTTTAATTTGTTCCCAGAATATAAAAATACACATTTTGAGTCACAAAACTATGACAAAATGATATAGTAATATTTTTCCTTTTTTTTTTTTTTGTTTCTACACTTCTAGGGAGATAACAAGGTATGTACTATAGCAGCCAGATTAGAAAATTCTATTTGCAAAATATTTCACAAAGATTCTAGTTGCAAAATTTCTGACAGTGTCCTGTACATTAAGCAAGTAGAATGTAGAGAATTTAATTTCTGATCTTACTGTCAGACATAACTGGCTAAATTCCTATGCACATAGAATTATTGTAAAATGGAACTTTTAAAAATTATAATTAAATTTACATTACCAGACTGTTCACAAAATTTACTTTGCCCGTCCATACAGAATGTCCACAGAATCTACTGCTAGTGTATTGGTCATTGCTCAGTGCCATATTCTTCATATCATTTTATTCTCTGAGTTTTTTACTACTGACTATATATAGATTGATGGGTACTTGTTTATGTTTTTCATGCTGGCCACCTTTCAGTATGCAACTAAGCTGAGATATTGCTATCAGTGCAATTATCATGTAGCTTTGGAAACCTTACTCTTCTTCTGGCCATTTGACTAAGATGTCTTTTAAAATTGTAAACCTATAAAAATGTAATGCAGTAGATTTTTTTTTTTTTGTAATTTATCTTGTGCCTTGAAAGGACCATGGCACTGTTGAAAGTTTTAAATCTAATACCTTATTTTCTTATATAGTCAGAAACAAAAGTTTATTTCTGTTGAACCTCAAATATTTTATTTGCATTATTATTGTCTAGATTAACAAGTGTCTAATATCAAATGATTAAACAAGGATTATAATTTTGTAGCCACAACATAGTGCTTGAATAGTCATAAGTTATGAGCTTAATATAATGATAAACATTATCTCAAGTTATTTTTCATAGTTACTCCTTTCTCCTTTTTTTGGCTATAGTTTGCTTAACATATGTACTTAAATTTTGGAGAAGCTGAAAGCACATAAATTATAGCTTTGCAGTTTTCTGACCACACACTTTCTACAAATTTCCTGTCAATGAAAGCACAGTGAACAAAAAGAGTTTTGCCATGGAAGGTTTACAGAACTGCATTGAGAACAGGAGAAATAAGAGAGTTTCACTAACTCAACCCTCCTTCTTTTTGCTCAGGCATGCTGTTTGATAAGAATAACTGTTCACTTGCATACAATGAAATTCAATAAATCCAACCATTTCAGTAAACAACTACAAGAAAATAGAATCATGGGTAGAATAATGGATAGAGTAAGGTTTTCATCTCCATTTTTTAATTGCAATATCTGTGACATTTACTTATACTCTTTGTGTTTTTTCCTGTAAGGTAACAATTTCTCATCTCTGCTCATTTTGTGTTATCCTCAAGTGCTTAGATGGGTATTTTTGAAGGTTTCAGCCTGGGATATCTGCTTTTCTTGTACACCTTACCTTACTGAGCTAATGAGATCAGGAATTCTGTAATAATAAAAGTCCAGCATATTTTTTTTAGAGGAAAGGTTTACTTTCTTGCCACAGGAGCCATAAAGATGTACATGTTTGTTGTCTACCACATTTTGAGACATGTTACAAGTTAAGCCTTTACCAAACATACATCCCTCTAATGACAGTATGGGAAGAAACTAAATGGGAACCATATTCACTTGAATATATGGATATGAGAGAAAGAAACTATCCCTAGGTGCACATCAAAAGATAATGCTGCAGAAAGAGCATCTAAATGACCTAAGGAGCTTAAGCTCTACACAAACCCCTTGACTTGTCATGCCTGAAGGATTAAACTTACTGATAGGAGAGGAAATCCAAGCCAGTAAGTCTAATTGCTAATCACTGAGTGACTCTGCCTCTGTTTACAAGTGTCACATGTATGCTTAACAGCTAAGGTTGGGCTGGGAATCCTATATAAAGGGAGAAATTAATTTAAACTATGGCATGACCTATCATCTCTATGTTCACTGGAACAAATTATTAACTGAAATATTGTAGCTTGGGAATAATAAAATGTGTTTGAAGACAGTTTTGTTAGATGTTTTCCCAGTTGGAGGGAACAAACCAAATCTAAAAATCTGAAAAGTAGGAGAGCATTTAAGTGTATTGTGAAGCCTGCCTCATCTTTATAAACACAAGGAAATATACATCAAGAGAACAGTAAATGATTAGATTAAACGTGAATATTCATGATGGTCTTGAAAAGACTGTTCTATTGATTAATTTATTTATTTTCATACGTCCATTTAACAAATGCTGAAATTCCAAGAAGCTAAGGAATTCTTCTACTTAAACAAAATTATTTAGATGTTGTCTTAAATTTACTTAGAAATTGTTGCTTTGTTGTTATACCTAAGCGTATCAACAAGCAGACCAATAATATAATCTAAGGATAAAATTATTTTTGATAACTCAAATCAACAGATCATGTCAAAGAGCTGTGTTAGACATTAGGGAAAATGTCACGATGCTACTGTTTTAATGTAAAATGTTCCTCATCTTTGTTTGTAAATATCAATATAAAAACATCAGCATAAACATTTTCACAGTACTTTTCTTTATCAAGTTATAACTGTCACCCTAGAATGTGAAAAGATATAAGATCCTGCTTCTTTCCAGGGAAAAAACTGCAAATTACCAAATGAGAGGGAACAGTTAATACCATGAATTGTCTGGAACAGACCTTTCTAGACTTTTCACTGTCTTCTGATTTCAGTATTTTGAATTATTCATCGTTTCCCTGTTTGACCCATCTTGTTTCAAAATAAAAGGCCAATAGAAATGGAAAAGAAAAACAACTGGAAATATATAGTCACTTTCTTTCAAGTTACAAAGGCATGTCCACAAATGAACTCATATATTGAGTAAAATAGTATCAGATTCAAAATAATAGCTGCATCTGATCACAACTGTAAGAGAAATCCAGTATTAAGAACTGTAAATAAGGTGGGTTTGATTCATGGTGTAAATAATATTTGTCTATATCAGCTTCCTTTCCCTTGTTGTTTATAATTCATTTCTTAAAGTGATCCTCTGAGAATTTTCATTTTAATTGCTCTCTCTAGCAAAAGGTTTATATAGTTTGAAGTGACAGGTGGTTATAAGCTAATAAAACACATTCCCTAGACCACAGCTTTAAAAGCTCCATGCAAAATGAAGGAAACTGGCTTTATTTTGCATTTTGACAGTATTTAATCCTTAGTGGGCAGTCTCTCACACCAACTAACCAGTCAACCAAAACTTCCCTACAGATTGAAGGAAAATACCCAAGACTTTCAAAACTTCATTGAATTTTGTTAAAATATTCCCTTTACTACAGCCTTTCTTCCATCATGGAAAGCAGCATTAGGAAGTCTTTTTTTCCATCTTTTTTTATGCAAAGAATCTTCCATGGCAGGGTTATGTACAGAAAGATTGAATTGATTCAAAAAAGTAATTTGAGAAGTTCTGACGGCGTTACCAGATATTTTACATTACCAATAACACTCCTAAGTGACAATGGATTCTTAAATCGGTTCATTAGTTAAATTTATGTCATCATTCACTGAATTATAAAATTTATGAGGACATAATGCAAGTTACAAATTCCTTTTTTTTCTGAATTGCAAAATTTCTATTAGATGAAAAAATCACTATATATAGCTTTATAGTTTCTTGATAGATGGGTAGTTTAAAGAAGGTTAAGTAGACATGAGCGTAAAGTAAATAAAAGCCTCAATAGGAAGCATTCTTATTACAGACAGACATTCTTGATAACCGTTTTCTTTAGCATTAATTACTTTGTCAGAAGCTTGCATCAAAACTGTGAAATTTGGATTCTTAGTTCAATTGGATGGGAAGGATACTTTATATTGTTAGATTTTTCTTTCAGTTTGCTGAGAAAAATATAAAAGGGCTGAAAATGAAGGTGTTCTGTCTTATCAGAGAGATCTGAAAACAGACATGTCAAACATGTCTGAATAGACAACAAATACAATAAAAGACAGTACCTTGGACATTATGCCAGGCCTTTGTCGTGTCGTTTCTGGTTTTCTTGTGGAAGTTTGTTTTTCAGCTTGTGTTTGTGACTAACTTTATCAAGAAGTGTACTAATTTTATAATCTCTATGAAATATACAGCACTTTGTAGCTGCAGTGCATTTCATCATGAAGGCTTGTAGTAGCTTTCCATAATTTTAATCTGGATCTTTAATATCTTAAACACAAAAAAGAAAAAAGAAGCAGTTTGATTGGACTCAAAGGCAAAAAACATAAACAAAACCAAAGCAGGTGCTGCACAGTTATACATTACTGTTTGCACTCTATGTTGACTTCCATCATTTCTTTATAGCAATGATCCTGTGGCTAGCGACTCTATAAAGCATATAAAGATCCTTGTTGATATCCACAAAGTCTCCTACCCAGATAGCTGTTTTCTTTTTTGTCTGGAAACATAATTTTCGTATGTAATTTTAATATGTAATTTTAATACATAAGTGTATTAAAAATCTAAAACCTGGTGATCCACTTTACTTTTAAAATCACCTTTCACAGTATTTTTCGATAGCTCTGTAATGATACATAATTGCTGATACACTTAGGTAAGTGATAAGTAAGTGTAATAGAGAAACACTTTTACAATTAAAAGATTATGTATTTTGCAAAAAAAAAATTCTGTTTATATGTTTGTATAAACGAAATGTGGTGTCAAAAGAACAGCAATGAAAAGTAATTGAAAAATATTTGTGAGTTGTAATACTGATTTATAGCATAAGTATATCATATGACAACCTATCTCAACAAAATTTTTTATGGACACAACATTATGCATTACGCAAATAACTTGAATATATAATAATTCAAATTATTCAAATAATTCAAATCTAATTGCTACAGCACATCGATAAGATGTCTCTTTTTAAATAGGCACATAGAACAGTGTCAGTAAGAACTTGGTTTCTTTGTATACCTGTGAAAGGATAAATACCTCACTTCAATGCAGTCTTCTTTGGCAATAATACTGAGTTATGAATGGAGAGTTAAGTGTCAAAAGAGACTGAGTAAATAAAAAGCAAGAAGTTAGGGATAACTAGAAGTGAAAGTCTAAGCAGTCTGGAGGCACTTCAGTATGAAATTGAAGCACTGAATACTTAGAAAAAATATAGAATTTCTTTCTAAAAATTGGTACAAAGCAGTATGAGAGAACTGTGGCATTATTCACCTCAGAGTAAAACAATTATATAACCCCTGAAAAAAAATCCAATTATGATCTCTGGAATAATGGATCACTTCAATAATGTGTTTTGTGTAAAACCTTATTATCTGCAAAATTAGGTTTGAAACCATGTCATGAAAAGGGCTTTAAATGGGAATTAGCAGAGCTATATGGGATAGGTGTATAGTGCTAATAGGCAGGAGACAGTGAGAAAAAGTGATGTGGACGAAACCCCGTAACTGGGGAAAGAGAGGAGGACTTCTCTTATTATGATCTTACAAGGACATCAGAAGTATTATGGCAGTCTGTAAAACATCCAGCCATAACATATTAATGCAAGAAATATGAGGAAGAAAGAACGGCTGAGATTCTTTCTAGATGGTCAAGATTATGACTTAACTGGTATAAGAAAGACGTGGTAGGATAGATCCTATAACTGGTATGTTTCTATAAAAGAGGAATAACTTGCACAAGAAAGATAGGTGATGAGAAGAAGGAATATTCCTTTGAAGATCGGGAGTGTATGTGCTTGCCAAGACAGAAAATAAAAGGAAAGAAGCTTACTGAAAATCTCTGAATCGAGATGAATGGGGAAGAAAACAATGGAGCTATCTGATTAGGATCTACAACTATCTAAAATGTAAAGAAGTTCAGGTGGATAATGCTTTCTGTGAAGAGATGGGAAAATCAGAGCACAGAATTTGCTTTCAAAAGTAACAGGAGAGTTAGGGAAATCATACAGCAGGTTAGAACTTATTCCAGTCAACATGGAGACACCAGATAAGAATATAAAGATGAAAAGTTCTCTTAATGTATATAAACCAGAAACCAACAGTATTCAAGATCTGATAAGGGAAAGAGTGAAATAGTATACACAAAATAAAACCTTTGAAACAGGCTGTCAGGGAAACATACAGACTCAGACAGATGGCAACTGTTGAGGGTGAATGTAAGGAAAGAATATACAAAGTGTAGCTGGCCTTTTATTACGAGCACAAACGTATACTAACCAAAGGAAAGACAGACAGATGGGAAACTGCTCTGAGTTGTTTTTCATTGATCTCAGATGTATGAAGGAAGTGTGAAAGAAAAAAAAACCTAGGTTATCCTACCAAGAATAAGTTTAAAAGCACAGAGCAAAAATACAGGGGCAAAATCCCAGATGTCAAGACACAAAATGAGGTGCAACTTACAGGAAATGGAGTTGGTAATGAAGAAAATGAAGAATATTGTTGATCAGCTTCCTTATGGAGAGAGAAAGCTATTGGCAAATGATGCTTAGAAGATCCAATATTTTGATGGTTTATGCATCTTCATAAACCAATAAAATAATATAGTATCTTTTGTTATTAGAAAAATTGTTGCAAAAAAAGTCCTATTCATGACAAGGGAGGAACAAATGAGAATACTTAGATAAGACAGACGTTTTCAACTCATTTGTGTCTGATGATCTTCACCTGAAATGACAAAAATCTATGTATTATGATGGTTGTATGTTTTAAATGAATTAATGACATTATGCTGGTGTAAAAAAAACACAAAAAAACAAAGACCCTTTGGGGATACATTAGTAGGAATGCAGCTGCCCAAAGAATTGACATAGTTAGTGTCATCCTGTGCAGTTTCCCTTTTAAGTATCCCACTTTCAAATAACTATGGATAAGTTTGGAGGCAATCTAAAGGAGAGTGACAGGACTAATTAGTGATCTGAAAAGGCAGACTGTAGGGAGAGCTATAGAGAATATTGAAAGGATGGCCCAAAAGCAGTCTTCAACATTTCGAAAAACTGTGGCAAACACTTGTTACCTTCGTGTGAGAAGGTTATACATTAAAAAATTTACAATAATGTTGGAAAATCACATTAGATGATTTAGGCCTCCTGTTAATGTTTCTGTGTCTCCACATTTTTAATCCAATCTAAAACTAAAATTAACAAATAAACAAATGTGTAATTCCTCCCAAAACGAAGTACCTGATGGTTAAGAATTTAGTGACTAAAAGTAGACTGTGATCCAGCCATATCTAGTTAATCCACATGTGGGTTTTTTATAAGTATGTTGTTAACTGACTCACTCTTTTCCACATAATTCTTTTTCATTGCATTTACCTAAAATCCGTTTGAAATTTTAGATTTCTTTAACAGGGATATTTTCATTACTTTGAAGAAAATAATATAGTTTATAGAATGATTTGTGCTTGACAGACAGAAATTAAGAGATATTGTGCAACTACTTTTCTTTGTTTTCATTTTAAGGACAAATGGGAATCAAATGCTAGCATGGGGTAGTAACAAACCTAGAGAAATTTTTCTACTAGCCTTGCAATATGCTGCCAAGATAATAATAGCTGTGAGCATTTCCCATTGATTTCTGAAGGAATTACTGACTTATTATCTGAAGGAACCTCCTTATAACTGGTTAAAAATGAAATGCAGGTTTGAAACAGCCACTATTTCAATACATGCTGTGAAAATTACCCTTTTATTCAAAAAGAAAGCAAGGAAACTGAGAAGTAGCATGTCATGCCTGTGTCGTCTTGAGGTACACAGATGCAGGATGGATGCAAGGTTCTTCATGAACTGCACACCCTTTCATGATTGCTTACTTTTGGAATTGTTCAAGCACAGACTGCTATTTCATAGCTTTATCTGAGACTTCGAAATTTATATTTTGTCCACATTTGAACAAACTCTCACATGCCTTCCCAAGACAGAACTGATGAAACAGTATTCCCTGGAGCAAAACCAGCCAGTATTTCTTGACTTAGATATCTCTCCTCCTTTCTCTATCATTAGAGAGCTCTGGAAGATAGAAACCATCCCATTAGAATGTAATTACTCAAAAAAACATTGATTAAACCAACTATTTTGATAGAAGTACATTTTTGAAAAACCTTATCGTTCAGTCTCTGTAGTGTAAATTCAATCACAGAGTGATGTAGGAAGAAGGTGAAAACAACCATCTAGATAGTAAATGTGTGATTTGCTTGATACATACCTTTAGGCACATGATTTCGATAAGTCCTTTTTTTCTCCAGGAAAGAATACATCCCTGGAATAAATTTGTAGACAAATTTACTACTTTAAATTTAGTATCATAGAATCATTAAGGTTGGAAAAGACCTCTAAGATCATCAAATCCAACAGTCAGCCCAAAACTACAGGCCCTTCTAGACCCTGTGCCCAAGTGGCACATTTCCATGTTTTTTGAACACCTCCAGGGATGGGGACTCCACAGCTTCCCTGAGCAGCCTGTTCCAATGCTTCATCACTCTTTCAATAAAGAATTTTTTCCTAATATTAATCTAAACCTCCTCTTATGCAACCAGGGGCCATTTCCTCTTTTTCTATCGTTTGCCACCCATTTCCTCTTTTACTATCGTTTGCCACTTGGGAGAAGAGACCAACACACCTCATTACAACCTTCTTTAAGGTAGTTTTAGAGAGTGATAAGGTCTCACCTCATCTCCAGACTAAACAACCCCAGTTCCCTCAGTTGCTCTTCAGAACACTCGTGCTCCAGACTCTTCTCCAGTTTTGTTGCCCTTCTCTGGACATACTCCAGCAGTAAAATGTGCTTATAGTAGCAAGAGGTCGAAAACTGAACGCAGTATTCGAAGTGTGGCCTTGACAGTGCCAAGTAAAGTGATAAAATCTCTTCCTTACTCCTGCTGGCCACACCATTTCTGATAAAACCCAGCATGCTGTTGGCCTTCTTGGTGACCTGGTCACACTGCTGGCTCATGTTCAGCCAACTGTCAGCCAGCACCCTCAGGTCCTTTTCTGCTGAGCAGCTTTCTACCCACTCTTCCCTGAATCTGTATTGTTGCATGGGGTTGTGGTGACCCAAGCAGAGGACCTCGTGTTTCGTCTTGTTAAACCTCATACAATTTACCTTTGCCCATCGATCCAGCCTGTAAGACTTTCTACCTTATGCAAGACTTTCTACCTTATAACTCATTTTATGTGGTAGTATTCTTCTATCCTAAATCTCAGGTCACTTATTTTATTTAAATGATATAACACTTAAATGCTGAATGTTAGAATGGTTGCCTTATCAAGTAGTGTCATATCTGTAGTAAGAATGGTAATCTTAGTATAATGTTGAAATATTACATGAATTTTCACAAGACTTTTTGTCTCCAAAAATCATGTTTTAGCTACTGTGCTTTTTCTTCATCAGTTTAAGTAGTTTACTGGAAAATAAAATGCTTCCCATTAAAGGCATAAGCTAGTATATTATTGCTATGTTCGTGATGCATTTTGGCACAGGTTAAATAGGATGTTCAGAGTATTTGGTAGTTTACTGCTTCTAAAAAACACTTTTTACCCCAATTCTGCTTTGGAAAATTTTATTCCTTAACCATGATATGTAAAAACACTCTGTCCCGGAAAATCAGATTTTGAGTCTTCTCAGACCATCACCACTTGCTCATTCACCTATGTTTGGTAGGAAAATACAGATACATTTATTTACACTCCAGGAAAAAATTTGGTGCCTGTGTCAAGCAATAACTTTGAGTTATAAATCCCAGCCTTCTGGAAGCATGCAGCTCAGGTCATGCGTAAGCTCTGGGCAGTGTGCAGCTTCTTCTTATCATTGGTTCTAGACTACCTTGTTATGTGGCATCTTAAGGCTTGAGACACACATAACATGCTGAGGTGGAAATTGAAAAGGGCTATATGTGGAAAGATACCTGCCATGAAGTACCATGTCACGGACTTTGCAGAGATGCTGCACAATATTTAAAGGAGGAGTATTTATGATCTTATGCAGAATGCATCAGCTAAAGAATATGCGGCGAGAAGGCTGTGGCACTAAACCCTGCTGCAGGAGACCGAGGCTCCAAACAACTGGCCCACAAGTCGCTACTGTGTGAGTGATGGATGCATGAAGGCACCTACACATGGGTGTACACAAGGCAGTTGTCAACAGTAGGACTTTTGACCTCTTATCATGGGATGCATGGGGGGATATGTTGACACTCTTGAGGGCAAAGAGGCCCTGCAGAGGAATCGGGATAAATCAGAAAGCTGAACAAACACCAGTCGCATGAAGTTTAATGAGGGCAAGTGACAGATTTTGCACTTGGGACACAGCAACCCACGATACATATACACACTGCAGAGTGAGATTCTAGAGAGCAGCCCTGTAGAAAGGCATCTGGGGATTCTGTCAACGGCAAGTTGAACATGAGTCAACAGCGTGCCCTGGCAACCAAGAGGGCCAACTATGTCCTGGGGTGCATCAAACACGGCATTTCTTGCCGGTCGAGAGAGGTGATTGTCCCACTCTACTCTGCATTGGTGTAGCTCCACCTCCAGTACTAGGTTTTGGGTGCCACGGTGTGAAAAGGATGCAAAGAGTGTGTCCAGAGGAGGCCATAAAGTTGGTGAAGGTTTTAGAGAGGAAGCTGTATGAAGAGCGGCTAAAACACTTGGTCTGTTCAGGCTGGAGAAGAGGAGACTGAGGGGGGACCTCATCACAGTCTACTGCTTCCTCTCAAGGAAAGTCGGAGGAGCAAGTGCTGATCTCTTCTCTCTAGTGACCTGGGGGAATATTAGGAAAATGTACCAGGACAGGTTTAGGTTGGGTGTTAGGAAAAGGTTCTTCACTTAGAAGGTGGTGGAGCACTGGAACAGCTCCCCAGGGAAGCAGTCATGGGGTCAAACCTGACAATATTCAAGAAGCATTTGGGAAACACCCTCAGAAACATGGTGTGAAAGTTGAGGTTGTCCTATGCAGGGACGGGAGCTGGACTCAGTGAACCTTTTGGATCCTTTCCAACTCAGGACATTCTACGATTCTATAATTTTATGCTTCCTATTAGCTGGCTTTACGTCCTGCCTGCTCACCATGCAACTCTAGAAACTCCAGTCTTAGGGGCTCACCTTTTCTCATTCATTATGGAAGGGAAAGAGACTTCTAGCTTGGCTTGCTGAATTTCATGTATTGAACACCGAACAAGTAGGTGTACCAATTGCTTTCTGTCAGTTGTCCAAAATGAATTTTGCATACTGATATCATATACTTATCCTTGTACATGAGGGTATGTGGTTATACTCGTACACCTTTAAATTCCACAGTAAATACCTTTAAGGAGTTGAAAAGAATTAATTTTTTTTTAGTCAGCAAGGAATAAACCTCTATTTTACCCACTTATTCTGAAAGACAGGAGCAACCTAGGGTGATGAACACTGCTTCAGATCAGTGGCTTAATTAACTCAATACTGTAACCATTTATGTTTGACATAAATCTACATGCAATTATTTCATGCTTCGGAAAGATTCCATTATACCTGCATGTGTAACAATACGAATTCTGAGGAAAGATTTGAGGAAGTTTTCTCTTAGTGCTTTTCCTTTTACTCATCTGTTCTAAACTCAGATGATGCAACAGTAGGCAGGAAAGGATGAGTTATGTGAGCAAAGTTGACGTCTTACACATACTTGTAGCTTTTTATATTCCATTATTCCTTGTAGCTTTTTTATATTCCATTAGAGTCAGAGGGGCAGTCAGGTCTGACCTCCTGGTTGGAGTGTGTTACAGACCGCCCGACCAGGAGGAGGACTTGGATCTTCTATTGTTTAAGCAGCTGGAGTCTGCCTCTAGATAGGCTGCCCTTGTTCTTTTAGGAGACTTTAACCTTCCGGATATCTACTGGGAATTTAACACTGCAGAGAGGAGGCAGTCCAGGAGGTTCTTAGAGTGTATTGAGGACTGCTTTCTGTCACAGCTGGTGAGTGAGCCCACCAGGGGTGAGGCTCTTCTTGACCTGCTGTTTACGAACAAAGAAGGGCTGATGGGGGATGTTACTGTCGGAGGCTGTCTGGGGTGTAGTGATCATGAGATAATTGAGTTCTCTCTAAACAATGTAATAAGAAAAGTCAGGAACAGAACATCGGTGCTGGACTTTCGGTGGGCAGATTTTGGATTATTTAAGGAACTGGTCAGGAAAGTACCCTGGGAAATAGCTCTTAGTGGCAGGGGGGTCCAGGAAGGCTGGATGCACTTCAAGAATGAAAACTTGAAGGCGCAGGAGCGGGCTGTCCCCATGTGTTGTAAGAAGAGTCGCAGGGGCAGACGGCCGGCCTGGATGAGCAGGGAGCTTCTGAAGGAACTAAGTAAGAAAAAGAGGATGTATCGTCGTTGGAAAGAAGGGGACGTAAGCCACGTCGTGTTCAAAGATGTTGTTAAGTTGTGTAGGAGGAAAATCAGGGAAGCAAAAGCCCAGCTGGAGCTCAAATTGGCCACTTCCGTTAAGGATAATAAGAAGAGTTTTTGTAAATATATCAATGGTAGAAAGAAGGGCGGCAGCGACCTCCACTCCTTGTTGGATGTGGAGGGAAATATAGTAACCAGAGATGCAGAGAAGGCTGAGGTACTTAATGCCTTCTTTGCCTCAGTTTTTAACAGCAAGGATGTCAGCTCGCTTGACAGTTGGCCCTCTGAAGTGGTTGATAAGGGCAGGGTGAAATATGGCCCTCCTGCAATCCATGAGGAGGAGGTTAGAGACCTGCTGAGCCGCTTGGACCCTCATAAGTCTATGGGGCCGGATGGGATCCATCCTAGGGTGCTGAGAGAGCTGGCGGATGAGCTTGCTAAGCCGCTCTCCATCATCTTTCAGCAGTCCTGGCTCACTGGAGAGGTCCCGGAAGATTGGAAGTTGGCCAATGTGACGCCCATCCATAAGAAGGGCCGTAAGGATGATCCAGGTAATTACAGACCTGTCAGCCTGACCTCGGTCCCAGGTAAAATCATGGAGAAGATAATCCTGGGTGAAATCATGCGCCACCTACAGAACGGTCAAGAAATCAGGCCCAGCCAGCATGGGTTTAGGAGGAGTAGGTCCTGCCTGACCAACCTGATCTCCTTTTATGACCATGTGACTCGCCTGGTGGATGAGAGGAAGGCTGCGGATGTGGTATACCTGGACTTTAGCAAGGCCTTTGACACTGTCTCCCACAGTAGACTCCTAGGGAAGCTGGCAGCCCGTGGCTTAGATGGGAGTACTCTGTGCTGGGTTAGGAATTGGCTGGACGGCCGAGCCCAAAGAGTGGTGGTGAATGGTGTTTCATCCAGTTGGCGGCCGGACACCAGTGGTGTCCCCCAGGGATCGGTGTTGGGTCCCGTCCTGTTTAATATCTTTATTGATGATCTGGATGAGGGGATTGAGTCCATCATCAGCAAGTTTGCAGATGATACCAAGCTGGGAGGAAGGGTTGATCTGTTAGAGGGTAGGATGGCCCTACAGAGTGACCTGGACAGATTGGAGAGCTGGGCTGATTCTAATGGGATGATGTCTAATAAGTCCAAATGTCGGGTACTTCATTTTGGACACAACAATCCCATGCAGACCTATAGACTGGGGACAGAGTGACTGGAGAGTAGTCAGGCAGAAAAGGACCTGGGAGTGCTGGTTGACAGGAAGCTCAACATGAGCCAGCAGTGTGCCCAGGTGGCTAAGAAGGCCAATGATATTCTGGCCTGCATCAGGATTAGTGTAGTGAGCAGCACCAGAGAAGTTATTGTCCCCCTGTACTCGGCACTGGTCAGGCCTCATCCTGAATATTGTGTCCAGTTCTGGGCCCCCCAGTTTGGGAAAGATGTTAGGATACTGGAATGTGTTCAGAGGAAGGCAACAAAGATGGTGAGGGGGCTGGAGCACAAGCCCTATGAGGAGCGACTGAGGGAGTTGGGGCTGTTTAGTCTAGAGAAGAGGAGGCTCAGGGGAGACCTCATTGCTCTCTACAACTACCTAAAAGGAGGTTATAGTCGGGCAGGGACTGGTCTCTTCTCTCGGGTGATCAGTGAGAGAACTAGAGGGCATGGACTTAAGCTTCATCAGGGGAAGTTTAGGCTTGATGTGAGGAAAAAGTTCTTCACTGAAAGGGTGATTGGCCATTGGAATGGGCTGCCCAGGAAGGTGGTGGAGTCGCCGACCCTGGAGGTGTTTAAAGGGAGACTGGATGAGGCACTGAGTGCCATGGTTTAGATGATGGGTTGGTGTTAGTGTAGGGTTATGGGTTGGACTTGATGATCTCAGAGGTCCTTTCCAACCTTGTAATACTGTGATACTGTGATTATGAAGGTTTAAATTTTGTACACCCATAAAACACAGAATTCTATGTGCATAGTAAAGCATTGCATATAAGAAAATGTCAAAACTGTTTTTCAAAATAATTTGTTGCTAAAATATATGAGAAATGAAAAAGGCACTGTTTCTGTGCAAGGTATTTTTCTGTTTAAAAGTAGTTAAAAATCTCCTACAGCAAAGGTGTAAAAAAGTCACATTTGTAATATTTGGTTTTGAATATTACAAGAAATATATGTGCATTTAAGAATAAAATATTAAGTGCAATCTGAGTCCATATGATGTGTTAAATATTGAAAAGTCCCTTTCTAAATCTTCACCTTTACTGAAACGGTTACGTTTCCTGCCACTACAATACAGGACTTCTATAAGTATGTGCCAGTTCTGCCTTCTTGTGTTTCATAGTGACTATCCTTTCTACCTTGTTCATGTAGTATTGATCTGATGATCAAAAATCAGTGTTTTTATAGGAAGGTGTTTATAAAGGAATAATTTCTCAAGGTCTGTTGTAAGGCAACAAACTGAAGTTAATGATCATGTGACAATTAGGGTAACACAATACAATACCAAAATTAAAAGAATTACATGTAGTAATTCTACATGAAGTGAAGTAGCACCTGCCATAAAAAATAACCTCTCCATGTTATTCATTCTAAAATCATTTTGACTTTTTATAAAATTGGAAAAGAACTTTTACCCATTTTTTTCCTTATTTTTTGTTGAAGACTGTACTCCAAAGTAGCAAAAAACATACTGAAACTCTCTGCAGCTCACATCCATGAGGCTGAACTCCCTTACTGCTTCACACCCACTCTGCTACCCTCCAAAAATCTTTAAGTTTTCCATGATGACTATGGAGGAACTACTGACTCTGGCAGGAAAAATAGCAACAAAAATGCCGAGAATCAAATACTTGAACTATATCTGGATAGAGTTCAAGCCCACCCTTTTGCCCAGCAAATGCAGCTGGGCAAATGCTGGGAATGCAGCTTCCAATGTGCAGGCAGCCTACCTATTTCTTTCTTTTGCTATATTTTCTTCCAGTGAAACAAGTTACTTTTTTTTTCCAGTGGCCCGTAATATTCAGCTACATTTCTCTACTTTTTATCCGCTGCTTGCCTCATGGGTGACAGTCACCAATCATTGTCAACTTTATTTATATCGGCATACATTTCAAGTTTCTTTTGCTACGGAGCAGCCTTTTCAGGGATCAGCTGTGTGGAAACAAACGAAAAGCAGTTTTCACTTTACTCATTATTATGATAGTGGCAACCAGTTGCTCAAGTTGTCCTTTCTCACGCTTCAGTCTTGTCCATCCTGAAATAGTAAGTGAGATGGCTAAACATGATGAATTTTTGACGTTTTCTTCCTGGCTTTGTAACTTTTGGTGGTCAAAGCAGTATGAAGATATTCAGTGCCATCCAATGGGAGTATAAGCCTGCACTGAAAACTTGTCAGGAAAAATAGTCACCTTCATCACTAGAGTCAACCAAAGACATTGAATTTTAAATTGGAGGCAAGAAACAACAAATAACAAGCTTCATTAAAATCTACTGATGTTTCTATATCTATATATTAAACTACAATTTGCTTCATGGATTCCATCTGTATCCTGTTTATTTTAAGCATCTCCCATTTCTCATCAATTACAAACTATGCTGCAGTAGTGAAAACATGATGTGAGTCAATAATCCAAGAAATGCAGTCTCTTGTCAACATCATGAGAGCACTGTATGTCACCTGAGCAGTGTTCACAACTCTTGTCACTCCCTATTTAGTAACAAGAATTTCCCTTTCTGGAATTTTATCTCCCTTTTCTTTGTTCTGGCACTTTTATTAGTGTTCCTAAATATTTTCTTTGTCTTTATCCAGTCCAGCTTGTGTCTTAATGCCTTATCAGACTATTAAGTCAAGACCTAATGCACTGAAGCGTAAATGTGTAGTTATAACTATGAAACGGATTTGTTTCCTGTGGAGTAATCTTCACTTTTCTGCCCAAACGAGATAGGAGAAGCCACACAGTGATATATCCAGTGATTTATTTTGTAATACATTTTATGGCAATGTAATAAATTCCCAATTGAAATCTTCTCTGACCTAAATCCTGATATATATTTTGTAGTCTGATAGGTCACTTGGAGAAAAAGTTTACAAAACCTAGGAAGTTCTCAACATAGACATAATTTGAATGTTTTAAAAATGCTTTTAAAATGCTGAAGATAGTCAAACAGGGACTGATTTAAAATCCTGTGATAATGAAAATGCTTATATTTTCGAACAGAACTGAATGAAAGTCATGTAAGTGAAAAGGAAAACTGGACGCTTTCCAGTTTCTCGAACTCATTGTTGCCGTGCAGTGACCTCTCTTTTACAACTAACTTCTTCTGGAAGTTTATATCCTGGGAAAATAGAAATGAAAGGAAAAGTTCTCAGAAAAATTAAGAAACTGAAACCTTTGACAATTGGGGAAGGCAAAATTGCATCTCATAAAGAGAAAAAAGTGATGACTTTTATTTAGGTTAGCTGTCTGCAACCAGAATGCAAGAGGAAATGCCCAGCCTTGGTTCTAGAAATTGCTTCCTAGTGTATGAATGCATTTTTAGAGCTGAAGCCAGTGTGATAGAGTGCTGTTCTTTCACCAGAAAGAATGTTTGCTTACTATTTCATCATCCCCTGGAGGCACAGAGAAAGAAAATAAGCACATCAGTTGTCATTATGACAGGATAAAAATGGAGCCATCATATTTCAATAACACAATGCAATGAGCAGCCCCATCGAGTGATGAATTATGGACTCTCTCTTTCACACTCAACTATAAGTTAATATTATCTCCCCAGGATAATTAGAGTGAAGTTCAATTACTGACCCTGAATTACCGTGTGGGCCACTCCATGGGTTCTAACACAGCGTTTTACACATTTATCTTTTCACCTAATGCGCTAAATCTGCATTGCTCTGGTGATTAATCATACTGGGTCCCATCTAGCTCACACTATTCTTCTTGTATGGATTGGCTGGTCCCTGGAGTCCCCTTGAGCACAATATGAACAGTTCTATTACGCTGTGTTTTTCTACCAATTTATGTTCTTCCTTGTATTTTGAGATTGCGGTCACTTCTGATGTTTGCCCCCAAAAAAGCAAAATAGAAACACTTTCAGATAGGGAATTATCCAGCTCTTTACCAACAAGGAGACTGATAACTCAGTCAGTGCTGTAAAACATACCTATAAAAATCCAATTGAAACCGATAGATCCTTTTATTTCCATGTGTTAAGATGAAAGAAGAGAAATTTACAATACGGCTCTGGAGGCATTGATCAGTTTCCTGCAAGCTGTGTTCTTTCTTTCCCTTGCGAGGAACAAATTCCACTTTTGATCTACGTACTCAGAGTAAGTCCCTTGTTAATTTTCCCTTTGTCTTTTTCGGGCTGTATGTAAGTAGTCTTAAATATCTCTTAATTAAAAGAGGAAAACAACT
Source organism: Tapera naevia (assembly GCA_033556795.1). Taxonomy (NCBI): domain Eukaryota; kingdom Metazoa; phylum Chordata; class Aves; order Cuculiformes; family Neomorphidae; genus Tapera; species Tapera naevia. The sequence goes on along the minus strand of JAUMJJ010000036.1, from coordinate 18,684,950 downwards.
AAGATTTTATTTAGAACGTGAATGGGACAAATAAACCTCTAGATTCAGAACTATTAGCACAGCTCAACATAATCATGTTTTCATCAACCGACTGTCCTGTTAAATATACACTGATGATTTGAGAAAGCTGGTTCCATCTCACTTCTTAAAAGAAATCCTGTTTTACTTCATGAGTGGTCTCAATGAAATGAAGCAGAAGGGATTATAAGAAGAGAGTCAGAGGCTCTGGATAATCAGCTATCTCAGGGATAGAGATTGAGGTCATATGCTGGGAGGAATAAAAGAGAATGAGACCGTCTTTTACATCACCATCCGCAATATTTCAATCTCAGGTTGCAGAGCAAAGGAGTATGTTGTAATTCACTTACCCACAGGCCAGGGAAATGGGGAGCAAGGAGAAATGAAAGGCAGAGAACAACTTGGGTAGAAGAGTTTCTTAGGGTTATGGTTTTAGAAGGGGACAGGTGTGGTTGGACTTGATGATCTCAGAGATCTTTTCCAACCTTATGATTCTACAGTTCTATGAACTTGGGCAAGTGACAACATATGACATGCAGACCAAGTCACAGTCACAAGCAATAAATTTGGGCTACAACAAAAAGCTGTGCTTTGAAACCAAACAGAAGCAGGAAAAGAGCTGGACCTCAGAAGTGTATCTGATTCCTACCTCTTCCTTGGGTATAGCCTCCCTTAGTTAGATATCAATAATGTGATGTCAGTTGATAACATAGCAAGCAATGTCATGTTAAGTTATAGCTAAATTTGTTGCAGAGGTTGAAACCTTGCCTTGGCTTAGAAGTAGTTTTCAAATCTCCTCAAGTTTTAGATTTGAATAAGTTTCAGATCAAATTTTCTGAACTGATCTTTCCAGTTGTAAATTTGTCTCTCTGGGTCACAATTTCTAAAAATATAATTTATGTTAAAAAACACTGAGTACTTCTACACACAAAGGAAGAAAAACAATAAATCTAGCATCTAATAAATGACAAGAGAATAGCAGAAGAACTAAGGACGATAATATCCAACCTCCAGAAAAAGGAAAAAAGCAGCTAGAAAAACAATAAAATTAAGGTGTGAATGAAGCATTCATTTTTTCTTTCTGCTGTGTCTGAATTGTACTGTTTCTTTGGCTGAACCATTTGAATTCCCTCATTAAATCCTTAAATACTTTACATACAAAAGTATTAGAAGCCACAGCTAATGTTGTGAGTAGTTGTAAGTTTATAGTAGAACCAGTGCAAATGTGCAGTCATATCTTACACTTGGTGAAACTTTTTAAGTTTTCCTAATTGGTGTGATGGAACTTGCAGTCATGCTCTGAATTCCATATTGATCTATTTTGCATTCATTTATCCTCCAGGGTCAAAGCAAAGTTATGGGCCCAATATCCATAAAACTGTAATCAAAGCAACCATAAATGTGCGGATGAAGGAATATGGTTTTCCTGTGAGTATAATAATAAGCTGGCAGACTTTTCAGAGAAGGCCAGATATCTTCAATACCCATCAGTAGCTTTTTTTTTTAATTACTCTTCAAGCACAAACAACTTCTTAGATTCCTGACTACTACAGCATGTTGGGTATCTCTCAGGTGATTTTCAGTACTTATACTGAAGCTCTGTGCTTTGCCTTTTCCTAGGTTACATATATAAGCAAATACTTTCCCTTCTTTTTCCTTCCCTTCCCTTGCCTATCATCTCCACCTGAGAGTTGGCACTTCAGCACTGTGTTGCAGGTGAGGCTTTACTGATGCTCAGGTGGCATCATAAAACTTAGTGTAGAAAAGTGTCTTAAAGCTGACTTTCCCCTAGTCTCTGCTTTGTGTCCACAGAAGTTCAGAAAGGCAAAAGAAACTATATCTATCAAAATTCAAACATCAGCCTCTTTCCATTTTCATGCTGTAAAACAAGAACCTGTCTTCCTTATCACTTGGAGAAGCATAAACAGAGTAAAATAATTATTTTAATCACACTAGTTCTCTCTTCAGGTGGGACAGGGAATTTTTTCCAGACATCCCATAAGGATCTGTACTTTTTCTCAGCCTGTATATCTTTGCCTTTCCTAAACTGTGCACTGGGAAAACCTGGGGTTGTTACTTGTTTTTCGAGCTACAAGCATCAGTTTATGCACAGATCAGTATAGATAGCTTTAACACAGTTACAACTAGAAATTATATTTTTTTTAGTCATTTGATATTTAACAGAGAGTTCAGCAGATAACCCCCTTAGACTTTTTATACTTTAATTTCCTGATGTCATGGGCCACACTGTTGATTTTTTTTGACACATAAATATATACTTGAGAAAGTTAGCCGTTTTTTTCTCCATTTTCCCTGCTCTTTCACTTTTCTGTCCACTCAGGCCAGCCCTCATTACTCTTTAAAACATACCACTGCCTTGAAAATGGTCCAGGTTTAGGTCTTAATGGTCAACGAGTTGAATTGATCAAGAGCTGCATTGTTAATTTCAACAGCCAGAAAAACTGCAGCAAAGAGCATCTTCCAACTGAGCCAAGCCTGCAGATCTCTGTGTTGTCTCACCTGACAAGATTGCTATTTCAGTATTTACTATTTTAGGCAATAGAGATACTGGCTTGAGTCAGGCAACCATGATGTGAGGAGTAATACTGCAAATGCAGGCACAGGATGAGAGAGATTGCTAATTGGGTAAGTCTGGCCACCATCTGGGAGTCACAGACTCCACCTAAACTCTCCAGATGCATCTCCAAGCAACTGGAAATAAAGTCTTTCAGCAATCAAATGTAATTTATATTAGATATTTTATTCTGTTAGTTAAAGTCCAGAGAATTTTGTGTGTCTGACAACCTTCTGTGAGCCAGAGGAAAGAATATAGGGAGGAGGCAGAACATGGCAGTTAAAACTATACTGCAGTTGTTTTCAAGACACTTGAATCTCTATGCCAGCAGTTCAGTTGCATTTTGAATATGCACTTGTGAAAGCAGCTGTTGAACTTTGTCCAGCATCTGAAAAACATATACAGCTTGTGTGCTGTCCTCTATGAGGTTGATACTGTCTGTTTAATAAAGACTTTGAAAATTCAAGATACAAGTTATGTCCTAATGCTACCGATAATAGTTTGAAAGGTAGCAGTGGACCAATCCCTTTCTAATGCTCTAGTTGAAACTTAATTTTCTTTTACTATCTATCCTACCATTTTTCCATATTTTTATGTTCTTTTTTAAATTTAATGGGGTTTCTTGTACACTACTATGTACAATACTTTTCATTTTGTTCTTATTCTTCCTTCTGGAAATCCTCTATTTGAGTTGCCTTTTTTTTCTTTAATTTTCTCTTTTTTTTCTCTTTTTTTTTTTTTTTTGCGCCCAAATTTTATCAGCTTCAGTTTCCACTGCTGAGACCTGTGTGCTTACAAAAACCTCCCACACTAAAAAACAGCAATTGTTCTGCCACTTTATGTTTGAAAACAATCAAGAAAAATCTGAAAGTGCCCTGGTATGCAAATAAAAGTGCAGCCTCCATGAGAAAACCGCAAATGAGCATACCTCCTGGAAGTCACCATCCGCAAAGACTTTCTTTCTCTGGTAGACTTCCATTGATACAGTCAGTTTTTAACCCCTTTCTTCTTTTTTTTCTGTCACTTTATCAGTTTATGTACACACCGTAGGAAAAGCATATACATGCACACACAAACGTTGATGTGTCTTCTTTTTTCACTCAATTTTATCCCCTACTATTTCCTCCGTGAAAGCAAAGAAACAAAACATAACTATTCCAGAGTTGAATATGATGATATTCTGAGGGTGCAGAAGTTCTCTCAAATCTTCTATGATTTTCTACCTGGTATAGGCCTATGTCCACCCAAATTCATGTCTATCTTTCCGCTCACAATTAACTTCAGATTTCACCCATGTCTGTCCGGCTCTTATGGATGAGTAGGTTGTGTTCTTTCCTAAGTCTCTACAGCAGGTATTACTGTGTTGAGTTTATTAAAAGAGCAAACTCCTTCCTTGTCAATGAGAAGAACAATATATGCTACAGGTCTTTAACTAAGCTCAAATTCTATCTCATAAATGGTCCCAAGAGTTTTTTTCACTTCCATTCATGGCCACTTGCTCAGCACATTACTTCTTTGAATCTATAATATAATATCTGAGCTGGATAACAGAAAATGGAAAGACTCTTTTTTTTCTTTTTTTTTTCCCCTCAGACTTTGAAAATAACTAGACACACTGATGAAAATATCTTTTACAAAATTCCATGTTACAATCAAATTAGGATTTTGCTACAGTACCTGTCCCAATAAACCAATTGGTATAACTATCAGGTTTGCGCTTGCATTTCTTTGTGAAGATGTGTTCTTATTGCCTGGAAATAAACGATGTCTTATTTCAGAAAACATTTGAAAGAATTGGAAAGAAAGGTTATATGCCCAGTTACAATATAAGAGGTTGCATGAACAAGGTGTATTATGCCACAGGAAGGTTTGCAAATAAAAATATTTTGTGGGGGATGGTGTGAAGATTTTCTTTGGTCATTCAACAGAATCTGTGTTGAAGTTACTTTTTCATAGATCCATTATTGTCCTGCTCTCACTTTTATAATTTGTCAATAAAAGTGTGGGAACATAGGTTTCCATAAACTAGAAAGCGGTTCTTCTTCAGCTCAGTAATCCAGTAATAATCTAAAAAATATCTGCAAGACATTTGTTGAACTGTAGTTCCAACGGTCATTGTGATATCCCTTATTTAGACCAGACTGGCTGCACTGGCAGTAGACAGGAGAGGTATTCTCCTTCTCTGGGACGCTAATCCTCTGGCAGAAAGCAATATATCATTTCTTGGGATGTGTGCTCTACGACCTGTTCTGAAATGTGATGCAGAGGGTAAGGAATGTATTGGCCTGAACTGTTTCGTGTCTCCTTTAGACAGCAACTACATCTTCTGCGTAGAAAGAGGACGTGGTTTTCCTCAACAGTAGCTACCACAACTCTAACTAGTCCTCTCCTAGATGCTACTGCTAAAAGTGTACTGGTCCCATTTAGTCAGATTGCAGTAATGAGAACACATTGAAATGCATGTTAAATTCTAATTTTGCAGTCTCTCTTTCTCTTACATTTTAAAAAAACAACTTTTTTTTGCTGTATTTTTCCAGTACTGTCTGACAGTACTTCCAATTGTACAAGAACTAGAGGGATCATTTTTAACATTCTTTTTGCTGACTTGTTAGCTTTATTACCAGAGATGTATTTATATTCCTCCTCTTGATGATACTCTCTGGAACTTCCCTAGTGAAATGTAAGTACTGAAATGTCCGATTCTTTGGAATCTTCTAAAATGTCCAAGACATCTTCAGAAAGTCATTTTAATAAAAGACTAGTTAAGAACTAAGAATGCAACTACATTGTCCATCTCTTTCTCAAACAATGGTTACAAGAGTTTGTAAGCTATTCAGATTAATTTTTTCTTCCCTTTTCTTGTAATTCAGCTCTGAAACTGTGCCAAGTTGGAATCAATGTTACAGCTATTTCAGGAACATATTTTTTAAGGAACATTTATGTAATCATTGATTCTCTTGATTCTTTATAACCAAGAACCAGTCAAAGCATACTTGCTTACAATACAGTGTATTTATTGGAATCTGTAGTACAGTATGTTTTATAGGGTTGGTTAATCTAGGAGAAAGGTTAGTCTGAGTTAGCAAAACTGAAAGAAGTATTGAAAAGAAAATCAGATCCTGTGGGATTTTCCAGTATTTATTAGTGACTGACTGCTCTCACATAGGGTACAATCTAGTGGACTTAGATGAGTTAATTTATTCTACAGTTTTCCTCGGGCTCTTCTTGGATAGCTCAAAATTTCTATTAGTTTACATTAAATCCTATGTTGCAGAAATTCAAGATATGAATTATTTTCTTATAACCGGCTTATTTTTCTTGTAATTGAAAAATATAAACCCCAAACTTACGAACCTTATGGGAAATGTTTTGTGTTTCCTTTGAAAATAAATACCACAAAGCATACCATTAACCATCAATTACGATATAGTAAAGATTGTCCATGAAATTAACCTAAAAAATCAAGTCATCCTTTGATATTATTTCAGTAGCTGACTGGCATTGTCACATTTCAGAAAATTGAATTCCCCTTTACGAAACATATGTTTAAAAGTTGTACCCTGTCAATAATTATTCTATAACATCCCTATTTTATGCAAAGCTAACTAGATATTGTCATATTAAAATAGCAAATCCAATTCATTGCTTATGAAACACATGTTTAAAAAAATAAAAGGCATGCTTTAATTATTTCAAGGGTGTTCAGACTGGCTCACCAGCCTACTGAATATTGCATTTGTTTAAAACTCAATCATGCAAAATGAAGACTCGATTTGAAAAATTTTAATAAAGATAACCAGACTATCATTATATCATTTGAATGCTAATCGGTGCTTTCATTCAGTGGAGGGAGCAGCGATAGTGTCAACTTTGCTGGAGGCTCTTTATTTTGCAATAAAAACATTTACATTCTAATGATTTTATTAAAGCATAGTAGCTGTCAGCATCCCCAGATGACTCCCTGGCAAACTGTATCAGTTATCAACTCATATTGCCTTTATCAAAACCACCCAGTGGTGAGTCTAGGCCTGCCACAATGAGATGTCTATTGCTCGGAGAGCTGGTATTTAATCATTTCTTCTACAGTATTGTTCTGCTTACAGTGCATAAATAAGTGCTTCAAATAACCCCAGAGTGCTACTGACAATGAAACAAAGTATCAGTTCTATTTATCTTTCCTGCATTCTTCAGAAACCTTCTTCTCCACTTCTTTTTTTCCCCTTTTTTATTATTTTGTTGTTGCAGGCACTTTTTTATTCACTCTAACCTATCATAATTCAACAGCACTGAATTCCTTCATGATGAGCAGTAGGACTCACAGATAGAGTCAAGGAAGGTGATATTTTTTGTCTAGGAAGCGATATAATGAATACTGGAAACAACTGAATTAAAAGTGATAGGTGGACTCTGAAGCAGTGTTGACCTGAACAGAAAAACCAAGAGGGAGGGAAAAAAAATCAAAACCCAATGCTGCCGTTTTATACCTCAAAACAGAAGGAGTGTTGCTGTTGTAAAAAGAGAAGGGGGAAAAAACAGTTGGGGTGGTAAGTATAAGGTTGTAAACCTCCGGGGCAGACCTTGTCAACTTTCTGCTAAGGAACACTAAATATAAACAGATGCATGCCATACATTGCCAGATATTTCTTTTCCTGACTAAGCAATGCTGATCTAAAGACAGCTGTCTTAATGGTGATAAAAGCGTGTCAGCCCTCAGCACACATATACATCCATTTTGAAAAGAAATTCTTTCTCTGGTTTTCATTCGCTATTACACTCAGAAACACAGCAGAGATAATAGTGCTCTGAGGACTCCTTTTTCAGCTGGGCCAGCTAAAATCATGTCGATGTCACTGTGTAAATTGTCTCTTAATTTGGTGGTAGTGAAAATCTGTCTTAGGATTGTAGCTGAGTAACTGCTCAGAATAATATTTTTAAAACTTCAGCAGGGATTAGCTGCAAATGTTTGTTTTGTTTTGAGTTAGCCCAGGTCGTCATGACAGACAGCAGAATGACAGTGTACTAGGTGGGGTCATTTGAGCTCTGTATCCTAACATTTGACTTTCTGCTCAAACTGATGAATATCAGTTCTGATCCACTGGGACATTTTCCTTGCAGAAAGATCATCGCATCCTTTTGGTTTATGGCAGCTGTCCATCTACCCAGTCATATTATTATCTATTCTCCAGTGAAGTGTTTAGTATCAACATCAGAATGAACCATGCAAATCAATAACATATTGTTGTAATTACATTTCTCAGGCTGGAAAATCCAATACCATTTGCAGTATTTGGCTGAAACGGCATAAATATGCAAAGACTATTGCTCAGCTGGTCTACTGGTAACAGATCTATTTTAAATCTAGATCCAGATTTTGTTTCTGACTCTGCTTCTGATTTGCTTTGCAGCCTTGGGCAAATCACATTGCCTCCATCTGTAAAAGCAGATGATAACTGATCAAAGGCCCCATCTTTGACTGGTGTTTGTAATCGCAGCCTAAAATGAAGACAGATTTTGAAAGGACACAGAGAGACAGAGGGGCAAAGAAAGTCAGCATTGCTAATGTCTGAACAGTGGTTGGATACAGCATCTAGACGTGATCATAAGTGTGCCGGGGAGTATTATCCAGGCTGGGAATAAGTTGTGCCGGAAGGAAACATAATTTCGACCTTCGCTCCTGTTCCTTCCAACCTCACTGCAATTCCACATCCTCTCATGAGGTTTTAAAACATGAAGAGGATTTTCAAACCTTGAAATGCTCTGCTTCTGCTCCTAATGTTTTAAAACTGCTGAAAGTTGTCATCTTTTCTTAATCTAAGAAAGCACTATCCAGGTCAACAAACATACAAATGCATTCAGCAAACAGAGAAAAACAATTGGCTCCTTTTAAATGTACTTAACATTTTTCCCTTCTGATCTTGGTACAAGTCTCAGGGCTTCTGTTTGTCCCTGTCCTGCTCACTTTATACTGAAATGCTATTGACCTGACCTCTTTGATATATCAATGTTGACAAACATGCAGTCTGACAAATAAGGTCTTGATACAGTCTTTCAGACATGGCAGCAGGACTTGAAACATCCTTCAAGCTACTATTCAGATGAAGATGCTGCCAGAACACATTTAATTTTTTTATAAGGTGAAGAGCTTGCTGCCATTTAGAAATAAATTCCCCCCCCCAAAAAAAGAAATGAAATATTATCAAAATGCATTTATGATTGTTTTCACAGGTACAGCCTTGAAATGTTATTTCAGCTGTAGCTTTATAAAGTAGCACATTTATCAGTATTGAATAGTAGTGGTTGTATTATGTTGTATGAAAGATATTGCAGAGTTGACTGAAGATGCATTACCAAGCTAAACACCATTTTTATACAAATATCATTCCTTTTATTCATTATGTTTTTGCATAAAAGTTGCCTTTACTTATTTTCAGTGCACACATGCATTTCCTTAGACAGAAGAAAAAACATCTAACTCCCTTTTTGTTTTGTAGGCCAGAAAAACTGCCGATTTCAGTTATTTAAAAAAAAGAGATTAAAGAAATGGGATCACTTAAAGGTGATTTTCTGTGTAGGTGTTCTTTGAGGAACTTATTGTTTTGTGTTATGTATTTTAAAAAATGACACTTGTGAAATTATCTGTAAAAAGAACATGCCCAAGATAGGTATTTCCTTTAGCAGATTAAGTGTGGATGATCTTATCTAATTAATAACTTTTCTAAATGTATATGATTTTAACATCTGGGCAAAAGTTGCTGCAGGTTGTGCTTCAGTGGATTTCTGATTAAAGTATTTTCAAGGCAGATGTAAAATGCAGAAATCTGCTATTACTCAATAAAGCTCAAACAAGAATTGATAGAAATGTATGTTGATTGTACAGAAATCATGCCAAGATAATTTTGAATTTGACAGAGTGTGCTAGTTTTCAACTAACAACTTGGACTGTCCAGCAGAATTGCGTTCTTCTAAAATGTGCCGTGCTTCATCAGCAAGCTATAGTCTTCAAAAGTATCTGAATTCTTGCTGTGAGATACACTGAATAATTATTTCTTATCTATTTCTCTGGCATGTATTTATGGAGCAGAAAAGCTGTAATAGGTGTTTCACAAGCTTTACATTACCGACAAAATTCGTCCTTTTGTGCAGTGAATTCAAGATTGGAAGAAACTCCAGAAACTGAATTTTCCTTTTGGAGATAAATTCTGAAACACTCAAGAAAACAATTTTCTTTGTGGAACAGCAGATTGTGGCATACAAGACTGATAAAACTAATCTCTTACCTTCCTTCTGCTTTCATTAGTAGGACAGACTGTCATCAGACAAATCCTTGAGATGGAGAAGAGAGTCGGTAAAACGAAACCTGTTTCACTCTAGCTCTGAGTCAACCTAACAACTGTAGGAAGTGGAATCAGGAGATAGGCAAGAACTGGGGCAATGGTCATTTAAGGGATACCAAAAGAGACTGTTCTAAGAGAAGCAGCAAGTAGGCTTCAGATCTTTAGCTCCACAAAACATTACACTTGACATTAGCCAACTCTATTTTCTGTGAAACCTCATTGCTTGCAACACTGAAAAGTTCCACAGCCACTGCTGGATAGGGAAAACATAGAGGGATGCCTTCTGTTAAGTGAACCTCACAGATGCTCAGATCTTTTCTGTGTGATTTCAGAGAGAATGATGTATCAATAATAACACTAGGGTGCCATAACCTAAAGAACTGTCACAGTATACCTTTGTTTTGTCTTTCTTCCTTGATTTATTAAGTGACCATAATGACATCACTAAAGAACATAAATAAGTGATAATAATCTTTTTTTTTCTGTTTTCTGTTACCATTTTGGTATTTGCTGCTGCAGATATTGTACCAAAACCAAAACCAAAATGTCTTAAAAACTTTTTTAATTCTAGTATATTATCTAATTATTTACCAGAAAATAGTATAATTGAAACAAAAAAAAAAAATTCTAGTGATATTAACGCCATCATATCATCAGCTCAAGTATTTTTCTCATTTTGGCTACTTTTGAACTAACATAATTTCTTTTGACTTCCGCTACAGATAGACTGTTTCCAGAAGGAAATAAAAAATATATATGTGAACCTAAAGAGTTTTGTTTACTCATTCAAAAAATAAATTGATCTTAAAATCAGTATAACAACAAATAAATAGCATTCAACCAGAAGAAAACTTATATGTATTCATCTATGAGATACTACAAATAATACAACCACACTGAGAGATCTGTAGAAAAATTAGAAGTATATTAATTTTTCAAAATACATTTTTAAAGATATACTATTTATTCACATATTAGTGATAACTTAATAACAACAAAATAGCACAAACAATTAATTCCTCTCTTTCTGTAGGTGGCAGCTATCATGCTCAACAATGGACCTCAGAAAGTATTTCTACAACTTTGGTTAAAGAGTAGTCAAAACAATGTGTACTGTTACTCACATGAGAGAGAATATTAGTAGACCATGTCTCCATTTCCCAGGAAGTTCTCATACATTACTTGCTTTCTGAGTCAATAACAGTTTCTCTCATTTTAAAGAAGTTATAGAATCTGTGAAGAACACATGAATGTGAAAACAAGTTATTGTCTCCCTGTTAACATAGCTCGTCTTTCCCTGCAAATTCCTGGAAATATTTTCATTGATACTGGCAGTAATTCCCAATTACCCTCTATCTTTATCTAAGTTTAGCCTTTATAAAGGCCTAGCCACTTTTTGTCTTTGCTTTTGCAAGATTTTCTGGAAATCACTTCCTCTTTTCCCTTAAAATTCTTCTCCAGTCTTGCTTTGACTCTTATGCTTCTATCTCATTCCTAATAATTTTAAATTCATCACATTTTCCTGTTGTTTTCACAAAGGACTCTTCCACTCACTTAAACCAATCCACTGTCCCGTTCCTCATCCTAATATGTCAGAACTCATGCTCTAACAGTTCATCACTATCTCTCATTCAAAAGACGGTCAATTTGTTGACAGTTTCACACTGCTTACACATAGAAGTGTCCAAAAATATATTCCTGTTACAGTGACAATTCAAAATATTCAATAGATAACTTTCTGGGGTTTGGGTCTTCTCGGGACTTTAGGCCGAGGTAATGGACAAACTGGCAGCAATAATAATTGTCACCTATGTTGAGGACTAAGAGTGAGATTAAACCCTGTGCTAGAAGGTTTTGCAGATAGCAGAGGCATGATGAAACATGGGAAACCTGATATAGTCTATAACAGCCTAAAACCACAATTTCTGGAAAAGTTCTTTTCATCCATTAGCGTAGATGAGCATGCCTAGTTTAGCAATGGGAAGTATATTTTTCACCAGGCTATAGATGAATTTGGAAAGGTTTTCAAAACGAAAAAAATGGCATGCACTCTTTTCCTGTCTTTGTTATAGTCCTTTGTCCAAATCCTGTAGAGTATACAATTTCCTACCTAAGAGATGTTTTAGCCTAGGCTAAGCAAATCATCCTTCAAATTTTAGAATATTTCTGGAATAGTTTTATTGTTACGACTGAAATTTTGCAAAATAATTCAACTTCACATATTGCATTAGGAAATATATTTAGTCTCAGATAACACTATACTGTTATTTCCATGCAACGAGGTCCCATGGCAGATGTCCAGTAGTTTTAATAATTTACATTACTATCTACACCACTGGTAATTTCTGAACTTCAATATATATCCTTCACTTACAGGTAAATTAAACCTAATTAAAATTACCATTATTCTTACAGTCCCTGATAAATTTGTGATCTTGTATCTTCTAAAGTTGTTTACTCTAAGGGCTATAGCACATGGTCTTATATGTTCAAAAATCTTCCATCCAGAGGACAGTTAAAACAGGGATGTGTGCTGAACTCTGATCTCCCTCTCTGATTTAAAGCCATAAACCTGGAGGCATTAAAAATAAGTTAATAATTGTTGAAAAAAAATTGCAAATGTTTTTAAAAGGTAATTAGTGAATAATTCCTTTAGTTACTTTGCTCTCTTCCTTTCTCATTGAACTTGACCCTGTTGTCTACAGGAAGCATTATAAATTTTGAAAGTCTCCCATGAACTGGACATTTTAATGAACTACTCACAGCAGTCACCTGTCACTGGCCGATGTATTGGAGAGAGTGAGTGAAAATTTATCTCTCCTGCACAATATGTAACACTACTTTTCACAGGGACCTAGGCTAATTTAACTCTGCTCTTTTCTGAATTAACAAGGCTTGTCTTCAAACCTTTCGACATAGCAGCATTCTGTTCTGTTATTATTTTAGCACTCACCTTCCCACCCTCCCTCAGGACGTGCATTATTTAATCCATCTGGAGCCTTAGTAACGAAGTTCCCCTGCTCTCCCTGACCCCAGTGATTTATGTTTCATATTTCATGCTGTGGTTGGTCTTTTGCCACTCATATTCCCCCTCCTTCTCCTGGTCAATCTTTTTATCCCCTCTTCCCCCCTTTTTTTCAGGAGGAAGGATAAATATTGGACAAGTGGACTGTTTGTCATGCAAGCCCTAACAGAGTTACAGTTAGAGAGGGGAATATTTCAATCTGCCAAGACTTAAATGCTGATAGATTATTGGCTGTTGCTAGGCCAAGGGTTGTGCCACTCATAATTTTTCCCACTGATACAACTATTTTATGGAATATGACATACATCTTTAGGTATTAAATCATCCCTAGAATAATTTGTCTGTCAGGAATCAAAGTGAAAGGAAATAAAATACCAGCACACAGAGTCATATTGCTAAATCTTGTATTCCTCAGAGGCTCATGTTTGTACTTTAGTGTGTGGTCATATCTGTGTCTTTAAATAAAATATGCACAGAAGAGGGTGAAAACTGTGAAGGAAGAGCAGTAGGAAAAATCATTGTGAGTGCTGGATTCACTAATCAGTCTCTGTTCGTGTTGTGCCTTCCTTACTCCCCATTCCTCATATCCTTCTTATCAGATTTCATGTTTAATGCCTGCCCTGAACCCCCGTCCCACACCCACAAATCTGACTGAGCACAATAGCACTGATAAAACGGAAGCAAATTTCTTCTATTAGTGACTGACAGCAATTTGAACAAAATGAAGTTGTACCATGATATCGTTACATATACAAGGTGCAAATAACCTAGTTTGAATAATCACAGCCTCTGTCCTTTTAAATGATTTTTTCTCCCCCATTTAAAGGGAGGCCTTTGATGTGATAATATTAATTCCCTCTGTGCTTGGAGGAAGAAAAAAAAAAACCTAGGAGAAGCGGAAATTAAATGAGTAATGCAATGTCAGTCAATCTTTTAAACCAGAGCCTTATTAACAGCTAATCATTTTGTCATTTTGTCGCTCAAAGTAATGAATTTGATAGGAGGAGAAGGGAATGTTTTATGTTTATTTTTATTAGTTTTAAACAGAAACAGTTGTGGAAATATAATATTATCAAGACTTGCAGCATTTAAGTGGTTTCTGTTCAGCATATTGCTATTTTTCTTCTCTGCCAGTATCTGATTGCCATAATTTCGAATAATCCGCTTGTCTTTCAAAAAAAAATTGAAAAGGATATTCATCTCAGGCATAGCACGGGGTTCCATCATTGGAGATGCACAAGGCTTTTGTTAGGTATTTCTTCACATCCTATTTATTCAGAAGTATCTAAGTAATTAATGGCTAGCAGGATAGTTATGCAGCTGAAAAGAACAGCACACATTTCTCAGCCACCAGTGTCTGAAGATCAGAAAAAATGCAAGGAAAATCCCACAAATAACTTTTTATTTTTAAAAACGCAGTGCAGGGGTTTATTGTGTTTTAAAATTCTGTAGGCTACAGCTACATATTAAGCATGTACTAGTGGAATGCATTAAAAATCTGTTGCTCAGGATGGATTCAGTATCAACATCCCTGTAGTATACTCCTTTGAAATGGCAGGGGTGACCTCTGAATTTGGACTCCAGAGGACTCTCAAATTAAGTGCTTTGAATATGGTGGCATTATAAGTCTTGATCTAATATCAGTGGGAGTTTTCCATCAGCAAAACCTGCAATACTGGGTGCATAGAGAATATAAGAATCCACAGTCTTTTTTGGACTTACACATTTTGGGTTGCTTCAATATTCCTTTTCACATGCTTCCATTGCCTTTATCTATTTTTTTACTTTATATTTACTTACTATATACACACTTATTTTAAAGACCATAGAACGGATCATGACTGTAGAGAAGTGCAGCAAAAAATAGTCCCTGATCTCCAGCTCAAGACCAGTCTTTATTTACCATAAACTAAGTTAGCAAGCAAATCAATATCTAGCAGCCTAATGATATATCTGGTGATTTACTTACTCATTGACTGAAAAGTAATTGAGTGGGTTAGAGTACCCATGAAAATAGTTCTCTAGTATTAGCGAAGGTTCCATTTAATGTTTATTTTCAAACATGAATGCATAGAAAATCTCTTCGCTAGACTGGAAGCCTTTACTGCATAGAGAGAAACACATGAAGGTGGGTAAACCAAACACACTCCTTAGAGCCTGAACAGAAAATGTTGCTCTACTCAAATAATAAAAATACAGTTATGGATGTACCCTAGTTCCAGAAAGTTTGAAATATTAGGGAATGTACTTTCAGTTGAAATTTTCCAATAGCAGGACAAAAAAATTTGACTCTTTCAAGTTACAGAATTAAAGTAGGAGCTAAGTAGTTTTCACGAAACACTGAACTAAAGGCTAAGGATGGCTCCTGCTTGAGTTCTAGAGTCATCAGTTGTTTTCTGCTCTAAGATTTCAGACACATGCACAAGTTCAATAAATCAAAATATATATCAACAGTGACCAGAGTAATTGTCATCATACCCACTCAGTCTGTGACAAATATGTGATGAAACTTTCTAGATAAAAATCAGTGAAAGAAAGCTGTAAGGAGCTGTTACAGCGCACATTTTTTGGTGGTCTAGGAGTACTCAGAGTTCCCAAAGGTCTGCTGACAAACTTTACCTTAGCTAAGCTGTAGTTGTGAACTGGTGCTTTAGGGTCTTAAACATGGCACGATATTGGAACAACAACCCTTACAGCTTTCTGGGTCAGCTTATGTTCTATTTGTCTGTTTCAGGGATGTGGAAAATGGATGAAGAGGAATATGAAAAACTGCTATCAGTGCAGGCATGTGATACTGTGTGAGTGTAACCCATTATCATGTGCTAATCATCCTGCTTTTTTTCAGTGAAAGTATTACTCAGGAGTCTAGCCTAATGCTGATTCCTCACTTTCATTACCTTTACATATCTATGTGTCCCTTATGCTATAGAAGGAATGCCCTTTTGGGAAGTGATTGCTGCCATTAGTTTGTTGATTCGGTTGATTGCTGCTTTAGGCTATTCATCCAGTCTCTGCTCTCCTCAGACAGGCTCATCCACAGATTCTCCTAAAGCAGTTTCTGTTCAGAAGATGGAAAAACCTTCAGAGTGTTACCAGAGATATTATTTCCTTTCTGTTTGTAGGGACAAAAGACGTCGAAGAAACAGCTGGATCCATAATCTACAGCATACTCAGAAAAAGAAATAAATTTTGCCGACTGCTTTGTAATTAGCTGGAAATGAAATTTTGATATTGAAAAAGGAAAGTGTAGTTACAGAATCAGAGAATAATTTAGGTTGCAAAAGACCTCTGAATGTTGCCTAAGGACCAACACGGATCAGGTGACTCAGGGTTGTATCCGATCAAAGTCTGCACGTCTCTGTGGATGGAGACTCTGCAGTCTCATCAGTCACTTGTCAGTCCAGTGTTTGGCAAGGCCTCAAGACGGAATCCCAGTTTTCAGCAACTGAAATCAAACAATATATTCATAATGAACTGGGGAAAAAATCCAACTCCAATTGCATCTTTTCTTTTTGACTGTAAAAAAAGTTGACATTTGTCTACAGAATCATTTACTTTTTAATCAAAAATATTTTCTTACCCAAGAGTTTCTGATACTCTTGGTTTACATTTTGAACTTTTATACTTCAAGTTTTAGGATCAATCAGAAAAGCTGACTTTTAGGTGAAAAAGATGATTTAAAATCCTTTTATGGAAACCAGCTTCAGATATCCTTCTATTGTAAGGATATTGCCAAGTGGTCGCATGACTCTGTGAGAAAACAAATGTCAAATGTCATTGTTAAATTCAACATTTAGACTGGAATTTGGGATATGGACACTTCAAGTAAGGAATGTTTTTCAGATAATGGCATCCACGTTTTTCTCCTGAATATTCTCTTCTAGCATTACACGTTCTCCATTTATTATTAGAAAATGACACATCACTTGATGCACATTTACAAATACATATTTGCCACAAATATTCAGTGCAGTATTCATAGACAGACAATTCACTGCACATGCAAAGTCTGTTTCCAAATAAGGAGTCATCATTAAGAATGTTGTTATTATCAATAAAGCAGAAAATGTGAGGGCTCATAAAGTATAAAAATTTGCACTAATTTTCTCCTAATCATTCCTCAGTTCTACATAATTAAGTCTCTTTTTCATTAAGTAGCATCTCTCAGTACAACAAGATTATTTTTTTTGCTCCAATCTCTGTCATATTTAGAGATGGCTCAACTCATCGGAAATTTGGCTTGGCTATTTTCTAGCCAGGACGCAAATGTTTAAGAAACTGAGGACAGCAACTGTAACACATCTATTTGTATATATACAATTGCAGATTACTATATTTTGTCCAAACACATGCAGAATTTTACTACAGTACCTTATACGTGTAGAGTTTTATTTTTATTCAGCAAATAATTTGTAGTCCGTTTTATTCCTTCTCTATTCCTTAAGATTTTACATGTAAAAGACAAGGAGTACCATTTACAGAATATAATGTTATTTTCTGACAATTCACATTTTCCAAAAAAATACCTATGTGTGTTTGTGTGTATCAATATCAATATATGTTTGAATATTAGTATTGATTAACTAGAGACAGCTAGGTATATGTATAAATAAGGGTATCTCTGAGCAAAGTTATACATTCATAAGAATACTAGAGGATCGAATCATTTCAGAACACATGCAGGGACAAAAGCTGGTATAGTTGGGAGAACAGACTTGATTTTTTTTTTTTTAATACAGGTAAGCACTATGATTTTTACTAATTTATTGTAGCATTGTTATTTGAATAACTTGTATTAAAACCGGACACCAACCGATATATTTGGCAGACACGACTGAAAACACTGAAGTAAAGATCTAGAGCTGGAATGTAGGATGTAGTATTCATCTGGCCATCTGAAGTGGTGCATAGTGTGTGAAGTGTTCCTGTGACATCTAGACCAAGAATTTTAAAAATAGAAGACCAGATTTAGATTCTTAAAGTCTACGTTTACATATACAAATAAATGTCCTTTTAAAAAAAATATTTCCCAAAATATTTAATCTCAACAAAAGTTCATTAGTACTCAGTAGTTCTGAAAATCAAGCCAGTTGTTTATATGACTGAATATAGGGGTTTAGGAGCTTAAATTCAGGTTTATCCTTTTGAAAATCTAAGCCATAGATCCAAATTTGTGACAAAGAGAAATCCACTTTGTCTCTGTTTTAAATGAGAATAAGAGTACAATTTTCGTAAAACATAAATCTGTTCACAGCAGCACAGTATATAGACAGCTTGTGTAAATTTTAAATTGTGCTATTCTGTTGTACACAGTTGAATGGAGCACTGAGGCTGATAAATACTAAAACCAGCTGGGCTTTCTCCTAATAACTGAACACACTTTAAATGTCAAAAGGCAAAATACAGACTACTTCATATCTTTTTGTCTAATAATCTGAATAAATAATATCACATGGAAAGTTATAGAATGCCCCTGATTTAATAGAGAAAAATATTTCAAAGTACATATTCCTTAAATACGCTTTGTTTAGTCATTTAGATCATCATAATGGATGATTTTCTGTACAGAGGTAGGAGAGGGAGAATATTTTTTCCCTACTCTTCAAAGGATACTAAAATTTTTAAGGCATGGAGTTTAATAAACTTTGTCACACAGTATTCACAGACTGGTCCCAATTAAATCAAACCCTAAAGACACTAATTTATGAAAGAAAAGGTCTAGAGAATATATAAAATATATATCTTGTTTATGAACATCCCTTCTACTTTGAGGATGTATTTATTCTGTAAAATAGTGTTTCATATGGCAAGTGTTTTATACTATTAAAAAAATCAGCATAAAATGAGGCATGAGAAGCAATAACAGTCTAAATTTATTTTACCAGTCTCCAGATATACCTGCTGCATGCCCAGACCATGTTATTCTCTGGAAAACAGAAGGGAGGGATTCACATCTTAGCTAAATGTTTATTACAGCCTCAAAATCAGAGTGCAGCATTCTCCTTAAGAATTATTACTTGAAGCACAGTTGCTTTAAATCCTTTTTTTGCACCTTTGTCACATTTGGGACACTCGGAAAGCTTTGTAGTTTGAGCAGTTTCAGTAATACCTATATTTTCTGTGCCTTTCTACATTGATAAGCTGATAGGCCATTTGGAGCTGATAACTTATTCTCTCACTAAAAGGATCTTTTTTTCTGTCTTCTTCAAAAAAAAACAAGCAAAATAAAATGACCCTGAAATAATTTTAACGGTAATTATGACTTTTTTAATAAAGACAAATCATTTCTCTAAATAAAAGCATTTTATGCTGCGTTGCAAAAATACGTCTTACCAAAGACACCTTGGCTTCTGATAATGTGGTATGATACGGTACCTCTAAAATGTTTCAGCTGCTGCCTGAAAATAAAATATATGTATATATATATATAGTTAATTACAGAAATGCATACTTCTGCTATGTTTAAGACATTCAAAATATTTGAATGGGTTCAGGAGAAAAAAAAAGAATTAACTTGTAACTTTTGTGGTTCAAAATTTAAAATTAAATATCTACCGCTTTTTGTATACTTTTTGGCTTACAGCTCTTCAGTCTGCCTCCTTCTTGGGTGTCTGTAGGTAGAAGCTATCTTTAAAACTTGTTGCTATTCTATTTTATTAAAGCACATGATTGACTTGAATGTGGCCTTAATTCACTGTTCCAATGGAAAAATAATGCAGCATCTTAAACATATTATATAAACAATAGCTGCATACGTATTTATGTTCTATATTTTATTGTCAAATAGGGTTACATTACGTGGACAATTTTCTGGAGCACTCTCAAAATAAAAATAGGGCATCCTTTGATAAGTATATCAAGACTTTGAGAAGAGCCCACCTCTCATTAAAAATAAATTCAAGAATTATCCTTTTCTTCATTCTATGCTAGACACGAACAGAAGTAATCTTACAGAGTGATTATTAAAGAGACAGATATGTAAGCATGCAAAGCCTACTACTGACTACTACCAGGTAGTATCTTAAATGGTCACTTCCTTATTTGAGGCAAAGCAATTCTGGAATAGTTCCTTGCCAATAAGCCAAGGGAGGAGGAGTTAGACTGCCCATCTTAGAAGTGGACTATATTTTGGTTTAATTTCTATACTTCGCATTGTCCCAAAGGACTGTGTCCATGTTTGTGTACAAAATGATTGGCTGTCTGCTCTCTGATTCCTGAGGGTGTGTGACACAGCACAGCATGTGTCCTCACAGTTGAAATCTCATCATCTCAGAAAGCAAAGTAGAATCATCCCTGTCGCCTCTTGGTAATATTCTCTCAATTATTTAGTCCTCTGAAGTATCCCTGAGTGTTGTCTGGAAAGGATGCAAGCAAGCCTGACCAAGGCAAAAAAAATCTGAGGATTGTCTGAGCCTGTGCTTTGACTCTGCTTAGTTTAATAGCACAGTGGTAGCCAATCTGAATTTACTGCATTCATCAATACACGCGGCTTACATCTTGCAAAGAGATTTACACAGGAAAAGCTTTTCAACATTTTAAATAAGTTCAGAAATTTTCTGAGGACCATATTGTATATATAATATAAAAGGAAAGTGAATGTAGGTATGAACAACAATGTATATGTCTCTCTCTTCTGTGCAGTGCATGGACATGTACTGAAAAGGGAAATAAGTGCCTTTCCACCTTTCCATCTATTGAGAAGTTATGATGCATGGATTCAGACTTGCTATTTTTGGTCTTTCTCCGTGGTACTATATTATATAGTAAATGGGTAGTTAACTGCTTTACAAGTCTCCAGTGAACAGTTGAAGGCCTAGGATGGATTCCAAGAATTAAACTGATAAGACTTCAAAAATCCATTAGACAACATAGATGACAACTTGATCATTTAGAAATGTCCTCTTGTGATTTTTAATTTTAAATAATTGTGTTTTATTTAAAACATTATTAGACAAAGTAGAAATTTAAAGTGAAATTCAATGAGGCTTTAAAGATTTCCTAGAAATGTTCCTATCATTTAGAAAAGCCTGTGACACGCAATAGGTGACACAGGCGCTTATATTACTCTGTCTGATGTAATGCATGAGGCAACAAGCCAAGTAACTCCAGTGAATTGAGATGAACTAATAGAGTAACATGAGATCATTCACCAGTTCCCTTGCTATGATAGTTAAGTCATAACACAGTCAATTCCAAATGTAAAGAAATAATTTTAATTCTGTGACTCTTCATATGCTGAAAAGATGGATATCTACTTTCTGCCATAGCAGGTTGAGTATGCTACTATCTACTTGCAGACATTTAACATAACAATTCTTATTAGGCATCTTGAGGGGTAAGGAAATTTGTGTTCATATTGAGAGAAAAATTCTTTCACTAAAAATCATTCCTTAAAAACTTGTGGTTGCTTTTGCTAGGAGATGATTCAAACAAACAAGACTTGGATATTCTACTAGCTCTCCAAATAGTTCTTTTTCTGACTGTGGGAAAGATTTATAACCTGCTTTGCAAAGATCAGATCTCCAGAGACTAGGCAGCATGTATTAGAGCTACAAAGGCTGAGAAAACATCAAGTCTCAACTTTAGTCTAAGTGAACTCATCAATTGTTTGATGGACTTCTAGTGCAGTTTGCTAGAGTAAAGAACCATTATGGTGACCTGAAGAGTATAAAGAGACATGCTGCTTAAGGCAATGCAAGTAGCAAGTAATAAGATGCCACACGAAAAAGTACCTCCTCTGCGAGTGGTCCTCAGCATCACTTGTAGGATAGTAATTTGTACAGTACTGTATATCACTGATTAGCTGTTCTTGGTTTTGTAAATATGGCCTGCTCCTCATGAACTCACTTAAGTCATGAGGGACAGGGAAGGATCTACTTCAATTTTCTTCAGCTCTGTGAGTGAAAGCTGATTCTAAATGAAGGCATAAACAGCAGAAGCTGAATTTTCGGGTTCCCTATATCTAGATACTTGCTCTTTTCTTTTGATGTTTACTGCTATGATTACATCAGGCAAACAAATTCTCCTGTATCTTCTCCCAGCATCTTGAAAGCATCATCTATAAATGTTTGTCTTGTGTACCCTCACTTGAAATAAATGGGATTTCATCTCACAGTGGGCCAAGTTCATGTTCGGTGCATGTTAGCTTAAGAAGAAACTATGAAAAAAGTTGAAGATAAGTCCAAATGGAAAAGTAACATCGGGAGACATGTACGTGTGTATTCAAGATGCTTTTTAAGTATTCCTCAGAGTGATATTTAAACTAAGCACCACTGATTTCCAGTATGTTGTTGCTGTTTGTTTTAAAATTGTGGTAATGTTGCTATTTTTCTCTTCATAATTTTGCTTCCCTCCAAACAGTTACCTTGGACATAACGTGCAAAACCGGAGTAGAACTGTCCAGGTTCCTAAGTAGGTAATCAGGACTTGGAAAACTTCTCTAGCCCTAAAATGGACTTTTGTCTACCTGTAGACTTCATCTTGGATTTTTTAATCACATTTTCCCTTTCATAATGTACATGAACTTTGGGTTTAATACACACACTTGGACCTTGGGGAAGAGATACGTAAAAGCCATACACAGCAGCAGATACAGAGTCAGTAGGTGACGATGACCCACTGCCTCCTTCTGCCCACCTCCAATTTTGTCTTTTTGTTAATTAACTCTGCAGTATCTCAACCCTAGGATCTGAATAGAGCTCATCTTTGCTAATTGTCCCACTCTCCAAATTAAATTACCTCATGAAGTTCTAGTGGATTTCACAGAATTTTTTTGTTTCAAATGCATTTGTCTTTTTTCTCTTGTTAAATATCCTCTGTTTTTTCATTGCAAAACCATAACAAAATGACTTTTTTTCCTTTCAGTGCTTTACGACTTCCTTGACTTCTCTTTAGTAATGTCAAATAAAACTTGACAATTAGATTTTATAATATTATCTTAGAGTCCAGCAGAACGATGATGACCGTGCTGAAGAAAGCAATTTTCACTTATGCACTAAGGAATACTTGAGCTGAAGTAGTGCCTTGGACTGTTGGTTTTGGCAGCATTACTAAGTGAAGAAGTCTTGTCTCTCTCTGTCCCCATTCCCAGTTGCTCATTCCCACCACTAGTGCTTATTCCAAACCTGGAATATTTGATATTCCTTGGTTTATAATACAGAAATATAGAGATACTATATTGAGATGGAAAATGAGAGAGAATGAATCAGTAGAACAAACAGAAAGCAAAATGAACTTACAAATCTACCAGCTTGGACAATACTTCCTGTACATATGAAACCCTAAGGGCTCTACAAGATGGAATTCAAAACATAACAAGGATTTCTTAGAAAGTCCTAGACAATTACACTAGAGGCTCCTGTTATTTTCTTCATGTGCAGATTGATCTAGGCTAGAGATGAGGATGATGAAATGAACAAACTGGAATGAAATTTGAATGGAAGGCCTGGTCACCTGATTAGCCATCTTTGCATTAGTAAAAGTGGGGTATATGACATCTGTCACTTGCTACATTTGCCTTAATGATCAGTCCCTGTGTAAGTGTGTGTGCATGCATCCTCTGTGTGTCAGAGCACTTCATTAACTTCTAACTTCATTACAGACTTATTGTAAAAAGAAAGGCCTGCTACAAAGGCAGTATCTTTGTTCAAACGTGACTGTCATGCTTTCTGATTTATTAGTGTAATATGGTGTAAGGCAATATCACATAAACACAGTATATTTATCAAACATATCTTTCCAGTAACTTGCAATGAACGTAAAAAAATTGAATGCATATCTTTCATGCAAAGCCTCCGATACCAAGGCACTAGCTTTTAAATAATGCTGATAAAGGTACAGTGGGTTTTGCTATGCCAGAACAATTTCTTCTCACCTGTTTTCCCTCTCACTTTCTTAGGACTCTATTTCTACTTAAAGTATTTTGAACATCAAATTCTGCCTTGTTTATTTTGGGGATGTTCTCCCAGTGATGAACATAATGGATATTTTCTCCTACTCCATGATAATATAGAGATACAATGGTGTATCGTAGTTCTCCTGAGTGCTAATCAACTGAAATTCCTGGTATGATTGGTATGATTTTTCATTAATGGAGAAAGTTCGTATCTTCTTGTATACGCCATTTGCAATACTTTGGCACAATTAAAACTCTTAATTATAAAAGATGCCAAAAAGCAGTATTTTAAGGTAAATCAAAGAAAGCATATGGAAAAACGTAAAATAACTGTACTGAATGCAGAACAATTTAAGAGTAGTAATGAGTTAAGTACTTTTTACCTTTAGACGTTGCTCTAATAATTATTTTTTTTTAATTTAGAATTACCAATTCATTTCATACCTAGTGTTTGACATTTCGGAATTGTATTTCTTGTAAATTATCAACATACTAACAAAATATCTTCTGCCCTTCAGATGACGGTTTCCACCCTAAAGTGGATGTATTTCAATTACTAATTGTTGTTGAGACATTTACATGCTAAGCCACAGACCTATCAGACTTCACCCTGGCTTCTTCTATATTTATAAATAATGTTTGGCATATTTCTGACATCAGTTTCTCATTTGCAGTGTAAACTAATAATGTAAGATGGAAAGGAAAGACACAGAGATAATCCTTACTGACCCTTGAGGTCACCCTGTGCTTTGCTATAAAGATGAAAAGAAATGAGCTGCAGCTCAGGCCTTTAAATTAACAGCAAAAGATATCAAATCCTTAAACCATTTAACAACTTAATTTGACTTGGTTTTGTTTTTCTTTTATTTCTTGTGGGAGAAGGAAATGGGAAAGCCTGATTAGAGCGGGGTTCCAATTCTGCCAGTGTTTGAACTAACATTTGGAAATATGGGCTCTCTTAATATTGAAATCATTTTATTATATATTCAGCGAGTTTACATATACTGCAATGCTTCAATAGAACCATTCTCTAATAAATGCTATTCATGCTACAGTTTGGCTCCAGATAGGATATTATTTTAAAACAGTATTCATATTGCCCTGCTTTGGCTGTGGCTTCTTAAAAGCACCTAATGAAATAGCCAGTAAATCTGCCACAGGAAACTGGTATTTCATTGAAAGATACTTTTCAGTCTTTTAATTTTTTTCAGCCTTTTCACTGAGTCTGGGTTATGATTTAAGTAGCTAAAAATGTATTTCTTTCTCCTCCTATCTGATATTTTTATTATTGTTGCTCTGGCTTACTACTGTGATGATGATAATTGAAATTGCTCAATTTCTTCAATTTGGATATACAGTAAGAACATATTTTTGGATCCAACATAATCATTACTGAACAACATTAGATTATTATGTCACCAGTTTAGGACTGCTTTTGACTTCATTATAAAACCTGACAAGAAAAAAAGATGGATTACATGGCTACCAGCTGAGCTAAAGTTTAAATTACTTTTCTGCATCCTAGGGAATAAAGCTTCCTCCCCTCCCATATTAAAAAAAAGGGCAAAAAAACCACAGCAACATTTGATCTAACAAAAATGTGAATCGCAGTAATAGAAGTAGTCAATATAAAATGTACTTTGCATCTAGCAGGGGATGTCACAGTGGTATGAGTTTCTAGCATGAAAAGAAGGCAGGTTTGAATATTGATCTTTTGAAGCTCCATTAGCTATATGCTGAGCATTGCTGACATCACAGATTGATGTCTCTTTAAACTGTGTCTCAGATTGAATCACTTGGGGAAACCATCTATTGACTTCGGATGTTTGTGCCATTCAGCCACTGGAGAATGCTCTTTTTCTGTTTCCCTCTCCCTCTGTCCATCTGTTTGTCTGTGTGTCTCTTGAATATATTCACACACACACATAGAGTTACACACATGCTTGTCCTTTTGTTTTAGGGAATACTACTGTCTTTATTTTTCATGTAAGTGTAAGTTTCCCAAGTTATGCTTCCTTGTTACGTGTGCACTTTACAACATGATGTTAACAGTGAGGCAACATTCTGCTCACTGATTTAGAGTATTGAGACAGTCACCAGGAATATCTAAAGGAGTGAGTATCATCTTGTCTGTGGAGACCTTCATTTCACCTTGTAAATTGAGGCGACGGTAATAATCTCCAGAGGAGTACTACAGGAATCAATAAAGACAAAGAAACCAAAACCCTTGTGAGGTGCTGGTGGTAAAGTGTTTCTGCCTATGTGCATGCCTATATGTGTATGGGTGAAGAGAACTGGTTTCTGATGAAAAGGAATGCAAATTTAAAGGCATTGATCAGCTCTCATCTCCGTTCAACCTCATGCCCTCTGCTACATCAATACATTGGAAACATAATTTGTATCAGCAGTTGTTTCTTTAATTAAGATCTCTCCCAAATCTTTCTCATTGATTCATGCCATTAACTTATTGATCAGCTTGCTTATGCTGAGATGGCAGTTTTCACTAAGAAAGGGTATCTCTCTCATTTAGCAATGTTGATGCACTACAAACATCCTCTTGGCAACCAATGGGAAGATTGGAGCTTCAACAAGGCAAATAATAAGACACCAAAAACTGGTTTAGCAGTAGCAGTGTTTATGTCTTTAGAATTTTTCAGAAATACAACATGGAATGGGTGTTGTTTTGCATTAAGATCTTTATTTTTTAAATTTATTTATTCAGCCCCAAACTCGAAATTGTTCATATTTTGCGTTACTCAAAAAATAGTCTGCTGCACCATGTAATTTCTAGAAAATACAATTATGACCTTCCCAAAAATAGCATTCATCTCAGGGAGGTTATAAAAAGTGCTGTGCTGTGCTGTGCTGTGTTGTGCTGTGCTGTGCTGTGCTGTGCTGTGGGAGAAAGGATATGTAAAAAGAGGGTGAGACAACTTAGCTATATGGAATGAAAAGTGTGATCAAGTGAAAATAACAGCCATGTAATCTAGGACTGACCTAGTGTGGCTTTGAATAAGACAATCTGTACAGGATATGGCTTTCACAAATACTGCACTGTCCTTTGAGAGATTCCACAGCAGCTGTATCTAACCACATGAATATTCATGTAACCATTAGTAAAATGGGGAAAAATATGTTCTGTGTTTCTCAGAACTCTACTTTCCCTTTAAAATATGTATTTAATTGGAGGTGCCTATCCTGACCATGATAAGTATTATCTCCAACCATGTCTGTCCAGAAGCAGCAACACCCAAACCCAGGCTTGAGGGTCTGATCCTCTAAGGCCTAAAAGTTATAAGGTATCTGGAAGTTGTATTGATTGTGCCTTAGGCAGTTTCTGTGGGCTTGGAAACCATAAGCCTCTTACCATCCTCCTAACCCTGTTTCCACCGACTGCATCTTCATAGCTGAGAGCCAGCAAGTAATGCAATGAAAAATGAGTTGGAGAAGGCACACAGCGCGTACATGTTTGGCAGCTGTGCGCTTTTCAGCCATCTTACAGAAGAATGTGAGAGCACAGCTAAAATTCAGTTTCAAAAACGTGAGTGGCCCATGAAATCCATGGCATTGGTACATCCTGTGTGCAACAAACTGACAGAATTTATGGTGCACTTTCCTGTAATAGGAAAAACTTGTAGTCTCCTGTGCTCTTAGAAGAATATACCTCAGGAACACTAGCTCAGTAATAAACAAGCAGTCAGAGATATACTGTGCACACTGTATTTTTTTGCAGTGAGTTGGACTAAAATTGCGTTTAGGTTCAGAAGTTATCAGTAGAAAAAACATTTGTTGATTTCTTTGATATAGTTCAATTCCTATAAAAGTAAAAGAGTAGTTTAGGATTGAGGAATTAGAAAATCAGCTTAATATTGTAGTTAAAGTGGTCAGGATTTGAATAGTTTGGCTTTTCCTTGGCTAGGATGAGACCTGAATCTGACACAAACGCAGCTATTTCTCCTACTTGATTTAAAGCTTTAAAGTAAATTCTAGGATAGGTGAATGATGCATGAAGATGCCCTTATCAGATTTAGGTAAAGTTTTTGGGACTTATTGTAGATTTCAATGGACACAATATTTCTCTATTGTTTTAGTTAGCCTTCAAACAACTTGAGATAAGATTCAATCAAATGATGCTATTCATGTTTTCAAGTTTGTTTTCAGAATGGATGGAATCTTGGCAGAGAGCATACCAAAACTGATGCAGCTAATTTGTGGATTTTCTTCAGCAATCTGAAGTAAAAGTGAATATGGATCACAGTTTTCATTAGACTACTTTTTAATCCATTTAGTTAATTTAGCGCTTGAACTGCATGTAAGCAAGCAGTTAGTTTCTGTTACAAAGTTCAGTTAAGATGGAGAAAATACTAGAAACTTCTTTCTCAGAGGCTCACAGAATACAATAAGAAAAAAACAACTGAGAATTCTTTAAGATAACAGATAAGTGTTCACTATTCGTGTGATTTGGGTATTTTGGGCATAAAGGGAAATTTTTCACTATTTGAAGGACAGCTTGATCAGCAAGCAGTGCAGAACTGTTATCTATCCTGCACCTATTTCCATCAGGTAGAAATGTACTGATTTTGATGGACAAAAAAATGCCCTTAAGAGAAGTCTGTGGGACTTATTTGCTTAAGTTTACTTTGTATATCCTTATTTTTTAAAGTTTTCACAAAAACTAGTTTATGTCAGAAAAGTGAAAGCAATTTTTTTCTGAAGTGACAGTACTCATTCCCAAAGAGGTATGATGAGATATCTGGGGAGAAGCGAGACTTCATTGAAAGAATTTCCATTTATAAATTTTCTGTGGGCAATAGTTTGTCCTGTTGCTCCTTCCATGGGGTATTGTTTTTTTGTCTGTGAGTTAGGTGTAGGGTGTTTTAGTTATTAAGTTCTCACAATTATCTTTCTTTCTATGGCCTCTTGAGAAAACTACTAGTAGCTTCAACAACTCTAACTTTTATTAATTGTTACTATTTGCTGTTTCTGTTGTAAGTGTAGCTGGAGACCAGCCCCACTGCAGCCTTGCTGGGGCAGGGACTGACAGCCCAGGTGGGCAAGATGGAGTCCTGAGCCCTGGGCAGGGTGGGGGATCCCTAGGGGGGCGGATAGGTGCAGGTAG
Organism: Tapera naevia; assembly: GCA_033556795.1. Lineage (NCBI taxonomy): Eukaryota > Metazoa > Chordata > Aves > Cuculiformes > Neomorphidae > Tapera > Tapera naevia. Next base: position 18,655,985 of record JAUMJJ010000036.1, on the reverse strand, counting down.
GCCTAGTGATGCCCCCCGCCCAGCCCTGGCAGTAGTAACCAGGATATTGCATTCTCTCACTAAGCAAAACTGTATCTCAAGAATTTTTTCAGAGAAACGAAGACAATACTACTGGCATTTTTATTTGTTTGAGCATTTTCCACTAAAAGGTACCTAAGTAAAAATGTTTTACTCAGCTTGATTTATAATTGAAAACTTGGAAAGAATAAACTCTGTTCACCACTTAGAAATTCACTTCTTTTCCAGAAATCTTGCTGTCTTTGTTTAGTAATTGAAAAAGTAGGATTATTCTTTAAAACTAATAAATTGCATCTTCTCTGCTGGAGTGAAGAACGGATTTCTTATTTGTTTACACACACTGAGTATGAAAGTAAAACACTTTATCGTAGATAAATATTACAGGAGTAACTATATAAATTTTCTTGTTCTTAGAAGTGATGCACATAAAGAAATCAAACTTATGGGTGATGTTCAGATGATACTATCAACCCTATATTGGTTTTGTAAATCTAGCCAAACATTGGGAATACACTATGAGAGCTCATGTTGTATAAGTGATGTTAATTATTGTACTGTTGTGATAATTTGAACTGAATGAACCATAAAATATGCTGTTGCTTTTATTTAAGGAAATAAAAACCATGAGAAATTACTGAATATCGAGGCATATGCTGTGACCATTCAAATGGGGTTTTCTTGTAGGAAGAAGATTTTATTTTGCAAAAATTGATAACATAGTTTTAATGTAGTGACAATATTTTCAGAGAAGAGGGACTTTTATGTGTTTGAATCAATGGAATTTATAAAGATACAAATCTCTTTAAAATTCCATATTGACTTTCTGGAACTTTAGCCTGTATTATATCAGGAACTGGAAGCCGTTGCAAAGATTGATTAATTTTGCTGTATCTAATATTGCCCCAGAAGAACTGTAATTGGCAGAAAGGTTGGCATTCATCTTAGATAACTTAAATGTTCACAGCATAGACTTTGACACAAAGTTGTCTAGACTTCCTTTAAGTCAATTCTTTACAGTTGTTCTTTATAAACCGTAAAGACAATTTAAACTACTACTAAAATACAGGTATCTACAGGAGTAAAGATCTCTGAGAATAAATTAGACATTATGTGAACTGGAATTTTAGTGGAATGCATGGATCACTGGAAAAATACATAAAAGGGAAATCCTTTGAGCATTAGGAAATACATGGACAGAACTTCTGTTTCAGGAAATCTCTAAAATGCAACCTTTTGAAGGTTGAGAGAGTACTTGTCAATATATCTTTAAAATATTATTTTGTTTTTATGTTCCTCCCTGGGCAACCAATTATTGCCATTGGCAGGGACACATTATTGGGTGAGATGCAACTTTGCTTTCACTCTGTGTCTCAGTCTTATGCTATGACTTTGCCATATTTATACACAGAAATGTGGGGGGCTTTAATGTAACATTGTTTTTCTGTGGGCTACAAGAATTCTCTACATTAAAATATATATATATATATATATATATAAATAAAAACTTGCCATGGATCGCTGTGGACCAGTTTTCTAGCTACAGGATCTTTCATTCCATCTGTAGGTGCCTAGAAGCTTTACATTACTGAAGATGAATTCCTAGAGACTAAAGGACGCTATCGGCTGGAAAGTGCTTCTTAGAAAGTTTGTGCTGAGAATAGGGCATTTAAAAGCACCTTATCAGCTACTGCAGGGTGGCCAGGATACAAGCTAGGATGGCATGAGCTAAAGTCCTGATGTGGGAGATGGTGCTAGAAAGTCAAATAACTCTAAGACCTGTAAACAAGTACAGCCTACTCCTTAATGAGAGGGAAGGTAAACATGGTATAGAATAATAACATTGTTCTCTCTTGGAGTAATGGAAACATTTTTATATATTCTGAATTCTAGGTTACAAAATTCTTGTTATAGTTTTATGATGGCTTGAGCTGGGCTTGATTTCGCTACTTTTTTGTTAAGAAAAATAGCTGTGGATATTTCTTATGATTGCTTTTAAAAAGACGATATGTGACTACTTTTTTTAATATGTGGTATTTTGTTTGTATTGTTTCCCAACAATATAAAAATATCAGGTGTGAAAATATTAGGCCTCTGTAGTTCGGATGAACAATTGGATAGAGCTAAACATAGTTTCATCTATTTTTTTCATAACAAATATATTGGCTTTTTTTGGTTTAAGACAGGTCCATATAAACCATATGTGTTCTACTCTACCGTACTAAATAGGAGTATCTTGTACATGCATTTCCTCAGTTTGCATGTACTTTGGTGAGCATGACAGAGAGTAAGGTCAAAGTTTCTTCTCATACTAGAATTTATCTAATCCTAGTTAAAAGGAGATGGGTAGACTACTTACAAAGGCAGTACTTTAAAGATTATTACTATATTATTTTGTCTGTGCAATTACTGTTTTGCATCTTTTTAATGATCTTCTAAATTAAAATGGGAATATGTGGTATTTAGAGCTCCTTAAGATATTAGCTTCTACTGTGATGCCTCTTCCTCCTCAGATGTTAAAATTCTCCTCCTTATATTTCATATGTCCTTTTGAGAAACTATACGTTCTTTATGACATTCATCACATCATAAGTAAAAAGAAGGTTGCATAATCCAAATGACTGTTCCTTTCATTACTTCAGACAACCATAAAGAACACAACCCTTGATCAAATCTTGTTTTCAATATAGAATTTAGCCTGAAGAATACTAGAATTTTAAAATTAATAATTTAACAGAAAAGACTGAAAAATATTTCTTCTTTTGCCCTTCTCCAAATGTTTGATTACTCTTCCTAAATCCAAGCCCTCATTTTCTTGGCTTATTAATCTGGATGAGGAAATGACAAACAAGGAAGACAATTGGGAGGCTGGGGAGGGTTGGGAAGAATACAATAACAGCTATGTAAATTGCACAAGTTGGTCATATATGAGAACTAATTTGTTTAACTGTAAACTTCAGTGACCTCTGTGGACAAGATAAGGCTTTAAAACATGATAGCATGTGGCAAGATTTGGAAATTTCTAGATATGGGGCTTGCTATAGCTCTCAGAAAATTCTCATTCAGGCTCAACAACCTATAAATGTATGTCTTTGGGCCATGGAGGGCTTTGTTGTGATGCACTGCTTTAGTTTTCAAAGAGACTATAGAAGAAATGTTGACAAATGTAATTTGTATCTAGGAATAAGGTTCATTTCCACAAGGATTGCATGAGAATTTCTCAAGAGATCTAAATTTAAAAAAAAAAATAAAATCAAATAATCAATTCCTTCCTATCTTATGATGAAACTGCTGCTTGGCTATAAAATATACCAGAATAAGACAAAGATCTGGAAAAAGGAAAAAGGAAAATGTTTATCTCACTAAATACGATGAGTGCATATTTTTCCAGTAAAGCTTCTGAGTGCCTGGATCTAACCATTTCCTCAAACCATCTAGCAGTGTAAGCTCACATGAATATTACTTGATGTTGAACACTGAAAGAAAATAGTTTACATTTACAAAATAATGATATAAAGTCACGTGAAATGCCTTTCCAGAATAGCATTTATCTATTCAAAAGAACTGCATCTAAGCTGTTCAGCATTATGTCATCTAAAAATATTTTTATCCTACCTATTTGTCATTGGGTAAATAATGGTTAATGGGACAAAATATCTGGAGTGTTGGTCGTATACGTAAAGATGAATCATGGCCAAGACCATGACTTTTGGTGAGATCTTATCAGCACATCAAGACACCCTCTTGGAAAAGGCAAAAATATTGCAACATCTTGAGTGAATGAATGAATAAAAAGTTTTTTTTGTGGACCAACACAGGTAGCAAGAGTGGCTTAAGCTGTAGGTTTATGCAGATAGAAGTCACTCGTTGTTTTAGCTGTTAGGTGTGAGGAATAGTTAGTAGAAGACAGGAAGCAAATGATAGATCTATTTCTGTTAGAGCTTCAAAGAATAAAACTCATTAAATGCCTTCTCAATAAATCCATATCTATATAATATAAATTAATATCTCGTGAAGTTTATACAAGCATTGTAACTTAAGACCTCTTGCTGAAATTACCTTAAATTGAACCACAATTTCTATCAAGGAAGCACAGAAATTTTCAAAGGAGAGTGAGATACAGGCTTTAGAGTTACGGGTGCTCAAATATTCTTAATTTAAAACATGGTGAAGTTATCATTCAAGTATAATATTATCTTGCCCTGTATTTCTTTTATGTATCTAACTACCACTGTAATGAATGCAGCATTTCATCAAGATAGTTACAGAGCTGGGCTTCAATATGTCTTTGTTTCTTTGTGATGATTTATTTGGAAAATATTGTATTTGGCAATAGAAAGAATAGAAACATGCTTTGCATCTTAAACTGAAAACTAAAACCCCAACGGTGCAAACACTTTAACAGGTGTTCATTTGTGCATTATGAATGTCTCTGCAGATTCAAGACTGGAACATTCCACTTACTTTTGATGTTGCTGTTGTACGAAAAACTTGTTGCTTTGACTGTATGGTTGAGCTTCTTTTGTACAAGTTTTCACACATTTTATGAAAGTATGCCCTTCAGTAGATTTCCTTAAACTTTACTTTGTATGTCTTATTTCCTGTGTTACAGTGGATGCCTTACAATATTTTAGCTGGTTTTCTTGGTAACTTGATACCAAAAGTTGAAATAAGTGCAATATTTACTGTATATCATGAACATAAGGGAAGTACCGAACAGCATCACATTAAATTTTTACTTAGTGCTGTGGGATTTGTGCCCACTATCACTAGAACTGGATATGGCCCATCATGACTAGTGCTCATCCCACTGTACAGCTGTCGATGCTATGCGATCTACAGTAGGGATCCTGTATGCAGCACAAATGGACACTGTGTAAGAGCTCTCTGTAAAGTGCCATTGCAGAAACTTCGGAAAATGGAGAAAATCTCACTAAATAGTAAAGGAATGCTGCTTTTCAGCCTTATTTGGGGATTTTTTTTTTGAATGGTATTTTTGATGGATCCTCTTACTCAAAATCTATCAACTCATCTGATACCACTGGAACGTATGAAGTGTTAACTCTTAACCTCATCGTTTTAGAAGATGACTTAAAATGGGTAAAAGGATGTGTGCTGTGTGGAGAAGGAGGATATATATTTAAAAAAATATATAACGGTGTGATAGGGATAAGGGACGGGGGGGTGGGGGCTGGTAGTTTAAATCTCCGTGGGCCTCAGAATCAAGCCTGTTTCAGTCAGATTGTGGCCCTGCTAACAAATCCAATAGCAGCTAATCTGATCATCTGCTCTCTAGTTTTCATGCTGTGTTTTCTTCAGAGTTCCTTCTCCTAGTTCCAGTCTGTGACAGTGTGATAAGACACAAGAAATTTAGTCATCATTGCTGCTGTAAAGGAGCTCAGAGGAGGGATTATGATATTCCATAACCCTTACATTAGACACGGACAGGGGCAGCCACTGCTGTGATTACAGGCCTGAACACTGCTGTTATTTTTCCCACCTTCTTCATGTTATTCATTTATTTATTTAATTATTTTTCTTTATTTCTTTAATTTCTTTTTTTTTTCAGAGAAAGCTTTAAAAGATTAGCTGAGAAATAGACCTGATCACAATAATCATCCTAAATCTTCTTGTGCAGAACTCAGAAGTTGTGCAGTTCAGAAGGTTGTTACACTTCTAACCAGCATGGCCAAGATAACTCTCAAGCAAGTTATCAAAAACACTCATCCACTATTCAGTCTTTATTAGGAAATTCAAACAGTGTAAGCTGAACAAATCAACACAGAATACAGAGAGTATGCCACAGGGAACATTGATTTGGGAAAAATATGTCTTACTGCTGAGGCAAGTCAGAGAGTAGGTTGTCTTTCTTCTGTTCTGCACATGGAATTATTTATGATGGAAATGTTATTTGCAGTACCTCTTACTTCTAGTTATGAAGTAAGTTTGCAGTGCTGTCACTGAACCAATAATTATATTTGTGTTAATTGACATTCCAGCACCAAGTCCTTTTACCTCATCCATCGCTCTTATCCCCATAAAGAAGGGTCTTCTTGACAAAAGCAAGTAGAGGTTTTTTAAATAACAAAGTTAGAAATTAAAAATAGGTGACAAGGAAAGTTGGATTGCCTACTGTAATAGAAGTAATAAAATGGTCTGGAAATAATCCGTTCTGTTTGTTTGCTTTAAAAGCAAGAAGTTGAGAGTTTTTAAATTGACTTAAGCTGTTGGCTAAAGATTTCTTCTTGCATTTCAAAAGGAATCCCGTCACTGGCATTGTTATTTGTTTTGCAGCATTTTATAAGGAAAGGTACTGTATGGAAATGAAAGCCATATGCCTGAGCCCAGAGAAAGGGAGTATGTAAAGCAGTGGGCAAAGACACAGTTTTCAGCTGGGATGTTCTGTGTCTCTGCACACGTGCTGTGAAGTGTTGCTCTGCTCAGGCAGATCCAGAAATAGCTGTATGATGGTTACTGGATGGGCTCAATAGCTTCTTCTGGGACTGTATAAGAAGATTTAATTGCAGATGAACTATTTGACAGGACATGCCTAGTCACCACTAAACTCTGAGCAAGGAGGAAAGGTTTTAATTACACAGCAAAAGGCAAATTTGTAGACTCTTCTATGGCTCCACACAGGACCAAAGGAGGTGCCTGTTGTGAACACTGGAGTTTCATTTTATGTACCATACAATTTAGGTTATGTTTTGCTTTTGACAGCAAGTGAAGGTCAGCTGGGAAATCTTGAGAGCTTTGATAACAATGGAAGCTGCTGGCCTGCTGTTTAGTGAAAAGTTTTTGAGATTTTTCAGAGGGGATTTTCACTCAGTTTCTAAAGCAATAGATACCTACAACATATAGAGCCTAGGAATTCAGCTCCTGAACAAGTTCAGAGGAGAATGTGTTTGATGTATGTGTATTTAAGTATAATGTACTTAAAGTATGGCCATGTAAATATTATGTTAATACTTTATGTTTGAATATATGTAATCGTGATGAAGAGAGGAACTTTGAGGGACATATTATCATAAATAATTCCTATGAACAGGTTTTGTTTAAAATTTAATCAAAGTATTCCAAATACAGTTTGCTATATTTTATGCTATTTATAATGGTTTCTGTATGCATTAATTTTCTTTTTAATTGGAAGACTTATGTGGTACTATCACTTTGAAAGTTGAATGGAAACTATTAATTGTGACTTATCAAAGTTTTTCATACAGTTAATGTAAGGTTTAACATAGCAGTGTTTTATAGGGGCAGCTAATGTTTACTTTAAGCAAAATTTCTGTGTATTCTTTCACAGAGTATTTTTGCTGAGACACAGACAAAACAAAGGTAATACAAAGGTATACATAGCATTGCCTAGCATTCATTTACCCCATGGCAAACAGAGCTGTATTCCTTTTGGCCTTTTTACAGAGACTATTGAAAAGATTAAATATTACCACAGAATAAAAATTCCCTAGTAAAAATAATCCGTTAGAGAAAAACTATGTAACCTCTTCTAAAAAAATAAATAAAAATTGACAGATAGCTAAGACTGACAGCAAAATTCCCTATTAATTTATTACATTTTGTTTCAGGAGATTCAGCACACCTTATGTGCAGAGATAATGAGATAAACGTGTTTTTGCTAAATAGGTATGCAATCATCCTTTGAAAAAGGGAAAAAAATCACAACTAACAAAAAGTGCACCCTCCAGAGTATTCCTCTTATGCATTTCAAGTTTCTGTGTTGAAACTGATTTCCTTGAATATGCCTTAGACATTTTAATTTGATCAAAACCTTTTGACATTTCTTAAACATATTTTCTTGTATTGCCCCTGCCATCTCATATACTGCTGACATCCACAATAAAAGTTATCCAGCACAAAAGATAAGTACACACTCAGTTAGTCTAGCCCATTTAGATGAATGATAACTGATATTTTTGTTTGTTTGGTTTTGTTATTTTGCTTTCCTCAAGTGAAAATTTATTACAGAACAATACATCCAGAAGACCTTGATATGAAGAGACCTTATTTGGCCTTAAGGTGATCAAATTGGGAACTCAGCCTGTCAAAGGTCAAGGTTGTAGACTACTTCCTGTTTCCTTTAAAACTAAAAGAAACATAAAAAGATCCCAAACTTTTGAGCCATCACCATGGGGATTTCAGAAGATGACTGAGGATAGAACAAAGAATGCCCTTTTGCTTCTGGGTATCAGGAAGGACTTTAATGATATCATGACATTGATCGTTGAATTCAAGGTCAGAGTCATGTCAGTGTTAATGAATTCCAAGTATGATTCCACAAAATATTAGTATACAGCCGATAGGCAGCAGTGCATATTATAAATGCTTTTAGACATTACTTATAACAACCCATAACAAAGATTTACATTGCCCACCCATGGTAAACTCAGACAATTTTTTCTTTCATGTCATATGAAACAACATGACTAAATGACATACTTAAATTCTACACAGGTTTTTTATATTCATCATTGTTTTAGGAAATTGTATAAATTTCTTGAAAACATGGTTATAAATTTCCAGAGAAGTTATTTAACCCTGACTAAGAAAAAAATTGATAACCCTGTGATCGGAAATGATTTTCTGTCTTTGCTGATTTTCTCAGTGTGTAGTCAGTTCACATTTCCTTGCGATTTGCACATATTCAAAGTCAGATAAAATTAGGGCAGAGCTGTCTCAGTGAAGCCCACAGTGACAGACGTCCCCAGCTGCAGGAATTTGCAGTTGTGATTGCCTCTTTTCTCTGTCCACTATAAATATTTCAGTAGGTCACAAAAGGAACCAGCTACACAATTCACAATTGTAAAACATTGGAGTTAGTTTGATTTCTGTTGGCACAGAATAACCCAATATTTTTTTTTAATTCATTATTACGAAGTATGCGTTACATGTATTTTAGTTATTTAAAGAACATATTTTTCAAAAGTCTTTATCAAAAGGATTTGCTTTTTTGTCATGAAAGAACTAGAATTAGAACTTGGAAAGGCAACAAACTTCAATAAAATTTATAATCCCACTTAGAACCTTTTCTTATTTGTAGTATCTGTCTCTATAAGTGTTGAAACCAAATACTTCTTACATATTGCAGTACAAGACAGCTATGGTATTCAAGATCTAAGATTCAGGCTGTTAGCCTAGTGGTAGTCTCAGCAATGTTCTGTATCAAAAATTGAAGAACTATTGGCTCTCACACAAGACTGAATTCTTTTTTTTGCAACTATGGCGAGTAGAGACCAAGCCAAGGTGGTAGCAGATATTTCCCTGTGCTTCTATGGATAGCTGCAAAATTTTGGAGTTTCTGACAGTGCTGTTGCAGTACTAATAAAAGATAGCAATCTAAAAAGGGTAGAGAGGAACAGAAATGTTAGACACCTCATCTGATGACAAATTCCATAGAAGTGTTTTCCACAGAGTTCTATCAGATACAGCCTGAGTGGTGAAGCTTTCCCAGCAACCAGTCAGATCAATGCTAACCAAAGCCAAGTGGTGAGATTGTATTTGCGATCTAATCTAGGTTCCAGCACACCAAAATGTACACATAGCATGGTGGTTAAAAAGCTTCCACTGAAATGTAACAATAAACTGATTATTTCATCTAAATCTTAGATCCTTTCAACAATTCCCTTCTATTTTATATCACACTTATCAGAAAGCTTTTCTTTTCACGAGGATAACTCAATTAGGCTCTTTCAGCTTACTACAGTGTCTCTTCATAGTTCTGGAGCCTCCTAAATCTGTGAAGACTTTCTGGAACAACGCGAGAGAAGTTAAGCACTTATATTTGCACTGTTTGTGAATGAAGCACCTGATATTTCCATGCAAATTTTTAGTTCTTATCTTCATATAAAAACTTCATAGAGTCGTAGAAGGATTGGAAGTGACCTTTAAATATCATCTAGTTCCGAACACCTTCCATGAATAGGGACATTTGTCACTAGATCAGGTTGCTCAAACACCCATCCCATCTGATTTTGAACATTTTCGATGATGAGGACTCCACAGCTTCTCCAGGCAACCTGTTCGAATATCTCACCACTCTCATCATTAAAAATTTCTTCCTTACGTCCAATCTAAATTTATTCCCTTTCAGCTTAAAATTTTTGGCCCTCTTCCTGTCCTTTGTAGAAAAAAACCTTGGTAGAAAGTCTCTCTCCATCTTGTAAGTCCCCTTTGTACATTGAAAGGCAGCAATAAGGTCTCCCTGGAACCTTGTTTCCTCTATCAAAAAAAAAAAAAGAAAAGTTTAAAAATATGTTCTCATAGAATGCTCAGATAGTTTTAGAGGCTAAGAAATTAATATAGTATTATACCTTAGCAACTATCTGATAATTTAGTAAATTAGCTGAAAAATTTAGTAAATTTAGCTGAGCTGGTACCACTGAGAAATTAAGAGAGAGCCTGGATGTAGTCTACAGTTTTTTAGACCAAGTCTAAGACATGAATATATTACAGTCACTCTTCACTACTTCCTGAATATGACAACTTTACTTTGAAGATATAACTGTATTTTCTCTTGTTCTTCTTGTGGACAAATGCATCTTTTGAGCAGACTTTGATAATTTGACACTTGGCTTGTTAATAAAGCATGTGTTTGTAAAGCAAACATTTTCAGCATTTTCACAACCATAAAATTATTACACAATCTTTCCCTTTAGTAAATCACTTACTGCAAAATAATTTATATAAATAGTTCAATGATCAGAAACAATTCAGGTTATCACAAATGTCACAAGTAACTAGGCAAACATGGATGTGTTCATGTCTGGAGGAATTTTCTCTTAAATCAGAAAAATACTTTGAATTCGTGCTGTGTAATAAAGAATGTGTGATGATTGTTGTTCTTACAGTCTTAAGGTTACTTTAGTTAAGGAATTTGTGTGCATCAACACATAATATGTGTTTTTTAATATTAATATACTTTCTTTCTTAAAATGGATTACTAGCATAAGTGACAGCTAGGAGATAAAAAGTCTTCATTAGGGTAATGTTCATATGGGAATCATATCTCCTGAACAGTATGTTTGTACACACCTGTCCCATGGTAAAAGGAATGTCCATTGCAGGGGTTCTTGCAGCAGCATCTTTAGCTAGATTGGAAGAGTTCCTCAAACTATTGTTTTTGTTTAAATGGCTATGGTCTTACTAGGTCCCCTGGACTTAATTACATACAAAACATCTGTCAAATATCCTAACATGAAAATGATTTTTACAGATGCAGTTCGTTTAGCAACTGTTTCTATTGAATATTTAGTTTCCTTTTTTCTTACCTATGCATAATTTGACCACTTCTGCTGCAGGAATCACAGAGGGCAGCCTTTTGGACACCCCAACCATACTGATAATCAACACATTTAAGTGTCTTAATCAGAAGTGACACAGCAGAAGCTGCCTTGAGGAATATCTAGAACTGACTGAAACTCACCACCTGGGTTTCTGTAACAGTCAAATACTTAATAGAAAATCTTCTGCCTATCATCCAATTTCAAGTTGATTCCCAGGCCAAACCAAATCTGTTATCTCTTCCATACAGGTGACTGATATCTCACATATACAGTGACTGAATTAATGGTTCAAGTGAATTGAGTCAGCATACATGTACAGCCCTGGACCTCAGCTACCCCCAAATTAGAACCAAAAAATGAACTTGATTGTCAAACTTCCATCTTTATGCTGTTGATGTACTAAAATTAGTACTGTTTGGGTTGGGATGTGTAAGAATTTGTTTTTCACTGGAGTCCTTTCCGGTGTTTCATGAAATCTCTCTCCTTAAAGAAAAAATATGCTTGAGCAGTGGTCAAGCTCAAAGAAATAGGAAAGCTGTGTTGCCCAAAACAATGGGGATTGACACATTTGACATATAGTTTGACATAGGTAGCACCTGCAAAAATTATCAGCATATTCCTAGCAAGGACCATGGCTGTGGAGCAGAGCTGAGACATGCTTCAAAGGCACAGAAGGATGACCAGTAAAGGTGAAGACAAGCATACATAAGCAACCTAGAAAAGTTTTAGGAAGACTCATAAACGAAAGGGGAAAACTCTGTCACAAGTTATTTCTTCTATAGAGACAAGAAGAGAAGATATGGTCAGAAAAGTCTCTCAGCTAAATATCCTTGCCATTGTAAAGAGAGATGTGCATTTGTAAAAAATAAAGTATAGTGGGGTTGTTTCTGCTGTTTCTAAAGCAAAGGGGCAATTTTACTGGACTGTATTTTCAGCAACGCTTTTGAGTATAAAAGAAAAGTGTGTAACCCTACTAAATCTTCTTCTAATGCCTAAAGTAAGCAAGATCGGATCTGAATTTTCAATCTATGAAGGTTAACATTTTTAATGTCACACTTGTAGGACTGAATTGCATGCATTCTATTTAGGAGACTGAATTCTGTTCTTAATTCAACAATTGAGCAACACCTGTGATTTTTAGAAAAAACAGGTAAATATTAAGCATAATTTTCTTAAACATCATAGGAATTTTCCATCATAAACACTTCCACGAAGGGTATTTTATAAGCTATTTACTACTTTGTAAAATATTTGCATCAAATATTGTAGAATTACAAGTTAGTATTCCTATATGTCTTGAGCTATACTACATCATTTCTGAAATATTTATGTATGGCTCAAAAGCATGTTTGAATAGATGAAGTGGAAAAAAGCTTCAATGGGTTAGACTATCTGTAAAATCAAAGATTTTTTAAGTTATAAAATCGATTTGTGTTCAATGTAAATTTATTTAACTTCCTATGGCTGTGTATAGTCTACCCATCCAGTGTCAAGAAAATCTGTTACCAGAAAGCAACTGAGAAAGACTGTCACTGTTATTTGTTTTTACTGATCAGGTTGGACCTGGAGAAAAAAAATTAAAACCTTCAAAGGGAAAGAGAAATTAAACTATCACCTGTTTTCCCGTGCGATTGTATTTTCAAAATTACTCTCCAGTCATTGATGTTTAAACCTTGTGATTCTAAACCTAGAATATATAATGATTTGACATATATTGCAGGAAAGTATGACTTTCCTATACCAGTTGCAAAAATTTTACTGTATGTTTTTTGCTATTAGTACAGGTAACTAGTATCGACTTTTTATATAAGTTTCCATATATTACCATAATAGTAGCTTTATGCCTTATAGTTACTTGCTTTGTTTTTCATTCCCATTTTATAACAGCATGCCTAAAGCCCATCAATATTCAAGTTAGCACTTTAAAATGAAACTATAAATTTCAATTTGGAGGAAATAAGCCCTTATTCAGGCTTATAAGTTTTAAATAACACATTACCATTGGCTACATTAAGTTTGCATTTCTAATGTTATTTTATGCGTTTGACAATAGATGTTCCACTCTGCTCAGGAATGGAGAGCAAATGCATGTGAAATATAAGTCTACTTAAAATGTAGGAATTTATTAGAGCTGTCAGTCAGCAGTGACATGAGAGTTAAATTATTTCTGGAGAGATTTGAGTTGATATTTGCACTTTCCATTGTCTTTATCCTGTGAAGTTTGAGTATAAATAACTCTACTAAAAGGCTTTCTTCCTAGATCGGCTAGTCCTTCCTAAATAAAAGGAAACTGAAAATAGAATACTAGATGCATAAACCTCTTAAAGAAATAGCTAGGTAGTTGGGAAAAAAAAAAAATAAAAGAAAAAAAGGAAGTTTAATTATTTATTTCTATCCATCCCAGGAGAACCAAATTGTTTTATTCCTGTTTTTTTTTGTTGTTGTTGAATTTAGCTCCTGTAGGAAAGATGGTGACTAGCTCATTTTCCCTTTGAATGTTTTCTTTTGAAGTAAAAGGTATGCATTGGTGGTCAAGTGATGTCTGAATATTAACTGTGATACAAATTAATATAAAATTTCCTCTGTTGTAGGACTAAAACCAAGAAAAATGTGAAAACACTCCTTTTCCTGGCAGGAGAAATTTCTATTCTTTTTACAGCTTTTCTTGTTTATTGTGTGGATGGGCTATTAGAATCAATCTGAAGGAAAATATTCCTTTTCACTTGACTCATTTTTTAGGATAATCTAGTGCTAATGCCTGCGTTTCTTAAACCTGTTTCCTTCTACAGAAATCAGAATGAGAAGCAATTAGCTTCCTTATGAAATACTACATCTGTGGACCAGGGCAATCATCCTATCTTAATTATTTTTGGCTGTTAAGAGATTTTGCATGTCTAGAGTAACAAATGTCAAGAATGAAATCACTTTACACAGTCTCGTAGAACTGAGAAACTATCTACATAACTCACAGGTACTATGCTGGTCAAAAAATAAGAGAGAGGTTTTTGATAATTGATTAGTTAAAAGAGTTTATTCTTGTTTCAGATGTCAAGACAGAACTAAAAAGTTAGTAAGGAGGTGTAGTGACAGATTTTAGACTCTTTCGTTCATGTAAATATGTTCATGCTAAGGAGGAAGAATTTTCCACAGTACTGGCAATAGTCGTACTTTATTGTTATGTGATGGCAAGAAATTCCTATGGTTACTAGAACTGCTGAGATGTTTTCACATGCAAAGGTCAAAATTCAGTCATGGCATAAATAGATGAAACTTCACAATGTAAATTTAGTCTGAATATAACTGAATAAAGAAAATGAGTGTATTATTTTCTTCATTCAAGTGGATAATTCTTGCACAGTGATTTACACTGAATACATAAATTTGTCATGCATTTCTCCATTACAGGCGTAACTCTGTTTCCAAAAAGGGCATTATGACCAGAAAGCATATGGTAGTAGCTGAAAATGCTTACAATTCTAATAGAAAAATGAATCAAAACCTCTGTAACAGGTTAGAAAATCCTGACTGTCATCTTTGCTTTCCTCAAAATGCACATTTGATTTTCCAGACACCTTTCTGAATTCCAAAATTTGAGTAGGGATTATCTCTAAGTAGACAATCAGATGCAGAGGAGGGGAAAGTGTAAGCTTTTGGACTCCGAGAGGGAATGAATGTGTTGGTATGGAACTGGATTCATGCCTGTGCTAGAGCTGAGACATAATATTGAATTAACATGTACTTACAATGCGTCAATATCTAAACTTCTACAGGTTGCCTTAAACAGCTGTGTGCATTTTCATAGATATTCCAGTCATAATTCTGAGCCTTCTATGCACACTAAGGTATCAACAAAATACATTTTTTTGTGGCTAATGAACAAATGGGAGTCTCAGGTACAGATTTGAATACTAGCTACAGTGAATTTCTGCTGACCAAGAAGATTATGTCACAGATTTTGGGATATTAATCTGTAACAAGTATAGAAATATGGGTCACTCAGAAGTGAAGTTATTCATTTATTCTCTTCTGGCGTTATTACAAAAGAATGAGTAAGAGCATTTCAGATATTTCTGTGTTAGGGAGGACAACTAAATAAATGAGTTCTCAGACTGGATTTAGATGAGGTAGGTGTCCACATTATGACATGGAAATTCAGACTCTATGTTTATGTGACTATAGTAATCCAGAGTTCCCATGTAAGACGTATAGTCAACATGGTGGAGTATATGCCTTGGAAGCACAAGGTTTGTAATGTGGCCTCCAGCATGCTGCAGAGGAAAGTAGAATTTAATCTCGCAGTCAGAACTTGCATTCCCAGCACAGCCTCTTCTGAAGCCCTGTTTCCTTAATATTCCATTATCCTTACACACCTCTCCATCTGCACCCCTGGGTGAGGACACTGGCAGAAAATAACACTGACTCTTCAACAGTGTGGACAAAATTCACTCTGGACTCTATGAAATTGATGTTGAACTTGAACATGACTACAACGAAGCACACAGGTGTCTACAGACTCAGGCTGAGTCAAGATCTCAGAGGGTATTGTTACATGAGGGACCAATTTATCCATTCATGGAACAAGAAGGAAAATTGCAAGGATCAGGGTGTCTAAAAGAGAAGAGTCTAATGTAGTTATCATTCAGATTCAGAAGATATCATATCAGCTGTGCAATCTGAAAAATATCCATGGCCAGTGCCCTGTTTGATTGTTGTCATTGTTAGACTATCATTCTACCACCAAACCAAAATGCTTTAAACAAGGAATCTGGAATGAGCAGCAACAGTTTTAAATTAACAAGAACAAGGTAAAACACTGTACAACCCAACTAGATAGATATGGGAAATGTAGATACATTGAAAGACTGATGAAACTAAGGAAAACTGAACAGCTGAAAACTTCATCTTCAGTCTGCCCCGTTTGAATCATTCCACCAAGCTATCAGCCAAGACATTTAACAGAAAATGATGCTATCCAGATATTGTATTACACACCCATCATGTCTGCAAAAAACCTGCCTCATTGTAAATTAAGACCTTTTTCAGGCAGTGGAAACAAGGATAACTTGCTTCAAGTGATGGAAAAACAGTGTACACAGGAATCTGATAATGCCAGTAGTAGAGGTCACATCCATTAGGATAATTTCAACCCGTTTGAACAAATGAAGTGATCACATCAAGTAAAATCCAATAATAGACATTGCAAAGCACGTGGTCTCACATGAATACTTGAGTCTTTGCTATTTGCTAGAAATTAATCAGGCCAGAAATGCAAACTGGAAAAAATTCTGTGTGTACAGCTATCTTCTTTTTCTCTAGGTTTTGTAATTTTCAGTAATACTGCCTGTTGTAGTACTGACAGTTCTGTCACTTAGTAGCCCCGCGTACTCCAGAATTTTTTGCTGTCGTGGTTTTCTAAGTCTATCAGTAGTTATAAAAGGTAGATAGCATCTAAAGAACAGGCCTGTTTTTCTGTAGTAGCAGTTTGCACATAGGTGTTTCAGTACTGCATTTCATAAAAAGAGTTGTCACAAGTAGATCTGACCAGTTTTAGACACATTTGACTGCTACTAAGTCAGCTGCTACACAAACTCCAAAACATGGTCAAGGAAAGTGGTATTAATGGGCTGGATGGGTCAGGGAGAAAAAAAATCTTCTTACCATGAAGTTAATCAATCAGGAACAAGCATGCAAGACGTGGCTTATTCTCAAGGTCCATTTTGCGTTATTTTCTGTGAAGGATTGCAGAAAACCTGTGGAAAGGGAACAAACAAATGATGAAATTGTCGTTGAGTTCCTAAAAATGAAATTATGTAGGTTATGATCTAGGAGAATTTATATAATACATGCAAAATTTTAAATGCTATAGCACTTTATCCTTCTTCTCACTTAAACTGGTTTTGATGTATTAATTTCAAAATGTGAAGTATTATGACGTCTTTTATAAATCCAATGTAGAATGTCAATATGAAGAAAATAGCTGGAAATCTAATGAGTTTGCTTCATATTTGAGAGCTGATGTGATACAGAACACATAATTCTTATGAGCCTTATGCATCTTGTCTGAAAATCCTATGCCTCAGTGCAAACCATTGGTTTTAAATGGCTGCATATACAAGGTTTCAAAACACAATTCTGTGCAAACAATATAACAGCACTTGCACGGCTTCTAGATGTTTCCAAGCACCCTTTCCTGTGATCACCTTGTCAATGAGACAACACAGATTTATTTTCCTTCAAACCATTAGATATTATTAAGTACTATAGAAATTACATTAAATTAAATGTCATTAAATACAGTAAATGACATTAAATTATGTCAGTGCTACGTGACAATAATAGCTAAGCGGAAGGAGGCACTAACACATCATTGATATCTCCTCCTCACAAGTTTTCCTTCAAAATTTGCTTCCCCAAATTATGAAGCCTGAGTAATCTGTGCACTTAGATAGTCATGCAAGTTTGACACCCATCTTTGCCTTCCTCTCCCTGTGCTATATTCACTTGTCCAAGTCCTCAATGGACATTTACCATTTAAGTTGTCATTGTTCAAAAGCTTTGGTTGAACTCTGAAACTGATACTGAAATAGCTCTGGTTTGAGCTATTGTCTGATGAGATGGTTCTGTATCATGTGAAAATTGTTAATTGTAAAAATCAAATGTTCAAAACAAAAATGAAAAATAATGGATTTCAATATTCCTTGTAACAGTGCGTTATTAACTGCTAATAAAAGTATGGCTAAAAAAATAAGGAAAAATCTCAGATATTTGAAAAAATGTAGATAAGTATTTCCTGCTATACCTCAGAGTAATTGTACTTTTTGTTTTCTGAATTTGATTTAAATATTTTTATAGTGATTTTCTTGAGATTTTTTTTATTTTTAGCTACTGAAGATGAAAAAGCTGATAGACTTAGCAGTCATACTGAAATATATATTAAGTACACTGAAAAGCAGTGCACTACAGATAATTCTTCATTTTTCCATTCTAATACCAAGATGAAGTACAGCTGAATCAATTGAAACTACAGAGTGGCTCCTATGAGATCAGAATAACTAGATTGATAGGACAGAAGTTAATGAAAAGGATGTGATCCATGGTTATAGACAAGGCAAGATTTTTAAAGGTATTTAGAAACCCTAGCTTTTTTCAAGTCACCCCTAAATATCTTACCCTTTTTGAAAACACAGTGGTGGAATACTGCTCTACTGGATACAGATACTTTAATATTTCTGATCTTTAATCATCATTGTAAAAACATAGACTTCTCCATCAGAATTCAAACTTCTCACTTTTTATTTACCAAATTAAGCTGACAGAGGTTTCTCTGAAATGAAAGAACAAAGTTGTGAATCTTCACTGAATTGTTGTGTTCCAGCACTGTAGGGGAATAGAAAGCAAGTCTAACTCCTAGGAAAACTTCCAGAATTAAAGATTTAATCAATGACTCCATTCAAAGGCTAATGAAGTTCTAGACGAGAATATGACTCAGGGCATGTCACAGCTCAATAAATAATTATATATCAAATAGTGAAAATATGGATCTTGGGCTAAAATTATAAAGGGTTTGGGAGTTGGACTGCTGAGTATTGCAGCATTTAAGAGATTAGTTGCTAGTCTGATAGCATCATGATTATAGTACTCACTAGAGTGTGAAAAAGAACTTGAGTCATTTTTCTTCCCATCCTGAGGCCTACAAAATCCTTCCCTGCTAACCACCATGCTGCAAAGGAAGACTTCTATGGTTTCATGTTCGAGCTGTTTTAATTTTGAAGCTGTTATACTGTGGAGTAGATTAATATTTTTTGGATGGAGGGAGAATGTGTGATTATGTGCTCTCTGGAACAGATTGTCAAACTAGTTCTTGGTGCATATTCATGATTTTTTTGGTATTTCAATGTCAAAATTTGATATTCTGAAGAAAATAACTGGAAATTCCAGATCTGATTCTAACTGGCAGAAGGAGATGACTGAGAAAAGGCAGATGAAAGGCAACTTGAGCTAGAGTGACTGTAAAATGAATACTTATGATTCTGAAAAAAAGAGGAGGGGTAGCAGGGAGAGAGGAGGAGATACAGCAGAGTAGAAACTAGAATAATAAGAAAAAGTGGGCTTCAAGAAGGCAGGCTTCTGTAATTTCAGAGTATTTTCAGGGAAAACTCTAATTTTGATTGGTAATAAATTAAAAAATTTCCCCCAGTCAAGTTTGTTGTGCCTGTGATGGTAATTTGTGAATGATCTTTCCCTGTCCTTATCTCAATCCATGAGACTTTTGTTGTATTTTCTCTCTTCTACCCAATTGAGGAGTAATGTGAGAGCTGATAGTACTGATCTCAGAACACAGAGAATGGGAGCAGTACTGACGACTGGAACAGTGCAGATTGACTGAGATAGGCATTCTAAAAGGAGGAACAAGGGAATGATAGATCAACCAGTTTAATTTCAGTACTCTGAAAACCACTGAACCAAATGATCCGACGAACTATTTGTAACCTGGAAGGTAACAGAAACTGAGTAGCACCCAGCATGGATGTGTCAAAAACAAATAATTTCCTTCTATTATAGAGTAGTAGGCCCTGTGGACAAAGTAAAAGCAGTAGATACATTTTTGACATTGGAAATCTTTTAACATTGTGCCTATGGCATTTTGCTAAGCCAGTTAGAAAGAAATGGCTTAGAAAAAAATGCTACAGTGTCACCAAAAGAAAAAAGTTATCAAAGATTATAGTTCACCGATAATATCAAACAGGCCATCTGCTGTTGTCCTCTCCAGGATTTCATTTTGTGACATAGAAGATAGGGTGTTTATTAAGTGTGTGAGAAGGAACACAACCTCAAAGTCTTCAGAGAACAGGAGCACAATGTAAACTTGTCTTGAAACACTGAAAAAACTATCTACAAAAAAAGAATAGAAGTGTATTTATACAACAAAGGAGGCAGTTATCCATTGTAAAATCAACACAGGAAGAAAACTGGTCAGATAAAAATTTTGCAGGAAGTAATTTGGTGTAACAGTAGATGTCAAGACAAATATTAGTCTATATTCAGAATCACAATTTTAAATCACTGCTAAACAAGAAAAGGGAACAGGAGGATAACTCATAAAACACACACTAAGTCATCCTTTTGCTTTGTTACTTCTACACCCTCAAAGGACAAGTTGGAGATCATATGCAGGAGAGAAACATGGAATTTGTAAGTTTAAAAAGCACTATCCACAAGGGAAGACGGAAGCTACTTGTATTCATCAGGCTGCAGAAGAAAGTGGAGACAAATCATTAATCTTCTAGCAAATAGAAGGTTACTGCAGTGAGAAACAGAATAATCTCCTTTCCTTGTCTGAGATTAAAAGCATAAAATGTAACAGGCATGAATGAATGTTTACTTACATTTGATTTAGGATAATGGAGATTTAGGTGTTTGGTTTTTTTAAATATATTCTGTGGCTATAGTTTTATGCTGTGAACACTTTAAAAAACAAGCTAGGTAAGTGACATAGTTGTGATGACATATTTGATCTTTGCTACAACAGAGAAATGATCCCATGAGGTCACTTTCTGTCATTCTCTTTCCTGTAAGGGAGGGATGTTACCAGAGAAAGTGAAGGTGAAGGTGCAATATGCACCACTGTTAATCTGCGTTTTGCCTGTTCTCTGAATAAATGGGAGACGTGGTCCAGCAGGACTTTGCTTAAACTTCACCAAAAGAAGACTTTTTTTAAATAAATACATAAGGAGTTTTATTACATTTATAAAATAAAGAAAAATGACTGGAAGCCATTTTAATTGGATGTTATTATATTTTCTATTTCCATTTTCACATATCTCACTATCTTATAAGCAATGTAAAGGTATGAATGCAGAAGTGCTCATTTTTATCATTACAATCCACAGTTTTGAAACTATCAAAAATAAACCCTAGGGAATTCACAGAAAACTTAATTATGGAACAAACAGCATCCAGTAGGAAATTAAGGAAGTACATTCCATGTTTTATGTTTTGTCATTGTAGATTTTTACAGTGTTTTTTTTCTGATAAACCTCAAAAAAGCTTGCATAGCCAAGAGCAGCTTTAATGGACTGAATCTAAAATTTCTGACTTTCATTTGCTGAAACAAATTGGTTTAATATACAGTTGTTTGTTGTCAAATACATTAAAAACACATGTGCCAAACAAAATTATAGGCTGTGTTGGTCATTTGCCTAGTATATTTTTGGAAGGTGGGGAAATGGAAGAAGGAGGAAAGACAGTGGGCAGAGTTTTCCCTGCACTTGCCAACATCAGACTAGATAGCATTGAAAAGATGTAACACACGCAATATGCATGCAATGTGTCTGAGTTACACAGGCGTAAAGCTTTTTCCTTCCATTTTTTAATGTTTGACCATGTGTAACTAAAAAGTTCTAACCTGTTGGGCATTGCAAGATAGTATGCAAATAGACCAACGATTGACAAAGGACTACAGTAATGCACTTTTTTGTTAATCAGGGCGTGATTATCATTCAATTCTTTTGAACTCCATCCAGCTTGCTATTCTGCCTCAGCTTCAAGCAGGTGTTTTGTTGTTACCAGGCCATGAACACAGCCCTGTGCCTGAGTCTTTCAAGTGTGCTAGCTGTGCAGATGAATTTTGCCTGCAAACTTTCCTGAGGCAATGAACTGACTAGTGCAACATGCTCACAGCAATGTTAATCTAGCTCAGGGATATGCACTGCACATGAAAGACTATTTTTACCCTAATTTTTAATTGATATATTTTGCCCACTGCAAGTTTTCTCTCTTTCTCTCTCTCTCTCTCTTTTTTTTCTCTGTCTTTATATGAATCTATATACTTTTTCTTCTTTTTTTTTTTAGACAGCAAATGTGTCAGAGTGAAATGAAACTACAGTAGCTGGCAGACACAAAGCAGAAACAAGGGTGAAGTTAAATAAAATATGAGAGGGTGGATGCTCAGCAAAGAATTCACCTTTGATTTTAAAGATTAGATAAATTGGAAAAGTAATAATCAGTAAATTGAAAAGTGGAGAACATTATGCATTGGCATTGTGACTAGCATAACAAATATGTCTTATTTATTTATACTTTCAGGATGGTACAATGTTTTATTTTATACAATAGCTTATAATGTCTTCTGGAAATGGGTCACAATGATACATTTTAGCTCTGCAAACCGAGTAAGAAATATTTGTAAAGTAATATAATTCATTGATATTCAACACAATTTTTTTTTAATATCAGAATCTTTCATGCTTGTTCATAACATAACTCTTAAATGTAACTTACTGTAATTGATGAATATTTGATTAATCTATTTTGATAACATGTATTGGCCATAGCCTTTATGAACTAATTGTTAAGTTTTTAATTTAAAATGTATATGTATATGTGTATGTGTATGTATATGCATATGTATATGTTTATGTATTTGTATATGTATATGTATGGATATGGATATGGATATGGATATGGATATGGATATGGATATGGATATGGATATGTGTATGGATATGTGTATGGATATGTGTATGGATATGTGTATGGATATGTGTATGGATATGTACTATTATTTTACAACTGTAAATCCAAAATGTGGTCTAGAATGAAAATACAATGAGTTGCATGCTGACTATATAACACCTTCCCTCCTAATTTTTAATATGCTCTATACTAAACTCATAAAAAGAAGTCCGAAAGGCTTGAGAAAAATCTTAGGAAAAATCAGGAATATAGTTTCAGAGTTGTTTATTGTACCATTTGTGAGTTGAGGATTTTCCATCTCTCCTTAATACCTACATGGGAACAGTTTAATGGGGAAAAAATACCACAGATATGGTCTACTTTTTGCCATTCACTCTTAGCTAGTCAGAACCAGGTTCTTTAATTTTCCTTTGCACGGTTAAATACAGAGCTCGCTCTCCTCTTCTGCTTCCTTGAAAAGGAAATTTGTCCCAGAAGTTCTTGTTCATCCTGCTTTGTGGCTTTTTTTCTCTCCTGGTTCCAGGCAGGAACACACTCCCTAGCTTTACTGAGTGAATAACATCAATTCCACACCAAAAAGATACATGTGCAGAAGGATGTCTATCTTAGTCTGTAGAGAGCAAGGAGGGAAGCTGAAGATTTAAAGCAGAAGCATAACCACTTTTAACGTGTGCTATTTGTAGAGGGGGGTGGAAATTAAACTATGCTATGAGGAGAATCTACAAGGGAAAATAAAAATTAATTTGAGACCTTATTTATTAAAATCAGAGTGAAAATCAGAAAGTAAAAAATAATTTTATGTAGACTCTTACAATGATACTATTTTGCATGATAGTTTAAAATATTTTGCACAATTAGTTAATTATAATATTGACTTTCACATCATATAAATTAATATATTATTATAAAATGGTGTCTGTGCTATTGAGTTCCTAAACAGTGATCCAAAGTATTGTTTGCTTAAAAGGCCAGATGGACTTGGACTTTAGTTTTGCAGTAATGAGTATGGGTGTTTATATCTCCTCTTCCCTTGTACATGGCAATATCACAGGTAGAGGTGCAAAATAGATCAAAACCCCAAGGTGTTCAATATAACAACCTTTTTTGTACATTGCGGTTTAGCTTGCTTTGTGTTGCTTTTTACATAATTCAGTTCACTAATCCACTGCAGAGTGGAATCACCTTCTGAGTATGGGAGCATACAAATAAGCTCCTTCATCCCATTCAAGTGCTGCGGCCTTGGGTTTATGTTGGAGCTGTGCCATAACACACTGTCTTATGATACAGCTAATCTGATCTGACAGCTAACCGCTACCAGACAGAGCAATCTTCCCTCTCCCCTGCCTTCTTCTGTCCCTGACCAAGTATGTCTGCCTCCTTTCCTGCCCTGGCAGTGGTGCTCATTCGACTCCCCAGAGGGATGGCTCAGTGGAGTAAACTGATAGAAAACTATTCCTTCATGTCTTTTGCATCCTGTCTGTTGCCCAGACTGGATCGGAGGAAGGCCAGGTGGATGAAAAGTAGAGGGAATGCAGGGAGCAGCCTGTGGTGAGCAGTGCACCCTGAAATCCATCTTTTGTGCCTACGCCCCTTGGAAGCCATACAACAAATCAACAATACCTCTACTGACCTCAAGGTAGTTGTTTTAAACTGCTCACTCTTTGTACAGTTATTTTGAAAAAAAAAAAAAAGCCACCCATAAAGAAATTCTGAAGAACATAGTTGTGAGCTGTCAAGAGTAGCACAGTCTCAATATTAATTTAAGGCAATGATGAGACAGAAGCAGACTATTCCATTGTGTATTATATTAGATATTATAAGAACAAGTCTTTATTATTGGCTTTTATCAAGCCTCTCAAAGAAAACAAGTGGTTATAAATGGTTCTAGACTGCCACAAAAAATATTCAAAAGAAATTGTAAGAAACATTTAAGCCTATTAGAATTTTTTGACAGAATTGTTATGTCTTCTTTCCACTGAGTACAGTGTCCTACAAACACCTCTAGTGTCATCAGTCTCAGTATGGATTTATTTAGTGAGAGTTTTCACCCTACAGAGTTTTCAGGAAGAAGAGGAAGATGAAATTATCTAGCCCATGATGTTGAATTGTTTCTCACGCCGTGTGTAATTGCTCTTGACCAAACGTTTTTCTCTGTTTCTTCTGTTCTGTGAAAGAGCAAAATATTAAGTAAAAAGTCAAGGGCTAAAGGCTGTGAAAGGTATATTGAGTTCAAGTGCATCACTAAAAAACACTCTTTCTGCCATTACACAGGGTTCTGCTCTGGCCTGCTTTGCCTTGTATTCTGCGGACCTTTGTGCCTGCAGAAATTTCTTGATCAACACTTAGAACTTCTAAATATGTGTTCACCAAAGATTTATTTATGGCCACCTAAAGATAACTTTGGAATACTCAGCCAAAATCCCAGTTTGAGTAGTACACTACTTTTTCTTTACTCACAAACAGATTCTTTATAATTGGAAAAAGAATTACTATAAACTAAGGTCTCAGTCTTATTTTGGCAGATTATTGTTGGAGCACTTAGTGCTGGAGATTCTTCAGGTTTTTCCATTCTCTCTCTATGATACTAGCAAGTTACCCACAATGATCTGGTTTAAGTCAGGAAATCAAGGGGTTTCAGACTTTTTTGATGAAATCAAAAGGATTTGCAAGCTGAGATGAATCTGCTTGTGATCTTCATCCAACAGGTGCAGGAGATAAATGAAGTTGTATTGTTACTAATACCTAAACAAATACTGAATATATACAACTATCTATGTAAACAAAGAGTGACTGAGAAATGCAGTTAGTTAAACGGGTGTTAATAATGTTAGCTGGAAAGGCTTTCGCCATAATAAATTTCACAAATTTAATTCTATAAGTCTCACTGCTTTCACTTCTATAACCAGGATCATTAGGAAGCAGTGAAGAATAACGACAGTACTAATAACAAAAACTAGAACAATAGCATTATAAAAATATATCTCACTGTTATAAATGGATTTCTGAAATAGATACTGGAAAGTTCTGAAGGTTATCTTCATTACCATATGTTGCTACAATACCAAACCAGATTTTCTGGTGTTCTATACTCAAGGAAAAAAATAACCTGATAAGATAAAGGTAAGGATAAGGTCAAGGATAAGGAATTGTGATAACAAACAGGGAAAAACACCAGAGAAAACAAACGAGGAAGGAAAAGGACTGCACCCCGAAAACAAATTTGAGATCAGTACCAAATTAAAGAATACTTAGTTCAGTGTACAACTAGATGTACGCTTTCAGCAGTGCAAGGCCCTCTGTATTACATATAGTATTGTTAATCATGATGGAGTCTTTTTATAATACTATAGAAACTGGATTAAAGTTTATTTACATACATTACCTCTGATTTTTTTAATGTTGAATTCTATTTTTAGAATATATAATATTATTTTCCTGCATACACGCTTGTATAAGTAGAAATTTATGTACCTATTTATTATTTTTAAAATTTATGCAGTATGTAAATTATTCATTATGAAGTTTCAGTATTGCACAGCCATATGACTGTAGTCTTCACAATACATTTTGTACGGCTTCTTAATATTTTGCACTTCTGGGATAAGCAGAGTGGACAGGAACAGGAAATATGTTTGCAATTTTGTCTTAAACTGATTAGATTTTAAATGCTTATTAATTATTGAATTCACTTACATTATTGCTAAAACACAAATACTTAGCAAAGATTTATAAACACCTTCATATTAATGTTCAGCTCTCATTAGCAAGCGTTCATATTTTTCTCAACAAAAGGTGAGGTGCATGATGGGAAAGCAAATATTAGCATATCTAGTCTGAACATGGCTTGTAGACTCCCTGGTGAGTAGTGTTTCTCCAGCCAAGGATTATTCACACCATATACAATTCTGTTTTCCTTTAAGACTGATTCTTTTATACTGCAGATAAAAATGAGTATCCATGCAAAGTCTTCCAAAGAAATATTCACATATCTCTAATAAAGAAAAGAACGTAGTGCATTTCTTCCAGACCAGCCAAACTTATGGAGCTTTATTTTATCTAGGAGTGTCTAAGAACAGAATTTGGTATATAGTTTGACATCTTTGATTATATTTTGAGGTTGTTATTGTACTTTGCTGTTGGTCCTTCAATTAATCCTGCAGGGTCTGTAATATCATTGGGGCAGAAATAATTGCTTAAGTATAAAAGGGCCTGTTAAGACAGTCACATGGGAAACAGTGAAGTGGTGAAAGAGTGCACTTCTAAGCTTTCCTTATTGACTGTTTAGTAAATAAATCGTATGTTTTAATTGCTCTGTCAGAAGGATCCTTCAATGAGGGAAAGGTGACTGGAGCTGAATATGGGAACACCACAGGACAGCTGTTTGGTCTGGCAAAGGGCTCTGTGCACTTGTACTATATATCCAGAGCGACCTTTCAGATTCCATGTACATAGTAACAATTAAAAGTACACAATGACTTGACAATGTTCACTGTGACAGACTGCAGGTTGGCTGCTTCCCATAACAGCCTCCCAGGCAGAGAGGAACAAAGAGCCCAGACCCATCTGTACGCTGCTCTGAATGCCTCATGTTCCAGAGAGTGCGCTTTGTTTCTCCAAGCGCCCCAGGACGCTCTTCAACAAACAAAACTCAGAGGTCCAGAGGAACCCAGTCAGGACATTAATATGATAATGAATTCCGGATTACCCTGACAGACGTGACAAAGAACTAGATCCTTTTGATAATAAGTTATCGGGTTGATTAGGTGGAATTTGTCTGACTCCATGACAGTTGTGGGTATTTCAACAAAGTGAACAAACCCATGCACGACACCGCTTCTGCTGCCTGTTGTCCTTCTCCTTGTCACTTTTTGGCAAGTCTGACCATGCCATTAATTTGTCTTCAGTTGCACTGAGAATTCTGCTACCTTTTCGGGAAGTTATTGTAAACTGTAAATGTAGCAGCTCCTCCGCTACCGCATGAAACAAAGGACTACGGCTGCTTGTTGCAGACAGTTCAGAATAAAAATTGCAGTTATTTTAGAGGTACAACCTTGCCTTTCAGCTAATGTTCCCAGGATGAATTAGCCCAGTCGGCTTTGTAAGATTAATTTACAGCCATACCACCCTACAAAGTAAAATATTTTCCTTTTTGGTCCATCAGAATAAATCTGTTTCTGATTAAAATTGTGCTCATGGTTGATTATTGCGTATGGGAGATTTGCTGAAACTTTTTGAGATAAAATATTACCACTTGATTCATACAGTTCAAAGAAGTTGAAAGATACTTCCATAATTTTCAGAAGTGATGTATGCAGCATCTCCTTTTGACTTCAGCAGAGGCTGTTATATCTTTTGGAAAGGTACATACACTTTTGTCTTACTATTTCCATGGTAATTATTATGTCTTCTATACTGGATTCTCCAAAAGGCTCTAAGATAAACTTCTGCTATTCCACTAATGCTCAACAGCAAAAAGACATCAACTGACTGAGGTCACACAAAGTACCAAAATTGGGTGGCACCAGCCATCTGTAGTTAACAGCTATTATATAAACATAAAGGAATGTGCCCTGTGTTCTGAATGATGGAAAAAAATTGGTCATTAGCCACTCAGGAACACCTCATTCCCCCCAAAGCTTTCCAGCTGCAAACCAAGTGTGTTTAAATAAAACCTTAGCACACTTAACAAGAAGTTTGATAGAGTGTTAACAATCCTCAACTTCACGTTGAGCTGTTAACCAACAAAGTAGTCATTAAATGCTGGTAATGACTGCGTTTCTTGGGATTATTGCTTAATTATAAACCTGATAGAGTGGGTCTTGCCTTCTGACTTGGGGGACATTTTCCATTGCAAAGTTTTAACTACAAACTTTTCTTAATATACCACCTCACTTATAAACCCTTGAATATAAGCTACAGCAAGAATACCGCCTTTAAAAAACAGCACTTGCATACTTCACAGTTATGTTCAAACCATAACTGATCTTGGATGCACCTCAGCCAGTGGACTAGCAAAGCACAACTGCTGGTAACAAATAGTTTCTCAGGGAATATGGCTTTCTTTTAGAATAAAATAAGCATTTCTGAAAAGGAATTCTGCATTCTGATTGATTGGAAGGAACCTAGAGGATAAGTAGCACTTCATTTCAAAAAACACTGTGAAAGTTGTGTAAAACTACAATAAATATTTTCTCTCTTATTCTTTCAGAAGCAACTAAATACTGTTTATAAGGTACAAGAAATTATTTCAACAGTCATGCTTGCCACTCTGCCTTAATATTTAATTATTCTCAAATTCTGTAGATACCATGGCCTTATGTATATAAATGGCTATTGAAACGTATTCATAAAAGTTTTATCCCCTATGCTGATAATCAAACATCTAAATATACGCTATCCAAGTCCAACAGGAAGATAAGGGGTGCAAAGTGTCAGAGCCATGCATTTCAAATCCCAGCACGAGGTGGCCATGCACAAACACAAGAGGTCTAAAGAGAAAGACAGTCTTATTTTTCTTTCTTTGTTGGTGTCCCATGAAATTCAAGCCGTCATATATTACTAATGTATACAAGGTCTGTAACAAAAATCATTAAATTACTGAATTTTGAATGTGTAAGTTTACCGACTCTTTCCTTTTTTTTTTCCCATAAAAAAGCTTAAATATTTAACATTAATTTTATATTCTTAAAATTCCTTTGCACTTTAAGGCACTTAGTATTTTCAAGCAGGGAGGCAATCAGGGGGAAAAAAGATTTCATCCTTTAAACTGAATCTTGTTCTGTAATTCACAAAATACTGAGTCTTCTAATGCTAAATAGCTAAGCAAACTAATACATCTTTTGTCTTTTTCAGACTAGTTTTTTAGGTATTAAACAACAAGGAAATCAAACAAGATTCCATCTTTAGAAGCTATTAGATCAAACATTCTTTGAAAAGAATAACATTTAGAATATATTTATTTGTACAAAATTTTAACTGAAAGTTACACTGATAGTTTCACAACTAATTTGTCTGCAAAATGGCATTTAAGTGGTTTTAGAAGTGTTTTGAAGATGTTTAAAATAGTGAATTTTCAGGTTGTTATTTCAGATTAACTAATCAGTTACAACCGTAAAGAAGATTAGCATCTTTTACCAGGAAAAGTTTTATAGCTGGGAAAGATGGAGAAGTCTTGGGGCACACAAGTGGTTTCAGTTTTTGCATTTTATTTCAAATTATTGCCAATACTTCAAAGGAGGAGCTGTTTGTTGGAAATGTGAAAGGGAAGAGAGACAAATATCTTTGCATGTGGAAATTCTTTTCTTTCTTCATTCAAAAACTCAGGCTTGTGTCCACAGTGGCTTGTTGGCTCACTTCATTAGAAAGCCTGCAGCAATTCCCTGAGCCCTCATTTGTAGACATCACTTTGGCAATGGAACAATGCAGCAGATTCTCATTCTAGGGATTATGATACTATATATAAAGAAAATGTAAAAAGATTTACATATATTCCATGTAATTTCCTCCATTATATTTTAAGCATGGAGCTGACTTTCAAGTCTTTTAATTGGTAAATGTGTCACAAAATATTTTAAAAAATTTATATCACAACATTTTATTTTCAAAGACGATATGTGTCTCATGTATCACATTAGATAGATGTCCCAGAACCTGCAGGCTGGGAAAAACAGATAAAAGGGAAGCTTTTCTTTTAGGGCTAAACTGCTCATCTTTCTGGGTGATTGGAATAGCATGTATAGTTTCTCAACTATGTCCCTTGCTTTGCATGAACACTGTAAATGGGCTATAGCCTAGAGGAAGAGTGCAGCCATTGTTTGCCTGGAATTCTGTTGTCATTAATAAGAAAGAAGGGTCAAGATGAAACCTTACCTTTGCCCCTTGTAGACAAGGCATGAGTGAGGAAATACTTTCCACTCTTCACAGGTTTGCAACATTATATGTTCTTACATCTTTCTACGTGTTTCAAGATAGCAGAGGGGGAACTATGACTTTGAGAAATGTCTCTGAAGTCATAGCTTCACAATGACCAAAGTACTAGTACTCTTCCACTCTAGATAAGAAGTAAGTGCACAATCATATAACATCATTTACAATGGGCAGTACTTGATCTAACATAGATCCTGACAGAAAAAAGCTCTCTGGGATCAATAAAAAACAAATATATTTGGACCCAAATGGAATTTATTCCAGATCAGCCCCCATTTCCATCACACAGCTTCCTTAGAACTCTGATTTAGGGAGCCCAAACATCTTCTTTGTTGTACTGTTGGATAATACCCTAAGAAGCAATGCCTGCATCTCTAGGGATCCACTATCTGCTAGCTTCTTATTAGCTTCTTAGAAGCACTACAAAATTTAAAAACACTTTGGCTGAACAAGAAAATTCCCACCAAACAGCTTGATTTAAGACCTTTAAATGAAAAATATTCTGATGGCTTAACAAACAAAATCAGGCTCCTAATGGAAAAGATGGGAGGAGCTGGAAAGGAAAGGAGACTAAAAAGTTGACACTCCCACCAGCAGTGTGTTAGGAAAAAATGTCAGAGTGCATCCAAATGATAATAGAGAAGAGATTGGCCACTGAATGCTCTATGATACTAAAAAGACATTAATTTAAATTAAGTACCATCACATGGCACATAAACATCACTCTCTGAGTAGATATGAGTCTCTTTGCAAAACTATCTATTGACACAAATGCTGTACATAAAGTGCAATTCTCTTGAGAGCAATGAGGAATGATGTACATTTTCATAGGCCTCTGTGCATCAGGAGCACACAGGAGGACGAACAGATTATGGTGCCTCAGAGACCTGGAAGACCACAGTGAAGTGCAAAGCTGTAACTGGAGCAGACCATTTGGCTTCTCTTTAATAGTGTAGTACAAGACATTAGACTCAAAACCAGGGAGGGCCTCAGAGCCTGATCCCTGCTGAGTGCAGTCTGTTTTTCACCTTACTGTAGAGGACCTATAGACCCACAATGGGTGAAAGAAGGAGCATCAGCAGCATCTAACTCCATTTTACAGGCTCTCAGTCGCCTGGCACATCTGCATATGGATAGCAGCTATGACCTAGGACTTACAGGAGAGCCACTGCTGTCTGGAGTGACAGTAGAAAGCCAAGAAATTTACTCTCACATTAGATAACTTCATGTAGGAGTGTGGATCTCTCTCCATTTTTTTCCACAACTTTCCTGCCAGGTCATTTAGACAGAATTTTAACCCACCTTTGCCAGGCAGAATTAGGTAAGCTGGTTCTCTGAGTTGCTTCTTCAGAAATGGTTGGTGGACGTGGGTGCTGAGAAGCTGTCTGGTCTTACCTAATTGGACAAGGACATTGGGATGCAATCGGTTTCTTTTTTACAAATCTTTGTGCCATTAAGTACAGCAAGATAAATCAACCAGTTTGCACTAGAAAACTAATATTCAGATGAAAATGTGAGATGAAATTTATCACCATTTATGCAATCACAAAAGTTCTTATTTATTTTAAAGCATTTCTTATGAGAAAATATTTTTAAAATGACAAGACTTTTTCTCTTAAACTTCTGAAAATCCAAAAAGAAAATCCTGTATATTTACAGGAAATAAATCATGGAGTCATCCAAATTTGGCAGGGTCTTTACAAACTAAAAAAACCCTACATATATTTTCTCTAAAATCAGTTAATACAGTAAAGTTCTTACTTATTTATTTTGCTTTGTCCTATTACAAAAAAAAATCATTCAGGCAGATTAGTTTTGTCACCTTAAACTCACACTGCCAGAATTCCTGGAGAGGTAATCAAAAAATTGTGTTCACATTTAAACACATTACATCCAGCAGCACTTGCAATGTAAATTAAATAAACCAATTGTAACAATAATACAATAAGCAAAAAAAAAAGTGTACTTTGTACATTGTATAATAACCTTATAAATTATATAATAATCTTCTCTACTTTTTTGAGAATTTCTTTCTACATAGTTTTTATCCTCAATAAAATATTTGTAATACTAAATTTTGTTCCACTATAAGTAGAAGGATCTTCAGTTTAATCTGTTTTCTAGCTTTGTCCAAATCCCTACATTCTTTATTTCATTAGATTTCAAACACAAACAATCCTAATTTTTAATCTTTCTCAATCCATCTTCTGTAAAAAAGAAAGTCGTGAAGCTTATATTCGTTGCATGACACTGATCTTTGTACTCTAATTTTTATCATTTTACCATACTAACAATAAATGCCATGTTTTCCTAGGATACCCAGAAGAATAGATGAAGGAGTGTAGAAAGCAGAGCAATAGCATTGTTTGTTACCTGTGCATTCAGATCTTTGTGAAAGCAACTCCCAAAGTTGCTACTTCTCACTGCACCATAACGATATTGTACAGTGCCTTTTGGCTCTAGCACAATGTGTTATGCATCAGTGTTTAAGAGCATATTGTGCACCATTATTGCCCTCTCTCTAGAGGACTACAAACTGCATTAGTTTGAATTACCAAATCAAAACTTTATGTGCAGCAGTTCCCCCACAAGGGCTTTAGCATTTTTATGTCATAATCCCTCTATTATCCCCCTCCTCACATGCTTTATAACCATTAAGTTATTGAAAAATTCTCAACAGATGTCATCTTAAGATGAATGTTGCTGTGCTGACTGGTATCGAGGCTGGAATCTGGATATTACTCAACTTTACTAAAAATGTCAGAGAGAGAATAGTCAGCTGTAAAAATACAAGATATGCCAGTAATGGTTGTTTTCATGTCAACTGCAACATGACTTGTAGTGTTCTAGAAGATGCAGTTTTCATTTGATGAGTTGGCAGTAATGGCTTGAGATATGTAGTAAGAAAAAGGAAAATAATTCAAGGGCTTTTCCACCTCTCTTTTTATGATAAAAGCAGATTTTTGCTTTAATCTGATTTAAGCCTGAAGTTTTACCTTCTAGCATATATTAGTATTGAGAATTTTGTTGAAATACAGAAACTTTTTCATAGGTCTAATGTATATAGCATGTTATGGGTGATTATGGTTCCTCTTTGCATCCAAAGTTCTGAAATGATAAACATGATTTCTACCGTGATAATAATAATAATAATCTGTTACTATCTTTCTTCTAGTTCCGTGGGAACATTTATAATTTTAAACAACATAAAGATATAAAAACATACATCATGACATAATTTATAACTGCCTTAAATTTGAAGCAAACAATGCATAAGACATTTATTTTCCAAAGAGGTGATAACAGGATATTTGAATAATAAGAGATATACACACTGAAGATAGCTTAGCTGTCAAAATTAGATTCAAGAACAGAGTCAAGGCCCTTATCAGCAAGAGCTTTAAAAATAGTGGCATTATATAGTAAATCAGCTATTTAAAATGCAGTTACTGTACAAAAAAAAAGGCATAATATACTTCCAATTCATCACAATAGCATAGCACTTGAGTTCTTATATTCAGAGGTGAAGAGACAAACCTGATGAGAGCTTTTCAAAGAAGAAATTACAATAATCAAGTATCATTATGAAGAAGGGATGTTTTGCTGTAGAGCTGACAAGGAATATGTAAGGGGTATATAGGCTACATGGACTGAAGTGGAAATAAATCTATTGATATTGCACATTTAGTCAAAAATGAGGCTTAATATGCTTAATGTGGCTCTCCTCTCAATTGTGACCTTTTACAAAAAGAAAAATCAAATTATGAATTAATTTCTTATTTTCAGAGTCCTCTAGAGCTACCCTAAAGGCCCAAAACCAATTAATGGAAAGGTGTTCTGAAGTTTCTATGAAAAGGACTGCTACTGTTTCTCCAGTTCACAGCTGTATCTGCTATTTGAGCTGTCTAGACCCCTGTGTTTAGGAGAAAATTGGTTTCTGGACAGCTTTCCAGCCATTTACTTTCTATTTTGCATTTTAAAGACTCCTCCTTCCTGCTATTTAACTCATAGGTTCCACTGGTACAAAGACTTAAAGAGGAGAAGGGATACACTGAAAAAGCAGTTTTAGCTGATAACATCTGTCATAGAGAAGAGGCTGATCAAACTAATCTTTCCTGTAAGCAATAAAATGTTAGAATATCAAATCAAGGCTGTGGAAAGTAGTGAAAGTTTGACCCTTCACTGTAAAAAAACATGTTAAGAAAGATCCATTCAAATTGCCAGACATTCAAAACTCCCAGAAGATCTCAACTCCTACTCTTTTAACAGGAGATAATTTTGAATGCCCTTCCATCTTTAGGGGAAGAGTGAACTGAGATTTTTGGAAATAAAAGTGCGTGAAATTATGTTTTTAAGAGGTATTTAATTAAAACTCATTCTATAATTCTATGATTCTCTAAGTCTATATAGTCACTGTGCATTATGTATAATTGCTATTAGTCTCTCTTGTAAAAATATTCTAATTCATCTTGTTACACTGTGTATCATGCTATTGTTCTATGTTGTTATTTTAAAACTTATGTCTTACGAACATTTCCAGTTCTTTTGAATGTGATACTCTACTTGAATTTTACTCACCATTTATAAATTGAGCTGGTTAGTCTATTCATTTATATACTGTGACACTTTCCCAGCTCGAAGATTTACTAATTTATAGCAGTGCTAGTATCTGATCTGAGGAAATATATTTCCGTATATTTTGTGAGAATCTTCCTAGGTTTTTCAAATTTCTAGCACAGATTTGGACTCCCCTGGATTTAGGTACTGCATCTTGGTGTGTTAATCTAACCTGATTAATTTCCATTACTTCACTTTTTAAAAGCCAATGACGAGCTACACTGATGAAAATAATTGTAAAGACACTTGTGCTACCTCAGTGCTGTATGAGACATGGCATAAAGGCTGCATATACAAACAAGTTGACAATAAACTAGAACCTTCTCAGTTTATAGCCAGTTAAAGTGTACTTCCTATATCTTATTTACATCTCCTTATATGACACCAGGGAAATGTACACTTGCAGCCCAAAAAACTGATTTACTTCCAATGTTTCATTTATCTTATTAGAAGTGGACCTAATTTTTAACATACCAGTTCTTCTCCCAAGCAGATTTCCATCTTTTCCTTCAGCTATAATAACAGAAGCCAAACAATATTTAACTAATTGCCATTTCCTTGTGCCCTGTCATCAATCCCCCATCATTGTTTTTAATGGGACTATTTAACCTCTGAACCCATGTCTCCATTGCAGACATACTTGAAGAGCCCTTAATTGAAATATCCCATACAACCTGACATTCAATATTATTTCTTTGCTCCTCTAATTATCCTTTTAAGTTTCTTCTGCTTATTTGTATAAACCCTCCTCAGTCTGTCTTTCTACTAGACTGTTTATATATTT
Organism: Tapera naevia; assembly: GCA_033556795.1. Lineage (NCBI taxonomy): Eukaryota > Metazoa > Chordata > Aves > Cuculiformes > Neomorphidae > Tapera > Tapera naevia. Next base: position 18,619,868 of record JAUMJJ010000036.1, on the reverse strand, counting down.
TTCAAAAGTCTTTCAATTATTTGCTCATTCTACTCTTTACAAACTACATAACTACATTTGACCTCTGTAACCCTCCTCCTTACTTAGATTTAGCTGAGATGAATTTCAATTGCAGGCTCTGCAGCCATTTCTCAGATTACTCCCAAGTGCCCATCAGTAGTGCTCATCTCTGTATTGAAGAACACCCAAATAAAATCTTTTTCGAAATATTGCACAACATGAGACTTTCTAAAAACAAAAACAAAAGCTCAATCCAGAAACATCCAAAACACGCTGGTTGGTTTCAGTACAGGTTATGAGAAACCAAATCTAGAGATATATATTCCCAAAGGTAAGTCAATTCCATCTTCAGACTGTTTAGGGTGCACACAATTACAAAATAAAAGAGAAAAATAGGCAGAATTCATTCTAGAAAGTCACGATAGTCTTTCTATCCTACAACTTGCAGCTTCCCTGTTCTCTGCTGAGGATTGTACTCCTTGTATCTCTGCAACAATTCTTCTTGTCCTCGCATCCCTAATGATAGAATAAAAAGCTCCTGCTCTAAAATCTAAACTGAAATTGCTGTGATTGACAGTGACTGGCAGTAATGATGGTCTGAGTAACCCATCATGATAATCTGCTATTTAATATAAACTTGCTTGCCAGGTAACATCTGGAAGCCCTTAACGTTTCCATAGCATATTCCTATGTGATATTTCTTTCCAATATCTTCAATGGATTTATTTTCTGTAAACAGTAATGTTTTCTAGAGCAGAGAAGAGATCTGGTAGAAAAAGGAGACTATGGGACATCCAAACCCAAGTTTTCATAGAATCGTAAGGTTGGAAAAGACCTCTGAGATCATCAAGACCAACTGTACCTGTCCCCTTTCTAAACCATATCCCATCTACCCACCTTTTAAACACTTCCAAGGATGGCGAATCAATCACTTCCCTGGGCAGCAGTTCCAATGCCTGAATACTCTTTCAGTGAAAAATTCTTTCCTGACATCCAGTCTAAATCTCCCCAGCGCAACTTGCGGCCATTTCATCTTGTCCTGTCACTTCTCACTTGTGATAAGAGACCAGCATTCACCTCACCACTATCTCCTTTCAGGTAGTTGTAGACAGCAATGAGGTCTCCCCTCAGCCTCCTCTTCTCCAAGTTAAACAACCCCAGTTCCCTCAGCCACTCCTCATGGGACTTGTTCTCCAGCCCCTTCACCAGCCTCGTTGCTCTTCTCTGGACCCGCTCCAACACCTCAGTGTCCTTCTTGTAGTGTGGGGCCCAGAACTGAACACAGTACTCGAGGTGCAGCCTCATCAGTGCCGAGTACAGGGGCACAATCACTGCCCTAGTCCTGATGGCCATGCTGTTTCTGATACAGGCCAAGATGCCATTGGTCCTCTTGGCCACCTGGGCACACTGCTGGCTCATATTCAGCCGGTTGTCAACCGACACCCCCAGGTCCTTCTCCTCCAGACAGCTTTCCAGCCATTCCTCCCCAAACCTGTAACGCTGCATGGGGTTATTGTGTCCCAAGTGCATTTGGCATTTGGTCTTGTTGAACCTTATCCCGTTGGTCTCAGCCCACCGATCCAGCCTGTCCAGATCTCTCTGCAGAGCCTCCTTTCCTTCAAGTAGATCAACACTTCTACCCAGCTTGGTGTCATCTGCAAACTTGCTAAGGGTGCACTCGATCCCTTCGTCCAGGTCATTAATAAAGATATTGAACAGGACTGTATCCAGCATTGAGCCCTGAGGAACACCACTTGCTACTGGTTTCCAACTGGATTTAACTCCATTTACCCCAGCCTTTTCTTCTAGTCTAGTTTACTGAGTTACTTTCTCAACAGTTGGCAAAGCAAAACTTCTGGACTTTATTGCTGTCCATTTTGCAAGTGCACCAGAGAGTATTATTTGAAAACCATTAGCTGTACCAGGCATATTTGCTGAAGATATTATTTTGCTATCTTGAAGGAAAGAAGTTTTCCAGAAAATATTAGCCTGTGAAAGACAACTAAGATCTTCTCCAAGGGAATATTATGCACCCAACCTTAGTAATTGTCTTCCGATGCTAAAAAAATTCTGATGCTAAACAAAATTCTTTACATATTATTCTTTCTTCTTGGTAAATTTTTCTTTGACACTTCATACCCTGAAATTATGACAAACTGGTTTCTTCACACACAGACAGTTCAACAAGCTCAGGAGTCTTGCATTAGAAATTCATACTATCTTCTTGGCATTTTGTACAACTGTTTTCCAGTCAATAAATATTTAATGAAAATCTCCATTATCACAAACTTTTTCCTTTTATCTATTCTTTCACATATATGGTCATTATTAATGATGCCACTTAAAAATAGGTCTTTTTGAATCAATTGGAAAAGAGTAGAAAATTCATTGGAAATCAAAAATATTGATGTGTATATATGAGGATCTTCACATGAGTAATAACTACATTTCCTTGCAACTTTTCCTCATGAAAGTAGGGCCAATGAATTGAATTTTTAGCTTCTGGTGCACTGCCTCTCCTTAAAAATAAGGGCACCACCAAACTGCATTGGGGAAGTGTCATTTGATGAAACATGGAGATGGAAGGAGGCATGACTTACTAAAATGAGGAATTATTTCAGAAACACATGCTCTTTTTGCTTGCAGAATTGTTCCTTTTTTTTCTGAATTTTTCTATAAAAAGAAACATATTTTCTAACCAGTATATAGGTAATGTCATACAACTTTTACCTACATGAGCTGACCTGAATGAATGCATTTGGCATTACAATGGTTCCAAATCAAGAGCACAGATACAATCAATTATTAAGGTTCAACAGATAAGTGGTAACTAATTATGATGCAGTAACTTGGTCATTTCTAATTCACATCTATACTATAGAAGTCTGACTTTACTCAGCTCTCATGTAGCTGAATGAATGAGTTAATAATAAAACATTTTTCTCTCTTCTGCAAAGTTAAATATAAAGCTTCTGCAAAGGTATCTGGCTTCTTTCTTCTCACTTTGTTTTTGATATACACACTGTTCTTCAAAACAGATTTCCAAGTACATTAACAGGGAAAACATTTAGAACCCCATTAGAAAACCTTCTTAATTTTTAAATAGTTCCACACCAATGAAGACATTTTTAAGGTCTTGTAGTATTCTTCATGTGTACCAGCACAGTGTAGTCAAGACAGAAATTACAGAACTGTTGTAATCAGTATATGATGATCAAGAGCAGGGCTTTCAAGCTTACTGGAGAAGAAGTTTAGCATTCACTCTTCACTATTATGTGGAAAGTCTAGCAAAAAGAGAAAATTTTTACTTTTCGTAGTGAAGAATACTGAGTTTTATCACTAAGAACATACAAACAGCTGTGCTACATCAGACCAAAACCCTGTCTGATCCTGTATCCTGTCTCTGACAGTAGGTAAAAGAAGATGCCTGGAAAACAGTGAAGGAAAACGACAAGTATATTGTGGCATTCTTCTGAACATTCACATACACACACTGCCACCCCAAGAGTTACATGCATAAGAAACTTTTTGAGATAGAGGTGGTAGCTCCATTCCTTACACACTCCTGTGATATATTCATCCCTATCTTCTTCCAATACTTTTTGAATCCAAACTGTTGAGTCCCATTGCTTTACACATTAGGCCTTACCACAGCTAATTTACGTATTGTGTGGATATCAGCCTTTTTTTTCTTGCTTTGAAGTTGTCAGCTTCTGGATTGTTTGGCTGCATATAGTTCTAGAAGAAGGAAAGAACCCCTTTCACCGTTTCCGAACTTAGAGATGCCATCATGCATCTCTGTGCTCTCTATCTTGACCCACCCTAGTGTATTTAGTATTTTCTCACTTGGAAACTGTACCACAATTTAGAATAGACTTTTCTGTGCCATGATTTGTTGTTGGGTTTTTTGTACGTTTTCCTGACTTCCTGTTGTATCTTCTTCAGGATGGGAAGGTCAGACATACACAAAGTTCAAGTGATGGTGCGCTGGAGATTAATATGCTTCGAGAGTGCCATAAATATATTTTCTGTCTTGCTTTCTATCCTTTTCCTATTAAATCCTAACATTCGTTTTCTCCTTTTTCTGAACACTGAAGTGAAAATTTTAGGAAACTATTATAGTCAAAGATCTCATTCTTAAGTGGTAATGGTCACCTTAGAACACATCATTAGAGAACCCATCATAAAATTAGGTTTGCTTTTCCGTATGTGCTTCACTTCACATTTCTTTGCATTGAATTCCATTTATCATCCTGCCTCTCAGAGCAGTGTAGTTCTGTGACTCTCTGCAGCCAAACTTCCTTTTTAAGATCCAAAATAATTCAGTATGATCAGCAAAGTATGTGACATAGTTATTTATTTCCTTTTCATGACTGATTATTCAGAACTCCACTGGTTACTTTTCTTCTCTGTGAAAAATAACCATTTTTTCCACTGCCTCCTAATTTATCACTAGTTATTTATCCAGGTTAGATGCTTTCCTCTTATACTGTGACTGCTTAGCTCCCTTAAGAGACTCTGTAGAGGGTCCAGACTTTGTCGTACTTACTATTAGTTTCATTCAGACTATGGACCCCAGGCTTATTGATCCGTGGTGTCCTGGATCTCCAGAGGAATTCTACTTCTGGTCCTCTGGTAGCAAGGCAATTTTAAGACTGAAGTTGTATGCCTCGCATTTCAGCAGTGTTCTTGGAAGCACACATTTGTCTTTCATCATCTAAAATTATTCATTTCGTAAAGTTGTCCTATAAGCTGTACTCCTGACATTTAAATCTGATAGTTGTATTCTCTTTCGTGTTCTCTGTGAAAAACAGCTCTGACTTAAAAAAAATAAATCTTCAAACACCTACTTGATGCAGAGAGATTTGAAACAGTAATTTATTTCTTCTGTTACGTTGTCATCTGTGTTGTCATCTCATTCAAGCACTCATTTTATGTCTTGACTGTTTATTGGGCCTTTGGACTGGCAGACTTTCTCCTCCTGAAAAGATTTTAACTTTTTGTTGTTGTTGTCTGGCCTTACTGCGCTTTCACTTCTAAGCTAACCAAAGTTCATCTTCTTTTCTAGTTCCTTTATTCAGATTGAACTTCAAGTTTTGAAGGATGGCTTTTTATTTTTAATACACTTCCTTTTTCTGCTGTTTGTGCATGAAGACTTGTTTTTTTCTTTCTAAAATCTTCTTTGAAAACATGTGCATTTCTGTTGCGCCTTGGAGTGCGGGGCTCCAAATATTCCCAAAATTTCCACTAAAGAGTTTACTTTTTTACCTGTTCCTTTTAGCTTCTTTTATAACTAGCTTTCTTACTTCTACGTTGTTCTTTTTTTTAAATACCCTGACACTAAAAGATTTTTCAGTTCTTGTTCACACAAAACTCTTGAGCTGAAGTACGTTGTTTTCAATCTTGCAGCGTTGCTCTTCGACAATAGCATTGTGAAATATTCCCTATGAACTGACTCAGGAACAGCAGAATTATTTCTCCTTGGGGATTCCTTGTATGGCTTGGTCCAGGAATCATTAGTTATCCAGGAATCATTAGCTGTTTCAAAAAAATGTAACCTCAGCATCCCTGCATGGATTTGAATCAGCTGTAGTTTGAATCCGCTGTCTTTTCACACTCTAATTGTTTTTCTTGCATTTGGTGCTTCTCTGATATACCCTCAGGAGTTGGTAGTCACTTTTTCTGGGGTAGGTAGGCAGTGTTGTCCTGCAGGTTTGCTTTTCCTATTTAAATCTGTAATTCCCATTAATAAACACAGAATGGTTTGTTAACACTTAACTTCAATCTTTCTAGGTTTTAGAGCACTTTTGCTCTCTCATTTTCCTCAGTTTATTCAAGTTCTGTTTTACTATTCCCCTGATTTATTTTATTCTACTTCCCAATGTATGCATTCCTCAAGTTGTACAGGTGCCTACTACCTAGAACAGTGCATGTAAGATGACCTTGTGTAAGACCACATATATGATTCCCTAGGAGCCCATTTGTAAGTGGCAGTGCCAGACAAGCCAGGAAGGCTTCTTTGCCCACAACAATTGTCTGCTCATGTGGTTTTGGGGTAAGTATTTTAAAAAGGAACCCAATTCAGTGGGAAAAACTACACATTAAAATGCTATTAAAATGAAAACACACTCATATAACAAGGAAGTTATTAATATTAACTGGGACATGTGCTTAATTTCAATGCAATATAAACACACTTTTGATGTTCATTTTCAAAGTATGCTTTGTATATAATTATGCTTAATGCGTATCATACTCTTATGATTTTACAGTCAGTCTGATGGAATTGGTTGGGTTTTTCACAGTTTTTCTTTGTATTTCAAAATATTTCTTTGTCTATATTTTCTTGCCTACTGGAAACAACATTCTTTTCCATGAAAGGTGTAGATAATTTTTTTCAAAAGTCATCTGATATACCATATTTGAAAAATTAGTAAATATGTCTTACTTTCATGTAAGTGAAGCACTGCAGTAATGCACTAATGTTGGTGAGATTTAGTCTAATATTTATACAATTTAGTGGCATAAAAGAAAAAACCCACTTACTTGTTATAATGTAGATTAAAAGGAGAATGCTGACGACAGCCTTATCAGTAGTACCTTTAGACGTATTTAATTTTCTTTTTCAGTGATTGTTGTCACAACAACTATTGTTTCCAGTAAGCTTCATACCAACCAGCAATAATAATGCAGTTTTAATCTTGCAATGATGTGTCTTCTCTAGTTGAATTAATAAGGAAACCAACTAAAAGATAATTAGGGATATCTCTGAAATGTGTGCTAATAAAAAAGCTATGATCAGTCCCACTGCATGTTCTCCTTAGCAATATTATGCTAATAATAGAAATGATAGTCTTTCATTTATGTCCCTCCTTTTCTTTATAAAAACGAATATTGGTATATTTGCATGAAACTACAGCAATAGTAATTTCTCTCTGAAATATACAGGTAGGGCCTTGCTAAACTGAAGAGCAACAGTCAAAATATAAGCTTGACTCCAAAGTATTCCAATACCTCTCCTCAACCGAAGTGTCCTTTCATGCTTTAGAAAAAAAAGTAAAAAAATAAAATCAATGCTTTTATTTATTTATAAACTATTTACTTGTATAAGTATAATAATACGATTACAGAATAAGTGCCATCACAGTCATTTATAAATCTACAAGTGGTCCCTAGCAAACAAAATCTGTGATCCTGTACTGGGTTTATATGTCAGTGTTCCGTTACAGGTGGGGGTACAGGGGTAGCTTCTGTAAGAAACTGCCAGAAGCTTCCTCTATGTCTCACAGAACCAATGCCAGCTCTGAGACAGACACACTTCTGGCCAAGGCTAAGGTCCACCTGCAATGATGCTAACACGTCTGTGATGACATAGTTAAGAAGAGGAAAAAGTTACTGCACAGTAACAACAATTGGAGAGAGGAGTAAGAATACGTGAGAGGAAAACCTATATGGATACCAGTGTCGGTGAAGGAGAGGGAAGAGGTTCTCCAGACACCAGAGCAGAGTCTCCCCTGCAAACCAGGGTGAAGACCATTGTGAGGAAGGTTATCCTCCTGCACCCCATGGAAGTTAACAGTAGAGAAGTTATTCACCTGCAGCCCATGGGGGACCCCATTCTGGAGCAGGTGGATGCTCAAAGGAGGCTGTGACCCCATGGGAAACCCTCAATGGAGTAGGGTCCTGATAGGACCTGTGACCCCGTGGAGGACCCGGAAATGGTACAGGCATAATTAGACCACTGTTTCTACGTCCAGATAAGAGCAGTCAATAGAGATATCGATACAACTTTTGTGCCCTTCCTTTGGCTCAATAACATATTTTGAAGTTGTGAAATGGGAGCTTTGCTCCACAACGCAAAATCCTTCTTTCCTTATGAGTCATGTATATTTTCTTGTGGAACAGGTAACTTTTGTGTGATTTCTGCAGGATAGAGAAGTGTATATTCTGCCTATTGTATATGAACATTATATATTTCAGACTTTTTTGTCTTTCACTATTTTAAGTGGATGTGTGTATATATATATATATATATATATATATACATACATACACACCTTTTCCTGGCATTGTCTGGAAGGAAGTGCTAAGGTCACAATAGGCTTTTGTTTTCATTACTGAGTATTTGACTGAACACTGCCTGTTTCATCACAGAGTGCAAACCACAGAGTGCAAACAGCATAAAAACCCAAACTCTCAAACACTATGCTAATCAAGTTATATTTAACTTATTAAAACAAGAAAAGTAACAAATTATAAGTAGTGATTAACAAGAAATTAACAATAACAGCTTTAAATGCAATGTGCCTAGTCATGAGTCATGAGAATAAGTGTAGTAATTACATAAGATGCATCACCAGTTGCCCTATTAACATCATCCACATCCACAGCCACTGGGAGTCCCTACTGCAGTGAGGATTTGGAGAGCCTGTCCCAGACAACTGGGGGGTCCTGCACAGTGTGTCCACTCGTAAGCCATAGGTTAGGACTCCCAAAGTCACTGCAAGAGAGTCCAGCTTTTATATTGTTAAATAAACAGCTTACATCATTCTAAACCCACGGTGTCTCTGGTCTCACCTGCCCATTGCCCCCTCTCTTGCAGTGAAGTCAATGCCTAGAAAGGGAGATAAGGAGACAGCTGGATAACTCTTATCTTTGAACTAAAAGGGCTATTTAGGGTACAGTATTTTGGCATAGTTCTCCTTTCACATAATGTTCATGCTAGTGCTGAATTGTTCAGCAGGGGAATACTGCTCTTTTTCACACCCTGTGTATGCTAGAGAAGCTACAATTCAGGTGGCACAGCCCAGTTCTACTGAAAATGCGACAATGATGCATTTTCTCGCATTTGACTTATTAAGAATAGCACAGCACAATTCTATAGATAATTGCAAAGTGAGAAATTACAGATTATAAACAGTACATGTAGCAACGCAATAAGAATCATCCATGGGTCTCCTATTTTGTTTTAGACCTGTAGATCAGGCCCTGTCACTTCACCACCTTGTCCCAGCCCAAGGAAGTCTCCACCAAAAAATGCTCTTCTAGATGCTTCTGCTAATCTTGTGGACAGACCGGATGCTCTGTAAAAATCTTTATTTTCCTCATCTGCATTTTCAATGGCGACTGGAATAAGTAAGACATATAAAAGTTTGTGGAGCCAAGGAGCTTGAGAGACCTCCAAAAAGGTAATCTTTTGCTTTAGGCGCAAGAGGGAGCCTAGAAAGCAGGAATAGTTCTCTGAGAGGTAGAGTATAGATTTGACGTGCTTTAGTATCTTTATCATTGATGCCAGTTCTGTCAGTCATAGAACAAGATATTACACCTCATGAAAGAAGGCAACTAAATCTGACCATTAACTTCTAGAATGGAGAGAAATTATAACTCCATCTGCAAACACTATGATGAAGAAAACTTTATCAAGTTACTGTATTTTTCTTCTCTTCCTAAACTAGGTATTTTGTTACTGTAGACTCAAGGAGTGGAAAAAAAAATAGCATGCTACTAATACAGATTTTCATACAAATATTTTATATACAAATTAATCTAAAAAATATCAAATGTCTATAGTACATTTGGCAAAAAAACTGTTTCTATCTTTTTCATATTAACCTTGTCCCTACTTGTCCCTCTTTAAATCTTGCCATTGTGGAAAAGCTAAAAGTTAGGTGGAATGCGGCCAAAACTGTCATATTATTATTTAATTTTGCTGATATAAAAAAGGAAATTAACAGTATATACCACTTTTTGCTCAATTTTCCATTTTTCTATCAGAGACTATATCTATGAAGAAAAAACAGACAATAAAGAGACAGGGTATGAACATTATTGATCATTATTTGAAGGATAAAACCCCCCTGTTTTGTTCACTTTCTATGTCTTATGAAGAAATATGTCAAACTGTCTACAGTACATACAGTATTTATAGATTCATTCTTTTCTTCCACTTCCTGTGTTCTGGAGCTGTCTTACTGTTTGGTGTGCTTCCAAATGCCTAAATATGCTAAGCCTTAGCACAGAATGAAAATTTCATCAAAATGATCTGTATCTCCATATTGGTATCATGTTCCTGGGCTTACATAGCTTGGCATTGTGTGATATTTCAATATTTAATCCTCTGACAAGATAGAGTCTCTTCCAACTGTGTAACTTCTCTTAGGAATATAGGTAGGCCTCTACTTGCAGACAGGATTTCCAAGTATTGACTAGAGCAGTCACATGCTCTGTAGTCATTGCATATGTAAATGAGAAAAATGTGAGATGGCAAATAAGTTATGATTGATTGTACAGTATACCATCATTTTTTTGTGTATATTCGAAACGTTTCCTCTAACTGGGACTTGATCACTTCAGTCTCTGTAAAGAGTCTTAAATAAAGCAGTCTTTATCATTCCATCTCTTCTCAGAAAGTATTCTTTCTGTGTGTCCAGAAATTTCCATTTTTTACAGGAGAACAATCGATAAGTTTAAAAAATATTCTGATTTTTCAACAGAATGCATTCTTGCAGGAAGAGTTTTATTTGCATAATTACACTGATATTATTAGGACTGCGATGAAGAGCATTCTCTCATAAGTAAAATGGTGTGTGGAATTGCAGCTCCCCGCTACACTCCACCATTTCGTATTCTTATAGGTTTTTATTTTGAAGGCAGTTCCCAAAATCCAGATGTTGAATGTAAGTTATGCTTTTGCAGTAGTAACATGTGGTTACTTGCTGGGTTCCCTTTTACAGTCATCTTTTTTGTCAGTTTTCTCTGTGTCTTTCACTTAAGTAGGCTGCAGATTTGTTTCTAAACTTCTGTCTTTCTATGTAATATATCATATTTTGATTACTTTCCATTCTTCTTTCATTGGATCACATGTGAAAGAAATTCTTGGCTAATCCCAGGTGACATCTATAAATAACCTTTTATGTGGAAAAGATTTTTTCCTTTCCATTAGTTTTATTTTATTCTTAGAGTTGCATTCAGTCTTTTTGTCTAAACTAGCAACCTATGTGTCTGCTAAAGAGCTATTTTTATAGGTCAAAGAAAAATCTTTCACCTGTTCTTCACCTGTAGGAAACTTGAAGGTCTTTCTGTTCACTTCAATGTGTTTCGGAATAAAAGGTAAAATATTATCTTATATACAGAAATGCTTGCAAAATTTCCTGTGACATAGAAAATTACTTAAGAGTCTTTCCTTAAAAATGCTTTGACAATGGACATGCTTACAATGATACTTTATGTTTTTTGTTGGTCGTGAATTTTCTTTTCCAGTTTTCTTCCTGAAGCTTTTATACTTGTTATACTTCAAAGGATGAGAAGAAAAAATCTGCAGGACTGGCACCAGTTAAAAGCAGCATGGAGAACATGTTAAGATATTTTCCTGGATGAAATAAAACATCATTTTTGTTTCATTTATACGTCTCAGAGGAAGAATCAGAGAAACTTTTGTGATAGCTTTTGTCTTACTGGGTTGTCATAGCAGAGGGTAAAACCTAGTGCTTGTCTAAAAAACTTTACCAAATCTCTTAAGTGTGTTGACTCTGCAGAAGTTGTTTATTAATTTGTGATCCATTTTCCACGGTGAGAAATGTGGGTAATCTTTTGAAAGAGCACTCTGACATCTGCAGAAGAAAAACATTGCATAACAGCTAAGTATTGATGTTCAAGTTATATGACCAGTTCTCAGTAGATGGCTTTATTTTTCTGTTGTTATTGGATACACGATACACTAGACCCATCTGTATACACGAGATACATTTAAATGTGTTGCTGTGAGGAGTTTCCAAAGACAGTTAATCAGTAGTCCAGGAATTGGACAAGCAAGTACATATTTTATCAGAGTCCTGACAAGTCTGTTCTCTACACTTCTGCATTCCTGCTTGGGCCAAAGAGAACTGTGGGGACACAGAAATTGGACAACAGCTTGGCTTTAACCAAACAAGCAAAATACTAGTTGCAAAATGCACTTTAAATACATTTCTGTTTCGAGGCTATGAATATATTCCGGTTTATGCAGTAGTATGTGTTGTGCAACAATTAGCTAAGTAGTTAATAATTTTATAATGAAATATATATGTCACTAGGAAACCACTTAAAGTTTTACACATGAAATCATAGAGTCTGTTTCGATAAAGTTTTAATGACAATTCTGCTCTGTATTGTACACGACATATTTGTGAAGTTGTCCTCTGAACAGGAAGGGTATAAGGAAAAATACGACAGAATTCATGCATTTTGTACACTTCACAGAGGCTAAGAACAAACATAAACCATCACAAAATTGTGTTATGGGAGAAGAAATGCTTTCCATACTTTCCAGCAGTACTAATCACAGTCCTTTTCTTTATACAAACTAAATCCACAGCCTAGGCTAGTGACCTAAACAAATAAGTACAAAATTATGATGCTAAGATCATTTGGTGAAAACAGGTTCATGGACAAGAAAACGGTTTAAAAATTATGAGTTTATTCTGTTTGTGTGCTGCTTCTCTCAAATCAGAATGGTTTTCAAGAAATCATACTCCAGAAAGAGCTGCAGATTGTCCACTGTATATCATATACTTGTTCTTCTCCGAGGTGGTTTTTTTCAAACCATGACTTACGGAGTACTCAAAGTAGTGGTTGAACTATTGCTCAATATGTATTGGGAACTCTTCTGCTCAATGCTTGTGAGTGGCTCCCTTTTTATTATTCAATGTAGCCTTTTACCCCAGGTAATCTGGAGTTGATACAGCTTGTAAGAAGCTACCAGCTTCTTTCAGACCCCAGAACTTGTTCGAACCTGACTGGAGTTTTGGCTTTAGCTTGCGATGGTTTTAGCTCATTTAATGATCAGGCAACTGTTATCTGCTTTGTTTTAGCTTGTGCTTAAATTTGCACAGTTGTTTTTGTTCTACACACATTGTAATTAATACACAAGAATAACAAATAGTTACTCATGTGGAATGAAGGATCCATTGTCATGGAATAAAACACAGCGTAGATATTTAAAGACATTGGTTGATAGTGGACATCCTGAAATGACAGAGAAGGTTACACTGGAGACTCCAGGGTTATAAGCAACTAACCTATGGCAAATTACTACTCATCACAGGAATGTAACTTTGGGAGCTGAATAAATCCTGTTTTAGTCATAGAAAAGAAAGCAAAGTACACCTATCCAATGAATGTAAAACACATGTATGTGTATGTGTATATGTATATGTATGTGCATGTGTATGTGTATATGTATATGTATGTGTATATGTATATGTATATGTATATGTATATGTATATGTATATGTATATGTATATGTATATGTATATGTATATGTATAAAATTTGGATGCAACTTGGACTTTCAGAACAATGAAGATAAAGCAAAACACATGAAGTTGCTCTAAACAGATCCTAATGGAAGGAGGAAGACACAACAAATATTATCACCATACTGCTTCTGGTGAGATGCCAATGGCTTGGTGTAACACCTTTCCTCCCCAAAACTTCAGACATTGATCTTAGGGATTCAGAGGAACAGAAGGTAAGCATAATGTCATAGAAAGGGGAAATTACGTGAAAGTTTGTATAGATATAATTTTCTCTGCACTATAGTTCAAGTTATAAATGTTAGTATCATTGCAACTAGACTAATAATATTTATTTCTTAGACTTTATTTTAATTTAATTGTAGTATTATTTTAGTATTTTAAATATTAGTATTTATTTATTCTAACAATAAATCCCTTTTGTTCCTTTTGTCATGACTTTGAATGCCACTCTCTCTGGCAATTTATACCATAACCCTTATGCAAAAAATTGGTAGCAGAAGAGGCACAAATAGAGCAGAAAAAAACAGGCTTTGGGTTTATTCCCCAAACTGCTAATATCTGTAGCTTTTCAAAATAATATTTTGTTCCTGCAGACTGGAAAAACAGGTGACCATTCATTGGAGAGCAGACAACAGACTATTCAAAAAAAACTGAAGATCACTTTTGTGAAAAAAAAATAGTATATAAACCTGATAGAGCAAGAAGGATGGTGTATTAAGGATTTATGTTTGCATACTTTGTAAGGCTTACAGGATTCTCAGAAACCTAAACATCTCCAGAGAAGACAGACTGTACTTTCTGTAGCGAAAGAAAAATATTCATTGTCATCATAAGACAACTGAGCTTCCTTTACGTTGCATAAATGGTTTCTTGAAAGTGATGCTTAGCTCTTTTTCAGTCAAAGATCTACTGGGCCTTTTTTCTCTTCTTCTCTGCTAATGTTATTTCCTTAATGGCTTCTGTGAGCATGTTTTTCCTTTATTTTTCTTTAAAGTTTCTGGAAATTCTTAGAATTTTCCTTACAATTTCATACCCTGAAAGGCAGACAGTATCCTATGTAAAGTTTCATTGAAGCTGTTAAAGACACCTGATGATTACTTCTCTGCTTTCAGAAATCAAATCTCTATGTGGGCGGTTGAAAAATATGTTTTGTAGCTAACACACTGTAAGATCATGTCTCACACCCTTATTAATTTCCAATTTAATTGTAAAAATCAATTTGTTTTTTTAAATAATAGAATCAAAATACAATTATTTTCTTTTCCAGACTCCATAATATTCATATTCTTTTTTTTTTTATTATTTAATTTTGCGTTCCTTACAATGAAATTTCTTTGTCAAAACTCAAAGGGATAAAAGTAGATTTTTAAAACTGATACTATATTTTGTGGCTTTTGTTACTGCTGACAGCTTGCTACATCTACTGGGTTTCATAAACATGTTTTCTTGGGTGCTACTCACTTTGTATCCGATTTATAAACCCTAAGGATCTTCTGAACAGCCAGGTATGCCAAGAATTTTTATGACAAAGGTCTTGTAGGCTATAGGAAGTTGACTGAAGTCAGAATTGTCACATCAGAAAATCACTTGGTAAAATTTTCCAATTTATAGGTAGAAAATTACAAGATATTCATTCTAGCAGCCATAAGGCTATCACCATTTGTTGCTATTTCTCTTTAAATCACACAATGGAAACCAACAGCTGCAGGTCTATTGGTTCTATTTGTCTTTTTTCACTTTCACACACATCGTATGTGTGTTCCTTAAAAAACTGATTGGACTAATATGAAAAAGTGCTTGTAAATAATGATGTCCTGTTGAAATTGTGGCTGATACCACCATTGCAACTGAAGAGACAGCAAAACAAATGTGGGAACACTTATGCCTGACTACCTTAAACAGATCATTAAATGAAATGTGAATTTCATTATATTTCTCAATAATATGCCTGTGATTAAGCTTTCTATCAAGCGAAAAGTGACCCACAAAAGCCTAAATCACAATAAACTAAGAACAATTTCCATGACCTTGACATTTGACTTTCAATCCCTATCTTCCATTTAAATAGAAAAATAGCAGTCTGGTCTAACTAAGATAAAGCATACACTGTAGCTGATTCCTGGAATATAAAGAAGACAACTATGGTGTTTGCCACAGGCATATGAAATAGATAAAAGAAAGATAAAAGATTTTTTAAAAAAAGATGAACAATAATGAATATATGGGAATGGAGAAAAGAAAGGATTTCGTTTTTTTCCCCAAAAGTGAAAGGGAAAAACTTTTTCAAGAACAAGGAAACAGTTTTCCCTGTGAAGCAGAAATCTGGAATGCTTCTTCAATCTTAATAAAACATTTAGGCAGAGGGAGCTCTCTGACACTTAAAGGGAGCAGAGACTGAAATGTTTTACCTCTGACTTAGAGTCCTACAGTAGTGAGCTTTTATATTTAATGGGATGCAGGGTCATTTCCCGTGGGCTATTTAGTGGACCTTTGTAGCTTCAAAATGTGATTCTTCCCTCAGAAGGGCCTAAAGCTGATTATTAACCATGATTCATAAATTCTTCAGAAGACGATCAAGTTAGGTTTATAAATTCAGACTGAGACAGAATGCAGCTACTTCCTTTCTGCCTGTAAATACCAAGAAGGATTGTGGCTTACAGAAAAATAACCTTTTTAAGTCTATTTTGTTTCCTCATTGTCTTTTTCCAACAATGAAACAACTGTTTACATGAATTTTTGGTGCTTATAAGGAGAAGAAAAATGAATGGAGTGAAAAAAAGATACACATTCCAATTTTCCATTAACATGGCAGATCTAGTGAGTTAGTTTTCAAAAACAGTTGTGGATTTTAAAGAGAGGACACAAAATAGTGGAAAGGTTGGGAACTGTATAAAATCTCTTTTAATCTGGCAGTAATCTATACACTTCATGATACTGTACTAAGTAAATGACACACTACAAATACATGGAGGGACACTAACATAGAAATCCTCTAAACCTTGCCCAAGGCAAGCGGTGGTGTGTGTTTTTTTTCTTTTCTCTAGGGGAGAGCTACAGATTTGTAGACCAAATACGCTAAATAAATAAAGTCTGGACAGAATGTATTGATATCTACAGATTTTCTGCTGTTTTTACTTTCCCAAAGGTAGTAATTATGAAAAAGGAATGTCAAAGTCCTACTTATTTCTCCACAGCTTTCATTATATTACAAGCTGCAGATATGACTGCAATACACAGAACTACAAATGCCATCAGGACTAGCAGCACTGCTTCTAGTCTGTTCTGGCAAAAGCCTTTCTTTATATGTAACTTAGTGGAACTCATCTTGTTAATATTTAAGATGGTTGGCTTGTTTGAAACATTTGGTTCTGTACTTGCATGATCTTCAATCTTTCTCTGGTTTAAATCAACTAGAGTACTCCTCATATTAACTTTAAGACAATAGTTCCATTTACAGTGCTCTTTATATTTAAAGGTGAATTAAGTTTATCATATTTGTACCACTAAAATAACTACTGTCCTCTGTAAAATAAGGTCTGAGGACCTGTCACAGGTACTGTCCTCTAAATTAATCATATGATGATTTTCCCTTTAAACTGCTGGAATTAGTATCTAAGGTAGCTGCTTAACACAATTCCATTTCCCCATATAACACGAAGTGGTGGATTCCTACTAAATTCTTTTTATTTTGGAAGGCATTTTAGATTTAATTTTTCAAATATGTGAAGGAAGGAAGGAAGGAAGGAAGGAAGGAAGGAAGGAAGGAAGGAAGGAAGGAAGGAAGGAAGGAAGGAAGGAAGGAAGGAAGGAAGGAAGGAAGGAAGGAAGGAAGGAAGGAAGGAAGGAAGGAAGGAAGGAAGGAAGGAAGGAAGGAAGGAAGGAAGGAAGGAAGGAAGGAAGGAAGGAAGGAAGGAAGGGAAGGAAGGGAAGGAAGGAAGGAAGGAAGGAAGGAAGGAAGGAAGGAAGGAAGGAAGGAAGGAAGGAAGGAAGGAAGGAAGGAAGGAAGGAAGGAAGGAAGGAAGGAAGGAAGGAAGGAAGGAAGGAAGGAAGGAAGGAAGGAAGGAAGGAAGGAAGGAAGGAAGGAAGGAAGGAAGGAAGGAAGGAAGGAAGGAAGGTCTATTTTATTTTCTCAGATAGCTTTTTCTTAGTAATTTTCTATTTCAATGGCTGGTTTGATAAATGTGTTATCAGTAAAAAATTACTTATGGTTCAGTTGATGAGAAGTTACTCCACTTACAAAATAATCCATTCATAAAATTGCAGACAGCTTGTGGAAATACTTTACAAGAAAGTACAAAACATGCATTTTTAGAACATACATATATACACTTATGTGTACATATATATACGTTTATGTGTACATGTGCCCATTTATAATTGTAGATGGGTGGATTCAAGATGCATATGTTATCTAAATTTTTAAGGCAATTGTACACAATACTTTTTTTTTCTGAAAGCTATTCTCAAAACAATTTTTAAAACAGTTTAACCATCGTATCGAGAGATACAGTCATGTTTTTGTAGAAACATTTTGTACCTCTAACGTTACGTCACTGTTTTACCATGCATAAATCTGTCTTTGTATTAAGAAAGCAGAAGGTCACCAGCTTTTACAGTGATTTTCCCTTTCCTCTTTTCCTTATAGGAAACAGTCCACAAAGGCAGGAGCCAGCAGGGAAACCAAAATGAATATAAGTGAAAGTATTGATTCATGAGTGATCGCATGATGGATGGTAGCAACTGCCCAGCCTTGACTTCTCCAAAAGATTGCCCAGGTCTGCAGGAGTTAAGATTAAACTCCTGAGATGGAGGTGTGAACCCTGAGATATTAAAGTAACCACTGTCAAATTCAGGTTACTTTTGTTCTGTTTTGTTGCTTTTATTGTTTTTCAGCCTGATGAATGAAACAAAACAAAATGAATACATAAAGGGACTCCAAACCAAAACATGTTAATCAGAGATTTGTTGATGCAATGCTGGCAATCTCTAGCAGAAGGATGAAACAGACAGGCAAATGTAGCAACTTAATTTATTTCCCTGTTATGTGGTTAAACTCCAAAGCCTTGGACTCCAGTGTGTTTTGTCCTGTCCTACCTTTGTGGAATTTAGGGCAGAATGATAACATGACTAGCACTATGCTATGTTCATTCATTGGAAAAGAGTCTCCAAACAGAATGAATCTCATCAACTTTGACAACCAGATAGAGTTTACTTGGAAACAGGGAGCCTTAAAGTGTATCATCTTTTTCATGGAACATCATGATTTCTTTCTTGTTCTTTGGGTTCACAGGTCTGTCCATAAGGGCTAGACCTCATTGCCTCCAAGACATTTCCACCCATTTACCTCTTAAAAGTGAGCTCATCCTCTGTTATCTAGCAGCCTTATTTATTGATTCATAGCTGGACACAATCTATTACGTCCTATGAAGTTTTACTTAGAAAAAAACACATTTTCTGAACAGACAATTGCATCCATGGAATGATTTCTTTTTAACATTTATAATACAATAATACCATGGAGAAACAGTACTGAAAAGATTTCAGTACTTATTCATATAAAAATTAGCTGGTGAAAATCAGCAGACTTTAATTCATGTAATTTATTATATTCTCACATCCTGCTTCCTGTCTTGATAACAAAGGTGCAAGTTAAGAAGATTGGTGCAGTTTTTGCTTCTATTACTTACATTAACTTACATTTACTTATATTAACTTACATTTTGTTATTAACATTATTTGCTATTAAACTAAAACACTATTAGGCAGTCTGTTTGAGTGTATCTCCATCCTTGTGCTCACACTTCGTTTGTCTTTGCATGAGTATTTAAATAGAAGTGTAGCAGGATTTTGACGAGGGGACATGAGAAGATACAGGAGGGAACTGGGAAGTTTTATTTTGATAACAAATAAAACATCGTTCTAGGGTCAACTCCGATGCCCCTTCCCTCACCCCAAACCCTCCCCCCCCAAAAAAAAAGCAAATGCAAATATGATAATTCTAATTTCAGAAGAATCTGGGTGAAAAAAAGCTTCCCATCACTGAAAAGGACAGGAATCACACATCAGATTGCATGGTTATCAGAATTCATTGGATTTCTTTCTCTTCATTCAGTGCAGATACTTACACAATTAATCTGTTCATTGATCATCTCTGGAAAATTTGGAATATTAATTAAAAGGTTGTTTATTATTGGTCTTTCTCTGGAATATGTAAATTTCATTATAAAGAAGGAATTCTAATTTATAAACCATTCCAAAATAATTGAACTTTTAAAAATTTTCACAGAAATTATATATTTCAAAAGCTATGTCCACAGCTGCTGCATATTTAATTTTATTAATAAAGAGTTTTCCATGGAAATCATTTAATGTATTGCAATTTTTGCAAAGCTGATACTCCTGGGAAGTTCACAAACATCAGCAAAGACATCTGATAGGCTTCTATTTTAAAATATTTTGGCTTTGGGATTTTTTTTTAATACTTTGAAGAATTGTGTAAGACATACATCTGCACTACCACTCAGTTTCAAATTGATCTTAATGATGTATTCCCTGACAAACAGATAATTATAAAGACAAGAGAAAGGCTAAGAATATACTTTGAGATACTTTTTTTAAAAAAGAAACAGAAAAATTTCTTTTAAAAGTTTATTTTTTCAGCCAAAGATAATAATGTGTACAAGTTCTTAAAATGTTTTAATATAAAAAATGGAAAATATTATATATGCAAATTAAGGCTATGAAAGAAATCATAGATTTTGGAATTAACGGTAAACACTTAGTAACATCTTTGGTTTTGTAGGCTGTACCTATCAGGATGTAAGTATCTCAGCTACGCCCTGATCATGCAAAAAAGCATACTGAAGTTATGAAAGTAGACTTGCAAACTGTAAACCTAGATTGTAACACAAAAAAATTTCTATTTTGCAATTTTTTGGCCTCAAATCTCTCCAGAACTTCCTTCTTTAAATACATTTGTGAAAATGTCTGCTTTTTTCTTCCTACAAATTGGAGATTTAAGCTTGAAGATCTGAGGAAGAGAAGCCAAGCTATTCTGGTCCAGTCTGAACCACAATCAAAGAACAGGCTTGGACCAAAACTTCTGGATCTGAACTCTAGCTGTATGTATTGGGGTGTGCATGTATGGGTATGTATGTATTTATATTTATGCAATGCAGAGGTCTGGATGTGTGATTTAATCTCTTCGTCTTCATGCATTGTATGACTTTATTTGCAGTCCACAAGTCAACTGAATGATGAGCTGAGAATTTATTTAGATATTAAAATAAATTCGAAGCCTCAGTGATTTTTTCTGCACCTACTGAAAGTATGGGAAAGTCACAGTAGCTGATACTTACACAGAATTTAAACATACAAAGTATGAAATGCTACTAGTTCATCACATAAATACTTTTTCTTTCCATCATTGCTAAATCTGTACTACATTTTACGAACCACAAATCAAAAGTGAAAAGGTAAGTGTCTGGAACACTTTTGAAGCACAGTGCAATTTGTTTTGATCCTTATATTTATAGACTTTCATGCATAGCTAAAATTCTAAAAAGATGGAGCATTATGCCTTTCCTTCTCCCCACTTTAACACTGAATGTAAACTGTCCTACCATACATTTAAGATCAAGCTTGGAGATCAGTTTAAATTCTAGCTCATTCAAACTTGTTAAAAATATAAGTTGCATGCAAACGGGTTTTTTTTTTCACTGCAGACAGAGTTCAAATCAAAAGTAGAGCTGTATAGAATAGTTTAAATTTAATCCAAATCTCAGTGAATTTCATGAATCTGACTACTCAAGCTTTACATGAATGGGCTCCTAAATGTTATTTCTGCTTTTATGCATGATAGGTTGTGGGTTGCTGCTGCCTCTGGGCTTCACAGCAAATGCCACAAACCAGAGTTCATCTCTGCCTACATGCATTTTTCATAACTCCAGCTACAAAGTAAAACTGTACTGATTGATAATTGCTAATGAATGTATAAGCTGTTAGTGAATGTTTTCCACAAGTTACTAGTTTGGGTCACAGGCAGTTGAATTGGATAAGAGATTATCCATAAAGACCACATTAGCATATTAAAGAAGAATATGTCAAATACCCAGGTGAGAGAAAATAAGCCTAAAAAATAATATATATATTATTTAAGTTGCCTATTCATGGTATCCCTTCACACTCTAAACCTCAAGATTTTACACTTTTTAGTCATCATTTTTAAATATTGTTTATGGTTTTCATTTTTAAGGGTCAAAATATAGTGGAGCATCTATTCTGAATGCATTTTATACTTGAGAAATTAACATTGTAGGCTGAATTATTCCTTTTTTCCACATTCTCTTCTTGAAACAATGCTGAAGTTCTTCACTTGCACAAAATTTATAGAGTTCTCTTTATGTAAATTGACAAATTTGTCTTAATTTTGTTATGATATACTCCTTCAGGTAATTAGTTTGTCTAATTGACTTTGTACAATGAATACTGGGACTACATTTTCCTCATGTTGGTATTGAATTACTCAATTTCTCACCACAGCACATTAAATGTTTTCTCTGTCACAACAGGAATGAAGTTTCTTATTTCACAGATAACGCTGTTTGAAAGCAACTATCTGCAGTAAGTTTTTTATGTCAACAGTCACATATGTAGTAGGAGAATATCTGAAGGAATAGGGTACTAGAATAGGTTTAAGATTTATTTACAAGAGATAAGGACATCCTTCTTGACAAACAGTTAACGAAACTTAACATGCAAATCTGCACAAAATAGAGCCAGTTAAGCTTCTTCACAAGTAATCATTTCAGGATGCATGCAAACTCAGGAGAACTCATCATCACTTATTGTTGCAATTACACAATTAAGGAGCTTATTGTTGAATTATTAAAGTCAGGCATTACAAATAGAACGTTCTCTTCTTATTTTCTGGGCTTCCATGACAATTTCATGGTAGGGGAACGACAGTCATTTGCTGCATTTAAACCATTATATTTTAGAAAATGAAATTGTGATTTTATAGGAATATCTACAATTGCCACAGATTCTATTCTTCAAGAGCAGAAGCTGTTCTATAAGCTGCAGAAAGCATAGCCTTTCATTCTGTGCTGGGACATGATATCTGGTCGATGTAGAGCTTGCTAGAGGCCACGTTGCAACTACACACTGTGATCTTGCTTTTCACTTCAGATTACAAATGCTGTATAGAACGAAACTATACGGAGAGTTTATCACTGTATTATAGTCCCTCATACCAACATGAATGAGAAGGCAAGTAACTGCTTAAATATCTGCCTGACAATAATCAATTAGCAAAGACTGATGACTTACAACAGAAAATTTCCAGTAGGACAACCTACTTGATTTTGGAACTACTACCACCCAGCCTTTTGCAGAGATCTAGAGGAAAAAGTCACAGAATCAAAAGAAAATTTTACTTTCACCAGAAAAATTGTGAGGAAGAGACAAGCTCTTGTTCTCCTATCAATGTGAAAAGCCTTTTGCTGAATATTGAGTAAATTACCATGGACTTCCCAACCAGAAATGTCTTTAAATATTTTAAAGAAATGTGGATGTACTTTTATGTCACTTGGGAATATCTCAGGTCACTGCTTGTCAAAATACATAAGATGTTGTCACTCAACTATTATATTACAACTGGTTTAAAATGATATTCCACTAAGAACTACAATATTTGAAACATGTATCTTTAAAGTAAGAAATACTTTTCTTCTGTAACTTGGTCTTTTTTCTCCAGAAAGAACATGTGTTGATGAGAAGGAAGATATATCCTTTTTTTTGTTTATTAATAAGCTTCAGCTCTGTGAATCTTTGAACTCCTGCACCACCGACAGTATGATTATGAATTATCTAGAATAATTTGGGTTAATTTGAGATTCACAGCCAGATTCACTATGAAGGGACTTCGAGAGCAACAGAAACTTTATCTATGTAATAGAAAAGAAAATCTGTATTTGCTGAGGTTCATCTGTTTTTCAGTTTGTAAGACTGAATTTTAACATTTTGAAATTGTGTTAAATCTACTCAAGATAGCCTTCTAAATGTTTCTGGAAGGTTTTTAACATATGATCTTTCAAGTTCTAAAAGTATTTTAGGTAGAGTGGTTGAATGTCTAGAGCCCGTTGAGCACAACTAATGGAGCATGTATTTTGTCACCCTAGAATATCTGGACTGAAATATAGAATTAATTTAGCAAGCTGGTATATCTTAATTATATCACATGGAACTAAGAGATGGAGTGCCGAAAACTGTGTGAGAATTACTGACTGAAGAAAGATATGACTTACTAATTTTCACTTAAGTCTTACTATTTCTCTCATTAGTTTGTAATATTTGTAGCTGACTATACACTGAATTTAGCTGATATGTTTTTCTCCTTTTTCTGATTTACATGCATCATCAGCCTCTTTTGAAACTACAATATGAATCTTCTGGCTATACCAATTAATGTTAATTAATTGATGTTAGCAGACAAAGGCAACTTTCAGATCCTTTTGGAAAGACTGACTTTCCCTTAAACAGAATATCTAATAAGAGATTGTGTTAATGATGTAAAGGGCAAAACTGGCATATTTAGTTGGTTGATATCCTTTTGGATAGGGCTAGACTTAAGCAGAAAACACAGATTTCCTCTTTATCCATAAACAGATTAGTAAAATTACTACAGAATTTATGTCCAACTCTGTACCTGAGTATTCATTACCTTTTACAAGCTTATTAGTATAAGTTAAAAAAGAGTGATAAATTACAGTAATTAGCTATATCCATAAGGATTATGGATTGAGAGGGAACACAAAGAATAGAATGATTAGTACACAGAAAGAAGTACATCTCAGAAAGGGCTGGAGTTTTTCGCCACTGAAAAGAAGAGAGATTTTTTTCCACTTGTTAAATGCAAGAAATAGGTTCGCTGATAAAAACTAAAGAGCAGAATTCTATACTGTCTGCCAGAAGCAAAGCTTTATATCTCTAAGAGCAATCCTGACAAAAGCAAGAAAAACCTGCTGATTTGCGGGTCAAGCAGCACTGCAGACATCACATATCAAGACTGGCTGTGCTAGCTTTGAGAAGGTTATTAAACAAATGGCATATCAGGTAATGTCTGGAAACATAATAAAGGTTAAGAATTGTTTTTAATAAACAAGGTGTTACAGAAAGTTTTGGAATGTTCCGAGATGCTTTCCTGGAATCATAACTCATCTGACTGAAGTAGACTACACTACTTGGAATGAGACTCTACGAATAGCAATTGAATCGTCTATCAATTTTCTATTTAAATTAAGACGTGGGGCAGAATATGGGGAAAAAAAATCATTTCTGTGCAAGAATCTGGATCACAGAAAGACAAATCTAATACCAGAAATACCACCATTGTTACAGGCCACTAAAGGACAGACAGATGGTCGGAAGAAATAAGAATACTGCTGATTAGAGAAGTAGTCAGAAAAATGAAAATCTTGGTAAGTGGCCTAATGATTATTATTGGAGGATGTGAATCTGTCACTCTGAAAGTGTATGGAATAAATGTCCAGTGAGCTAGGGTTTTTTTCCACACAGGACATGGAAGCTGACTATATGATAGAAAATCTCTAGTTTTATGAGACTATTTGTAGTTCTAGAATTGACTGTTGGCTCTTGAAGCTCCCTGGCTTAGATCCGGTGAACATGCTTTAAGTATGCGTTGGCATGACCATAGAACCACAAAATTGTAGAATAATTCAATTTGGAAGGGACCTTAAGAGATAATCTAGTCCAATTTCCTGCTCAGCAGGAGGGTCAGTAGAGTCAGCAATGAGATCAGACCAGTTTGTTCAGGATTACATCCAGCTGTGTCTCCAAGGCAGTAGATAGTACATCCTCCCTGTTCCCTTGTTTGACCACACTTAAAATGGAAAAGCTTTTTCCTTATATCCAGCTGGAATCTCTCATGTTTCAATGTAAGTCCATCAGTAATCAACAAAACAACTTAATATAGCAAGCCAATAAAACTAAAAGTTATTTAAAAAAGAGAGGATAGGTCAAAACTTCTGGCTGGTAAATCATGGAGCAAGTCTTTCTGGAACACATTTCTGAGCATACAAAGCAGAGAAAGTTTACTGGGAATAGTGACCATGGATTTATCAAGGATAAACTCACAATTATCATTGGTATCTGGGAGATATGGTGGATTGAATCCTATTGTTTGAATGTTGAAATAGAAGGATACGGGCTCTTTAGGAAGGACAGGCAGGGGAGATGAGGAGGGGGTCAATGACCAACTGGAGTGCGCGAAGCTGAGAGTTTATGGGTGAGGATTAAAGGGAAGACAAGGTCAGATGATATTATAGTGAAATTTATTACAGCCCACTGGTCCAGCAATGAAGACCTCTATACACAGATAAGCACAACCTCATGTTCACAAGCCCTGGTCCTTATGGGGGACTCCAACCACCCTGATACCTGTTGGAGGGACAGCACAGCAGGACATAAGCAAACTGAGAGGTTTCTGGAGTATATTAATGATAAGTGCCTTCTCCAAGTGCTGGAGGAACCAATGAAGAGTTGCTGTGCTGGACCTCTGGAAGGCTAGGGAGAATGTGAGCACTCTCTGGAAAGAAATGGGAGACCTGATTACCCAGAATATGAAGAAGGCTGAGATACTCAATGAGTTTTTTGCCTCGGTCTTCATCGCCAGTGGCTCAAGTTGCAATGCCCAAGTTGCACAAGGTAAGGGCGGGGACTAGAAGAACGCTGAACTACCCACTGTAGGAGATCAGGTGCGAGATCATCTAAGGAACTTGAAAGGGCACAACCTGTGGGATCTGATGAGATGCATCCATGGATCCTGAGGGAACTGGCACATGAAGTTGCGAAGCCGCTATCCATCATATCTGAGAAGTCGTGGCAATCTGGTGAAGTTCCCAGTGACTGGAAAAGAGAAAACATAACTCCCGTTTTTAAAAAAAGAGAAAAAGTAAGACCCAGGGTACTGCAGACCAACCAGTTTTACCTCTGTGCCTGGCAAGACCATGTAGCAGATCCTCCTGCAAATTCTGCTAAGGCATATGAAAAATATGTAGATGATTGTTGTCAATCAACATGGTTTCACAAAGGGCGAATTGTGCCTGATTAATTTGGCGACCCTCTACATTCGGACTACAGTCTTGATGGATAAAGGAAGAGTAAGTGACATCATCTCTTTGGACTTGTGTGAAGCATTCAACACTGTCCCACATATAAATTTCTTGTCTCTAAATTGGAGAGACACAGATTTGATAGATGGATCACATGGTAGATAAGAAATTGGCTGGATGCTCGCAGTCAAAGAGTTATGATCAACGGCTCGATGTCAAGGTGGAGACCAGTGATGAATGATGTTCTGCAGGGGTCAGTATTGACACCAGTGTTATTTAACATCTTTGTTGGAGACATGGACAGTGGGATTGAGTTTGACATCAAGCTGTGTGGTGTGCTCAACATGCTGGAGAGAAGGCATGCCATCCAGAGAGACCCTGGCAGTCTTGAGAGTTGTGCTTATGTGAACCTTAGGGCAGGGAGGCTGGAACTAAATGATCTTTAAAGTCTCTCCTAATCCAAAGCATTCTATGATTTCATGATTCTGTGTATGATCAACCTGACTACCTTCTATGGTAAACTGTCTAATTTATGGCCAAGGAGAACAGTGGATGTTGTTCATGTCAATTTTTGCTAGGTTTTTAATCCTATGTGCCACAATGTTCTTATACACAAGATGGGACCTAAAGGGTCTGGGCCAATAGACAACTACCTGGGTAAAAAACTGATTGCATGATAAAGCTTAAAAAGTAACGTCTAGTGCAAGGGTGTCAAACTCAGGGCCTGCAGGCCAAATCTGGCCCTCTACCTTGTTTTATTCATCCCATCGCCTTGTTCTACCTGGTGGCAGCACCAAGCTCCTTGCCCCTATGCTTCCGCCAGCGGTCGTCCCGTGTGTGATGTGCATTATACTGCAGGAGCAGGAGAACTGCTGGAGCCATGAGTTTAACAGCCCTAGTCTAGTGCATTGTACTCTATCTGGGTGCTGGTAACAAGTACAATACCACAAGATTGTATTGTGAGGTACATCCTCTTCTCACATCTTTATCAGTGATCTGGAGCAGATAACACAGTACTTGCTCAGAAAGCTGGAAGATTACATCAAATTGGGGAGTGGGTGACCTCTTTTGAGCAGGAAGTTAGATGATGTCCTGAGATCCCTTGTAACCTCAATTATTCAGTGACTTTGTTATTCTATAGTTAAGCCAAATTAAACTTTACTGAGGACTGTGAAACATCTGTTATACTAGTGATTTTATTTGGATTTTGACAGAAATCTCTACAATGTCATTAGTGAAAGAATTAAGAAGAGAAAATGTTTCTGGATGGAATATAATTATATAATATACTGCAATCTCCAGCTACAGAATGTAAAATAAATGTTGCTGATACACACTCAGTGCAGATATTTCTGAATATGAAATTTCTACATAAGACAATTATTGAATCAACACATTAATATCCTTTGCCAACAAAAGTTTTGTGAAAAAAGAGACTTAACTGTACAAATGACCTTCTGGTAATTTATGAATACTGTACTATTAAACTAAATTCAAAAGAAGGGCTAAGCAAAAAATATTCATAACTGTGATTTATAATTTTATAAGGGTGGAGTGAGAAATCAATGAACTAGTTAATGAATTCAAGTTGCCTGAGTACTTAGAGGGTAGCATAAGGAAGAGATTTGAAATTTCTCTAAAGGGAAAGGTGCAAAAATATCTGGTTCCAAATTATAGAGACACCTCAGAAAGGATACTTGAATTAGCCAATAAGTCTAGAAATGTCTGAAAAATTGATTAATCAGTAATGAAAGTTCTAATTTGGAGATCACTGTTGGAGACGGGGAGAGAATAGCCAGAGGAGAATTTGTTTCGGTCTTTGAAAGAAAGTTAAGAAGTTGGAAAAGTTTCTTAGACATAAGAAAACTAAAGCTGCTATACAATAAGAATGAGGTAGACATTAAAGCCTTAAATGAATGCATCACTGTGATTGTTGGTAAAGACAATAATAATGAATAGAAGGGCAAAGACAGAATAACTAATGGGGATAAAGACATGGAAATTAAAATTCCACATCTGAGGTTAAGAAAAACTTGAAGATTAAACATGTTCAAGTGACAAGGACCTGATAACGTCCAACTCAGAATTATGGAAAAAAAAAAAAAAAAACGCACACAAAACAAGAGGTCAAGTAGACTTCTAAGTATACTGAATTGGAAAGGGGAACGTATATACGTAGGACAGTGAAATTGATTTTTTTTTTGTCAAGAATAAGGGAGAAGGAAAATCAACTGGCTATCAGCTTGCCTAAACAACGTAGAAAATACCAGAACACATTTTGAAGGCGATTGTAATAATACACGAAAAATGGGAGAAAAAGAAATACGTATTAAGAGAAGGCAGAGGCAGGTTGCTCTTCTCTTTCACTGGTGAACTAATTCTATAGTCTTTCTATAGTAGAAAAATGTGATAGACCTCATCTAACTAACACGTAAGGAAAGCTCAGATATTCTTCTGGAAAGAAACTCATCAAGAGCCAGAGAGGCAATATGATATAATGTTAAAATATTAAGGTTTTCGTTTGGACCTGACAAAATTATTTCTATTTTTTATGCTTTCCATTTGAGGTGGAAACTCCCTACTTTCACTTCTGTTATTTGTTGCTTTTTGTATAAAATCTAGTATTGGATTGACTGCTCTCGCTTCAGGTACTTTGAAATTCTTACCTATTTTCTGACTTTTTGTTCAAATCTGAGAGCTGTCTTTTCAGTAAGCACGTAACAAATTATGTAGAATGCCTTATACTTTGGGGAGAGGCAGAGTTGTCTCATCTCTTTAGTGGTCACAAAATCCTGCACAGACATTTTAGTCATGATTGATAATTCTTGAAGATTAATATTTTCAGGGCTTTTTCTGTATCTCTATTGTTTTGTTTTCCAGATGGGAAATGTAGTAAATGCAGTAGAAACTTTACCACATGTGAGGGGAAACTGTTCTCGAATCAGACTATTTCACAGTACCTGCTAAGTATTAATATCTTGCCTGTGCTTTGAGGCAGTTACTTTTTCCAAGTTCTGGATGCATCTGTTTCCTTCCAAAAATAGTAGTACAACAGTGTTCCAAGAAAAACTCAGTGCCCAGTTATGAGATCTATTCATGTTGTATCACTCAGTACTAATTACCAGGTGCTTCTTTAGGTCCTCATCCTTTAAAGATGTGATCATCTGCTTAATTTTATATACTGTGAATACTTCCATTTAAAAGCAAGGGCTTTCTCACTGAGATTAAAGGTAAAAGCACATGTTAATCTTTATGAGATGTCTTTAGAGCTGCTATTATTAGCTTTGATTTATCTATTGCCTATATAAAAAAACTTAAATTGAACAGAAGATAAACTTTTATTATAAATGTTGAGTCTCAATGGAGAATGTTAGTCAGAGAGTTATTGCTTTACTTCATTTTTTAAAAACAGCAAACTAATAAAATTACTCCTTCGCCACATTATTATGTGATATGTACTTGTTTGATGTAGGTTTGAAAGCAGTAGTCCACATGTACTTTATTCATTGTCTTTTGTGATTTTAGAAAGATATTATGTCATATTCATCTGTTTATTGCTATTTTGGGATGTGTCAATTTTTGACTTATACATTATATTAAACTTTATGCAAGGCTGGAAAACCCTTGAAGACTGATCCTATTATTATTGAAAAGAGCAGGTTTTATTAATTTCACCAATAGTGGACCTGGATTTTGCACAAGGGGTTTTGTCAGCTTAGATTTAGCCAATGTTTATACAGCAGAAAATGCACTTCCAGTACCCCAGTCCGCCTTATGCGTGTGCCACATGTTGTATTGATGTGCATCCAAAAATAATAAAACACTCAAAATGTGAAAGGAAGTAACTATTATGCATAGGTCATTGTAAGCACAAGGCCAATTCTTTTACTGTGGGATGGTGTCCAGAAACATACTCAAAGTGAGGAAAGAGATTTTTTTCTCTAAAAACAAACCTGAATCTTAATTTAAGCAAAGTATAGTTGAAATTATTTTCTTTTCTTTATTTTCCATGAATGGTTTCATTTTTGTCGTGGTACAGGGATTGGGGTTTTGTTCATTATTTCAGTTACAGTACTATTTATAGGTTCTGTCCTTATTTATCAAAAAATAAAATTTCTCTTAAATGTTTCCAGGCCCAAAACTGAAAAAAAAATCTCTTTGATTATCTTGATCTGAGAAACTTTCCTGCTGGCAAATCATTCCCTCTCTTTTACTTTTTCTTCCAGCGCCAAAGGACGTGCTAAGTTCTGAACTGCCTGGACCTTCTGTGCTCTAGAGAAGCTGCTAGTCTGACAGTTACTGGCATGTGGTAAGCATGTGGGATACCAGTTTTTAGCTGCATTTTGTTGGGGGAAAAAAATCTACTTTCTGTTCTGTTTAAACTTTTCCGCTTCCTATAAATAACAAGAGGTTCTGTGGACCGGAGAATGAAAGGGAAATGCATCTTCGGCAAGGCAGGGATTTGGTATTCAGATAGCAGATGGAACAGTATTCAGCTAGCAGGTGGAAGAGGTATCTTTACGTTCTGTGACATCACGTTTTTAGGTGTGGACTGTCATTGTTTTCTAGAAAGTTAGTTGTTATTTTTAAATAAATGAATTAGCTCCATCAGGCAAATCCTATTCTTATTCTGTTTTGGTAAATAAATAAACAAAACCAGAGGGATAAAGGGGGAGTAAGCTACCCATGAGAGGAATCTAAACTGCCCCAAAACTACTCTTCTGAACTTACTAAAATGTTAATCTGCTTGCATAGTCAATGTTTGTTGAAATTGGTATGTTTCTAAAAGTTTACTTTCAAAATTGATCATTTCAAATAGGAAAATGATGGCTGGAAGGTCTCTCTTCATGCATAAATTTCAAAAGTGATACATACAATACAATTTGTTTTGACTTAGTATTCTGACATAGTCTGATAAAAGATGCTATGTAAAAGTAAAATATGTTCTAAAGTAATAAAATACAAATTAATGTAAGTCATAAAAACACATATAATACAACTATTATTCTACACAGAGGAGCAGAGGATAATGGAAACTCTTGGGGTAATATTTTAGCCAAGACCCTCAACCATTATGGAAGTGAGAAACAATATTACCTCAGAGAAATTAAACTTTTTGTCAAGAAATTACAAACAAGCCCACATTCTGAATGAAGAAAAATAAAATATTGAATAAGCTTAGAAAAGATTCCTTTCTATCTCCTCATCATGTCTGACTCACTGAATATGATGACGAACAAATATGTTTCATGAAGGCAAAGAAAATAAATAATCCAAAAATATAAGACACTTAAAAGCTTCCACTGGGATGGCATGTATTTTCCCATTGGTTATTGGTTCCACTGGCAGTTTTTATAAATGAGGTCACAGAAGTTCATGAAAAGATTCTGATGATCATGTGCCACGGTATGGGGTATAGTACACATTGAAAAATGCACCTATGTGCTCAAACTGATATTAAAAAGATGTGTAATTGAATAGAAGTCGGTTGAAAGGCACAGTAGTTAATGAAATATTCCTGCTTGGCTGTAGATCTAGATAATTCCCCAGTGTCTTGCCCTGGTGCTGTATTTGTATCTGTACCAAAGAGTAAGGCAGAGTCTCATTTGGTGGTTTCTTTTTGCTCCAGCCATGCCAATGCCAATCCAAAATTCTTTCCAGTGAAAATAAAACCCCACATGCAGAAGAGTCAGTTGTGGAAATACAGTCAAAACCAGATGAAATGAAATATAGCGAGATGATTTTTTGGTGGCATTAAAAAACAACTTCAACTGCTAAAAATATTTCAAAGCATTACATAGCAAAGGTCTTAGTACATGTTGCAAGTTTTTTTGGCAGTGTGAGTAGAAGCTTACAGCAAACAGTGCAGTGATACACAGGTACCAATGCAGCCTTCCTCTTGCAAGAGAGAGTTGTACATCCTTGAAAAAATAGAAGCGCACTAACCTCTTGCATATTACAGGACAGATCCTGCCAAATAACGGGATGAAAAAAAGAAAACGACAGCAAGAAATGAAGGTCATGGGAACAAATTTACCAAGAGGGGTGCTGAAGGGGTGCTGGCACCCTGCCCGGTACTGATGGGCTCAGCCCACACACTTGTGTTAGGAGCAGCATGGGCACAATTGCATGTGACTCTGATTTTGCTTGAGCTGCCTACTTCAAGAGATGGGGCTGAAAAATTGGTTCTTTTCAAATATTTTAAGCTTTAGGAAAGTTTCAATAGGTTGTTATTTCCTTCTGCTTCTAGTTAGCTGTTACAGTTGTGCTGTTTTGATGTGAGCTGACTTTGCGAGGTCAGACGGGTTAAATGGCGTTTGATTAAAATCAGAACACCCAACAACTACTGTTTCACAGTTTGACTCTGTTGGCCTCTACATCTGTTCATTCAGGAAGACACTTTTAGCTAAAAAAAAAAAAAAAAAGAAATAAGCATTTTTTTTAACATTTTTTTTCAAGTGGCTTAAAGAAAAACAAAGAAAAAAAGCCACATTGTGTATGTTTTTCTGGCAATAGGCCTGCCACTGTTTATCAAACCAAGGCAAATCCAATTAGCCTGTGGCCTGCCTCCCAACCTTATTAACCTGCTCAGCTGTGAGAAACTCAACAGCCCCTGCCAATATCTCATTTCTCCAGCAGCTGATAAGATCAGTTCAAGATATTCAATGGGGTTTCCTTTCACTTCGGCTTCATCACAGTCACCGGCATCTTAACCATGGTAGCCGGATCTTATTTTCCTCTCATTTATTACATGAAATAGGATGGCGACTCCAAGGCCTATGCAGCTTGTTGGAACAAACACCGATCAGGCCTTCATGGCGTTTGACAGGACGGGCTGATTTTCCTTATCACGGCTTGCCCACAAAGGCCTGGGCCAGGCCAGGGTTATTAGCATTCCTTGGTGAGATGCGTCAGGCCTATTTCTGTCACGCAGACAGATTGAGCCTTTCACTCAGGCTCGCGAATGAGTGACACATGGCCTGACTGGGAGGACAACATTGTTATTTGAGTTAAGAAATCAATTTGTATCAAATGTACACTGTAATTTATTTGTTGGCTTTGAAGGGAACCTGGCTGAGATAAATGGGAATGGGCTTCTTTCTTCCCCCCTATGCTGAGCTGATAAAGTTCTTGTGAAGCTCCAGATAGCTCCAGTCAGAGCCAAAGTGACAAACATGTTTAAAGTTGCACAGTGATCTTTAAATCTCAAAAAGAACACCTTGTCGGACATGATAGAACATTTTTTACCTTTTCCCTCTATCTGTCAGAAAGCTGCTGTGACACATTGCTTTAGTATTTTTGCTGACATTTTCTTTATCAAGCACATCTGTTTGTGGTCGAAAGATGCTTATTCCTATTTTCTTCAAACTATAGCAACTGAGGAAACTGCCAAAAGGAAGGAAGAAAATGAGACATTCTTTCCAAAAATAATGATTATTTAATTTTTTTTTTATTGTGACTTTTCTTAGTCAGGTTCTAATGTTCTTTTTACTTTTGCTAAAAGAGAAAAGAAATGTGTGGAATATGTACCATGA
Source organism: Tapera naevia (assembly GCA_033556795.1). NCBI lineage: Eukaryota > Metazoa > Chordata > Aves > Cuculiformes > Neomorphidae > Tapera > Tapera naevia. The sequence continues at coordinate 18,585,905 of JAUMJJ010000036.1, read as the reverse complement.
GATCTTGTCTGTTTCAAGAAGTTTGGTTGGGTTTACACTGACAGTGCCTTAAGATGTTGATACTATATGTTAGATTGTTAGCTCTGAGATTGACATTCTCCTCTATTAGAGTTAAAAATAAGAGCCTAAGTGCCGGTTCTATACGTCTGTGGTTTTAATTTTGAAATAATATGAATAATAAAAAATTACATCTATGGTTTCATGTATGCTTGCTGTTACGACTCCTTAAGGAAAAATTGCTAGCGAACTAGCCACAGGCAGAGTAGCTCATTGTTATTTCCAGACAATAACTTGTTTTTTTTTTTTTTGATTTTCAAAAGTGATGTAAATGTAACATGTCGTATTAGATGACTATAAGGTGCCTTACCCTTCCTCTGTGTTATAGATTTTCACTTGCATATAAGCTCTTTTTAAACAGATGCACATGTATGAATGCAAATGCACACAAACATTAAAAAGCAGTATAGATTGCTATATCCTGATTAGTTCAAACAAAGTACAGCCATCATCAAAGTAAGGTTAAACTCCAAGTAGTGTGCAACCAGAGTCAAACACTCTTCCAGTCCTTCCAGAAGCTAGGTTAACTGTGATTAACAGGACAAGCATTTTTGAGAGATATTGGTTTTAGGAACTGTTAAACTTATTAACAGCTTGATCACACCATCACCAAAACAGTACAACTGTTCCTAGGAATCATAGGAAGGGCAATGTATCAACATTAACTTCTCTCAGGCTGCTCAACCAATATATTTCAATCTCCTCTTTCCTGCCTTTCCTTTGGGAATGTTACAATCATTTAGGTTGTGAACAGCCTGCCAGCCTTAGATCTGAGTACTGACACTGTAATAGTGTTAAGCCTTGCTCTCGGGTTTCTTCTATGCCATGCCCTTTAGGCAAGGGCTTGCCCTTTTACCTTTCTGCCCAGGTGTTGCCCCAAAAGTGCTGTTATTCTGATTTGCCTGACATTTTTGTCATGTGGTGCTTTTTAAACCTTAACTCCATGTTGCCACTTTTAGGCAACAGCTCCAGATTTTATCTCAGTTTAGAATCCAAAAGACAATATATCATTTTAGATAATTAAATTGGTTTCTAATTTTCATCCGGTTGCATAATCTAGAGGTGTGGCTTTTGATTTCAAAATGGTCAGAATAGACAATACTTCAATCCAGCTCTAATTACTGAGAGTAAAGTACTCCCTATTTACAGACATTCATATATCTACATAAACATATTCCATAAAACATGCACCTCTTTACTTTGCCACACTCTTTAAGGTACAGCTATATAGCTGATTACAAATTTTACAGCTTAAGCAGATAAATCTGTTGATTGTCAGATCAAACTTTTCAAAAAATCATACCAAATATTGTTTTAGTCTCATTGCATTAGAAATAACCTTTGGCAATAGAGTAATTAAGACCCCAGAAAAGGCAGTACAAAATAAAACACCCTCTAGCTCTGATACAAGAGCACTCTGTCTTGTCTAGAGCTTCACTCTATTAAAATAATACATCCTCCAAAGCACTTATTTTGGCCTTCTCCTGCCTTATCTTATATCCCTTAATGAAAGAAAAAGAAAAGCACTTAATTTGTCTTCCAGGTTTGCATTAATTCATTGTGAGCAATGCCAGTTTTGTCTCTGTGAGCAGGCCCCTGACAATAATGTAAAGATAAACATTTTACATGGAATTTGGAGAGGAAAATACAGATGTAACCATGTGCCATGTTTGTTCATGATTTAGTGTGCACTATGTTCTCTAAAAAACACAATGGCTGGCAACAGGGGCTGGCTGATGTTTACCTTGTTTTCACCAAATCACATGAATCAGAGGGAATGCTCTGGGTTAAAAGCCTCCCTGCTGCCTCTCACCTGAGAGGGAGTGAGCGAGTATCCACAGCTGGGAAAATCTTTTGATGAATCCTTTGGGGCAGGTGGTGTGAGAAACCCAACAAACAAGAGCCTGGAGCAGGAGCAGTGGCTCCTGGGAAGATCAGGGACATAGATATAAGGCAACAGGCAAAAGCAAACAAACAAACAAACCTAAACACAACTTCTCTCCTCCCCACTCTGCCCTCTTCTCAGGAGAGAAATGCATTGAGTTTGGTTCAAGAAGCCCCTGAATGCAGCTGGATTCAGAGCAAGGCTGGAAAGAGGCAAGGATATAGTGGGCAAGAGAAGATTTGGTTTTGTATTCTCGTACCTTTATTATCTTACAAAGCAGGCCTCACTTGTCTCTTTGAAAAGATCCATTGTTTTAGTCTGAGCTAAAATACACTAGAACTTCAGAGTTCATTGGCTGGTTTTGGCATGCTTGCTCTAAGAACAATATATACCTCTAAACTCTCACTGACTTGGGTTCCTTTTCTTGAAAATACCACTGTGTATCCTGTAAGCTGCAAGCAACAGCAAGCCGGGAGGCAATGAAGATAGATTCCAGCTATTTCACAACCAATTGTTATTAATCTAAACTTCACATGTAGAAGGGATGAATATTAAACAAAAGAAAACTCAGAATAAAATTCTGGTCCTTCTTAATATAACAAAACACAGTCTGCATCCTTAACACTGACTAATTATTCAAGTGAAGTGTCCTACGTCACGTAATCCCTACTGATACAAAATGTCTCTGTCACCTTTGAGCAGTCAGGCTACTGGAAGAAGAATTATGATGTTGTTGCTGTATGATCAGAGATGCAAAGTGCTATCTCTGAGTATCAGTGTCTCCTTCCTCAGGTCTCAAGCATAACATAACTAGAAGTGGTTATTTGTTTTATAAAAATATGGTGTTTGAAGACACAATGGCTTCCTAGGTTCCACCTGAGAGACAATTGACAAGGAGAAAGGATATAGCTGGGTTGCTGGTAAAGGTAATGTGAAAGTGACTTTTCTGCATCTATACTTAGAGGCTTAAGCCACAGTGTACACACGAAAGCTCAGGATAAAACGAGAAACCGAGTCTGCTTCCTTCACCCCAGTTCTGACTGTTGTGTCGATGTGTAGCAGGGTGTAGGGCAGCTGAATATTGGAAGCAATAGGCAGTGCCAAAATTAATTTTTTTCTTGTGTTGCTGCATTGTGTTTGTGAGGCAAACCTGCTAAAAATGAGATCATGAAGTGGGGAAATATTAAAACCGTAAACATATACAAGTCTGGACCAACACAAAAAGTGCCTAGGAGAGCGGAGCCACTCCACACTGGAGATAGCAGGATGATAATTTTAGGCACAAGAGTTAAACGATTAGGAAAAAAGGAAACACAACTTTCACTGAATGATATTTTAGGAATAGCCAGGATGTCTGTCTGCAGGTCATCTGTGTCTAGTACCTGAATGCTGCATGCTCTCATTGAAGAGTGAAAACAGCAAACCAGCAAGCACTCAGTGAAGCTACAGAACACAGCTAAACATAAAGTCATTACATTCATTCTGGAAATTGGAAAAATGGAGCACTAGAAAGTTGTTTCATTTCCTCTGCTTTCTGAATGAAGGTTTAAGATGATGTCTATTAATTAACCCTAAGTTTAGAACTGGTTGCTTGTCCCTGACAGTCAGTTCTTCTCTGTTCGTTAATACAGGCCTAGAGAAAAGCCTTCCACATATTAGTTATCTTTAAGTTTGCTGATTATATCTTTTCAGACTGAAAGCATCCATAAAAATATTCACTTCACACTAAATTATTTTGGACAGTCTCAGCTAAAATTATTTAGGGAAAGACACAGGGCAAAATATGTAGTTTTGCCTGTGTTAGAGGAATTCTGATGACCTTTTATTCAGTCCAATATGTGTTCCAGTAAATACATCCCTTTAAAAAGAAAGAATTTGATGGAATGCAGAACACTAGGCAGACTGTTGGTTTTCACCAGTTGGTTGGTTTGTTTTGTTTTGTTTTGTTTTTTATAAAAGCAAATAACTGTGATTTGACCATCTAATTAAAAACTGCATAATAATATACGTAAGGTCGACAACAGGATTAGAGTCATAAGTAAATACTGGTATTTTTGTAATTTTAATTCTGCATTTGGAATAATAATCTCAAAAATACTTAATATATTTGTGTCACTTTGTGTTCACAAATCAGATTCTGTTCTGAAAGAGCTGCTCAAAAAATTCCAGCATAGAACTTTATCCTCAGGTGAATAGGTAGATATAGTGCTAAGATATTTTTGATTACACATACAACTACATTCAATTGCTGGTTAACCCTTAATAAAACAAAACTTCAGGCTTAACAAGTAGGAGATTTTGATATTTAGTAGAAGAATCTGTCTTTGTTATCATAATAATATTCAAGATATAAATTAATAAAATCATCTCTTCGAAAATAATGTACAAATCCCAAACCTTTTAAAAGTAAATCTTTTGGGGGATTAAGTGCTACAATGGTGCTGCTGCAGGTCTAGGGAGTATCTTTCATACCATCTCCTAGTCTTCAGTTTTCCTGCCCAACTGTGCAGTAGTTGTAATATCATCTGTGTGAGATGAACTTGTTGAGGGTCATTTCCCACTCTCAAAGGGAAACTTACTATCATACCTTACACTACAGAATATAATTTCTCAGCTATAATTCTTCTATTATCAGTTGCAGAATTCCAGAATAATGGAGAACCTGATATGAGCAGGACTCTTTAAATTAGAATCCTCAAGAGGAATTACATAAATGATATTACTCACTATAATTAAAAAAAAAAAACAAACAAAAACAAAACCAAAAAAACACAAACAAACAAAAAAAAAATGGAAACTGCATAGTTGTGCTTTGAGGAGCAGGAAGTTAAAAATGAGGATAATCCAAAACACATAATTTTACTTTATTATTTACTTTGGCATCAGGTTTTTGACCTTTCTCAGTAGACCATGGAAGGAAAGAGAAGTTGTCACTTAACACTAGCTTTCTCCTGCTCCATAAGCATTCAGACAGCACAGGAAAAGGACTGTGAAGGCCCTACCATAGCTGTCTCAACAGCAGCTACAGGCCAGAGCCACAGCTGCAGCTTCCTTTACACCTAGGAGGTTGTTGCAGGAGCATCTAGAGGTGGATGGCTACCACAGTGGGTTTCTGCAACCCATGGATCACAGCAATTAAACAGCTGATTACTGGAGACAGCCACCTACATGTAAAGCAGAGACTTTTTAACAGCCTTGGATTCTTTCCCTTTCTTAATGCTCAAGCATGGAAAGAGCGAAAAAAAATAAAAAGGATTAAAAATACATAAAACGCTGGACACCGAAAACTAGGAGGTGTTCTCTTCCAAATCCCTTATTAGTCTGTTGCTTCTTGGGAACCACTTGTTTAACATTTTATTGCTACTTCAGCTGCCAGCATAGAAGATGAATATAACTGTATTTGAAATCTCGTTCATTTGAAAAATTTACCAGTTGATTAAACCATATGTAAGACAAACAGGCATGATACTATTCAGCAGTCAGCAATCTACTTCACAGTCTCTTTTAAAATGCTTACTTTAGGAATATCTAAGGAATTTTTTTGATATCCAGTTGCCACGGTTGGGTTAAGTAAATTAGAGCAATCTGTTTCCAGCAAACTCACCTTAGAGTGAGTGATGTGCTTCCAAATGTTTTCTGTCAAAGTGCTTGAGATACAATGTTAGGAGACTTTTAATAAAATACTAGTTTTTAGTTAAAAATAGCAAAGGCAAACACACTGCTCATTAATAGGATATACTGTAAATGATAGCTTTCAACAGAGTAATAGAGCATAGCAAACAAAGAAGAGCAGGGGAGGCAAGTAGAAAGGAAAATAACTTTGAAATTCTACTGATTAAGATGCTATAGTAGTTTCCACTGTTTATTACAAAAAAACTAATTAAAGAGTTTACATTTTATCATGCACAGTAAAGAACTCCTGACAGACATTGCTATAATATGAAATGCTGCAGTATCCAGTAGAGTTTAATTTAGAGTAACAACAAAGAAGGGAAAAAGAAGAAATAAAACAATTGAAATGTTGCAAGCAGACTACCTTAAGCTCAGGGGAGGCCTTTCAGAAAACTGTTTGGTAGAAGCAATGCAAACTCAGCTGCTACCGAGGGAATAATATTTTTTCTGAAATTGTTTCAGGTTGAAGTGTTTATAGGAGGCAGTATATAGGTTGTGTAAGCCATCGGCTAAAAGATTGGGTAAGTATAGCTTTTTATCAAAAGCTAATCATGCTGATTATGCATGTAAATCATTCACTGGAGAATTAGTGAATCCTGCATCATTTTTTATCAGATCAACCGATGTCCATATTGTCAGCAGTAACCAACATTAACTTGATAGTAAATAGCATTATTTTTACTGAACATATTCAACCAGAGCAAAATTTTGGCATCTTATACAGAGGTGTTAATTTGTTCTAAACACATTTTTGGCCTGAGAGCACCCTGTTAACTCTATTGATTTCACTTTTGCCCAATTTCTTGGTGATGAATATTGACAGATCATGCATATGAATGATTTTAAGCCATTATACCATGGTATATTTACTTTAACTGCAATATTGTATTGTCATATCTGCAGACTTGAGGTTGAGAAGATGATTCTAATTTGGCTAGTAATTTTTCTGCAGAAGATATGAGAAGGCAACATTTTTTTGTCATTAGCAGCCCTTGGGATCTTCATATTTCATTTTCTTGGCAGGCAGACTTATGAGCTGTTACAGAGGACACAGTCAAGCTGTAGGACACTGAATACAAAGAAGACACACTGCTCTGTCTCATTTTCTGTCACCGATACAGGTGCATGATTTGTTTTCCTAATGTTTGACTTGGTGTCAGAATTGGAGGAAAATTAATTGGCAGAGAACCAGCACAGATAAGATGGCAGCATGAGGAAGGACCACAAATACCTGCCAGCAATGTTTCTTCCTCCATATGTTAAACAGGTATTTCCCATCCCTTGTTCAATGTGTTGTAATAGAGGATTTTTAGGACACAAGATTTGTACTGGAATCTCCCAAAGTTCAGACAATCCAAATGGTTATAGCCACAAGATATATGGCTACAGGTATATAATTCTTTCTTTCAAATTTTACATTTTCAGTTAGTAGAAATTAATCACTTCATTATTGCATGCAAGACACCAGTACAACCTGCTACCACAGGAGAGCATTCACGCTCAGTACACATTTTATTTATGAAAAGGTTTCCTCATGTAAATGGAAATTAAAACACTATCATTTTTAATAGGGAGGCTTTTTTTTCTGTTTCTAAACCTACTTTCTTCCCATAAATCTTTCTATTATCCTTGTTATAAAAGACTTTCTTCATCTTTCTCTGAAAGACAACTAGACTGCTGGTCTCTGTTAGAAGACAAAAAAGATCTCTGTGAATCTCAGCGCACACCTTTCTTTCTATCACTCAGACATTGCTGTTGCATCTCACAGATGGACTTATCAAATGTTTTCAACACTAAGACTAAGACTGTTTAAAATACCTGGGCTGTCATGTGGGTACTTGGCTCTGGAGTGATATTAGTCACATCATACTATCCCGGACCTTTGAATTTTTTATTTTTTTTTCCAGACACGATTCAGTTTTTGGTTTTCATCTGTGGATTTATAAATGGCATCTTTCCCTCCCTGCTTCATGTACTGTATGTTGTTGGGACACTCAAGATGATAAGAACCTCTTCTTACATTTCTATTTACTGTAGAACAAAATCTTTAATAGAATGAATTTGCTCCAATGAAGCTCAACTCTGTAGACAGTCACAGTATGGTGCAAAGTCAATTTGTCCACTGAGTCTTTTCAATGAATTAGTTTTGAGATGGTTGCTTTTGTGTTTTTATTGGAAACTAAATGTTCCCCTGACAAAAAATGCACTCATACCTCCCAACAGGTCACCTTTACTCTAGAGTACTGCATTACAATATCTTGTCATTCAGCTTGACCCGTGAATACTTTGTGTTATCCATTATCCAGTATGCACCAACACTTTTATCAGCATTGATTGTAGAAGACTATACACCGACAATACCAGAGCTGATTTCTTCTTTTGCTCTTTTTCCCTGCATCAAACATGGAGTTTCACAATCCTTTTTTTTTTTTCTGAAATACTCACTCTGGTTTGTTGTTTAGGGCCTAATCCCACATCTATTATAATAAACAGAAATTTGTTTCTGTCATCCAAATTCATTTCAGGATGTTTTGTGTTTTTACAAAAATGTTCACATAGCTCTTGAAAATTTGCTTTCTCCCCGGTGACTGTAGTATATAAATAATAATTTCTTATTCATTTATGCCTTTATTTTCTTAAGTTTACACATGAGGAAAATTAGACAAATCTTCATGCAGCACTGGGTTTAAATGTAACCGCTGCTGGGCTATATTTCAAACAACAGAATTTCCTTTACTCCTTTTCACTGTTGTAGTCTGTTTCCAGCCGTCTCCATTCACATGTACCGTATCATCATTTTACATGAGAGGAAGTATTGGGCTTATAAAAATAAAACATAATACAATGAATGTCACTGAGACAGGCAGTTTTTCTCAGCTAAGATTCAGGCTACCTAGAGTGAGCTGTGATAGAAGACAGAAATGAGAATTCAGCCAGCTTTCTAAAGAATGAAAATCACTCCTCACTTGCTGTATCATTCTTGCAAAGAGCCACCGGGTTAATGACATAACTGCTCTATAACACACAGAATTCACCTGCTGCAGAGGACACTGTGCCACATTGCTGTAGCTTATGGATTTGTAGCTTATAGATTTGTGTGCTGGTGTTAACTATCCACAGGTGTGCTGCTCAGCAGCAGAGTAGTGGCAATTATTGGTGTTAAACCATACTGGAATATGACAGTATTTTGTTTCCAAAGATGAATGTGACCAGGTGTTTGGTTGATTTAATTTTTTTTCTAAGACTATTACACTTAAAAATAATATTAATCAAGCCCTCTGCAGTTTTCTATCTGATTTTTATATAAGATCCAAGAAATTTGGTTTTAGCTTTTTCTACACTGGTAAGAAAATCATAACTATTATTAACTGCCAAGTAGGTAGCTATGTCTCAATGTAGCATTCATTCTATTTATTCGTATTTACTCAATGTCTCTCAGAAAGGAGGTGTCATTGCTAGTGACTCTTCACATACAGACACTATTTTACTATGAATCTCAAAACCCGCAATGCTGTTTTGATTTTACTCTTATCTTCCATTTCAAGGAACACTCCCACAACCTTTACTCCTCCTCCCACATAGTCACACACTCCGAGGCACAGTGTCAATCATTAGACATAAAAATATTTCATTTATTTTAAAGCTAGAGTATTTGTCACAGGCTCAAAAGATAGAGATCTAATGGCTTACCAGGGCTTTGCTCATAAACACACACCTATGTTATTCTCAGAGCTCAGCATTATTATTTTTTCTTATTCTTTTCATTCTCATACTTAAAACTGAAACACATTTTCTCCTAGAAAATGCTGACACTGTGTCTTGGTATCTCAAGGCAGAAAGGTTGCTTTCCCCCAGGTGGTGTGCTGGCAACTTTCACATGGACACACATGACTGAGCTGCCTATAGGCACCCTTGTTTTCATTGTTTCCATAATTCAATATGTTTAGAAGCAGCCGTGCTAACAAACATTCGTAAGAGGACTGGGAAGTGAAACTATGGGATTGAACTTCAGACAAGTAGTGCAGCTCGAGGAAGAAGGTCTTCAGTGTAAAAACATGGGAGGGACCTCATGCAAGAAAAAGAACTCATTTGAAGCTAAAACGTTACTACATACAATCAAAGTGAAAAGCAGTGGTTAAAAAATGAAGCAGAGATTGTTCTAACACTCTTTAACATATAGTTTGTAAGTAAATCTTTAATAAATTACGTATTATCATAAATAATTCACTGATTGCTACCTTTTGCTGCGTCTTGTTAATCCATTCTGCACCACACACAAAAGTGCTCCTGAGTGAACAACAAGAATTTACAGATATGTTCAGAGTCTAAGTTATTTAGCAAAATTATCTTGTTCCCTTAAACAAATTCAGATTACAGTAAAAATACAATTAAAAAAATACATTTCAAAGGCAGCAAAATTCAGGAGATACTGTGCACATTGTAAATCTCCCAAACTCGTGACAAACAAGAATTTTGCCCTTGTAGAGCTGCAGAAGGTAAAAACATAATAAATGTGACAGAACAATTTTAGTTCTAAATACATTTTTATTATTAACTACAGTCTGAGAATTAGATCAGTACATTTTTAAGAAGTGCAGATTTTTAAGAGCAAGTCAGAGTTCTGTGAGACAAAACGTGTACAGACACAGCTCAGTACAATTCCTTAACCACTTAATGAACTGACAGAGGACATGACAACAGAATGATGAACTGAGATACAGAGAAGTTACTCCCTTTTCAGCATCAGACAGGCAATGATATCAATCCCTTAGGTAATTCTGAAATATGATTACTAATACAGTATGTTAAGGAAAGCCATAAAAAAAAGAAAGACATGATTCCTCTCTCACTCTATATGCTTGGTGAAAGAGCAAAGAACTGTAGAAGCTGTGAATTTACATGTGCATTTTTACCTCTGCAAGAACATGTCTTTCAAGATCTTTTGAATGCACATGTACTGTGTATGGTATGGATGATTTGCATTTGAACACATCCATAAGAAATTTTCTTCTGTCATTATTATTTTGTTCTTACACAAACATATGATAGTACAACAGAACCACATCACTGTGCAACTGCTAAATGTGAGCCCAACTTGAAAGGTGAGACTCGTGATTTATTGCAAGATGAGTTTCTCTCCTCTGTCATTGTTTGGCTGTGTGGAGCATGACACTAATATATGACAGCCTGTAAGAGAATTTTGTTCATCCACAGAGAAGCTGAAAGACCACCTGGAATGGTGGAATGTATTTTTCCAGCATTTATGTTATACAGAATTCTTGTTAATGCCCTGGAAAATGCCAGTGGAAAAGACGTAGAATGCTTTAAAACTAGATTACCAAATAGATTCATTACAAATTGTCAAATTTTGTGAAATAACATGAAGAAATGCTATAGGAAATAATGAATAATACAGTTTCACTAGGCATTCTGGAGATTTATTATGAAAAACACTGATTAAATTATTAGCATTCTAATGTCCTGGATAAGTTTTCCATAGTATGTTTCATAAAAAAAGTTTCATTCTAACATTAAATCTACTATTAAACCCTAGCTACAATTATGCATTTTGATGAAAATTATGGTATTTACAGACCAAGAGTACAAGCTAAATTTTGAAGACGTTTTAATTCATTATGTAGTTTAAAACTTTGGCAAATACTTCAAGTCTTCTACATTTATGCTATTTCACCATGGAGATGCTGAGTAAGTCTTATTACTGATTATACTAACCATTGCAAGAAGAACATGAATATCTTAGATGCAGCAAATCATTATTTACAGTGGTGTACAAACATTACACATTTAGAGTTTCATGGGGATTTTCTTTTTTACTGCAGAAAATAACCCAAACTTAATCAAGAATAATGCTATCTAGCACGTGTGGCTTTAAATGTATCCACAGGACATAGTAATTAATGGGAAACAGTTGGGATATTGCAAATACTCTACACTGTTTTATATCAGCTGCAAAACCAGTGCTGGTCTTGCTTTATCTCATGAATGCCAGTTGAAAACAGCTCAGATGTGAATTATCAAGAAGTAATTATGGCGTGTAAACTTTGGAAGCAACTCCTCAGTTTTTCATTACAATAGCTCATCTTGCTAGGAGAAGCCTTCAGTCATCAGATGAGCTCAAAATATAACACACACTGTCTTTGCTCTTCCCTAATATCAGATATATGCATATTATATGTTTTGGTGTGTTTGTTTGCTTCTCTCTTGGCACAGAATTTATCTAGTTGTATACAATCGTTATATATTACTAATATACTGCAGTATAACACCAGCAAAGCATGAAACTATATTCTGTCTAATTGTTTTGATCAAACATGACATAGACTTTGTACTCACACCAGACACATATTTCTGTAAGTTATAGCTTTCACAGTGCTTGCTTTCATTTTTTTGTAATCCTGTCTGTTTCAGACTCTGAAGAATGCAGCACAACCGTTTCAGTTTTCAACCTGTCAAGACTTTGCACAAATGATTTGTCAAGAAAAAGTCTAATTATGTCTGGCTTAAGGCTTCCATGTTAAACAGCAACAACTGTGGTGACTGTGAAAGAACCGCCTCCTGGCACTTGAGCAAAATGTGAAAACAGCATGATTGTCCTGCCTTGTTTCTTTCCATCAACACCCTGTGGTCAGAAAAAGAAACCACCAAATACTTCACTTCCATTTCTATCATTTTTTTGTGACTGGCAGCACCTTGGCATTCGCCTTGTACTGTATGTGAGTCATAATGCTAGGGCAACAAGAGAGCCTGTTGAATAAAAGTCTGAAACTAAGCAGACATAAAGCCAAGAGCTGTTACAGCAGCAATCAAGCAGATTAGCTTAAGTAATTCTGATGGGCAGATTAAAGCTTAAAATGAATGAGAATGTTTAGAAGAAATTATAAATCAGACCAAGTGTAAGTGACCGGGTGCCACGAAACACTTTGCATAATGCATTTATTTTGCAATTTTTGCAAAATTCTGACATAACAATAACCACTTATGTTATTTTACTTGTCCATTTAAAAAAATATTGCTTATCTTTCTTTTGCAATAGAATCTATGAACAGCAAAGAAACTTGTATTCTTTATTGAGGATCTGATCCACATGATCATTCAGTGGTTTCATCACTGGTGTAAGTGGAAGATTTCAAGAGACACAGTGGCTAAGTGTTTTGAAGTAAAATCCTGTTAAAACAATTCTGATACGAATCAAGTAAGGAAATGCATGGCAAAAACAACTGAGCTCAAACAGATGTCTCCTATGGAAATTTGGCCTACATTCAAAAAATGACTGCAAACTTGGGTGCCTTTATTTTACTGTGCCCATCTCAAGACATATGAAAATGTCAGCTGAGATTTTAGAAAGAACTGTTCATCTACACCCTGAAAGCTGTTTTTAAAGTCTTTACAATATCCCTAAGCAAACATCACTGGAGGATAGCCTGTCCAAAAAGAATGTTTGCTATGACTAGAATGATAACAAAACCTGAAGTCCCACTTTGCCACCTGTCTCATGAAAGTGCCCTGGCATAGCAAGAGCTGCAAAGTTCAAAACTCTTAGTTAACGGTAATTTACTCCCTACTCCTCTGCATCTGCTCCCACTAGTCTGTAAAGTGGCATATCAGACTACAGAAGGTCCTTTCCATGTTCTTTTCCCCCTAGAAAAATATGGTCTGATGGCCAGAAAAATGAATTCTCTCCCTTTTATTATCAGAAACTCACTTCATTTTTGACATGCAGAAAAGCAGGGAGATAAAATACTGAAGAAAAAAATGTAGTGTTCTCATTTTGTGAAAAAAAAAATAAAATTAACTGATCATACTATAAGAACCTCATAAAAGCAGTCACTTGAACTGAAATTTCATGACCTCAAATTTCGGAGTGGTGAAAGGAAGCTCTGCAAGATAGGAGATTCACAGAGGCATGATGCCCATTTTATTTTGTGCAGGGTAGTATCTTTTGTTCTTCTGGGAAATCTTCTAGAGCTAGGTGTTGTACTTTCTTGTATAGACTTATCACTGACCTATACCGCAGGCCATTTGTGATCAACATCAACTTACTGACATTTCCTCAGGGGTTCCCTATGATGAGTGAACAAGTGATGCTTAGACATGTTGTCACCAATCAGTAATGATATCACTATTTGTCTTCTGCATATTCTGAGAAGAACAATGAGGCTAATTGCAGTTAAAAAGCTAATAAAAATCTCTGTTAATCTTTCAATATCATGAGCTGATAACTTGGTGATGAGCACATAGATTTCCACTTGTCATTTCAGTATGTTGGTGTGTTCCCTCAAAACAACCAACAGATAAGTTTGTGTCTCACTAGACATGCTCCCATGTGTTTCTGCTGCTAAGCATTAGTTTACTTACTATGACAAGTAAATTCTTGTTTTAGACATCTAATTGGAACATGGGATAGACCATGAGTGTTGGTCTCTTCTTGAAAGTGGCATGTGATAGGACGAGAATGGTCGCAAATTGAACCAGGGGAGGTTCAGATTAGACATTATGAAAAAATTTCTTCACTGAAAGGGTGGTCAGGCACTGGAACAAACTGCCCAGGGAGGTGGTTGACTTGCCACCCCTGGAGGTGTTAAAGGATGGGTAGATGAGTTTCTGAGGAACATAGTTTTGTAAGGGGACAGGTATAGTTGGACTTGATGATCTCAGAGGTCTTTTCCAGCAAGATGATTCTGTGATTCCCCTTAGTGGTTCAAATCATCGTAGGTACAAAATGGATTAAAAGGTGGTGGCTTAGGTCCTAAATTAGGGGACTGAGGTACTGGATAAGGAGGGACCTGACTTGAGGTCTGAGGCTTTATCTGTTATGTGTACACAAAGCACTCAAATGGAGCTCCCCTGCAGGCAATATATATTTAGATACATTAAGTTCAATTCCTTGTTTAGCTGCTTAGCATGAACCACTTCTAGTACTTCTTTTGGGAACCAATGTATATTCAAGAAGGCTACCTACTTATTGTGTACAAAATTGTCAGCATTTCAAAGACTAATATTCACTGTGCGAAGTTCACAAGGAGATTCCATACAGTGTTTTTAGAAGACTGTGCTTCCACATTCTGATGTGCTAGGCACTAACTTCCTCTTATAACAAAACCCTTAGAGTTGAACTAGAGATAATTATAGTGGTGCTAGACCTATAATGATAGCTGAGGAAGTTGTGTACAGATTGCTATAGACAAGACAAAGAGCCTACAGTAGTAGCTCGGGAGACTGCTGGCTCCTTGGAGAAAAAAGAAAACAAAACCAAACAAAACCAAGGGTTCATTTTTTCAGTTCTCATCTAGAGGGGTAAGGAATGGTCAACAGTAATACACAGTTCTCCTGAGCTCTCTGCAACTTTGACACTTTAGCCAGAAACACACGGAGAGAAAACTGGGAACCTTTCTCTGTTTTCTGCAAAGGAAACTCAGAATCACTGAGATCACAGAAGAGAACTACCATACCTTGTTAAAGCAAATGAGCCATGGGACTGCTGAAACAAATACTCTTACCACATTCAAGTAACAGTATTTGACAGAATGCTAATATTTTAAGTTTTCAGGAAATGCTTTTCTGGCTTTTGTTTCCATTCTAAATTTAAGTTGCAATTAATGCTGTGATTCTTAACAGAAAAATAATTCTTCAATTCTCAGATGATTTTCAGTGAGAGCTATGTGGAAAAAGAAAGGTTTCTTTTTTCCTATGAATTCCACATCAGTTTTTTGATTTCTGGTATTTTATATAGACATTTTAGCAAAAAGGTTTATATTTCAAGCACTGTATTTTATAGAAGTCAGACTTTTCTGCAAGACCATCACAAAATCAGATTTATATGATTTTGCTTTTTCTTTCTGTACTAGAAGATTTTTTCAAATGTTACCTCCATGTGGTCACCTAATTCATAATCCACTTGGGCCAGTAATTTTATTGTTAAGAAGAGTATGTAGATGCTCCAGATTAGTTCAGATTGTTTGAGCTATCTCTTGATATATTTGAATAAGAAGGTGAAATAAACAATGGCACTCCCAGGAAACAGGGCTTGCAGTTCACAGAATCAAGTAACTGTCGTTTATCGCAATTATTGACCTCTTCCCTTTCCCCCTCTACTTCCATGTTTAGGAAAAGCCCCTTTTGTAGTTCAGGTTGTAATCATACATGATGTTTTAGAAGGCTGCGTTAGTAACAGAGAAGCCTGCTAGAAAGAATGAGAGACAAATATCACAGGCCACAAAGCCTGATAATTGCTTTATGGAAAGAAAACCACAGGAGTCTGTGTCTCTCAAATGGTTCTGGAGAGCATGGGAAATTGCATAGTGTGTCTTATATAAGAAATTTTTATTATGCATCATGGTTTGACTAATAGGAAAAGGAAGAGAGAAGGGAGTTTCAAATTTATTTGTACTTGTTCTGTTTTTTAAAAAGTAAATCCTGATCTGTGTCAAATTCCATGATTAATTTTTTTTCCCTATTGCTGCGTGTCTCTGGGACAGAGTTTGTATGCCTTTTGTCTCTTTTGGTGACTGTATGATATCTAGTAAAGGTGATTGAAATTTAAAAAACTCATAATAAAACTAAAAAAAAGTTTAAATATGTATTTGACTACAGTATATTTCATTAACCTGGTTTTATGCAAGAAAATATTATTAAATACCATTACAGTTATTTCACTTATGTGAAACTCTGTCCGAAGGGATAAAAGAAAATACTGTATTTGGTACTGTGAGCTTAAATTTCCTGCATAGGAATCTCCTTTTATTATATGCCTAAATACAACAATAAAGTTTTGGAAAGTCTGTTTGAACTCTTTATCTTGCAAGATTTACGGCTCAGTTTTAAATCCAGGTTGCTCAGAATCTTCACTAGCAACTTCACAGCCCTATGAAACAAACGTATTGTCTTACAGAAATCATGAAACACAGTATTTTATACTAATATTGCACACAGAAAAAAATACATTTCTGATCTTGTCATTGCATGATGAGACCCTCGTCTTTGACTTAGTTATGTAAAATTTATGCAATGGAGTAAACAATAGGAAAAATTACTCAATAGAAATAGGTACAGCAAGTTTTAAAGCACAGGTGTTTATCGTGGAAATGTATCTATCTGAAATGGCCATTCTTAGCAACTGAAAAGATAAATGATCTTCCTTGAGAGCTTCCTAACCATTTATCATTTAGACAACATTGGTCACTTGAGTGAAGCTGACTCATGAGCATATGGTACAGAGCCTTCAATTAAACAATCAGAAAATTGTGTGGAATATCCAATATTCTTAACAACTGCAAGGTTGAAATCATCATGTGTGGTCGGCAACTTTTTGTAACAATCAAAAACATTATCAGAGAACACAGTCATAGGACCCTGATCATGGGTTGTATTTACTGGCTGGTCTATTTCTCCCTTAGACAGCATCTATTTAAGAAGCAGAGGAACCTAGTGTCCGCTGGTGGGTCCTTGACCTCTAACCTTTTCCATCTTATCATTCAACGTACTCTGGTGAAGATGATATGGACAGAAAGGCTTTAGACTCTCTATCAGTAGTTTACAATAAAATTATGCAGCGGCATTCTGCTAGGACCATATGACGGATAAAGCTTTGCCTCAAAAATTGCCTTCCTAAATATAGAGATTTTCCCCACCTATTCTCCCAAACCTGGCCTTGGCTAAGTGACTTATTAAAAAAAAAAAAAGAAAAAGAAAAAAGAAAAAAAGCAAGATTGATGGGTTGATGCCTGTTGACAAATCTATTCAAGTCTTAGAAATTCTACGCTGCTGCTACCTGTTTCAAGCAATCCAATATCACTAGAGTAGCCTTGTCTACCGAAGCAGCCAGGGCTGCAGACAACCGAGAAGCTTCTAAACTTAGTTAGGGATGGCTCAGCATAATTATATCTCACTCCCTTGTACAGTATGCTGACAAGTAATTGTAGCATTTGGGTAGTGCTTTGCAATGATGCAGTGTTTCAGATGGCAAAACACAACAGTGTCACAGACTTGTCCTTTGAAGAGAGCTAAGTGCTAAGAATCATGCAAATCTCAGCTGCACTTTTCCTATCCATTTCATTTGTGTGTGCAGGCTAGTGAGTTTTGCCTGAGGAAGCACTAATATTTTGTGCTGAGTAATCACGTGAGAATTTGAATATTTTTTTAATAATTTCAATTTGTATGACATAAGTTTACAAGAAGCTTCGGGATGTTGTAAAGAAAGTTTCAGCAAGTTCCGTCCAGGATAACAAAATCTGTGAAAAGCCTTGTTAATATGCACTTCTCATTCAATGTGGTAAAGCAATAAAGATTAACTCAAAATTATTTACAAGGGAAGCCATATCAATTCAGATTTTAAAAATTAGTTTCTCTGTGTAACGATAACTGTGCATTTATGTCTCAGACCTGTTGATGTCCAGCTGAAATAGGCTAAAGGAACTATTCTCTGCTGATAAACGTTAATAGTGTTCTGCCAAGAGTGGTACTACTGTGAAATAAAATTTCCTGTTATTCAGAAATCAGAGAATCAAAAAACCACACATAGCCAGTTTTACAATTCATTCAGGACCATGAAACCTTTTTCACTGGGTTACTTCATCAACTATAGGTCATTATTGATTTTTCAAGCGAACTGAAAGGAATATAATCTGTGGCAACCACAACCCAGTGACCACTTCCTGCATAAACAGTCCAGCTCTGAAGGAGAAACTTCTAGCCATATTAGATGGGTTCCAAGCTAATAAGATAGTCAGCGTGGGATGGAAAGATCTACTACTGTTAATTGCATATCACCTTATGTTCCCTTTCAAGTTCTGTAATAACTTATTCTGGGGAGATTAAAAGTTACTTGATTATGCAATTATATTTCTACTTTCAGTCACTTTTTCTGAAAGGTAGGACTTCATCTGTTCTACTGATTATTCACTGTATACAGTGATAGGACACATCGGAAGGGTTAAAAATTGATCCAAGGGAGATTTAGACTAGGCATAAGGAAGCATTTCGTTACCCAGAGGTTGACCAAATAGTGGAACAGCCTTCCTAGAGAGGTAGTTGATGTCACAAGCCTGTCAGTGTTCAAGAGGCATTTAGATGATGACCTTAAAGACATTCTTTATATTTTAGTCAACTTCGAAGTGGCCAAGCAGTTGGACTGGATCAGCACTGTAGGTCCCTTTCAACTGAAATAGTCCAGTTTATTCTACTAACCTCTCAATTTAAAAAACCAGCACAGAGTGACTGTTTTAAGACATATGAGACTACATAACAGATGCTTTTCAGGAACTATCTCACCTCCATGACACGTGATGTAACACAAACTCCGATGTCATACAGAAAAAAGGCTGACAACATTTATGGGATTAAGCGCAAGCTTTTGTCATCCTAGACTTTTGGATATTGAAATATACCTTCATTTATCTGGAGACTGGCTTTGTCCCAACTAATGGTGTGTCATTCAGTGCAATACCCGCTTTCGATAGAACAGAGAGTTTTATAAGCTTTTAGAAAAAGGAGTGCCACTGGATATCAATTTCATGCTATCACTTGTCCCCAGAGCTGGTCTTAGCAGTCGTTTTTTCACAGTATACTAAATGTTTCAATTGCAGGTCAAATTAGGTCCAAGCAAACCTTGAGCACCAATCCTTGTGTGCTGGAGACATATAAATCTTCTTTTTCTAATACTCCTCTTTTTTTTTTGTTGTTTTATTACTTATGGACATCTTCAGCGCCAGGATGCTGCAAATCTCTTTTGCATCAGGTCTGAGTCTCACTGGAATCCAGGTTGCCTGCAGAATGCTTTGTACCTGGCTACTGCTTCTGCATGGAATAGATTCTCCCTTGCTAGAAGAACTCAGCTATTGGCAAACAGACTGTCTACTCTGTGGACAACAGTGTGTGTATTGTATGGATGTGATCAGCACTGTGTTTGGTATTCCAAGGGGTTTAGATCTTTTCAGATGAGGTGGGAATGAGGTGCATGTGCTGCCAGCAGCAATGATCAGATAACTCTTGTCCCAGGGAGTGTTCCTGACTCTATACAGCCTGAACGCACCCTGCCTGTCTTGACGGATTCAGAGTATGAGTTGAATAGAATGGATATGAATTATTCCACATCTCCTAACTTAGGGACTAAACGGAGCTGGAGCTGAATGGTTGAATTGCCAGCGAGACTGTAAGGATAACATTCAATTTTTTGCAGATCTCATCAAAACAGCAACATTAACTTTACTGTCAGGATAACGGCATCCTCTGAAAGATGCAAGTCCCCTTTAAAGCTGAATTTTGTTCTCTTCTCAGGACCAGTTCAAATGAAGGAAACAAAGACACTGAGGTTTACTATCACTGCTTCCTCAGAACTAACTGGTGCAGCAGACTGTTTCATTCTCTGTATCCTTCCATTACCCTCAAACTGAAAATTAAGGCAGAGAAGAAATCCTTAGCTAGCATAATCAAAAATCATGGAAAAAACACTTTTTTTCTTGTGTATGTAAATGCATAAAATACACTTGGACAGGAGGAATGGGATGAAATTGGCATCTGACTATTAGATATCTTTATTTTTGGGAAAAAGCTCTTCTAGATTTATGACTGTGAAATACATTGTGACATCTATAAATTCTTGAGTTGCAGCATTAGGGATGTACCAAAAATGTTGGGTTTGGTTGATATAAACCTTGTAACAGAATGAAAACATCAAAATAATTAGTCTGTAAAATATGTACTACTGAGAAATGTGACGTGGAAGCAAGTAGTTAATAATAAAAAAAAAGGTTCAGAAACTGGAATTATGTTTGAGTTATCTACATTTGAGTCATACTGGAGTTATATATACCTTGTAAATATATAAAACTCAGGTTCTCTGAGAATTATACTAGTTCCATGTTACAAATTTTCACCATAGGTTAATGCGTTTATACAAAAACCCATCACATTTTATTAGAAACGAAACAACTAAAAAATGTGGTAATTACGGAAAGAGGAACCAGCAAATTAGTGAGTCAATATTATAGATTGTAGCAGCTTTCCTTCTAATACATTGCTTAAGTTTTTGTCCTAAAGGTCTTCTTGATCTCATTTGAATTTCTGGACCCTCACAAATGTGCAGCAGATCTTCCAAAAACCACTAACTGCAGAAGCAAGATGTAAATGCAATCCGTTAAATCTCTACTCCTTTCTCTTTTCTTGACAATCTTTTCTCAACTTTCTTATTATTTTAGATAGCATTCTGAAAATAACCCTTTAGTATGTTTTAAAGATGGATTAAAATGAAAGTTTAACTTTTAATTGTGCTTTCCTGCTAGAGTCATTCTCTGCCATATAGTCTCACAGTTACATACTCAACACATTCCTGTGTACCATATGCTATGAGCGTAGCCCTGTAAAGGGATTACAGTAACCAATGAACAATATATTATGATAGGGATATACAATACTGCCATAGGCATATGATAATGAAATTGTCTAAATTAAACTATTTGCTCAAACCAGCAGAATGTAGTTGATTACTCAGGCTCCTGGAGCATACCCTATATTTTTCTTGAACTGGTGAGTAACTGAAAGGCTAAATTGTCATTGGGAAATGGACAGCTGCTGTGGAAAGGATGTATGGCAATTCTGGTAATATCACTGTGCTCTTTATGTTACTGCATAGATTTTGACTGGAATTTGCTCAGGAACCCCATCGAGGTCTAAGTAGGAATAAAATCCTTCAGATTTTTATCCTACTCAGGACAAGTGCTGATGTCATTTTTACAACAATAATTGTGTAATTACTAATTACATTTCTCCAGTGAATATGATGATGTATGCATCCTTGAAGGACATCAGACAAGCCTGCAAGTCCATAAACGCATGCAGCAAAGCATTTTGTTTCCTAGAGCCTAGTTCTCAACACACTTGTAACTGAGGGAAAAGAATATGGGTAGATTTAAACATGCAATTATCTCCAGTGGCTACAGAGGAATCAAAGCCATTTTATACAATCTAAATCTCTGTTTACTCCCTGCCAGAATACACCATCCAACTGCGTGGGTTTTTGGCTAATCAAGGTGCCCTCCACTAGTTCCGATCTGAAGAAATGCTATGTCCCTGCCCTTTTCACCAGTCTTCAAGCAGATTCATTTCTTCATCTTCACAGTTAATAGTCTCAGATTTATATCCTAACTTAACTTGCTTCTTAGTATTCCCTAAATTTCACACTCTTTGGGCATTACTTTTTATTTCAAATGTATTTCTGCTGTCCTACTAGAGCAAAAATCTGTGCTGATCCAAAGAAAGGTTGTTTTTGCAGCAGAAAGAAAGGTAATGTCGTTTTTTAATATATATTAATTTAGTAACATTGCTGCTTCTAACATGCGTAGAATGCATGCCTTCATTCTAACATGGTTCTCCTGAGTTGATCTGTGGAGATTCAAAGCCTTGAGCTGCTGAAAAAGCAAATTTATTATTAGAGATACAAGATACTCCTTTAACTGCATCCATCCTTCTGTTTAATTGGGTGAGAAAGACAGGCATCGTGTTTACATTTCCATTCTTCCTCTATTAGGGCATCACAAGCTACAATCCTTCAGCAAATAGTTTTCAAAATAATACAATTAGGAAGACATATTCTGCTTTACATACTTGCTTGCCAGTACCCCAACATCCTTGCACATGTGTCAGGCAGAACCCATGTTCTGTATTTGCTTTCTCTCTGCAGGGCAACATCCTGTCTACTTTTCTTTTTCCTTAATAGTTTAGCTTTTTGGTATCAACAACTTATGACAACATAAGAAGAAAAGAAAACCTGATTTCTGCACAAGGCAAGCTTAGCTACAATCTCCTCACCTTTGTGTAGATGTCCCTGAAGACTACTCTGTATTTGAGATATAGATGTTGAAAAGAGGTTTCTCAGCACACTGCATGTAATCCAGTGTTTTTCAATCAGTGCTTTTCCTTGTCTTCTGTACTTTTTATTCCTCTCTCTCGGACATTTCAACGCACTACTTTTCTATCAGGTTAAATCCTTCAGACTGAGCGGGAGGGGTGTGGGGACAGACAAGGAAATTAAAAAAAAAAAACAGTTTAAATGCGTATGGGAATTTACATAAATAAAGGACAAATCAGTTACAATTTTTATGTTAAATCATTCTTAGGTGCTACTTAACTTGCCCTTTTTGGATGATAAAGGAACTGCATACAGCCCATTTCTGAGTATTAAGGAGAAAGTGATGGTAAGCAGCAACACAGAATAAAAATTTCATAAATATTCTTTGCACTGCCTTTTCCCTTCATATATATTGGGTTTAAATTCTCCTGCTTTTTCTTTTTTTCAGTAATATTCTGTCTTAGAAATGTGTTTACAATATCATACAGTAGCAATCATTTCAATCTTTCTCATACTTAATCATTGTTTATTTCATATGCTTTTAATTTCTTCACCATTTCACCTGTCATCCTTTGTTGTAATTATTATGATGTATTTCGGAGGCTGATTTGGTCTCCTAGGCAGAGAAATTTATTCTTTTATTTATCAGGAAAACAGATGTTTAAAGAGTTTATTTTCTTAAGAGCTGGGATCATGCTTCTACAATTACTTCTTGAAATCATCCTGTTAATGGAGAGCAGGCCTAGCTTTGCCATCACTGATAGCTGAACCATAGTTCACAGTTTGACTGCATCACTGAGTTAGTTCTGCTTAGAATATTTCTTCTTTCATGAGCTCTTGTGAATTGTGCCATTGTTTGTATGCAAATTATTTCCCTGTTGGCATCTAGGACTCATGTATGTACTGTTTAAATCCTCATCTTTGGCTTCTCTGTTGTTTGTAGAAGGCTGTGCTCATGCAAATAGTGAGCTATATCTTTAGGCTGAGTTACTAGAGAGACTTTTCACTCCCATATTAATTCAATCAAATTCCTTGAACTATTTTGAGTGCAATAGTTTTCACGTAATGCCACCTGAAACTTTCTCATACCTTAGGAGGTAATGGTAATATAGGAGGAATTTGTTCCCTAGCAATAATTCATTAAAAACATATGTATGTCTTCCTATAGAGGAAACACAAGAACCATGGGATCATTAATGCCACTGTTTCATCAGTATGCATCATCTTGGAAGACTTTGACCTTCCCAGTATAGAATGGAAGAAGTAATTCTTGCGTTGCTCCTGGCACAAAAGCTGATAGACATCCTCTTTAAAAAATCAATCAAAAAAAAAAAAAAAGAAGAAATAATTAGATCCAATTTTGTGATGTAGTCACAACACAATAGCAGGTCCAGCCATGTTGGTGTGTCTCAATAATATAAAAGTCTTCGGAATGGTATTTAAAAGGAATAATAATTAAATACATGGAAAGAAACATAATATGAGATGAAATACAATAATAAATGAGATAAAATGGTGATAAGACGAGAGGAAATGGCTGTAAGTGAGAGGAGTCACAAATGCTGAAG
This sequence comes from Tapera naevia, assembly GCA_033556795.1. Classification (NCBI taxonomy): domain Eukaryota; kingdom Metazoa; phylum Chordata; class Aves; order Cuculiformes; family Neomorphidae; genus Tapera; species Tapera naevia. The sequence continues at coordinate 18,561,862 of JAUMJJ010000036.1, read as the reverse complement.
CTAATGTAGTGCATGTTGAATGACAGGATGCTACAAAGCTTAATTTGTTAACATACCAAAATAAAATCTATTGAAGGACATCTTGCTCTCTCTCTCTACTAATACATCTCAGAAAAATGTGGACACTTCAGAATAATTTGAGCAAAGGAACAAACCATCAATTCATCTGAGTCAGCATTATTCTCTAATCATAGGAGTAATGAGGACAATAACAGCATAAAAAAATTTGATCAAAGAATTATTGAGGTGGGAAGGGACTTCCTGAGATCATACAGTCCAACCCAACTTCTCAATTCAAGGTTAGCTTGATTAGGTTGCTGGGAGGCTTATGCACTTGGGTTTTGAATGTCTTGAAGGACAAATACACCACAATCTTGCTGAACAATCTATTTCAATGTTTGACTGACCTCTGCTAATATGAGAGTGAAAATTCTCCCCAGTAACTCAACATATTATGCCATAGAACTGGATTTACTGATCTAGAGCATGATTTCCAGCCCTAACCCACTTTTTCTTTCTTTCTTATTATGGACTCATTCCTGAAGTTGAAGAACTTCTTGATCATAATCTTACACGACTACCTTGTTAATCTTCCTTTCTGGATGCTTGGGTTTTCTCTTTTCATTCACCATTTCTCTCTTCCCTTTAGTATGTTTTTCACAGTTCCACTAGCTTTCAGAGACTCCTCTTGCAACTTTCGTCCTTTAAACAGTGCATTGCACCATGTCAGCCTTAATTTATCTGGGATTTCACCGATTTCCTGTTAAATAAGCTTTTGGCTCTTGAATTGACATTTTTTAATGTTTATATTTCTCAGTGGTTAAAAGGTATAGGTGCATCACTTTATAATAAGAAAACTTCATTGAAATGAGTCAGTAGTTTAACAAACAATTTCATCTTTACTTGCTGAGATTAAATGAACCTTACTGAAACTAGAGTAACAACTGGGCTTCCAATATGCATCTGATAAGACAGAAAGAAAATCCATAAGAAGTTACAAGCTTCAGGACAATGTACATGGGGAGAGATGTTTCTCTTTAGCTTACTTTTGCAGCTTTGATATAGGATTCTACTAAATACTAAAATACTCTCTGATGACAAGTTATGAATAGCTGCTGTATTATTATTGCCAGTGTACAAATATTCTTCAGAGTTCAGCATTCGCTTATAAGCCACCTTGAAAGGGAATCAATGAAACCTATAGCACTTTATTATCCTTTTCATTATTTCTTGATCTTCTTCATTTTCCTTCAACCTCTCTTTTTCTGCCCAGTCTTCTCCAAACAATCCATCCCTAACTATCTTTTCCCTGTTGATCCCCAGTTTGTTACACCCACACCCAAATTTCTGATACCGTGGCCTAGGTGATCTTGACCTTATGTAGTATTACCAACTGCGTTACCTACTAATGGGACATTGGCCTTGCAAGGTTTTACTACCTATAAAGTCCCAAATAGTTGAGTTTGGTTTTCTTTGGGTTTTGTTTTTTTCTCATATAACTCCATACAAGCCATAAAATCCAGCCATCTGTTACTTCTGTTACCTTCTAATGCTGTAATCTATCACGTGTAGTAACTTCTCATGTCCAGCAGTTTCTTCCACACTGTCTACACAGCCTAGCCCCTTATCAGGGAGTAGTCAGTGGACTAGTCTTTCACCTAGAGCCCTGCTCACTTGCCTGCAGCCTTGCCACACTGTAGTTAAAAGTGTTATGATCATATGAAGTCGCATGCCTATAGGTGCATCTCTCCCAGGCAAAGAGTGGTAGCACCTTTACTGAGGGACATAAGGATAGCAAAAATCCTTATGGGATGATAGAAGCAGGTCCCAAGGAAGTATCAAAGGTGTCAGAATCTGATATGAAAATAATAAAAATACTACTATGGTAGTAGCAACATAGCAGAGTCAAGAAACAATTTAATTGCCTTTTTGCCTTCTAATAATCATATTGTCTTTCCTACTTCATCTGTACCCTCTATCATCCTTCCAAAAATTCAAGTTCTTTAACTTGCTACCTTGGTATCTCTCAAGCCCTGCAAACCCTTTGGGCATCCTTGCAATTCTTCCCTTGCTCAAATAGTTGTGATGCATTTGAAGGTTTTTGAAAGATCTCATTCTTTGGCAGCAGATTTCCTCTTTCAAAAGTAATCCCATCATTTCAGGTGATCGTTTTGCTTTCTTCCTTCCCCTCTTTCTACCTTTGCACGTACACAGTACCCAATAAAAAAAAAAAAAAAAAAAAAAAGCAGCAGTCAGTTCTCCAACATTGCTTTGAAAAAGAAGCCAGACGTGGCTGTTTGAAGACAAAGCAATGAACATCTGCTATACTTTGGAGGACACTGGCTCTGTAGACCTATATTTTATCCAATTAGCATCAAACAACTTGAGAACATATTATTTTGCTTTCATACAAAAAAAATTGAAGACAAATTTCTGAGAGCAGTTCAATCTTTCCCACCTACATTTAATTGCCCAAAACGTTTAACAAGTATCAAGCCTGTAGGCAGGAGCACTATGCTTAGTGTTTCCTTCTTTGCTCCTCAAGATAAAGGCCAAGCTTTGCACTTTTGAAAAGCAAACGAAAGAAATGGAAATACCTTCCCTTTCCAAAGATCTGGAGGTTTTAAAGGATGCTGGGATAAAAAAAATCCTCAAAGCTGTCTGCATGGTGGCTAAACAAGATTAGGTAAAACACATCCTCTCCAATGCACACACAGAATATAAAACATCTTAATCCCTCTCCAGTATGGCACCATAAGCAGTTACTATGCAGAAGAAACTCACATACTGTAAGCAGGCTAACAAATACATCCCCCTGGGTCAGACTTTGTACCCTAAATCTGTGCTGCTGGACTCCTAAAGGAACTGTACAAGACCACTGGCAGAAGAATTACAGAAAGAAAAAAGTTTCACTCTTTATTCTGCTAAAATGAGAATCCTTCAAATGGCTGCAGCTGATATATGACTTATTAAAAGCTTCATTTCAATGAAGATAGAGTGTCTCTATCATATAAAAACAAAAGACTTCTCTTTTTACCAAACTAACTACAGTAACAAGTTCTCAAAAAATCCCAAAGCCTCTGATGATGTAACTGCTAAAGTTTTTGTGAGCTTAAGGAACCTGGCCAAACCTCTTCCCGAATATGCCTGTCTCCCTATCAGTTGAATTAACAGAGGCCTAAATCCCTTCACTGCAAGCTACCACTGTTAGTTCCCAGTCAGTACATCATTTACATGTATCACCCTGCTCTTTCTTTTATTATGTTCTTGTTTTGGTTCACTGTTTCCTTTAATTTGAAATGCCAGTTTCCCTTGCTGTACATTTGGAGGTATTTGGTAGCAGGACAGAAAAGACTTGTTATTGAAGCTGAATTAACCTAACAAAGAGAAAGGAAAAAAAATCAGAGCTGTGCACAGAGCCATTAAACTTCAACCAGAGTTGCAATACTTAAACAGTATAAGCTTAATACAAATATAATATTTCTTTAATTCATGCTTCTTTTTCCTACTCTGCACATCATACTTCTGTGTCTGTGGAATGGATATTTTTTGATACATTCCGTTATAACAGAAGTAAACAGCATGCTATGTATAAAGAAATATTAAATCATAGCTAATTTTGTTTCTAATTTGTAACTATAAATTGGTTCTTTTGTACCTGAAAAGACTATTAGTGTCAGTGCAAGGACACGTCTACAGTACTTCAAGTGCAAAGCTCAAATTGTACAGATTTGGCATATACAGTACAGTATTTGTTTTCTTCAAAACCCACTAGGATTTCAAGTCACCAAGCATTTATTATGCTGAAACAGTCTTTTAAAATGGATTATTTTGAAAGCTTGCAAGGAAGAGCTCCTTCATCTCTATTAGCAAGCTGTGGACTGGTTCCCTTTGTAAGGAGCTGCAGGGGATGGAAATACTTGGCATCACATTGCACTTTGCTCAGGAAAATGTTCAATATCCTAGTACAAAATACAATAAGAGAGCTGTTTACCATGGTGTCTATCACAATATCTGTTCAGAACCGCCAAAAAAACCAAGGGTCTTACAACAGAGATAACAAAATAGCCAGGAAGACAAAAATCTACTCAACACTTGATTTAGAGAATTTCTGTGGGAATCTGTGGTTCGTGCTTGAGGGTACAATGCTTCTTATTTAACATAGTTAATGTCCATTGACTATTCCCTGCACCACTACAGTTGCACACATATTGTACACAGAAATGGGACACAAACAATGTGGATTACCACCTATGGTTTTATTAACTGAAGGATAGACGAGGGGAGAAATATAATAAAGGCTTATGCTAGTCCAAATGAATGGGCATCTTAACAGCAGTGAGGAAAAATAAGAAACATTGTCAATGTAACGTGTTATAGAAACTTAATATGTTCTGGAAATAGGAAGGTGACAATTTTCATCACAGATCAATTTTGTTCTCTGAAGATCAATCAAAAGGAAACAGATACACAAATTGCCTCATAAAATAAGGGTTTTTTAGGGGAGATAGAAGACACACTGTCTCCAATGCAGCAATGAAGGAAACACCAAACAGACCTCCAGATACTCTCATTTATCACCCTGTTTTAAAATTCTGATTGTAGTAAAAACATTTTGGAGCAAAATCAAGCTAAAAGCAAACTGTTTCAGGTTTCAACAGAAATTTTTAAATCCTAATATGTCTTGTTAACATTGCACCAAAAGACCTCAAAAATGTTTGATTTTTCATACCTGGAAATGACAGATGAGATGGGAATTAATGCTGATCTTTACAATGGATTTTTTAATATGGCTTTTTAACCATTTCTATACAGTTGAGGGTTTTTTCCTAGAGGAGACAGCATTATCTTTCAAAAGTTCCTGGAACTCCAACATAATAAAGGAATATCTTTTAGAAGTTTGAGACAGTCGAGGACTCCTTCTATGAAAGTCTGTCTCCAGATCATAGTCTATACTATATTTCTCAGTCTTATCAAAACACAGTTGAACAAATCACTTTTTAAGAACTATTTCAATATGTAAAGCATATGTATATGGTATCCCTCCCTTAAACAGAACATCTTTCTATAACCTCCACTCTTTTGGCATTCAGAATGAAATAGTTTTTCAGAAAAAAGTAATGCTTGTCTTTCACCTTCCCTAGTGTAGAATATTAGCAGTAATATTCGGTGGCTAAAATGACTCACTTTAGTTCAAGTTGTAGGCATTCTCATATTAGAAGTCAGAGAGAAGTAATTCCAAGAACCTTGTATATCCCTGTATAAACAGTGGTATGTTAAAGTGGAGCATTTTCTTTCATGGTGGTGTTCTAAATAGAAGAGACATCACATCTGACATAAAAGTGTAGCTTGAGAGATGACTTGTACAAACTGTTTGATGGGACCAGTGAATGTAAGAGGCGTGAATGTACTGAAATATCTTTTGATTGATGAACCATTAGTAATTTGAGTCAGCATAATAAAAACATTTTCAAATAGTAATTTTGTTTCTGTCATACACAGTTCATTACAGAAGATTTTCTCCCTCTCCCTGTCACTACAAACTTGTTGCATTTTCCGTTTTCAGTCTAAGGCTCTGAAGCCATTGAAATGGAGCTATTGTAACGGAGCCATTGTAACATCGAGTCCAACACATGGAGGGAATAACATTAGAAAAGAAAAATTTGTGTAAAGGTGCAATTTTTCCCTGCAAAAATAACTTTTGTGAATATTTAGAATACATTATTTTTATTAAAAAAAGAAAAATACATAGAACAATTGTGCATAAAACAATTACTTCTAAAAGGAAAAAATATGTTGCTCAGAACTGGCAACTGTCCAGTGGTAGAACATGCTCCAATATCCGTTCATCTATATATTTTAGGACATATACCAATTTTTAAAAATCGGTTAATAGGAATCTGTTGTAGGAAAGCATGAGAATTGTGCCTGTCCAAAATACAAATACCCAGTTTCTCTTTTTTTTTTCTGGTTGTTTTCAGGGAATATGCTGCATGTAGTATATCTGCTATTTATAGATAAATACTAGTATCTATGTGTCTAGAATAATGAATTATAATGAAGCATTAAAACAGAAATTTTTTTTATCAAGATCACAAAACTTTGACTAATTTTGACTGATTTGCAGAAAATCTTTCATTATAATGCCAGACTCTTCCTGAGGTGAATGGGAATCACTGACAGCAAAATTTGGGAAATAAACTTGTTTATTCGTTGTCTTAACAAGTGGATTCCATTACTTGCTTCTTGTCTCTGAGGAATTCCTGCTAGGTAAGAACAGCTCTGTCAATGCCATTTGATCAAGACCAAATATTGAAAGTCTTTACCCTGTTTTTGTTTTATTAACAGATATTTTTGCCTCTCCTAGTCTTCTCACCATAAGCACCAACAACTTGAAACACCAACACAATGACATTTATTGCACTTAAATTTACTTCAGAATCAGAAGAAAAGATTAAAAAAAAAAGAAAGAAAAATAAAACAAGAAAAAACCCAGCCAAATTTATTTATGATGTAAAGATCACCTTCCTTTCATTGACCAAATCTGACTAAACTCCGAACATTGGCCATGAGCAAGATAATGCACGCTAAGCATGAAAGAAAGAGAAAATAGACAATCTTGCAGAATCAAAAATCTTTGTTGTCACATGCAATCTTTTTATTCCTACAAGGTTTCTAGAATGAGATGTTTTTCACCCCAATATGCTTTATAGGTCTATTGTTAGAGTTATCACATAAGCAAAATCATTATCTGCTTAAATATAACATGTTGTTGTTGATAGAGTGGAACTGCAAACGTCACAATCTGTAAGACAGTAGCGGTGCTTGTGTTGGAAGTTACGTCTATGGTGAAAGGTAATGCTGGCGTGTAATTGACAGTTGTGGTTCATACACATGTGGCTCACAGACAAGGTCTGCAGATATTCTTCTCCTTTTATAGGAAAGTAAGAACCTTCATGAGGATTGTAGGATCTCTTTTCAGAGTAAATGGTCTTTTCTTTCACTGTCGCAGTGCCCAAGAAAATTACATTTCATTTTCTCATCTTTAGTTGTTCTGTGGCACACTGAAACTGGTGAGTGCAACCAGTTGTAATTAACCACGTAATGCTGATTTTTCAGTTTGTCTTCCAGAGGGAGGAACTCCAGTGTTTTGAGGGCTGTTTCTCTAGAATTATCACCAGCTATATCATACTGAAAAATCTGACCAAGTTGCGAATGCTGGGCACAATGCCACTAGAACAGATGGGCATGGATGTAGCGAGCCAAAAAATCGTGTACATGTATCAAATGTGAGAAATGAGGGCACAACTCCAAAGATGAAAATATAGAAGTGTCAGTCTTGATCTGATATAGCTTTCATTCAAAGATAGTTCATCACTAAGATCTTGACAGATTATTAAAAGAAAAGATGCTCAAACTGCGCTGTAAGAAATGTGGCCCGCTTAACCAGGTGGAAATGCGGCAGTGATCAACAAAGCAGTCTACCCTCTGTTGTATTCTTTCAGTGGCTACTAAGGAACAGGAGAAAATAAGCATAATAAATTAACAGACCTAAACTCTGTATGCTTATGTGTATTTCACCTTTTTAATGCCATATATAGGGACACACACCTTTAAGAGCTGGATAGAAAGCAACAAACAGAGCAGAGGTCAGTCCTATCCTGTGTTAGATTACTCCTGGACATCTGCCAGTTTCCTTCTGTTTCGTGGAACTGAGATCTATGAAGAATCCTGTTAGCCTTGTGATGAGGTTTACGCCTAAGATCACAGTTACTCAGGTATTACCGTTTCCAGCCTCTATGCTGCCCTTCTTCAAGTCAGCACTTTACAGAACTAAAAAATGCAAACATTTCAAGGCTTGCTTCCACTCAGTGCTAAAGAATGAGCACTGCTTACTCATGCTTTTCCTCCTGGTTAGTGTCTACTTAGACATTCCCCTCAAAGAACAATAACTTTCCTTCAGCCTCTGTGTGTGCTTGGCACAGTCTTGCAATATCAAAGCCCTTATATGCAATATTACATTTCTTCTCATATAAATATCTTCCTTATGAATTGTGATTATGGTAAAAATGCTCAACCACAACTAATAGAAAACTGTAAAGAAACTAACTTGTGCAGACACGCACATGAAATATTAAGACATATTTTTAATTTATGACAGAGAAAGTAAAGGTAAAAAGTAACACTCAGTCAACATCCAGACCTCTCATATACAACTGCTGGTCTATCCAAACTTGTTTTCTTTCCAAGATCCAAAATGTAGCAACTCTGTTCTGTTTGATTGTTTTGTAAAGAATATATTTTTATGAAAACATGAGAAAGTTGTACAACTTGTATGACTAAAGGAAAAGATGGAGGAAAGCTTCCAATTAACAGGTTCTATAGCACAAGTTTACATACTATTCTGTTTTGATATTTGTTAATTCACATTTACAATGCACCTGTAATTTGCTTCATACTGACACTCCACTGAAGTCAATGAAACTCTGTGTAGGAATATAGGTGTTGTTTTCACACACAGATCTTCCAGAAATATAAAGGTCAGAAGGTAAAATGATCAGGTCAGAAGTATGAAACAACTATTATAAAAAATGAACCTTGAAGAGTTCATGGGTTTTGTGGTGTTCAACAGATACATACAGAAACATACTCAACAAAATCCCAGTGCCTCATTCAGAGCACAGCTTGTGGAGACACCTCTGTAGTTGAAGAGTATGGTAAAGGAAAATTGTCCGTGAATGTTGACACTATCAGACTCCTAGACGAGGTCAGCAGATCTGTCTTGAAACACTTCTAAGGAGCTTTGTGGATCCAATTCTTAATGGATAATTCATAAGAATATGTTTCTAAATGTAGATTTCTGTTCATGTACATTTACTATTTAAAATTTGCGCTCTTTTGAAATCAATTGTCTTATTTAAAATCTGAGTGATATTGCGCATATAGAATTAGTCTTATTAAACATGTAAAGCTGTTTCTGTTTGGGAGGATTAAACCTGTTATGGATAAGTTTCTGTTTTATTGAGTGTAGAAAGCAATAAAATGTGTTTTTCCAATTCTGTCAAGCAGTCATGTTACAATTAACTTTCTGGAAACATAACCACACAACTCAACTGTGGTTACTTGACAAGTAGTGTGAAAAAGATCAAAATAAAAGGTTAAGTTCCTAGTAACTTTCTTCAAGTAAGAAATTATTTTTAATATTTGCTCAAAAAATTTTTGAAATTTTGACGTAGATTTTCTTCAATACTTGATATATGGTAGCAGCAAAATCAGAAATTATGAAATCTTGCTAAATTTTGTTATTATTGCTAAAAATCCTTTCTCGGCAGTAAAACGTTACCAAAAGTTTTTCTTCTGAAACTTGTCAAAAATATTTTTTGTTCTCAAAATTGTGCCAAGTTGCTGCTTTTTTTTCTTCTAATGCCTCTGCAAGTTTATTATTTACATATGAATGTTTCAGACTACTTTTTATCATTGATTTTGGTTAGTTTTGATTTTATGTAAAGATAAATCTTTTACTGGTATATATTGAGACAGCAGACCTCATTTCTTTCCGATGTGCATATGTACAGAAGCATCCACAAACAGACTTTAGAAGTTGCTTTCTACAATGTATATAATACTGTTCTTCCATCTCTACAGTTCTCCATTACATTTTCCTTTCTTTCTATTATCTTTTTTATTTTCAGTTTTCCTGTTTCACTTAAATCAGACAGGGGCACGGTGATTTAGAAGTTCAAATTTAGCTTTAAAGGTGCTTGTGATTAAATGTATTTAACATCAGGCCAAATCTCTGGTCAATTTTTGGCAGACAATCAACCGGAATGGATGTGTTTGATAAAGTAGGTAATTTTCTTATCCTCATACCAAATTTCAGTGGATAATTGCAAAAATGGGAATCATTATATAAAACTAAAAAAAAAAGATGTTTTCATGTTGCACTGTATTGCCTCCTATAGAAAATACAAGCTAACCAGGAGATAGTATTTCATGAGAGAATATTCAGACACGATTCATACCCAGGCAAGGTTTCTGCAATAGAATTAATGATAGGACGATCAAATTATTTTACACAGGATCTGTCATTTGTAAGCTGTTTAACATATAGTTAAAATTAGCATTGTGGCAAGAGACTAAATACCGTAGGTTATCATCTTTAATAAGGAAGGATTTATTTTTTGTTAAAAAAAAATTCAAAAGGGGCCAGTGTACTTTAATTAAATAAAACACAATGGAGATTTTTTTCATGGTCTCTGCAGTAAATCACAGAGTGATAAAGCCATGTGTGCATGTCTTGTTTCCCCCTCCAGATTCCAATGCTAGAAAAGATTTTGCCCTTGATCATGCGGTTTTAGACATGAAAGGCTTTGAATCTATCCAAGCTCAAGATGAACACAGAATGCTAATTTGGGTTCACATGAAGAGCTGGACAAGCAAAGTCTTTTATTTCAAATTGTTAACAATGCACTCTTTTTGAGGTCCTTTTCCTACTATGTGTTTCTGAAGTACATAATACTGATTCATTGATCCCTTATGAAAGAATAAATAAATTCTATAAAATATACATCTGATACTAGCATGTTTCCCTATATTTGAAGCTTAAAATGCTATCATCTAATTAAAAAGTTTATGTTTTTATATGTACTCTATATTCTTATTTTTTTCTGCAATTAAATAGTAATAAATTTACACGCATCATTGTAAATCAAAAAAATTTAGAAGATTTAAAGTCAAAATACAACAAAACTCATTAAAACTGTACACCTCCCCGAAATACATCAGCATGGAAAGAAACATTTAGGAGAACAGTGATAAAGAGAACAAAGGAAGAAATAACTGAAATAATAATTTTCTAGGCAACTTTATGTAGAATCTATGAGAAACTCAATAATTATTTGTCAAATTTATAATATATATGCTGGTACCATGGGAAATAAAATACATGTTTTATTATGATTATTTTGGTACTGCAGTGCATATCTCTCTCTCTTTCTCTCTCTCTCTCTCTTTCTCTCTCTCTCTCTCTCTCTCTCTCCCTCCCTCTGTCCAAGAGAGAGTCAAGTAAATCTCTCTAAGTTGAACAAATGTCATAATTTGAAGTTCAGTATCTGGAGATATGCTACAAGCAATTACTTTGTATCTCACTGGAACAAAGAGGCTCTGTCCCTTTTACAAAAGTAATGGTTCAAAACTACTAAGTTTGTTAGGCATGAAAAGTTAACTCACCATAGACTCATTGATGAATAACTCTCATTATTGTCACCAAACAATTGTAATTAAATTTAGGGCAAAGAAAAGGGAGAGAAGTGTAGAAGAGCTAATAGAACTATTACTATTGCTAGATACCACATCTAACTAGAGACTGGCTGACATTTCTCTGCAACTTGGAAAACAATTACCTCGGTCCTTTAGACTGCTGACTTCTTAATCTGACTAGATCAGTCTACTTCTGAAACCATCTGTTTCTGTTGTAAAGTGGTCAGAAGCATGTTTCTTCAACATAATTTCAATTGCTCTTGCTGTCCAAAATTGTTGTGGGAACAAAAATTATTTGCTGGCAGAAATATTCTATAACTTTTAACTGTAGATAGGAAAGAATGGAAGAATAGAAATCCAGTCCAATGAAAACAACAAAGAATGAAGGTGGGAACTGGATCCTTGTTTGTCCTGAATTCATTTTCATGCAGTTTATATTGTTCAGTGTTCTTGAAATATTTTGATTTTTTCATCTTTCTGAAAAAACAGATTAACAGGAATGCATTCTGGAGCTACCACCTCACAATAAAGATGAACTACCACCTCCAGGAACTCACACAACCAAGGTAAAACATAGGTAGAATCAGTATCAGCAACGAAAAACCTCAGTGTCCCAGCTACGTATTTTCCTTAAAACATTTTGAAATTAGTGGAAAAATTTTAATGACAATGAAATCTGAAAAATGGAGCACTACAATTTCTTTCATTACATTTGACAAGTCTTTACTTTTTAATCTACCTTCTTGAAGCTATGAAATGCCCTCCAGTGCTGATCAACCCCTTAGAAGTTATATAGTTATGAACAGAAAAAAGTCATCATTCAAATTTTACAACAGACAAAGAAATATAGGGGTAATATTCATGTAATGTATGAATTCAGCAGAAGAAAAATAAAAACTGCTCCCCATAAGGTCTTTGAGCAAAGGCTTTTGTTCTCTCCAGCACATCATGAAAGATTATTAGCCAGGCTGTCGTTAAACCACATGAAAAACAAATCACTTTTCTTGAAAAATGTCTTGATAATACAATAAATTGATAATAAAAGGAGGTGAGAACAATTAATTGTGCCCTAGCTTACAGAACTTACCCTCTGACTCTTACTGAATTAAAACTGATAATACACAGTAAAAATATATTCTTGTATATGTATACATATATATAAGATCAAGAAAACCTGAATCTCTGTGCCTGTAATACTAAAAAGATATATCTGTGCTGATGACCTGTAGTTCAGGCCCACATAGCTGACTTAGAACAGACATAGAGATGCTGCAGCGTTTACATCATCAACAGTAAAAGTTACTCCAACCACAGAGTACCAGAGCCATGACTAGTAAGCCAGTAATACTCTGATGTACCTTTTAAATATTAAAAAACAGTAACCTAGTACGAAACATCAGCTATTGCAAACATATTCAGACAACATACTGGATTCTCTATTTAGCAGAACCACGTAACAATATTTCACTAAAAACTTTCTTATATTAAAAAACCTTCACATTACACTTTTAACATTTTTCTAGACTAAATTAGGAAAAAATATAGCATTGCAAATCTAAGGTAGTATCCCATTTGATATTTATACTTACTGTGTTAATTTTAACCTTTCTTATTATAACTAGTGAAAGCCTAAATATTTTCACTGTTATCTTTTTGTATATCAAATTTTAATACAATTTTTAGTGGGTGTTCTTTAATAAGATGACTTTCCCATTGTAATTACATTTTAAGAGTAATATCTTAAACTAAATTATGAATGAATTTGGGGTAATTTAAAAAAAAATCATCTCTTTTCACCTGATTCATAAAAAATATATTATCCCTCCACCCTCCTAGCCCCTCATCCAGCACATCAGAAGGAGCACCTTCAGGTTCAATCACTGCAGCAATGCTGCATAGCGTGATGGTCCCTAAGCAATTTTTATACTAATCAAATCCAGTATAAGCTTCATTTTCTTGCTGTTATTCATCTAAATTGGGCTAATCACTATAGAAAAGCTTCATTTAGCTTTATGTCATGAAAGCACCTAGAAACGGAAAATTTGCTGACATTTTGACTGCCAATCAAAAGTCTATCACTTCAGCACCAATACTACCACTTGCTGAGGAATTTCACTACTCTTTTCCTCATCGACAAAAATACACTTGTCAGATTCTGACTTAGTACAGAAACACCCAAGGTACAGACTTCAGCTGCAAAAGTGCTATTTTTGTTTCTGTATTTGCTCAGCAACCCTTATTCAGTTCCTGTGTATCAGCAGCAAAATTAGCAGACGTTCTAGAACCAGTTCTGAAATCACCAGGTCAGAAGTGACTTCGTTAGCACTTTTGCTGTTGCCGTCATTATTACTATATCTGTGTGTTGTCCATTGCCCACGTTTCTGTGGTCGGACATTTTAAAATACAAACCAAAAAGGCAGTTCATGTCCTAAAGACTTTATGGACCCATTGCAGCTTGAGAAAATGGGTGGAAACACGCAGTTGACATTTTCTAAGAAAAAAATGAGACAATATAGATATATTACTAGGTCCTTCACAAGCATTCTGGCAAATTATACTTCCATGAGAAATCTAAAGATACTGATTTCTATTGAGAATGTAAGGCTATTGAATTGCTTAACAGAAGATTATGAAGAATAGTATAGTAAAGAGCACGAATATAACTATTTTCAAATCTTAAAAGTGGCTGGTAAATACTTGTCTGATTGAAGATGAGTGTTTAAAGTCAGTAAATTCCGAAGAAATGATAAAAGTAGTAGTGATAGTCTGCAGTCTGAAAATGAAAACAAACATTGGATGTTGAATATAATTACCGAATTAACATTTGTTTTATCGTGGAAGCGATAGAAATATTCACAGAAATAAGATACAGGACAAAAGGGGCAGTCTGGAAGAATGATCATTCTAGTGCACTCTGGGCAGATGTCAGCTGATGCCATTTCTCAGAACCAGAAAAAAGATATCGAAGTAGTGGATATGTGCAATATTTAACTGACAGAAAGGACTTGAGACTTGTGAATGCACAAGAAAGCTGTATCACAGAGAATAAGGGAGACAGAGACATAACTTTCACAGTGATATCTAGAAGCATGGCCAAATTGAAGATAATAATAAGGATGTAAATGGCGGCCATCTTGATGATGTTTCTTGTGCCCATTATAAAGGATAGAGGAACTCTACTGTGCACTTCATGCTCCTGGTCCTAAATATGAATGTATGTGTGCTTTTATTACTGTGTTCCACCATTTCTGACGAATTTTGACAAGGTTTCTTGGATATATAAATCAAGAGGTATCTATGGGAAAAATGTGATCTTCTCAGTATTTGTAAGGGTTACTAGAAGGCTCCTAGTTTTTTTTTTCCCATCATGCGATCCAATATTGACTGCAACGTGTATGTCTGAGTGCATAAGTGCACTTCTCCCACAGTGTAGTCATGGCTGTTTCCCACGGAAGGGGGGGAAAAATGTTTTGTGGAAAGTTTGAGAATATGGTTATAAAAAAAACCAAAATTTTATAATTTCATCCCAGGTAGGCTAACTTATAACCAGCAGGTAGTATTCAACAAAGGTTCCTGAGAGGTAGACCAGTATCTAGTTTGGTCAGAAGGAAACAAGACAGGGGTTTTTTTCCAGACATATTACAGATATGCTTTTTTATTGAGTCTGCAGATGAGAACAGCTGTATAAGAAGGAATGCCAGCATCCAGATCAGATCCCATGTCTGATGCTTCTCTATTATTTCCCCTTCCCACTGGGCTGCAATCCACAGGAAGCCGAACTCCTGGGATAAACAGACATGAAAACCAGCCTTAACAGTGACAGGCCCTTGCCCCAGCCGCCGTAACTGCTACTGAAAAGGAACAGAAGCTGGGTTTTGTGGCACCCTCAGAAATCTGTAGGAAGTGACAAAAAATAAAGAGTGGAAGACCAATCAAGAAGAAAGATGAAAACAAGAGTAAAAATGAAACCAAAGGAAGTCCTGATTGAAAGATGAAAATGAGCTACATCTGTCAAGATAAGACAATACATTAGTGAATATGTACTGTTGCAGAGTTTCGGACTTAAGAATTTATTTAGGGAATCAGACAAGAATAATTTTAACTGCATTGAAGACACAGAACTGGGTTGGAAAAACCATAGAGTAAGACTAGAAATTAAGACTCAACAGCCATTGCAAGCATTATTCTGAGCACATTTTGCCAGTGACAGGAACACCTGAACCATTTTGCTGAACGGTATCAGTTTTGCACTGTGTGGTACTGTATTGTAAAATACCATTGGGAAAGAGGGAGAAGAGTGGATGTATTGGGATGAGAGTGAGAGAGAAAGGTGATAGTGGAAGCAGAAGGAATTAAAGGGTTTAAAGAATGGCTTCATGGCAGCTCAGTTTACCCATGTAGGATCCAGCTAACTTGGATAAGATTTGTTTGCCGAGAATGAATACAGACCTGAAGAGCAGGAGATTGAGTACAAGGTGAAGGAAGTCAGCATAGTTGTGATAATTGCAGACATTTGCTTGCTGAGAGCAAGAGCCTAGGATGTAGACACTGCAGCTGGTGATGATGGGACAAACCTGCAGAAAGAAGAAAAAACATAAAGTGTAAAAAAGCTTTGTTGATATCATTGGTAAAAAAAAGGAAGAAAAGGCAAAAAGAAGCTGAGCAGTTTTAAGAAGGCACAGAGCTGTTGAAGAGACAGAAAAAAATAGCAAAGGTGTTATGAGTGAGTCAAGAAGATGGTGGAAGAGGGACCAGGAGAGCTGGGCTTGATGAAGACGGAATCAAGTGAGTATTAGCAAAGCTGAATGAGAAAGGGACAACTGGGGTAAGAGAAAGTTCAGTTACAGCTGAATAATCAAACACAACTGAGTTACAGTTACTGACACTATTAACTGTAGCTAAACTCTTCAGTAACTGTCTGTGAACCTCAATGCTTCAAATCTGTACTAGTAATATATATTTAACAGTACATTTCTGATTATTTGAAACTTACATAGAGATTTCGTAGATTCTCTTATATCTTAGCAAGCTGGTTTCTTCCTAGAAGAAGCCAATGAGAGATGATGAAAGCAATTTAAAGGATTTTTTTTTTTTCCTGGAGCCAATACCGGCAATTTTACTTGGATTTACATGTCACTGTATGGCAAGAGAAAATCAGATTAAACAGAAAAAAATATAAACAAAATAATTTTGAAAGAGTACTCAAGGATTTACGGTACTGTACTTGACTAGAAGTGATTGACAGCACATTAAATAGAGCTTTGTGTCAGCTGCAGAGTGGACTCTGAAAAGACAGGATGTCAAGTTACGAACTGCAGACTTTGCGACTCCAACTTAACTCCTTGTTACATTTTGTGATATTAGCTGGGAGAAAGTTTATATCTGTAGTGCTGGAGAAATTAAACACACACACATTGTCACGTTAGCCAAGCAAAATTTTAACTAAAGTAAAATATTACTGAAACAGAACTAAAGGAGAAACAAAACAATCCTGGCATTTTGTAAGTAGGTTATTTCAACAAGAGCTAGATGATTTACAGAGGCCCTACACTAAGCTGTAACTTTGTCTTTGAAATAGAACTATTAGCTCTCCCTGTAGGTTAAGGTCTCTTTAGTTTGACAAACTTCATTTAATTAGTTTCTAAAGATTGCTTGACAATCTGTACTCCAGGTTTTTTTCTCTATTCGTGCTTCTGACAATGCAATTACAGTACAAAATCATCACCACAGATAGAAAGGCATGGTTTTTATGTAATTAAAAAAGTTTTGGGTTTTTTTTTCTACGAATTTAAAAGATTTTATCAGGAAATACCTACTGGGATCTAATCAAGTTCTGGAAGCATACAGGATCCTAAAAGCTGTGGACACTGAAACCAACATCACCAATATTTCCTGCTAGCCAAAATAAACACTTTGAACAATATTGTTCCTTTTATGTGATGATTTCAAAATGTTTCGCAAATATTAGCCAGTGATTCTCCATTCACATTGGCTCTGTGAGAGAAGTAAATAGTGTTTTAATGCCCCTGTGTACAGCCTGTAGACTATGGGCTGAATTCTGTTGCCTTTGCACACTAAAGACTTCAAGAAGGCTTCTTTTAGTATAAAAGTAGTATAGTAGACTTCTTTTAGTATAAAAGCCTTCTAATAAAGATTTTCAGAAGAAGTGTTCTGGAGAGTTTTACTATATATATGCTCTTACTGACACACCTGTAGCAGTAGTTTGAAATAATATAGTGATTTATTTGCCTTTATTTGTAAATACTGTGTATAAATGGCAGTTGCAAATAGGAAAACTTTTGTCTGTAAGAGAAAGATTTAACTTATTATATGGTCAGAACACAGGCTGTGCATTACATTACATTACATGAATTACATTATTCAAGATCTGACTCATCTAGAGAAGCAAAATTAATAAACAATCTGTATCATAATTAACCAGCAGTTTCCTGAAGAAAGCCCCAAAATTCATCAGAACTATTTACTTTAAAAGATGCATTGGACAATATTTCATTGTTACAGAAAAGACTAATGAAGCAGAACTTATTTGGTACTATGAAGATCAGAGCAGAATAAATAGGACTATGGATTTGTCATCAATCTGTTACCATGGGGCTTTATAG
Organism: Tapera naevia; assembly: GCA_033556795.1. Lineage (NCBI taxonomy): Eukaryota > Metazoa > Chordata > Aves > Cuculiformes > Neomorphidae > Tapera > Tapera naevia. The sequence continues at coordinate 18,543,980 of JAUMJJ010000036.1, read as the reverse complement.
TGAAACTTGTATTTTCCTGGATGATTTCACTAACCATAGGAATAAAGTCCACCTACGGTTCAGCACTGACTATCCGGCAAACACAGAAAACTAGCTATTATAGTGTTAAATATGTCTTGTGTTTAATGTCAGGAATCTGACACGTGCTGAGGAGGAAACTGAATGAGGAGGAAAGCAAATAAGGAATGAAAAAACAAAGCACGAAAAAATTTACTTGGGAAGATTATTAATGGAATTAATAGATTAAGAGATAGTTTTTAGCCTCAGAAAAATAATTACCTAAGTCAATATTTTAAGATATTTTATTTCTTGTTTGATATGAAACATAAGATACTTCAATTAAAATTATGTGCTTTGTTCTCATTTATAGTTTCTGTTGTTTGTGCTACACAATGCATTAAAACGCTTACATTAACACATCTTCACAAGCAGATTGTGTGGTGTGTTACATCCTCCTTTATATTATATAAAACTTAGAGTCAACTATGTTCAGCTAAATATCTCCCTGTACATTTTTTGGATAGGTTAATCCTTAACTTATTAATTTCAGACCAATTCTTAAACATAATGATAATAATAAACTGTAAGAGGTGCTACTGGCATCTATCTAGGAAGGAAGTCAAACAGAAATGTCGCTCAGAAGATTGGTTCCTAGGATGTGAATGTTGAGAGAGACTGAGATTAGATCTCTGTAATGCTCCAAGTCTGCTCTAGCCTTCCAGAAAACAAGCACCTAAAGATTGCTTGTATCCTTAGCAGCCTTACAGCAGTGGAATAATTGTTCCATAATTGTCATTTCTTGGTTTTAATTTCTAGTTAAAAGCGCTAGAAATCAAGTTTCTTAAGGAAATAAAAAAGTGTATCTATAGGAAATGTAACTACATCTTGGTTCAGTTATCAAAAATCTGACCATTAAAAACATTCACTGAGATATTTTGTCTTGGTTTACTCAAGCTAGAAAAAAATTATGAAATTAATAGGATGAGAAAAGCATATTTGTTAACCATAAAAGTTGTTTATGAAACAAATCCATAACTTTTCCCACATATTTAAGACTTGAGGGTTGAGGATTTTGTTCAACTACTTCTCTTTAGAGAATCGCAGCTATGGTATTCTATATTTTTTAATACTTTCCATCTCCAAAGAACTCAATTTTTATTATTGACACAATCCACAACTAAGAAGACCAATGAAGAATTTACCATTTTAAAACAAAGAAAGAAAATTTCAGCATTCAGCAAAACTTATCCAGAACCATAAGCAATAAGGCTGCACCCGAGCTCTACTCCCAAGGATTTCTTTCAACAATCTCAACCACTTAACCAATATTTTAAAAACAATCCATCAGCCAAATAATATTTTTCTTTGAAAAAATCCATCATACTAAAGTTTTCCACTTAGAGAATGTACTTTATCACAGAACAGGTAATGTTTACCACTTCATCACTCTCAGGTATCCCCATGGAGAAAGAAAATAGATACTTTATGCTGCAATAGTGAAGATTGCTTCTTTCTAATCCTGGAAGACTGGAACATATAACACAGCACACCTTAATTTCTTATTTCACAAAAATATCTTTATAAGAACTTTTGAAATACTCCCAAATCATTACGGTTGTGGATAGATTAACTGATGAACTTATTAAGTCTTTTAATACAGGTGAAAAAAAGATCTATATCTCCTTTATAGCCTCTCATCATTCCAGATATTATTGCAGGCAAAGGAGTCTCAACCTGGGCTCCTCCATCAGCTGCAGTCCCCTCAGGGGTGTCTCTGACCCTGCATGGGTCCTCCACAACATACAGTCCCCTCAGAGGGCTCTCCTCTGGCACAGAGCACTTCATCCCAAGAGTGCATCAGGCATGTTCCCCACAATGTCCCCTTCTACATGACTCCTTCATTTTGTTTCTCCAAATTCATCTCTTCAAATTTCTCTTCAAGTCACCCATTTTTATGTGTCCTCAGATGCATCCTCATCTGTCTCCTCTTGTTTTTCCTTTTTGTTTCTACAAGTGCCTCCTCCTGGGTCTCCTATGCCTAACAGCAACTACTTTCACAGAAGTATGTCTGATCAGAGATGTCATGTGATTCTCAGACAGGTTAAATTTCTGGTGTCTGATAGGCTAATTCCATCCATTGCTAAACCATTTGGAGCCAGCTGTGACTGGGGGCAATATCACCCCTGCTACCTACCCAAACTGTGCCAGTTCTGCCCAGTACAAAGATCCATGTTTTACTCATCAAGACTACTGAGCCAGATATCTCACCTGTGAATTTTTGAGGATGCAGTTCTTCCATTCTGGCTCTAATCTCAACCCAACAGGTTTGCCAACCCATTCTTCATCATCCACAGCGTTGTTGACTCACTGAACCATCATAAATGTTGATCTATACTAGTAATTTCATTTTCTCTGTTTCTTTATATTGTTGAATTCTCTCTATTCATGTGGCATATATGATTTACAATCAAACACAGTACATTCATTTTTACATTTATGTTTTAGTTATCTGAATAAGACAAATAGAAAGGAAGCAAATACTCTGAGAGGAAGGTATGTTGCTCTTTTTTCTCTAACACATTTTTTAGTGAATAACTTTTCTAAACTTCTGCTATTCTAAAGACATTTTGAAGAGAAAAAAAGTAGAAATTACATCCTGTCAAGGTAAGAAGCTGTTTTGTGCTTTTAGCTTGTATCATTTTCAGATGAAGGCACAATTATCAGGGGTTTACAACAGGGTAAGACTTTCTGAGAAATGTTGCCTAAACACAAAAAGGACATTAATAGACATAGCAATTTTGTATCAGGTAATCTTACTTATAAGGAAGGTTTTGGGCACACTGATGCAATGAGACTAGCAAAGGTAAAACCTACAAAGAAATAAATGTTGCTTTAAATGGAAAAAGATAGTACAGAGCAATGTAGAGGCTATGCAGAAGAAAATTCCCAAGCATCTCCCTTCTCTTTTATCTCAGTTCCAGCCTGAGACCCTTCCTGTTCTCCCTCCTTTCTTTCAATATAACTGCAGTTCACAACAAAGCAACAAAACCCTGCAAAAAGCCTTCTCAATCTTCTTTCAACTCTGCAAGGTATATACTGATGCAGCCCTCTCTGATAGTATCTTCTTACCAAAGCTAAACTCACCATCTGCATCACTCTTCACTGTGCTTTTGCTGGATTTTTCCTCAACGTCTAATGGGGTCAATGCAATTTCTTGATAGATGAGGTCTTGCATTCAGCTCTAACATGGTGCAAACATGCTACTCCTTGAGAGGTCCTAAGAACAGTAATAGCTAGCTCAGCCCTTGGGAGGACCATTAGGCATCTGGAAGGGCTCCAAAGAGCTGTGCTTTGAGCCGTAAATCTGCCTTACCTTTGGGTGTATTCTATCAGTATGATACTGAGTGTCCTCAGAAGACATACTCAAAAAATGCCACAAATACTGCACCATAACTGCCATGATAAACTGACAGTTCCATACATAGAAGGTGCCTGTTACACCTACAAATGTGACTGGAAACATAAGCCATTTTAGGAACTATAATTACTCGAAATCACATAAGTTTTCCTGTGAAAATCCATTCTGTTTATCAGTCACAACAACCTCCACTTAAGGTATCATCCCAGAGAGGAGCAATCCCAGCTGCCTCAGACTAAGTAATAAATAGTTTATCCCACCCAGACAGGACCGGGTGTATCCATGCTACAAGCACTTGGTCTGATATCGTCTGTGCTTCATGTGGCACACCTATAGCTCCTAGGACATAAACAGGTGAATAAGTTTGGTGAATTGAGTTATCAGGGTGACATCAGCACCATGCCCTTCACTGGCATTGTCTGGGCTGTGCCATGGAGAAACATGAATAGTCTGTGGCTGGGAGTTGCATAGGTCTGATAGAGTCAAGTAGGAATAAGGCTCAGTTGTACAGTCTATGAGCAGTGTTACCTTGAATGAGCAGTTCTTATCGCTGTACATAGGTACTGTCTCTTCTGTGTCACTTGAAAGGAAGCCCGGTAATAAAGTAATATATATATATATTAAGCATACATGATAATGCCATCATATACAGTGAGGAAAATAAAAGATGTATTAATTGTCAATTTCTCATTTCATTTTCCTCTTACACGTTTTCCCAATAAAAATAAAAAAAAATTATTATAACTATTAAATATATTTTGGATAAATATTGGCAGAATTCTTTCAAGTAATAGCATAAATGAATGAGGAAAAATTGTTTAAAATCTCAGGATTTTTTCCTACAGATATGTTATATTGACAGGATTTACATCAAGTAAGTAATTCTATTAAAACATGTATGTGAAGAATAACTGTAATTTAAAGGATTTGACATTCTGGATTGTTACCACTGGGTAAAAAAACATTGCTGTTGTTTCTTGCTTTGAAAGAATGAATGAAAAGCCTACTGGTGGCATTCTTCAGAATATAGAACGTCTTTGGATAATCATTATCCAAAATTTCCTACCTTTGCTACATACCTCATATATCAACTGAAGTCACGTGAAGAAGCCTACAAAGTTGTCACTGAGAGTGGGAAAAGCACCAGCTCCAAGAACTGCCTCATCCCCTGGGAGATGCCAATAGCCAGGGACCGGGACTGGGACTGCTCCTGTGTTCCCCAGCTGTTCTGCTTCTGGCTGGGGTGGTGGAATGGGCCCTGCCCTCTCGGGCCCTGCCCTGATGGACCCTGGGGAGTCCCATCACTCCCAACCCCTGGGGATCACCAGCCCTCAGGGTATCCTGACACTGTAGTATGGCCCCGGGACCTTACATCCTCCTCTGATAAACATATTTGTAATACTTTCAGGGCTGCAGTGAGAATGAATTAATTAGTTCGGCAAAGAGCTTTGAGGTCTTCAGACGAAAACTACTATGTACAGCCTCATTCCTCAAGCTGATACTGGTTATTCTCATTTTGCAGTCTTTTCCTGCCTGGCTGTCACACATAGGTTTTGTATTACTTTTCCCTCATTCTCTAGGCCTCACAATGAAACACAGCCTCATGTGCTCAAACCATCCAACACCGCATCTGAGGGAGGGAAAGTTGTGCTAGGAAGAGGAAAATGTCGCAACACTGGAGAATAGTGTCTCCTAACAAGCAGGAGAGGTGAAGAAGGAACAGTTTTAGCAGTGTAAAGTGCAGTTCAGGTCTTCTTGCACTGTAGAAATAGAGGTTGAGGTACTTTCATGTTTTTTTCTTTTTTTTCTAATGAAAATAACATTACACTCAGGAATCTATTTAGAATTTCTTTCACTTAAAAAGAAAACAACAAAACACTGCAATTGTGTCTCAGATATTAGAAATTTGTCTTTATATGCAAAGCATACATATACAAAGTATATAGTGTTTCCTTAATGAAAATCTGAAACTGGTATACGAATGTCAAAAATTGTTTTGTGCTATACTTTGTCAATGGAAAGACAAAAGAAGAAATGAGGGAGAGAATTTGATTTCATTTCAGGGCAAAGGTATGAAGTCCTGTATCAACAAAACCATTAAAAATGAATGAAAACTAAAAGAGGTATAACTTCAGAAAACGGTCTTGTGAAATCAAAATTTTTTCTTCAGAATCTCTGATTCAGCTCTGTCACAGCACAGTGATAAGATAAAGTTTGGATTCCTATATAAGTGGTGTTTAGCGCTCCATAATCAGTGTTCAGTTCTGAGTGGAACTGCATACTTCGCCCGGTAATCTCCACCAAGGCTGAAAAAAAAAAATGGATGTCAAATATTCTCCATTCATTCATGCTGAGAGATACTTTTATTTGTTTTTTTGGCAGGAGGAAAGGTTTGACAATTTGTCTGTTCTCACCGCAGCAGCATCCTTTTCCAGCTGACTGTCAGCCTCCAGACCAGCTAGATATTCCCTTCCATAAGCTCTAAACTTATACAAAAAACCTTATTAAAAACACATAACCTACTTTTAATATGTTTTCTTTTCTCTCTCTCATGTATCACTATCTTTGCTTTCTATAAGAGGATCGTTTATTCTCGTTTCTATTTTCTTCAAATAGTAGCTTAAGAATTTATTAATGCTTAAAATCTATTTGACGTTAATACATAACGTACTTTTTAAATTATTGTTTTTGTATTATTTAAGGTAAATCAATCTTTAACTTATTAAAAACACACATGATCTACTGCACAGTCTGTGTCAAATCCTATTGCTGCTAAACTCAATCGTTAGGATAATTAGGTTAATGTGCATGTATTGATCTCTTAATGAGAAGTAAATAGCTTTTCATGATCTTGTGCTTTGATAGATTGCCTGGATTATTTCTGATTTTGTTATATCTGTAAGAGTAAAACCAAGCTGAATTCACAAGCTTTCTGTACAACATAAAAATAGTACTATTTTCAAGCTGAATAAAAGCACAAGGATGACTGTCATGAAGCAGTACAAGAGTAGGAAGGCATTTGTTAAGTCCACTGTGATTTATAATCAATATTAACTACATAATATACTGAGAAGCACAATACTCAGAAAAAAAGGCATAGTTGGTACTGTTCTTTTATCCTGTGAAGGTCATAATAAGATGGGTGAAATGACAAGAATAATTGATGGAAGATAGTTAAACTACCACAGAAAAAAAAAAATCTGTTATGATGAAGAATTCCCTCCAGAAATCTTGCAAAAGGACTGACCTCTGCTGTAAATTTGCTTGAGAACTAGAACAGAAAGTTTAAATGAGATCTTTAGTGATTTCTGGCCTCACTGAAAGCTGGAAAATGACAATTATTCAATTTAAGAGTCTCTCTGTCTCAGAAAGGTAGAAAAAGTGCCTGACTTCATGACTCGACAGACTAATGCTGCAGACTGTAGACCCTCTTGCTTCTGGGAACTGATGTTCTAAACACCGCTAATCATGTCAACACATTTGTTTCTTGTGTCAAGCAGTGGAAGGCTTTGTGAATTGATCTTAATTTCAGTTGAAGGAGAAAAGAGGAAGAAATGTTGATAAAATTCCCTAAGGAATTTCCAGGTAGATGTATATAAGTAATTTCACCAAGTAAAATTCCCATAGAAGCTTTAAAGTGTCTTAAAGTTTTCCTTAGTTTTGCTCACCTCTCTTAATGATCCTCTGTAGATTTCCTTTTGGATAAATTTTGAAATACTTGAGGCCAAGGAAAGACCAGTACTATGAACTACCATCTTATGTTTTTCAGTAGGGCAAGGAAGTTAATGATACTATGAATTCTCCTTTTTATTATCTTCTTTCTTAATTCTGTGTAAAGAGTTTATTGCTGTATATAAAGCTGACTCTCTTAATTAAATACTGCCACAACGAACACTTCTGTGTCATTCACAATGAAGTGTTCAATGCAAATTAGGGAAACATAGTGTCATCCTGGCCACTCATAAAATGTAAAACTAAAAATGGTGTAAGTGTCCTTGTAGAAATAAGGCTGTTGGTACAAATGCTCTCTGCTTTTTCTAATCAACAGGCTTCCTCATTATATTTTCTCCTTGTTTGAGAACAATTGTGGATTTAAAGGCTTGTTTCTGCTTCCTGCCTTCTAGAGTTTGAATTTTGAAGTAGTATTAGGAGTATTGCCTTTTCCTGCCATTCCCAAAGCAGCAATCTTACTTCCATTATTATCTGAAATTAAGGTAGATTTCAGACACAGAAGGAAATGTGAATTGTCAAATTTGGATTAATACATTTGATTTTTAAAGGCCAATCCCAAATGCTTAAAATAAGATACCAGAAATGCTCTAAGGTACTGCCTTTCTTTTAAAGATAATCTCTTGAAGCAGTTTCCCAAGGCTCGCTAAATAATTTTGTGCTGGAAATTAAAAAGAAATACCTATTAATAATACCTAGGATTTGTAAACAAACTCATACAATAGATACTTTAGAGTGAGATTCCCATAAGCACTAGTTCATAAAATGCAATAGGATAAGATACGCTCACTCCTACTAGAAGAAAATATACCTGTAAGCACCATGACACAATTCAGCAGCCACTCATCTCAAATTCAAGCCTGTCTACTGCTTACTTTTCCTGGTCCAACCTGGCCCTAGCATCTGCTCACATTACATAGTTCTTGTTCTCACTGGAACCTTTTTCTCTCTCTTTTGTTTGCCTGCTTTAATTGACATTGCCCACCTGCACCTAGTGTGCACATGGAGGTGCTCAGAAAAGGAGATGATGGCAAATATTGCAAATTACCTTTGACAGGTGTGAAATAATTCTCATTCAGCATTAATTTCTTTAACTGTTTTGTAAATTGAAAACTGTTGCATTTGGGAAACGAATCTTTTTTCCTATTGTTATGCTTTTATATTTTAATAGTAAAATACAAGTCCATTTCTTTGGGGATTTTTATTTTCCTATTTTTTTTTTAAACAAAGCTTTTCATAGATTCATATTAAACCGTAAAATGAATGAACAATAAGAACAATACAAAATTCCACAAACATAAACAAAATAAACTAAAACTCTAGAGAATTATCCTTTCACAGTTTTGTAGCAACTTATCCTCACATAAATTGGATATAGCCCTACATCTTATGGAAGCCATGAAACATCAGAAGGATGCCACTTATTCAAGTGTCCCTTTTTCTGCTTGGACAAAAAACTCAAGAAGAAGAGATTTCACTCAAACTAAATACAATGGATGCAGATATACAGTATGTTTCATTCTTTTGGGTACAAAAGATTTAACATCTCAAGCATTTTATCTTTTATCTCAGTTAAAGTGAAATCAAAACCAGAATATTTTCCATGTGTTTAATAACATTCCGTTGCCGTTTTCTAGATTCATATTTACACATCTTAATACCTAGAAAGTTTGTTTCGAAAGTTTGCTTAAAAACATCCTTGAAGCGTGCTATCAAAGAAATAGATTTGAGCTTGAACACTACTTTGATTTCCATCTGTTCTATGATACTCCAAATATTTCACAATGTACTTGGCATAGAACATTGCAAACAATATCTGCAACGCCATTTATGCAATATAAATATGCTAGCAATCCAACAATTAAGTGCCACACAGCATCTGTCTGTATTCGTGTACAGTACATAGCCCAACTCTCCAAAAAAACGATTCTCAACATCTGGTAGAAATGAACTGTATAATTTTGCCGCTGGAAAGATTCTCGTTTTGCCAGAATAAACATCCTCTTTACGTAACAATGATTTTTTAAAATCTCAAATTTTACACATACAACTGTAAAAATACATATTGTAGGATTTCCAATAGAAGGTATGAGGCAAGATCAGCAGGTGGAAATAAGAACATTCCTAAGATCCATTTCTCTGTGTTAAACCCCTGTATAACATAGCACATTTAAAATACTCATTTTGTCATTTTTTTTCCATTAGGACCTATAAAAATCTAAAAAGATATTTTATTTTTTTACTTTCCTAAGCAGTCTTTTTAAGGGACAATTTGTGTTGACCATGCTTGCATTCTTAGAGTTCACATAAGACAGGATTTTCTTTAACTAAATTCTAAAAGACATGTCCTACTTGCCCCCTAGAATTTTATAGTGTTTATTTCTTTGTGTTACTTATTATACCTCTTGACCCAAATCTGAAAGATTAAGTTTCCTCGGGAAAAAGGAATCCTAAAGTTTTGATAAGAAAGACACAGTCAGAACAAAGCTCCTGCTGAAAAGAAGTTAACCTCTTGGCAAGGCTTAATATAATTCTTCTTAGACTTTAGGTTGATAGCAAGATGTTGTTTTATGCCCTACAATATTGCTGGCTAGCAGAGGTCATGTGTCATGCAGATATACTTCCTTGTATTGAGTGGCCTTTTAATTTTCTGTCAGTTCTGTCTGAGGTCCCGCCTGTGTACACTCCAAATGCAAATATGAAAAGCATGAAAGGTGGAGCAGAGCCCATGCTTTCATCTGTGTATCATTTTTCAGGCTAACTGAAGCTAGCCTGTCATTATATTACGGACCATGCATTCGACACTTGTTTCACAGTAGCACAAATCATAGTGGGAACAGGGGCCAATCTGTCAAGCAAGGCTTCCAGGCAAATTCTTGTTCAATGGGAAATGGTACAAAATCCCTGTCTTCAGCCTCTCAGTAAGAAAGGTTGCAGGACCTTTACCCGTGCTGACAGTATGCCTGAATATGATGCTCTGATGATTCAAACCATGGTATGTCTGTCATGGTGTCTCAAGGACAACCTCTAAGACTTTTTTCTTTCCTAAAGTAAAGCATTTTGCTCTTTGACATTTTGCAACACGGAAATCATAAATTTAAATTACTTTTACATCACTTCCTTCTTCAAAAAAATGTCCAATTTTGTCTCAGCCCATTGTGGTTTCAAATTGTCTCAAAGAATATAACAAGAGATTATTTTTACATAGCTAAATTAATCTGTTAAGCATGCAAAATGAAAAAGTATAGGTCACTAAGGATTACTACCTGCCAAATACTAGAAATTACTATTCTGAAGTCAACATGAGGCTTTCCATTCACCCTTTATAATTGTACCTGTAGCATGAAAGAGATTAATTAATTCTGAAGACTAACTTTCATGCTGTTCTGCCTCTTCATTACAGCAAGGCTGTGCCTCTAGGCATGGGACTAGCTCTTGTGTATGAAACATGCCACTCTAGGGTGGCCTTGTGTCTCAGAGAAATCCTTCAAGGAGGCTGAGAGTTGTTTAAAGTTGAGAGGCCAACACCAATTATGAGTCCTCCTTACCCTGCCTCATTTCTGACTCACAGCCCCACCTATACACCTCCTCCCAGAAACTGTTTGCATGAGTGTCTAGGGAAATACCATGGAGGTAACAGATCAGGGTAGTCTGTGCCACCTCTATCTGGTATGGAGACATCAGTCCATAATATTTGCACTGATGTTGAACTTCGGTGCTTCAGAAGCTGCTCCAATATGGGCAGTATGTAATTACATCTGAATCACAAAATATCACTTCACCTTCTGCAGACAATTTCAATCATTAATGAATAAGAGATAGCAGTGAAATTAGCATTTCACTTGAAATCTTCGAGTTTGAATATGTCTTCTGGTGGCATATGTTGAAATAAAAAGAAAAAAATCAGGAAGTTGTCACTTATGACCTTTGTTTGCCCTTTCAAAAGTGATGAAGTAAGTGTGTGTATTTAGATTCCTCCTAATAATACACAGACCTCTGCCATGTGAACAACTGAATGATTTTTGTGGGTATAAATTGCTAACATCTGTATTCACGTACTCCACTATGTCTAATGAACAGTGTTGTGTGATAAATATAAACAATTTTATAGCTACTGATGTGTAAATTTATATATATATGCAGTCAGTATTAGGCTGCGTGATAATGAACAGTTGATTTGACAAATTGTTTGGAACAAGCATTCAGAAAACCATTGTCTAATGAATTTTTGTGGGTTAAGCCACATGTCTCCTTTTTACTCAACTTATTTCTAATAACTTATGTCTTCGGACTATGAATTCGGTACTTGGTTCGTATCACTGAGAGGAGTCTCACTGTTGAACTAAAATGGAAACAGCAGGCACAAGTTCTGCAGCCTTTTTTTCTGCCAAATACCGCAGTTATTTTAAAGGCGCTTGCCAAACCACTTATGAAAGTTTCCATACAGGAAAAAAATGGATCCAGTAAAGTTGTAAATCACAAAGAAAATATTCTTCATTTGACAACTTTGGTCTTCCTGTGGTCTTTAAGAGAGCAATGAGTAGTTTAAAGAAGGCATGATGATTTGACTTTTCATTATTTGAATCAGTTCACTGGCAGGCAAAAATTTTCAGGAAGCCAAAACTGATACATGTATAAATTCTCTACAAATGTAGGGAAAACTGTCGAATCTAGAACTATACCATGGCTTCTAGGTCTAACAAACTCCAGATCAGTTACAGCATCATCATAAAGGGTCACTTCTTGGCAGTAGGTCACATTTCTAACTTTGTTTACTAGCTGCTGAATGAATTCAGTCCACTAGAGATAACTCTAAAGTAAATAATGTAGGTAATTTAGCAGAATGATGAAAAAAAATTACATCAGCAGACTAAATCAACTAGAGGAAGCTTTTAATTTCCACAGACAACTGTGTTTACGTTTTTAGCCCACCAGTGAACTCAGTTTGCAATGACATTTTTGGAGAACATCTGGAATTTTCTTGAGCATAACAGTATTCTTAAAGAATAAAATTTCAGTATTCACTTACATATTTTGTTTCAGATGATAGCATTCTGATATAAACTGAAGACGACCATAATTTTTCTTCGAAAATACAACCTTGCTATCAGACATCCACCTAGCAAATTCTTCATTGGAAAGCTCTCTTATCAAGATTGTATGCAAGAGACAGAACTATTTTGAAAGTCAATGGTTTTTTAAAAAGCTCTGCTTAATGTGTGTTTTTTAGATGCAAGCTTCAAACCATCAGAGTTTTGTTTTTGTTGATAAAGCTGGCCAGGGATTGATGCCTGGAGGGGGTCTGAGTTTAAATTATTGAGGTAAATCTTGAATTTAATTCTCTCAGTAGGACGAGAAAAGACAGAAGAGAATAAAATTCTGTCGCCATCATAATAATGGCTAATGTATGATGATTACCTGTTCCTAAATAACTTCATTTTCTAATTTAAATAACATATTTATGCTCCATTTTTTGCTAGAGGTGCAAGAGAGACATCCCAAAAAGGTCAGCATAAATCAACTATGTCTCGAGTTTTCAAGAAAAAATCCATAGAAAAATATTTTATGTCTTGAAAATATGTAACCCCAACTTAGTTTGATAAGTCAACACATACATGGTGTAAGGCAAGAAAGTAGTCTTTATTTCAAATATAGGTTCATTCAAACTATAGCAAGTGTTAGCACAAACTGACATTTCAAATTGCTCCCCACCATAACTGCACCTCAGAACCAGAACCAATTGTAGTGTTTTACGTTAAATATTTTAGTTCATTGTGGTCTTTTCACTAGACTGTAATAATATTCTGATATTTCTTTTGGGGGCATGACACAAGTTTGAAAACTGTGACCACAAACAAATGTGAGTGTGAGCACTGAGTGAAAGTTGTTGCTAAAATTCTACTATGGAAACACTGTCTTTTCCAGTTTTGAATCCCCCGTTACAGTATAAATTTCCAGGCCTGACTATGCTTTACTATTTCCACTCGCAGAAGGAAGTAGGCAGAGCACTAAGTCCCTTGCCTTTTTCGGCTGTCTTTGAGATGATGTATCACATTAACAAGAGAGAAAGAGGAGGAAAACGGATTATTTACCATTGTGCTAGCAGAGCCCAGTTTGACATGTAAATGTGAGGTAAAACAGCATACAGTGTCCCAATCGGTTTTGAGAGATAAAAAGCAGTTGACACTCAGGTACATCTAGGAAAAATTCCTTCTTTAAAGTAGGATCTATCCCCAACATCCCTTGCGTTAGTGTGACTTCAGTCAAAGCAAAGTTTTCATGACTGCCATAAACCTTAGTGACTCTGCTCCTATAGATCAAGCTTCGTTTGCTTTTAGTACTGTATAAACATACATATAAATTGCTACAGATAAATAATTTATGTATAAAACAGAAAATCTGTAGAATAGAGGGACTATGTAGAACAGAGTTTATGCAAAATAGTCTCTGTTTGTTAAAGCTATGAAAAGATGATGTTTTGAGGCAATAGCTCCACACTTTCTAAAGCAGGTAGAAGACAAAATCATCGATAAAAGCAGCTAGTGATAAACAAGTGACATTAAAGCAACTGTATAGGTTTTTCTATCTTACTAGACACTGTCATCTCGGTGTTACTTTTCAGTTAGTTCATCCCACGGAAAAGCTTGTCCTTGGAATTCATGCAAAACTATGTTTTTGAGGACTGAAATTCAAGCCATGAGAGGGAGCAGCAAGAGCAAATACAACCGTTTTGGCACCTGCATGTGAGGTAGCAGCAGCTGTGCAATATCCCCAACCATTCTGACAGAGCTGAGAACAGTGTCTGGCACTCATGGATGATGAATGGTAGTGTAAAATACGGATCCTGAGTCCATGGCCATAGGTGAGACTGGTTAGGGCCATTAAGGCCTACTTGTGCACTCAGGGACCTGACAAGCCACACTTTTGTGTTCTTCACACTGATAACTATCAGATTACTTTCCTCCATATAATCGAATACACAGGACCCAAGATAGCAAAAATCTAGCTAACAGTAGCTTTCCAGTGGTTGAATTATTTCATGACACACATAAATTAAAGATGGTAATCTAAAGCACTGGATAGGAATTCTTCCGTCGTACGTGTAAATGAAAATTTTAAACATTTTATTTTTTTTAATTCATACTAATCTTATGTCATTTTCAAGAGCAATACATTTTACAGAAATCTCATGGCTAATAGAAGTACAAAATCAAATATTAAAAAAATAACATGAAATAAAATCCTGCTACGCATTAGTGTAGAATTTAGTGTCACGGTTTCATTGGAACAAAGCTTGCCAAAGATAACTGGGTGGAAGTTATTTTCAAAATGTAAACAGAAAAGTCTTGGTTTGTGGCTCATGTTTTGCTGTTTTGGCTGTGACTTTTGCTTATCTGTGTTTTCTCAACAATGACTCAGAAAGAGCAAGTACTTTTTTTAGTAATTATTAATCCATTTTTCCTTTTCTGTACTGTGACACACTCTGTCACTGGGGTGGAACTGAATGCTAATCACAGTTGTTTTGTGACTATCTGCAATTAGAGAAGATAGGCCGAAATCATAGGACAAGATTTGTGACTTAATGTTATATGCTATGAGTTTAAAATAGTTCCACAAAACTACATACAAGCTATTAAAGAACGTTGGATTAAGACATTCTGCAATTACAAGTAAGAAATACTTCATCATAAAAAAATCCTTAATTGTTATACTGTTTCTATAATGCAGAACTGTAGCTATCTCAAATGCCTCTCAACTGCACAGCCGTATTTATGATATGGAATACTTGTCTCCTGTAGAATATAAAATCACTCACTCATATAAGTAATTTCATAAACAAGAACATTTGTTAATTTTTGCTATACTCATGTGAGGCAACTGTCTTCAAAATGGGGCTCTCACTTCCCTACATTTATTTATTGGAATGCCCATAAGCAACTGAAAAAGGGTTTTTGAGAGGTTTTTAAAGGACTACATATTCCAACTGACTGATGAGAAATCATAAGGTAAATTTTGTGTTGACTGGGCATGTGGAAAAGAAGTGAAACATTTTATCAAAATACAAGAGAAACTTTATGTCCCTTGTCACTATCTGATAGCTAACTTTGTTTCTCATTTATTGGAACTTATTGTAATATATTTTCTACTACTTGATACTGTCAGTAAAAGTGAATATTTTTTCATCATTTTAGCTATGAGACCCTAGATTATCATACCCTAAAGCCATAACTCATGGCATACAACAAAAAAAATAAGAACAAATATGACCTTAAAAAGCATCCAGAAATAATTTACATTATTGGCTCCTTTTTATAGGCCTCCCTTGTTCTTACCATGCAGCTATTATTGGCATTATGTCAGTGCAGGCAAGGCAACCATGGTCCTTCCTCAAATTTCAATAAATATAAGATTGAGACCTTTTGGCCACCAGTTCTACAATGGCCAATAGCATATTTCATCCTCACTTTGAAATTTTATAAGGGTTGATCTCATGTTCACACTTAAGAAAATAATTCATAAGGGAATAAGAGCTTTTAAATCAAATACTTTTTAGTGTTGTGTTCAAAAGATGACAGAAATTGCTGAGGCAGAAAGTCAACTTTCACTACTACACCTAGTAAACTTGTTATGAAAAGTGCAAATGGATTGTCTTGGGCATGAGTGGATGATGGACTCTGGAATGCCTTTTGTTTGTAGCAAAAGCAAAAAGCATTACGTATAATAGGAAGATATCAGAACATCTGAAGTCTAGTAAATTTGTTTGGTCACTGCTACTTATAATTCTTCTATCACATTATTATTATTATGAAATAAGTACACTTATAATAATGAATTACTTTAACATTTATCATGTCAGACACCTTAACTAAATGCTTAGTGGCAATACTGGAGGCTCCCAGAACAGAACAACTGAGTTAATGCGGAAGAAATCATTTCTTCACAGAATGTTTTTATTTACCATTTCAGTTTTCTAACTTACCATGTAGGCCACTTAACAAGTCACATTCACAAAACGGTTCATGTTTTTAGAAACTCTTCATCAGCATCTTGTAAGTCAGCAGTAAGATTAAAAAAACTGTTAACATAAGAAAGCATTTAAAAATATAAAATTAAGCAAGTTAGTATGAAAAAAGAAACAACATCATGACCTTGTGAATTGAAAATTGTGGAACAGAGTAATCATGCTAAATAAACAGGACCTTTTTACAAAGAGCAGGAGCTGAAAACTGAAGTACAGAGAGTTACGATATTAAAGCAGAAAGTCTTGTTGAACCAAAGGACCTTTTCCTGTCCTTGTCTCTAACATATTTTTGTCCTCAAACCATGTTAAACCCTATTATCCTTGCTAGTGTATTAAAGCTTAGGAAAGACTTACCTTCCAAAAGTAGCTTCACTGGAAGAATGATCTAGAAACTGTTCTGAAGTCCTTAAGCAACAAACAGTTTAGTATGCTTATGAAGCAGCCTGTGAAAGGACCATTGCATTTTGGCTCTAATCATCTTATTATAAACACTCTTGTACACTATTCAAATGTTGCTAACCATTGTGTTTGTTATCCCATTATGATAAAGGCATTATTGCTGTACATATAATCATGCTTTTGTTTGCTTTAGGATTTTGAGGTTCCTATTTAAGTGAAAGTATTTATGAAGGTTACAATTTAAAGCACTGTACTACTGTTTCTTCAAACAACAGTAATCAGTAGATAGATTTAGTCCTAACAAAGGAACACAAGATTTTCCTGTGCAAATATTCAGCCATGTTTTAACCTTGGCAATTCATACAGCATAGTAACAAAGATGGTGTATAAAACTTTAAGACAACAAATATTTACTGTAGTTGCTTCAAACCTTTCTGTACACAGCTGACAATTACAACTTTGATGTTTTACTAGTAGCATTTGAAACTTCATGCTTAAATAGTTACTCTAAATGGAAAGATTGGTTTCTGTAAGTTTATAGCACACCATACAAACTGTACGTCTGTTGTGAAAACTGCTTGTGTCATTAGGATTCTTCATATTTCTTTGCATTCTATAATTCTAATTAAATTTCACACTCTCCTTTTAATAACATTGGTCTCATTCAAGCAAAGATTTCCAGTTAAATATGTGCTCAGCTTTAGCTATGCATGTAGTACTTCAGAGAAACAACCTGCAGGGTGGAATTAAACACGTGCTTAAAAGGCTTTACTGAATCAGGGCCATATCTGCTCTTCATGAAACTCTAAGGCTACTAAGTGTCATTGAAGCCTGAGGCATTTTCTTTCTATTTATGTCGACAGGTGTTTGTTCTATAATTATGAATGTATAAATACTGCCAGCACAAAAGGGAGGAGGTAATGTTACTCTGTAGCATTCACCTCTTGTGTTCATATATGAGAATAACCCATTCTCCCATGATTAGTGGGACTTCTACATGTGCATATACATGTACATTATGGGAAACATGGTAGGAATGTATTAGCAGTTTACTATTTTATTTTTCATAACCATTTTGATCTTTATATTCTGTATATTTTTTACATGAATACTCTGCATTTTTCATACGCTGTTCTGCAATCTTTGGATAGAGGCATTACTGGAGTGCCTGTATCTCTTATTGTCAATGTTAATAATCAATTTCCTGCACTCATTCAACCCTGCAGTTTTCTTTTAAATGACCAAAGCATTCAAAATAGGTGTTGATCCCTGAATTACTTTTAAGTAGTTAGAGAAATAACCCTAACAATTTTCAATAGTACTTGAACATTTTCTCTATCACAATAGGATAAGCATAGCTGTACAAGGGTAAAATTTAATTGGAGAGGCAACTATAAACTAGACTATTTATAACAAAAACTAATCTTTATATTTTCTTCAAGATATCAGGATGAAAGTCACTTTCACAAAAATGTGTTCTGCTAAGACTTGACTTGTCAGTGAGCAGAAGCTCTTCACTGATCACATTGGCACAGAAGTAAACTAAAATGTCTTCCCTAGAGATATCCTATGAGAGAATTTTTGATGGGTTTTACAGGGAAGTCATGTCTTTCATTGGGAATGGACAGGATTTTTGTGCTAAATGAGAAATTTCTTTCCTTCTCTCTCCATTTGTAGGAAAAGTGCACACAAACATGTAACTACAGATAGCCTGTCCAAAGGAGTTCAGCCAGAAAGGTGTTGAGTTCCTGTGGTCCTAGCTTAAGTTGGGTCAATGAGAATTACAGATTCCCCCTGGATCAAGCCCAGGGTGTAAGGAGGATTAACAGCAACTTTTTTCCAAAAGAAAGACGAAACTGGTTCTCCTCCACTCAAAATGTTTGAAAGATTTACAGTAATGACACATGCCAGGCCTAAAAATCTATTCAAATAGCAGTAAATTCAGGTCTTTTTTGTGTGCTTTAAGCATATCATGATATCAGTTTCTTTTGGCAAGAAATACCTAATGGTAATCTTTTCCTGCATTCCATGAGAGTTATTAGTCAAAGTAATAGTTTATTTTTTTACCAGAAAAATAAACCATAACGCACTCAAGACTGCAGTTCACTAAACCATAATTCTACTTTGTTTGACTTACAAAGTGCTCTATATTTTGAAAAATTATTCTGTAATGGATGAGGGATCCATGAAAAGTTCTACCCCACATTAATTTGCTGGCTTTATTGGAATTGCCACTGAATGAGACCACCAAGAGTTATCTTCCAAGACTGTGCTACTGATGAGATAGCATAATGTATAAAAGAATTCACACTGAAAACAACATTGACTGACTTGACTAATCTTTGTTTACAATGTGAAAGAAATGCTGAGTTAAAAATAAGTCTTATAGAATCTGAAGAACCTCCAGTGAAGAGAAAGCTACCAAGCAATACATAAGAAAGGGCTGTAACAATTTAATAAAAAGAAAATAAATGTTAATAAAAGTTATGTTTACAAAAGAAGATACATAACATACATATTGTGTTATATAAAGAATATGGTATTCAAAACATTTCTTGCTCTACCTTAATAATTTCAGTATAGATAAATTAGTTTAGTTTCCATAATATAAATAATTAAGTAATAAAAGCTCTAAGGAAATGACAGCTATGTATCTATGGCGTGTAGGTATATAATGTATATCAAAAAGCATCCATTCCAACATTGTATACTTCATTCAAGATTTTATAGAATGCCCTTTTCTGTTTTCTCAAGAGAAGAATTTTTGGTTTTTTTCTTCTTAAACTTTGCATCATTATATTAATGATCTTTATGTCCAAAAAATAAGGAAATAACATATATATATATATGCAAATATTTATATGCTAGCCTACAGAGTACAGAACAAAGCTCTCTGGGTCTCTCCCTTTAAATTACTCTCAATAAATTAATACTTAAGAGAACTCATTATTTCTTACATAGAACAAATAAGAAGACCTGGTTGGAAACACAGGAAAAGTTCAATTTTTTCTCGGAAAAACAATTTTGTTTGCTGAGGAATATGTTGTAAATCGTAAGAGCATTCATGGTTAAGGACAGTAACAATACCATAGTCTTTAGCACATCAGTCATAGGACAGAAAGACACAAAAAATAGTGTAAATAATAGGATATATACAGTTTTAATATAATCTATTTCATATGCGATATTTACAATGACACTCCCCACAAAACAACAATACTATTTGATGAATGGACTGAGACGTTTTGTTGGTTGGGTTTTTTTTTTATGTATATATAAGGATGACTTTTCTACTCACTATAGTTTTTGTTTACACTCTCACAACAGATATTTCTCTGTAAATTTGTATATGGATAAACAGATACCAAGTGATAATGTTCTTCATGTAAAAAGTGTTCAGGAATTCCAATGAATAAACATTTTCTGCCAAATTCTTTATAACATTCCAGATACTTATTATGATCAAGCTTTGAGAGTATTAAGTGGCCTGTGTCCTGTTAAGAGGGAAGCAAGTTTTCCTTTTGCTTTGGTAGCAAAATTCCATGTTCCGCTGTATTGGTTAGTGATTTATATCAAGTTTTTGACATTCTAGTTCTCAGAAACTTGATGTTAGGAAAAAGTTCTTCACTGAAAGGGTGATTGGCCATTAGAATACGCTGCCCAGGGAGGTGGTGGAGTGGCCGACCCTGGAGGTGTTTAAGAGGAGACTGGATGAGGCACTGAGTTCCATGGTTTAGATGATGGGTTAGTGTTAGTTTTGGTGTTAGTGTTGGGTTATAGGTTGGACTCAATGATCTCGGAGGTCCTTTCCAACCTTATGGTACTGTGAAACTGTGAAACTGTGAAATTCTGTTATTGACTTTGCTCACTCTTAGATAGGTAATTTGGTATGACTTTAAATAGAACAGAAGAGAAAAAAAGGGATACGTCTCTTACCCCACAAAAGACAAACAAAAACTGAACCCATTTATGCTAAAAGAATGTTATTTAAGTGTGAAATGAAGTACTTGAAAGTTAGGAACAGCCTATCAATGTAATGTTAAATATGGTCTCCTACAAAGTAGGCTTTATAATATAATGTACAGTTTCAGAAATATGTAGATAACTTGTGATTTGGACTTCTAATGGCACTTAGAAGCCTGATTGATTTCTGTGTTGGTAAAAGACTCAACAATCCTCACTTACTCGTACAAGGTTTTTTCAATAAGACTATAACCTTATCCAGAGCACAACATTCACATAAGGTCATCAAAGCTAATTCTCAATCATACAAGGTTTTCCTTTATAGCATATGAATCCTTTCCAAAATAACATATTCATTTTCCTGGCTATCATGTTACTACAAATGTAAAACAAAAAAACACTTCTTCACTGGCTGAAAATATCACCTGCTGAGAAACACATTTACTATACTGTAAGCATCAATTTAATCAAGAGAATTTCTAATGTTTCCAAATTTTATGTGATTACTTTGTTTCTTGTATCTTTGCTTTCCACTTTAAGTTGCTTCTCACAAACAAAAATAGTATTAATTGAGACCAGTAATGGAGCAGAAGCACAATTTTGTGGGATTTTTTAAACAGTGAAGCTACCCCAATGTGTGCAATTTTTATGATGATGTGTGTTAGTTCTGCTGCAAAAAGATTTCAGAAAGATTTCACACTAAGCTGTGTTGGTTTTTTTTGTCTCTATACCTCTACTTTTGAAGAAGATTGACTTGCCTGCTGTTTAATAGAGGATTAAAATTCACTGCTGCTGCTAGAACTGCTGTGAACACAAGAGTTTAGCACTGCCTAGACAAGAACTACGTGTTATGGCAGTGTTTCCAGTGGTACGCATAGAAACCTTAACCCTTGTTTGCTTCACAGCAGCACAAAGAGTATGTCAGATATGTATTTAATTACTCATTATTTTGAAAATATTATTATTATTCACAATTATTCAGCACAGCTTGAGTTACCTTCTGCTCTGTAAGTCCGGGTACCATTGTGGAACCAGACTGAAGGCTCCATTAATGCTTGGATAAACTGTTCAAAGAGATGGTGGATTCAGGTAGTTTGCTTCACAATATAAAACAGACAATAGTCTGTCCCTAGTTAAAATTCTGTTCGGTCAGTTTTCTTTCAGCCTCTCATCTCAGCTGCTTGAGCATGCTTGGCAGGAATTGTGATGAAGAAACACTGACAAAATTTCAATAAAATATGACTGAATCATAAAGAAAGAACGAAGTTGTACCTTGTGAAGCATATATTTGAATGTAAAAGGAACAAGTATGCCTCTTGTATCACTCAAATCATTTTAAAATATATTCAACCAGGATCACCTATGGAAAAAAGAAAAAAGAAACAGTTTGAAAGAAGGCTGCATCTGAAAACTTTCCTTCAAGTGTTTAATGACTTTATCTTTTCTGAATAGCTTTTTTGAAAACTGCATAATTTAGATTACTGTGATAATTTTCTTTATTAAAAATGGTAATTATTTTAGAGGTTGGGGTTATTTTGTTTCTGACATTACTTGAAAAAAGAGCATCTCAGCAGTACTGGAGGATTACTAGAAACATAACCTCTACATCCTGTTTTCTGAATCCAAACAATTAGAGGTTGACAAATACTACCTTGGATACAGCAGTTTCAGAATGCAACAAAATTTGCCTCATTGCAGTGCAAATGGTGCTATGCCAGGATTTTTTTATTTATAAGAAATTTTCCAAAATTTTATCCATATTTTTACAAATCCTATTGCACTACAGTGGTATTTAGGCAGTACTGTGGCCTTTGACATTTCCATGTATATTATGCAACTATGAAAAGAATTAATCAGGTCTTGAAATCTTATATACAATAGACAAAATTCACCTAAGTGTTGGAGTTGAATGAGTTAATGTTTTTTAATCTCTCGACAGAGAGGCTTAATATATTTTATGCTTTCCTGTAAGATCTTATTCAAAATGGAGCAAATGTCTTGCATGAATCAGCTAACACTACTTGTCGTACATGAGGGGTTTGAGACTGTCTCTGGGACATTTCAGTGACTGGTGCATAAGGTACCTTCTTATATTGCTCGTGTAAATATTTTTGCAAATATGGTCTGCTTTGTTCAGCACTTCAATCAGCATCTGTCAGCCTCCCAGTACTCAGAGGTGTTTTATTCTAAAACATCACTTTATTTTATAAAAATCCTTTATTACATCATGTTATTTTAGATTATAGCAGAAGGTGACGAGTTGTCAGCAGAAGGAATAGTATAGAGACAATTCAAAAGTCAAAATAAAAAGACTTATTTAGGCTGTAATTTGTGTCACAATTGTTTTATCTGAATTGTTATGGACCAGAATATGAGGACACAAAAAAGCACAGGTTTTCTCCCCTATTGTAACCTAATGTAAATGTTAACAGTAGAATATCATTACGTCTCACATGGAGAGCTGGAGCAGAGAGGAAAACACTCTAATAAGCTTCAGTGAAATCACAAGTCAGCAAGTCAAACCTGTCTTGAACCAGTGGTATAGCATCACTATAGATAATTTACAGAAAGTATTAACAAGAAAGTGCTGATACATTGCAATAACAATTTGCTAATAAGGCAAAGTCAACTAAGGTATTTGGATGCCCTGTTCTCAAATTAAATTTTCAAAACTTTAAGTTATCTAGCATCTTCTAGCGATGATGGATACCTTACCAGGAAGCCTCAAACAATTCAGCTGCAGTAAACAAAGAAATGGTCACCTCTATAAAAACAGAGAAGTCAAATACTGATCTGCAAAGCACTTTAGGCATCATAATTAGAGTTGAATGCAGGAACAAACATGTAATAGTAATCAACAAGTAGGTGCTTTTTGTTCTCTACAGAAAATTGAAGGTATATCCAAAGTTACAAACCTGCCAATATTTTAAGAAGGAAAACGGCTATTTTCTCATCAGCTCTTCTTAGTTCACTGCAGTTTTTTCACAGCAGTTACATAAAAGAACCTCATGATTAAGTGAACTAACTGCTAAAAAATTCAACTCTAGAACAAAACAACTGAATGAACATCGAGTAAGCAAGATCAGCAAGGTGACATTCAGTCTCTGAGTTTATTTGGGCTTGAAAATTTCCTACATGAAGGGTTGCTTTGGTCCTCTTCCATTCTTTATAGCCCTAGGAAACAAAAAGCAAACAAAAACTTCATTGCTTTATATATATGAAAAGCCAAATAAATAAGATTTGATAGTTTTCCCCAATGTGTCAGCAAAATTGTTTTCAGAAGGAAGTTTGCACAAGTAGACTCTTACAGCTCAATGTGTGTCTTGTTAATCATATTAACATGGACACATAAAAGTTCATAAAGCAATACATACACTTTCTGAAATAAAATGAGAAAGATAAATCCTGAGGCATTTGTTCTTTTAACAAAATTTATCTGACAGTCTCCTATTGAAATCAAAGGAATTGTGCTAGAGTAAAGCATCTAGGTTTTACTTAGCAGTGCAAGCTAATCTGAACACACTGATATGACAAAGACTAATTACATAACCAACAGTAATATCACATAATCTGTAATTTTTCATTTGAAATTCAAATAAATATTTGCATCTATTTCGTTTAGATAAGAGATATGTTTCTAGTACTGTATACCTAAAAATTATATTATGTTACTGGAGCTAGTTAGAATTAAAAACCTAGATTCCAAGGAAGTAACACCATTGAATTAACTTTTGTTCGGATCCCTTTTGTTAGACTGGATCCCAACCCTGTAGACTGTGTCCCCACCCTGTAGACTGTGTCCCCCTGGACATAGAAGGCGATTTCTCTCCACATTTAGCCAAATGGAAAAAGGGAAATTCCTACCACATCTTGGATTTTTAGTTAGCTTGAGGATGACTCCAGCTCACCATCCTGGCCAAGGCCCATGCTCTGGAAAACAGGTTACTCTGTCCTTCTCCTCCTTGCACTATCTCCACTTCCAGTCATGGGGAAGGGTTTGCCTGAAGAATAGGGAAGAAAGTGTATACTCCTTATCACTCAGAAATTCCCTATAGCCATAGACATTGTTGTCAGCATCTGCACCTGGACCCTGGAATGCCTCCTATGAGACCTTCTCTCCCAAAGCATGCATGTGACATCCAGTGATCTTTCTCACATGTAAGCACAGTGTGTAGAGCCTACAGTTGATTAGCAGAGCTCTTCCATGCAACAGGACCTCTTAAGCCTTTTTCGTAACCCTCTGAAAGAGTCCAAAATGCTCAAGATTCAAGAGGTATTTACAGTGTGTTTTGTTGCCTGTTGAATCACCTGTCTTCATGGATTCCAGCCACGCACAAAACGCAGCCAGAAGACCTTCTCTCTGAAGTTTTTGCTTTTGGTTTCTTATAGTTTGGGGGGGGTTACATTGATATTTATCAGAAGGAGCATTTATTTCTGGGCCATGTGATGCAGAGGAAAAAGATTAATAAAATTGTCCTTAAGTGAGAGACAAAGTCCTCTACACAGACAATTTTAGGTCGTCTGAATGTGTTTAAATGCCACACATTTACTTTTTAAAGATAGACTCCAAGTGTTTTTAGCACTCAAAGTCATATGTGCAACAGCCTATATATCTTAAAGCTTCAGACTTATTGTCTTAAATAAGTAATCTGAGCCTTGTCTTATCTCCAAAAATTTAACTTTGAAGTGGATATTTTTGCCTGTCTGTGTAACAGTGGAAAATACCTAGAGTTTTTTGAGCTGCCTTCACCATTGAAAAAAGGAAATCGATGATAGGCAATTTGAACATACTCTGAATGGCTTTTTGTTTCTGCACACCTGGCTCAGAGTCAGCACTGCTGCGTAGGTTTGAACTTCTTTCTCGTCCTGTTCGCCTCAGCTGGTGGCACAGCACTGCACTGTCTTAGCCAGACACTTGTGCTCAGCAGACAGGACAACAAGGATGCAGCAGGAAAACAGCTGTGGTCAATCAGGCCTGTGCCTGGACACCTCATATGGTGTTATCAATGTCCTGGTCTACTTCCTACACGGAATCTCTACTTTGATTTTGCCACTGAAGATATGTATGTGTGTGTATGTTGATGTATAAAATGTATTCACTCATAGGCACAGCAACTAGAAAGGCTGCAGAGGTGTCTACTGCTAACATACATTCTCAGTATAATAAGAGAAAAATAATTAAATGGGATACTTCCTTATATTTTACATTCTGTGAAAAATAATATTTTTGGATAGACAGGATTCATTCCCATTAGGATTGTAAAGTTGTTTTATACATCTGTTTGGACCCTGATGGCTCCTTATCTTTAAGTAAAGAAGAGTACTAAACATCAATGCAGCTGGGACATCATCGATATTGGTAGGTTACAGCATCTCTGGATATATATTTAGGACTCACTGTTAGCTATTCAATCTGTTTTGGGAGAGGAACCGAACACATAGAAATCAGTTAGAAGGAATCTAGGTATAACCTTTCTTGGATGGCTATAGGACAGTCTCTGTAATGGTTGCGTAAAGGGCAAAACCAGAATATACTTAAAATCATATCTACCTTTCTCCAGTTGCACCAGACTTTCCCTAACTTCACTGTTTAATAGTGACTCTACATAATCTACTGGTTTTCCTTCTTAAATTAAGATATATATGTATCATCAGTTTTTTTAAAGCCATTGATTGAAGGTCTTAAAAGACATGAGGCTATATGATTACATCTTCACTTATTATAATGCCATAAGTTAGAAAATCTTATTTTATTACTCACAGGTTCTCTGTTACCCATTATGCTATTATAAATATTTTTTCAATGCAAGTTTTTATAGTATAATACTCAGCAACATATCATTAATTACTGATTTTTTATTAAAATTACAGTTAATTCAAAAAATTACAATTTAATATTATATGTATAGAGAAAATCCCCATAGCATCTGTAAACAAATATATATATTTACATATCTCTGCAAATTCTGAAGCCATTCCAATGTAAATTCAGTTACTCAATAATTACATATAGTATCATTTCTTTGAGGGAAATAAAAACAAAAGCGTAAAATAAATTATAGTATTAGTTTTACTTCACACAGAGGGAGTAAATTTTTAAAAAGGGATGGTCACCAACTTTGACAGAGAAAGTTTGCCTAACTGTTTCATATATGCAAATGTAATATATGAGGAAAGCATTTGTCCAATTGCATCTACAAGAAAGAGCAAGAAGAGAATTAGCAAAGCAGAGATTAGTTTTGCTCACTAGCTTGGACAGCGCAGATTTTATTGGCAATTAGAGAAATAGGCTCTTAGAATGTGATATCTCCCCTATTCTGGCTTATCTTCACATAGCAACAAAGCATGAACAAAGCTGTTCAATTAAAGGAATGTACATTAAAAAATACAATAACTGATTTGCATCATCCCAGTGATCCGGGATTGATGTCTTCTACCTTTTAATAGGACAGCTTGATTATTCAGTCCTCATTGGGTCTCTTGCCAGTCATAAGGCTTTTCCAGCTGCAGACTATGGTCATTTGCAGAATTTTATAGACACTGGAGAGGTCTGTGTGAAGGATAAGAAAACACAAATTAGCCTTTGCAGATTGGCCTCAGTCAATGCTGGCTTTGTGCTACAATATCCTCATTCAAACTGTTGGATAGATCACTTCTTTAGGCATGTTGTGTTAAAGAATTATACAGAAAATGACTACAAGGATGGTTTGCCTTTGTGTGTTTTTGTGGTTTTGAAGCTTTTGTAGACTTCTGAACATCTTTGAAATGCAATGTTATATGTGTATGTTGCAAAAGGGAGCAGTAAGCAAGTTGAGAATTTTAGGTCAGACATTTTGCAAAGAAACAAGAAAATGCAAATAATCTCTTCATTAGTTGTCTAAGCAAAAAGGGAAAGGCCCCTTTTTACAATTTTTATCCTTCTAAAAGAAAATGTGATACTGCAAATGATATTTTTCCAGTACAGAATAATTTCCTGTACTGTGTGTTTTAAGAGAAATCACAAAATTTTTATTTGATTCCCAAAATTTATTAATTAAAATAATGATATTAATCAGGGGGTTTTAACCTAATAATGGAAAAAATATTAAAATCATCATGACTGTGATATTTAAACACATGCAGTGTTATCTTATTAAAATTTTAGCATCTTTTTAATTCAAGATTTCATATTTTGAAGCCCATTCTTTGTTCATTAGTCATATATATCATTTGAAGAAGCCAAAGAGCTATTGCTTGATCTCTTAATAACCACTAAAATCTGAACTCCACCTTGCGTATGGTGGCAAGCAAGAATGTTTCAATGAATACAGCACATTTTTAATTCAACTTGAGAATTTCAGACTTTTTCACAGGAAATTTGCCCAAACGTGGCATTCATTGTCTAAATAATTCATTACAACCTATTCACTCAACTTTATTATTAATAAAATATTCTTTTAAATAGTTGAAAATTCTATGAATTTTAAATTAGAATCTGAAATTTTTAGAATTGAATGCATTTCTGCTCAAATTTGACAGTGTTGATATTGCCTTTTTTTGGCAGAATCAAAGAAATGAACCTTTCCTCTAAAAGTGGTGACAATCATAGCAAATCCCCAAAATATTTGCTCTTCTATACTATTAACCTGAATGTTCAATATATCTTGCAGACTGGATCTGACAATCATTTCTGTTTTCTTTGAACCATCTCTCCCTGTCTTATGAAAAAGGGGGAATATTTGGCAGGGGTGGGTGAGTTGGGGTAGGGTGGGAATGGGGGTGTTCATTTGCGCATGGTCTGATTAATTTTCTCCATAATGTGTTTTCATTCAAGATAGATTCTAGAAAACACTATTTGCAAACAGATATTTATATCTACTTATTTGACTTTAAACTAAGTTCTTTTTATGGAGTGTAATCAAGATCTCATTTCTGTTACCAGCATATTCCTCTGTCTAAATGTTGTTCTTAGGGATGTTTTTCTCAATTGGAGCATAAGAACAGACATGGCCAGACATTTCTTGTTTTGTCCAGCTTCTGACTCTATGTATGAAAACCACACATCTCCTTGGAATAGGACTTGGCAAAAGCATTCTTGTCATATATGGCTTTGTATTCTGATGGAAAGTCAGAGACCTGAATTTATCACTCCATAAAACACCTACTATTATTCCGATATGCATTGCGCTAATGCTTAAGTACAAAACAAGTAAAAAAAGTAATCATAATTTCAAAAACTCTGCTTATAATACATCTCCTTATTATGTTTGAATGTCTAGTAGTACCAGGATTGAAAACCTTTAGAATTATTTCTGCATCGACCAAAAATGCCTCTTCTCTAGAGAGTTTTATTTGTTTGCCTGGATTTTTTTCTTTTCATGAAAAGAAATCCCACAATTCGGCAGACCAAAGTCCTGATGTTAATGAGTGGTTACATGGTATCAGAGGTTAAAATGTACCGTTAAATGAAGAGGGTGGGAATGTTAAGGAACAGAAAATATGAAAGCAGAGGAAAAAGTGGCAATAGTAAAGAGATATTTACCATTCCTATAAGCTGCAGAACATCTAATATACAACTAGTGTGATCATTCGAGAAAATGAATATGACACACGATCACATGCTGCTTTGTGAAACCTTCTGTTTCAGGGAATTCACATTCTCTAATATTAGTTATGCAGTCAGATATCAGATTTTGATAGGTAAATCTCTATAGTGATTTTAAAAAAAATATTTAAACACAAATATATATATATTTTCTGACTCTTAGCACATTCCCTTAGTTGATATTAAGGCAAAGACATAATTTCTACAAAAGTTGAGATAAATAAAATGTGAGTAACAGGAAGGAAGGAAGGAAGGAAGGAAGGAAGGAAGGAAGGAAGGAAGGAAGGAAGGAAGGAAGGAAGGAAGGAAGGAAGGATTTGAAAATATTTTAATATTTCAGGAATTAGGACAATGTAACATTCCTTAAATTTCTTTCAAGAATTTCCACATAGTTTTACTACTTGAAAATATCAAAGTTTTCAGTTTCTGCAAATATATGAACTGTAATCTGGTAAATATTCAGCAGTGTAAATCATTTGGAAAAGAAAATTGCTTTCAGTAAAGAAAGTTGAGGTAATAAGATGCATAGTATGGTGTTCAGATTTTAGAGCTATATATGTATTTCTATGCTGGCAACAGCTGCTGTGATTCTAACACAATGAAAGACTGCATATTTTGAGATATTGTAAACTAAATGAAACACAAACAAAAGGATATAGGCACACAAATCAAAGGGGAAAAAAAGTCCATATTTTTGTTCAGATAAGATCCTCAGTGAAACCAGACAAGGTCCCAAACAGTTGCCTGTGCTATTCTAGGTCATCCAGAATTAGAAGATGTAAAAACCACCTGTAGATTTTACTGCTTGCATCATTTGACCTTCTGCACTTCAGTAGCCAAAAAGCAAAAGTAAAAATATTAAGAATCATCCAAAATGATCTTAGGAATATTTAAGCTTCAAAAAGGCTAAATAATACATAAGATAAAAATATTTCAGTTCTATAAGGATCTTGGATAAGAGAATTACACTTTTATTTCTTTTTCAATGCTTTTTCAAGGAAATGAAAGAAAACCAGTAGCAACTAATACATTAGGTAAATTTTTGCTCTCAGTGACACCAGTGTAAAATGAGTGCAACTGCACTTGTTTCAGAAATGTTATTCAAATTTTCAAAGGCTTCACTGTTAGCACAGTTGGACTAATTTTCTTTACTGTGCTATTGTCAAAGGCAAATGCACAAGATCTTCAGTGTGGACACTGACAAACATTTTTTGAGTTAATTTTCCTCTCGTTTGCACAGACTGAAATGCAGAAATGTATGTGTATCAGGAAAAGTTCTGTATTAACAGTAGCTCTGAGACAATATATTTCAATTTATCAATATTTTCAGGAAATGCTCACATTTTTTGCTTTGAGCACAAAATGCTCGAAGAATTCTCTCTAAACTCTTTGGACCTATTCACACAATGTGAGGAAGGGAATCAATAGTTTTCATACAACACGCAAGATGATAAAACGATGGCATAAGAATCCACCAAATCATTGCAAATACCAAAGTTTGTAAAAATCAAAATGTAAATTATGAATAAAACTAGTTCGATCAAGTAAATTATAGTCAAGCAAATTGTTTGATCCTGTTCTAGGGATGCAAATAGCATCCAAATTCTGTTCCATATTCCTCTGCCACCTCAAGTAAGTACGAAAGAATGAAATGAATGTAGCTGACTGGAAAACACTCTGAATGAAGAAAATACTAAGCTGCTGAATAAAGGTGTTGGAAAGTAAAGGGGTTAGGAAGCTAACCTGAAAGCCAAAATTACTTAAGACTGTGAATCACTCAGAATGGCAGTCCAAGTAAGATTCAATAGCTATGGGGTTTGCTTTTTTCTCTCTGAATTAATTATTCCCACATACCTAGAAGTGCCTGACCAGGCCTATGGAACATCAGGCACCACGTATGAAAACACAAAATGGCACATCTCACTCTCTCGAGGCCCACAAAGCTGCATTGACTCAGCATACGTTGACTCAGTATAGTATGACTTTGCTTCATGTGCTCGTTCACACTCTAGTGGAAGAAATTACCTTTTAAGTAAAGCGGATAACAAGTATTAGGGAATCATTATCAAGGAGCTTCAATAGACGGTTTTGAGAAAACTTGCCTGACAGGAGAATTCAATAACAAAATGGAAAAAAATATTCTCTTCAAACCCCTGCCTTATTCAAGACTAAGTTCTTTGACTCAGAAAAATTTCAACAACATACAAAAGAGGCAGAAAACTACATTAAGAGAACCAATAACTTCATTCACTCCAAGCAGTGTGTTGTGTCTTTAATGAAG
This sequence comes from Tapera naevia, assembly GCA_033556795.1. Taxonomy (NCBI): domain Eukaryota; kingdom Metazoa; phylum Chordata; class Aves; order Cuculiformes; family Neomorphidae; genus Tapera; species Tapera naevia. Next base: position 18,512,584 of record JAUMJJ010000036.1, on the reverse strand, counting down.
CAGTACATGAGGCACATGCATGCCAGTCATAGTATATGATCTTTGAAGTGAACTTCCTACTTAGTCTTCTTGCAAGAATCAAGCAATATCTTCATTCATCTGAAAATCAATGAATGACAAATAACATCAAAGGGTATTATTTGCTAAAATTAATGGAGTTGGTGGTAGATACCGTTACCTGAGACTACAAGCTCTAAGCACATGAGAGAAGATATTCCAAGTCTCTGAAGAGCTTAAACTTTGTATCAGCATGAACTATTCATTCACATTTTTTGTTATGGTTACCCATGGTAAAAAGATTAAGTTTGCACATGCACATCACAGTTGAACCTGTATTTGCTGGTTAGGCCTCCAAAGTCTACATGTAGGACAAAGCATTTGTAAATAGCACTCTTTGCAAGACAAAAATCTTACTAATGTTAAGATCTTTTGCTAACAGTCTGTCTTTCAGCATATTATCTCATCTTGAATTCTGCTTACTACTACTAATAAAGTTTTGAGCAAGAGGATATTGAATGAGGTGACTGTGACTCCTCCTTTGCAGATGATGGTCATAGTATAAAAATGAAGAATCTAATGTTTCATTCTAGGTCTTCTCAGAGTACTTCCACTGAAAAAGAAGCATCTGAAAAAATGCGGTTTTGTTGAAGCCAAAGTGATTTTTTGAAACATACAGGATTTCCATAAAGCTTTCAAAACCTGCATTCTTGGGCTGAAAGTGAGTGACATTAAAATACCTATTTTCCATTGCAAAATTGCGTTTCAGCATATTCAGAAGTTTTAATGAATTGTCATGCTTTGATACACACAGAGAACTATTATAAGTGAATCATTAATTCTCACTTTATTCACAGTGTTATAAACATGCTAGTCCATTTAAAGTGTGTTGAGACTAAGAGTCAGGAAGAGTTAAGTGACATCTCTATAACAAGACCACACTCTGTCAGGATGCACCCAGTTCCTCTTCATACCACGTTCAGATCCAAACCCTCCTCCCTCAGCATTAAAATCCCAAAGCTGCTTCACTGTAGCTCCTATAAAGTGATAGGATAAGCATGGTTTCTCAGGAGCTCAGCAGACAGGAATATTTTTGTGCAATCAGGTTGAATGAAAAAAATTTTTAGAACTGAAATGTCCACAGACCAGTCTGACAAGAAAGAAAGTATTACATTTCCTTTAGAATGAAGAATCTGATCAGTTGCCTTCTCAGGAGAAACAGGAATGGTTTTAGTTGTGTGGTATACTGGATGCTTCTCCATGCTGGGAAGATAGCGACCAAAATCCCTATAATATCTAAAATGCTGCTAGCTCCATGTTTGTGTCTGTATTATTGAGCACGTCTGTCTGCACAATGTAAGAGAACATCAGTTCCCCACCAAGGGCTTTGAACTGCTAAGGATATAATTACAGCCAATGCTATAAGAGATTACGTATTTTCTTTGCAAAAATATGCTCCGCATTTGGATTGAAAATTCACTAGCACTAATGACATCACGAATTAAAAGTGTTACAAAAATTTAGTGGTAAAGTTACGTTTCTTGGACAGTTTCTGGACCACAGAAAGGCTCCCTGCAAAGAGAGAAGTATCCAGACCTCAGACCTCTCATTTGAGAGCCCTCATCACAAGGTAGTAGAGTCAGGCTCCCCTTCTCTCTCTGCCATAAATGAATATTGCATCTTTGTTTGTGCAGTGACATTGTTTTAATCTCTTTGGTGTAAGAAAATGTAGAGGATATCACGGTGACTTTATTACTGTATCTCAGAGAGATGGTTTTAAGGCGTACAAGTCCTCAGTTCTGTAACCCAGAAAAACAAATAGAATTTTACCTTTTTATTAAAAGCATGAAAAAAAAAAAAACAGAAGGTAAGCATTTAAAATATAAACTTTTAAGTATAACTTTTAAAATATTTCTTCCTTTCCTTTAAGCTGTTCAATTTCTAATACATGAAAAAGGAATTCTTTCAATAATCATTTAAATGGTATTAATCAGAATTTTAAGTCTTAATTCTCCCGGGGCTGACTGAGAATCTGAATAATACCTAGCAGATTGTAGACTTTACTGCAAAAATTTAGGCTGGAACTCCCTCATTTTTTATGATTATTTGTTCCAGCATTGGTTGAAAGTCAGTAGTTTTCAGTCCCTCTTTCAGCAGGAGGTAAAGATCTCGTGGAAGAAACTGAAAACCTCTTAATGAGATCCACAAATTGTGTTTCTTGCTGAAACTACTTAAGTGAGTCATTGTCTACCCTAATGCATAATGTAGTATGCGTGGCGCTGAAGTACAGGACTAGGAACAGGAGTTTAAAGGATTAAGGTGAACATATATCATACTTTTCAGCACTTACCAAATAATTTGTGACTCTTTAAATAGTTTTACAAGGTTAAACGAAAGTGGTGCGGTATATTACTGCCCCTAACAATTACATCACTCCTTTAGAAATGTTTATACTCCATGGCACTTCACGATGTCATTGTCAAAAGAGGTGGAAGAATGCAATCAATAGCTGTTAGAAACTACACAGCATAACAGCCTGAGGAAAATAAAGTTCACAGGCTCATCGACTGCAAAACTACTGCAGTTAACAACATGGTTTTCAGTCAGTGTTGAAGACTTTCAAAAGAGCATTTTATGAAATAAAATTCGTATTTTTACTGACTGTGCCAGTTAAAAAATATTTCCTCGTACACTAGCCCTGGACACTACTAAGACCATCTATGAATTTCATTTACTACAACTCCACATACATTTCCTTCAAGTATACTCCTTTGTAATGACATAAAACTCTTGCACAGTCACAGTGGAATACCTACAATGTTTTTTTATTTTGGTGTTTCTGCCTGTTCAGGGTCAAGTATCCCATGAGGTATTAGTTGAGTATCTTCAGTAGTTTCTGGTGGGGATAAGTGTGGATTTATCAAGCTCCTGATTCCCTGTGGAAGGCAATCAGTGTTGCACATAGCAGAAAGTAAAAATCTTTTCATATGAATAGTGGACATTGCTTATCTCGTGCCACTTTCTGACACGAGGCAGTCATCACAAATGTCTCCACGAGACTATCAGGTTTATTGCAAAATTGAAAACTAACCTTACCACATGAAAATTCTTCTCCTAAAGCCCCCATGGATCACAGTTTGGTTATATCCTAGGGCAGATATTCCTGAACCTTATGTTTTTATTCTTGTGTCCATACTTCTTGATGTTCCTGAGTACCAGGAAATGAAATTGATACCTAAACCCACTGAGATTACTGGCACCCGTGAGTACCTAACAATAAAACTGAATAAAATGCACTGATTGCCTTTGCTACTGACTGCAACCTACCAATTATGTGAGCGCCGCACAACATGCTGAAAGAATGGAGACAAACTCAGCATTAATTATACCTGGAATACATCAGGAATTCTCATTTCTTTGTCAAAAGACCACTGGTTGAAAAGGGATTTAAAAATTCTGACTTATTGTTAATGAAAATAATTATCATTAAAAAAAAAGGAAAGGAGCAGAAGAGTTCTATATTTATTTTGTGATAATATTACCTGTTTTTTGTTGGTGTCTTTCCTTCTTCCCAGTCCCATTGCTTCAGATTATTTGTACGGGAGCTTCTGCAAAGGATGGCTTAAGGAATCAGAAAGATCTGCGCACATTTCCAAATTCTATTTGAAGATGAATTTAAGAATCTTTAGAGATTAAAAGACATCTTTTCACCAGCTAGAGTATCACCATTCGGGTATGTCCAGGACTCCAGACATCTGGGTCCCAGCTCAGCTGAGACTCTTAGCTCACATTGGCAACCCTGTAGAAGCCAAATCTAGTGCTCTTCAGCGTAATACCTTTAAGCATACACATTTGAGCTGCTTTAAATTCTCAGGCAATAAGGTTCTGCCATAATTTGGTCATTTTATTTTTTTCAGTTTGGCTGAACCAGGGATAGTTTGGGAATGTATCAATATTTCACTCTATCACAAAATTGAAAGCCCTTCTATTGTAACATATACTTACTGAGACCAGAATAACTTTCAAAAGAGTGTGTGTTTATTCCATAAATATGCAGGGGTACTGGGAGAAGTATGAGTTTTCTGGGCAAGCTACTATTAAAATTCTCAATGTTGTGCCAAAAGATCCTATTTCTGGAAAGAAACATCAAATATTTCATTAAACTTGCTTTCCTATATATTGCTGATGAAAACTTTTCACATGATAATGATGGTGTATTTTTTTTAATTCTGCCCCATGTCAACATGCTGTTTGGGCAACCAAAATGTCTAATTCTTAATAAAGCCCTGCATGACAGTTTTCCCTCCTAAAATATTAAGATGGCAAGGCCTAAAGCAAGGCTTAGAAATGAGCATTTAAATATTCCAGCTCTAACCACACTGCTTATAAAAGGGGTTTTGAATAAAGAACCTCCCTCCTCCCAGGAGCTGCTTTTAACTTTCAAATGAAGCATGACTAAATTCTAGCAAAGCAGATTTGATGTTTCCAATTAGCTCAGAGAGTTGAGAATAGTTGAGATGTTATCAGACAGTGGGTAATGTGAATGGGAGCCACATCCTGACATAGCCTACATACTGGTAATAATTTCAGAAGAAACATAAAAATGACTTAGTAACATACTTGTGCATTCTGATTCTTTGTATTATATCTTTTCCAAAGAACTACTGCTCATAAGCAAACATCTGTGTTTTATTGTTTGGTCATATTTTTGGCAGTTAATTTGTAGGTTATGAATAATAATCTGTCTTAAAAGATTAAGCCTCTATAACAGTTTTACCTGGAGTCAGATCCAGATTTCTCTGGAAAAAAGCCTCAAAAAAAAAAAAAATCAACGAGTCTTTCCGGGTTTTGCATCTTTTTTGTTAGTTTGCTGTAACTGGCTTGCAAGAAATAGTACAAGCTCAGGTCACCATGTTCCAAAGCCTAGTCTCTGCATTAAGCACAATCACTGCTATTGGAAACAAGTTGGACAAACCTTAGTCTTGCACTTTTCCTAACACTGGAAGATATAGACAGAAAATGCTATGCTACTGATGAGTTATTCTCTCTTCAAATTGTGTTTAATAAAATAAAAGACCACAATGTGAACTGTAATGTAAGAATCCTTTGTTCACATGGTGTATTATTATTACTGTATTATCATTGGCTCTAGACTATGGCTTTTTTGTAATTATTATGATTTCCTTATATTCTCTGTTTATTTTTACAACTAGTAAAAAAAGACCCATCCAGGACATACAGCATAGATTAAACTGAACAAAGCCTTTTGGGAATCAATAAAACCGTTGTTTAGCAGTTGGAGTTTGGACAATAAAATGACTCTTAAAAACTGAGTGGAAAATGAATAGACAGCATTCACATATTTTTTGAATATTTTTTGTTTCATTTTAAAGTAAATACAAATTGCAAAATACAGAACACAACTTTTGAACAAAGCATGCACATTTTCTTGGGTTTCATTTCCTGTAGAAAACACTGCGATATTGCTATTTGCATAAGAGATTGGGTGTCAACACATTTATGAATTTGTCGAAAGAAATCAGGGGCTGGTGTATTTTTACCAAGACTAAACTAAATCTAGTAGGATCACACAGTGTGAGAAAAAAGTAAAAAATTAATTTTGCAGAACTTCTGTCTGACTGAAGTGATCAAATCAGTAGTGCCATGAGTGTGCATGCCTTTGAATACACAGAATTGAGTAAAATACTTCTTCCAAATAGAAATTGCTTCAGAAGTAGTACTCATTGCTTAAGAAAAAAAGATAGATTTTCAGTAATACTTCTGCCGTTTACAGTTAATTTCAGAAGGCAGTCACAGCTTTTGGAGGAAAAAAAATAAAATCTTATTTTGAGAGAAGAAATTACATTTAAATTGGTGGTAAACTCTGTGAGCCTTCAGGGACATCACCACTAGTTCTTAATCTGAAAGTTTTTTGTGGTCTAATTGACATTATTTTCCTAGGACATTTTTCAGAAAGTACTTTCCAAGGACTGAATACGATATGGAAACTGGCATGTCATTGAATACATTTTTAACAGGGTCTCTTTTTTGCCAGCATTGATTTAGAAAAAAAATAATATTTTTCTCTTTTTTTTTTTGGATTTATGGAAAAAAAACCCTCCTCCATGTTTTCTTCTACAAAAATGTCTTGTTTCTTCTAAGTATGAAACAACTTTCAACCAATAATTTTAAAAAGCCAGCAGATTATCTGCGAGGTTTCTCACCTGTTATACTCTATAACAGGAGCTGCTACTATACTCCATTTTTTCCACTAGTTTGTAAAGCTTGTTTCCTGTGAATCTGATAGAGAGCTTCTCCTGCTTGCTGGGAAATACCATGGAGAAAATGAGGATGAGCAACCTCATTGAGCTGAAGTTGTTGTTGTAACCTTGTGAAGGTCTTGTTGTAACCTCGTGAAGGTCTTGTTGTAGACCTCTTCAGTTATCGTACTACATCTGAGTGCCAACATCCTCCTTATATTAGATAGGTCAGAAAAGCAAAAAGTGTAGACTGTATAGTGAACAGGCTGCATTAAGCTCAACTTTGCTTGGGAGGTGGGTTTGTCAAATGAAATAGAAAGCTGGTAAGTCTGAAAAGGAACTAGAAAAGATAATATGGGAGCCATCATTTTCCATTCCTGATGTACAAGTCACCATCAGTATCTCACATTCTGAGGATTTCTCTGCTCAAGAATGAAATATGTATCAGACTGCTCATTCAGCTATTAACAATAAAACAACCTTGCACCCTGCATGGCAACTGTTGGAACCTCAGGTATAGTTGCACACTTATTCTGAAACTGGAGATGATCACATTTAATTGCTTCCATGCATAGTTGGATCACAGATGCGACAGGCACTATGCCTGACCACAAATTATTAAAGAGAAACTTTAGCTGGTATAAGTTTAGTTTATGAAAGAGTGCCAGTGGAAAAAGTCACAGGAACATGGTATCCTGCTACTACACAGATGCCAGGGAAAAGCACAACAAGGGCTGAAGTTTGTAAAACATATGCTGTGCTTTATGGAATAAAGAGATTTTTGAGTGCATTAACATATATTGTTGTTATTTTAACAGAAAATAACATGCAGACATCCAACAAACTAATTGGCTGCTGGGGTTTTCATCTGGAATAATTTACAAAACCACAACATAAGATGTTATGTAATGATTGGCTGTCCACGAGCATACTTCCACACCACAGCCTTATCTAAAAAAAATATTAATTGGGCTAATATTGTCCATTTTTTCTCTTGTTTGGCACCAGGTAAAAGACATAAATTGCAGAACTTCTGTCTGACTGAAGTGGTCAAATCAGTAGTGCCATGAGTGTGCATGCCTTTGAATACACAGAATTGAGTAAAATACTTCTTCCAAATAGAAATTGCTTCAGAAGTAGTATTCATTGCTTAAGAAAAAAAGATAGATTTTCAGTAATACTTCTGCCGTTTACAGTTAATTTCAGAAGGCAGTCACTGACCTACCCTGGGCTCTGCAGGTTCATGTCACCACAGGAGAAGCCTTTAATAATATAACTTGGGGAGGAACAATACAGCTCCAACAGGAAGCTTAAACACCACCTCGGACATATTACTGAGGGGTAAAGCAATGTGCCCCTCAGGGGATGGGTAAAAGGGTTTTTGGTTCCCAGGACTGCTTGTAGTCCGTGGCACAATAGAAGGGAGGAGTTGCAATGGCAAGGAAATTCCCATCACTCATATGGACTTCTACTTGAGGCAAGGGACTGATAAGGAGATAAGAAAAGACCTTTTCTTCATGATCCGGATACCATACCTCCTGTAAATTTTTTTCTTAAAAAAAATCTACTTTTATTTCCAAAAGAAATGGGAAAACTACGTCGGTGTATTAGTATGTCCCCTCATGCTGCTCTCAGAGATGTGGGGAAATTTGAGGCATGATTCACAGAGGCTACATTTGCAATGGGATTTGTTGCTATTCAGGTGCCAAAATACAACTTTCTACTCCACTCCTTTGTCTCCATGCACAATGTTTAAACTGACACAACAGTAGCTGCTGAAATAAATATCTTGGATCCATTGACCCATTGATCCAAGATCAGTGATCCACCAGTGACCCACCTACACTTGGTTCTAAATCCACTGCTGCCATGAAACAACTGAACATATGCTCCAAGGTATAGACAAAAGAACCCCTACAAACTTGGGAAGCACCTCCCTAAGCTCCACCATGAACCAAAGGCCTAAACTTTAACAGTATTTTAAGCAGAGCTGAATGCACTTGTGCTACAAAAGACAGCAGCCAAAAATATCCATTCATTTCAGCATGTGTCTACTGTCTAAGCTGTGACATGAAAGACCGAGAAAGTGAGAATCCCGTATTATAGCTTTTTCCTAACTTTCTTTTCCCACATGATATCCTTGTCACCAGCCTACAAAATGATTAATGTGGAGATACCCACTGTAACTGGGTGATCCTACAGCTAACCATGTTTTCTGGGAAGAACTTCATTTCCTTCCCCAACACACATGCCTAAAACGAGTCCGATTAGCACTTATTCTTGGGGTGGAGGGAGGGGAATCCAGTCTTATCTTCACCACCCTAAGAGGAAAGCTGACAGTGAAAGCTTCCTCTTATCTCTCTCCCCCATCATCAGCACTAAGTCTTGATGGAGCTTCATGAAGTAGTTGCAAGAGGCGCATAAGCAGGAATATTTTAAAAAGAAATCCAGCCTTCAGCTTCTACCTGTAATTTCTACATCTTTTTACAAAGGTCTTGATCTGCATACCAGTACAGAAGACATAAATACTTCAACAGTGTACCTGCTGCTAATTCTGTCAACATGCTTCTCAACTTAAGAAAATCAAAAAACGTTTGTCTTCCCATAGCAGAAAACACGCCCTTTATTAAGCCAGGAGAAGAAGGTGAAGTAGAGAGCACCTAGTGTCCGTCTCCAGTTTCCAGAGCTTTTCCTCTATAGCTGCTTTTAGCACACCTGTGTCTGGTAGTAGCTGGCAAGGAACCTGCTCAGTACCTGTCAGAGCTACTAAGTTCATTTCCTTGCAACGGCAAGGCATAGCCCCATGGCAGGTAATGTATCAGGTATTTAAGTGATTTCACACTTGGTCTTAGCCAAGAGGTCAGACTTAATATTTATTGTATGTGGTAGTTCTATGACTATGGCTGCTTAACCAACATGTAACAAAAAGATAAAGCATGTGGTGAGCATACACTCCCTGTCTTGTTTGTGGCAATGAAGCCCACAAACCGACCCTAGTTGCAACAGATTTTATTTTGGGGTAACTCAGGATCCTGGAAATCCAAACAAGGAGGCTCACAGAGGTATGGTTTCAGAAAGCTCCCAAAAACATCAACAGAGAGTCCCAGAATTTGCACACCACGTCTGCATTGGAAAAAGCCCTCCTGTCTTATAATAGGTCAGACATCATTACCCATATGTACAGGAACTTAATATCATAGAAGGGGCATCCTGTATTAAATCCTGACATAACATATGCAATAAAAAGCCTATTTAGAAATAAATTAAAAACAAAACATAGTGAATTAAAAGGTACAATGAAGGGAAATAATTTAAGGAATGGAATAACAAGAACAATTTTCAACTGTGAAATGTTTTTATCTTCTGATAACTTGCAAGCAGTAAAGCCATGAATTTATGCATAAGATACAATACACAACAAAGAGATAATTCGTATTCAAATCTCATGGTTCTCCATCACATATCCCTTTGTTTATATGTAGATAGATAGTCTTACGAGAAAATGACACCAGGCACAACCAAAATTATGGGACAACAAGTCAAGCCTGAAGATAATAATTTCTTAGTTCACACAGGCACAGTGAAATTCTTTATCTCACTGTCTTGGTGGTCTGCAGTGGCAAATGTATCATGTGAAAGTAGTAAATTAGAAGGACATTCCTTTTTTTTTCTGAAACATCTAATGAACTAACAACTGTATGATAAATGCATGACAGGTATTCAAGAGGGGCAGCATGAGGCTGATTGAGCACTGAGACTCCAAATCTATTCCCATTTACACTAGTGTAAATCTTGAGCAAGTCCACTGACTTTAGCTGAGTTCCTCTGGATATCAGGTGTCATAACGAGGGAAAAAAATGTACAAAGGGATCGCATTTTATGACAAGAAGGCATTCACTTCCAAAAGAAATGCATACTATATAAAACATAAGGAAGACTCAGTGTCCTAGTTAGAGGTAATGTGGTAAAATAAAACAATGAAAAATTAATCTAATCTCATAAAATAAAAGCATTAAAAAAAACTTATTTACAACATTTTCCCCTTGATAAAAGGGACTATTTATCATTTTGTCAAGATGCTTAGCTATTCAAGGTCTTCGTTAGCCTAGCCTATTGAGATATATTTAGCAGTATACACAAGAAATGCCTTAGTCTTCTCTTCTTCCTGAGAAAAGTTTGAATATTTACAGTTTTATCAACATCAGGTTCTCCTTTTTTTCCTCTCAAAACAGTCAACAGAGCAATTAATTATGACATTTCTCCCAAGATGACTACAGGTTGGAAAGTGTGCAAAGTGTCTGTTTAATATAGTGATACATTTAAACTTCCTAATTGCTAGAATCATGATATACAATAGTCTTTTCTCATAGAAATTGTGATTAAATAGTCATAGGGTGTCTAAGAATAAAGTACTTCTGGCACTTCTGTAAGGGAAATTTAACATCAAGAAGATTTTGTTCTAATGAGTCTTAAAGCAGCAACATGTTACTGTTAGGAAATGCCAATACATAATTCTGCCTTCGGATTTTTTAATGTGAATGTTTGTATTCCTTCTTCAGATATTGTTTTTCTTTAAAAACACTTCTCTTCCAGTGCTCCTAACTCACTTATAAGAAGATCAATCACGTATTTTCACTACCTCTAAATCTGCAGTTTTCTTACTATAATGGTCAAGTTCATTCCAAATTACTACTTAAGGATATACTGTATCTTGGCTCCTAAATGTGATTTCACGATTTGCTCGATGTAAACTAAATGGCACATATCCACTGACCTTAAAACCAGCCAACCATATCAAAAGAAATTTGAGACAACACTGAGAAGAAATATTTCTTTTTGAAAGAATAGAAAGTGCATCTCTTAAAATGGAGTCTTCTTCCAGGATTTCTGGATCTACTTGTGAACAAGAGAGGACTAAATATAGAAAATAAATACAAGCAAGTGAATTTTAAGACCATCTAATGAGATGAATTACAACAAAAAGAAGAAATATTATAAGATACTAGGGTGTGCAAGATATAAATTATGATTATAGGCTGCACTGAAAAAATAACTGGAACTCATTATTTTATTTTTTAAGGTTTTATGAAAGAAATTTGAATCTGATTTTAGAAGTCTATATTCATACGGATGGAAAACTGGGGGAAAAATATTGATGGGAAAATTACTGCAAAATAATATACCCAATCTTTTATAGTTTTGCTGGCCTATTATATTAGCTTTGTTTTTTCAGGTATCTAAGAAGTGATAGAATTGTAGTAGAAGAAGAGCTATTACAGAATTTCAGTTCAGTTTTCAACGAGAATTTCAGAAACCTGATGGAATAATACAAGGTAGTTCAACTTAGTGCTACATACTTAAAATCTTAATCCAAATGTTGCAACCTATTGCATAAAAATTATTAATTCACTAACATTCTGCTAATTACAGGCTTTTATTTTTTTTTCATTGTATTTCATGCTTTCCTGGCAAATACATATCAAGATGTTTTAAAATAGGACTAATGTATTTTATAACCTTCTACTTACAGAATAATTTAAAAGTACCAAGTCCACCATTTAATACTAATATGTCATAACAAAGACAACCTTCCCAGGACAGTTCAAGAAACCCAATTCAACTCTTTAATTCATATTCTAATAAATGTTTAATAAAAGCGAGCATGTAATTCAAATATAGTATTTGATACATTTCATCTCTTCTATTCTTTTCATAATTTATCTACAAACAGAACACATTATTCTTCAGTTATTGAATTATTTGAATTACAGATTTATTTCTCAAAAATACACTGATAATTTATTAGATATCTAGCAACTCTGAGGTAGCTTATTTTGAATATTTAATTTAAAAATCAGGTTATTTATATGAGCTGCGCAGTTCATTTTTCTTCTTTAGATAAGCTTGACTATTAAATCTCAGGTGTCTGATGCAAATTATTTTGATTACATTTCAGTGAGTTTTCTTCAAAGATGGTTATTCATCAGAATACTTTACAGAACATGAAAAAATTATTTGTTTCAAAGTCTAAAATTTCCATAAGATTTTGCAGCTTCCAAGTCCTTAGTTAACACTTGCTGGGTAGAAAGGACTACAATCATTTCTACAATGTCAAAGTTAGCTCTAGATAACTAGTTAATGTGCCCTACAAGTACACCCACTGGTGCACAGACAAGCAGCTAAAAATGTGTGTACTATTGCAGTACAGGTACTGCCACGAGCACTATGTACTGGATGAAAGACCGTTTGAACAGATGTGCACACAGCATATTTTCAAATCAGAATACAGGTGGCATTAAGTCATTATGTTGTTTAAATGAGTAGGAAAAAGAAAAAAGCATAATTTCTTCTCTCCTCTTACAGTCTCTCTCAGCCAATGCAGGAAAATCTAATAGGCTTTGCTCCCCACCTCCCGTCGGAAACAGACTACTCTTTCTGAAATAAAAATTCTCAGACTGCATTGCACTTTCTTATCTGCTGTGAGGATCTTCTCTGCACTCCTGCTCTCTCTGGAATCCCAATGATGTCAAAGCCAGATCTGCATGCAGAGCAAATGCAGACCAGGCAGCTGGGATTCATCCTACTTCCTTACAGGATGACAGATTCAAAAGACTTATCAATTTTAGTGATTTAACTGTTCACAGCCTCTACTGTAGAAAATAATTTATTAACAAAGGTTAATACAGAAAAATATCAAAGCTAACTTAAGCAATATTATTCCTTCAATACTTATGTTCAGGCTAGCCCTATAATAATCATTCTGAAAACCAAACTAAACAATATACCAAAAAACTCCAATTACACATCATCTTCATCTGTGCCTTCTATAAGGTACCAGCATCACAGGAAGAGTTAAAAAGATCAATGAAGAAATTCTGTAGTCATCCTTTGAAACCATGTTATGGAAAACCATCCAGTCTCTTGAGCTGCATATATTTTCATTTACGTTCAGTGCTATATTATGTTTGTTTTGTTGCTATTGTCTGTATTTCCAAGACTTAAAAAAAAAATTGTAAATCTTTATATGTAACATCATTAAGGTTTTTTTTAATGGTATGGCAAAGGTAATGAATGCCAATTGTGGATTCCTAGTGACAAATGTTCTGGAAGACATTCTTGTGTCACAGACTTTTTAGCTCTCTCATTTTCTTAAAATGTTTTCCACTGAAAAGCATGTTTCTGTTATTTTTCAGTTTCACTTGAATTTGATTCAATATGATTTTTTTCACAGGTTTTGATAAACACTCTCTAATAGCAGAAAGAGCACAGAGACAAAACATTTTTATGGAATGTATTTTAATGTATTTTAACATTTGAAACATGTGAGCATTTCTTACTTGAACAGCAAAACAGATATAACTAGAAGGGTTTCTGAAATACCATAGTGGGGCATTCTGTTTGTTGCGTTCCAGTAGTTTCCATGCCAAGTGTGATAACAGCAAAGTGTTTGGTCTGTGACAGAATCTTCTAATCTGATATTCATTAAGTACACTTGAATCTCAACCATCTGGTGTTTTGCCTAATTGTGAGTCCAAGTCTTTTGTCTCTCTAACACACTACATGGCACTTTAACATTGATGACCTCCAATTTTGTTCATTTCAACAACAAATTGAGACCTCAATCTTCTACTCCCAATTCCCTGTTTCCACAGTTTTCAAAAACCTACAGGTAAATCACTCAATGTATTTATCTACTCCTTCTAGCTGTTCTGGAATATGAGGCAGCAAGTCACATAAACTTCATGCTTTTATACTGAAAACATACATAATTAGAAGTAAACATCTCTACCAAGATAAAAACGGTGGTTCACCTACATGCTCTCTGCTTTATTTTGTTCTTCCTTCTGAACTTCAGAATTCAGGTCATTGTCTTCTAAGAAGTCCTACTGCACATAACTTCTCTTTCAGATCAGAGAGTCCCATCAGGCCATACCTCTTGTGTTTGAAGTAGCTAGCAAGAAATATGTTTTTTGCTGACCCGTGCTTACATATTTAACTTCAACAGACTGGTGTCACTATTCTTAGTAGAAACACACAGTCTTTTTGTGAAAATGCAGTTACAATTACATTGATTTTGCTCTTCACTAACTCTATGTAACTAAGAGAAACAAAACTGCAAGGAGTGTCTCAGCCTGCTTGTGGTTCCTGAGGACGATCCAAAAAACACCTGTGTGAGGTGTGAACAGGTCCAAGCTCTGCTCCTTATGAATGCAGATCTTAAGGATCAGGTAGAGAGACTGCGGAGAGTATCCGTGAGAGTGAAAGGGAGATAGACTGGTGGAGTAGAACCCTCTCTCCTCCCAGTAATCCTCCCCAGGAGGCAGAGAAACGCCATATTCCTCACCAACAGGATAAGGGGAGTGACCTGGTTGGTGAGGAGGACTGGGAGCAGGTCTACTCTCGTGGGGGTTATAGACCTCCCTTTCAGATGCCACCTTTCCAGCTGCCCATACAGAACAGGTTTGGGGTACTGGAATTTGACGCTCAGGTGGAGGACAGTATTGCAGAGAACTTCCCTGAGGAGGTTATTAACTTCTCTTTGCCTGTCAGACAGGTCAGAACATCGAGTAAAAAAAAGAAAAGGAGGGTAGTTGTAGTAGGTGACACCCTTCTGAAAGGGACAGAGGGACCTATATGTAGACCAGATCCAACTCATAGGGAAGTCTGTTGCCTTCCCCAAGCCTGGGTAGGGGATATTGCTAAGAGACTCCCGGACCTAATAAAACCATCAGATTATTACCCGCTTCTGGTGGTCCAGGCTGGCGGTGATGAGCTAGCTAAAACAGGGTCAAGGGTTGTTAAAAAGGAATTCCAGGAGCTGGGTCGGTCAATGGATAGGGCAGGAGCACAGGTGGTATTCTGCTCGGTTCCTCCGGTGGCAGAGATGTATACCAAAAGGAACAAGAGAATCCACACTCTTAATAAATGGCTTAGGGGCTGGTGCCAGCAAAGGAATTTTGGGTTCTACAATCATGGAGAAACCTTTACGGCACCTGACCTGCTTGACCCAGTGGGTCTTGTCTAACTAAAAAGGGTAAGAGGATTCTAGCCCAGGAGCTGGCAGGGCTTGTAGAGAGGGCTTTAAACTAGGTGTGAAGGGGGAGAGGGGTGTTACTAGGCTCACCAAAGATGTTGCTGTGGAGGATGAGCCATCTCAAAGGGTGCCGTCAGTAACCCAACTGAAGTGTATGTACACAAACACACGCAGTATGGGGAACAAACAGGAGGAGCTGGAAGTCCTGGTTCAGCGGGAGAGCTATGACATAGTTGCTATCACGGAAACGTGGTGGAATGACTCTCATAACTGGAGTGCTGCCATGGAAGGCTACAGGCTCTTCAGGAGAGACAGGCGTGAGAGGAGGGATGGAGGGCTAGCCCTCTATACTAAGGAAACACTGGATGCTGTTGAAGTCAAGATTGGTGATGACCAGATTGAGTGCCTATGGGTAAGGGTCAGAGGGGCAGTCAAGTCTGACCTCCTGGTTGGAGTATGTTATAGACCGTCCGACCAGGAGGAGGAGGTGGATCTTTTGTTGTTTAAACAGCTGGAGGCTGCCTCTAAATCGGCTGCCCTTGTTCTTTTAGGAGACTTTAATCTTCCGGATATCTGCTGGGAACTTACACTGCTGAGAGGAGGCAGTCCAGGAGGTTCTTAGAGTGTATTGAGGACTGCTTTCTGTCACAGCTGGTGAGTGAGCCCACCAGGGGTGAGGGTCTCCTTGACCCTCATAAAGAAGGGCTGGTGGGTGATGTTGTGGTCAGAGGCTGTCTGGGGTGTAGTGATCATGAGATAATTCAATTTTCTGTAAACAATGTAACAAAAAAACGCAGGAACAGGACATCGATGCTGAGCTTTCGGAGGGCAGATTTTGGATTATTTAAGGAACTGGTCAGGAAAGTACCCTGGGAAATAGTTCTTAGTGGCAAGGGGGTCCAGGAAGGCTGGATGCACTTCAAGAATGAAATCTTGAAGGCGCAGGAGCGGGCTGTCCCCATGTGTTGTAAGAAGAGTCGTAGGGGCAGACGGCCGGCCTGGATGAGTAAGTAGCTTCTGAAGGAACTAAGTAAGAAAAGGAGGATGTATTGTCGTTGGAAAGAAGGGGACGTAAGCCAGGTCATGTTCAAAGATGTTGTTAAGTCGTGTAGGAAAAAAATCAGGGAAGCAAAAGCCCAGGTGGAGCTGAAATTGGCCACTTCTGTTAAGGATAAGAAGAAGAGCTTCTGTAAATATGTCAATGGTAGAAAGAAGAGTGGCAGCAACCTCCGCTCCTTGTTGGATGTGGGGGGAAACATAGTAACCAAAGATGCAGAGAAGGCTGAGGAACTTAATGCCTTCTTTACCTCATTTTTCAACAGTGAGGAAGTCTGTTCGCTAGACAGTTGGTCCTCCAAAGAGGTTCATGGGGGCAGGGTGCAATATGGCCCTCCTGCAATCCATGAGGAGGAAGTTAGAGACCTGCTGAGCCACTTGGACCCTCATAAGTCTATGGGGCCAGATGGGAGCCATCCTAGGGTGTTGAGAGAGCTGGCGGATGAGCTTGCTAAGCTACTCTACATCATCTTTCGACAGTCCTGGCTCACCGGAGAGGTCCCAGAAGACTGGAAGTTGGTCAATGTGATGCCCATTCACAAGAAGGTCCATGAGAATAATCTAGGTAATTACAGACCTGTCAGCCCAACCTCGGTCCCAGGTAAAATTATGGAGCAGATAATACTGGGTGCAATCATGCGGCACTTGCAGAACAGCCAAGATATCAGGCCCAGCCAACATGGATTTGGGAGGGGTAGGTCCTGCCTGAACAACCTGATCTCCTTTTATGACCATGTGACTCACCTGGTGGATGAGAGGAAGGCTGTGGATGTGGTATACTTGGACTTTAGCAAGGCCTTTGACACTGTCTCCCACAGTAGACTCCTAGAGAAGCTGGCAGCCCGTGGCTTAGATGGGAGCACTCTGTGCTGGGTTAGGAATTGATTGGATGGTCGAGCCCAGAGAGTGGTGGTGAATGGTGTTTCATCCAGTTGGTGGCCGGTCACCAGTGGTGTCCCCCAGGGATCAGTGTTGGACCCAGTCCTGTTTAATATCTTTATTGATGATCTGGATGAGGGGATTGAGTCCATCATCAGCAAGTTTGCAGATGATACCAAGCTGGGAGGAAGGGTTGATCTGTTAGAGGGTAGGATGGCCCTACAGAGAGACCTGGACAGATTGGAGAGATGGGCCAATTCCAGTGGAATGATGTTCAATAAGTCCAAATGTCGGGTACTTCATTTTGGACACAACAATCCCATGCAGAGCTATAGACTGAGGACAGAGTGGCTGTAGAGGAGTCAGGCAGAAAAGGACCTGGGAGTGCTGGTGGACAGGAAGGTCAACATGAGCCAGCAGTGTGCCCAGGTGGCCAAGAAGGCCAATGGCATTCTGGCCTGCATCAGGAATCGCGTGGCGAGCAGAACGAGAGAAGTTATCGTCCCCCTGTACTCGGCACTGGTCAGGCCTCACCTTGAATACTGTATACAGTTCTGGGCCCCTCAGTTTGGGAAAGATGTTAGTATACTGGAATGTGTTCAGAGGAGGGCAACCAAGATGGTGAAGGGGCTGGAGCACAAGCCCTACGAGGAGCGACTGAAGGAGTTGGGGCTGTTTAGTCTAAAGAAGAGGAGGCTCAGGGGAGACCTCATTGCTCTCTACAACTAACTAAAAGGAGGTTGTAGTCGGGCAGGGGTTGGTCTCTTCTCTCAGGTGACCAGTGACAGAACTAGAGAGCCTAGAGGGCATGGACTCAAGCTTTGTCAGGGGAAGTTTAGGCTTGATGTTAGGAAAAAGTTCTTCACTGAAAGGGTGATTGGTCATTGGAATGCACTGCTCAAGGAGGTGGTGGAGTCGCCAACCCTGGAGGTGTTTAAGGGGAGATGGATGAGGCACTGAGTGCCAAGGTTTAGATGATGGGTTGGTGTTAGTGTTGGGTTATAGGTTGGACTTGATGATCTCAGAGGTCCTTTCCAACCTTGTGGTACTGTTATACTGTGAAATTTCCATTATGTACCATTACTATCACTAACAGTCATAGAAACCTTAAGTCGTATTGCACTAAAGCATACACATGTATATGTAATTAACAACTGTTGGCCCTTTCCCCAAATTTAAATAAATAACAGAATAACATGGACAAAATAGGAGTGGTGAAAAAACTGTTTGCAGTAGTTCACACATTAGTTGCAATACAGAGACGTTCTATCTCAAATCATTTGGTTCACTACCTGGGCCCATACACAGTAGGATGTATCGACTTTCAAATTCTGCAGTATTTTTTAAAATAATATTAAATTTTCATGCAGTTCAAAGCTGATATACTTTTTTACACTCTACCTTCCTTTGGTGGATATATTAATAAGGCACTCATGGGTGTTCCAGGTATGCAGAGACTAGAGTTCAGGAGAGAAGGTTTTCCATGCGAATAACAGAGGATAATTTTGTTTTGTGATTTTACAAAAAGCTTAATAAAGTTCTGCCTCCATTTTTTTTTTTTGACCAGCATGTCAAAATCCTCTGAAAAACAAAATCCTTTCCCGGGAGGTCATCATACGTTAGCTCCTCTACATAAGGTATGCAGATATAATCAGTGTCAGGATCAGCATAATAAAACTTTGACAAAAACATTAAAGGGTATGTGAAGGGAAAAGGCAACATGAAGTGTCTGGGGATTTCAGAACAAGACAATAGGCATGTGAACCTGAGAAGGCAAAAAAACCCCACATCTAAAGGATAATTTTTCCAATGTTCATATAAAAAAATACTGGGGAAAAAAGTAGGTAAGATTTCTTTAGTGATAAAATTGTGTTGACTCTCATGGCAGCTTGGATGCAAGTTTACATCTTGGATGTAAGTGTGCAGCAGGACAAGGGATTTACTGTGGTAACATTAGCTGAAGATGGTGATTTTACATATAGCTTTTTGGGTAAACAGGCTTAGAGAAGATTGAGATAAACACTACAGTTTCAGAAATAGGAATTGAAAGGAAACATAGCTTGAATTTTCACTTCTTAATGCGACAAAAGAAGCTCCTAAATAAATAGAAGAATTTTAAAAGTTGCTGATAACTCTCTTATTCCTGTTTATTTCAGTGAGAGCTTTTGCATATTATGCACTTTTGAGAACTGGGACACTTCTGATTTGCGCCAATGACATTCAGAGATCAACAATTGCCAGATAATCTTGAACACAAATTTTACTTTAGGGTCCAATTAAGGAAGAATAATGAGAAGTCAAAAAATGTTAGGGAGAAAGGATGAGAGTTACATAGTGTTATTCAGTACAGTACAGTTCTTATGTTAGTCATGGGTTTCATTTTTCCTAATATGTGCATCTATTTTATTTCCCCTCGAAAACAAAGTGAATATTTGAAAAATTTTCTATAAAGAAAATTATTTTTACAATCTGTTAGTCAGAGACTGAGAAATTATCCTTTGAATTCTAAGACTATAAGGTTTGAACAAGTGCTGACTTTCAAAAAAGAGCAATATATTAACTCAGCAAAAGTTCATACAGCAAGATATTAACTAGTAAACAGATTTATATTAATAATGATAAACAGTTTTGTAACTATAGTTGTCCTGTGCTTGAAATGTTCTGAATGAGTTGGCAATCTCTCCTCAAATGATGATCATAACATAAAGAGGACACATACACTTATGCGTCGTTATTAGATTCCTCAATAAAGAGGCCATTAAAAGAAAGAAAATACTGTCTATTCTGAAGGATTATCTCCTGGTAAAATTGAGTTTGCCATTTGTCTCTCACTATGTTTACTCTGAGCATTAAGAACTGACAGTCTTTGCATGATTTTCAGTTCATTCAATACTTTTCTTCACTCTATTCTAACTTACAGAAACAACTTACCATGTAATATGTTTTTGCAGAGTTTGGATTTTGGATTTAAGTGGCTTGTAAAATACTTGGTTGCTTTATCAAATTAGCAGCTTGATCACAGCTGCATATAGTAATGAGGTTCAGTTGGTATTGTGCTGGTCTCATAAATGTTTCTATGAAGAAGAGAAGAAAGCAGGAGAAATTTAATTAATAATATTGGCGGTATCCCACCTTTTTGCTTATAAAAGGTTAGTTTTGCTTGACTCTCCTATCTGCAGGGAATTATTGAGTTTATGTGCATTTTTCATTCCTCCCACCAGTTCTGAGAGCAAAGAAGAGGTTTAACTGCACATTATAAATATGTAATATGAAAGCTATGCAAGCTCTCAGAGAATATTCCAGTATTTAATGACAGTTTTCAGAATGTAAGGCCTGTGGATCTCAGGATAGCATGCATACCTTGGCCAGTGAAATATGTCCGTACTTCTACTGTATTTATTTGAATATTTCAGTATTTAAAACTGTTCTTATCCACCCAAAGCTAACCAGAGCCTGAAATCTCAAAGTGCTACTCACAAATCTTGTTTTGGATTCACAAAAGAATACAGTCAGGAATGGAACCTGCATAGAAAGTGTTTCCTGAATACCAACCCTATTCTATTGAGGAGACAGTGCTGTCAAAACCAAAAAAATTTCCGTACTTTTCAAAACCCTGGAAAAAACAGAACACAAAAAGCTTAATAAATAAAACACTCCTACATACTGTAAAACTAAAGCAGGTGAAAAAAAGCATTTTTTTTGGTCTTACAAGATCATAAGAAAATTTACAGTTTCTTATAGATTTCTCAGGTTCAGATCAAGATCTTTAGACAAAAGGGCTTACAAAGACTAATTGTGCCTACAGTCAAAGTTCTGTCACATCAAATACAACGATCTGTGTTAACTTTAAGACTGAGGGTGGACTGATGTTTTCTGTGTCTTTTAACTCCAATTTAATAAAAAATGGAAAAGCAATTTAAGCTGGTTTCTCAAGAATGGCAGAGAGCTTGATTTTGTGGCTGAAAAGTAGTCTCTTGAGTCAGATCTAATATGCCTTTAATTATCACATGCTCAAAATATTTAAAGTATAATTTGCTGATAAATAGCATACCTTCTGTAACTTTTTTAAAGGAGAAATGTGTACACTCCTTTAATTTGACTAGTGTTAACAAGAAATAATTTAATTGCTCTACACTTCAGAGTTTTGAATCCTCACTGTTATGTCCTTCTGTAAAGCAACTGTGAGACAGAAAAACTAGAAGAAAAGAAATGGAAGATGGTCATTTCATTTTGGTCGTTGTACGGAGGGAAAGAGCTATTGTACGACCACTGCAAGTGCACACAAATTAGGGGAGCTTCCATGTCTTCAGTGCCACCTTTGCATGGAGGAAACTTTCAAGAACATTTTCGTGTTTTCTTACCTTTCTCTAAGTGGAAATATGTCTTATTTAAATATTAGATAATTATAAATTTATTATATATTATATTTTATGAATACTTTATTAAATACTTTAAAGTGTACGACACAAAAAAGCAATTAGAATTTCTAACTATTTAAAATTATAATCTGCTACTGTAGTCTAACAGCCTACTTTCAGATGCTGTAAACTATTGTTTTAATAATGTCGCATATCATAGTCTTTCTTTGCAACTTCTCAGTTGCATGAATTGTTGTTGCAAAAAAAAAAAGAATATAAGGTTTAGACCATTAAGATACAATCATCTGGTATTTTTATGTCACAAAGTTCTATCCAAAAGCATCTCTAAATTTTGCATTCCAGAAATTAATCTCTTCCTAAAGATATAGTTGCTTCATTACAGGAAATACTTCATGTTTTTCAACCACCCAAAAAGCACAACTGGTCTCTTCACATCTCTTGGTGTTAGCGTTATATTGCAGCTATTGAAGACTGTGACAGAGTAGCAGGAAAAACAGTATCTAAGATCTGTTTCCTTTCTTCCCATCTTTCCTTGCTTGCACTCAGGCATGTGCTGAACTTATTGTTACGAACAGTTCTGAATATACTTGGTTAGCAACTTCTTAAAACTAAATAGAAGTGCAAAACAGAAAGCAACAATTCCTTAGTAATTTGTAGCTATTAAAAAAAGAGACTGGAACACCTTCTGTAGTGAGCAAATAAGAAAGAAGAACACTATTCTGGGAGAAAATAGCAGGAAAATTCACGTTACATTATTCACAGTTTAACAAAAAAAATAAGCATTACATTAATTATATTTCAATGGTGTACTAGCTAATAGGATGATAAACTATTGACTGAGATTTTTTTTATTGGTATATATAGCATTCACTTGAAGACTGAAATGAGAATATTTAGAAAGCTATTTACCAGAGGTTTGCATCCCTATAAAAAGGCAAGGGCCACTAGATCCTAATTATCTTTGTATCTAATGCTCTGCTCAAAATTTGCCGAGGAGAAGAGTTTGAGAAGCCACTGCTAAGGACGAGATGGTATCAAAATTCTGGTTACCCCAGATACCATGTATTGCCTCTTCTCCCGAGTTCAGAGAACCAGGAAACCTCAGAGCTGGTGACCAACCTCCTCTTTGCCCCATTCCCTACCTCCTGCGCACAGTCACGTAGCCTCCCTATTCCCCAGCAACCTGATAGCACACAGGAGATGGGTGAAGGCACTCAGCCTGACAGAGTTGGGAGCAGTTCTGGGCTCACTTCATTATTACTTCTGTAGCTTTCACTATTATGCCCTGCCTTTCATGCTGGTGATTTACATCCATGTAGGTATCTACATAATCCTGAGTACAGTTGCTCTCACAGAGCCGCAGCCTCAGTAGAGTAAAAAAAGTCATCAAGGAGACTCTTAAATCATAGCTCCTTTCTCTCACAACTGTGAGAGAAAGTTTTTCCAGTCTCTGCTTACCTTAATGAATATCCTCTAATACCCAGTATTAGAGGATACTGGGTATAAAACGATTAAAGAGATTGATGTTGTCATCTCTATTTCACAGATGGGAAAACTGAGGCACGAGAATGCAGTGAAACTCCCCAGGGTCACTCAAAAGACCAGAACATAGATTGAAATGTATATCTGAAAATGTAAAGAACCCTGCTTCAGTACTCTTACTACCTAGAACTATGGTTTAGACATGAAGAAGCATAATACAATACTTTAACTTTGGAATGATAATTAGTTTTTAATCTTTCATCAATTAAAATAAGAGATGTGCTATTAAAAAAAAAAATTCAAAAAACCCAGAATACCTAAGCCTGTGAACTTTAATTTGACATATATTTATTCACTGCTGTTTAAGAATGAAAAAATATTAAATGATTCTCTCTGTTTTGTGTTTTTAAGTGCAGTTTCATTTTATAATCATCTGAGATAGTACTAGTGAAAGATAAAAGCTTCCATATTATCATTAGTTAATATAAGTGGAGTATGCTGAAAATCCCTAAAGTTAAGTGGAACCATATGGAAAACTCGTTTCTTTAACCATTGATGGCCTGACTATCTATTTCCTGTTCGTACATCATCACAATGCATATTCCTCAATTATGTCAAAGACAACCCTCCTCTTCATGTTAAATTTATGCTATGAGACATGCTAATAGTAGCACGTCAGACAGCTGATTATCCTTAGAGAAAGCAAACTTTTTTGCCCCCTTTCACATCAATTTTGTCTCAGGCAACATTATCACAGAAAGAGACCTATATTTGAATTCCAGATATCATCCTAAGCAGTAAAGGCCAAGTTATTGTGGTTAAATCTCTTTAACAGAATGAAGGACAGAGACAAAAGCTGATGGACTTTCTGAGGTCATCACACTTAAGAATACCCACTGCACAGTACATAGAGTAATTGCTGCCTTTGGAGAGCTGAGACTATTAAAGTGGACTCTATCAGCAATGAGTGCTAAATCAGTGCCAAATCAAAACCATTAACAAATTCTGTTTGAAAATGGAGCTTTAAAACAGAATTAGAAGAGAAGATTGTATGTGTGATATTGAGAGATGATGAAAATTAATCATCAGTCAACTGGAAAGCTAAATCACTTATTTATGCAACCATGATTTGCCATTGAAGCTGGTCTATGGAAGGAACTGGGATATAAATAAATTGTTTGGGAGAGACAGCGAGTATAATTCAAGTAAACTGATATTTTACAATTGACTAGCTGCTTCTAATCTCTGAAGAGCACTGTCCTTCATGCTGTACCTGCTTCCTCCTTTGCTCTTAAACAATTGATTTTTTTGTTTTTCAACTTTAATTACATTTCCTTTGAATTTGTGATAAGACCTGCTCTAGAGACTATGCTGGAAATTGTTGAGTTTCGGGGAAAATTACTGATGCTGAAACAAGCCTTGAAAAAGCTGGCTGCCTTCTGGTGTCAAGAAGTGTCTAGGCATTGTTACCTTCCTAAACAACTTCTTTCCGTTTTTTCTACACCTGGCTGCTGAGTATCAAAAAACAATCATGTCTTTCCTCACTAATATTAAGTCTTACCCTAAACTAGGCCACATTCACTAACTATATGGGTGTAAAAGGCTTTACATAAAGTGGATTTTATTCAGCATATCTTTGTTTCTTGCTTCCGAGGTCCCTGAAGACCCAATAACTACAAAGCAACACTGAATAATAGGAATGTAGGAACAGATGTTATTTGGGCACTCTCACATAATAAAGACTTCTAAGAATCCCTGATGCCCAATTATCTAAACACTTATTCTTAAGTTTCCATTCATTGCATGATGAATTTAGTCTGTTTTAGCTGAATACAAAAAGAAAGTAGTTACTGTGAAAGTGATGTCAATCAAAAGAGACACATAAATGCACTGGGTAACACTATCGCACAAAGCATGCATAACATAATCAAACAGGTAATTTAAATGAGATCAGTTTATCCTGTAATAATTATGTAGGTACCATGGGTAAACAGGATAATTATGATCTTGTTATTTTTGAATTATTTTGGATTATTTTAGATGCTTATTTGGATGATCATTTTGGGTGAACATTATCATATGTACTATAGTATATTGTTATAATAATCTATAGTCACATGGTCCTTTTAAACCATAACCTTGGAATAAGAATAAAATCACAGTGACTCAGCATAAAAAGAAATTCCTTTTTTATTTGGAAGATCTTCAGTTTCACCAGCATTATGTCCTATGATGTAATTGGCTAGGTTTGCAATGCATCAGAATTGGAACATCCATCTTCAGTGACTCCCAATGGCCAAAATTGTTATAGATAATAAAACTACCTTCCTCTACTCGTCTCAGATACTTCACTAGCTTCTTCAGCATGTATCTTCTTATGGATGGGCAGATTATTCCTAGTGACAGGATTGCACTGAGGGAAACATCACACAATAAGTTTATATTATATACAAGTCAAGGGGTTAATTATTTTGACTTTTTTTTTTGCAATGTCGCCTTCTTCTAGATGATTCCTAAAGATAGAAAAAAAAGAAAAAAATTCCAAATGCATTTGAAATATTTGAAATCTAAACTCTGACTAGAGTAAGCCAACTCTATTGTGTCTTTGGGTTTTTTTAAGGAAAAACACAGAAGGTTCTCTATAAGTGGATCAAAAATAAGCATAACTCATTAATGACTGAATTGAGACACCAAGAGTATTTAAAACAAACGGTAGTAAAAGTCATGGTCATACTGCCTGCACAAAGAAGGCCTAAGTCTGAGGGTATACCAACAAGAGTCAGTGTAAGGGCGCTGAACAGCTTCCTATTAGATATTATAACTAAAAATAAGCTTTAAGTTTTGAAGAAAAAAATTCCATGTTATAAATTAACAGTCATATATCTTTACATTTTGCAATGTTGTACAAATTAAATAATGGAGAAGTAATGGAAAGGGTTGGTAAATTTTTTATTTTGAGGCCAACATATTCCATCTCCTTTTCAATATTTTCTTTGATGACTGGTTATAACTGACAGATTGTACTAATAGGTCCTGCCATACCTATAACATATCAAAAAGCAACATGGAATACTTACCTATGCCTTTGTCATTAACCTCTTTTTACTTTAATCATCAGGATCATTAGGACCCAAACTGTCTTGGAGGAATCAGTATCACTCTAATGTTAAAATTCATCTTCTGTCTCAACTTCTTAATATGCTGGTCTCACTAAGAGTGTACTTCTAAAAGGAATTAATACACACAAAATCTTAATGCTATGGGGATTTTCCTTTGTAATATACATGAATCCAATAAAAAGCAATATGGATTATTTCCTATACGTTTGTATCTGCTGGGCTTGTGAAGTCCACGTAAAGACAAATAGAAAGGGAATAAAATCAAATATGAATAAATGATCTTTCATGAACGAAAAACAAAGAGGTTTTTCAAAAACTGAGCATGTACGTTCAAATCACCTTGAAGCAGGTCTAATATATGCAATAAACACTGTTGAGACAGGGGAGGAAATAAAAAGGTAACATTTTTATTTGAATTAACTTTGAAGAATCTGGTCAAGAGTATCTTACTGTTCACTTGTTCTCACATAAAAAACATCCATTTCCAGGTAATTTCTGTTTCCTTGTGCAGAAGTTAGGAGTAAGAGATATGTTTTATGAGAAGCTAAGAAACCTAGGCAGGTGAGCATTTTGCATCAAAATCCATATAGCCATATGCAAAGCACTGTTCTCTTCCATACGATCTGTTTTCCCTCATCCTTACTACAAAAGGTCTAGGCACATTCATGTAAGCAAATCCATACAG
This sequence comes from Tapera naevia, assembly GCA_033556795.1. Lineage (NCBI taxonomy): Eukaryota > Metazoa > Chordata > Aves > Cuculiformes > Neomorphidae > Tapera > Tapera naevia. The sequence goes on along the minus strand of JAUMJJ010000036.1, from coordinate 18,485,693 downwards.
ATTATTTGGGAGATTGTACACAAAAAAAATGTCATAATATTCTGGGACAAAAAAAATAGATATATTTGTCTCACTGAAACAAAGCTTTACCATTCACACAGGCAGGAAGGCAGAAGAAGAAAATGTGCAATAGTAAACGCTGCTGTTTTAACAGGTTAAGATATAAATGCAGTAGGACGTCCAGAGCACACATTCCTTGACAGTCAGTAGATAAGCACTTTCTCAGCTTGTCTGGCAGTTGTCTAATGTGTGTCCTTATTCGCACTTCGGTTAATCTGGAGGTTCCTGCTTTTTGTACAAGTCCTTATTTCTTAAAAACATATGACTAAACTAAGTAATGACATTGATGGCAAAGGGTGAGAAGAGAACAGCCAGATGCTGTCAGAAAATTCTTCATCTAGGTCAATAAAATCTCATTTTTGTGGTCTTACATTGATATTGAGCAGTAGAATTGAATAGCATAACATCTAAGGTACAAATTTTTTCATAAGATGAAGGATTTAAAAGGACTTTTAGAAGAGCTTGCCCATTACAGCCCTCTGACAGCTGTGATGAAAGCAAGCAAAGCCAATTTAAAGCAGTTTTGATAACTCTCTCTATGGCTGAAGCTAGGCTTGTGGCCAAACGTAGTGAACGATCTGCAAAACAACTGAGGAAATCAGTAAAATCTCCTGTCTAATTCTGGGAATATTTATCAGCTACTGCAACCACTGGACCAAGAAAAACCTAGAACACTTTCATTAACTGATGCTACTGATCTTTTCTTCTCCTTTATTTCTCAAGGACTTCAAGGAAAGAGGACGTGAAATAAAAATTATTAAAGTTATGGCTGGAGGTCAGCAATTTAAGCACTTGATAGATAATTTTATATTTCACAGTGTTAAAAGTATTAAATTAATTGAGGTTGTCCTCCATAATGATGGAAGAGCTCCTTAATCGCTTGTTGATTTCCTTGCTAAAATACATAATGCAAGAAGGAAAATGTCAAGAAAATGCTGAAGAGGATCAAGTGTGATCTGCCTCAAGTAATGACTTTTTATATTTCTATGATAATGAAGAAAAGCTCAAACTGATGGAATAACAAGTTGTCAGAATGTCTGTTATTTTAAAACTGGTTCATCTTTCTGTACGTAACTTCTAGCATTAAATAAGTTCCATATTCTGAACCTTGTAAATAAGATTTCATTATGAACATTATGAATTAAAAGTAGAAAAACAAATTAGAATTTAAAAAAATCATAAACATTAATATGATTTGAGAGAAGATTCACTTCCACAAAGAATTGTGTAAAATACTGTTCTTAATGTGAGCTCTGCCTCTCACTTCTTTCAGGAACAACCTAAGACATCTTACCTACATTTGTAATAGATGTTAATTTTAGCCGTTTTGCCTACTTCTTTTCTGTTCTTTTAAAAAAAACAAATAGTAGTAGGCCAATAGAAAGAAAGTTTAAAAAAAAAAAAAAAAGGAAAAACAAGAAGAAGAAAAAAAGAAAAAAGGAAAAAAAAACACAGCTTTAATCCTTCCCTGATTGGCAGACTAGAAAGCTCTAAATTATTTAACAAAAGACATAACTTCTAACAGCATAGAAGCGACACATAGAGAGGAAACCTTCAAACAGGTGAGAAAGCACACAATGAAAAGTGAAAACCACATTCAGCTGTATCCCCTTCGTCCCAAACAGCCCTTCATTTCCTTATTGTTGAGTTCATTCTGTCACAAAGCTTCACCATTTTGTGGTGATTGTTGCAAATGTTCAAGTATGCTTTTCTCTTCCATAATTTCAACTGAGTGAAAGCATCTGAAGAACAATGACTAGTATCAAATGTGAAAGCAACTAATACTCAACAAGTTCTTCCAGACTCAAAATTTATGCAACCAGCAGTAACCAAGGCATTACAGACAGTACCTTTCTAGAAAGAAAAACCAAATATCTAGCTAAGAATGAAAGAAAAAAATCAACTGCAAGTCTTTGAAAAGTTTGTCACCCTGCTTTTCATCTGATAATTTGATTTTTACTGAACTTTTCCTCTACACCCAAATAGAAACACCTGCTTTTCCTAGTAGTTTTCTACTTTCCTGAAAACTTTACAGAAGTAATGTTTTCCAGGTTTGGGTCTTGAACAAAGGCACCATTTTCTCAGAAACATACTGATTAAAATATCTTTCCCTGGCCATATTACCAAGACTTACTATAGTAAATATTAAGATCAGCCACAAAAATCTGAGCAGTGACCTCTCATTCCCTATGCAGAAATGGAAGTTAGGAGAATATTTTGAGAAGTTCCTAGACTGAGGCTTTTAAGCCTGGAATTACAGAATTCTAAAAACACAGATTTGTGTATTTGTGAGAGTTCATAAATGCACCTGATCAGCTACGCTGTAAAACATTTTCCAAGCAGACAGCTCTGTTGAAATTTTCATTTTGCATGACAGTTTGCTTTGGGTTTGCTGTAACAGACTCAAGCAATGATCGCAGAAGTTCCCAGTCCCTCTTTTTAGGAGTTTCATCTCAATGTAGGGCATAGAGTTGCTTAGAAATCTGTTGGAGCTTTAACCATGCTCCTCTGAATGCCACATGCTCCGCCACATGCTCCACCACATTATCCTGCTCAGCACAGCACAATCAGAGTTGCCGCTGGTACTGAGACTCAAACTTCACACATGGAATTAAACACTGGTTTTGCACCCTCAAGAGGATAAATAGCCAAAGAGAACAAAGCGCAAGCAGTAGAGAGCTGTGATCTACCTCCCCCAGAGTTGGGCCCTTAGTAGGGCTAAAATAGCTGATAATCTGCAGTTATAGAAGAACATATGGGCCATACATTTCAGCCAGCATACTGTACAACTAAATGGCTGCATCACAGACAGAATCAGACAGCTCTGTAAACCCAGGGCAATAATAAGAAAAAGAAGCCTCAGTAGCACAAACATTAAAATCAGACCTAAGCATGACCTAATCCACAGGTTTATTGAATTTATTGTTGGATTTTAAGCAGCGGTAACAAACAGAAATAATTACCGCAACACTTGGAGTCAAATTTGACCTGCTTTTGCCTTTATGGCCTTGTCTAATCTATCCCATAATTTAGAGGGGATACCATAGGCACACACGACAATGATCCGAGCCAGCTTTTCCATTTCAGAGCTGGACCTACCTCTCTGCCCAAGCATGCATTCACACATAACAATAACCATGTGCATGGTTGAACTTGAAAATCATCTTGACCTGCTGACTAACCCACGCTGTAGACGTATATATGCATGCTCCTGGGCAGGGTGAGGACAAGACTACAGTACATGTTTTGGTTTCTGGTCAGCAGCAGCAGAGATACACAAGTTTGAATGAACCAACATATACATAAGTGCCTTTGAGACAAAAGTAAACACTGAAGAAAGCAGCATTTAGGAGGATTTTCCAGTCAAAATATGTATAGATAGACTGAAAATCATACCACAAATTCTTTTTCTTTGTAGTTTCAGTTGTCTTTGCTAACACAAAGGAACTGCTTACCCAAAACATATCATAACTCAAATCCTGAGTACTATTTGGGAATATTGCCTAATTCAAATTACATGGTGACTCTTTCCATTGTAGATCTTTTATAAAAAATTAAGTAGTGCTATTATCCTTAGGTACAATTGTTTATTTTTTCTCTAATATTAATCAATTATTTAGGAGTCTTCAAGTGGAGACAGATAGTTCTACCACATAAACACCTTGGGAGAAAATTACTTTTTCATTTTATTAGTTTCTTTCGCCTGAATATGGCGTCTCCTTTTCCACAGTTTAGACTTAATGAAAATGCACCACCGACAGAGACAGTGGTCAAAGAACTGCCCAAGTTTCCAGGAAAAGGGACATTTATCAGAACGCACTGTATGGTTAATGATAGTACACATGGATAACGAATCCTGTAATATATAACAACTTTAAAGCTGGATTAGTGTATTGAAGGTTGTTTGGACAAGATTCAGTTCCATTTTCAGGAGACTTCAATTTCCTTTCACATAAACTCTGTGAAATACTTTATATGACATGTTTATGACTAGCTGTTTTTATGAATGTTATAATTGCAGACCCTTATGAAGTCTAAAAGTGTTGCCCCTTCAGTAAGCTGAAAAGCAAACAGATGAAAATGACAACTTTTAGTTACAGTAGAAGAGACAAAAATCCCATACTCCAATTACATTGCACCAGATTACAGCACTATATGTTATATCCTGTATAACTTTGGGGTTTGCAGCTCGCAATTTCTAACACAAAAGGTATACTTAAGTTCAAGTGTAGACAACAGATATGAAATTTAGACCTTCACTCTGATTTATTGCTTGTTTTATCAACACATTACATAGTAATACTTCATAAATTAACCATCAGATTTACAGTTCACATGCTGTTAATTTCTGCTTAAATTTTCTTAGGAAGAGCCCATAATATAGAGAAATATTGCTTCCCTTGTGAAGTGTCTGTTTCTTTATCGTTTAGCTAGCTGAAGATATTTAAGCATTATAGGCAATAATCTGGACCTGAACATAAGTTTTTATTGAGTAGTCATTGCAGAAACAGAGTCCAGCACTACACAAGTATTTTAAGTCAGAATGTAAATCAGAATCAACATCTCATATGAAGGCAATACAAGAAAGCTATAAGTTCTTACATCCTAGATACAAGTCAATAGGGCGTCAGTAGAGTTTATTGCTTTGTATCCATAAATTGAACTAAGCCACATTCATGAATTTTACAGGTAAAAATCCTGTCAATTACTTTAATCAAGAAAATACGGAGAAATCAAACCGTAAAGCTCTGCAAACTTTTACAGACCTCCAGAGCTCCATATTCCAGGGAATAATACAAGTTACATGCTCAGACCATCAGGGCAAGTTCTTATTCACAAAACCACAGAAAAGGGTGTTTGGAAGGGACCTCCAGAGGTCATGTAATTCAATTTTTCAGCTAAATCAGTATGAATTTCAAAATTAAACCAGGTTGTTCAGGGCCTTGTTGCAGCTTGTAACTGTCATATCCTGGCCTTCCACTGTGCATCACTGTAACCTGACTGAAGAACATTGTTGACATTTTCTGACTGCTGCCTGTATGTACACCTTTCATGAATCCTGTATATGTCACAGATTCACCAGCGTTATTTCAGATACACCCTCTAAATACTTTGTGGACTTTTTCTCCCCTGGACCATGGTGGTTTGTATTGTAGGCACGTTATAAATTCATTCAAAGTAAAAAGAAGTACAAATCTAAACACCATTCCATTTCTGTCCTCACTTGAAATTTTTCGAAGTGTTTCCTGGCACACCAAGGCTTTTCTAATCTAGAAGTTGCAGATCTTCTTCAAAAAGCCTCTTGAATGGCTGTATCCCCTGCAGTTCTCCATCTGTCCCTCTAGTAATAAGCAAGAAAATCAGAGTTTTCGTTCTTAAGCTAATTGCTTATATAATTCAGATAACTTTAAAAAGAAAAGAAAAATAGTTCAAACAAGGAAAGGGCTGAAAACGTATATGAAAAGGACAATAAATTTTCTGTGATAGAATTTTGTTCTTATCTCAGTTTCTCATTCACGTTGCTTGTAACATTTGTTCCTGCAAGAAACATACATTCCTATCACTTTTTATTTCTTCTATTTTTAACAGCCTACATTAGCTGCAATTCACATTCCTCACTCCACAAGAGCCTCCCAGGCCTCAAAAGAAAGAAACACCTCAATTGAGATAGACATTTATATTTATGATCCAAGTGGAATAACTACATTTTGTTTACACATGCATTTTTAAATTGTCACTGATATCTGGCTCACAAAAATCTAGATTAATTTTGCATGCTGAAAAATCACTTTTACTGGTACTTTATTATGTGATTGCATACTTTTAATGAAGACCGGGATGAAAATTATCACATTTACATTCCATTGATACATTCTTCTTCAAATAAAACAGCTATGTTTGTGAATGTTAATTAAAAACCCCTCACCTAACTCTCTGAGACTGGCAATAATTTCTGTGACTCATCACAGAACAAATATTACTGTGCATTTTTTCAGTAACTTTACTGTGCTATCTGTAACATGTCAACTAATCCGTCTCCTCTAGTTATATTTCTAACTTTCCAACATTTTCAATACTTTAAAATTTCGTATTAAAATGAAAACAAGAAACATAACATGACAGAGTATTTTCCTTCCTCACTTGTGTTTTACACTAAAATATCCAGGATGAGTATTTTTGACTATCAGTTTTTAAAGGAACACATCGCACTTATCCATTAAAAACCCTTGAGAATTATTTTTCCTGTTCCCTCTACACAAATGGACTGATCTTTGTAAAACAATGTTCTGTTGGAAAACAAAAAGTCTTCTTTACTTCCAATAAAGAATTTATTTAAAATCCTTTACCAAAAAATAACCTTCAAGTGACCATTCCTTACATTAAAATGTGATATATGTAAAATATAATCAAACACACTGCAAGATATATCATCCAAAAAATATTCTTACTCTCAGTATTGGTTTGTTCTCCACTCACACAAAAGAAACTGTCTTAAATATTTAGTTATATAGCCTCTACGTCATACCATCATGTATATAACTATAAACACCAAAAAAAGAACGTAGAATAACATTAAGATTATGAAGTTAAACACTTACGATTTTAGGTGTCAATATTAAAGTTCCCAGTAAAACTTTAATTCAAGGGGTTTGCATATGTGATTTTATAAAATATTCTCTAGCTAACTGATCACATGTCACTCTCTACAGATCACCACTTCATTCAACATACAGAATAGATTATGTGATCCTGAGATTCTGTTAAATACTTTACTTTTTTTCATTGTCTGCTTCTCCCAGCTTTTAGTTTAGCTCACGCTTCAAACCCTGCTCTGAACATAGCTACTTTATTTTTCCCCATGAGTGTTTTCCTATATTGCTGTAATGTAAGAATTTATTTTCAAAATAACAGCGTGAAGCAGAGAATGTAACTATCTTCACTTTACAAGGTGCTGATGCATACCGACACTGAAGTCAGAAGTTTCCAGTCGTTTTAGCTGTCCAGTTTGAGATACCTTACACAACTAATTTTCAAAAACACAGCAGAGTTACTCTCTGAAGCACAGCACCCACTGGCTTCACTCATCAGTGCAGCTGCTCCCATTACCATGGAATGAGGTCAGCCCAGGTACACAGAAAATGAAGACACATACAGTTAGACATCCCTTGTGAAAGTCTGGTATAAGGAGCTTGCTAAACATCATGACAGGGCAGTAAACAATTCAGTTCTCTGGGGTGGAACAACGCAATACCAAGACAGTATTACCTCTCTTTATTGGCTGTAATTACGTGCTACACTCAATACCCTCTCATTTCTGCAAATTATGGGGGTAGAAGGCAACAACTTTATTAAGAACAACATTGGTTGATCCCTGCTCTGTGTCACAAGCAAAGTTGCTCCTTGGAAAAACAGTCAACAATCACACAATGAAAGAATGCACATAAATCTGCCACAGTACTTCTGCACTGAATTCAGGTCTTGCACCTCTTTTGGAGGGTCCTGCCTCCGAAACAGCAAACCCCGGGAACTGACTGTGAGCTTCCAGCTAATCTTAGAGGTACCTAAGGTTTCGTTATCACCTTCTCTTTCATCATTTCTAACTTCAGAACTCTACGGGCACCTAGACTGAAGCATGCTATGTCTTTACAGGCTGGGCAATTCAGCAGCCAGCCTGCACTGAGGTTGTCAGTATCTAGAAGACATGCATTTGTCTGCTCACATTTCCAAGGGCTTTGCCTCACCCAGCATTCTCAAAATATATTCAAAATGATCCAGAATTATCTGTTTCTCACAAAAAAAAAAGTGATGCTATAGTCATTTTTTGATTTGTAGATAGCAATAGTCTTCTGTCTCCATGTGCTAGCTCTGAGATGTGCATCCTAAATATATAAAAATACATCATCTTGCTACTAACAATGCAGTTAAACTTCAGGAATTAAGAAGCACCCCTGTTTTCATTTGTTCCTACTACTTAGCCCCAGGCAACAAGATGCTAATTGGACTGTTCAGCATGCAAACATTTTGAATATCATTCCAAAGTACAAGATGTTCTTATTGGGTGATTAATGTGAGGCCAGTGTCTCTGCTTCGGAGATTAATTCTTTATGTACATTCTTATTACCAGTGTAACATTCTTCTAATTTCTGTAGCACTGTCTGATAATTGGCTTCTTCTTGATCATTTTAATGGAAAACTTCTCAGCAAAGCTAATGTCATGGGCTAAATAAGAAAAAAATACAAAAATCTCATTTTCCTCAGTTTTCTCTGTAGCTCCATTTACTTTCATAGAAAGTTAAAATTCTTGTATTAATCCCTTTCAGATGGTTGATGAATGTTTGGAGAGTTCAATTTGTAATATTGTTTCTGTGGTTTTTTGTTAGCAGTGTGTTTCTCTTTCAAGGACTTTCTTCACATTCTTTGAGTTCTACCATCAGGTAAGCTTTACAATTGGTGGTGAAGAATTATGTCTCTGTCATAATTTCATCTTTTTGCATTCAAAATAAGTTGTTAATATTTAGAAAATCTTAAAAAGAGAGAACAAGAGAGAACAAGAACTTATATGAATTGGTTCCTTAATGTCAGAATATCTCCAAGAACAAGCTAAACCAGAGCCAATACTGCCATATTACAACATATAGGAACACACAGAGATTTCATATATCTAGCTTCCTCTGTATGCTTAATGGAGGTTCATGACTTTGTTCTAGGTACCAATACAGAGTTCAAATGCTAAAATATAATGTCACTTTAACTTTTGTCTAACTGCCTTCCTAGTTCTGTGTCAGAATGTATATGGATAGCAGTCAAATTACGATTGCTCAAGCAGCTCCAATAGCAGCTCCAACAGAACCTGACTGTTCAGTGCTTGACTTCATGACCTTAATGTTTTGCATGCAATTTTCTAGTTTTTCAAAATGTGTAGAGATCTTCTCTTCCCCTGTTCTTCATGGCATCATTTTGATGATTGTGTTGTCCTTACCTTGCTAGCAAGCTGACTTAGACTATGCATGGAACACTATAAAGGGGGTCCACAGGTATTTATGGAGACTCTTGTCCCCCCACCCGTAAATAATAATGGGATTCTTTACATAGCTATTCGTCAGTAGCAGAGAATACAAAAAAATATTTTTAAAACTAGCTTAAAAGCATGACCCAATCTGAATAGATTTTAATGGGATTGGCAAAAACATAAGTCTGACAAAATATTCTTTTCCCAGACTTCAGGTTTTGCTCCAAAGAAAGTGGACTGTAGATGAAGAAATGAATCCAGTGGGTCATCACATTCTCCTTTTAGGAAAAAAAAATCATTACATTTTTAACAAGGAAAAATCATTACTTCACTATCAGAAGTGGGTAGCTGAATTCTCAGTTCATACCCATTCTTGTTCCACCTATTCCACCGGTTGTCCTGCTTCATGCCAAAAAATCAGACAAATTTGGACACTCAGAATGTAAAAATGTCAGACCAGGGGCTAAAATTGCGGAATCATGAGCACTCAAAACCAAGATCTTACTTAAAGTAACAAGAAATCTTTATAAGAAAACCTGTTAGAGAATAGTGAGATCTCCAGTAATTTAAGTTTGGTACTAAAATAAATAAGACATTTTATCAAATTTATTATTCTTGTTTTATTCCTACATCAATCTGGAACAAATAACTGGAGGGCAGATAAGGCTGAATACAAGAAAAACCTGTGAAGTAAAGAGTTAACAGGTAAGAAAAATGTAGCATTTTTCTCATAGAGTAACACAAATCTGACCTTAAATATCAGTGGTAATTTTCAGTGATTATAGCTTATTTCTGCTTGTATTTGAAATATTTTTTTCCGGATCAAATAAATATATGTATGTGTATAAATATATTTTTACATATATGAAATTTTACATATATGAAATTTAAAAATCAGATGACTTAGTATCAGACTCTTAACAGAGGGCCAATTGAAACCTACAAATTGGATTCCTTCATCTTTCATTAGGTCATTTGCATTTCAATATTTTTTGGCATTTTTTCCAAAACTGAATCAACATTCTCTCCATAGGACAATGTGCACAGTAATGTCTGAATTTTCCTCAGAAAAGATTTATTTGGGAGTCTCAGTATAACTGGTATCTAATTTACTACTTTGGTCTAAGAATTTCCTTTCTACACCATGGAAAAGCATTGCATGGATGAGGCCGAACACTTTTTTCATTGCCCTTTCATCTTGACAGTTGCAATGCAGAGTCACGTAAGTGGCACCTACTGAGAAAAGTAATGGACTTATTTGCTGGATTTTAAAACTCGACAGAGCTTTTAGAATTTGGATTCAGTTGAAGACCATGAAAAATGCGCAAATCCAGACATCTCACTCAGTAAGGTAATAATAATAATAAAGAAATCACTTGCCAAGCATCTTTTGAATAGTTTACCTGCATTTCTCGCTTCAAAGAATTAGGAGTCTCATTTTAATAATTCTAACTGACTGGGAAAAGGAGCCCTGCAATGGGTGTACTTCTTAGGTTAACAAGTTAAAACTAGTTTTGGCCAGTGTGTAATCATGAAATATATTCAAATTGGCCAACATATAATCAGAAGGTCAATGATTTGAAATTGTCCTGGTTTTGTATATCTGCAGTGTTAATAGATGTTTATGATTTTGCAGCGCAGGTCTGGGCCTGTATGGGTGACTTTAATGAAAGAAGATTCACCTTCAAGTAATTGACTTCGTAGTGAAGTTTCCTGTGAAAGTATTCTGCTCTGTTCTGCGGAAAGATTGCCTGTATGAGGTAGTATCTGGTGAGCTGAAGGCTGAAAGGGAGAGTAAGTCCCTCATTCACAGACATTTCCTCTTGTATCCATCCCAAGCTTGAGAGATTTTGTTTTGGCAAAAGATGATGATCACTATGAGAATGAGAGCTTCACAAGCAGAGGTGGGTAACGTGGGAGAGATCCATGACATTGAAAAGAAATAGAGGAACGATGATGTCTGACATCAGAGCTGGTGCATAATTTGTTTAGGAATGGCACTATAGACAATCTTGGAAGCCTCTGTACTAGAATTCTGATGTAACCCTTTGGTAGTTGCTTCAGGGTGAGTGACAGGAATGAAAGCAGCCTGTGTGCAGATGGAAGCAAGGAATAGGGTTCAGGCCTTTGTCCCAAATGCAGTTATGAACCGTGGGCACACTTATAAATACAATCACATGGTAAATCAAATTTACAGCTAAGAAAAGACTTTTAGCTCGCCCATTAACCTTTTCCCCCATTCTTCCACCATTGGACCCACTATTCACATTTATAATTCAGCCCTCCATGGATCCTAAATCTGATGCATGAGTCAGGGAACCAGAAAAGCACTGTGGTACTGGAGTAGGAACACAATCAGTGATGGTGTCATGACAGAAGGTCAAGAGAAAGGGAATCAAAGGTCTCCTGAACCAAAGGGAACTGGGACGCCTCTCAGTAACCGTGTTAATGACCAAGACAGCAGAAAAGAATGGTATTCCTCGAATATATTGGGCTCAGGCTTAGAAGTCTCATCTGTATAGTTCCTCAGGGGACAAGCAGAAATAAAAATTAGGTCTAGATAATTTCATTTCACTAAATGGTTCCCATTTCAATTATCTTTTAGCATAACACATCATGATCTTTTTTCTATATTCAGTTTGACAGATGAAGACATACTAGGTGTGTGCAGAGTCTACTATTCATAATTTAATTTCTACTACGTACATAGTAGCAAAGCATATATAAACTCTGGGTTATGCAAAATTGTCAGGACTGTTTTGGAGCAGCCATCTAGCAAAATATCATACGAAATTTTTCTTCTGAGATAACAATGGTACCACCTTGCCATGCTTAACATCCATGTAAATTACAGCTATTATTGTATCAACTTTAAAAATTTCTTTTATAATTATGGTATTTTCCTGCATCATTCTGCCTGAATTCAAGTGAGTGAAGTAGCTTGGGTCAGTGTGGCCAGACACTAAAGGAAAAGAAATTAAGCTATGCTTTTGTAACGGTCACAGCTAACATTTAGCCATCTTAACTTTTGAGTGATGGCAGATACATTGGTCCAAATTTCAGATGATGTAATAGAATGAACACACTTATATTTTTCCACTTCTAACTTTAGTGATTTTACTAAAACCAAACAACAAATAAAACAGAAAAGCATATAAGTAATGGATGTTCACATCACCAGTGACATGTAGAGTTGGGAGAATTATTCATGGTAAATAAATTATAAGATAAATTTTTCCCTTTTTTGGCAAACTGTCGGTGAATAGTTCATAATTTTCTCAGATTTCTTTATTTGAAATAATAGATTATTTACTCATGTAATTCATTCACGGCTGTAGTTTATTTCGAAATCTGTAATAATTGGGAATTATAGGGTCATCCTTGCCTAAATATTTCACTGGAATTATTTCTGGTCTAGGTCAATTGAGTGAAATTTCAGCTACAGTTTCCAGATATTCATGCCTGTGAATTTTAAAATCCTTTGATTGCCATTCTTCATTATTTTCTTGTAAGTTCTATATAAAGTGAACATCCAAACTAGTAATCTTGCTATTAAAATTATTTGTGGAAATCAAACAAAATGAGTGAAATAAAAAGAGTTAGTATTGAAGGAATTTTTTCCAGGAAATAATGCTGAGCTGGATTTCTAGTGCCAGTGATTTCTTAATAAGCTTTATTCATTCCTGATACTCTCACAAGCACTTACTAAATGGTATTAACATTTGGCAGGACAGCAAATGTGCTTGTTATGCTGCAACTTCTGATGGGAAGAAGGATAATACAGAGCTAAAGTATCAATGGAACGAATCTTCAATTCATTAGCTGATGAATGATCATTTCAGATACTGAGTACCAGAACTCCCTGGTATTGACATTCAATATTTGTTGAAAGACAAGTTGAAGTCAAAAAACTTTCAAGAAAAGGAGACATAAATGGCAAGAGAAATAAACCAGTTTCCTTGAGAGAAAAAAAAAATAAATAGATAAAGATAGGACTCCATTTTGGAGAGGAGAAAGCTAAGGGGAAACATAATTGAAAATTACAAAATCATGATGATGATGGAGTAAGATCTGTGAGGATTTAGTAAATTCATAAAACCTAGAATTTCAGAGCACTCATTGAATCTGGTAGGAGACCACCTATAACGAATGAAAGGAATTATGTTTTTTTATTGAATAGTTAGCAAACTTTTGAAAAGTGTTGTCACAGATCGTGCAGATAGATAGCATTGGTGTTTCAAAAAGATAATAGACAAACTCAGAGATAGAGTTCCATAAACAGATACTAGAGAGAACATGCAGAGATGTATACTATATCTCGTATACATATGTATCACATATCTAATGACGGTGAATCCCAGGAGAGGAAAAACGTAGGTGACCAAACTCACATTTTCTGCTCATATACCATCCCCCACTGCCAGTGTTATAGACAGAGTATGGTGTAGGACACTGATCTCACTCAGTAGAATCTTTATCATTCTTATAGCATTTGGCATTTTCGGTTTGTACACCTCTGCTCAAAATTAATATCTATTCCTTATGAACTACCAGTGTCTTGTGATCAGATAGCAGGAGGCAGAAATGATTAAAATTTCTATGCCTTTACAGAGCAACCCAAACCCTTATGTATAAGTTCCTTGAAGATCCTGTAGGGATTTACTAGGGCATATTCATTCCACATGCTGCTCCCCATACAAACTCTATAGAGTTTGACAGTCTCAAAAGACTCTGGATCTCTAGTTGTAAAGCCTGCTGTTTATAAAAGATGAAGTATTAACTTTGTTCAGTGAGCAATTTCTTTCTTTAGGGATTGTCTCAACCTGTGTTTTATTTGCTGGACATAGGAACTGCGTGTGAACAAGTCCTAACCAGTGTTTGTGCACTGATGTAGCTCTGCCTGAAGTAGCAATCAAAGCAGACCAGAGGAATGAGATACTTAATGCTGAGGTACTTAATGCCTTCTCTGCCTTAGTCTTTAACAGCATGGTAAGATGCTCTCTGGATACTAAGCCTCCTGAGTCAGAACACAGGGAGGGAGAGCAAAGCTCCAATGGTCCAAGAATTGTTTAGAGACCTGTTTGGCCAATTGAACATTCACAAGTCTATGGGGCTGGATGGGATCCACCTAAGGGTATTAAGGTTGCTGGCAGAGGTCTTTGCCAAACCCCTTTCCTCATCTATCAACAGTCCTGGCTGACTGGGGAAGTGCCACTTGACTGGAGACTGGCAAATATAACTCCCGTTTACAAGAAGAGTGGGAGGGAGGATTCGGGGAACTACAGGTCTGTCAGTCTGACCTCGGAACTGGGAAAGGTCATGGAGCAGATTATTTTGAGTGCTATCACACAACATACACAGGACAGCCAGGTGATCAGGTCCTGTCAACAAGAGTTAATGAAAGGCAGGTCCTGCCAGACCAACCTGATCTCCTTGTATGACAAGGTTATCTGTTAATGGACAAGGGAAAGGCTGTGGATATGGTGTATTTGGGCTTTGGTAAAGCCTTTGACATCCTTCCTCACAGTATTCTGCTTGAGAAACTGGCTGCCATTGGCCTGGACAGGCACACACTATGCTGGGTAAAAAACTGGCTGGATGGCTGGGCCCAAAGAGTGGTGTTAAACGGAGTTAAATCCAGTTGGAGGCCGGTCACAAGTGGTGTTCCCCAGGGTTCTGTGCTGGGTCCAGCACTGTTCAATAGCTTTATCAATGATCTGGATGAAGGGATTGAGTACACCCTTAGCAAGTTTGGAGATGACACCAAGCTGGGTGGGAGTGTTGATCTGCTTGAAGGAAGGGAGGTGCTGCAAAGAGATCTGGACAGGCTGGATCGATGGGCTGAGACCAATGGGTTGAGGTTCAACAAGACCAAATGCCAAGTCCTGCACCTGGGACACAACAACCCCATGCAGCGTTACAGGCTTGGGGAAGAATGGCTGGAGAGCTGCCTGGTGGAGAAGGACCTGTGGGTGTTGGTTGACAACTGGCTAAATATGAGCCAGAAATGTGCCCAGGTGGCCAAGGGGGCCAATGGCATCTTGGCCTGTATCAGAAACAGTGTAGCCAGCAGGACCAGGGAGGTGATTTTGCCCCTGTACTGGTGAGGCCACACCTCGAATACTGTGTTCTATTTTGGGCATTACAAGAAAGACATTGAGATGCTGGAGTGTGTCCAGAGGAGGGCAATAAGGCTGGTGAAGGGGCTGGAGTACATGTCTTATGAGGAGCAGGTGAGGCAACTGGAATTGTTTAGCTCGGGGAAGAGGAGGCTGAGGGTAGACCTCATCACTGTCTACAACTACCTGAAAGGAGGCTGTGGCAGAGGGAGTGTTGGTCTCTTCTCGCAAGTGACAGGTGACAGGACAAGAGGTAATGGCCACAAGTTGTGCCAGGGGAGGTTCAGACTAGACATTTGGAAAAATTTCTTCACTGAAAGGGTGGTCAACAGTTGGAACAGCTGCCCAGGGAGGTGGTTGAGTCACCATCTCTGGAGGTGTTTAAAGATGGGTAGAGGAGTTTCTCAGGGATATGGTTTAGGAAGGGGACAGGTACAGTTGAACTCAGTTATCTCAAAGGTCTTTTCGAACCAGGCAACTCTATCATTCTATTCTATGATTCTATGAATTCTGAATGAAAATATTGTCTGCCAGAGAATATTGTCCTGTCCCTACTGAAATGTATCTTAAAAGCATGGTCAGCTTGCTGGAAGTTCATTGAAGAAAAAAAAAAAAAAAAAAAAAAACCTGTGGCCAAAAGCAAGGGTACAAATACTGTTTTACGATCACAAGAGTCAGAGCAAGATCAGTTCTACAAATGTGTTTAAAGAATAAGTCCTAGGATCCATAGCTAACATTCTCTCTCATGGCTGACATAAACAGAGAAAAGAGACATTTTTCCTTTCATGTCCTATACTTTCTTCCTCATGACATAATCAGAAAACATAGGCAATGTGAAACAATTTTCTGCCACCTGTTTATCTAGTGGTAGGATAGGAAAATAAAAAGTAATTCTTGAAGTCTCGCCCCTCCCTAAATCTCTAATTTATCAAAGGAACACAAAGCTCACAAATTCACGTGCTTCTGAACAAAACAGCTGAAACCCACATTTTCTACTTTACCTAAAAATGAGGAGTTGATTACACTGTTCTGGTATTTGCCTGTAAAAATTACTGATGACTTTGCTACTCAGGCTACAAGAAAAAAACTCATTTCCTTCCTTAGCCATGTGTAATAATATCATGTCTCTGGCGGTGAAACCCTGAATGCAAGCCTGCAACAGGAACACTTCAACACTATTCATGCAGTTCCATAAATTTACTTTCTTGTCAGTTGTTTTCAGTTTAAGGCATACATTTAGGCTATGAAGCAACTGAGATGGTCTCTTTGTGTTTATATTTCAATACAAAGGTCAAGCACCAAAGGCAGCTACAGGTTGTTGGCACTCATTTGTGTTCTGGGTACAAAAGAGAACACTTACTTTGAGCACAGAAGAGCTGAAGCAGACTTTAAATCAATGTATTTTAGAAGTTGGTTCAAAGAACATAGAGTAGAGCACCATATGAGTGGTCTATAAATGGAGGAAAACACATAAGGATGGAAAAAAGCTACAATACACAGTATCAACAGAGATGCTGTTACAAGTGAGAGAAAAAAATTTTAAAAGGATTTCATCCTGAAATTGTAGATATACATATACAGCGCAGATTAAATTGTAACCTTGTGTAAAATATTAGCTGTTTTAACTCCAAACCTTTCTATAATCATGCTAACCGGAAAAGAAAAAGAATTGTGCAGATCCTTGAAATCCTTCCTCCTCTCCAGGCACTTGGCTTACTCATCACCATCAACGTGGCTCCAGGCAGACCAATAGAAGCATTACTGCAGTTACCAGGGAAAGTAGTACCAAAATCTGAATGCCCTGTAAAAGACATTGAGCCATCGACCACCACTCTAAGGATGCAACCATTCAACCAATTCCTGATCTACTGACTAGCCCACCAATCAAATCCACATGTCTCCAATTTAAAGAGAAGGATCTTGTGGGGCACTATGTCAAAACCTTACAGAAATTCAAATAGATGTTATCCATAGCTCTTTTCCATTGATATCCAGCAATGATCATTCCCGTATAAGTAGGGTCTGTTTTCACTTGTCTCTCCAACAACACAGCCAGGACAGTTGATTTGTATGCAAAACTTATTTTCCTAGTATATTATTACCCGTATATTTATTGTTAACTAAGCAACATATACAAATTTTGAGCATCCTTATGTGGGGTTTTCACATAATATCTCTTCTCATACAGCAAGTATTTTTATATAAAAAAAAGAAAGAAATAAATTACTTTTTATCCTCCTATAGACAGTATATGTGACAGTGGTGCTTTATTTTAACCAGCTCAGCTATCGTGAATGAAGCTACTATACTTGAAATTATTAAGTGAAGGAAATTCATCATGACAGTGTTTTTAGGTTAGCCAGTAGAACAAAATATGAAATGAAAGGTGTGTAAGCCATAAATTTGTCAAGAGCTCAAAGTTGAAGGTCTGAAATCATAAAAGCAACTTATTCTGTGAAGTTCAGCTCTGCAAATGTTGAAATTTGGCACCCAGCTGCAGGAATGAAATTTACAAAGTCAAATGAAGTATTTTAGACTATTAAATAAATAAATTAATTAGACAAAGTGAAGTGAATGGATTGAGATTCGTAGTAAATAGCATGTTGAGCACAAAGGTATTTAAACTAGCTAATAAGAAACAAAAAAAGAAGAATCTGTCTAAAACTCAGCCTCCTTCATGGAAGCCTATATCACCGTCTTGTCCCAGCCAGTTTCTGCATCTCACTGGCTCAAGCTGTTGCCTATGAAATGGAAAACTTCCTCAGTCAGTGAGAGGTTTTCACACATCTATCTACATTATGTGTGTATACAGGTGTAACCTCACAACCAGTTAATCTGCTGTTATGGATAAAAATTTTCTCTAGTTAGTGAAATACTCTGCAATTCTTAATGCAAAATTGATAAGGGAAGAAAAACTGTGAGATACAAGCATGACATGACTTATAAGCAATAAGTTGGTTTGAAAAGCAAATTTTTAAGTATTATGAAACATATAACAAAATCAATTACCTGCACTTAGTGATGTTAGACTCTGACATGCATTTATATATTGGTGCATTTGGTTCTGTAGTCCTATGAATAGTGACAATAGAGACAATTTCTTCACAAGGTTAACCTCTGCACTTAGCCTCAAAGCAAATGGATCACTTCTCAGTGCCAACATTGTAGAAGAAACCACAATAGAAACACTAAAAGAAAAGCCACAAGCAGGAATATGTATTTATTTGAAACAAAACACCTATGATAGAGAATTATTTTCACAAAGAGTATATGTAAAGCATTTGGGTAAATAGAATTGAGAAGGATTACTGTTTGCCAGGGTGCCAAGGGACGAATATTAGTTTGTGAATTATCTCAAGTCCTATAGGACCATAAAAACTGAAGAGGATTTTAAGGTCATGTTTCAGAGAATAAAGGAGTTAGATCAGTTGCCCCATGATACATACATCTCATAGGATAAATCATTCCATCCTATGATAGTGGATGGAAATGAAGTTAAATAAGCTCGTGGCTCTGGAAATTATAGCATGAGGTGAGAAATAAAAGGAACAAGTCTACACACTGGCCACTGTAGGAGAACAAACATATTTCACATTTATACATAAACCCAAATTAAAGAGAAGAAATATTTTTTATTGTCTTAAAGCAGGAAGCGAAAAGGAAATTGTGGAAGAAATGATTGACGTAATTTCTTCTTCTAAGTTTGACTAACCAGGAAGGTTCAACTGGAATGTTTAAAATGGGATATCTTTTTGAAACCATTTATTTAAACATATTTATATACAGCATCAATGACATTTCACACTAAAATACCTTTGCTCCTCTATATCTTATACTAAGGTCTATAGAAATGGCATCTTGATTTGGATAAAGTGATAGAAGGCTGTGACTGGTCTCTTAAGACAGCTTTGCAAAGAACAAGAGCAGCTGTATCAAGAAGTCTGAGCAATATAAATAACATTTCACCAAGAGAAGTGAATATAGCAAACTGCATGTGCAGATCACGACATGGTCTGGGCCAACCCCCATATCCTCCAGCAATTATGAAAGGGTCTTGCAGACACATTGGAATGATGACCTACAGAGAAAAATATATTTCCAGCTTCTTCAAATCAGCAGTCAGAAAACTATGGTACAATGATGCTGGATGACCTTAATGATGTATTAAGTGAGCTGAAAGGATAACAAAATACCCTAACACAAAGGTATTATGATAGTAAGTGAAAATCAAAGCAACTCATACGTAAAGTGAGTACAGACACATAACAAATAAGTTTTCATCTTATAGTTTTGGATCAAAATTAAAAAAACACAGTCCCCTGGACTAGCTCAGGTCTCCTATAACCCTAATATTTAATTCTTTTGTTTAAGTCTGGTTATATATATTTGAAACATTCCAAAATCTTAATAAGACTTGGAAACTGTTATTGTGTTCATATTTGATTAGGAATAGATGTGAAAGATTGGACCTTTAAGAGGTTTTAACAAGAATTTGGAGCTGACTACTATCTCATGCTGAGGCTCATACATAACATTGATTGGTTAGAAAAAAGGACCCTGTCAGCCTCCTTGGCTAAGAATGATTTCTGAACAAACATATCTTTCCCATATGAGGTGATGGTTTAAAAATAGGAGTATATATTTGCCACTTACAGTTTTCTATGAGTGAAGCAGTGACATCAAACACAGTAGTTGTTGGCTTGTTTAAAGCTGACTTCTTGACATGGACTCTCCACTCACTATGACAGAATGCAGTTAAGAGCTAAGCAGTAAAAATCAAAAATTTTCCATGCATACAGACAAAAAAATAATGGTAGGTTAAACCATTCCTAAAATTATACTTGTAATAATCCTGAGCAAATGACTGCTTTTAACAGTTATTTACTATATTTTATAGCATAATGTTAACCTAAGCTATAAAGCATAATGACTTGGACTGCAAAAGTGGCAGCACATTTTAATTTTCATTCCTAAAATACTAATACGTACTGGTTTTAACTTTTGCTTTAGTGCTTTGTATTTAATGTGCAGGAATTTGTTGTAAATTGCTATAAAATTTGAATCAATTTCTAAAGAAAAATAAACAGAAATTATTTCCCACTGACCCCTCAGCCGTCTCCTGGACCCATAAAATAATTTCTTTTATTGAACTACTAATGAAAAATGTAGTCTTTTTCCAAAGTAACATTCTCTGCAGTGATGTGTCAAGTGATCTGATCATAATGAGGGAACTGGGTAACAATGGAGTTTGTTTTCCATCTAATTCATAATTACATTGCTCATAGTTCATGTTTTCAGCCTGCAGCTACCATGAAACCTTTTTCAGTGTGTCTGACAGCCAGACCAGTGTTTCTGTCCTTGGTTTCCACAGCAGCAGTAGTTGGTTGTAGCCTTTCTGATAGATATCTAAGTGGTCTCAGGCATAACACCTTGTGCCTAATTGAAGCTAAAGTACTGTACAAGGTGAAAATCAATGTGTGGAGGGAAGAGAGAGCAGCAGAAGCTGTAAAATGCCATCTCTGACAAGCAGTTTTGGCATACAAATAGTGAAGAGAACAAGAAGCAGAGAAGGAGGTCTTACTAGATTCACTTCTAACCAACAGGAAAGAAGTAGATGAAAATCTGAAGATTAAAGGCAACTCTGATGAGACTAGCAACAAAATGACAAAATTCATTATTTCTTAAGAAGAAAAAAAGGAAAACAGAACATTAAACCAAAAACGGGTGAAGCTAGACTCAGATAAACTCAGAGATTTTTAAGTAAACTCTTACATAAAATAAATATAATGAGGTAAAAATCGAGTTCTGAAAAGTTAGCTATAGCTTTAAAAAACATTTCAAGGGCACAAGTGTAAAATATTTTGTGATATGTGAAGGATAGAAAGTGAAATTAGTGATAATGAGTTTCTCAATCATTTAAAATATAAGAATGAAGAATAGAGAAGTAGAAACTAGGTAATTGATGAAGGAGCTTAAAAGTAAAGTTTGAGCATGAGGAAAAGAACACAAGAACTAGGGTTCAAAACAACAGCTGCTGGCAAGAGACATAAATAATAAGAACACCAGCAAAAGGGCTGGCCATTTCTCAAGGGAGCAGGAAGGTATTAACATATGCTATCAAGAAACTGAAAGAAAATTTAATGTCTTTTTGCTCCAGACTTCACTAAAAAGGTCAAGTTCAGTCAAACAGGCAACACAGCTTATGCTTGTGACAAAAGGATAAGGAGTCAGGATATGGAAGGATAGGAATAAGCCTGAGATTGCTAAAATTTACGTGATTTTAAGTCAGCTGCACATACCCATTTCCACTCCAAGATATGCGAAGAAATAATTTCGTTAATGTCAGAGGCATTAGAAGTTGCTCTGGAAAACTTATAACAATAACTAAAGTCCCAGAATACTAATATAGGACAACAAATATCACATTTAAAAGTGCAGGAGGTAAACAGGAATTACAGTCAGTCAGTTTGTCCTCACTCATATAAATTAATTACAAAATTTGTAGAAAGAGAGGAGATAATATGGACAAAACCAAAAGCCAACATAGTACTCAAATGTGTCTCGTTTTCCTTTACAAGATGAGGAGCCTTTGTGTGTGGATGACATACAGCATCTTGAAATCAATAAAATACACGCAGCTGTAAAACAACAAACTAGATATCAAAGCATACTGAAATATTTTGGAAAACTGAATTTTCACTAGTGAATAAGAAGACAGACAACTGACAGATATAGTCAGTTCCAAAAGGCAAACCAGGAAGGGTAAGTAGGTGTCCTTTCCCAGAACATGCAAGGCCTCAGCCAGAGTCGTCTCTTGTCTCCAGTCTAGATATTGTTCAAACAAGGCATATAGGGAGAAGATAATGAAGAACAGTGCCACAAATGTGGTGAAGACTTTAGATGGCAAGCCTGAAGAAACGGAGACTGAGGGGAGATCTCATCGTGGTCTACAATTTCCTCACAAGAGGAGGAGCAGGCACAGATCTCTTCTCTCTGTTGACCAGTGATAAGACCTGAGGGAATGGCAGGAAGATGTGCCAGGGGTGGTTTAAGTTGGATATTATCTTCACTGGAACAAGCTCCCCAGGGAAGCAGTCCTAGTGCCAAATCTGACAGTATTCAAGAAGCATTTGGACAATGCCCTCAGACATATGGTGTAAATGTTGGGCTTGTCCTATGCAGGGACAGGAGCTGGACTCGTTGATTGTTGTGGGTCCCTTCCAACTTCTATGATTCTACTTTGAAAGAATGTTTGAAAGATTTGGGGTCTTTAGTTTGAAGAAAGTATACACTGTAATAAGCATTGGATGTGCAAACGTGACTGAGAAGAACAAATGAGTAAGTTGTTCTCCACAACTTATGTGGGTAGGGAAGAAATAAGGGCTTTAAATCAGAAGAAACTAAACTCCAGACTAGGAATAAAACTTCCTGGTGGGAAGACAAGATAAGAGCAGGAATCAATTCCCCAGAGAAGCAGTAGAAATTGTATATTTTCAAAGCAGATTAGGCAAATATTTTCAACACTGTAAGTGAAGTTAACTTAACCTGGGATAAAGGAAATGGACTGGAACACCTCAGTTTCCTTGTACATTTATCTGGCCAGCTACTGAGGGGAGGGCAGACAAAAACTGTTCAAGGTGGGTGATCTCACAGAATGAGGAGATTGAGTACATCGCTGTGAAAAAAAGTTAATACCAGGCCTATTTGACATTATGATTTTCCTAAAGTCTTACACATTAAGTGGTGCTTAGGTGCTCTACTGGAATGAAACCAAGCTTTCCCGCATCTTCCAAAACAAAGTGAACTAACCTATTGTACTGTCACAAACTAACCAAAATCAAAGCCCTACTATGTTAGCTATTACATAACAGAAGAGCAAATAGCTCATGCATCAGAGAGCCTGCAGTTCACAGGTGTGTGCCATATATTCTTTCTTCTTTCCTAATGATAATTCTCATCTGCATTAAGGTGGAATATTTTATCTTTGAGATCTCTGAATATACGTAAATATGTGTTTCTATCAGTAAAGATACATTACACTTCATACCTGAAACCTCAAGGAAAACAGTTTTGCTGTAACATCAATATTCAATGTTTCATGTTTTTTGCAATGAGCATTCTAAAAACTGAACTTTTTCAGGACAATTTTAAATAGGTCAGGTTTTGAGTGTTTTGAGATTTGGGGTATCGTTATTTTAACAGTTTTCTCTGTACGAGAAGTATTTGCACTTAGAAAAATAGTCTGCTGATATGCAGTCACCAATATTTCAGAACAGAATTAAGTACAACAGTAACACACTATAAATTGTCTGTCATTTCTGAATTACACAACCTGTATCTTCTCTTTCCAGTCTGAATCTGATTTTGTAAGATAATATGGTTTTAATATGGTCCAAATGCCATTCATGTCTGTTGTCAAACATTCCATATCTTTAATTTGAGCGAAACAAATCAACCATTCACATGAAGAACATGTTACATGAAACGGCTGTACGGGTTTTGACTCTCTCAAACTTAATTATCTTCACAGTTTTCAAAAATGTCTATATACCTTCAAATTATTGAACTGCTTTTGATAAATTGTAAGAGTTGTAAAGTACATTCTGTCAACATAGTTTTCCTTGTGCATGGAGGAAATGAAAGAAACATTACAGTATTAGAGAAATGAGGTTCATTATAGAATCTATTTGCAATGCGAATGAAATAAATATGCAAATATTGTGTGTCCTTTTACAAATAATTCATAACAAAAAATATTATGCACACTTTTTTTTAATATATGAGAATAAGTGTCTTAAAAAAAAGTGACTATTGTTAAACATGAGATTTCTGTTATAGATGCCACTGTATTCTTCCCAAGGGAGTTTTCTCACTGTGTATCTTGTCTGTTTGAGTGACTATAATGTGATCATTCTTTTTCTATTTCTTCGAGTGTATTTTACGACATCTAAAAGTCATTTTTCTAATCTCAAAATTATATAGTTTATTTTCAGATGGTGCTCAGGGATACGTTTCAGTAGTGCACAGGCACAGCGGGCTCAATGATCTCAAAGGTCTTTTCCAACCAAGCGATTCTATGAAAATAATTCTTAGCATTTTCCCATTACAGACACCAAAAAACTTAAGCTAATACTAATCAAAGATCATAGTTTTTTCTCTTAAAACTGACTTTGATTCTTTTACAGTATGCTGTAGCTGCATTTACTATATTAATCGATGTATGAACTGTCTTGTTTTTTTTCTTATTCTTTTCTCCTTCCCCTTCGTAATCAGCAAACTGAATGTCTGAAATATTATAAATGGTTATTTTCTGTTTGTCAGGCTTTGTTCGTGATTCTTCTTCTCTCAGTCTTAACAATTTCCTTGATATCTTTTCTTGTTATAAAAGAGGTTAAATGATCAATACGTTTACTCTGGGTCCAGTTGTTTGGCTTCATACTCATGCATGCTCTCCTTAAATTTAGTAGGGCAGATAATGAAACTAATGCGCCACACTACTTACCACCATGTAGTTTTAGCTTTGTTCAGTAAGGATGGACTGAAGCATTTGTGTAAATTTGGCTATTTTAGTGTTTTAGTAAAGCAGGCTATGTGTTCAAAATTAACTATATGTGTAACTACTTGCAAGAGAGAAGCTTCGTTTTCTGCAGTGACGTCTATATAACTAAATCCATGATACCACGAAAAAAGCCACAGGAGATATCTGGATTCATGCAGAGCTTAAATTAAACTCAGTAACAGGATCATGGAAGCCTCTCCATGGCCTGTTATAAGTATTAGTAATAATATGTGCATTAAAATATGAATGTATATAATATTACTGTTATGTTTCTGATAGAGCATGAATACAGATTCTAACAAGGTATTTGTAATAAAAATATATTCTGCAGTAAAACTTAGTCCTTCGGAAAAAATATTTCAAGCGGAATTTCAAGTAAAATACATTTTTATTTCCATGTTCAACACTATAAAAAAAAAATCTAAGTCTTTCATTGAATTTGATTGAATGCTTAATTTTAAGGTCTGTAACTTAATGGATTCATTACATTACAATGAACCCATTAATCCACGTAGTTCATTTACCAAGCTGAAAATCTGACCAAGGCTTTTTCTTATAAAAACGAGGCAGCAGTTTTCCTACATTTGATTTAATGATTTTTAATATTTTTTTAAAACCCACATGTTATATGTGGGTAGAATTATATGGTAGAATATATAATTTCATAATTTGCATAGTTGTAGTTTTAAATGTATATTTTATTTATTTGCAAGATTTGTATTTTATTTTTAAATTGAGAAAATATTTATTTGTGTTTTTACCCCCCAGCTTAGATATTCTTAAAAGATACTACAGTAAAGTGACACAGCACAAATCTGTTCGCACATTATAGTAATTAAAAATGATACTATATTGTTGCTTCTTTTATGCAAATGAGAAATTAAATAGCCTTGAGATGATTTAGATACACCCATAAATGAGACAAGAAAAACAAAGTAAGCTTTGCTTTGCACAGATGTGACAGCCAGATGTGGCTCTGCTTCTTATTTCATAGCTGTAATCTGTACAGGATTTAAGTTATTTCTTGAAAAACAAGGCATGCACTCAAAGCTGAAACATCACTAGTAGCTTCAGATCAGTACTTGCTTTTACCAACGATCGTTTCTATGTTTAGACACTTTTTCTCTGGGGAAGAGGTGGAATAGAAATTATTGTTTCAGGGCTTTTTCATAAGAGTTCTTAAGAGAGGATAGCAGATTTCATGGCGTTCATGAGTCTGGGATCATTCTTAAGATTTCTGTTTGTTTAAAAATTTTGTTTGAATTGCTAAATGGGTTTTGGCAAGGGGCACAATTTTTTTTCACTGTAACAGGTTTGTTTCTACATCACATTAATTTCTTGCTCTTTTAAGACATAATTAATATATATGCCACGATGACTGTGTTTTAGTGTAGAGAAAGTGTATTATTAGCAGGCTACTTTGGTGAAACAGGAAGCTTTCACAGATTTAATTTTCACATTTTTCACTCTATACAGTTGGCAACATCTTCTCTAGGATTCAGAGACCAAGTTTTGTCCTTGGTATGCACTCTCTTACTACTAAAGGCATTGGGTGAAATTTTGTCCTGGGTTATTTGAGCATGATCCCCAACAACTCCATGCCGATTTTTATAGAAATGATGAATACAAAATCTAAAGTTGCAGCTGTGATCACCTATATGAGGTTCAGGAAAAGTGTTGCCCTGTCTCTCTGCACTGTAGAGTCCTAATTCCTGGATGTTCCATATATTATCCCTTATTAATGGATGTTCTAAAACTAACATCTGCCTCCTCCAAATGAGTGAAAAAAATGCCTAGGTGCTTGACAGCAGGAACTGCTTTCACAGTTGAAACAGTAGACAAAAACTTTCTACTTACAGATGGATGAAGCAGAAAGATGACCTTAAGGTACACACTGCATAAACTTTGTTCAGGCTTTCCTATTCAGCTGCTTTCTGTGGACTTTGCCTCTCTCCACAGACTGCTTTTCCTGGATAGCCTGAGAGCTCCTAGGCAGTCTTCACGTCTTGCTGTAAAGTTGTATGTTCTGAGACTATGGGTAAATAGTTGTATCAAACAGGATTCTGCTCACCAGGGGTTAAGGACTCTGGAGATTCTCTCTCTTCTGATAGCACACAACCCCCTTTGTTGACTGCAAAATATTTTTTCTAGTCCTTTTTCTCATATGGTACGTTCTAAACAAACGATCTGCTTGGTATTATGTTTGTACGTTTTCAAGGCTTACTTTAAATGTAGCTAATACAAGTTATACTAGCTTGTAAACTCTGATTCTTTTAAGGGGTTTATGACTCCTAGCAATTTGTGTTGAAGTATTTTGGTAGGGTAGGAATAAAATCAGTTCTCACTGCTCCTTTACAAACACATATTATTGAGAGAACACATAATTCTATTGGCCAGACCAAGGATATAAAGATCTGGTTTGATTTCCTTCCATTAGAAAGTAGTATGTTCATAAAGCGTTGACTAACTGTCTTGGAGTCCCTTGTTCTCAGTTTATTTGATTGTGATTTTGGACATGGTCATGGACTAAAAACTGACAGTTTTAATGCAACTTCTTCAATTGCAGTATTCAGCATATTAAAGTTACTTTAAGGATCAAGGTCCTTCTAGGGTAGACCTCTTTTTTTCATTTTTTTTCATTTTCTTTTTTTTTATTTCACCATTGGATGAACCTTGAGGCTGATCAGCTATTTGCATCATCTATATTTCAAATTTAGCTTTTGTTAATCATTCTTATCTTCTGTAGTGAGAGTAGTTCTGGCTAATCTGGAAAAGTGAATAAAAATAGACAGATGTAATTCACTTATTCAGGCAGGCAGAAGATTAGCGAGTAAAGCAATGTTGGCATGGGACAGTGCCAAAGTGTAATAACTCAGTGTAAATTTAAAACCAAACTTGGAGAGCAGTCAGATTACAATTTAAAATGTGTCTAAATAGATTGTCCTGTATATCTATACTACTTATTTTTGTGCTTTTCCAAAAAGTGGTTCACATTGGAACCCGGTAAATGGGCAGACTATGGCTGTACCCAATCTAGGACAATTTCCTGGTAAACAAATGTCTATTAGTTTGTCATTACAAGGACTGCATGCTCTTTTATTTAAGTCTGCTTATTAAATTTATAATCCTAAATTCATTTTGAAAAGACTTTTTAGGTCTCACGTAAGTAAACTAACAGAAATACCACTGGACACTTCCTTTTATAACAGCTCTACTTAGTATTACTACTTTTTACTTAGTCCATCACTTGTTTTCATTTTGACTATGGTGACCAACATTATTAGTTCATCATTTCATAAATAAAAAATGTAAAACTTTTAAATACATTTCAACACCAAAAATTCTGGTGGGTTTTTTTTTTACAAGTGGCAATCCTGGATGTCATTGAATATTTTGGTCTTGGGCTTATGCTCAAAATACAGAATCTCAAAATACAGACCTCAGAGAAAGATCTGACTGGCTAGGAAAAGGTGTACTTCAAATACAGAATGTGGTTGGTTTAAGTCACAGTATTTTTGAGAAAGACTACATGAGCCCTCTGTAGATGTCTTTATAATGAGCTTCCACATTAATTTTAAGAAATCAGTATGATGTGCTGCTTGCAGATTATAATGTAATTCTGTAATACAAATTAGATCAGCTTTGAATGTCTTTGAAATGTAGTGTGTTAAAAATGGTATGTACAGGTTAAAAGATACAGATTCAGAACACCAGGATTTACATGAAATTATCACACGTGCTTTGATAGAGTCCTAGACTGATTCAAAAGAGCAAGTTTCATATGAAGCTGTCTCATTTTCTTTGATAGCCACCTTGATCTTTATGCAGTCATCTATTAATTATATTACAGATAAGGTAAATAAAAGTGTTGAAATATTGAGATCACAGCCTCCTTTTTTCTTGTGAAGACTAAAGGTATGCTTCTATGAAGTCAGTGAGCAACGGGGGATGATAAAGGTATTCTTCAGCTGTCAGACAGTATTTATTTTGACACGTGACTGAGAGATCTAAAGTTCAATAGTTAAGAGCATAACTGCAAGGGTAAAACTTATATATGATCCAGACCAAAGGTACTATAAGACAGTCTATGGATATTCCAGGACCAATGAACTGGATAACACTATGAAGGTTTTCCTGGTGGAATTATATTTCATTTAGTTCTCAAAAGACTGCGCTGTCAGCCCAGTGCTGCAATGTGCTGATCACACCATACAACTGCTGCTAACATCATTTTGCATTCAAGCTTCTTTCCTCTCAGGTTTGGTCTCCGATTTCCTCCAACAAGCAGCTCAGAAGGTTTAACCCTGTTAGTTCTAGAGGAGCCCATCGTGGTTATAACAGACTAAACACAGGAAATTTGCTTATTTTGTCAGTGTTTAGGACTTAGCAGTGGGAAGTTTGAATGTAGCAATTTTTCAACTTTATTTTTTTAAAGGCAGCAACATTTAGCTAATAAGCTACAGTGTCACAGTTACAGTTGTAGCAGCAGAGTACTCTTCCTCAAGAAACTGGCTTATCTGCTTATTCTTTATTTCAGAACTTTCCAAAAGCAAAGTCCTTTGCTTTCAGTAAACCTAAATAGAAATGTCTAAACTATAAAAGGTATTTATCTCTGTAGTGACGGATTTTTCAGCTAAACTAAATGCTTTTGCTCACTTTAGTATTTAATTTCAGTGTTCTGCCCTCTGTAGAGACAGATAATAGAAGAAGCCACCAAAAAAAAAAAAAAAAGCAGTCAAATCATGGGTGTATCTGCTAGAACAATAGCTTTGTTTGAACAAATGTACCAGTCCTTATACAACATCATGCCGCCTCTCAGTACAATCGGTTTAATAAAATTCATTGCCTATACAGACACTGGCCTTGTGAGACAATGATTCCAGATGACTCTTCTTTGCTTTTTATGTTTCTTCAGGAGAAATTCACGCACATTTATATTTGAATTGCTTTATATAGCTCACTATGAGATCATCAAAAGTTAACAACCATGTCTCCCCTGATGTATTAAAAAGGTAAACTAGCAATCTGCTAACAAAAGACTCCAGATCTTTGTGGTCACTAACAGTGTATTTCTCCTTTAATGGATTCTTTTTCTAGTTATCTATGTTTCAGTCAGTGTTTAAATGGTTTATTTTCCAAACATGCATATCATTCCTACCACCATTGATGAAATTTATGCTATAAATGCATGAAGAGGGAAAACAGTCTGAATGCTTTTAAAAGTATTTATATAAATACTGCAATAATAAAACTATTTAGAACCCTGTCCAGTATTTTTCTGTACTAAAGTTCTTTTGTAAACTTACTTTGTAGTCAAGACAGATGAGTTTTTGTAAGTTTATTTTTCTCAAACCAAGGAATGCAATTAGGTGATTTTTATCTAAAACACAAATCTGCTGACTTGCTGTTAAAGTTCTGGAAAATGGAGAAATAGGTAACGGTTACAGAAAGAATTGCCTAGACTGCAAATGTATATGTACTTATTCCTAATTTGTTCTTTGCTCTAGAGTCATCATATAGGAAAACTGTGTAAAATGTACAGTAGCTAAACGCAAGTAGAAGAGAGCATGGAAAAATAAAGGGAAGAAAGGTGGACCCAAATCACCTACAGGAAAGCTACAGAACAACCAGGTAGTATCCTCTGCTAAAGAGACTTTCATCTAAGCCAATGTGACGGACTTGTATGTTAAGATCATCTTTAGTACAAAACAAAGAGTGGTAACACCCGCTCTTGAAAAAAAAAAGTATTATAACATAGTAATGTACAGAGAGAGAGATTATTAGATAAATAGATGAGTTTTCTATAAAACGGAACTGGAGTATTGTTAATAAATGATGAGCAGATTGGCCTGTGAGAAAGCAGCTTCAATAGGATTCCTTTCATAAGCTAAATTTGCTGTAAAATATATTTTCTAGTGGTATATAAATGTCCATTGTCATTATGGCCTTTGGGTGATTACTGTAAAATTTTCAAAACTGAAAATTGATGTGGGCTTATAAGTAATGTGCATGCTTGAAAACTGCACCCTGAACATATCAGACCACACAAGATAGGCTTATAAGGACAGATAAAAAATATTCAGGACCTTTCTTTGCAGATTCATGCTTTTTGGTTGTTAGGTTATTTAAACTTTCTGTGGGGCTAAAAAAATAATAAAAAAAGAACAAATAACATAAAAAATTTTCATAAATCACAGAGTATGCCAATAGAATTACTTGAATTTTCAGACGCTTTACTACAGTGCCAAAGCAACACATTCCCTTACTGAGTATGTCTATTGAATTATTTAAATTATCAATTTATTTTATCTTCCCCTCTGGATTAATTCACATATATATCTCACCCACTGTTTGTGTGATTGGGGTTTTCTTGCTGTTGCTGTTTTGGTTTGTTCACTTGGAAACTATGAAAAAAAAAAAGAAAAGCGTTTCTAAGTCATTTACTGAAATATCAAATTCAGATGTAAAGACTTTCGAGATTATCTCCAAATGGTTCTGGGTTTCTGGCCTAGGCAAGCACCCCATACTACAAAAAACATAATATGGTCTAAGAAAAAAAATGCACAAATTGCCTAAGGACACCGGAGTTTTAGCCACAAACACATATTTTGATATTCCAAATTGATCCTTGTCATCCCTGCAGCTGTGAGAGCTGGCTTTGGCATGCTACTTGTTGATGTGCATGGACATGAAACTTGTAATAACATTATGAGAGTCATTAGAGAAGGGCTAACATCAGGTAACGTCTTCTAGGTGGCAAAAAAATATTCAAGTAGACCATGGGCCTTCCAGGGCAAGTAGCAAATGAGCAGGAGAGGGAGTTTCTTTCAGGTGCATAGTTTGTTTTTTTTTATTTCAGTACTTTTCTATCTATTCCAGCTAATTCTCTTGTCTCCTAGGGCCTAGATTGAATAATAAACAAAATCCACTGATTTTGTTTGGATTGACTGTGGCTGAGCCCTTAGAAGAAGAACATATAAAACGTATTTCTTACCTTTTATACAGAGTTTTTATCTTTAGTATAGTTTTCTTTCAATATATGTTGTGGTTTAATTGTAGTCAGCAACTTAGCACCACACAGTCACTCACTTACTTTCCCCCTCAGTGGGATGGGGGCGATAAACAGAAGAGTAAAAGTGAGAAAGCCGATGTGATGAGACAAAGACAGTTTAATAAGTAAAGCAAAAGCCACGCACACAAGCAAAGCACAACAGGGAATTCATTCACCACTTGCCATCAGTAGCCATCCCAAGAAAGCAGGCTCCATCACATGTAGCAATTAATTGGGAAGGTAAAACACCATCATTTTGAATGTCACCTCTTTCCTTCTTTTTTCCTCCAGATTGATGCTGAGCATGCCATCACACGGTATGGAATATCCCATTGGTCAGTTGGGGTCAGTTGTCCCAGCTATGTCCCCTTCCATCTTCTTGTGCAGCCCTAGGCCACTCGCGGGTAGGGTAGATTGAGGAACAGAAAAGGCCTTGATTCTGTCTATGCACTGCTCAGCAATAACTGAAACCTCTCATATTATCAAGTTTCCAACACGAATCAAAAATATACCCACATGCTAGCTACTATGAAGAAAATTAACTCTATCACAGCCAGAACTAGAGCAAAATATGCACAGTTTCTATCTTAAATGCAGGTCTGTCGCACATGAATATACTACAGAACATATTTTTAAAGACAATCTAACTTTTATATTTTTCACTTGCTTAAAAACTGTGCCCTTGTTTGTAAAACAAAATAGGTGTTTTCTTGCAGGAAAAAAAGTGAGATGCAATATCTAAGATCAATTAGGGAATTTTGAGATAATGTTATATTGATAAATCATTAGATGACCTTGACTTATCATATGTTTTGGAAGGTCATTCACCTTGTGATAACAAAGGCTAACACTTCAGACTCCAGCTTCCTCTTTCAGATACTAAGCATCTGAGAAAACATATTATTATAGCACGTCAGAGATTACTCAACAGATGTCTGCAACTGGTATCCTCAGATCAAGCTTCCTATACTTCCTTAGCATACTCTATCGCAAAGCTATAGTATTTGCATTTACACATGGTGCGTACCATTTCTACATGTGCTTTTCAATATAAAAGTAAGCTTCAAAAGGAATTTAGATTTGTTTTTCAGTGAACATATATCTGTAGTTCACAAATAAGACAGAAAATCATCAGTTAAGCTGCCTTTTCTGCTAAATCTACAGAATATCTAGCTATCCCAAAACAAAGAATACTTTTGCAGCAAGTACAGGCACATTTAGAGCTGCTTAGAAGGTAGAAATGATACACAGAATCATCCATAATAATTACGCCATTTTTACAGTATTTCATTCCTGTCCTAATTTTCCTGCAAGCTAGACATGGGATGCTCCTGCCAATTCCCATTGATATATTCACATAAGATGTTCTGAAAGTTTGTCTTTCTCTAAAAATACACTTGAACTAGCTGAACTTCCTGATCTACTTCTCTCCCCAAAGTAAACAATGAGTGAAATCTGTTTATATTTGAGAAGAAGCTGCTGTGAATATCCTTTTGTAGAAGTGTATTTAACTGCACATATTATTCTAAGTTTTGTATTATGAAACATTTTCAATATGAAAACTCCAAAAGATTTATTTGCAACATAAAAAGAGCGATAACCTTAATCTGATATGATAGGATTTAGTAATTGTATTTAGCAGGGCAAATTTATGAAAATCATGAATTACAATAGATTATTTTGGAAAAGGTCCCATGTTATTTGTTCCCTAATAGTCCCAGGGACGTTATACTTTTTTTCCAAAAGAAATATAAACCTTATTAAAAAAAACTTGCGAAATTTGGTGTGTATATGTCTAGAGAGAAGTTACTTTCCATTTCATCTTTTTTTCATCCAAATTCTGATTTCTTTGCCTTTGTCAGCTTAAATTAGTCTTTTAAAGTTATTTTAACATTTTGTATTTAATATGTACTGAAAATGGTCTGAGCCTAATGTTAGCACAGCTGTGAAATTTGATTTTTATCCTCTTTGCTAAAAGACTTGCGGGAGTATAAAGATTTTTATAACAGTACTTCCTAAGGAGGCAAAAATAAGCAACATTACACCACTTTTCTAAAAAGTAGATAATTTGCACAGCAGTCCTGACCATAGCAGCGATAAAACAAACACTAGGTAGGGTCACTCGTTGCCTGTGTGCTGGTAGGCATAACTTAGCCGTTACCATCCACCCTTGCTTTTTATGTATCAAATTCTGGCACTGTGACAACAGCTCCAGAGCATTTCATAGAGTCATATGATAATTTAGTAGAAAGAAACCCCTGGAGGTGATGTTGTCCAGCAAGGCCAACTGAAATCAGATTGCTCAGGGACTTGTCCAGCTGAGTTTTGGATATCTTCACAAACACAGAATTCAAAAATTGTCTGTACATGTTTGAAAACCCTTGTGGAGAAAATATTATTTATAATATCTCAAAGTTGTAATTTCCATCCATCACCTCTTATCCTGTCACTGTGTAGTACTGAGTAAAGCCTGGATCTGGCTTTCTACATCCTCTAGGATAGATGAAGACAACAGTAAGATCTCCCTTTCACATCCTTTTCTTACTGCTGAACAAAGAAAGTTCCCAATCATCCTGCAGCTGCCCTGCACTCCAGTCCCTGCTCATTGCAGTGGCCATCTGATAGGGTCTCTCCGGTATGTCACTGTCTGACTCACAGGAACTGGGCAACATAAAACAGAAACAGATGCCACGTGCCTCCCCTCCTCAACACTGTGCAGGAGGAACAAACACTTCCAATGAGCTGCACATCCCATAGTTGACTCACCAATGCCTTTTGGAAATTATCTTCAGTTTTCTTCAGAAATATTTTGGTTGCAGAAAAAGAGCTGGCCACAGCTGGAAGTATGCTACGTGCTCCTGAATGGGACACAAACGACCAAGTGGATTTGTGCAGGGTCTGTGTTTCTGTGTTGACTAGATTGACTTCTCTCCAGTTTCTCTTTCTCCCACACTCCTACCTGCAATAGTGTCCTAGTTTGACCTATCTACAACAGGTACTCAAGAGCTCTCAGCTTCTCTGAGATGATGGCTGCCTCTTGTTAGCCCCCTTTGGAAACATAAGCCTTCAGGTTGGAGAATAACCACCTGGTATCTCATAGCAGAGACAAAGAAAAACCCTAGAGTGCTACTCCATGGCCTGGTTGCTCCTCATCATCTACACAATTTGTAGTTTTTTCCATGGATCACCTGGCTCACAATCCACTTTCAAAGCACTCTTCTGTCTTCGTCTGTGCTCCTCTAGTCTCCCAGAGCTTACATCCAAGCTTTTAGATCCCACATTGTTTTCTCTGAGGGCCTGGTCACAGCCTGCTCTCTCCACAACCAGCCTCTGGACTGTTTGGGGAAGTACCTGATCACTATACGTTACATTTTGCAACCTCGGGTAAAGTTTGATTAGTACCGCCTCATTTTAGTCAGATGCTCCCCTGACTTACACGTCATCCAATAGTGATGGGGGCAGGCATTGAGGGGGTTGGGAACCCACATCTGCTGAAGTCAAAGGAATTTTGCAGTATTGCAAAAGAAGTAATATCCTCTCCACCCAATTTCGTACCCAGCTGGCATAGAAGTGACCACTCTTCACTCTATAGAGAAGGGCAGAAACACTGTAGGTCATGAAAGGAGGTATTACATGAATGGTATTTTTGATCACCAGCAGATGATGTCCAGCCTGGTAAGGCTGATGCCTGTTTCCTGTCTTCAGGATAGTTCGCTATCCTCCATCCCAGGTACTCACTAGCGGGTGCCTAAGCCACCTTGCACTGCTTCAAGGCACTGGGCCCAGGCTAAACAAGGTTGTAGACTACAGATGATTCCAGTGCCTGCAGGAGATTGGAAGTAATGAATCTGCCCCTTCTGCAAGAAATTTGTTGTCTATTCCTGGAGGAAATCTCAGCCAAGGCCATGTACCTAGACAGTGACTGCATTTCCAGCTGGTCCCTCGCCATCTCATCTTCAATGTCATCTCAATCTCCGGTGGGTCTGGGCCTCCCGTGACCCAGCAGAGCAAAACTGGTTTGTCCCACATATTCTCCCCATGTGCTCTTTTCTTGTTCTGCCTATCCATATCCTGCCTCCTCTAGGTGTTGTCCCTACAGTTTATCCAGGCTTTACTGGCAGAAGAGCTGCAACCACTTTTCCAGGAAAGAGAGGGCGCCCATTCCTACTTCCCGGGGGTGTCTCTCCCACTGCTGATGCAGTTGGTATGGCCACTTCTCATCAGGTCTTTGTTAAAAAGACTTGGTTAATGAGGCAGGCTCGTGCCAAACTTTCCCAAGCTGGACTGGGCTCTGGAAAAATGTTCTTTATTCAAAAGTTTGAGGTGAAGTCCTTCATGATCCAATCAAGGAGCTGGGTACAACTTTCTTCCTCACACCTCTGCAGGCTCCAAGATCCCTGATCACAAGGCTAACATGCTTAGCAACTTAAGGGATAAGTCATGTGGGCAGACTTCTTTTAAAGGCTAGAGTAAAACAGAATATCCATTATGGGTTATCAGTGACTGGTGAGAGCAAGTAACTATTGGGAGATATTGTACCTCTAATTCCTGCCTCCAGGATTTGAAGTCCTCTATTGAAGCCACCTTCTGGGTGGCTTCTCCAGGAGTGTCTGAAACCACTCAATGCGCCAAAATAACTTTCATTCCAGTTCAATGGGAAAGCTTGCACATTTATTTATTGTTCATCATTCTCTCATTCTTGATGAGTTTACAAACAGAAAATAGTAAATGTCAGTAAGGATGTTTCTTATTAACACTTAGAATTAATCAGAAATAGTACTTGTTCCGTATGTATTCCAATATCTCTGGATGAGGGTGAAAGTATGATTAAGAAGTAAAATATATTTTATAATTACATTTTCAATTATTCTATTTTTAACTTTTATCACATTTATTTTCTAATTTATTAGTGTCCTTTTAGCATGTTTTTTTCTGGATGAGGCAGCTATTGACCATTCATGATCAAAACTTCTGTCATTTTGGACAGATAATTTGTAAAAACCTCAACATAACATACGATCAAAACTAGAAGCCATTTTTCTTGTATTACAGTGTACTCTGCTTAACTAGAGATATTACTTAAATCAATAATCTCCAAAATGTAATCTAGCATCTAAATATTTTATATCAGTGGCAGAAACTTCTTGAAGGTAGTGTTGAATTATATTAATCTGTTTCGTGTACAACTAAAGGTAATAATAGTAGTTAATCCTAATGAATTGCCATAAATGAAAATATTTTCTAAATTAGTATACCACACTGTTTACTTAACCACTTAAAAGCATTTGCCTACCAAGTCCTGGACTTCAAAATATATGAGTTCACAGAATTGTCTTTAAAATTATGTATACGCCTATAACATTGTAGATTCTATCATTACTAAGAAGCAGAAGTTTTGGAAAATCACACAAAAATTCACAATGAAATTTTGATAATATATTTGTCACAATAACAATAGCAGAAATATACAAATATCTTAATTATTATAGTTGCACTTCTACTTAGAGCCATAGAGGATAAATAAGAGGATTTCAAGAGACCTAAATAAGAAGGTATCGCTGTATCTTCGGCAAATGAAACTGTCTTTCTCTTACCTGACCTTTTAGTTAGTGTAAGCAGGTGGTTGTCAGTAGAACTTCAGCTTGTTTTTTGATACAATTAAGATATATTTTTAACTAAAACCACCTTGGCTGAGCTTATATCAAGAAGTAGCTCTTCTATGTTATTCATAAAACAAGGTATTACCTGTCTACATCAAATTAGTTACATGTCAGATATTCGACTAGTGACACTGTTGAATGTGTTGCAGCTAGCAACTAATATAATATAGATATGATTTTTATATTCCCTTTTTTTGGTTCTACAGTAAAAAAAGATCTCTGTATGTGTGTGAAATATCCACTGGTTTGTCAAGTAGATGGAAAAAATAACTGCTAAAAATTCGTACTTTTTTTTTTAGTGTACTTGAAGGAAAAAAAAACCCAAAAAAAACAAAACCACAAAGTCTGAAAATACTTTGGTCCACTTTATTTAACAAATTTTGAGGGACAAAAAAATAGCTGTTATCGGGAGCGCTTGTCTTCTGTCAGACATATATTTTTACAACTGTTTGTGCAGATTCATGGAAAAAGGGAAGGGAAGGGAAGGGAAGGGAAGAGAAGAGAAGAGAAGAGAAGAGAAGAGAAGAGAAGAGAAGAGAAGAGAAGAGAAGAGAAGAGAAGAGAAGAGAAGAGAAGAGAAGAGAAGAGAAGAGAAGAGAAGAGAAGAGAAGAGAAGAGAAGAGAAGAGAAGAGAAGAGAAGAGAAGAGAAGAGAAGAGAAGAGAAGAGAAGAGAAGAGAAGAGAAGAGAAGAGGTAAAACATAAGAAGACCTGACGAAAAGACCAAATTTAATTCAAGAAGAAACAAGTGCTACAGTGCATTTTTTACACTCAACGTATTCTCACGTCTCTTTATACTTATGCCAAGTAGTATTACAGTGTTTGTGCAGGTAGACTTACTAAACTGTGTACCATTAAAAAAACAAAAACACGGATAGCCTTTGTTCATTACACTCAGTTCTTACTCTTAAGAAAATGTTGACCCGTATGTTAGACTTCTTCGTCTCTGCTTTGAAAAGCAGTACAGGATAGTTAGATTCTGCCTAAGGAATCTCTTACAGGGCCAACAGAGGTATATGCGTAATATTGCATTGGGATAACAGAAAGGATTTCTTTACTGTATAGGGAAATACAGTATTAGCTGTTCTTCCACTTGTAACAGGCTGTACAGGGAGGTGTTTGAGTCCCCATCTTTGGAGGTGTTAAAAAGATGGGCAGATGAAGCACTTAGGGATATGATTTAGTAGTGGACAAGTACAGTTGAACCCTATGATGTCAAAAGTCTTTTCCAACCAAGTGATTCTATGATTCTATGATTGTCAGCACTGAGTTGTTTTACCTTTCAAAAGAAAATTTATTACTTTCCAGCCTAAAGATGACTGTTATGTTGGCACATAAAGGAAAAACTATCAGCATACACCTTTGTTTCATGTACTCAGAAGTCTCTGAACAGTCTCATCACTATCTCAAAACCAGGCAGCTCACTTCCCTTTATTAGGGTAGCTGCTGTAAAGTCCCATTTTAATGGCATTGAGAATACAGAACGTCTTTAAAAAGATACTGAAATATGTGTTTGGAAACATTTTCTCTCCTCCTAAACATCTTGAATTTAAGCGGGAGAGGTCTGTAGTTTACACCCTCAACAAAACTAAGTACTATTCAATGTTAGGGAGATAGCTAAAAAGTAATAGTTACGAATTATCAAACATGTTTCTGTGATGTTGTCATAAATATATATTTAGCTAGATATATGCTGTCAAGATAAAACCAGGAAAAATAAAACTTCAGGCTTTCATAGACTCATGAATCAATGCTTGAAACCCTCTGAGTTAAAAAAGTATGGAGTACAAGTGAACAACTCCAGATTTACACAGATGAAACCGTTGATTTCTGGCATGAAAGCAGAGTATTTTAGTGATAAATCAGATCTCTGCATTTCCTACAGGTCCAAACCAATGTTTTCTAAGGCAATTTAAGAAACAAACAAACAGATAAAGTCCACACCCGAAAAAAAAACCTCCTAAAAAAAAAAAAAACCACTTTGCAAAAAAAAAGGGAAAAAATAGTATTTATTTCATTCTACATACTGATCTTAAAATGTATCTCTTCAACACATCATAAAAGTGGAAAAGAAATAAAAGTTGTACTTATTTTATAGTGGCCTGAATTTAGCATCAGATGTTAGAATCAAGACATGAAATTTTGGTGGAGAGATAAAAGTCAAAACAGAGACCTGACCACATGCCGGATGATATTAGTGGCAGATGTGATCGTCAGAAGTGTGATGGCATTTCCTCTGAATAGGCGAATGTACTCTTCAAACTTTGATGTTAACATGATTAGCAATGAAAGTATGCTTTGTTCCTTTTCCTTCACATGGTCTCAATATTGGCAGTTATCGTTTACTTGTATTTTTAAATCAAATATTATCCTGCCCTGTATTCATGTGCAGATGCTTTGCACAATGCTGCTTTTTCTGTTGGACCTAAAAGAAAACTGTGAACCAGTGTGCTGAACAGGGGCTAAATATATATGGATTTTTTCTCTTTTACTCAATCCAATCAGTTGCATTTCATAATTTTATATTGGAAGGCCCAGTACCTGCTTTCCACTTCACGTTAATATCCCTATACTTTGTCCATTGCACCCAGACAGCCATTAATTGACTGCAAACACAGCTTTATTGCAAAATTACTTCAGCTTTATTAAGCAACAGGATTTACAGGCAATAACATAATCAATATAACATTAATATATCACATAATTAAGTAAGATTCTTACAATCTCTGCCTGTAGCCTGAAATGTACAAAACATCATTGTGACCAGTGATAGCAGTTGTCCAAAAAAAGATACAAATCATGATTTCTATTGTGGGAAAATACATATTCTCTCTCAATTGAAGTAAAGATGTCCTGTTTATTCAACACATTTCTTCATCAGTCATTTAAAAATTCTCAATCGTCCATCTTAAAATACAACCGTTGTGTAAGAATTCTACTGCAACAAAAGTTAGAATAGCAAAGTATGTTCCTGAGAACATACTGGGATTGATTCTTTTATTCAGAATCCTGTCAGTACACCTGGAAATCAGAGATGCTACCGGTATTTGACATGTTACTTGCACGAGAAAAGGTGGCACACCAAAAAAAATAAGTAAAATGTTTTTAAGTCTTGCACATTAGAATACTCCTGAATGTCTTTCAGCTGCTGAAAAAAATCTGGATGTACTTATGAAGTTTTGTGAAGTGCACTACTTCCATGAACTCTATCTATATGTGAATAAAAGATACCTGAATTGACAGAATCTATTCACATGGTACCTCTCAAGAGCAGAAATAACTTTCTGAACACTTGCACAAGTAGTCTCCAAAGTTCTTCAATGCGTTTTTTAGCCAAAATATTAATTATTCTTGCTAGAGTGGAGACATGCCAACCTGGAAAGCCATGTCTGCACTGCCCTGTTGTAATCTGGTTCTGTTGGCGGCCCTTGAGGTGAAAATCCCTAAACAAATTCCCTTACTGTTTCCACTTTTATATATTCTCTGGGACAAGGTAAGCATGTTGCTTGAACAGGGAAATAGGTGGAAGAGAACCACGAAAGTGTCTAACAGTTCTAGCATATATCCCCAATACAACTTCAATATCTGCACTCTGCAGTGCCTCTCCTCAAGAGTCTAAGCATACCCACAACTCTCTCACAAGACTTCGTAGCATAAGATCATGAGATTGTCATGCCATGACCCTGTTCTACATTTCTGCACACAGAAATGTGCCTTCAAAAAAACATGGCCTATACAGGCATCTAAATATGGCTCCCAAGCAAATGTCAGTATGCTACCTTTGAGTAGAAATCATCAAATTGGGAGAAAATCAGCATAGAGTTAGTTTAGGAGTATGGTCTGGGAAAGTCAGAAGCAATAACTCTAATTGTCTACATAGTGCACTGACAATTTAGAGAACTTAATGCAGAGAGGAAAGCAGTGACATCTTAAGGAAGAAAAGCTGATAGAGCTTTACAAGCCAAAGGCACGAAGAGGCAGTAACTGCTTGGAAGGGAGCTACATATAAGGATGTTCATCATAAAAGACTACTTTGCAGCGCATTTTGCTCTTGGAATGGAAGATAGGAAGACAGATCTCCAAAACAGTAACTCAAAGGAGGAAAATGGAACAGAAGACAACATTTCCTAAAGAAAGATACTTCCAGAGAGATGGACATCAAAACATCTGACATGCACATAAGCCTTTTAGTGACCTCTTTTTACCTCTTGCTTGTAGGGACTTCCAACCAAGTAAGGCAACACCTGCAGCTTGCTTGGAATCACTCTCTAGGGGCAGTGAGAACTATCCCAAAGATATTTACTGCCATCACCATGCTTCCAGGCTGGCAGCCTCTTCCTCCATGCCCATAGAAGTTATTCTTCCTCCATACCAGTTAGCACTACTCACAAGCTAGGAAACAGTTGTGTAGGAAACAGTTCTGCAGTTATCTGAAGAAAACATATTGGGATACTCAGACTATCCTTCTACACCAGATACGGGGGAACAATTATCTTGTGCTGATTCCCTACTCCACAATCCATTTCAGAACTTTCCAAGAAAATTCCTGAACACCTTTAGGATGATTGAGTCTTTAGAGGAGAATTACAGTAGGAAATCCCAAGGTATAGTTCATTTCGTAGAAAAGGAAGCAGAGGGAAGGATGGAGATCACTTTCAGACCAGACTCCATCCAATTTTGCCACCACTCAGAGGCACACTTGATTTACAACACAACACAACACACTTAGGTAATAGTCCTATCCCTGCTGCCTGAACATGAGGATGAACATGGAGGTAAGCCCAGAATTTCCTTTGACAGAGAACTGTGTATTATCAAACACAACAAGAAATAACCAGATCAAGAGTTGTGTCCCAGAAGAATCTCAGACTCTTACCCACTCTGGATGTTTTCTTATGAGCAACTGGGCAAGCAGCCCAAAGCCTGATCTGGTTAGGATTGGACATCAAGTTTATACATTTGACAACAATAAAATATTTTTGTGCTTTCCAACATGTGTTTGTTCTCTGGGCTTGATGTCCTTTGGGACTGCCCTTACTGCTGTTTTTCCTGTCTTCCCTATGAGATCTGCATGCATGTACTCTGATCCTAGGAAATGAGAACCTCTACACGTTCAGGTATGAACTAGTGGTCTCTTACAGAAGATCTGGGAGTTCCTAATCTCGTTACAGTGAAAGGTTTGAAAGAAGTGACAGTCAAGTGCAAAAAAATTTCTCCTTGGGATCAAGGATATGAGAGATTGTGTTTCTTCTGACTAGGAAGTGCTCAGCCAGCATTTTGCTGACATCCTTTGAAATTGATGTAAGGAGCTGCTTCTGTCAGGCAATATTCTTGTATTCCTCTACTTAGATCAAAACTACCTGTAGACTGACCAGGATGACAGGCTTCCAGTTATGGTTTAGGAGCAGCTCACCCATTGCTCACTCTCTCCCAAAAGTTCAGTAAAATGACATCCATGTACCCTCAATAGTGAGCTGAGGAGTATGTTTTCTGATATGAATAGATGATGGAGGCTGGTAAGCAGTGTAGAATGATTTTTTTTTTCCATGTAGTTTCACAAGAAGTTTAAAAGTGTCTTTCTTTCAAGTAAGGGTGAGGGGAATGTGTTCATTTTGGAGAGGGAAGGGAGAATAGAGGCAGGCAGACATGGAAGTCTTGTGTAGAGGATAGAACAATCAAGCTGTCTACTGACAGCAGACTGTTCTTACAGCAACCAAGGGAAAATC
Source organism: Tapera naevia (assembly GCA_033556795.1). Taxonomy (NCBI): domain Eukaryota; kingdom Metazoa; phylum Chordata; class Aves; order Cuculiformes; family Neomorphidae; genus Tapera; species Tapera naevia. The sequence continues at coordinate 18,442,509 of JAUMJJ010000036.1, read as the reverse complement.
TCCTACCTGCTGAGATGGTAAGAGGAAAAACCAAGAAAGCAACAGTATTTGAAAGGGAGGATGAAGAAAGAGACAAGCAAGAGAAAAGTCTTGAAGACTTTTCTCAGGGCCTTTTCATGGCTTCAGGACTTTTCTCTGGGTTTTGTATTGGTGATTGTATCGAGTATCTACTGCAGGCATCAATATCATGTACTGTCAAAGGGTGCTTTTCACAGTGATGTGACAAAACTGAATGGGTTTCTCAAGCTGATAACAGGCTATCAAATAGATGTTGATAGGCTCAAATACTATAAGCCAAATATTATCTGAGTAACAGGAAAGGAGAAAGCAAAACCAAAAGCCTAGTGAGACCAACAACATGCCCATACCACTTATGACGGAAAAGCAATCCAGAGGGACGTTTGTTGGTGAGAATAGCATTTCCGTTATGCTTCTCTGATCCTCTATATACCTTGCATAAACTGGTAAGAGAGGGTCTAGGCAGACTGTAGAACTTGTTCTGCCTAAGAAAGCCACGTATATTGGTATTTCAAGGAGTCCAACAACTCAGCTGTCACACTCTGTCTGATAGCATCCTCATATCCACAAAATGTAGTCATGTAAAATGCAAGACAAGATCAGACTTTGTTATCTTCCTGGCATATTTACCACAGATTGCCAGAAGTATACAAATTTCCTGTGTTCACAGTAAATAATCTTCTCTTACTCTTGTCCACATGTAATCATTTAGACCCACAGAGTGGTCCTTATGAGCAAGGCATGGGAGAATATTTCTTCATTCTTTAATGTACACATGCACACATACACATGCTATAGTAGAAGACCATATACATTTTTTAAAAAGTAGTCAGTGGTATGAATTGTTTCCCGCTTCCTCCTCTGCTCTACTGCTTTTATTTCTTATGAAGTTACTAAGAAGATCACTACAGAGAAAATGTAACTTGAAAAAGAATTTATATGTTCCCTTAAGTTACTCCTCTCCAAAGGGGGATGCTGAATTAAAGCATCACTATCCCCTTAGGATTCTGGAAAGTCACAGGAGACACACTGGTTGTACACCTCCATATCTGGTTCCTCTCAAAAGATATTAATCTCTTCTACTAGCACGCTACTCTGTATTTTAATTCTACCAGAGGCACCACCACCACTCGTATCCCACTCGCATTTTCAAAATTACACCCTGTTCTGTTCTATTGTGTTCTTAAAAATATCTTTCTCGTAAAAACTTTGTGGTTTGTGACATTTATCAGTATTAATGCGTATTCTCAAACAGATTCCAAACTGCTGACATTCCAAGAAGCAGTGAAATACTTTTCCTATATCCATCCTCTTAAGTCTCCTGCTCCCTCACACAGCCTAAAACTTGCCTGCCTCAGATGAAGAAAGTATACTTTACCCCTTTACCTCACTGTATCCTCATATATGGATATACTTATCATAATCCCACTTTGACAAAAGATATTTTTCAAAACTAATTTTCCTATTTTCTAAATTATCTTCTTTTACATATAGGTTCATAAATGAAGTTGTAAATTATTTATGCTTTTATACAAAATCTTGAAGGATTTGCTTGGCTTTTTTAGAAATGAAAAAAAAAATAAAACATAAAAACATTTTAAAAAATTGTTTATAAAGCAGTTTTCCCAAATATTGCATTATTTTGTAGGTTAGGTTTTTTGAAATATAAAATATGTTTGTCAAACTGAAGAGACTAACAGTAGGTTCCTCTATCATTTTTTAACCACTGAAACATAAGAAAGAATTTTAATTTTTTTTTTAGGTAAAAATAAAAAAAAGCAACCTTGATCTTTACAATGTCTTCTTTACTTCTTTACAATGCTAAGCCTTCTTTACAACAGTAAGCCTTTCCAGGGCAAGCCACTCTGACGATTCCAACGAGAATAAGCATAATTTGTAAATATCAGATTGCTTTCATTCACACAACTAAGTATGGATTTCAACGTGCAAATTCGGATATGAGCATCAAAATGCATCTAGTGACATCGTGGGAGCTGGTGGCACTGTGGTGAATACATCGTGATGCTGTGGATTCAATTTAATGGCACCTGTGCTGGCTCTACCACTCACCTGCAGTCATCTTTGAGACATCTGGTTACACCTGAATCCTTGTCAAGCGAAAACCCTGATTCTTAGGCTTGGGTTCTCATTTATGCCATAAACAAAGTAGTTAACTTGAAGAAATCTGTTCTCTATCTCTGCACCTCCATCCTCCACCAGTCTCACATAGGTAGTGTTTCTTTGTTATGCTCTGTGCAGATCTCATCTAGTACAATTTCACCTGTTCTAGAACAGAGGCTTTCTTCTGTGCTATACAGGGCCATTTTTAAGAGGATTCTAGATACTGTTATTGCAAGGCAGAGAAAAATAATAATCACTTCCCCCGGGAGTGTGAATCTGAGCTGTTTTCTCTTTGATAACCCAAAAGAAGTAAAATGTATATATTTGAGTACAGTGTTACTAAGATAGTAGAACCAAAAGCTGATGAAAAAAGTATTTAAAAAAATTAAACTTATTTTAAAAGCAAAACTTAGCATAGAATTCCATGTAGTTTGTCTTGGTCTTTGCTCTGAGACAGCTGGTAAAAGATCCTATGAAGTACAGCTGAACACTGATGTGATCTGTTTACATAACTTACATGTTCCTACTGTTGCTTGCAGTTAATATATGGATTTTCTTCAAATGAAGCTTATCGAACACATTTATGAAGGACTGTGAAGTGTTTCCTGTGTGTAAATTCAGTGGGCCTGAATATAGAAATTTCACTTTGCCATGAATTTTTCATGTTGTAAATAGTTAGAAAATCTCATTAAGTTCATTACTAGAATAGTTTTATTACTTCTGCTACTCTATCGTTATCAGACAAGCAACATCCTGAATCTGAGCAGAGGAGATGCTTGTTGGTTTAGGGTTTGTTTTTTGGGGTTTTGTGTTTTTTTTTTCCATTTTGCATCAATTGTAATTAGTAGATGGAGGAGTCTCCTATACAATCCCACATAAAGAATGCAAATAGTTTTTTCTAAGATCAAAGCTCTCACATTATATTATTCTAAATGTGTCACCATTCCTGTAACTGTTGTGAGTTGAATTGTTAAAATTTGATTATCAGTAGTGATGTCACTAGGTATATGCAACTGTATGAGAGGGATCAACCTAAAGTCAAAACCGAAGTTTGCAAGGATTGAGATGAAAGAAATCGATATAAATAAAGAGAGGGCAGTGCTACAAGGCTCTACAGTGGTGGACTTGCTAACCCTAAACCTTTCCACCTGAATTCTAACAAGTAAATCAAAGCACTCATATCTGGATCAAGGCACTTTCCAGCTTTGCTTTAGTGACAGGGGAATGGGCATTACCCAGAAGCTGCAGGGTGATGTTCAGAGGCAGCTAACAAACCACCAGCTCAGTTTTTCTTTGGCACAGGGCAAACACTCTAAATGCTCCTCCTCCCCTTAACTTGCTGAAACTTGCAGCTGTGATTCACAACCTGACCAAAAGTGATAGATAACAAACCACTGACCTTGAGGGCGGCTTTGTGTGTCAGCTTTCTTATTGCATTGAGTCACTGCACTCCTCATGTGTGTTATTTTAAGTAGCACATTTATCAGCCAGTACCAAACAGAATAAGTGGCCATGTGTATTTTATTAGTGGGTTTTGAGTATTTAAAAAAAAAAGAAACAAAAAAAAACCAAAAATACGCTTTATTTCAAAAAAGGCTTGAAGGTCCTGATAAACTTTAAAAATCTCCTTGTTTTCAGTTACAGCATAAGGAATCTATATGGATGCTAATATGCTTGCATTTGTAGCCTTTCCAGGCTTTTTTTCCGTCCCAGCACACTGCAGTATAGCAAAGTCAGAAATATACCATTCCCCATAACACAACACATCTGTGGTGAATCTGCACAGAAGCAATTAATTTCCTTGTGGTATTTTTACACTGGGGGCTTAATGCAAGTCCCCATTATATAAACAAAAAGCTCTAGACAGCTTCTGCTGCCTGATAAAAAATATATATATATATATAAAATAAATCAGATTGAGAAGGGCTGTTTTGCCTAGGACTGCTACAGGCAACAACTGTAATGAGGCATCACAACACTAATTATGAAGCTTATTAAAGAGAATTATCTAAGTTTTACTAAAATGCATGTTATAATCATGTTAAGGGAGATATGCATACTGAATTGGGGTCCTCCAGTTTCTTTGCTTAGAGTAGTAGACCCACTACTTAATGAAGCCGGTTTGGGTCTCTGTTTATAGCAGCAATATTATTGTGCTTCGCAAACTGGTCAAGATGAATTTGATGGAGAGGCAGGTAAGAATCCCAGCAGTTTAGTGATAATCGACACATCATAGCCTTCACAACTAACTAACATCTGAAATCTAGTGGGCCAAGAAATTGTAAAAACCAAATACTTCCAATCCATGATTTTATTATTTAACCCTCAAATCTTCACTAAGGTTGAAAAAGCAGTACTTCAGTGTACTGTTTCAGGGAAAAAAAAAAAAAAAAAAAAAAGATTAATAAAGATGTTAGGAGGCTGAACTGCTGTGAGATTTGTTTAATTATTCCCCACAGTACTGGCCCAGCAATCTGCTGACATTTAGCCCCGACCTTGCAAATCCTCAGTAAATATTAATATATCAACTCAAACAGGGACCGTTGTTTTATTGGTTCACGGAGCTCAGAGAGATTCGCCACAGCAGTGAAAAATAATGTGCAGAACTGAGGAAGAACGGCTCCTTTGATATCACCTTCTGCTGCACACATGTGCTGGGAGCATCAACAAAATGGAAATTCTGTTACTTTGCCACAGCTGTAGAGTGACACTTCAGATGCCTTTGCTTCCCTTTGTACAGCCTGCTGGAATAATCCCAAAACCACAGTGGCAAGAGATTAGAAAACACACACACGCGCGCGCGCACATATACACACACAGAGGAAGAGAGAGAAAGAAAGAGAGAGCAAGAGAAAGAGAGAGAGATCACATTTTATTATCTGACACAGTTGAAATTTTAATAATGGTAAGCTCCCATCTTAAAACCTAATAAGCTTTCCCCAGAACAATGAGCATGCTATTAAGAGCCATGGAGAGCTAAGGGCAATCCACTGGAATCTGTTTACTACAGTGACTTTGCTGCTTGCCTCCGTGACCGTCACATAAACCTCTTTTTTCTCCAAACACTTGCCCCTATTGACTACTTCCTAATGTATTTTATGTGCCTACCAGTACTCACAAATCCTGACAAAATACCCCCAATTTATTTTCTCCCTTTTATTTACTTGCCTCAAATGTAAATGTACATTATTAAAATATCTTCTCATAACTACACTGCCATTACTAATAGACGAGTGTTTGATGTGGGTCAATACTGCATCCAGAATTCCTGGGTTTCGGGGAAAGGGCTGCTGTGCAACATTTGGCATTCAGATGTATTGAGCTGCAGAGTTAATGCGTGATTAATTTTATTCATAAAAATGTTAATCACTTCATTGTGAGATCTTTTTAACATTCTGTGCACCAAACACCTTTTAACTTCTTTTTCACATAAGCTCACAAACGTATTTAATATTTTCAAACATTCTGCTATTACCAATAACACTGGCAATTAAACATACATTTAAAATACAATAAAAAGCTGGCAAGTGACGGCACAGCACCGAACACAAATCGAAGCCCATTGCCCACTGTCTTTACAGTGTGCCCTCCCTTTAGCAGCAACTGAGCAGTTTCTTTAATGTGCACTTGTTTCCAGAGTCACGGAAGCATTTTTTTTCTCAAGCATGCTCCAACCTTCATTGACACAGCTGAATATTGTGAAAATAATACAACCCTGTAGCATACTATAGATGGTACTAAAAATACTTCTGTTATCAGGCAGGGGAGGATCACAGCATTGGGCACAACAGGGCAGGTTGAGGACTCAGGAGGTTTTGTTTGAGGTTGGGATAGGATGGGGAATTTTTTTGAGACAAGCTCTCGAGCCTCATCTGAGAGCGGTGTCAGGCATTGGTGGGTGTGCCGGTTGCACTCACTGACTTCTTGTTTCCAGCTGGGCAAGGCTATTGTGAGTGTATTCAGCCAATGCACTCATGAAACTGGATAAATGGATTAGTGGATCAGAGACACCATCGGCGTCTTCAAAAGGAAAACAGCAGCCTGCAAAAAAGACTGACATTTGTGTACTGGGGCAGAGGGTGTGTGAATGCTCTGCCTCCTCCAAAGGGACAAGACAGTGATAAACTTTCCACACTGACCACCTCACTTTGTGCTACAATTGACCAACAAAATAAATGGATTGCTTCATTGTTTTTGAACTATAGGCAGCACAGGGAAAGCGCTACTTGTGCAGCAACAAAGGACAATGTATTGTGTGGGGCCAACAGCTCAAAATAAAACCTTTAATTATCTACGGGTCAGCCATAAATCTGGAATAAAAATAAATGTTACTTTTTAAACTCGCCTTTAATTCTGCACAGAGTTTAGGCCGGCACTTTCTATTCTCTCAGGAGAGGCACTACCAGGACTGTAGTGTGTGCCCCACGTTTGCATTTTTGCATTAGCTTGACTCTAGAGGAACATGCTGGGAAACAAGTTTGGCTATCAGACGTGAAGGATGTCTGTAATGCTAATTAAAGTAAGTAAAAGCAGATAAAAGGCATATTTTTCCACTTCTTTTACAAACACCCATGCATGTATTCTCTTCACATACACAAAAGAGAAGCCAAAACTAATATTAATAATGGTGACGGGACTCGAGTAAATTAATTCCTCACAGAAGAACATTGTTTAGTTTTAAGAGCTCATATTTTCAAAGTCTTAAATTTTGAATACCTATTTCTATAGGGTTTTCAGTCTCCTGGTACTTCCAGCGATTCCTGTCCACATGGCTGGTTTTACAGGCAAGCTATGAACGGCGCTGCATGGGGGCACTGCACAATGGGGAACACCAACCTCGCCAGAAGCCGTTTCTGCAACTTTTCACTGGAAAACACGCCATGCAGACCATGTTTATTACATGTTCCAGTGTTTTACATCATTTGTTAGTCCCAGGTAAGATTTACTGCTGAACCATAAAACTTAGAGGCTCGAAGCCTGGAATCAGGCCCCATGTCCCTCCTTGCTGTAGCCCCCACAAAGCTAGCGGTGGCCCTTCCTGGGAGATCAAGACCAGCGGTCCTGTATGATGCAACTTCATAGCTGCTTCATGGTTCCTGCAGGCTGGTGTAGATCTACCCCAGCCAGTTTAGGTTATGGCTGTCTGACCCATAGTGGACAGCTGAGTTTCAGGACAGCAGTGGATCACACATGCGGGCCTAGGTCTCTAATGCGGGACCTGCCAGAGGGCCTGCAGGGAGGCAGGTGCTGAGTGAGGCACTAAGGTGCAGGGTGGACACCAAGATGGCCAGGTTGCATCACCTACAAACTGAGTCCAGGACCAGGGGAAGCAGGATGTTTGCTGGGGCTCATGCTTTGAGGCTGCCTTTCACAGGGCACTTCTTTCTCATCATCCCTTCCCCTGCGCTTCTTGTGTGCTGACAGCCTGCCCAGCATGCCTTTGCTAGTATCATAGAATCACAGCAAGACAGAATCATAGAATGGTTTGGGTTGAAAGGGACCTTCAAGATAAGCTAGTTCCAAGCCTTCTGCCATGGTGAGGGACACATGTCACTAGACTAGGCTGCTCAAAGCGCCATCCAACCTTGCCTTGAACACTTCCAGAGAGGGGACATCCACAACTTCCCTGGGCAGCCTGTTACAGTGCCTCACCATCGTCATTCTGAAGAATTTCTTTCTAATGTCTAACCTAAATCTTCCCCCTTCCGATTTAAAGCCGTTGGCTCTGGCCAGTCTTCACACTTCACCTTTTTTGGGGTATTAAATAAATAAAAATAAAAATATTTTTAAAAAATAGAAACATTGGAACTTGCCAGGCAACAGAGACTCCCTTTAACGTCTTGCCTCCCCAGCCACAGTGCAGGCATCCAGGCTCCCCTTGGCATCCGGTACTGATGGCAACTTGTGCCATGTAGGGCAACTCCGGGTGCACCTCAGGTCAGCGTGAGCTCCTTTCCCACCCCGGGGTACCCACCCGACATGGAGGGCTTTTCCCGAGGGGGAACAAGGGATGAGGCAAGGAACGAGGCAGGACACTAGGAGCCCCTTCTCCGGAGGCTGAGCCGGCATGGGCGGCCGGGGCATGGATGCTGCGGGAATCCCGCCGGGTGGAACTAATGCGGGACCGCATCGCCCTCCATTATTCTGCCGGTAACATCAATACAAGCCTGTTTAACACAGGGCCGGTGGCCGGCAGCGGCGAAGAGCCATCGCTCCTTGCCGGCCCCCACCTCCCCACCCCCGCCGCTTCGTGCTCTTTGTAATAGTCTCATCTACAAGGACGATTGAAACTTTATAGTGCATGATTCATAGAGCGGGGCTGAGCTCGGAGCCGCGGTGCATATTACATTAATCAGTGTCAGGCCACTAAAACAGAGATATGAATATGAATTCTCCATATTGCAGGGGAGATAAATGTGCTTGTGAATAATTGATCGGCGCCCATGGAAAAAAAAAAAAAAAAAAAGCTAGGCAGGGAGGAAATCATAGTCACACAATGAAAGTTACCCGGAGATCTAAGAAGCCCCGCAATGAGGGCTGGTGCGGGGCTGCCGGCGGGGTGGAGCGGGGGTGGCAGGCGCACCCTAGGGCGTCCCCGGCGGTGGCTGTGGGGCTGTTCCAGTCCCGGACTGAGTGCGTCGGACACTCAACCAAAGCAATAAAAAGGGATGACGGGAGCAGGGAACAATCATAGGAACAAGCCGGTTTAAGCACACACACTCTACTTATTTTCTCCTTTCCTTTCTCGGGGCTTCTTTTTTTCCCCCTAATTAAAAATAGACTTATTTGTCAGAATGAAGGCGAAAAGGAAAAATAAAAAAAAAAAAAAAGAGGCATGCATACCAATGAGTACATTTCAAAACTACGTCTCTCTGTGACAAAGCTAAATCCCCCTAAAACTGCAGCTCGCTTTCAGTGTGTTCTGGCAACTGCTAATTTCGGAGTTTGCTGAACTCGAGAGTATATCAACTTTTTCAGCGTTCTTTCTTCACGGATTTCTGCCATTCTTCTGTTAATGCTAAGTAAATAATAACAGAAACAACACAGTGAGCGAATTTTTACTGAGGGGAGGGTGGAGGATTATGCAAACATGTATGAAAAATGTTTTCTGCGACCCTCTTAGATAGCAAGAAAACGCATCTTGGCACTCGATTCTTGTTATAAAAGAAGTCTTAGTTGATGTAGCTGCCATCCGATTCAATGCAAATTTTCCTATTGACTTTAGTTATCAGGTTCGGATCCCGTCATAGCTTAAAAAAAAAAAAAAAAAAAGAGGTAGGAAACTAGGACTTTCCAATTTACTCTTATCAGCTCGAAGCATTCTCAATTAAAGCAAATCGTTTAGCTTAAGCTTCTCCTTTATTATTCTCCCTACCCCGTGGTATTTGCTGGTATACATCTGCCAGGGTGGATCTCAATGGAAACGGAAAGTATGACAGAAAAACTACAAATAATTTTCCGGTCATGGTGACGTAAACGATGATTCCGAGCACGGCTCACGTGACAAGCAAAACCTAGGAAATATGGGAGACCCGCCTGTTGCTAAAATCAGTGCGGTGCGTGGGCGGTGTGTGCCCATCCCTCTCCGCGTCCCGCACTGCACCGGCGGCCTTCGTTTAAACGTGCCGCCTCCGAGGGTTGCCATGCGGTGATAAACAAACGAAATTGCCTCTCTCCCTCAGGTGTCAGCTAGGCTAAAAGGCATCTGCCCTCGAGGGCTGCTGGGCTCCTGGGCACGCACCCACGCGATAGCTTTTCTCGCTTGAACAACGCTACCTTTCCCAGCTCGGCGCTACAGCTGGCCTTAATGCTTTGGGAAATACCTAGGAAAGGGTATTTCTTGCTCTCTGGTCCAGAAAGTTTGAAAGCGGCTCCCGTCGGAGCATGCAGCCCGCAGCCGAGGTAGGGAGGCAGGAGCCGGCTGCTGCTTCATCCCACTACCCGTCAAACGCCCCGGGCGCGGAGAAGGGGAAGACAGTGCTGGCTCCGCGCTGACCCCGCGGGGCTTCATTCACCCCGCGTCGTAAAGTCATCAGCTGCTTGGGGAGGGAGGCATCACAACTGTTGGCGTTACTAGTGTCGGGGCGGGGGGGGGGGGGGGGGTTCAAACAAGCAGCTGTAAAAAATAACTAAGTTCTGTAGCAGAGTCTGCTCTAGAGATGCAGGGGCTTCCAAACGCGGAAAACTGCCAACTAGATAACTAGAGGGAATTATCACTCCCCGGAGAATAATCAAAACTGGAAGCACACTCCAGAGGGTGTTGCTGGCTGAATTAAAGGCGGGCAGCTTCCCACTCCCCACCCACCGACTGAGCGGAGCTGCGGGCCGGCTCCTCCGCCTGCCACCGCTCTGGGCGAGAGGGGACGGCGCCGCCCGCCGCCCACAGAGGGCGCTGAGAGCCTGCCCAAAGCTGGGCCCGCGCCCCGCTGCTCGGCTCCGCTCGGTAACCGCTCGGTTTCGCTCCCGTTCGGAGGAGTTATGCCCGCCTCTGACAGCCAGGCGGGCGGCGGAGCGGGGACCAGGACAGAAGCGGTGGCACCCCGGACCGCCAGGTCGCTCAGGGCCGGCTGCGCGCGCCCGCGGGGAATTTGAGAACGATGACCAAGGCGGAGGAGAGGGACAGGCAGTGAGGGTCTGCAGCTATTTCTTTTGAGATGATAGCCAAGAGAAAGCAATTCCATCAGATTTACACCAGCACTAATCTGATGCGCCCACGTTTGGCATTGTATAGGCGTGAAGTCTTTTTTTTTTTTCCTTTCTTTTTTCCCTTCTTTTTTTTAAGACGTCGTCCTTCTCTCTCTGTATTTCTCACTGAAAGCTAAGTTATTATAGTTAGGTTAAAACTCAAATCATAGAATCATAGAATCGCAGAATGGTTTAGGCTGGAAGAGACCCTAAAGATCGTCTAGTTCTAACCCCCGTGCAGGGGCAGGGATATCTCCCACTAGAGATTTTCTTTTTTGTTGGAATCGTTACCAACGCGGGACTGCCTGTGATTTAGGAAAAAGAAAACAACAATAACAAAGCAAACTCATTGGTGGTATGGTGGGAACAGTAGGCTAACAGAAAGAGAGAGGGTGCGCTGTGCATTTCGACCCTTCAGATATCCTGCGCAAAATCTATTTCACCTGATCTGTTCCTCTGATCCATCTGAAAAACTCAAAAATAGGTGCTTATCGCTTGCACTGATTTGTTAACAGATCTCTTGAGCGATAGTTTACCTAAACCCCTTTGCTTGCGGGGATGTTGCAGCTAAATCAAGATCAGTATTCCGATCTCTGAGAAGAATTATATAAATATTTTATTTGAAAATCTCATCTTGTTTCCGACAAGTCCTGGTTTGAGGCTGGTTCAGTTTGGATAGGGCGTCGCCACATTATTTCTTAATGACTTTCCCAGCTGCTTCTTTCCATTTTCCACCATCAACAACCATCTGGTATCTTATTAGCACCTCAATGCTCATTTAGTGTTCTCATTTAGGAGAAAAAAAGAAGTAAATACTGAAAATATTACGCATTTTAACGGACTGTCCTTGGAAGATTAATACCTTTATAAACCAATGCCTATCAGTCTCTTTAACCAACGGATCGAAATCACAGAACTTTCTTCTGGGAAGGGCAAGAGCTGTCTTTTTTTTTTTTTTTTCCTTCTGTTAAGAGTATACATTATCTCACAGGGAAAAATCTTTCTCAGTCACATTTCCTCTGTGGTTATTTAAAGTGTAAATCGATACAAATAATTCTATTTCCTAATTTTTTTTTTGTTGTTGTTTCTGTTGGAATGTACACCAAAGCACTAAAGCTCTTGATCCAATTTAGGAATCAGTTTGGACAGCAAAGTTATACACTAGGGAACTGTGAGAATGCTTGTCCTTTCCAGTTTCAAGAATGTGTTTTATAACTAAAGTAGAAGTCAGATACATTTACGTTCGGAAAATGGATACTATAGGACACGTCTAATTCATCACAATTGAAAAAGTAACTTGAAGTTTGCTATTCAAGAACCGACTTCACTCAGTTTCTTAAATTTATGTGTATGAAAAGGGAAGTTCGCTGGGGTGGTTTTTTTTAAAAAAAATAGCTGCAAGAGTCATTAAAATATTAGGATTGGTGTTTTAAGTTTGGGTTACACAAAAGGCAAAAAGACTTGACGTTTTAGAAAAGAAAATTATAAATGTTTGAATAGATTTGTAATATATGTATACAATCTGCATCAACTGAATGCATACCTGAAGAGAGTTCATAATTTCATTTAGTTTATTAGACAAAAATATATGATTTAGACAAGTTTTGTTGAGGCGCTATTTACAATCTGAAATCACTCTATATACAGAAAAAACACAAACACATGGGAAACATTTACTGAACAAATAATCCAAGAATGGTTAGAATAGCACGATCTGAAATGGTACAATGAAGAAGGGGATCCATCTACAGATTTGTGTAATCGCTTTTATGGATTTGCACCACCTTATTGCAAAAAGAGATTGATGGGAGTCGTTTATATCATTTCCTCTTTTTTTCTGTCTTTAATACCAGTCTCTGTAATATTTTTTCACCAAACCATTTAATCAAGCTGAAGGGAGAGCTGTTAAAATTCTCGGTGTTCCCTCTTGCTGAGCCAAAGAGCTGCAGGGGGGGTAGGGAGGAAGAAAAAAAAAATAAAAATAAAAAAAAAAGACGTAACAATCCTTCAGAAAAAAAATATAATCCTTTCCTATAACTGCCTGTCTATTGCTGTAGCATCTTAGTATTAGTTAATTGCACAGGAAAGCATTGTCACTGTTGTAATTAACACAAGATATTTGAAGTCTGATAAGTTTCACAGAAGTTACAGGATGACTATGTACAATTGTAATACAGCTTAACTTTGAAAAGATTACTGTAACTTCTATGTTGTTCTCTGTATGCATTGTGATGGTGATTATTAGATGTTATAATTAGTCTTTATTATTCAAGACACTCTGTTTCACATAAGTAACATTCCTGCAGTGAAAACAAACAAACAAACTCACTTGTCACGGACAGGCTGGAAGGGCGATTTTAGCGGCTGATGTGGGGATTCAGTTCTTGTTACATTTTCTCTTTCTAGAAGGTGACAGAAGAAAAAAAAACAAAGCCAGGAGAACCATTTTAGAATAATGGCAGTAAAAATCTATACAGTGTGAAGAGAACACACCTGTTTCATGCTCTTTTTCAGGTGTCTGTAGGTGTATATATATATGTGTGTCTACAACACTATTCCCTACTTACAATACTTAAGGACTATGCAAGCTTTTCTTGCCACAGTTTGGACTGTCATTAAGATTACATGGAATTTGAAATTATTTAATGGGTGTATACTGTGCAAATGTAACAGACCACATGAAATGGGCTTAATATAAGCAATCAACATGTTCCAGGGAGCTGGGGGGAATCAATGCTAAGGTAAACTGCCTGTAACTCTGTTAAAAGCAATTAGTTACACCAGGGCTGAATCTGTCCCTTCCTCAAGGAGAGGTTCATGTTCCTGTGTTAAGGGTGGAGGGTGAGATGGATGTCTGATGCATTTATTACCTATGTGTTTGGGACTGGTCCTCTCTGAAGGTTTTTCACCGCTTAGGGCTCCCAGGGTTGCTGTTAAAACAGAAGGTTGTTGCTGGGCCTGGAGGTGGTGATTGTGATGAGCAGTGTGGTGGTGATTTACTCCCAAAAAGGACCTCACATTTAGCAGGGAACTCTGAGTGAGGAAAGCCCCATTTGTCCAGTTGTGAAATTTGCCAATCTGGCACGTGTAGAGTCCATGGCTAGGGAGAAAAGCAGGGTGCTGGATCTGTGGAGAAGTGTGGTTAAGCTGGGGAGGAGGAGGTGTAGGGGGAGAAGATTTCAAGGCACCATCAGGACTGGTTGCTGTCTCAGCCAAAGACCAAATCTTGGGTTTGCTGTGAGATGGCATCTGTAAATTGTTCTGTCCCCCAGGACTGATGATATGCGTGCTGTTGTCAGAGGCCTCCTTCACCATGGCCAGCGTGTCTTTGGGTTTCAGCCCTTCAGACCCTGACAGTGCCAAGTTCTTCTCCTTTTCCAAGTGCTCCTCTTCACCGCTCTGCCTCAGGAGCTCAGGTTTCTCCTCCTCTTCCTCGTTGCTTTGCTCCCCATCATTTTCATCAATTTTGTCTATGTCTATGCTCTCCAGGTCGATTTCCTCATCATCTTCGTTCTTCTCGGGGTCCCCTTCATTGTCACTCCCGAAGAGGTTTGCATCTTCTTGGTCCTTACTCCTGGAGCCCCAGGTCACTTTGTTCTCCTTCTTGAGCCGCCGACGGGCATTGGCAAACCAGGTGGAGACCTGGGTGAGGGTCATCTTGGTGATAATGGCCAGCATGATCTTCTCGCCCTTGGTAGGATAGGGGTTCTTGCGATGTTCGTTGAGCCAGGCCTTGAGGGTGCTGGTGCTCTCCCGGGTGGCATTTTTGGGTCGTCCCGGGTCCCCATATTGGAACTGTCCGTACGGATAATAGCCGGGGGCAGTGTGGGCAGCAAAGGTAGCAGGGTGGACACCCGGATTATCTTTCAACTCGTACTGGGAGCCCTGCAACACATTCAGACAAGTGGAGAGGAAAAAGCACATCAATTATCTCGTTAGCGTCTCTAACAGACCTGAATGGGCTACTCCGGGAGCCGGAATACGCCTTGGAGCGATGCAAAGGGTCTTCACAGTCAAATTCGGCCCTCCCTGCTCCAGGCTCTTCACGTTTAGATCAGACAGAAGGTATTCCCAAACGATCCCCTCCTTCTTGCAGAGAAGGGCTTTACCAAACCTTATGTGCATTTTCTCGGCAAACCAAATCAAACCAAATGGTGGAAATTTAGCAACTTCGCATTTGCCTCGGCGAGACCATTTTTCGTGCCCCTAAATTATCAGGAACAGAAAGCAGGTACTACACCACAGTTACCAACTCATGCCTGCGAACAACGTCGCATCAATCTGCAAAATATCCAGGAGGATATTACAAATGCATGCAGAGCATTCTTCTTCGGCCCCAGATCTGCCTTTAAAAGGAGTTGCCGTGCGACGAGACTGGGGAGATGAATGCACAACTTCAGCATGAAGACACTTATAATGTAAGAGATTTTCCACACACAAGCCAACTTCTCCTCCCCTTCACCTCCCACCCCCCAAATCACACTAAGATTCTGGTGTAAAATATTAACTTCTAAGTGTTAGAAGAGCCTTTAAACTCTGGAATGAAAACTGATCCATGCATTGTAGAATATGGATATAGCAGACACTTTATCTCATAAGTTTTACTTTGGTCTGGGCAGAGCAAACACAAGTTGTTTACAAGCGTTTAGAGACGGTGATTTATTTGCAATCAATATTCTTTTTATCATCAGTAGTAAAACACAGCAAGTCAAATTATCCCATCAGGTGTTTTGGTAAATAACATTTTATCTTTCTAGCAACCTCATTAGGCCTCATTATAACTGCAAATTGTCCAGATATTAACTTAATATTTTAGGGTTTTGTTTGTAAATGCTGAGAATTTTATTTCAAATACCACCGCCCTGGTAAATTACTGTAGAAAAACACCGGGATACTTGGCAGGTAGTAGTTCCTAAATAGCTAACATTTAAAAAAAAAAAAAAATCTCTTGCTTTTACTACAATATCTTTTTTTTTTTCTAGTCCAGAAATACATTCTAAATATTAATCTTGTAAAATTTGTGTCATCCTTAAAAATGAGCCACTTCAAAATCGTCTGCGAAGAAACTAATTTAACTTTGTCAAAGAGTTAAAAATTAATTGTATTTTAATTTCAGAGGCAAAGCTTATACATAAAGAGAAGCCCGACGTAATTTTTGTAATGTGTTACAGAGTAGGCTTTCTGCACTCCCTTTATTCCACAGTCTTTTGTTATTGTTGCTGAAATTATATTTTTTGTGTAATCTCTGTTGGGAATTCTTTTGAAGAAGCCACTTATAAATCACTCATTGCTTCTGTCTCAACTTTTACTGCATTTCCAAAATTAAGGTCAGAGAAAATAGGAAATGCATACTGTTTAAAGTACCTTCCCAGGAAACGTTTGCAGCGCAAAATGATCTGATTTCAGATGCTGACCCTTGTTCAACAGCATATCTACCTATGTGCCTACACATATGTAACAAAAACACTCGCAAGTTACGGTCTCCATGCACCTGGGTGTAGGTATTCACACTATCGACTTTCGAAGGGGAGAGAAAAGAGGAGCATTTAGAAATTAGTGGAAACTGAGAATACCGTCGCCGAGAAATTTGGAGATACTAGGAAAGAAAACGCTTCAGCAACACCGGAGATAAAACTACAGTTTGTGGGTTTGTTTTTTTTTTTTTTTTTTTTTTTTTGGGTTTTTAATGTTTCACTTTTTAACTACTACACTCTAAATACAAGGAAAACAACAAAAAAAAATCCCAGAATAATCTGGTTAACAGTTAACGCCAATATCCCTTTCTCCTCCGATGCATATAATGGCATGTAGATGCCCTCCTTCGCTTAATGCAAATCCGATCTATGAAACTCACCATAATCAGAGTATGAAAAGTTCAGGGCCATTTTTAAGGCTTAAGAAAAACGTCTTGAAACAGACGGGCATACCAGCTACCTAGACTGCGGTTTGAACCTGTTTATAGCTTGATGGGAAAGAAAAGGACCGGGCGTAAAGAGGAGCGCGCTGGGAACCCAACAGAAACAACAGGACCGACAATATCACCCGTCAACAACATCACCAATAACAACAAGAAGCGGGGCGCGGGGGGGGAAGCCGAGTTGCTAGGGAAAGCCGACAACACGGCGGCATGAACCCTGCTCAGCCCTTCCCACAGTCAAGAAGAAAAACTCGGCGGAGTTTTGCCCGGCTGAAACGTCGAGGCGGATGAGGCACGGCAGATGAGGATAAGCACACACACTCTCTCGCATCCCCGATACGCTCGGCTCTGCAGCTTCCCCCTTTCCTCCGCGTTCCCGGGACGGGGTGCGAAGACGCGCGGGGGGCACGGCGATGCTCACTCACCATTTGGGAGAAGAGGCCGAGGTCTGCGGTGTAGGGCAGGAAGGCGCTGTAGTTGGGGGCGCTGTAGGGGCTGGCGTACATGCCCAGCACCGAGGTGACAGCGGCCGAACCGCTTCCCAGCTCGGCGCCCGCGGGCCGGCCCGAGGCGGCGGCGGCTGCGGCGGCTGCGGCGGCTGCTGCAGCCAGGACCCCGGGTCGGTCGCTCCCATATACCGCCTGGCTGGCGCTGAGATACTGCGGGTAGCCCAGCTGGGGGAAGGACATCTCCGGGGCGCGGGCACAGCGGCGGCGGCGGCGGCACTGGCGGCGGTGGTAGAAGAGGCAGAAATATAAAAAAAAAAGGGGGGGAGGGGAGGAAGAGGGGGAAAGGAATTATACAGAAAAAAAAAAAAAAAAGGAGAAGAGGGGGAGGAGGAAGCCTGAACAACCAGGGAGGGGAGCGGAACAAACCCGGGCTTCTCTGGATTTCTGTCTCTTTCTTTCTCTTTCTCTCTCTCTTTTTTTTTTTTTTTTTTTTCCTTCCCCCGCTCTCTCTCTACTAGATTCAGGCAGGGCGGGAGAACAGAAATCGAGCTGATAATTTTCTTTTTCGTTCTGATTTCTTTCTGTCACAGATATATTGCAACCTAGGTATGGAGGAAGAGGAGTGTGGAAGGATTCAGTGGAGTATCTTTCCTCAAATCTCGGCTCTTCTCTGCTCCTAAATCCCTTAGATGTGATCTGATCAACAATTGAGCTCCAACTGATGTGTCTGCCCTTAGGTCCTAGGCTGATCTTTCAGATACAATTTGAAGTTGATGTTTTGATTGGCACCCACTTGAGCCGCAAGCACCGCCCCGCGCTTCCCGCCCCCCCCTCCTCCGCCCCCCTCGGTGCAGCACGTGGTGCGCAGCCCAGCCCGGGCCACTTTCCTCTGTGCCTGCGTGTGTGTGTACTTGTGTGTCCGCGCAGCTGCTGTGCCGGGTGTGTGTGTATTTAATGTTTAGCAATGGGCTCCTTTCAGAAAAGCCCCCACTGCTGTATGACAACCTGTCTACACGATTTTACAGCTGTCCAACATTGGGGTTTTGCTGTTTCGTAGCCTTAGTGTGTCCCCTTTTAACAAAAACAACTGTGTTGCTGTTTTTTTCCACCTTTAACATTGAGTCCCCCTTGTCGTCGTCGGATTCAGGAACAAACGAGAGCGGCTGTGAGAGGAAAAGGGGGCTTTGCAGCCAGGCGACTGGGCTTGGAACTATATACCACTAAAAAGAAGAAAAAAATATGAACAAATAAATAAATAAAAGCGGACCAGCTATAGCAACCCACAAACGACACCCACACACAACTTTGCTGAAAGTCAAAAGGCTTCTAGCAGTTCTTCCGAAAAGAATCTTTAGTTAAGAAAAAAAAAAGGACCCTCAGAGATGTAGGCTGCCCCCGCCCTGCTGTTTCTCCTCATCGTGCCCTGCCGATGGATTGACACTCAGGGACAATTATCAGAGGCATTGCGACAGTTCTTGGAATATTAGCAATAAATAATCCCACAAATCAACAGTGGCGACATGTATGCCGAGGGGCAGAGAAGACCCCCCCAGCTCTCGCAGACTAGTCCGTGGCGGAGGGGGGTGGGGTGTGGGGGGGTGGGTGGCGGGAGGATGAATGGAGCGGGGATGTGAGTGGCTTGTAGATTGTCAAAACTTCCATCCGCCCGTTTCAGCAGGGACGAAAGAAAAATCGTAGGGGAGTAGGCAGTGGTGGGGCGAAGTGACAAAAATGGGTTGTTGCCATTATGATTAGAGGAAGGGTTTTTTTTTTTCCTTCTTCTTCCCCTTTTCCCCTTGGAGTGGGGCACCCCGGAAGATACAGCGGTAGACAAAGGACCCCTCTACAAGGGACTCGGTCGCCTTGAAGGACACACGTTGTCACTGCTGTGTTCTGCCCGCGAGGTTGCCCACTTCCTCGACGTGGCGGGGCTCGATCGGACCCCACCGGGGCTGACAGAGCGAACTTTCCTTTTCCTACTGCTGCCGGGGCCCTGCAGCTATTCCCTCAGCTGGGAGAAAACAGACGCAGGGGGAGCGGGGGGGGCAGGTCTAGGGCTGGGCGTTTCTTAGCCCAGTGGGACTTCCCGGGGGTCGCTCTGCCCCACGATTACAGTCCGGAGCCCGCGGCTGGGCTGGCGCTCCTGCTCCGCCGGGTGCTGCGAGGCCACGGCGCTACTGCCCCCTCGGCCGCCCTTAGCCCAGCCCTCGTCGCCTGGGAGCTTCGTCTTTGTGCTGAAGGGGCGGCCGGGGCCGCCGAGCGCTTTTCCTCAAGAGACGGCACAGAGGGGGCTGCAGAAGCGAAGGCCTGGCTGATTTTCTGGATGCAAGTGTTTGGTGGGGGCGGGAGGAGGGGAGAGAAGAAGGAAGGAGGGGGAGCACGAGGGTCTCTGTCTTTTTTCCCGAGCCCTCTCCCTAAGGTCCATGTGCCCCTCCACGGGTCTTCGCGCCTCTCTCTCAACGCTTGCAGCCGCGAGTTCAGCCCGACACCACGGGTCTCATTCATCCCACCACGGATGACTCCCCTCCCGTAAACGCCCCTGCAGGGTGTTTCTAAACCCAGTTAGCCCCTTTCCTCCCCGCACTCAAGGAAACCGCTCCTTCTTGGGTTGGTTATAAACTTCCTTCTCCCATCAGTTGAAAATAGCGAGTTTTCCCTTCCTACGTCTCAAAGGGAGAGGAGGATTTCCATTCCCTGCTCCGCTACAAAATCTCACCCTCAAAGCAGGAGAGCGACCCTCAGACAAAAAAATGCGCCGCCCTTACAAAGTTAAGCGGGGCTTGCAAATTTCAGCGGTGTTTTGTGAATGAAGTGTCACATTACAAGAGCTGCAGGTAAATAAAGGTGGGATAAGGCACCGACGCTGCCGAAATCTTCTTAGAGCTTTAGATCTGGGTGGAATGTGTATACAGAAAAGGTTTCCACTTGGAGGCTTAAGAAATGTGAGCCATCCCCTCCCCCACCCGCCCCCATCCTGCTCGTATCGGTTCGTGGCGGGTGGGGGGAGAAGGTCTCCCTTGCTTTTCTATCAGCCTAGCAACTTTTCGAGGCTAACTTCGCTATTCTTCACCTTGCGTGGAAATAGAGAAAAAAAAATACACAAAGTGCGGGTTACCTGTAACCGTGATGGGGGGCAGAGGGAAGGAGGAATAGGATCGAAAAAAAAAAAAACCAAACACGAGGGGAAAAGAAAGAAAGGTAGGAATGAAGAAACCCTCCAAGGACGGGGAAAGTTGCAGGACTGCGAGGAGAGCTTTGTTTCTCATATGCGAAGTTCCCGGCGCGTAGATGAGCAGGGTCCTGCGAACTCTATTAATTATGCACAATTCTGATCAGTAAATGCCAATCACTCACCACGCGATTCCTGCTCCTTTATTGGACATTGCCCAGTTTTTCTGACGGTTTATTAAGTCACTTTAGAAGGCAACCTTTCAAAGCCCTTTTTAATTTCCCACCCCCCCTTGTGCAAGTAAGCTGGGACCAGAGCTGCTACACTAAGCTACTTAACTTGAAAATCAGTTTAGTGAAGGTCTGGGAGATTCTGGGTTTATTTTCCCCCATACAAGACCTATAGCAGGAACTTAATAACGAAAGTACGAAAAGAACAAAACTGTACGGAAAACTACACATATCAGCAGCTGCCAGAAGCACCAGGAAAACCTTTCCCTAAACCCAAGATCTTAACAATCAAAAAGGTTGGTGTGATCAACACCCCTATCCATAAAATAACTTGGAATTGATGAGATGGATTAAAATACTGCTTTGTTTTATGTTTGTTTGTTTTTTTAAAAAAAATTGAACATAATTCTGGGAAAGATCTCTTCTTTTTACTTTTTAATTTTTTTTCCTTCCTTCCTCAGATCTCGTATAGGTGCTCGAATAACTCCTTAGTTTTCGTCAGAACCTAACAAAAAGGAGTGCGATGCCAACTCATTAGCCAAACAGCTTTTTTTAAAGACGATACACAGTCATATAGCAAAAGAAAGTGACTGGGCTCACAGTGAAAAGCAGAATCACTTTCCCGTTGAACAGTGTATGCACATCTGAAAACAGGCAGGAGAGAAATACATAGCAGCGCTGGGTATAATGTGATTATACCTAAGGTAATCGCCTAAAATAAATTGTATACGGTTTAAAGTAAATCGACCTAAATGGCCAAGCTAATTCAAAGATTACTGGGCAGATAAACTTATCCTTAAAGAGCCTTTCTTAAGAAGGAGTTTGCTAAGATAGTGTGATCCTTCCATTTTCTTAAGGCGATGCATCCACTGCCAAGAGATTTTTTCTTTATTATTAACAAATCAGTCTAGATAAGGGTCCGATAAGAAATGCAAATCCAGACATAGGGGTCGCTGCTTGGCCGAATTTTAACTAAAGGCTGGGTCTGTAGGAATTGACTAAAGGGTATGTTTGAGATGAGAAGCTTTAACACTGACTGTACTAAAAAAATGAAGTCAGTGATTTTGATCTGCTCCAGATGTCCTAAGAGTGGATATTGCAATGCTGGGAATCCGCACCAAATATCTGAGGGCACTGATGGTAATCAGTGCAACACATCAGCGAGGGGGGACTGGCAATTGTGATAACCTGCTGCAAATGTGCAGGGCTGGAGATGGCAGTGATAAACCGCTGAAAATATCTTCAAATGGAGATGACAGAGCTCTTGAAAGGAGACACCTAACTATGGGGAGAATAGGATACTAAGAAGAGCACCATATGAGAGTGAAGTTCAGATACTTACTAGTCTACAGTTCACCCGTGAAATTTCCACAGAGACACACACGTTTGGGCGCCGTCTCTGCACTTAGATACATGCGTCTATGGACCTGTTAATAAAATTCGGGGTTTATACGGCGTTGATAATAAGATCTACTAAAAGAAAGGGAGGCTTAATCGCTAAAGCTCCTGGTTTGTGGCTTGGGAAGAAGTTTTCATTTAATTCTGTGACTGCTTTGAAACATCCTGGTAAAGATTTCTTTTGCAGATCCTCTCTTGTTTTTCAGCTCGCACTGGTAACAGACGAAGAAATTTAAGATGATCTGTTTAGTTAATAGTTTGATTCAATTTGCTTTCCTGCGGAAAGAACGGGCGGGGGGGGGGGGGGGGGGGGGGGGGGGGGCGAGGGGGGGCGGGGAGAAAAAAGTGCCAAAATATAGATTATCCGTATGTTGCTAATTGTATGACTGTTCTCAGCAGGTAATTTCACTGTCTTTTTTTTTTTTTTTCCTTTTGTTTTCTTTTTCTTTCTTTCTTTCTTTTTTTTTTTTTTTCCTAGCTGCCTTTTTTATGTTAAAGCAATTCTACTATGTCAAGCTGTTAGGTATCAATCCTATACATTTTAATGATACATCTGCGCAGGACTGAATCCATTAATTTAATATATCTCGCCTAGATTCTAATTATGCACAGACTGTCAACTATTTGGATCAGTTGACTGAGTTTTCATTAAGTGTATTATATCTGATTTAGCATGGGGCCGAGTTTCATTCGACGAGTTGTACTTTTTTGGGGTACCGGTAACGAGGCTGCAATTCCACAGGACCTTGGTGTTGGCTCCCTCTCGCTAGTTGACCCTGTTGTCAGGCCCCGCCGCCTCCGTGCGTCTGTCCTGGCCGCTCTTCATCAGCTCTGATTTATGAGCCTTGTTAAACACTCATTATTACTTTGCACCTTTTTTTCCAGC
Source organism: Tapera naevia (assembly GCA_033556795.1). NCBI lineage: Eukaryota > Metazoa > Chordata > Aves > Cuculiformes > Neomorphidae > Tapera > Tapera naevia. The sequence goes on along the minus strand of JAUMJJ010000036.1, from coordinate 18,419,636 downwards.
AGAGTCTGGGAAACAACCCCACTTTGTGACAACAGGGCATGTGTCAAACCATTATAGGCGGAGAGGTGAAGTAGATCTGGAGAACCAGATTCCACCACCAGCCCCCGCCCCCCCCCCCCCCCCCCCCCCCCCCCCCGGGTTTTTATTTAAAAAAAAAAATAAAGGGGGAAAAAAAAAGATTAAAAAAACCAAATCTCACTCTCTTTTTGTAAATTTAATTCACAGCAACAGAAACCTTCAGACCTTTGACCGTGCAAATGAATGATTTGGTTTGTCCAAATAAACACGAACTTGTAATCAGGGATACCTGGTCGGTTCCCTAAATATGATCACGTACACATTCATAGTACAGGAGTACAGGTAACATAGGAAGAAATCCAAGCTGCTAGAGCGTTTGATTGTACTCAAGGTAAGAGCTACTAAGGTGTTTACAGAGATTAAGTTAATTAGAAAGTATTTTAAAAAAAAGAAATTCTGGTCATCTATCTCTTTGGGTTTTTTTCTTAGTAGATTAAGAAAAATTGATTATTTTTTTTTTTATCCCCAATACCCTGACGGTGACTTTTTATTAATGCTTTATCAGTAACATCTCAGTTGCAAATTATATTAATTTCTGATAACAATTTGAATACAAAGGTGCTCTCTTCCTTCACATTTTTTGCAAATGAATTGTTAAAGCTACGCACACAGGCCTATATGAACAAGCCCACAAATCTATAGAATGAATCATCTGCATCTATCTATATTTATATCTAACTGTCTGTCTATCTGTCTATGTATGAATATTTTATGGGTCTGGACTTAATTAACAAAATAACTTCCATTTTGTCTCCAAAATGATCAACAGCAATTATGTGAGATTTTTTAAGGTTTATAATTTTGTGTCGCCAGACTGTTGCTTGGGGGCAGAGGCACAATTGCCGTGCCAGCTGCAGTTGTATTTATTTGTTTTTCTGTCTTGTTCCTGTAGGGCTGCATTATGCAGTTTTTAATTAGTTTGTGTTTGTATTTCACCCGTCCCAAATCAATGCCATCCTGGAGCAATGCAATGTAAATTCCTGCAGTACAGGTGTAGCTGCTAGCTCTGGAACACTAGGAAACTCATGTCTTACAAATGAAAGCAGTGAATGCCATTCAGCCAAACTGTCAGCTTTAAACAGCCAAGAGGAAGGAGATCAAAGCAGAGAGCAGGAACTTCTACTCTCCAGATTAGTCTTTATGGTTTGAACGCCTAATGCTATTAAAGGGGAACAGGACATACAGCACATCGTTGGTTACAAAGTTACTTCTAATTTTGCTTAAAGTCTTGCCTTATTTTGGCCAGTGTAAACCTTCAGAGCATTTCAAGATGCACTGTTTCCTTTGAGGCCTAGTAGCTACTCATCTGAAATTATGCAGAACTAATACCTTCAGAGACACATTTCTGTTTGTGCACATATTTATATAACTTATCGCCGTTTGAAAGATAATTTTGATTTCCTCCTAGGTTCCACAAAGTCTTTTAATAGAACTCATAGCAATAAAACCTGAAATTCAAGTAGCTCCACACATGAAAAGTCCCTTTATGTTGTATTTGGTGTCTTTTCTTTCTTGAAATGACCTCTGTACGGTGGTGTATAAATCTATTATTCCAGTCACTGGGGAATTCTTTTAAAGCTTTCTCTCTTCTTTTTTTTTTTTTTTTCGGTCAGGAATAAGAGATCGTTCATCTTTAACTAGGCCACATAGAAATTATGATTCAACAGCAGTGTATATTTAATTAGAGTAATCTCACTTGAATTTAATTACCTAATGAATTATTTGTTTAAAGGGTAAAAAGGCTTGTTTGCCAAGTACAGTGCAACCCACTGATAAGAACTTCCGTTATAAGCACATTAATATTTAAAAAAAAGCATTTTATGGTTTTATATTTTAACTCTTTACTTCTGCCGCTGCCCACCGTCACTAGGTATGCCGAGCCCACTGCTTTCGGGGCTCCGACCCCGTCCCTTCGACTCCCCGCAGCTAGTCCCTCACAGCCACCGACTCGCGTAAGTAACGTGCCCCATCGCGGCAGGCAGGGGCGTATGACGGGAGGTGGCGTGAAGGGGAGGGAAAGATGGGACACGGAGGAATTTGCCGGGTGAATTTCGAGGCGAAACGCCAGCGAGATTCCGCATGCGGCGACGAGGCCGGGAGGCTGCAGTGGGGAGAGAGGATGCGCGCCCCTCCGCGCCCTGCGGAGCTGTTCCCCAGGACTGCTGCCTTCTCCCCGCAGCGCCGTGCCTGGAAAAAGTCCCACCGGCAAAGCGTTACAGCGCGGAGCGTCAGGCTACGAAATAGTTGTCTTCTTTCTTTTTTTTTTTTTCCTTCCTCCTTTCTCTTTTTTTCCTCAGTGCTGTGGACAGGGCAGCTAATTGCAGTCCTTTGATTATTTATGATTCTTCAACCAAGACAACAAAACCCAATCACCCTCTACCCTTGACCTTTCTCCTTGGTTCCCAAATTTTCCAGGTACTTCATTGTTTGTTTTCAAGATACAATGTATACAGTGCTGAATTGCAACGCTTGTCAGAAGATTCGCTCGGTGGATTATGCGACTCAAAAAAACCCAACCCAAAAGCAAAAATATAACAAAATCAAAACACAACCAAAATACAATCACACAAACTCCCCTCAAAACCGCAGCAATTTTTTATTATGCAATAGCGAGAAGCTCTGCTTGGCGTATCCTACTAACCTGCTGCAGAAAAACTAGGTCCGAAAAAAATCCTTTTTTGTTTTGTTTGTTTGCTTTCTTCTGCACTGGGTATTCTTCCGTCACCTTTGGCAATGGGACCTCCCGAAGATGCGGCTACCTGTAGCTCGGACCGAGAACTTCGGGTTTGTCCTTTCAGCGAATACGAGGCCACCGAGAAGGCCTGGGCTGGACGGCGGGGAGCAGCGAGGGGTCAGACTACTGCTACCCCTCCACCCCCACAAGTGATGCTCCGGCATCACTTGCTTTTTAACAGGCGTTAAAAAGCATCTCTGGAGGTGGTGAAGGCAATGCCGAGCATGAAGGGGTATTTCGCCCTCTTACCTACCCAACATTTCTGTTTCAGAAACACCGTCGCGAGGGAAAAGGGATCGTGTGTACGCTTAAGCTGTAGGCAGGGAAGGTGAAAGAAAAAGCAAACTTAAAACTAAGCTTCAGCAATGTTGAGGTGTCAGTTCGAGTCACAGCCGTGTTTGAGGGTCCCTAGCAGGTGGCGCTGAAGCTGCCACTCGGGCAGTCCTGCAGCTCAGGATCGCACCACTAATTAGCCCGCGGGCGGGCAGACGAATGGCACACGCGGAGGCAGAGCAGGAGATGTAACCACCCTTAAAACACGAACCCCACCTTGTCGGCAGAGAAGTCTTCTCCGCTCCCTCTTTGCCCCCCAGTATCAGGCAGGAGGTGACCCTGCGGAGTGGCGGGGTTGTGTGCTGCCAGGTCCTTCGCTGCCGCTGGACGAGGGTGCGTGGCTTCCTCACACCTGTGCGCAGCCCCGCTACCGCGCCCCTTTCGACGCCGGCATTTGAGATGAAGATGGACTCGCCACGGTTTCCACAACAACTGGGGCTGCTCTGCTGCAGATATGCCTGCTTAAGTATTCAGTCAATTGCAGAGTAGCTTGCGCAGCGCTTAATTACACCCCAGCGCAGCTGGGTTTGATGGTGCGGAAGCCCGGAGAGCCCCTTTTGGACTGCAGAGTGGTTTGAGAATATGCTGGATGTTTTGTCTTCTCCATTTCAGGGCATGCTCCCCCCTCCATGATTTTTGAAGGTCTTTTAAAGACAAGCAGGTTGAACAAGCTACTGGCACCATGGCAGCTTACCTGCCTACCAGCAGCTCAACTCCTATTTCTTAGGGCCAAAAGTGTTTGGGTCTGATGTTTATTTTGTGTTTTCAGGTAAATACACCAACTCCTGAAACCAAGAGTAGCCTCAAATCTGTTACAGTGAGACTGGCATATTGACTTCAGAAAACCTCAAACCTTACAAGTATATTAACAGTGTTTAAGACATTCAAACCTGAGACAGCAGTAATTTTCAGGTCTTAAGAAAAATAATCACAATTTCTCATTGTTTAGAGCCACATAAATATGTTGATCTCCTCTACTAGGTGTTCTTTGCACACAGTTTTATCAGAATCAACTGGCAACTCCACTGAAATGTTTGTAATGACTTTAAGATATTATGGGAGTTATAGCTCTGTAGGCCTGGCGTTTTAATTCTTGAGGGCCTATGCTCTTCTTAGAGTTATGATTGCAATTGTCACAGCACATCTACATAATGTAGTTTACTCCATTAATTTTGATGACCAATATTAACAGATCATATTTGGCTCTGTGGTTTTATTCTTACCCCCTTTGGAAGCTGTATGAATTTCCACTGTATTATTACTGAAAAAGTACAGCTATATAATTTCAATCATGTAGATATGGTAGGGCAAAATATTAAATAAATCTTAGACTGGAACTTGTTGAATGAAAATTCCTCACAAAAGCTCCTCAAATCGTTTTTAATATTTTGTAAACAGCATAATTTACAATGTTGTTTTATCACTTCTTTAGCTTTCTTCTAACACTTCAGCATTAGTAGCTATTGGCGTATTTTCTTTCTTTGCTTTCTTTTGCCTTAGATGTATAGTCACAATTTTTGCTAATAAAATTGACTTATGTATCCATTGACATGTGCTGTATTTTAATGATGACTTTTTGTTTCATCCAAGAATACTTTTTAATGAGATTGTTTAGATCATATTTTAAGGACAAATGTGAATCGTTTGTTTAGTTTTTATTGCCCAATGTAGACTTGGGCAGGATTTTTGCATGTGAACAGATTTGCACTCAAATCAGACTATGAATTTTTATGCATTTATATACTTATATATATACTAGATTTTTTCCTTTAATTTACTTTCGGCTTACTAAATGGTAATTATCTTCCCCCTTCTGCTTCTTTCCTCGCACATCTCTTTTGTTTCTGTTCTTTCAAAGAACAAGTCTATATTTGAATGACAGCACAGTTTGTGCTCGGCCTGTATCAAACAGCATTAGTCCTACAAAATTATTTCTTCAGGATAACAATGAGATCAGAAATAAAGTGGATTCTTAGAAATAATGGTAATTGAATTAAAATATTTCTACTGAAACACAATATTGTGAAAAAATTCTTCATATGGCGTGCTTAGAACAAATACTGACTCTTGGACTAATAACAAGAAAGTTAATCGTGTCCTCTACTAAATCATTGTGTCCTCTACTGAATCATTGGTCTAGATGCTATAAAAAACAGGAAACCAGACTGTTCGATTTTTTTTTGGGACTGGGTCTTTGTGGGAGTTAAATCACTGTGACAATGAGCAGAACTTAGTGTGCAGTCACGAGATGCATCATTGTACTCTACAAAGTAGCACTGAGTTTATTTTATTGATTTACTGCAGGCTTTTCCCAAACTGCTCTTTCCCATCTCATATGTTTTACTTTACTTACCCATGGTACTTCTCTGCCAAAGATGGCAATTTTTAGAATTTCACCTGGGGTTGGGAACACTCAAATGATAATGATAATAATATCACATTCACTGTTAATTCCTCACGTATAACTAGGGCACTTCAATTTACAAGACATTTTATACGGTATGGATAGATATATTTTTGTTTTCTGTGTATATTCTACTGTTTTCTCTTATGATTTGCATTGTTCACAGAGAAGACACATTGTGGAAGTCTAAGTCATGATGTTCAGAGACTTACAAACATTATTAAGAACAGTGAGTTATTGAGAGCATTTATAAATACAACAGGACAAAATTAAGGTCTTCAGTTCAGCAGCTGGAAGTTTTTGGGATTAATTACTATGCGTAAAGAGAAAACATGCAAGGAACTGTGTACTCAGTATGTTCTGCACCCTCAAGATAAAGAGATTGCCAGTGGAGTAAGATAGTGCTTAGCTTCAATATAGACAGTGGAACCTGAATTAAAGTTTTTTATTTTATGTCCATAAGTTCAAGTATTTAAGACCTTTTTTGAATGCGACAGGATACTCGAATAAAGTCACATAGAAAACAAACCTAAGATGAACAGATATTTCAAAGGTATCACAGTATCACAAGGTTGGAAAGGATCTCTGAGATCATCAAGTCCAACCTATAACCTAACACTAACACCAACACTAACACCAACCATCATCTAAACCATGGCACTCAGTGCCTCATCCAGTCTCCCTTTAAACACCTCCAGGGTCGGTGACTCCACCACCTCCCTGGGCAGCCCATTCCAATGGCCAATCACCCTTTCAGTGAAGAATTTTTTCCTCATATCAAGTCTAAACTTTCCCTGACGAAGCTTAAGTCCATGCCCTCTGGTTCTGCCACTGGTCACCTGAGAGAAGAGACCAATCCCTGCCCGACTACAACCTCCTTTTAGGTAGTTGTAGAGAGCAATGAGGTCTCCCAATGAGGTCATATCCTGCAGAACTGCACTGATAATCGGCAGGGAAATATTTGCTTTTCTGTTTCACCTTTAATTTCTTTCCCTAGCTTTTCCATGAGGGTCAGAGAACTAGACAACAATGCAGTCATTCAGTTGTTCACAGATTCTTATTCCTCTCTTTCACCTTGTCTCAGCCAACAAGTGCAAGCATTTGCTGTATTTCATACTGTGCTGGCATTACTGCTGTAATTGCAGTAACCCAGAACACAGTTACTATAAACATTTCTATACTAACCTTAATAATTCTAATGCTTCGTGGAAGCAGTCTTGGTGCAGTTGCATTGATGTAGTAGATACTGCCAGTGTAACTCACAATAATTTTGCAATCCTTACAAAGCCTGCTCTGTGCAATTTCCTTCTACTTCACATTATTTACTTGGTCTAAACTATTTACTGTTTCATATAGTGATGAATACCAGTTCATTTAGTTCAAATAAAATAATCTCTTCAGATATTGATTGGTGCTCTGACTAATCCCCACTTTGTGAGTTCATCTTGGGACCCGTTGAGAAGTTTCCCCATAATGCAGTGCTGCTGCATGGATGAACAAACTCCTGTGTTGACATAACAAATTTGAACCTACACAGAGGTTTACTGCGAATTTCTTACATTGTTGCAAGTTTATGCAGTCTTTTAAACAATGATAAGCTCTACAGGTAGGGAAAGAACTTCTCTAGCAGGAAGTGGAGTGTTCAGTGGGGAAGAGGAGTGTGGTAAAGAGCCTTTGTCATCTCAGTTCCACTGCCATTTTGTTTGCTTGTTTGCTCTTATTGTGAATTGTCCTGACTGCAGCACTGCCTTGACATCCTGGGAGCAGATTACTTGAATGATTCTCATATGGCTGAATTTACATCTCCACTGACTAATGGAGCTACTAATAATGTCAGTATGCTGACATGTAAAATTTAGATGCTACTAGATAGCGTCTTTTGGGTGACAGCCTTTCTTTCCTAAATCAGTACACTTTATTTTTCACCATCCTTTTTTAGGTCTCATCTTGCTTTCTTATCCTCTGTCCATTCATCAACACTTTTTTTTTTTCATCTCTATCTCATATCCTCCAGATTCCTATTTACATCTCCCTTGGCTCAGTCTGATTGACCTTACATTAAAACTATTCTTGCTCTTTCAGTTATTTTTATTAAAAGTAGCATCTCTATATTCTTTATGTTTGTCTGTACTTGGTAGTTTATAAAGATTTCACAGAAGGGGTTGTCTTTCTATATGTTTATATACTGCTTACTCCAACTGGGATACTAAAGCCTAAGCAGCAATGAGAAAATTATCAGTTTTCCACTGATGTGCCTACTCTGCTTAAAACCTCTGCTTAAAAGTTCAAGCAATTAGGTACTCAAGTGACTCCTCACGAAATTACAATTGTGTGGCTAATAACACTAGCCTTTTCACTTCACTAAAACTTACAGTTGAAAGAGCATGTATTTATACAAGAGTGAAATACATGGCTAGATCTGTTTGCTATTGTGTTCCTAACAGTTGCTCGTTAATATGATCATGTTTGGGGGAAAAAATGGTGGCCTGTGAATATAATCTGACCTTCAGCCAGAGTTTATATCAAGTAACTTTACAGTTTGCTATCTATCTATTCACAGTGCTAGAAAAGAGTATTGGTGCATGTGACTTTAACTGTGCATCACCCTCTGTATATGTAGAACTTGTCCTACTTCCCCAATAGTAAAAGAATTAATTCACATACATAATATTTATTTTTATTTGACATTTTTTATGGGCAAAAGTAGAAATGAAGCAATAAATGTAAGAAAGGAAATAAAATGCCTTTAAAACCACCTAAAGGATTACTTCATCTAGATGAACAAGTCCATGGGACAAGTGAGGATGTAGTCAAGGATATGGAGAGGTAGATGAAGACACTGCAAGGGTCACTCTCTATTTTAGGACCTGAACCTGAGAAGTGAACTTCAAGACTACAGGTTGGCTTGTCAGTCTCCAAGGGTTGTGATTATGGTTCGAAGTCCTCAGCAGTTCATGTGGCAACCCGTTCTGTTACTTATTAACCTAGGAGCTAGAATAGAGTATACCACTAGCAGGTCTGCAGATCATACCATATTGGGTGGGAGTGGCTCTTTCACTGGAGAGCAGTCTATTATTCAGAAGGAAATTGATAGGCTGGAGAAAAAGTCCAATAGGAATCTTGTGAGGTTCAGCCCAGGTAAATGCAGAGTCCTGGCCCTCATCTGGGAAGGCATCCTGCTTCCATCCCGGGTTGGCATCATCTAGTTGAAAAGAAATCTTTGATAAAGGACCTGAGTACCCAGGGGGCAGTAGAGGGAACAGGAGCCAGGAGTATACAGCAATTGCAGAGAAGAAGACCTATTGCACACCAGGCAGTAGTAGTGTTTGTGCAGCCGGCAGGAAGAAAGCGATTATTCTCCTCTATTTAGCACTTGTGAGAATCCATATCAAGGACCCTGTCCATTTTTGAGCTTTCTAGTGCAAGACAGGTATTGGTATGCCCTAGTCAGTAGTAGTGGAGGGCTACCAAGACGATTAGAAGCCGGGAGAGTATGACGAGGAGTGGCTGGAGAGTTGTGTTTGTTCCGCCAAGAAGGTTAATGGGAGATTGTGTTGCTGTCTTCAGGTGCTTATGGTAAAGTGTAAGAAAGATAGAAATAAAGGTGACAGGATGAGAAGCAGAAGATACAAGTTCTTATACAGGAAATTATGATTAGATAAATAAAAGGAAAAAAAGGAAAACAGGAAGTGGGGAAAGCAAGCCATGAGAGCCCAGAGACTCTCTGGGCTCACGATCCTTGAAGATATGAACCTGAACTGGACAAGACCCAGAGGAATCTGACCTAGTTGCACCCACTTTGAGAGGAGTTTGGAATTCAATGATCTCCAGAGATCCTTTCCTACCAAAACTACTGTATGATTTTGTAGCACCTGAACTCATAGCATTTTAAGAGTGGAGATAATATCCTTGCCCATGTTACAGGGCCATCTGGAGCAGTCTAAAAATTTGTGGCAATAATAGTGATGACTGTAATGTGTCAGTTGTATTGATTACAAATACATTTGTTTCACAGCTTTGAATTCTCATCAGAATGCACTGTGCAACAGCACTGACATATCTCTCTCATGCATGTATAGTACAGCATGTATATAGCTACGACAGCTAATAGGGTGGCCTGATACAGTGAAAAAGCCATATTAGCAAACTAGAGAGAGATCTGGCAAGCACTGTGCCACCTTTATCAGAAAGCCATTTCTGTGTCCAGGATAGAGAAGAGGGAAAAAAGAGGGAGCAAGAGTTGAGAAACAGTCATCCAGCTGATTAACTGACTTTCCAGCCCAGCTGGTTCTTTAATGGTCTGTCAGAACCCCGCTCCAGTGTGGACTTACCCACAAGGTCACAGCCTCCTTTGGCATACACTTTCTCTGACATGAGGTCCTCCATGGGCTGTAGCTCGATATCTGCTCCACCGTTAGCCTCCATGGGCTGCAGGTGGACAGCCTGCCTCACCATCGTTTTCACCATAGGCTGCAGGACAATCTCTGCTCTGGAGACAAAGACCAAAGTCACTGAATGTGTATGGGGGGAGCATGAATGGCTTTAAATATTTTTTTTTTAGGGTTGAAATGGAAGTGTTCTCTGACCTTTCTCAGTCCTAATTATTGCGTATGAAAGAAAAAGTTTTGCTAAATAACAAATATACTCTTAATTGTGGAATTAGATGTAATTACATGCCATTCTGAAATATTTCATAATTTTATAATTGCTTAAAATGTTGGTATTTAGTGAACATAATTTACAGTAATTCTTTAATTCTTGCTTTGTTTAACCAGTAATTGTCTTTGTAATCGTGAACCGAACAAAACTTTACACGTAATTGTTCAAAACACCTCTATTTGTCTTTTGTTTCAGCAGGAATCCAAAACAAGGCTAATCTGATCAACAGAGATCAATAGAAAAGTGAGAGAAGATTCTTATTTCTTTGAAGCCAGTGAAGGCAATGAAATAATCCTCTTAAACAATGAAGGCCTTTAATTCAGAAACTTAAACACTGAAAGGCATTGTGAAGTGGGATTTGCAGTGTTTCTGGTTTTAATTTAAACTGTACAAGCAGGTGCAGTAATGGGAGGAGAATTGCTCTTATTACATTGTTACAGTGCCATAAGACAAAACCCACAGAAAAGTCCTTAGAAGAGCTTCCTTCTGTTTTACCTGTCATGTCCCCACCCTCTGTTTAAACATATCCATCGTCTTCCTTTCTTTGTGATTTCCTTAGATCTACAAACTGAAGGACGACTATGTACTTGGCACCCTGCACCCATGTGATCTAGCGACCTTTGGAAGCAATGTCAGCCTGTTCTTCAGCCTCCTGCTACTTGGTGCCTTCACCTGAAAAGCCGATAGTGGATTGGGCTGCAGAAGGCCCTTCTGTGATATTTTGGGGCTGAGGTATGCATAGGACAAAGTGGGACGGGTCCACCAGTGTGAGTCACTGGTGGTTGGTTCATCAAGTGCGCGATTCATAGCCTGTGGGACAGGGACTACCCAGCCAGTATCCTGTTCCACTGTTCTGGAGTGAGGGGAGTAGGGCAGACCCAGTAGTGGCAGTGGGCATCACTTGATGATGAGCTAGGTCAAAGGAACGTAAGTTGGCAAAGCAGGATCAGATCAGGTGGCAGCAGCCAAGGTTCTGCTCGGCCCAGAAACCACCAGGTCCCACAGTGAGGTGGCAGGTCTGAGGTCAAGCTGGAAAGTCGGTCAATGGGTCAAGGTCCAATCCAGCAGACTGCAGGGTCAGGCATGGCTTTGATGGACCTGGAGACAGGCAGGCCTACAGCATATCTCAGGCAGGGACCGAAGGTTCCAAGCTGAACAGAAACAGGGGTCGTGGGCCGTTGGTAAGGGTGTGGAGGGCCACCCAGCCACAGCTGTTAAAGCCTATTAGTGCCCTCAGACCCTTAATAAGCATATGGAACAGCAGTTGTTCAGTTGACTGACACCAGGAGTAACAGGTGAATCTTTGTTGGAAAGTGAAGTACTGGAAGGTATAGGTGGTCAAAATCAGGCTTACTGTGGATTCACAACTTTAATCATGATGACTGCAGTCACTGTGAGAACCATTTCAAACATATTTAGTTCAGATGTTGCCTTTGGGGCTTTCTGTCTACCTGCAAGAATAAATACTGTCCTCCAACCCACCCACCTGCAGGAACTCAGGGACCTGCAACCATCAAAGCTGTCACAGAAGATTGGTTTAATGGTGCTGGGGGGAGAGGCATGATGCCAGAGTGCTGTTCTTATCTTCAGATAGCATCTCCCTTAATAAGGTCCTTTTGTTTCAGAAGCCATGGGTGTGTTTTGTATGCACTGTTAATTATTTGGTTTTAGTTGCATGTTCAGAGACAGCAAGGGTTGCACTAATTGCCTAAATAAGATTTGGAATTTAACAAATTATAATGTTCAGTAACATAATTTCCTTTGACAAAAACAGCACAGGTAATGCTTTCCTAGTCTGACAGCACTGGGAACTACAGTTGATTCAGAATGGCAAGAATGAGATTCTAATAATGAAAGAAAATAAAAAGTGCTATTTATCACTGTTTCAGTGTCATCAACTTGTTTTTTTTATTGTTCTTCAGAATAATGGGATTTATTGAAGCAGTTTCCTCAAGTCACATGATACATATTATGCATGAAGAATTTAAAATCACAAACTGTAAAAACACACCTCAAATTTAACAGAAATACACAACAAGGAGAAGTACACTTTAAAAATGATCCTATTTCTTTCTGGAATAAGCAAAAAAGAAGTGTATATGGAAAAGAAAAAGTTCATTTATTAAAACTAAACAAATTGAGATATTTGCATAGTTACTGCTGTGCTTGAGTGAAAGATGATAATTGTGTTTATGAAAGATTTTCAACAGCTGTCTTTGGAATCAAATAAAGAATTAGATAAACAAGCTGGCTGCTATGCATCTAGGATACATACACCAACACTCAATGTTCACAAATTGCTAAATAGTTTTTGGACACCTGAAATTCTATTGATTACTAAGGCTCGATAATGTCTGAAAGACTTGTTCAAATGAGCCGGCAAGCAAACTAGCATTTACATAGTATTGTGACTCTTACCATATACAAAATTCATTATGATAAGAGCAAACATTCTGACCAGATAAGTAGCCTTAGTTCAGTATGGCTGCAGCCACAACAGGAAACCTTTCAAATGGTGATTGCATAAAATTAAGGATGATACAGTGAAAAAGAATATTGTAAATCAGACAGCAGGGAATTTCAAGGATCACAAATCCTTGCCTAATATAAATTACAGCAATAAATTCTAGTATGGATTGTTTCTTTTACAACAATGCTTACCGAGAAAATAGAAATTGTGAGCTAGAATTCCAGGACATTTCAATCATGATAACCCCTAGAAATCTAACTGTTTTATTTAGTTTCCAGCTTGCTGATATGTGAACACGAGCAATAAATATAAAAGTATTTGATTGCATAAATTAATGTCTATTTGTTTTAATCTTATGTTAAGTCAGCAAATAATACTCTGTATAGTTATTATGGTAACAGGAAATAAATAGTTAACCTTTTTCCTTATCCCACAGGTTTTTAGCATGACCTTAGCAACATACATTAATATATCAAAGATTCCATTGAAAACTTTGGAAAGATGCCAGTATGAATCTGGTATGTGAGTCAGACTCAGTACTTGGCAGAGATTGTTGTTCTTTGGATCTTCTCATTATTACAAAAAAATTCAAAAAACATCTACTTAGAAAATTTGAACAGTAATTTAAAAAAAAATTCATTTAAGATTAACTCCCAGAGAACTGAGCCTTACTTATCATCTCAGTGCAGTTATTAGTCATCTCTCAGATGGCTGAACAGGGATGGTCATTGTACTCTAACCCTGTGTTCCAATTGTGGGGACGTCCTTATGTTGTAATTAGAGAAAAGATATTACCTCAAAGAAAACTGTAATGTAAACATGAACCACTCCAGCTAGCATTGATCTATTTTGATATGAAGTGATCTGGCATCATGGGAAGACAAAGAAGATCTTCTTTGTGATTTACAAACAAAAGAAGAGCACTGCAAGACTACAGAAAAACACAGCTCTAACAATGCTTGTAATTTGGCCTGAGGTTGACTCCACAGTACCTGCAGGCAATCTCATGCAATGCAAAATACCACTAGTAAACTCCCCTCCTCTGTAGTTCATAATGGGCGTTAGTTAGTCATCCTGCCCTTATGACTAGTTAAATGCCAAAGCTATGTTCTGCATAAATCGCCCTAGGTTCCTGTATGCTACCGGTCAAATGTTCCTGTCCTTTGGGAATAGTGAAAAAAAAAAAAAAAAAAAAAAAAAAAAAAAAGGCTAGATGGAAAATTTAATCTCTTTTCTTAGGATTAAAATTTCACTGCCTTTAAAGCTTTCAACAGGTTCTGTTCAAACTCAGAACTCCGACTCTGTATCTAACTATACGATGTGTTTAGTCATAAGCAGTTTCTGCAATTTCCCCACAGATTGATAATGGGCTGGGATCAGTCTGTGACTACTCTGTTCAAAGAGGAATGAGATTGACAACTGTAAAATAACACAGTGTCGTCTGATGCCAATAACTGTGTGACGCAGCTGATCATCTGTGAACATAGATTATACATAGATGATGCTCCCCAATTGTTCTGCAGTTTTTCAAGAAACTGAAAGTGAAGATTTGGACCAACTATTTGTTGGCCCTGACCTGAGCACTTCTACAATATATTCTATCGCATATTATATCCAAGACACTTTGGGGCTTCAGCTAAAGTGGAGCCATTATTGGACTAAGATAGAAAGAGTAGTAGTATTTTAGTGACTTTGCAGCTATCCAAGAAGGAAGCATAATTTTTACAACTCATGAGATTCGTTTTGCAGGACTGGTTGCACTAGGATTTGCTACTGAGCAGTGGTGCACTAAGTAATCCCTCAGAAGACCCAGAGTTATGGCTTTCAATACACTTTCTTTTTAGATGATGAAAACATTGTCTGATACTAGGGGCACAAAAAATGGAATCTCTTTTATTTTCCTTTTGTATGATTGAAACTAATGAAAGTGTTAGGAGGTGAGGAATTTCTTTGCAGAGAGTTTGTTGTTTAGTTCTATTACATTAATAAGACAGGAGATGTTAAAATAAATTAAAAGATAAATATCTTTTTCTTCTCTTTTTTTCCAGTGTGATTTACCATCATTGTTTCTGTCATTTGGGCAGCAAAGACTTCATGTTGTAGAAGTGGGTTTTTTTTTTGTGTTGTCAATGTCTAAGGAAGAATAAGGTATGAGCACAGAGATTAAATTAATATCAAATATTACATAAATATTGTATTTAGAAGGGTGGAACCATACCATATATTCTGCAATAAATTAGTTATTTATATTCCATTTACCTATTACAATTCTAGAAATGCACTTCTACCAATTTTTGTATCACACGCTTCAGGTCAGGGTCTTGACAAAAGAGAATTAAGCATCGCACTGCTGGATAGTCTCTTCACAAAACAAGGAATTACATTTCTAACAGGTCCTCAAGTGAACCTGCAATATCGAATTCTCCTAGCTACCCTCAACTCCTGTGGTTTTACCTAGGAATTGTTGGGAATAAAGGAAGCATATCTTCCTCAAATCCCTCGTCTGTAACTGAGCCCAGTTCTCACCTGCAGAGCCTGGCAAGGCTGTCTTCTTTCCGTGTATTTATTTTTCTCAGAAACCAAAGCTAATCAGCTCTCTACTATAAATAGCTGCAGAGGGTAATAATAGCACTGGTAAGGAGCCAGGTGAATGCCAAACCTTCCTCAAAATACCCCAGTCTCTACTGCTGAGGAGGCTTGCATGCAGCACCATCTGTCAAGGGTATCCATTTACCATTAACTAACTGAGGAGACAACATGAGCTCAAACGCCTCTAGAAAAGAAATAACAGCTCTGTTTTAAATGCTGTAGATTTGTTTCAAGGAAAATTTGCGAACAGAGAGTAGGGCTGTGTTAAATAAGTAATTTGCACTGAATCAGATCCTGCTATGTTTACTCACACAGGAAAGTACTTTTTTAGCAGCTGAGTGAGAATTTAATATGGAGTGAAACATCTGAACCAAGAGAAAAGATCAGAAATTTACATTATATTGTGTGAAGTATAAGAAACTCTTTAAGCATGGGACACTGTTGTTAGAATGCTTCCAGTAAAGGTGGGTAGGCCACTCATCTTTGTGTAGTCCATGCAGAAGGACTGTCTGGAGAGGTTACTACCACATTTATAAGCAGTTCTCTGTTGCTGATATTCAAATGATGATTTTTAGAGGCTTAAATCTCAGCCAAGGTTAAATAAATTTTCAAAGGGATAGCAGGCCCCGAACTGGTCCCTTACTGCATTTCTGCTTTCTGCTCCAAAGCACATTTGAGGATTCTCTAAGAGTTGACACCAAGCAATCAATAAGAAGAAATGCGTGTAATACATACAAATGCAGGATAACGTAGGTTATAGAAGATCCCAGGAGGACCCCAGTCCGACTTTCTGCTTAGAGAAGGGTCAGAGGTGGGATCAAATCAGGCTGCACAGGGCTTTATCTAGTTGGGTCTTGAAAACTTCCAAAGACAGACACTGCACAGCTTTTTCTGGGCAACCTGCTCCACAGGTTGACTGGTTTCAAGGTGATGTTTTCCTGATATAAAACCAAAATGGGATTTTTTTGTGGCTTTTGTTCACTTGAATGGCTGAACAGCTTCAAATGAAACTATTATTTTTATGAGGCGTTAGTTCCCTGCACCTTGATTTGTGTAGTATTTGGTTCAGAGGACATTTTCCAAAACTATGTATTAGTCTGGGTCTGTCAAATGAAGTAAATGGATATTTAGACTCGTGGGACCTTTGGGTACATCTAGGTTAAGATGATGGTAACAGTATTCTGAGGTCTTGACTCTGGCGGATGTACTCATAATCCCAGGACTTTTGCAGCTCTTTTCCTGTGGTTAGGCAAGTAAGACTTATTCTTAGTAAAAGATTCACAAGTTTTGTGGGCCTAGTACTCTTAAGAGCATGTTTGTGACATGAACAAAGAGAGTTTTAGAAGTGTTGATGGCTTGTGTATTTTCAGTTTCACGATGGGAATCACATTAATGAGAATATCTGACTCAGAATGTTAATGCTTATTCTCATATGAGATAAAACAAGTAGACAAACTGATAACAGCACCACATTCATGTAGCTGATCTTTTCTTTTTTACACAATACACTATTTCCAGGGAAAACAACAACAGCAGCTATGAAACTTCCTCTGGACAGTTAATTAATAAATCTATATCAATTAACATTAAACTACTGTTAACCAGAAAACCCAGAAGTTTAAATAAGCCATAAACTCAATTGCATATTTCTTCCCCACCAGTCTCATCATGACAAGCAGTTTTTGGGGATTGTTAACAGGGATGGTTGGAAGCATCATATAGGACATTAAATCTAGTTCACTGTTGCTAAAGAACAGAACATGAAGGATAGACAGCTTGTGAAAACTAAATTAAAAGTTTTTAAATTCTTATACAGCAGCCATCCTATCTCCCTTTGTACTACTCCTCAATGTCAAATCCCTTCACAACCAATCCTATACATATTCTTCAGGGAAAATTGCACCAAGCCACTTTTGAAGTTAGAAAATATGGTGTGCCAGATACTTTGTAAACTCCATGCAGTTCCAGACAGTTAATCTGACCCACTAGTACTTGAGAGGCAGCCACTACTTGGCCATTCAGCATGTAAATGACTCTGGATACATCTGGATTGTGCAGTGGAAGCAGGGGTGGATACTGGACAGTGGAAGACTAGAAAGTTCCATTGTGGGGAAGTTACCTTGAGTGAAATATAGCACGTACAGGAAGCTATTGCTGTATGGACAAATCATACTAAAAGTAGAGGACATGAGTGGTCTGAGGTGTTGTGGTATGGATAAGGGAAATAGAAGATATGGGGAGGAGCTGTGGATGTATACTAGTGGATAAATTGCCTTTACGAACACATTTACAGATCTGGGCAGGGTAACATGAGTCCCTTCCGCCTTTTGTCAGTGGAGGATATCTGTAAGCTTCAGCAAAAAGAAGATTATTGGATGATAAACTTTTACTGCAGCCCTAACCAACCCTTTTGCCTCCCATGCTACAAAATAGCTTTACCTGCATTTTTCTGAACTTTCCTTGCCATTCACTCACCAACAGTGTTTAAAGGACCCACTAAAAAGGGTGCCTGATTGAAGCAATAATGTTTCTTGTGGTTCATAGTATTTCTTCACAAGGCTCTAGGTTCAGGAATATATAAAATATGGCTTTTTTTTTCCTTGTCAGCCAGGAATCATGTGGCTTTCAGATGTGCTATAATTTAGACCCAGTCCTGAATTCCCTTTTGGGTCAGAATTTGAATAATAACAATGGCTGTTTTGATCATGCAAGCACTGTTAATTCACCTTCTG
The DNA here is from genome assembly GCA_033556795.1 of Tapera naevia. Lineage (NCBI taxonomy): Eukaryota > Metazoa > Chordata > Aves > Cuculiformes > Neomorphidae > Tapera > Tapera naevia. Next base: position 18,401,637 of record JAUMJJ010000036.1, on the reverse strand, counting down.
GATATCCGGGCTGGCATCTTCTGAAATGTTGATTTGTAATATGAGTTCTATAAACAACTTAGATTTTGAGTATTTCCTACTTGCTGTATCTATCAAATAACTTTTTCCCATGGGAAATAAAAAACTATCAGAAAATCACGAGTGTTTAACGTATTGTTAAAAACTCAGTTCTGAAAACGGAAATAAACCTTGAAAACTCAGCCTCAGAGCATTAAACCCACCTGTAAATACCTACACATTTCATTCCTGAAACTTTCATTTTTTATCAAGTAGGAAGAATATCTCACTAGTTCCATTTGTCATAAATTTTAAGACAGCCACAGCCCCATTATAATGCACCTTCCTCAAGTCTGATCTTCTCTTCAGTATTTGTTCCTCTTGCTTGCCCAGACTGTAATGTATTTTGAGACAGAAGGCAGTAACAGACAACTGTCTTCCTGTAAGATATAGTAAGGTTATTCTGTACAAATGGAATGAACCTCATTTTTTCATTTCAGATCAAAGTAGAAATCTTTTGAAGTTTAGCTATTTGATAAAAAAGGGCTTTATAACAAGCAGATATAGAAGTTAATAGGACATAGAGATATTTTATTAAACTGCAAACCATTATTAATATTGCAGTTTTAACTTGAAAGTAATATGTGAAATGACACCGGAAATTAATTAGATTATTTCATCATTCTTTTACATTATAAACTTTGATACACTTGCATAGATATATAGGTACATTGATAAAAAGACACAAAGACAAACAGAATTTTAATGAGTGGGGAGCTTTTATCTACTATCACTTTGTGACTTAATTTTTTCTGTTTATACTGCCTATTGATTCCAGTTGAAACCTGCTGTTTTAATGTTGTTATTGATATTCTCTCTGGGTTTTCTTCTAATTCTGGCATTGATATTACCTTGATCGGATTTAGTTTATTTGAATTGCCTGTAGGTTTCAGTCTCTGGAGTTTTTCACTGCTTATAGACATGCAAAGATAAAGCCTCTCTTTTTATCTAAAAATCCTTGAGAGACTCTGAAAGATACAGCCGTTTTCTGAGAACATTAAAAAGAAAGAGACAACAATCAAAAGGCATATACTTCTCACCCAGACTATTCAAGACATCATTTCTGTACACCCTACATGTTCTCTGACATGCACAGACTTCTCATCTAATCAATTCCATTCTACGCTAGGAAACTGTGTGTGAAGAGATGGGTTTGTCATAAAGTCACAAATGGTTCCAAGCTCTATGTCACAGGCTGCTCCTTTACCCGACTGTCTCTGGTCTTGGTTAATTTGGGAAGTGGACCCGTATAGACCTCCATGTTATTTATTTTTGCACCTTAGTGAAAAAGTAGGCTTTAGCACATTCTTCAAAAATAAAATCTCCCTTCCCAATGAGAGAAGTCAATGTGCAAGCATGGGTGAGGTAAATAATGGAAAACTTACTATGCATTTGGGCTAGAGGTAATTTCTGTACATTGTTCCTGTAAATTGCTGTTTCTGCAATTTCCGTTTGACTCTTGAAAAAGATAAGGAGAATAATACTTCCAATTAGAGAAAAAGACTCTAAAGTTTTGCCTTTCAAATTGTTAGGTTTCTTTTCTTGTAAATGCAAAATTAAAAAGGAAAAAAAGCCCATATCTCACTTTTCTACTTTTTTTATATCTCTGTTTCTAACTGGCTTGCTTTATTTTGTTTCTCTTTGCAAGGTTTTTTTTTTTACTTTCCTATTTTTTTTTGGCTTGAGTTCAATCTTAATTCCTTTTCTGGTTTTATTTTTCCCCCCTCTGCATTCTTCTTCCTGTAGGCCTATAGTTTATTTTCTTCTCTTTGTTCTGACTCCTTTGTCAACAACAGTACATTTTTTTTTGAAAAAATTTTTTTCAGGAAATAATGAACATTTTCAAGTCTGTAATTAAAGCCAGGTAAAGACTATGAATATATGTGTAAACACGTGTTCTGTTTGCATGTGATTTATTTCCTCTGTCCAGCTGTCACTGGCCATTTATATTAACAATTTGACATCCTGTAGAATTCTTTAACATCTAACAGTCAGCTTGTGCAGTATAGGATACTAGGTACCCTAGTACTAGGGTGCTTTCATAGACAGAAAGAAGCCTGAAAATTTTTCATATAGTTTAGCACTGAATCATGTTCTTTTCACTGTAAATTTAATTTTTGATAACATTAATATGGAACGGTAATAGAAAAGCAAATTGGAGATGGTGGCAAAAAAATATTATTCTTCTAAGGTAGAGAGTAATGGACAGTGATGGGATATTGGAAAGCAGCACAGAGGTAAGGGAAGCACTGTTTGCCTTTTACTACAGTCTTCTCCATGGATCACATACACAGGGCCATCAGCATCCCTGTCTACACAGATACTGTGCTTCTGACAGCAGAAATGAAATGGGTTGTAGGGGTACATGTTGGGCCTGTGTAGGCAATGACAGGGCAGGAGAGAAGTTTTTTACTTGGAAAACCTGAACCACAGCCCCTCAAATCTTACAGCCCTCCTTATCCTCTACTGATATCTCCAAATCTTTTTCTTTTAAAATCCCCCAGTGTCTTGCAGCCAGGAATCCTGACGCACCCATTTCAGCTCCACTTTCCATTCTCAAATCACTTTACTGCTCTCACTTATTCAGAGTAACCCTTCTCCTCATTCATCCTGGGGCTCTGTTTCTTCTCCTAACCTTTTGTTATCTTTCTCCTGCAAATCCTTTCTCAGTTTCTACCTCAGGCACCAGAGCCTTTTGACTTTGTATGCTTGGTGGTCCCCATCCTTCATCCCGCTATCATACACGCACATGAAACTCTCCTTCTCATGTCACTGAAGACATAGCTGAACTTCTCCCCACAAAGTTACATCTTACAGTCACCCTGGGAGACTTTTACTCCAAGGATCTAACAATCTTTAAAAATTTCTGGGAATCTGCAGTTTTGCTGCTGTACCAACTCATGCATTTGATGCTAACTTTCACATTCCTACAAATGGAAGTGCTTTCTTGACTTCATTTTTTCCCTCTGAAAAAGCATACTGCTTGGCTCATTTTCTCATCAAAGTGTGAGTAGCAGAACAGAATAAGTAGCCCAGCTTCCCTAAACATGGTAATTCTGTGACTTGTGTGTTTCCTGGGGAAAAACACGTCAAGTTTCTTGTAGAAGAGTAAAGTTGTAGGACTATCAGTGAGCTGGAGAGATGTTGTAGCCTTTAGGGTATGTATAGCTCTATCATAGCTCTTTACTCTTCATTTCATGACACTTTTCTCTGTAGGGATAGCCCCTCTTCAGCATATGTTCAAGCAGGAATCTGTGTATGCTTTGACATCCCAGAAACTAGGATTGTGTGGTTGTTGCAAGATAATGACCTTCTTAGAGCTCCAATCATATATACAAGCCATAGGCAATAGTTACTGGAATCTATTGAAAAGGTGTCATGTATGTGTTTTACCAGAAAATCGTGAAAAACCAAAACATATTTGCCAGAATTTCTGGAGGGTCTTCTGGTTGAGGTGGTTGTGGAACAACAAGATGTAAAATTGGGGTTGTATCAACAAAATCTGGAGGTCCTTTTTCGACTTTTGTTGAAAATACTAATAACGGCGATAATGCTGCTATTGTGTTCACTTAATTCCTTGTGGTACAGATTTGCTTCTGATGAGGAGCACAGGTAGCAAAAAAAAACCAACAAAACCAAAAAATTCTAGCCCAGGAATTTTTGCTGTAGACACAAATCATGCTGTGTATTTATTGAGAAATAATGGAATAGGAGGCAAAGAATACGTACTTTAGGAAGTATGTCTAAAAATTAGGAAATAGGTTTATAAGGTTTATCCATATCAGAAGGTGACAAGGAAGCCCTGACAAACTGAGAGAATGGTCCTTTTGAGGAGTCATGGAGTCAAAATGAGGTGGTATCTCACACTGAAAGTGCCACGACATTTTGGACATAAACGAAGATAATGATATTCAAAAATATTTTTGCAGCAGGCCATAAAAGCTGCTTATTACATTGACTAAAAGGGGGACCAGGCATGGCTGAATCCTGCTATATTACTTTGCCTCAGAGATTGGAGTTTACGAGACTTAGTATTTTGTCAGTAACGATTTTGACTTCATTTTGAGAACGTCCATATAGAGATCCTGTAAGTAGTGAGTAGCAGATAGATAGTAAGGGATTATAGCAGTAGTGAGTACCGAGAAAGATTCTGACTTCTTCTCCCAGTTTTCAGGAATCAGACAGATGGGCCATACAGACCACCATTTTCTATGACCTAATGCACAAAGTTATCTGTCGTTATGCTTCTTGAGCTCATTTAGTCTTTGATTTACTGTGGGAATGAGTTCCACAGCTGGTGCATATTTTGAAGAGAACTGTTTTTTCAGCTACCTGGTAATTTCTCTAAATGTCCCTGTGCTCTTCTGTAACAAGAAACAGTAGATGACCATTTTTTACTCACCTTACCTATCCTGTTTATGTCTGTGTGGACAAAGTTACATATTTTCCAAGATGAAAAATCTACTATGTACTCTTTCCCATATTGGAATAATCACGTACCTCTGATCATCTTTCTATTCTCTAGCTTTTCTAGTTTGCTTTTTTGAATGCTGCACACAGCAGCATTCAACATGTAGGTTTAACATATGTTTACAAAGTGACATAATGGCATTTTATGTGTTGTTTTCAGTTTCATTCTCAATATTGCTGATAGAGCATAACACATACATAAATATGCACAGTAACTTCAAGCTCTATTTTTTGAGCTCCTGAATTAGAAGTTTCTAGCAATTGACTAAGAACCAATGTAAACTTCTCCTGTTCTAGTTAGACATATTTTTCCTAAGCTCATAATTGCATTTATTAAGACCTAATTTGACCGGCATTTTAGAAACCAATTAGTCGACATAATGACTTTTTCTTTTCACATTTTGCTATCCTGTATCTGTGTCTTCACAGGGTTCAGTTTTTCCTCCTTTCTTTCTTCTTTGTCCTGTTGTCTTTCACCTTACATATATTCAGGAGCATGTATCTCAGTACAGCTCCAGGTTCCTCATTGGTAAACCTTCGACTGATTCACACGATGAACTTCTGAGATGGAACATTTATTTCTAGTTTTTCTTTACTCTCCTACAACTAATTATTTATCAATGAGAGTACTTTATCTTTTAATCCAGACTCACCTAGTTTCTCAAAAAGTATTTGGTGAGAGATCTTAAGAAAACCCTCAGGAGTGCTCCATGAACAAGGTTACCTTACCTCCTTATTCAATGGTTTCTTCAATAGTTTTGGGCATTATGACCTCTTTATGAAATATAACATGCATTACTTATTCCTTCAACCATTAATTCTGTTTCTTACTCAAGTTTCTGTCAAATTCCCTTTTCTTTATTTTGTTCTAGAAATTTCTAAACTAGTAGTCCTCTTTGAGGCTTCCTACCAGTGCTACGTCAATGTGAGTCCACTGATTTCCAGGAAACTGCTCATGTTTTACTGGTGTGTCAGAATACCAGCACCTTGTATTATGTGAAAAGTCTTGTCTCTAGCCATTGTCTCAATATCTGCATTATTTAATTGTTCATCTCTGTTTCTTTGTCATTTCAAAAGTTAATTGCCAGTTTCCTAATAGGCAAACACTTAATCTCAGGTTGGCAGGCATTGAATCAACTCATCTCAGACTCTACAGCCCTAAGATAGTCTTGTTACACACTGGCTGGCAGTATTTATTTGCTGACTGGCAGTCAAATATTTGATTGTTGGATTTACTAACAATTAATTGTATCACACAAAAATGTTGAATAGCTTTTAATTTTCATATCAATTGACTTTTCATTTTCATCTATATTCTGCTTCGTAAGAGGAGTTAGAATCCTCAGAAGTATCAAATCCAAGACAACTATAGAATTCTGACACCTTTGAAAGAAGTCGGAAACATGTTATACTCCAAATATTTTCAAACTCCTAAATGTCCTATCTGATTCCTCTCAAACTTTCATGCAAAAATATCCCGGTCTGAGATGATGTTACAGTATTAAAATCAAAAGGCATTATGAGTGATGCCTGGCACCTTTGCTAAGCTTTGCTGTTGGAAGGACCATCGAATCATTTGTTTAGGTTGGAAGGGACCTCTTCATGTCACCTAGTCCAAGCCCCTGCTCAAATTCAGATAAAGCAGGTTGCCCAGGACTATGTCCAGCCAGGTTTTGAATAAATCAATGGATGGTTTTGATGGTTTTGCCTTTGCATTCAGTTCTTTACTTGCTGGCTGCAAGGCAGTGTGTAAAAGTAGGAGTGCAAAGAGGAGGGACTATGTGGATGTAGAGGTAGAAAGCAGAAGGCAGAAGTCTAGTGGATGGAAAGAGTGGAAATAGAGTACTGAGCAGAAATAAACAGAAACAGCAATTTTAGACTATTCCCTATCCAGAACGTGTCATGGAAACCAGATGTGCTAATCTTTACATTTCTTGTAGTCAGTGAACAAACTTGAAACCCACTTATTAAAGTGTGCATTGTATCCATTTTATAATGATCAATCAATATATTCAATATACTATTACCAGCACTTTTACTGTGAGCTCAGTTGGAGAGGTACATGTTGTGAACCCAAAAGCCCAAATCCTGATGGTGGCCTAAGTATTAATGCTAATACAGGTTCAAACAACTTAGTTTGATTATTATGATCCTTAAGAATCTGTATGAAAAGAGCATTGAAATTGTAAAGTCAGAAATATAGATACTGGATGAAACTGCTGAGTCTAAATAAGTACCCTTGCTCCTACTTTCTTCCTTTTTCCATATCTATTATGCTGCAGCTTTTAATGGTCAGATAGAGGAGAGGCAAGACAAAGCAGAACTGTGTGATCCATACCTCACTACAGCCAAAGATACGTTCTGTGAGGCTGAACCAGGTTTGTATTCCTGTTGCCTGTAGCATCTGTGCCTCACAGAGTGCAGTAAATGGGGCAGGGGGATACAGAAGAAAGACAGCACAACCTTACAGCCAGAGAATTCGAATGCCTCTGCTCTACCAGAGACTTCTACAAAATATGAAAAGTGACAAGTAATCATTCCAATTGAGCAAAAATCCTGTCTTTATTTGTGGGTACTTATGCAGGACTCTGAGGACTGATTTGTGGAAAAGTGGAATTATTACTTCTGGAAACTAACGTAAAACTCACTGTTCCAGTCCTAGTTGGTTTTGAACACCAACGATTAGTAAACCCCACAAACAAACAAACAAAACAGAAACAAAGGAAAAAAGTAGGGTCCAAATATCTCAAGTGAGCTTGCTGGATCATTTTTACTATTTTTGCCTCAAATTTCCCACTATAAAAGCACAATAATACTTTTTCTTATTTCATACAAATATTGTAGATAAATGTAACTAATTGCAGTTCATGAACACTGCTATGCTTACAGAGGAAGAAATTGCTCTGTGTACAGTGTGCATTTGATTGCTTTTGCTAATATCAGGCACAGAGATGAGCACTGAGAAAAGGATTAATTCAATTGGATTATATCAACCTCAGAGTTAGGTATTTGGTCTGAGTTCAAGTTAACACAATGATCAGATGATTCTTCCTATTCCCAGCAGACACTTAGAACAAATCACCCTCTGTGGGTGCTGAACACTCTGTCATTGGTTAGTGAGGAAGCAGAGATGACTAGTTCAGAGCAGATACCCAAGCTTAGAAGCTTCTGTTGTGAGTGAAGGTTAATAACCTCTGTGAACTGGCCAAACTGTGTTTGGCTAAGACCCTTCAACAGAGTTGTAGGCAATTTAAAGAAAAAGCCTTGTGTTGCTCTGGTCAATACAGCTGGAGGAATTGCTTTCTGGTGCAGTTACAAACTACTGAATGAAAAATGTGGAAATAAAAAAATAGTATTTAAGTTATTGAGAGCTTCTGTAAAAAAGATCAAACTGTTTCAGCTGTGGTGATGGGGTGAGCATCTTAGGCCAGTAGTCTAAAGACACATTCCATCATATATTTTTACACCATTAGAAATAACCAGTTTGTTTTATTTGCTGATGTTAAATCATAAAAAAAATCAGTGCATTAGGCGCTATGTGTTTTTACACAATGTATGTTACTTATGAGCTGAATATCATGTCTGATGATGGAGAAAGTCTGTTTGTGTCTAATACTGTTCCCTGGAGAAACTGTTCAAAAGCTGTTCATCCTTGTGGAAAGATTACTCTGATACTTATCTGCTGTGTAAGTGCCAGTTGAGTTGTAAAGCTTCTCTAGGGTATTTTATCAGGTGTTCTTACTCAGCAACAATAGTCTCTATGAGAAGAGAAAGAGAGAAACAAGGTTTGGTTCTTCTACTTAAAATGAATGGATCTAGTAAATGCTGTTTCTTTAAAAAAATATTTTTAGTGTGCTGCAAAGTATACCCAGTGCTCTTTTTTTTTTTCTGTCAGACAAGTGTTGAAATGCACAGCATTTTTGTTTTATTTAGTTTGTTCTCTCCATTAAAGCTGAATCTTACTTCAGAGAAAAGAACAAAAAGATGTGCTAAAAAGGATTTCCATTTAAATAACTGGTTTTCTTGTGCTTATGCCAACAATTTCATCTTGGAAATTCTTCAAATTCTGTCCTCAGACAGATTTATATGTGGGCTCTTCACATATGTTTCAGTGAGAGTCTTACGCTTTTATCTTACAGAAGAATTTGACCTCTGGGTTTTGCCACTCTTAGGAGTAGTTTGGGAATATTAGCTCTACTATGTCCAAAAATATTTCATGCCAGTTGCTGCCTGACTGAGAGTGATTCAGGAACTATTTTGTAGGAGACTGAAAGTGGATTTTGTCATCCTTTTTAAATCTTTCTTTTTTTTTTATTTCTGTTTGTTAATTGAAAACAAAATGTAGAAAAGGTTGAGACTGTTGCAGTAGAACACAGGGCTGTTAGCTAGTCATTGAGAATAGAAATGAAAGTCAAAAGATGAAAGTTTTTTATAACCTCAATTACACATTTTGTTTATGGCTTGGGAAATATCTCGGACCAGGACTGTTCTTGCCATTGTAACTAAAAAGAAGAAATATAAATTTTTTTACAACTTCTTTTTCTGCTGTCAAACTAGGTGTTGATTTTCCCCAGCTACTGATGTGTGAAGGTTTTTCAGATTTATATTTTATTTATTTTGAGAGTCCTGGGTAGGGGGAGTTCTTTTCCCCTCGGTATTACATTTTGTGTACTTTCGTTCTGTAAGTTGCTTTATCGGGGTAATGGGATTCTTTGTGATTCTTTTACTGCTTGTGAAAGAAGGCATTGCATTCAAACTTTAAGCAGGTGTTTTAGAATAGGTAGTTTTGTTCCTGTTGCTCTTAAATGTCTAAGTAGTTCTGGGGAGAGTGAAGTGAGAGTTGTTTCTCTAAAATTTTGGGGGAGAAAGAGGGCATAATAATAAAGCAGAAGAAAGAAACAGCAAAGGAAAAAGGAAGCTGAAAACACTTCTTGCCTTTTTTCTTTTTTTCCCCCCCAGAATTGCATAGCCTCTTTTCCAGCTAGTAAAAGAAACAATTAAAGGCATTTCTGTTTGATACGTTATTCACGTTAATGAGCAAAAGCATATTTGTCACTCTCATAATAGAGATGAGAGAAGGAAACCTGTTTCAAACTTGTCATTGTTTGATGCAAGACTGAAGATTAATATTTTTGTTTTAGATCAAGAGTATCTGCAGCACAAGTTGCTATTTTGTGAACTTATGTAATGCAGAAATCAGTGTTCACAAACAGGATTACATAAAAATAATCTATGAAACAAAAACAATTTAATCATTTCTGATCTAACTGTTGTGTGTTAAATCCTAAGGAAAAAACAACAAGCACTATAGAACATCCCATAAAAATACATAATAAACTTATAGAAATGAGAAAATGAATTTAAAATTCTGATGCAACATAGAACATATAAAGAAATAATTGTTGTAGCCACATTATATATTGACTTTAGCAATTTTCTGGCTTACTTGGTTTCTAATAATTGCATAAATTCCCAGATAGTGGACTTCACAGTTTTTACGCTAATTAAACCATTAACTCTCCATTTTCTTTATGAACTTCTGTGCACCCTTCTTATCAGCATACAAGCACAAGCTGTATTTTCTAACATGGTTCTCCTGTTAGCTAAAGGCTATTTAACCATGGACCAGCTGCAGTTTCCAGGTTGTGTTCTGGAAACCAGCACTCTGAGGCATGCATGTAGAAAATAGAAGATAGAAAAAACTCACTTCTGTTCATTCATTTAGTTATGCAGATAGTAACTTAATAATCAAAATTTCATTCAGATTTAGAGAAGCTTTTTTTGCTTTATCATTTATCCATTAGCATGAGTGGAAATGAGTCAAAATATTTTTGTGCCTAAAGTCCAAATTGCTTTGATCTGTTTAAATAGTAGGTTTTTTTTGTTTTGTTTTTAGTAGACATCTATTAATGTCATCTAACTCCTAAATGTTATTTGTGACATCTGGTGGTGCTCCTGGACGGTTGAATACCTGCTTGAGTTTTAATTTGTTAATCTGCACAAAATTTGAAGTAATCTATGCTAATTATATCAAAAAATGGCTACAGAACTTGTGCTGCAGCCAGGGGTTTGCCTACTTAGACCCTGGGACTCACTTTGAGAAATCTGGTCTACTAGGGGCTGATGGGGTCCATCTGTCAGAGAAGGCAAAGAGTACCCTTGGTCATAGGCTTGCCCACCTGGTGAAAAGGGCATTAAACTGAAGTTGCCAGGGGAGGGGAACCTCAAACCATTCCACTCCTACCAGCTTGATGCCAGTGCCAGAAACAGATGCCCACAGCCTGGAGAAGGAACAAAAGCCAGCAGGAAAGCAGCCGAAAAGTAACACAAAGGATCTCCAGCCAGTAAAACAGCTTCATCAGGGACCTAACTGAACTGCATCTATGCTAACGTACGTAGCATGGGGAATAAACAGGATGAGTTAGAGATGTATGCATGCATGCTGCTCTATGATCTCATTGGCATCACGGAGTCATGGTGGAATGGATCCTATTATTGGAGTGTTGGGATGGAGGGACACAGGGTCTTTAGGAAGGACAGGGAAGGGAGATGAGGAGGAGGTGTTACCCTCTATGTCAGTGGCCTACTGGAGTGCATGGAGCTCAGCCTCAGGATGGATGAAGAGCTGACTGAGAGCTTATGGATCAGGAGAGGAAGGAAAGGCATGATCAGTTGACATTACAGTAGGGGTATGCTGCAGGCCACCAGACCAGGCAGAGCAAGCGAACACGGGTTTCTGTAGACAGATAGGCACAGCCTCACATTCACAATCCCTGGTCCTCATGGGGAGACTTCAACCACCCTGATATCTTTCGGAAGGACAATACAGCAGGACATAAGCAATCCAGACGGTTTCAGGAATGCATTGATGATAAATTTCTTCTCCAAATGATAGAAGAACCAAAAAGGAGAGGTCTTATACTAGACCTTGTTCTCACCAAAAAGGAAGAGCTGGTGGGTAATGTGAAGCTCAAGGGAAGCCTTGGCTGCAGTGACCATGAAATAGTGGAGTTCAAAATCTTTAGGGCATACAGCAAACTCACTACTCTGGACTTCAGGAGAGCAGATTTTGGCCTGCTCAGGGATCTACTTGGAAGAGTACCATGGGATAAAGCGCTGAAGGGGAGAGGGGACCAAGAAAGCTGGTTAATATTCAAGGATCACCTCTTCCAAGCTCAGAAGCAATGTGTCCCCCGCAAAAAAAAAAAGGAGATTAAAAGAAGACTAGGGAGAATATGGACCCTCTTCAGGAGAAAATGGGAGACCTGGTTACCCAGGATATGGAGAAAGCTGAAGTATTCAATGATTTTTTGCCTCATTCTTCACTGGGGTCAGGGTACACTGCCCAGGTAGCAGAAGGCAAGGGCAGGGACTGCAAAATTGAAGGAATTCTCACTATAGGAGAGGATCAAGTACAAAACCATTTAAGGAACCTGAAAATCCATGGGACCTAATGAGATGCATCTGTGGGTCTTGAGGCAACCTGCGGATGAAATTGTTAAGCCACTATGCATCATATTTGAGAAGTCATGGTAGTTTGGTGAAGTTCCCACTGACTGGAAAAGGGGAAATGTAACTTCCATTTTTAAAAAAGGGAAAAAATAAGACCTAGGGAACTACAGGCCAGTCAGTCTCACCTCTGTGCCTGGCAAGATCATGGAGCAGATCCTCCTGGAAACTCTGCTGAGGCACATGGAAAATAAGGAGGTGATTGGTGACAGCCAACATGGCTTCACTAAAGGCAAATCATAAAATCATAGAATCATCTGTTTGGAAAAGAGGTTTGAGATCATTGAGTCCAACGGTACCTGTCCGCTTACTAAACCATATCCCTTAGAAGCTCATCTACCTGTCTTAAACTCCTCCAAGGATGGTGATTCAGTCACCTCCCTGGGCAGCTGTTCTAGTGTCTGACTGCCCTTTCAGTGAAGACATTTTTCCTAACGTCTAGTCTGAACCTTCCCTGGTGCAACTTGAGGCCATTAACTCTCATCCTATCACTTGTTACTTGAGAGAAGAGACCAACATCCACCTCGCTACAACCTCCTTTCAAGTAGTTGAGACAGTGAGGGTCTCCCCTCAGCCTCCTCTTCTCTAGGCTAAACAATTCCAGTTCACTCAGCCACTCCTCATAGGACTGTTTCTCCAGCCCCTTCACCAGCATTGTTGCCCTTCTCTGGATGCACTCCAACACCTCAATGTCCTTCTTGTAGCGAGGGGCCCAGAACTGCACACAGTGCTCGAGGGGTGGCCTCACCAGCACTGAGTGTAGAGACACAATCACCTCCCTTGTCCTGCTGGCTACACTGTTTCTGATACAGGCCAAGATGCCATTGGCCCTCTTGGCCACCTGGGCACACTGTTGGCTCATATTCAGCTGGCTGTCAACCAACATCCCCAGGTCCTTCTCCACCAGGCAGCTCTCCAGCCATTCTTCCCCAAGCCTGTAACGCTGCATGGAGTTATTGTGTCCCAGGTGCAAGACTTGGCATTTGGTCTTGCTGAACCTCATCCCATTGGTCTCAGCCCATCGATCCAGCCTGTCCAGATCTCTTTGCAGAGCCTCCCTTCCTTCAAGCAGATCAACACTCCCACCCAGCTTGGTGTCATCTGCAAACTTGCTAAGGGTGTACTCAATCCCTTCATCCAGATCATTAATAAAGATATTAAACAGGACTGGACCCAGCACTGAACCCTGAGGAACACCACTTGTGACCAGCCTCCAACTGGATTTAACTCCATTTACCATCACCCTTTGGGCCCAGCCATCCAGCCAGTTTTTTACCTAGCAGAGGGTGTGCCTGTCCAGGCCAATTGCAGCCAGTTTCTCAAGCAGAGTACTGTGAGAAATGGTGTCAAATGCTTTACAAAAGCCCAGGTGCACCACATCCACAGCCTTTCCCTTGTCCATTAACTGGGTAACCTTGCCATAGAAGGAGAACAGGTTGGTCTGACAGGACTTGACTTTTATAAACCCATGCTGACTGGGTCTGATCACCTGGTTGTCCTGTGTGTGCTGCATGATAGTACCAGAGATGATCTGCTCCATGACCTTTCTCGCTACTGAAGTAAGACAATCAAGCCTACAGTTCCCTGGATCCTCCCTCTGAACATTCTTGTAAATGGGCATAACATTTTCCAGCCTCCAGTCAAGTGGCACCTCCTCAGTCAGCTAGGACTGCTGCTAGATGAGGAATAGGAGTTCTTGTTGAATTTGGTGACCTTCTGTGATGGGGCTACGGTGTTGGTGGATAATGGAAGAGTAATTGACATCATTTACCTGGACTTGTGCAAAATATTCAACGCTGTCCCACAAGACATCCTTGTCTCCAAATTGGAGAGACATGGATTTGATGGATGGATCACTTGGTGGACAAGAATTGGCTATGTGGTCACACTCAAAGAGTTTTGGTCAGTGACTGAATATCCAAGTGGATATTGATGACAAGTGGCATTCCGCAGGGGTCAATATTGGGACCAGTGTTGTTTAACATCTTTGTTGGAATCATGGGCAGTGGGATTGAATGCGCTCTCAGCATGTTGTGTGCCTATGACACCAAGCTGTGTGGCGTGGTTGACATGCTGAAGGGAAGGGATGTCATTCAGAGGGACCTGGACAGACTAGAGAAGTGAGCCTGTGTGAACCTCGTAAAGTTCAACAAGGCCAAGTATGAAGTCATGCATCTGGGTCAGGGCAAGAACAAATACAGGCTGAGCAGAGAATGGATTTTACCATAGACCTGAAAAGAAGGACTTCGAGGTGCTGGTGGATGAGAAGATCAACATGAGCTGGCAATGTACGCTTGCAGCTCAGAAAGCCAAAGGTATCCTGGACTGCATCAAAAGAATTGTGACCAGCAGATTGAGGGAGGTGATTCTTCACCTCCACTCTGCTCTCATGAGACCTCACTTAGAGTACTGTGATCAATTCTGGAGTCTTCAGCACAGGAAAGACATGGATCTGTTAGAATGAGTTGAGAGGAGGAACACGAAGATGATCAGAGGGCTGGAGCACCTCCCATACAAGGATCGTCTGAGAGAGTTGGGATCGTACAGCCTAGAGAAGAGAAGGCTCCAAGGAGCCCTTTATAGGAACTTTTCAGTACTTAAAGGGGCTACTGGAAAGCTGGGGAGGGGCTCTTTATCAGGGAGTGCAGTGATAGGATAAGGGGTAATGGTTTTAAGCTGAAAGATGATAGATTTAGATTAGATATTATGAAGATATTTTTTCCTGTGCGGGTGGGGAGGTACTGGAATAGGTTACCCAGGGAAAGTCATGTATGTCACATCCCTGGAATTATTTAAGGCCAGGTTGGATGAGGCATTGAGTAAACTGAGCCAGTGGAAGGTGCCCCTGCCAATGGCAAGGATGTTGGAATTGAATGATCTTTACGGTCTTCCAATGCAATCCATTCTATGATTCTACAACTCTATAACTGCATATCGTGTCAGAAAAAATGTAGCATGGGGCTGAGAAGTTTTGAGTTGAGTTTTTGATGTTCTTTTTTTCTGAGCTCTCTAGCTTTCTAATGTTATTTTCACCATATTACTGATCCCAATACAATCTTCCCATGGCATATTAATATCCTTTCTTTGTAACAGGTTTTGGGACTGAATTGGTCAACAGAGTTGCACAGCAAGTAATATTAATAATTACCATCCTTGTAGACTAAACGGAATGGAAGGATTCCTAATTCCTCTTTGGAATTTATAATAATTTACGAGCCAGCTGAGCTGCATCATCTAGCCAGACCAGTATTATAAATGAGGGTCTTTTATCAGTGTTTGCTTTGTGTGGGATGAAGGAATTATTTACTGTTAGTGCTTATTGATAATGATTAGCCTGCATGTCCTACTTCTGTGGAACAGCTTACAGAAGAATTTTGCAATAAATGCACCTGTGAGCTCCAGAAGTTACATCAGAACACCTGAAATGTCCTTAAATGCCCAGAACCGTCCCCATTCCATCTTCCCTCCAGGTCAGAGAGACACCCTATTTGGATGAGAACTTTTAACTTCAAGAACCCTAAGTCTGCTAAAACAGTAGAAAATGTCCACTGTGTCTAGCAGTCTTTCTATTATTCACCTTATTCTTTTCTTTATATGCAGTAAAATACTGTGTAAATACAATGTGTACTTAATATATCCTTGCTTGGATGTGGGCTTTTTTTGGTACTGCTTGTAACGTATCTAAGGTTTACTGTACACAGTACACAGTAATTTAATTTTATTTGCACTGTCTGCAAGCCCCTATTTTTATGTAAGTGCAAGAACAAAGTGTTGGTCTCATTGATCCCTGAGAATGGGACCCTATTAAGCAAAAGTCTCTGTGTTATAATACCTCAAAGATGTATACTTGGTTGCAGGGTAAATAGGTACAAACCAAAAAGTGTAATAGTATTCTAGAATAAGTAAGCCTAAGGAAAAAAATCCTTGCCATGTAAAAGAGCTGGGCATGATTCATACTACTAATGCTTTTTATATATAGGTTACTATATGTGAAATACTGCAGTAATTGCCTCCTTAAAGTATGATCTGCAAGCTGCACACAGTACTATGAATATACACAAATGGTCTTTTTTTCAGCATGCCTGTGGAAATTATCATGCCAATTATCTTGTGCTTTTAAGATGAGTTTAGTTGTTATTCAGCATGTTTTTGTAGTATGTCTGTTGATGTCACAGAGGATTTCCATCCAGAGACGGCATGTGTCTTTTTCTAGGGCTTGTGTCAAAACCCAGGTTATTGAGACAGAAATTCTTCCTGTGCTCAAGAACTCCTGTGCTCAAGAACTCCTATTCAATTTGATTAGCAGCCAGGTAAGCTTCTCAGGATTTCTTTAGGAATTATAGTTCTCTGCTTTCTTTGGAGTGATGCATCTCTTCTAGCTAATGTCGTCTGCAGGACAGGCAGGTTGGAGGAACCACTGTGTCACATGAAGGAACCAGAAGTGCAACTTAGAATTAATAAAATGCTGTTAAAGGGAGCTTACTTGCTTCTAATGAGCTATACAGATTATACTGCCCTCACTAGGGAGGACAACATAAATTCCTTGATAGAAACCTGCCTCTCTTCACCATAATCCACTGCAAATATTCAGACCTGAGAGTGTTTTTGTGTTCATGAATCTAAGTGGATGCGCAAGATTTCAGATCTGGATGTCCTTAAAGTTGTTCGTGAGGATGAAACTTATTTGTCACAGTGAGAATTAAGGGCTATAAATGTGGCTCAAAAAATTGCCATACTAGGCATCTTTCCCAAAGCTGACTGAAATCTAGGGGAATTGTTTTGTGCCAGGCTTAAGGTTTGAAAATGGAAAGGTGATCTGTTGGTCATTCGCTTCTTACTTTAGGTAGTTTTATTTAACATATTGTTGAGAAGAAGCATTGCTGGGGTTAAGATTAGAAAGATCTCTTTATTTTGGGTATTGGGATCTGCCTTTAATTAATTTGTTCGTTCATTCATTCTTTCATTCATTCATTAATGAAGCTCCAAAGTAACAGCCAAATGGTAATTCAGCAGACTTTGTAAGGTTTTTCATCCTCCGTCTAAGACCAGGCATGGGAAAGTCCGAATGGGTATGCATTCCAGAAGCCACTTTGTGTGAACATAGCATAGCTGGAAGGATGAGGCCTCTTGCAGCACGTCTAACATCCATCTGCCCAGGGGCATGCAGGGATCATCTTCACAGCCTCTCTGCAGCTGCCATGATTTCAGCCACTGTGTCTGTGTCATCCTGTATCTAATCATTGCACCAGAGGGCTGCGACATTCCCTGTGCAAGGAATATTTGAGTCCTAGACCACAACTCGTAAGTGAATTGCTTCCCACAGCTTCTTTTGCCTCGGAGGATTTGTATACTCTGAACAGGTCACTTCAGGTTTTTTAAGATTAGAAAATGTATTTTTTGAAATGTAATAGCATATCAGAATTTAAATAAGGATGCTATTAACAAAACAGGAAAAAAATTTTTGCCTTGTCTGCTTCCTGCCATCCTGCTTAGCCTGGAAAGAAAAATATCCAGCCGCTCTAATTGCTCTGCAGGGGCAAATAATTTATATATCCGGGATTGTTTAAAATGAAAGGGGCATTCTCCATCTTACTGTTCCCTATCTAGGCTCTAGATCACAGTTGTGATCACATTCCCTAGGGAAGCACTTAGCATGTCTTTAAACTGTGATAGATTTTAATTCAAAATAACTAAATATGTACAACTTAAAGAATTATTGCTTCTAAATCAGAAAAGATAATTGCTCTTCCCTCTGCTGCGTCCCAATGAGCAAGTTGGTTGTGAATTTGCTATAATCATCATTTACTGACAAGTGGCAACCTGGAAGATGGCCTGTAATATCCTGCAGGCATGTACTGAATGCGTCGTAGCCCATGTTCTCCTGAAGTCAATTCGTAGTTCTGTTGTTGACTCCAAAGTCACAGAATTATTTCTCCCCAGAAAAGAAAAAGTCTAGTTATTCATGCTTTTCTAATCAGTGACATAATTTCAGAACAGGCAATAAAATGAACAAATTAAGAAAACAAATGCATAATTTTTATTCGAAATAAGTGGCATGCACATTAAACTTTGAAGTAACTGTTTTCTTTTAGTAGACTTTTTCTCCTCTGTAATGCAAAATGCATCCTAAAGTCCCAGAAATATCGTTGCATGACCCAGCGCATATTGAATTTCTTCTAAATTTTAGAGTTTTCTATATTTCAAGGTGGCACTGAGTTCCCACTGTGTCAGCACTCTCCAAGAGACATAGACCAGTTCAGGGAATGCAGAATTACATATTCTTATCACTACACCTGAGGTCATATCTTTTAGTGCTAGAGGTTGTAAGGCCATTATCAACCACTGATTCTTCTCCAGCTGTGAGAATAATTTGGATTCAGGGAGGAAACATAAACTGATGTCCTTTCACTCATCCTCTAAGTTTAATAGGATTTGTCTTCTCTGTACTGTGGGTGGGTCCATTGATATATCAGTGTAACTGTAACGAGTGTATTATTTTAAAATTTCCTTTTCTGTTAGTCTATCAACTCTGTTGTGACTTATGGATACAATTTTAAGCTTGTTTAAGACAACTGGAAAACTCACATTGATTTCTTTGGCTTTAGATTAGACATCTAGGCACAAGCTTATGTCAGCTGAAGCAGCAGTTCCAAAAGATGTTTGCTTTTTCAGGCAAGATGCTTTCTTAGACATTAAGATAAAAACAGTTTGGCTGCTCCTAAAGGTATACATCATGTGCACGATGCTACCTTTTACCGACTCTGAACGTATACCCTGCTACTTCTCTTTCACTCTCAGGTTTTTCTTTTATATCTATAAAGAAATATTTATATATGTATATATGTATAAAATCAATGTACTTAGGGGCCTTGTAGATATTTCAGTGATATATTTCCTGTTTTGTTTATACTTGGGTAAAGTATGGAAGTAGGAAAGTAGGAAAACAATATTAAGAAGGCATGAAGTATCACTATGACCTGCAGAATTATATTTTAATTCTTTCTTTCACCAAAGAGTAGTAGTTATTCCAGTAAGTGCACCACTTACGCTATGATAACAATTACAAAGAGAATAATATACGAATAGCAGTAGTAGTATAGATTAGCAACTATTACAAACTGCTTAGACAGCTTTTGCTAGGTTTAGGCTATTTGGAAGTGAAATGAGTATTAGATCTTGGGTGTAAGAGAGAGTAGAGATAAAAGCAAATCAAATATAAGGATGGTCTGGTTAGTATGTTTTGATCATGAACATGGAGTTGTGCAGATGTCATCTGCAGGTGAACAAAATCCTTCTTAAAACAGTCTCTGTAATTAGCTTAATTCTCTTATTTAGTATCAGCTTTCTTAAATATCCTTTACTTCGGATGTTAGGTGCTTTTTCCCTCTTCTTGCACTTATTTTTTTGTGTATTATCCACATAATAACTGATCAAAGAGTCTTCACCTTACTCTAGAACCTGCATTTTTCATGCCGTATCTGTGTTGTTTTGTTCCTTATTGCATTGCATGTTTTAATTTTTTTCATACCTAGGAATTGTATCTTTTAGAAAGACCTCAAGAATCTATGTATCTTAACCAGAAGATCTGTGCATAATAGAGAAACTAACGATCAAAACTCCTTCACCTCCATTATTCATTTTACCTTAAAGTCTGTAAGTTATTTTGATGTAGGAATCATAATTGTGAGACCTTTGAAATTCACTTTTGCTATATTTTGCTTATGGGAACTTCAAATAAGGCTAATATTTTTCAGAGATAATCTTGGGATGCTTCCATTTTTGGATCCCCAAGCGAACACATGAATGTGCTACAAACTGAAAATCAGCTCCTCCCCACAAAAGTCAGCAACAACTTTTTGAAAACTTTTGCATATGAAATTTCATTAAGCCTCAGAAAAGATTCCTGTCAGAGACAAGAATATAGTTAAGAGATTTTTTTTTTTACGGAGTGAACAGCATGCCCTTATCATAAAGCTTCCTTTATACGAAGACAGTCAGCACACAAAGTCTTTGAATCATTTGCCTGTAAATATAGGTCTAGGTACTGGGCTGCTGTTGAAATATGTGACTCTGTCCCTTGAAAAGTTGCTAGCCTTGCCTTGTTAAGTTTATTGCAGCAAAGGGAAAATGAGAATATTATCTTCTGGCAGTAAGCATTACAGATTTTGACTACAATAGCAAACTAATAATAATTGTTTCTCTACAAAGCGATTTAGAATCCATCATGAAAATATTGTATAAACATGTAATTTCCTCTTCATGTAACAAAATAAAGAGTCTTCAAGATTTTCTTGTGGTTGATGTTGAACCCCATAGCTCTGAGATACAATTGACGAATGAGAGAGTAGAAACTATCACTCGAGATACACCGCAATGCAGGAGGAAACCTGTCAAACTGCAGGCTTTTCTAAAAAAAAAAAAAAAGTAAAATCTTCACAGATTATTATTGGGATCATGGTACAGAATACCTTTGTATGACCGATGGATTCGCAGTTCACTTCTGTAAACACTGCTGAACCTGAGATCCCAGTTCACAGAGATTAATGTATTTATGGAGGGAGTATTGTATCTGATCACAGCATTAAAAACTGTCCTGATGCATGTTCAGAGAGCCAAGTAAGAAAAAGTTTCATTTACATCACTTTAGGTCTGCTGCTTCCTAATGCAATGTTTCACTTTGTAAACTAAAATGTTTAATATGCTTTTTTGCACATAGTATGTATAGTTCATGCTGTATTGTAGCTAATGCATTACACGCATTGTTATTGCAGCTGTTATTTATGTATTAAGTAATATAAATGCAACAACTACATAAAATCTTGAGAAACACACTGAGGGAGAAATGCGTATTAACAATCAAGAAGGGCAAATAGAAACACTTCTTCCAAACGTCTCCGAAACTTTTGCATAAAATTCCTCGTTGCTTGTATTCCAGTCTCTCCACACAGCCTTTTTGTAAAAATTCATCCAAGTTAAGTTTTGTTCTTTCGAGTGTTCATAGAAAGTGAATTTCGGGCTCACAGCCAAGGTACATTTAATCATGAAACAAAATTAGTTTAATCATGAAACTAAATATGTTTGGGGAAGAATTGGAAGTATGCAACTTAATGTAATCAGGGAAAAGAAACAATAAGCTGCTTTAAGTGGCCAATGAAACAATTCAGATTTCAGACTGATGATAATGACATACAATATGCAGATACAGGCATGGTACACTATTTATGAGAAAGCTAAAATGCACAAGAAGATTCCACAGCTGGGTAGTTGCAAAGATTTGGGAGATGAATACAACTGCCTGACCTTCTGCAGGTATTTCACCTTTCTACAAATTTGGGGGCAATAGATATAGTATTGTAGAACTTGTGTATTTCTTTCCACTAGTCTTAAGCTTCGTCACATTTTTGGATAGGCTCATCCACAGCTTTACTTATTTGTTGGTTGGGTCCAAGTTACATGATATTTTGAGTCTGTTTTGGAGGGTTTGTTGTTTGCAAGAACATAGTATCTTCAATGTTGATTCTATTCACGTACTGTTTGAGATGTGTATTTCTAGCCGTATTTTCAAGAGTTGAAGAAGTCAGATTGAGTAAGCCTTCCTAGAAACAACATGTTGTGAAGACGAAGTCTAGAAATGATTTATACTCCTACCTCTGTCTGTGAGAGCTCTTATAAGCACTTGTTAGTTAAGTAACACTCACTAGTAAGGATTAAAAATTCTATAATGAAATTTATAAATATTAAGATTGAACTTGTAAATTCTAGAGATGTTCATAAAAGCTCATTTTTTTCATGAATAATTAAAATTATTCATTAAAAAAACTTTTCTGGGTGAAACTATCAGTGACCTATGATTAATATAAGTTTTAGTTTGGCTACAGATCTAATAAAAATGGTGGCAGGACTTTTCTTTAGCAATAGGTATATTATATTTTTTCCTCTTCTTCTAGGGTAAAGATTTTTTTTTTTAATTGAAGTTTGTCAAGAAATCACTGCTGTTTATAGACTGGGTATTACAAATTTTAATCCTTAAATTAAAAAACCCAATCTATATAGCCAGAAGTGGATAAACATATATGGTAATAGAGAAAAAAATAAAAATGTTTTACCCTTTCAGTTCTTTGTAAAAGAAATAATGGGTCCATCCTTATAGAAGAAAACGCTTTTGATGTAAATACAGGACAATTTCACTTCAGCCATCTACTATCAGCCACAAAAATTCCTCTGGAGATGTTAGTTGTCTCTGTTGATTGTAGGAGCCAAGATGATCACTTTAGACCAGTTGATCTCTCTCACCTGTCTTACAATGATAAAAAATTTAATGTTAATACTCTTGCTGGTAAATGGTACTGCAGATATGTGCATAAAAACGTTCCAGAGGACTGATGCCCCAAGAGGCACCAAATAAACATAACATACAGATGAGAAAACACACAAAGGAGTGGTTCTGGTAAGCCAAGTCTGGCAGGCATCATTTCAGATTTCCTTGTGATTGGAGTCAGAACTTGATAAAGAATGGCAGGAATAAGGGATTTCTTTGAAGTAAGGAAGTATGAGGGAATATGGAGAGTTCATCAGTGATGATCAACAAATTTAGTAGGCACTAGGGCTACAATGTTAGATCTAAAACTGATTTTAGAGGAGGATAGGGAAGGAATTTAATAAACTCTTTATCTCCTTTCTTATGTAAACAAAGTTATGCAGAAGAAAGCCCTGAAGTTTTGAAGGAGGAGGCTGATTGGTCTGTGAAGGCTCCAGTTGCTGGCAGAGTAAAATCAGAGGCCAACTTTATATAAGTTATAAAAAATAGGGAGGATGGAACTAATTTAACAAAACTTAAGCTCGTGTAAATCTTTATATGTTGAGCAGGTGAAGGAGAATCTGAGGAGGGACAAAAAAAGTGACATTTGTGTAGTTAATAATGAACAAGAAAATCTGAATAGCAGCATACTGAATAAATTTGAGCTGAGGAAAGTGTTTGTAGTCATTAAGATCAGAAAAGAGAGAACTGAAAAAGACAAGATACGAAATGGTGAAAGATTTTACTGTGAATAGTAGTAGAAAGATCAACAGTTTAAAACCATGCAGGAAGTGAATTTTGGATCCAGTTTTAATACGCTGCTTTAAAGAAAGAGTTGAGCAAAAATTAATTCCCAAGGTAATGGCTTCTGTGTCCTTGGGCAATGAACCAGTCTCTGTTTTGGAGAGGATACTCAGGAAAAAAAAAGAGAAGAAAAGAAAACAAAGAAGGAGAGGGAATAAAAGACATGTATTGAAAGAAAACACAGTCAAGTAAGTTAGGAAAAGTGATGGTAATGTGTGAGCACAAAGCAACAAATATGATGGTAGCAGCTGTGGTTGGCATAGAGAACAGCAGCTGGGAAACTTGCTTTGCAAACAGTCCCTGGATGTAGTGAAGAGGTCTAAGTTATCTTTCTGAATTATTTCCCTCCTCTTCTTCCCCTATATATTTGGAGTGAAAATACTGGACAAATAGAAAAATCTGTCGGTCCAATGAGATGTTTTTAGCTATCACAGTGCTTCAGTTGTACCATTTTGGAAAAAATCATGGCTGATTTTTAGGTGAAATGACAAAGGATTTCTTTGTGGAGGCCAAGAAGTTAAAATTTTGACAGGAACGCTGATGAAATAATTTAAGGCCTCAGCTGTATGGGTGCAGATGGTCATCCACATGGGGGATATTTTTCCAGCAGGTTATTGAGTCAATGAAGCTGGCTGCCTGTAGTTTGGCAGTTATCCATTAATATGTAAAACAAAATTTTGGACTATGCAAAAATTGGGTGTTGAAGTCCATTTTATGCTGTGCCAGGTTTGCTTCAGTACCTCGTGGTCTTGGATGATAGGAGGATTAAGAAATGGAATTTTACCCTTGGCACACTGACTGACAATAGATTGGCAACTAAAGTTTTTGGGGACTCTTCATTGTTTCCACTGAGATGGGATGTAAATTGCTGGGTTTTTTTTTTGTTTGGTGTTTTTTTTGTTGTTGTTGTTTTGTTAGCAAATCTCAAGATTAATTGAGAGTGACTTGCAAAACAGCTCCCACTGTTAATCTTTTAGTTACTAATAAGTCCCATGTAGAAACTTGTGGAGCTGAAGTTAGTTTTATTCCTGTTCTTGAGCTGCAGTTTGGTACAGTGTGCTCATGTTTTTAAAAAGTAATGGTGTGTAAGACCCACCACCTCCAATTGAAGTAATTTGGTCAATTGCTAGTGTTAATGTAGAATAGAAACCGAGTAGTAAGAGCTACTAAGGTAACAGAAGGGAAAACAGTTGAGGTAACAAGGAAAGCTATTTTGGTAGGAAGAGTTTAGTGGCTCAACACAGAAATGCATCTGCCTAAATACTGGACGATTTGGGTGGGTCCAAACCTGAATTAGTTAGGTTCAGGCTTTTGATATGACTTGAAAAGACCTAAGTTCTGTATTTTGTCTTTAAATTGACGAAACACAGAAAAAAAAAAAGAGAAATGGGAAGTGGTAATTAAATGGAACAAGAAAAAAAGAGAGGGGAAAACAAATAGTAAAAATAGATGCTGTAATCTGAAAAAATCAGAACTGGACAGGATGAAGACAGTTGGGAAGGTTCCCTATAAAGCAACTAAAGAAAAGAACTGTGAATGGGTTGTGAAGGAAGTAGACTTAGTGTAATTTTTTTTGAATAAATTGTACCCTGGTGAAGACAAAAAAAATTGAAATAGGAAAATATATTCTCATCTCTGGGGTCCAGCTGCTAGTGAAAACAAGTAAATCCTGTCCAGTAAAGTGGAAGCTGAAATCAGCCAAATCTGAAACCTTGTAGCAACTCTACAAAGTCCTGGAAATTTACCAAGAAGGGAGGTGTTGCAGTAGATTTGGAATTTGGATGTTTTGATCCCCTAAAGGAAAATCACAGCATATTATTTGCAAGATGGTATGGATTTAATTTCAGATAAAAGTACCGATCTATTTATGCCACTATATATGTTGAGGCAGTAGCCAGAACTTGACTCCTAAACTTTGTTGTGGTGTTTCTACCTCTTCAAATGGAAGCGTTGTGGAAACTACTTGACTATGGTCTGTTTGAGTTCTGTCTTCTTTCGAAGTACATGGGTTTGGTTAAACAAAAGAGATTAAAATCAAGCAAATAACAACATGTCAATATAATATTACTACAGTGCTAACAGCTGCTTGATTTTGTACCCCACTGTGTGCCCAAGCCCTCTGTTTTCTCTCTTAGAGTTTGGATTTCTGTATTCGTTAGTATCACATTTTCTCCTCAATGCCTGTAGTCTCCAGTGCTTTACTGCCTTCAGGTCACTGTGCAGCATGCTTACAAACCTCCCATTTTTGTGTCATTGGTAAATCTGATCACACTTGAAAGTATAGCAAGCAAACACCTGACAAAAGAAGAGACTCATTAACAGCCTTCATTTCCTATGCAGCAACCCAAGCAAGCACAGGCATACACGAGAGTTCTGGCAGGAATACAAAGGAACTGTGCTTGAAGACTGACAATTAAAACTTCCTTAGGAAGCAGGAACACCTCCTTGTTTCAGCTGTGCACTGGGAGAGTGAAAACAACTCCTTGGACCACCTGCGGTTACTCCACACACATAGTCTGGGGAGAACAGTTTGAAAACACCTGCCAAGCGTCGGTCTCTGTGCAGGAGTCTCATATACTTGGCAGGCTTCTCATTCTTTGCAGCACTCAGCATCCAGTCAAACTTTGCTGAAATTATTTACCTTGGCCCTTTGGGGGGGACATAACACAGGGACAGAAGATGAAGATACTGCTTTGCTAGGAGCTTTCTCTGGCATCCTTACCTCAGATCTATTATTAAGGCTCACTGGACTTTACAGCTTCTTGTTGGGTTATACAAGGAAGTTTTTAATCTCATCTTCAAAGAATAGAGAGAAACAACTGGCTTTCTGTGATCCAAATGCTGGATCCATACCTCTGGAGACCAACAAATAACCAGTTGTCTTCAGGACAGAAATTCTGCTATCATGCGCAAGTAGCTGTCCCCAGTTGGTACGACAGCTCCAATGTCAATAGGAGGTTATTCCTGGTGTGCTGCTTTTGCCTGTGCAGGCCACAGGATAGGAGGGATGTATGCTTTCTTAGGTCCCAGCCCAGCAGAAGTTCTATGATTGCAGCCAACAGGGCAGTCCAGTTCCACGTTGCTGATCCCTTACTAACATCCATCCAGAGTTGCACTGTTGTCATCCTGGTGTGTCATGCTTACAAAGATAGCAAGGATTTATGCCAAAGGGAGAAGATTTAACGCTTTTTTTCCTCTTCTTCTCCGAAAATTCAGATGTTCTCCTGCCACAGTGGCGGTACCATTCATATTGCTTATTCATTACCAAGCTTTCTGCAAAGAGTGGGAGAACTCCTAGTGCTGTTTCTGTGGCAGGACAGCAGGAATATATGGCACTAAAGTCAAGCGTGAAGTTTCAGGGTTAAAATTCCTAAAGTTGGTTTGTGAAAGGAAGGATTATTACGGCTGCACTGAAAAATTGTAATTGATTGTTCTTTTCACTTACTTTTTAAACTTTTTTTTTCTTAGTGTGATGATTGTCAAGTACTCAAAAGTTAGAAATACAATGTTATGGCTCTATTAATCTCCTGGTTAAATGTGTTATGATACTTCTACCTATTAAGAAAAAAATATGTGTGCCTCCCACTGCACAGTAGGAATGACGTCCTCTAAGCAAATCAGAATTTTACTGTGAATGAGGTTGGTTGGAGGATGTGTATTTTATTTCTCTTCAAAGATGCAAGGTGAACATAGAAATGGTGTGGTGCTGGCAAGAGAAGGAGGACAGGTGAATGTCAGATTCCAGAGCTCAGCTCTACTCTTTCCCCTTCTACCACTTGTTACAACTCTTTTATGTGACATTGCAAAATAACAGCCCGATCATCTTGGAAGTTGGCTGTTGTTGTGTATTTCTCAAAGTTAAGTTACTGTCAGACTGGGAGATGAAAGTGCAGCTAAGGGTTTTGGGAGAGAAATCTGAAGTTGATACAGTGATGCCTAGGTGATGACAGAAAAAAATTAGGAAGATTCAGAAAGATTTGAAGATTAAGAAAGGTGTGGGAGTGTTAATTTCCCTTTTGGTTCTTCTTGTATCTGTGGCTTGTCATCTAAAGCATATATTATTGTTACTATTTACTAATTGACCTGTAGCACTTAAAAAAAAAGGAAAAAATATGTTCTTGCGGGATTGTTTTACTTAAAGATAATTTATGTTATGATTTTCAGTTTTAATAATATTTTCTTTGTATACTTAGTGGATGAGTAGACAAATACAGTTAAGGAACAATATTACTTTAATGCCCTCAGTCACACGATCTGAATGTTGGGAGAGTGCTGTGTAGGGATGGACTGTAGGATGTCCTGTGTTGGACCCCATGATTCTTTTGGGTCCCTTCCAATTTGGGTAGTTCTGTGATTCTGTGATTCTATGATCTGAAACTTGTGACTATAGAGATAAGGGAGTGGATAAATATGTGTTTGCATTTCAGAATGGATGAAGAGTGAATTTTGAAGGAACTGCTGACAACTAGGAGAGGTGCACACTGTGAAATGCTGTTAGTGTGTTTTTTTTAAGACTTCCTTCAAGGTGAAACTAAACCGAAAGAAGCGTCCCTCTGTGTTCCTGCTACTGATAGCTGTTGGATCCTTGGAAACAGACTAAAGGTAAGACAAAATAACTTTCCATAAAATTAATGGAGTATGAAGATAAGGTTGTCAGGAGAAACTCTTCCACTCTACAGTCTGTTCCTATGATTGTTGATGTAAATAAGGACACTATCTGCAGGAATATATGCCACTGAGATTTTGGGATGTCTTGCTTCAAATTTTTATACAGTGGTGATTATTTTTGTAATTTATTTGCTGACAAAACTAGCCTTCTCTTTTGGCAAAGAATGTTTTTCCAGTGAGGTTTTCATAATATGTCTCTACAGGCCTTTTTAGGTGGTCTTAAGTCCTTGCTTGTGTTTTAATGTGCCCTGAATTCAATTATATTAGAGATTAAAATTGTTGTTTTATCATGAAAGGTGTAGATTAGGACTCTGAAATGGAGATTAAGCATATACCTTCATGTTTTTTTAGAACTAATACAAGAATATGGGATTTTACACCCATCTCCTTTCTCTGATGGAGCAGCTATAAGAGTTTCTAGTGCATTCTTGATTACAGTCAAAACAGGAAAGTATTGGTGACGGTAGTTTACATAAACCTGTTTGATTCTCCCCCATATCAACTAAAGCAGGAACACCCAGTTTCAGCAGAGAGCAGTTTAAGAAGTTCCTTTTCTTCAACTTCTGTTTATTGTTTCCAGATGACTTGTGTTGTCACTTCTTGCCATTATCAGGGCACAAACTATAAGCTTACTTGCTTGAAACTGCCCTGAAAAAGGCTCAGACAGATGGGGAAGCTTCCCTAGACAGCCTGGAAGCAGACTAAGAGTCGTTCCTTATTGTCATACCAGCTGGGAGTAGACAGGTTTAACATATGTCAAAATGTGGATAGAAAATATGCTAGCGGACATGTCTGAATTTGGGATTGCAAGAGTACTTATTTAAGGTATTCCTTACCTTGGCCAAGTTTTTGACTGACTGTATGTCAGTTTGAGATGACACTTCATGTTGTCAATGTCTGCTCAGCAGAGAGAAGTCTGCCATGTTACCAGTCTAGGGACTGAATTATTTGGGTGACCTTCTCAGGATCAGCTGGTCTTTTCTGAGAGGGAAGCAGTAACACCTTTTCTAAGGATCAGTCTGAAATATAATAAAATCTAAATGAAGAAAGAATGCCAGAGACTCCCAAACTTTGCATAAGGGCTTTGTTATCTAATTCAAGCTGTTCAAAGGTAAAACATCTATTTTAAGCTAGTCAGGTAGCCTTCTTCTGTAGCTGGAAGTGATAAGAGTTGCCAGCAGGAACCAATATTGCCATACCTATCTCATTTCTGTTGACTAAAGAGGGATTATAGGCACCTAGTTTAAACCAGTTGCCAAACTTTGGGCAGTTAAAAATAGATAGTGTGAAATTGCTGAAATCCACAATTCACAATTGTTACCCGAATTTGGA